>JAGVSL010000002.1:5551666-6939583 GCA_022494535.1 Himalopsyche phryganea | reverse complement strand
GTGCTACGGGGGTGCCAAGTGTATAGTAAGCTAATTACATAAAGCATCCCCGTGACTGTGTGACACTTCCGCGTAAATCATGGCGATGGAGGCTTGGCAGGCTGACGTTGAAATATACACTATGACGAATAAAAAAATATTTACTAATGGCAGTAATGAAAGAGTGGAAATAAAGGCTCACGGTAAAGGCACAGCTGAATTAAAAAATATTTTTATGAAACAAATACCCACCATTTGCTGATGGAATGAGTTTTTTTTTTCAAAATGTGTTGATTGAAGACTGCATTAGCTTACACGAATTTTTAGATATATATTGCGTTTAGTTTTTAAATTTATTTTTATCAAATATTGATCCTGTAGCCGAGTGGTTAGCGTCGTTCTCGTTAATTGCAGTGTCCCCGGGTTTGAATCACAATAAAAGGACTTTTAATTTTCAATCGATGTATAGATTAGTATTCAAAGACATGGCTGTATGATGCATTTAATGTATAAAAATTCCCTACCACTTCCTAAACGGCGCATGGCGAAAGCGATTAATTAATCACTAACCCTGTCCTAGCTCATCCTTATTTGGAGCTGACATGGCTTAAATAAACCTTGGTCTTTTAATGCGACTCTCGACACATAATAATGCGAAACTTTTTTAACGGTTTTCTAACGGTAGAATCTATCTCCCCAGAGAAATATATATAGACCTCTCTATCATGTCATCGCTCTTTAGAGAAACATACTTCTGAGGGCAACTAAATATATCATATGATGAAGCACACAAAACGTAAAAATAGAAGAAAACTGACGAGCACCTTGGGAACTCGCTGAGAATTGCAACGACTTTTATCAAACCAGATATTGATGCATTAGTTTCACAAAAACATCGTAAAATATCTCTCTAGTTTGTGTTTCCCTTTTTTCTTTTGATTTTAAATTGAAAATTAACAATAATAGATGAAGATTTAGTACTTATGTAACGACATAACGATGTATTTTATGTGTGCTTCAATGCAATTATTTATCGTCACTCAATGTGGTATATAAAAGCCAAAAATTTGTATACTTACGCTTCAAAGTTTCTAGAATTTAATTTAACTCATTTACGTCAAGGTTTCAAAACACCGAATGGAATATTTCATACGTTCATTTTCCAAACGATTTATGAATGTAATATCAAAAGTCAGGATTTTTCTCTTCCTACCTCATTAGATCTTCAAAAACCTCGGTGTGGAGATAGGAAGTGTGGGGATAGAAGTTGTAGATTCTTTGCAGTTCTTTACCTGTAAACAAAATAAAAAAAATACTCGTTAACTATTTTTAAAATCAAAAAATAATATCAAAAATCACTTTTTCAGTTTATTGCTTTTTAAATACTGTTGGCATCTTCATTGTATATTTTATTGGATTAGAATAGTTAATAGTAAGTAGTCGCAGAGATTTACAACCGTTATAACATCAAAAGATATATTGCCATATATTAAAATATTGAATACAAAAACTTTTTATTACATTACTGTTATATTTATATAGCCATGATGACATAATAATATTATGATTTTTTTTGTGACGTAATTTTAAATACTCAGGTGAATTAACCTATTCCACATTTTTTAATTATCGATATAAGGTCATTTGAAGATTTTATGTCTAACTTTACACAGGTGTTTTTAATGGTAACTTCCTCACAATATTCCACAGTATTTTCATAACTGACAGTAAAATAAACAACGCTTACTAATTTAATGGAAATTAATCAACAATTACATAAAATTAAAAAAAAGCTTATAGCATATTTAAATTCATACAGCCAATAGTTTTATAATGCATATTCTATAGAAATTGTTTTAAATTATTGAAATAATTTAAAAAAAAAATAAACTTAATTACATTTCATAATAAGTAATCTGGTTACGAATCGTTTTATTAAGGCTAATTTCAAGTTATTTTTAAAGTAATACGATACGAATTTAAATATTCAGAATAACATTAGTTTATTAATGGATTCATTTGTTTATTTATCATATTTTGGTGGAAAAACATTATTATACTAGTATAACCGTACCCGTCATAGGTGACGGTATTGATATTGAAATACTGAATGTCTAAAGTAGCCAGTACGTCGGAACTGTGTGCATTGTATACAATTTTATTTTATATATACACCGCGAACGCTTAGGTCATGAGAAAATTTCATGCCTACATATGATATGTGATACTAATAAAACTTCTACAGAGCGGTCTGGGATACTATATATAAAATAAGATATTGTGGAATGGTGGTATTGGTAGAATTTTATTATACGATATAATGACAAGTACAAGTGTAGTAATCTGGACTGGTTTCATTCAGATAGTAAGCTTTATCAGTCTACAATATACACAATTGAAGGCACCCTACGAACAACGATAAGCGACACATTTTCGCAAATTGAGCCAAAAAAGGGTCATTAATAAATATACCACTGTGAACACCTAAATGTATCGAAAAGGTTTGTCCTCCACTCCTATATATCTATAACTTTACTATAAAATACTTTATTTAACGTTTTTAATTTCATTTCGTAAAATTTATGGAAAAGCCTCTTGTGAAAAGGGTGCATTCAATTTAATCAGGCAATCATAATTATACAAAAATTTATAAAAAATTAAAAAGCTATATAATACAATGAATGTTAAAATGATCAGAAAAGAAAGTATAATTCAATAAATAATATAAATATGTATTTAAAAAGTTGACAATCACTATAGGGAAATAAACCCATTAATTATTTTTATTTAACTGAATAGTACAAAACAAGGATAATTAAGCTATTGCTATTATAAATTAATGCGGTAATTTTCTAGGAAAATATGGTTAAATAATACATAAAACTTTTACTGTATATATTGTGTTTTTTTTAAATAAATCTATTAAGTTTTTTCTATGGATTCGGCGCTAACTGTGTGGAAATTTATATTTAATATATTTTTTTTTTTATAAATAAAAGATATATATACAATCTTTTATTAGTCAATAAAAATACAATTTACTAAAATAACATAATATTAAATTTTTTTTTGTAGTAATTTTTAATGTTTAGTAATCGCCCAGAATGTAAAAAATTTCTTGCATCCCCCTGGATACCTCGGGCGTACCCATAACGGCGACAGCATTGCCACGTTGGATTTCTATGCTTATTCGCTGTCTAAGATATTCACCCGAGCGGCACTCACCCGTCCTGTCCGTCATCCTTCGACCAATTTCCGCCACCGTCCTCAAAGCCGAGGGTCCCCAGGGACCGAACGTCTCAAAACCCAATGGACAGAAAATGAAATTTGGCGAGAGACAGTCGTATTTTTTGCATTTGGAGGTTTCAGCCGTAAGAGCCGCTGAGCCCGACGACTCAGCGGACTTATTCACGTGAGATGCCGCGATTGTGTCCACCACAGTGGCATTCCAGACCATGCATCGCCCCTCTCTCCAGGGGATCATCGTAATGCCGTCGGGCCTCCTGCCATCCTGGCGGCAAACCCCCAGAGGTTCCAGTCTCGATGGTACCCCCGATGAAACCAGAGAGCGGCAGATCAGGTTGTTAATGGCGGAGTGCCGACTGTGTCTTCCGGCGCTTTTCTGACAGCTCAATCAGTGCCGCCCCATGCGGTCAACCAACCTCCCACAGGTGCACTTGTGCTCGTGACACAATGCTGAACCAAGCCGTAGAGCAACCGAAATTGATTTATTAATTTCTAAAAACTCTAAGATATTCATTTTAATGCCTTTTTTATTTACACGATGGAGTACTTCTATGTTATTATTTTAATTAAAATCATGATCGTTTTCAATTAAATGATACGCAAACTCTGAAAAATTATTACTTTTGAGACATCTTACATGTTCTTGAAGATGCTTCTTAAAGAAGCGAAACGCGCCACGTTAGTGATATAATCATAAAACCAGTGGAATAAAAATGTTATCAATTTTAATTTCATATTATCTACAAAGTCGTCAGAACAAAATATTACGCGATATCAATTCCGCAAAATTAAACATTATTAAAATCGATAACGTTTAATTGAAAATTCTTATCCTTCCAGATGTTATTGAATTAAACAAGATATAATATAAATAAATCAAACTAGTTTTCAAAAGTGGCACTAATGACATTGTCATTTGCGTTCAGAAATAACTTTATTTTGAAAAAAAAATATGTTTATGTAAATATTTTTTTTAATTCATGTATCTAAATATATTTCCTGATACATTTTTATTACCAGAAATTAAAAATATGTTTTTATAATGTGACTAAATATCGAACATTTGAATTAATACATATCTATAAATATATATGTAAATGTGTTGAGTATACTTAATATCATCCTTAAGAGAAAGCCTAGTAAATCCAAAAATCATAAAACGATATTTCAATGCAAATTCGGTAAATATATAAGATTACCATAAAAAATATTACCACAAGCACCGTTGGCTTCAGTTACGGCACTTGATTTTTTCAATCGATTTATGGATTTCTGTTCGAAAGCATGGATGTTTGTTATGTCTGAAATTCGTCTCCCACCCACCTAATCCTACAAACGGGGCATAGCAAGAGTGATTACGGACCGTCTAAGGCAGACAAAATCTTCGCGAATGTGAGGTGGCGCGGCTTAGCTCGAAAATATCAATTGTTCTCCGCCAATGGGAGTGTCCTACATGAGAGGCGACGAAGAGATGAGGCGCGTCGCTTCTAGGACGCGATCAGTTCATTTGATATTTTCACGCGAAGTGAGAGCGGCGGTGTGTGTTTTACAGTAGCTCGCGCGGTGGCGCGCTTGCACTTGGGACAACGTTGCCGCTTTGGTGCTTTCGTCATATATCGATTCAAATCGCACCGACATCGCCGCGCACTGACTTCGTCCAGACAAGACACAGTGTTAGTTAACCACTACTCCTGTCGAGTCTTAGCCCTATTCTTATACTCCTACTCTCTTCGAGAGTAAGGTTCAGCAACTGAGTAACAAGCAGTTCTCGCAAAAAAACTTCTCTTGAGATACCTCAATTAGGAGGCCATATGCACCACATTGGGAGCGGAAATGCCTTAGAGATATTTTTCCTTCCTGAACAGTTACATATGTTCTCATTCTATCCGTCCACTTGTTATGTATTTCTGTAAATAGAATATCAATTGGTTAACTTTAGTCATTTCCCAATGCAATTCTATTTCCACCCCCAATGAAAAGTCAGGTCTAGTGATTGATGAACAAACCAGTTCATGTTAAAACAGCTTCTGTAACGATGTCACATTAAAAGCGGGCATGGCGAAGAGAGTAAATAACGTCATAAAAACTTCAAATTTTCGAATTTTCGTCATATATATGTATCACATTTGAGGGGTATAACTGCAAACACGTCACTTTGCACGCTTGACCGAAATTAAGTTAGCTATTGATTATCAATCTCGTTTTTAAACTACATACCTTACAAATTGCATACATGTGTGAAAGTGGCTCTTTACCATAGTCAAATGAATGTGAAAAGATGAGAGAAATTCAAAGCCAAAACTGTTTCACTGACTACAATACAACATTTCTCGCTATTACTGGATAATGGTGAACAGTGTAAAGTGGTGTTTGTGTTTATACCCCTCATTTATACATTCTGGGGTTAAGTTTTAATTTACGGTTCTAAGGTAAAATCATAGTTTTTTTTAATTTTTTTAGGAGTTTAAGGAACTAACCTGAGACTACACTACTTCTTATATAAAACTACCATCATAATTATGTAATTAGGAAATCAAAAACAAATAGGACAATCCTTTTTAATTATGACATCTGTGAAATGGAATGCAAACTTTTAATGAAATAAAATACTGCCCTATTAAAATTAGTATGTATTTACATAATTTTTGAACAGGATTCATATGACTAATGACCTGACTAAGTATATAAAAATAGTTTTAGCAAAGTGTAAAGTTTTAACAACAGGTGCCAGTAAACTCATTTGTTATATTTCACAAAACATCCAATTAACTTTTTTGTGTAAATAAATGTAATACACGAATATATTTTTTATTGTGTTTTGTATTTACATTATGATAGTATCAAAACCTATTAACAATTCAACCAGATGAGCTACACCGTCCTAAGTCACGCCAATAAATCATTATAACATTGAATATAATAACTCTGTTGAATGTAGCTAGAAAACATTTTTAAATTTCACAATTATTAACATAAATAAGAGTACGTTAAGGTGAATAAGTAGGTTTTATTCTCATTACGCGAAAGTCGTTAATCGTTTTCCGTCGCCTAAAAAATATAAAACGTCGAAATAATTAATTTTCATTTAATAATTGTAGTCTCAAAGTATTTTTTTACACTTTTGCACTTTGATTTAAATGGAAATAGTAAAGTTTTCAAGTCTGTCTAGCAACGAGTTGACACCTATTTTTCAAAAATGCTTTTTGCTTTTTCTTTTACTTTTATTTGCTTTACCCCGTGACTAGATTAGGGTTTATTGTAGGTTATCAAGATGTCTGAGACAAAATCGTAGAATAGAGTATTTTTAAGAAAGCGATGCAGACGGAATTTGCAATTTATTGAATATAAAGATTTTTTAAATGAAAGAGTTCGTTTTTTCGCACTTTTTCTGACTGATTTTTAAAGTAGAATTATACTGAATATATATTTTTTAAAAAAACAGAGTGACAGGAAATTCTATTATATACGTGTTTTAACAAAGAATCTCAATACAATTAATAAGAGTGATAAATAGAAATCATTTTTCGGGAATATGTTTTTATTATCTTCTATTGTGATTAAGTCGGTTTTTGTCGTCTTCCTTGACTCTACGCTCGATATTTATTTAAATTATATTTAAATAGTGAATAGGCGCTATGATAATCGATAAATAATATTTTAGGCAACGGAAAACGATTAAAGATTTTCGCGAAATGATAGAAAAACCAACTAATTCATTCTTTTAAATCATTTTTTTTTATTAATATTAGTTTACTTACTTTCTTTATACTCATTTATTTATTATACTAACTATTATATAATTTGGAATGGGCCACTATTTGGTATTGTTAATTTTAATAAATAAACGTAAAATTTAAAGTAGCTGTTGTAAACCTGTCGCAAATTTCGATCGATTAGAATCAATTTAAATCACATCATCGGTTTTCATTTGTTTTAAGCCGTTTTAAAAACAGATTTTAGGAAGTGTAAGACGGTATTTTTCTTTGGGATAACTGCATAGAATTACTATAATATGTGCTGTGTCCTGTGTTTCAAAAGATTATGACGGGTATTTTCTATAAGCAAAATAAAGAGTAGAGAAATGTAAAAAAAACATGGAATGACATAAAAAAACTTTTGAAATATTAATTTTATTAAGTAGATTGCTAAACAATTTTAAGATTATATATCTATGAACCATTGTGTGTAATTGTTAACTAATTTAAACCAATGATAAAAACCTTTATTTTGTAAATCGATGGAACATAAATACTGATTATTAATATTACCGTGCAACGGAAATGTCAAAGCAATAAAAATAATTTCAGGCATAATCGAAGCGGAACTAATAATTATTTCATCTCCCATCTTCTTAACGATCAGATCGTGATGAACCAATGAAAATATTGACTATTGCTACTATAAAATTAAATCACAGATCCACGAAATGAAAAATGAAATTGATATGTATTTATTATATCAATAGGTTTTGACCTTTTGTTGTTATTGTTTTGATCACTCGAGAAACTCTTCGATGAAAAGGTATAATCTAAAATAAGTATGCCGTGTTAAGAAAAAGTATTCGAATAACGTAATAATCCATCTGTCTATAATGCATTTATATTTTTAGTATAAAACCGTGATATACTGAAAGTTTGTTTTATTGAAATATTGTACGTTTTAGCTGTTTTTTTTTTACATGGTTTTATATTTTTTAATGTAAAATTACGAGCCAATAAAAATGCATATTATAAACAAGAATGCAGTTATTAAAGATTTTCAAATTTATGACATACTGTAGTTTTGTACGAGTTTGAATCCACAAACTGACACTTTCAAGCATTTTGTTATTTTAAACGATTTATTAATTTGTGTCCAAATAAATGAATGCCTGTGACGTTTACATTCAGTCACACTCAACATTGCGTAGCATTCTCAAATCTTTTTCTAATACTATCATTTGACACAACCCAGTTTTGCAGCGTGCTCAAACCATGCCTTGAGTCGCCTTTAACTATGACAATGCATCTGTAAAAGCATTGGCAATCAAATATTATTTAATTTAACGTCATGTATGTAAATCCGCGGAATAAATTCAATAATAATAAAATCACGAACGCTATTTAGGGTTGTCGTTTGACATCAGTCTACTGACCGCTGCTTTGACCGAACGGTCGGTTACCTGCGACCATCGGTTTAAACCGTTATGAAAAGGGCGCATTTTTTTCATTGATCACCCTCATTTCGTCATTCAATTCTAGTTCGTCTTCGCTTCGTTGCCGTTTAATTGTTGTTTTTGTAAGACGTGATTTCACTTGGAAACTGTAAATAATTGTAAAAGTGATCTGTAAACCAATGGAACCAGTGTTTTTCTTGACGGTGCTACGCAAACCCTGCAAGAATCGTTCGTTTCAACGTCTATTCTTACCCGCTCTGGAAAACAGCGGTGGAGCGACTTAGTTATATGCTCCATTAGGAGTCAATATTATGCTGTACATTTAGAGAGGACATGGAATAAAAATCGACCAGTTATTTTCAAATAACCATTCCATTTATTCCACACTGTGAGCTGATGCAGTTTCAATAGCATAGAACAGATGCGTTCGTTCTGTGAGCATGACATACAACTAAATCAATTCAGTAGCATTGGATTCACTACCAAAATCAAAATCCAATTTGAAAAGTAAATATAAATATTTCAACACCACTCATAATTGAAGTAAACCGGGCTTGCAATTTTGCGATTACTGAACAACTTTCCTATTTGAATGGAGATTTTATAACGAAGCAAAAATAAAATATACAGGTTTTGCTATCACATCCATTGTTTAAATAAATGCAAAAATAATGCAGCTGATGTAATTACAATAGTGGATAGGTATATAATATGAAAACATGCATATATATTTTTATTGAAGTATCAAAACCGAATCAATTACATTAAAATAAAGTTAATCATTATATATTATTTAGTATAATCAATTCACGGAGTTTGACGGAACTTCAATATCACGTTTGAATCCTTCAAACTATGTACGCGTCACGAATAATCCAAGTGTCACCTTTCGGCATTTTCTGACCTTGAAAGATCAAAAGATACAAGCTATTTTTTTCTGAAAATAAAATGTTTCGTCAATACTTTGCGAGTCTTGTTCAGGGGAGGTTATGCGTTGATAAAATAGACTAGGTGGTTAAAAGACTTTGTAATGAAACGTGACAATGAGTGAGGAGGGGTCAAAAATAGCCAACATAACAACATAGCTGGAGAGCAAAACATAATGTTAACTAATCACTTTTAAGGTGTTTACTGTCAATTCTTGGTGGAAAGACATTATATTTTAAAAAATAAAACACAATTCATTTGTACTACTTCCACATATTTATAATGATCAGGACCGGTTTCGCTCATCACGATCAGTTGATAATGCTCGTGATGAGCGAAACCGGTCCTGATCATTATAAATATGTGGAAGTAGTACAAATGAATTGTGTTTTATTTTTTAAAATAAAATGTTAACTATTGGTTGATTTTTTATAAGGTGTTTATTTAACTTCTATGAATTATAATCTATTTGTATTAAAGCTATTCATTTTAAGTCGACAACGAAGTTTTTAATTAACCAATAGAATAACACAGTTATTAATTTTGAATTGAAAATGAATTTTCACATTTTACAAGTTACTATCGAATTCATTGAAAATTATATGTTCGTTGGGGATGTCGATTTATTAATGATCTCTAAGTAAATACGCTGAAGTGTTTTCTAATAAAGAAACGTTTTTTTTCATTGTGTAAAAATTTTTCTCATCAAACGAACTGTAGCTCAAAAATTCGTGGAAATCTATATCTAGCATGCCGTGATTGATTTCAATTTGATTTGACGCCAAGTTTACTTCCACTGCAGTGTCATCTGCTGTCAAATTAGTTAACCCAAATACTCGATCATTTCTTTAAAATGAATCACTGACTAACATATTATACCAATCAAGTGACACACTCTGGTTTTTTTTGTTAAGTTTAAGTTTTATTAGGGCCCATAACTGAAATCGCAGTGTTAACGACAATGATTCCTAGAAATCGGCCCGACTCTTGTCGCGAAGGGCGCTCGTTCAATAGCCGGCGGGCACATTCGCTGGACGAGTCCATTTTGACGGAGAGGGGTGGCTGCGACGATGCGGAAGTCCTTTATTATTTTATTTGTTAATAGTCTATTACGATCTGTCGAGCCGGGCTAGCCGCCTTGTGGCCCGCACCGGTGAAAATGTGAATTGTTTGTGTTTGTTTTGAATTGGACGTAGTTTAAAATCGTTTGTCGTGTCACTTGCATTATAACTTAAAGGAAATTCAGTTGTTAAGTAAATGTAAAAGTAGAATCAATTTTATGTGTTAGGAATAGTATTTATGAGTATTGCAAGCCACTGCATCTTCGATTAAAAATAAATAAGTGTTGAACCAGATTTGAAATGGTGTTTGTTTGAGATCCCAGCCCTTCCAGGACGTTCGATAATCAGCCATTCGCCTCTCTTCGATCCGGGTCTTCTCACAAGCTTATAAATAACATCATTTCATATTCACACATCGATAACTGAATAAAGGGTAGGAGAATTTTGCTGTTGACCAGTCGTTATAAGGAGCAACCAATATTTTAAACAAAACTTCTATTTCTTCTCCTATTATGAAGCATATAGACTCCTAGTGAAGTTTATCTCACGACTTCTACGACACTACTTATGGTCAGTGCTAAAACTCTCTTCTTCAGAGAGATTAAGCACTAGTGGCTAGTCAATCACTCTAGTAAGTTCCGTTTTTTAGCCATCATAGATTATGTAGGGTGTAAATATTATTAGTAGTGTAAAACATATCGGTATTTGATTGTTACTTTTAAAAATATTGTACATTACATTATCTTGAAATAGTCCTACTCTCTTCGAAAAACAGAGGTAGAGTTACTGACAGAGAAGCAGTTCTAAATTGCATTTATTATTTTAATTATTTTGAAACATAAATTGTATTGCACCCATATCGATAGTTGATAGAGTCGTTGCGATAGGCGGAGGTCGCGACCCTCGCCAGTGACCCAAAAAGAACTATTTGAGAATCATCCTCATAATAATTTATTATTATACGAATTAAACACGCGCACTTAAACAAAACACTTATACCGGTTTTTACAAATTTTATAACGTACATATATAATAATAGTGTTCTAGACGCGTTTCGTCAGTTTTCTTATGTCATGTTTCCTTTGCCACGGAGCCATGTTCGTGGATTCCAGATGAAGTACAGAACTTCCATATTGTGTACGCACTCAACTGAAATGATCGCATTCAAATCCGGTGGTGAAGTGCCATTAACATAAGTATTCCCATAAGCAGTGATTATCACGTGAACCCACTTCTGTTGCAGGGGTCGTAAACTCTAAACGCTCGATTAAGATATTTTCTTTTACACCCCTTCATAAAAAATAAATGACTTTATGCATTCGAGTTATGAGCTAAGCATAAGCATGATTGTAAAATCAATATTTGATATAGAATATTCATACCTACTAGAGTTTCGTATATTACATTTCGTATATCATTTTTTAAAATACTGGAGCTAGAAACTTTAGTTTTAGATTCATACATATAATGCTAGATTATTTAAGATTAAATGAGACACATAAATCACAACTTAGGTAAATCAGGAGATACTGTTTAATGACGAATGGTTTTTGAAATACCCACTCTAGGATAGCTCCATGTTTTATACACAGTTACAACTTACAGCCTAAGTAAGTTAAGCTGTCAGCGAATCTGTTCTCAGAAGATTTAATCCTGTGTAGCTAAAACTATACAACAAAAAAAGAAATTTGATTATAAATAAGCATTTTTGTATTTCTGCATTTTGTCTTATTCCTCCTTTTCTTTGACCATATTCGCTACCTATGTGAATCATATAGCCACCACGGGGCGCCTCTATGATTCCATGTCACCTGTTATTGCTTTGCTTACTCCCATGACATGCCAGCATCGTTCAGCTCCACCGAATACATCATATGGATAGTTCTCGCTCGTCTTCCAGGACGACTAAATACCACAGCTCGGAAGAAGAAGTTTTTCAGTCCTGTGTCTTTGAGTCCGCAAGATGAGTTTACCGATAAAATCAAAATCTTCCATATCATATTAAATTTTCTTTACGTAGAGCGTTTCGATGATATGTCGCTTTCTTTCAAGATGCTTTTCATAACGCATCATCGAATCAAAAAACAATGAATTTGCTTATTACAAAACCTCTCCCAAATAGAACTTTTATATCGTGCATTTATGTTTAAAAAAATACAACAACAAAAACGGAGGGCTTTCTTCATTCTATTGATATTTTATTTTGAACTATGTATCACCATCTTACATACAACTTAAAATGTATGTCAACATGTATCTCAGATGAATTACTTTTGTGCAAAGTAGTTATTTCAAAATAATCAAATAATTCACATAATTTGAATTATTTCATCATTAGAATCGTAGAGGTCACTTGATTACTAATTACTTGCAATAGGTTATTTAAAATCTAGCTTGGATTCAAAAATAAATTTGAACAACAAAAAGACTTAGCAGCTTATGGGAAAATTACGACGGCTTACATTTTCAAGGTAATCGTTTTAAAGTATTTTTAAACAGCAGCTTTATTATTTATATACCATATTTCAATGAAATCATTTCTGAAAATTATGTTTTTCCTAAACGAGATATTGAGAAATATATTGTTCATCTATCACACAATCTAATTTGACTTTCATTTATAAATACATCTTATTTTGTTTAATAATTTCAATAATTCACGGAATATAGCTTATTAATTTTCTTTTAAAAAAATTGCTTTAGGTATCTGTGTTTCTATAGTCAAATACACAAACACCGCGTTGCTTTCACATTGGAAAATTTAGATATATCCAACTATTGAAACTATTTACCATTAAGACAATATTTAATTTTGAATCTGAGATTTAAATGGATTCAATGCTTAACAGCTATTATATTTACGATATTTTAACTGCGCATTGTTTTTGATTAAACACGAAAATAGATTTACTCAAAACCATTATTTCCGATTTACTAAGAAAAAAAACTTTTTTGAGTATTATTGGAATCATTTCAGTGAGTTGCCTAATTAATGTATAATTAAAATAAATGCACTAATTAAAATTATTCAAATCTCTGTACCGCACGGTAAATACTCATCGGGGCGATATAAATATATATCGTATAGGTAGCTATGTTACCCGAAGTATTGTGTTTAAACAGCTCGGGTGATTGCATTGCTATTGGAGTCGGTCGAGTAAGCTCTTCTATAAATATATATGTATTTTTCAATGTAGGTACTAGATAAAT
Organism: Himalopsyche phryganea; assembly: GCA_022494535.1. Classification (NCBI taxonomy): domain Eukaryota; kingdom Metazoa; phylum Arthropoda; class Insecta; order Trichoptera; family Rhyacophilidae; genus Himalopsyche; species Himalopsyche phryganea. Next base: position 6,926,005 of record JAGVSL010000002.1, on the reverse strand, counting down.
ATAAAATAAAAATTCTACGATGTATTTCTATTAGATTGAGCAGTTAAGATTTTTGGAGGTTTGAATTTGATTATCGATATCAATCCATCAGGATTGTTTTTTGATCAAAAATATGGTTATCATTTTTTATGAAAACTGTAAATTTTAAATTCACAGAATTAACAATTAAGAATTGATACATTAAAATAAGCAAAAGGCAAAAAACGGTTAGACGCATTGGAAATGTGGTGCTGATGAAAGATATTCTCCGAATACCATGAACTGCAAACGCACAAACGCGTCTATCCTGAACGAGTTACATATCTAGGATAGACTCTCGGCCGTATAGACAAGACGCCTACTCGGCTTTTGAGGCCACAACTTAACTTAACATCGTGACTGATTGAAAGATAAATTACGCCTACTATATAAAGATTTTTTTAGAGGTAAAGAACTTTAAAATGAAATAAAACATTTAGTAATCGTGGTTATGCTCATTATATTGGATTTATTGAAAAGTTTATGAAATGCCATTAGCTTTTAAAACTGAATTCCGGCATGTGGGCACCACGGCTGGCTCGAAGAAAGCGCAATCTCGAAGTCCAATTTTGAAGCATTGAATCAGCAGCGGCCGTATATCGGCGATAACGGGGCGAATGTTTACTTCAAGGTCATTAAGCGTTGCTGGTTTATCGCTGTAGACTTGCGACTTCACATACCCCCACAGAAAGAAGTCTAAAGGAGTTAAATCATATGATATCGGTCAGATGCAATTTTTGTTCCGCCTTATTCACCGAAGATGCGACGCACACAATGGTCAAGCGGTCTGTTCATGGTGAAATGACAAACAAAACTGAGAACAAATCAGCTGTCAGTTTTCAAATTGACGGTCACTGGAAAAAGTGCTGCTAGTTTTAAAAACTAACCTCTAAAATAACACCTTTATAAAAAAATGCTTTTCGATTGTGCAGTTTTTGAAAAAAAACTGACAACCATCTGCTACAATTCTATAATAGAGCCGAAGCATTGCATATTTTTTATTTTCGATGGATTCGGCGATAAGTTTGTGGAAATTCATTTTTAACATAAAATTAAAATTGATAGTTTAGGTTATCCACTGGCTGTGTATATTTTCGAATCTATAAATTCCAATGAGAGAAGACAACAGAGATATCTATGGCAACTGTTATGTTGAAGAAAAAAATATATATACCTAGAAATTATTTCAATCAAGAACCAACTACAAGAAGCAGAGCTTTTATTTTTCAGATACAGGGAGCGAATCTACTAATAAAAGCTTCACAAGTTAGATTTATAAAATTTTGGCATCACAGTAACCAAAAAAGTGGAGCAGATTACTTCACAAACGAACGATGTTTTACAAATTAATGTCTATTGTTTTACGATATTATTAAATATGTTGTGGTACAAACATAAACTTTAACGGGAAAGAGCATTATTCGTACTTTCATTTTGTTTCGAAACAAAACATAAATAATCCTCATCTCTACAGACAATAATTAAAGTTAGTGTTAAAATTGTTATTACTTGAAATATTTCACGTTGTACTCTAAATTACTTTTTATGACACCTCCGGTGTACTAAATCACATTATTTTTGTCGCTTTAATGGCTTAAAGCCATTCACGTGTCAAATATTTTTCCATGTGAAAAAGTGGCATTTAAGAACAACACTAATATAAAATGAGAATAGTGAACATTATCATTATTTAGTTTCTGGAATATAAAAATTATTTATAATTAGGCTGACCTTACGTTCCGTTTCCTTTATATGTATTGACCATCACATTTTTTTAGTAACTATGCTGGATTTGTCATACTGACCGAAGAAAATCTAAATATTGAAATTATTTTGTTTGAATAATCCAAATAATTTAAAAATTCAATGTTGCAGTACACCCCCACCCTTCCGATGCCATTTCGTGCGTATTTACTCCAAAGGATTAAAGTTTTTCTGGTTTAAAGTAATTTTACTTCAGGGATACGTTCAGGGCGGTCGTTGTCAAGGGCCACTTACCAAACAATTTTATTTTTGACTGAGAATGTTTTAATACAACAAATTCACCTTTCCTCTAATCTTTATTATGCATTGTGTATGCTTAAAATATACTCCATTGAATCTCTGCATCAGGCCAAGAGCATGAAGGTTTAACTTGAATGGTTCATAGAGACTTCATTCTCATAACAGAGAGATGTGTAAGATTTTTTACTCATAAAGAGAAAAATACAGATCGAATATATAACCAAACAATATTTACAAGCTATAAAATTCTCGACAAAATGGTAATAATTATTTTAGTCAATTTCCGAAATAATGGATTCGTTTATTTTTAACTTCTAATAAAATCAATACTTCACATCTACAATATTTTGTAATATATTATTTCCTATTGGTTTGTTTTCAATAATTAAACCCCGCTTGTAATAAATGAATCCCAGGATGAAAATAAAACTGAGATATACAATATTTCAAATGACAAAAATATAAAATCGAAGATTCTTCGAAAGTCTGTTGCAATTTAAAAGTTATCTGTATTGTTATAAAGTTAACCACTACCCAGCAATGTTTATTGTTTTCGCTATAAAAGTAATTTCTGCAATCTTTTCATTTTACAGCGTATGTTGCTTTATCGTTCGTGATTTATGTTTTTTTTTTTTTGTTATTTATTATTTTACAGGCTGTCATAACAATTAGTGATTTAGGTTACAATAATTTACAACGTTTGTAGTGGTAATAGTAAAAAAATGATTTCGTTGATAGTTACATTTTCTTTTTGTAAACAGGTCCGCGGAGTTATTTCAGTAAAGTCATTAGTACCCAGAATAAATAAACTCATTTAAAAAATGCTGCACCAAATATTACACATATGTGTAATAATTACCATTTCATTAATAAAAATAAGTTATATATTCTTTACAGCATGCTACTTTTTTTCTACGAGAAAAACGAAAATGTACTAAATGCCGCTTTAACAATGCAGTCGTGTAGACAATTTGATTACAAATAGGTATATGCCAAATTATCATACATAACAAACAAAGAAACCGATAATTTATTCTAATAACGAATTTTCCCCCTTCATGTTTCAAATCTGCTCTATGGTTTGATCTAAGAACGACTATTTGCTATTATGACGACTTTTTCATTCCCATCTGTGATAATTTCGCATTTTCCTATTCGTTATTAAATTTCCTACAGAACTGCGTTATTATGAGTGGCATTCGGTAAATTTTCGAGCACCATACTATATATTTATACCAAAGCATTTTAGTGGTCCGCGGGATTGAAGATTTTGAGTTTAGTGAGCCGCGAGGTTTGTGAGGTTGATGACCGCTACTCTAGACTATTAAAAGATGGAGGTATTTCATTGGTAGTCTGGGTTTTTTTTTTTCATGGAGCACTTTTCTTGGCAATGTATCAGGCTTGCAGAAAATAGAGGTGCAGAGCGGTAATGTAATGTAAGAAATCATAGGCCCCGGGGGTGACGCCGCACTTCTCAAATGGTGCGAAAGAGGGCGAATCGCTCGCCGGAAATTGAGTTGCCGATTGGAATTACGTCTACGGAACGGAAGTTATCTCTCACCGTCGACGAATTAGTTCTGCCTGTTCGCGCTCTGCCAGCCAGACATATAAATTCCACAACGAGTATGTAGATATATCGATATCTCCCAAATAGGGGCGAACTCGCGCGCCCCTGATCAAATATAGTATCAATGTTTAATTAGTGCAACGAATATTAATTTAGTTTGTGTACATTTTGAAATTAAATTACGGCCATTGAATAAACTCAATTAACTAAAGCCAACCGCTGGTTATGATACCACAATGTACTCAGTAATCTATATTCCACAAATAAAGCTAAATTTTAAGCAATAGTTTCTATAGTTAAAATATAGAAACCGTTATGAAAAGCAAAAGTTTATGAAATAAACTATATTATAAAGCTCATTCCTAAACGCAGATGCCGTATACGATAGTACGTGAAATCGTAATATTTCAAGTTGACCGCTTCAAATCAATATTTACTAATAGTAGAGAAATGAGGAAACGATAGATACCAAATACTTCGAAATTAACTATTATATTTCTAAGAAATACTTTCTACGTCCAACTCCAAATATTATTTTTGGAAAAATACAACTTATAAATCCACAGATTCTTCACTACATAGCAAATAATGGAATAATTAACTAAACATACCTCTACATGAAAGAATAACCGAAGTGTTAAGAAATTTGCTTACAAAAGTAACCTTTCCATGCAACGAGTCTTACTCTGGAAACAAACGTTTAAAAATTTATCCATTTTTGTCATTCTTATGAAACCAACGTACAATGAATACGTCTAAGTCAGGGTTCCCCAAACTTTTCCTGCATGAAACACTTCGCAAATTCTGAAATTTTAACGGAATATCTTGTTTATTTTATGTAATAGTGAATGAAGTTCTTAATGACTGCGATAATTTTGGGTACTTTATTTACAAATCTTCTTGTTATTAGGCACAGTATAAGAAAGATGAATTGTAATATCTGGTATGGTGTAGAACCCGTTCTTGGACTGCAGTGTAATAAAAAGTCGTAGTAAACAAAACTAAAACAATAATAGCTTGTTTTGACGTACTGACGTCACTCTTCTGATAAATTTGCATAGAAATCATTTAATGGCTGATTTATTGAGTATTTTTGTTTTAAGGTGCACTGATTCGTCTGTCAATATAAAATCAAACATGTTTGAATTTCCTGCAGCATATAAAACCATTCCATGTTTTCGCGGAATACCTATTCACGTTCTGCAAAACATCAGCATTCCGCGGAAAGTAGTTTGGGGAACACTGATCTAAGTATTTCATGCGTAGTAGTGCATTTAAAATAATAAACACTGAATAATTTCAGATAGTAATATGTACGCCATAATTCATGAATCTCAACACATTTAGATGATAAAAGCTAGGCTTGGGAAATCTTTTTTTCTGGATAGCCACATTAAAATACAAAATGAACGGCGAGTAAAATATTATGTTTAGATATACAGTATTTATCATAATGAAAAGTAATTTTCAAATTAAACAAAAATACGCGTCAAATTGTAGTTTGCTTAGTTCTGGTATAAGCTGTCACATAACACACAATTGGTATTATTTATTATACAATTGTATAGTATTTTTACCTGACCGGTTCTGCTTATCGAGGGAGCGTTATCGAGAGGTTTTGTTGTTCTCTCTTTGGACACTGTTTTAATTATTTAATTTTTGTATTTAGAGTTTTCATAAAGCACGTCATATTTTTCAGAATACAATGATACGAATTGAATTTTCATAATGATTACAGGAATAATAATAACGAATTTGTTTCCTTGCTCAGAGCGGATATCAAAAACGCACTCGATAAAATATAACATCTAGCACCCTCGGTCAGTATCTAATATAATGTATTTATTATTTAAGGTGACATTGTGGGATGGAAGTTTGGGCTACAGCTGCTTGCTAGCCATACTATTAAAGTGTGATATTAATTTGAGAATAATTTTTAATAATTGAATACAATGTTACATCTCGCCTTATTTTGATTCATAGCATTGACAAAACGTATTTTTTTGTCCACAGGTAAGAAAGAACCAGCTGTTAGAACTAAGAAAAAAATAAAGTTACACAAGGTCAGTTTATTTCAAGAAATGGGTTAAGTGTCGCGAATCTGGGTGAGTGAACATTTTTAAAATATGATATTTTTGACATTCTCTTTCAACACTTTGATGTTTTTCGTAATTTTACTTATCATTGTTTAATTTTAGGAACGGGTATTAATTTATAAAATAACTTACGGTTGGAAAGGATGGCACATTGCCAAATCAAATGCAAAGAACGATTTCTGTCGGCTCCTAAAATTTGATTAAAACAAACTATGTCATCATAAGTAATGATTACTAATGTTTTTAAGAGCTGCCATTACCTGCATTAAATGTTTTACACGCGTTTCCCGCCTATGTTTTACAACATTCATAATGCAGTGATTAAATATTCATATTTAAGTTCTGGTTTCCCAAGCGGTGGTACACCATAATAAAAATAAATCATTTATATAATGATGCAAAAAAAAAAACATTTTCTTGCAACTCACATTTCTCTAACAGACATCAAATGATATTTTAAAAAAAAAAAAAAAAAATAATCCAAAACAGCTTTTTTCTTTTAATAATTTACCTTGGGGAAAATAAAATTCTTATCTTCAGTCTTAATCGCATAAAAAGAGAGGTTGCGCTACTGAATTACAACCAGTTATCGTATAAAAACTTCTCTACATGGGGAGCATACCTGGTTAATTTAAAAAATAGATTGTCAAATGCATTGTTTAAAAAATATAGAGTTTAATTTGTAAAATCCATTTACATTAATGACGTGTATTATTCAATTTAAGTTTTTTTTAATAATGGGTGGTGGCGGGTTACTGTAAAAGTGGGTCACGACTCAAAAAATGTTTGGTTACCGGTGGTTTCAGTGGCACATTTCGCCATAAACTAAGGCTGATAATGATAAGTATCTATCTTATGAATACAATGCCTCTCAACCAAAAATTGACAGTTAACACCATTCAAGCTGTCACGGCAATAACATAAAACCTTTAAAATATTAACTCAAAGGTTACCCAAGTTGGGCGGTATTGAGTTCGTCTCGCCGCAGAATGTCAAAAGTAGGATTATTTCAAAAACATTTCAAGTCAAAGATCATCCATCCTCAGCCATGAAGAGTTAGCAGCCTTACTAACCTACATAAATATACAAATAAATTCTTATTGGAAATAACTTAATTGTGACAAGGAATTGCAATACCGGATGAATGTCTCAATACCGGTATTGCAAAAAAAGTAAAAACAAGCCAAAAATAATAATAATTATTATTACTGTCAATTGGGATCGCAATACCGGATGAATGAATCAATGCCAATCTTCACTTTCTTTCAATTGCATATTTTTTTAAATAAAAATATGACCTGACGAAGTCCAGTTCATCAATGCTGAAACCTGTAAAAATTCGGCTGCAAAAAACTCCTTTCAGAGTCAACGTTTATCACACAAACCATCATTTTATTATATAAATGTAAATTTCGGGTCCGTGGTGCACGTCAACGTCATTGACTCAGTTACGGATATCACGGGCTCGATTCCCAGTACAGACAGTTTCGTGAATTGATTTTTGTTCGAAGGATGTTCGTGATATTTAAAAATTCCTTTCTACCTATTCGATCCTAAAAATGGAGCGTAGAGAGAGCGAATAGCTAACCATTGGTCCTGTCCTGGTGGGGGGGGGGGAGTTTTAGATATCACAAACATTCATGAATAGTAGCATAAATCGATTGAATAATCAACTGTCCACACCGGGACTTCAACCCGAGACATCCGTAACTGCAGCCAATGACGTTACCAACTGCGTCACGAAGCCGACAGCTGTAAATTATTAAAACCGGTATTTCAGTATTGAAAAAAAGTGCTAAAATACCTGGTTCCCGGTTTAGGTAATACCGATTTTAATTACCACAGCCCCGGTTGTTGAAGCTTTCTATGAAAATTTATATTTTAGAGAAGTGGTTGCCCTTCATAACAAAGATGCGCATATTTCTCAATCATCAATATCTCAAAATAGTTATTAAACTATTACCTTAACAAGCAATTTAGCATTATCTGCATTATCTAGGAATAATTAATTGCCTATAGTTTACTGGTGACCTTCTGATGTCATTATAATTAACTAACATGTTTTTAAATTATGAGCTACAACCTGTGACATTCGTACAGTAATCGTCAAGAATAAAAACCAATCATAAGTATTCATATACACGACTCTGGCCAATTTGTGTGATATAAAATTTGTAGCATTTCCATTTAGTATTTTTAACGCTTTTAAAGATAAAATATATTTTTCAATATAGGTAATTAGAGGCCCGCAATAGCCCGGACTTGGCCCGTGAATCTTTACCAAACCTGGCCCGTGGACCGGGTTCGGGCAGGTAAAGACGAATAAAATTCGTTCGGGGTATGACCTAACTATGCGGTTATCAATAATAATTAATAAATAAAATTGATTCTTTGCAATATAACCAGTATATTTTATATCCAATTAAAAAAATCTAACTTTTTCCTATGTGAGAAAAATAAATCTAGGCTACGAGTCAGTTGTGATATTAAGCCGGGTCTGGAAGAGCAGGGCTCGGACCGGGTAATTTTATCAATTTTCAGCCCGTGCAAACTTAGTAAGTTAATAAAATCCAAGGCGGCAGATAATTTTAAATCACATGAGATTAACTTGTCGAGAAAAGATATCACAAACATCCATGCCAAAGATCTTAAACACTATATTGAAAAAATCTAAATCGGATGTTGACCTTGCCGGGACTTGAACCCAACCAATCTGATCGCTAGAATACAGCTCTACTATTAGACTACAGATATCAGTTTAGTTGATATAGTAATGTATAATATTTATTTCAGCTTCATTATAATAGCATTAACGACGATCGCATCGTGACTCGGAATCAGTACGATTTCAAAATCGTGACATTTGTATATCAGAGCATACTTAACCTCACTTTTATCCGTTAGAAGTAGCCTGCATCCTATTACGAAAGCGACTCAAATGCATTTTGTTTGTGAAGATTACAAGACAATTTTGCACGGTTATTTTTATGTAAGTTTATTTGTTTTATAAGCAATTATTGGCAAACAAACCAACTGATTCCCACGAGACCAATGCACATAATTTTAAAACGAAGATTTCAACATTTAGATAATTGTTAGAGGATTCTGCCTTTCTCCTCAGGAATAGACACAATTTTCAGTATGCGTATTCTTTTTTTCGTCCTTACTATGAATGATTTATTTACAGAAGGCCTGGGCAACATTTTTTAAGACATCAGCTTAAAATTACTGCCGTGCCGCAAGTAAAATACACTTTTTACGTATATATTTGTCCTATCTCTATCCATTATGTTTCCACAACAAAATGGCGATCAAGATAATAAACGAATTTACTCATAATTTTCTTGGTACGATACAGATTTGCACGGGACTGATCTTTTAACCACGCAATATTGTGTCAGTTCCGTGGTGCACTAACTAGTTAACGTCGTTGGATTCAGTTACGGATCTCACGGGTTCGAATCACGGTATGGTAAGTTTCCTAAATTGATTTTTCAATCAATTTACGGATAAATGTTCGTGATGTCTAAAATTCCCTCCCACCCATCCGATTCCAAAAACCGTGCGTAGCTTGGGCGATTAGCTGACAACTATACCTATCCTAGCCCTATCTTTCTATACCAGCCCCACAGTAGGCATCAAAAAACATTGGGAAAAAAAACCTACTTCACCGTATTTTCGTAAATTATAAACACGTATTTAACTAACCACCTATACGAAAGATCTTTACCTAAAATCCGAAACCAATGTCGTATCTTTAATATTTCAAAAACTATAAACGTTTCAGCAACATAAAATATGAAACCAGATTAAAAATAACAGCACTGTCCCAATTTTGAAGAAGATAGATTCAGCCGTTATTTTGCGACTGTGTTTTGAATCTTTGAGACGCTCTACTGTAAAATATTATGTTTACAGATACGGGATTATACGTCGATATATATAGTGTTACCTATTATATATATTTTACTACCAAATTTCAAAAGTAGAAAAAACAATTAATACGTGATTATTAAAAATTCATGTACAAGTCTCACTACAACATCGAAAGAAGTGTGAAATTAAGCAGGTTTGCAACAGTCACGCAAAATCTATCTGTCATATCGAGCTGAATACAAATTATTTAAATGCGACACGCTTATTATAGTGGAATGTGTATAATTATATGAAAATATACTCAAGAAGGAAGTACAATATATGTATATGCTTTAAACATGTATCTGGTGTTTATAATATGCGAGTTGACGAAATATTCCAAGGCCTATCTTACGCGGTGTGTTTAAGAATGAGTAGATACACAAAACTGATTGATTTGTTTGTACAAAGATGATGAATATCTTGTCTTTCAATAAATTGTTATTCAAACACAATACAGACTTCTAAGTATATTACAAAAGAAAAAGAGATATTTAGGAATATGTTAAGTACAATAACCGGAATTCGACGATGAATAAACATGAAAATTAAATCGCTAGACAAGTTTTAAATAGAAGAATATGAAATTAGGTGATGTAATACACGTAGGGGTTCAAACAATTGTACGGAATAAATTTTATCATCGTTCGTTGTTTAAGTATATTTTTTTTAATTTATCAATATTCTGAGATATGTTAAATATGATAACCAGAATTCGACAATGAATAAACATGAAAACTAAATGGCTAGGCGACTTTTAAATAAAAGAATATGAAATTAAGTGATGTAGGGACTCAAACAATTGCACGAAATAAAGTCTATTGTCGTAGGTTACACAATTAGTTTGGAATCTAGTGTGATAGGCGTTTGTGACGTAGATATTTTCTCTAAGATTTGATCTAAGGTCACTTTATGTGTATAATATAGTAAAATAGTCGTGTTATAAAGGACTAACTGTACATAATTTACAATAATGAAACCTTTTTTTTTTATTCAGTTCAATATTGTTTACTGTAAAAACAAAAGAGTCATCTACATCTACATAAAACGGTTCTGTTTTTATTATATCATCACAGAAACATCACCAACATCCATGGCATTGGATACAAATTACATTTTTCGAAATTTGCATTCTAGGATTCGAATCCGAAGCCCCGCAACGGGGTGGACAAGAATCTTTTACACTTGACAATATAACCGATTAACTTCTTACCTTACCTTCTCCGTAAAGAAGGGATGAAAAACGACTGACTTACAACCAGTAAAAACATTCATGTTGATATGCTCCATTAGGAGTCTTTATACTTCATATTGGAAGCGGACATGGTAAAAAAATATAGGTCTGTTACTTTTAAGGTGTAAGCTGTCAACTCTTGGTAGAAAGACAATGAATTTAAAAAAAATGTTTTGTTCTAATTTTTTTTTATATACATCAAGACCGGCTTTGCTTATCACGACCATTATCAAATGATGAAATATAAATCTAAATAAGGTTATTTATTTAAAATTCTCACTGACACTCCGTAAATTACTCTTCCAATTTTATATAAATAGCCATGATTATATTTTATCGGTTGATAATGCTCGCTATGAGTGAAACCTTTCCTGATCTATATAACACAATGTGGAAGTAGTACAAAACAGAGCGTTGGTAGATCGCGACTTCGCTGGATAGACAGGGTTTCATAAGACTAAGATGCTAGTGGTTGACGATTGGCGTAGGAAGGCGGAGGACCGAATGAAGTGTGGCAGAATAATTGAAGTGAAAAGAAGAAAGAAGAAGTACAAAACCAATTGTGTGTGCTTTTTTTAATTTGTATGTCAAATATATTTTTGGTATATCCGTTGATATATCGCTGTTTTTCAATATTGTACCTAGCTTAAGATAAAAATCAAGGATGTTTTCCCAGACATCACCTTTACTCAACAAGGCCCATATCAAGTACACCATCCTTAAGTATAAAATACATCAATTTCCTTATCTCAGCCGTATCAATATTTACATTCATTGTGAGCAGCTTAACACTGATGCCTTCGCCTTCAAGATGAGATAGAAGCCTAGCACCCTTATCTTTAAAAGACACGTTTGCGAGGCGAATTGTGTCGTAGGCAAAAGAGATATGATCGTCACCATATTATCGACGTATTTATAGAAATCCCCGCTCACGTAAAAGGGCCTATGGAAAACGCCTACAAAATATTGCGTCAAATGAGATTTGTGTGGATTTAAGATAGTCGCCTTACGCGGGGATTCCCAATAAATTTTCCTGTGAAGTTTATAGAAACGTAAATTTTGTGAAATAACTAAAGTCAATATGGACACAGTTTTTTACGAAGTTTAGTAGTATTTACTCTTAATCGTTATTTGAATCATTGTTTTTTAATATTTGTAATCAGAAATAATCGACACATGAGTCACTTTATGATTACACTAGTTTACCTAAGAGTTATACGTGTTTCGCTTAATTGATAATCATCGTCATACCAAATGTGTCGTGGGTATTGAATCTTATCTTTTAATAGCAGTATGTAAGTGTTTTAAAAAATTCGTCAGTATAAAATATTAATTTATTTATGTATTACAATTTATCAACCTAAGTTCAGTGTTCTTTAATTTGTTTTTAAATTATGTCCGCTCTCTTTGAGGAGCATATGAACATCGAACGGTGAATATCAAGACAATTCATTTATCGAATATGGATTTTATGCTAGTCCATCAACCAGGCTTACGAAAGAAAGAATCTGTAGAAGAACCAAAGGTGTAAGTAAGAAAATAGCATCTAGTGCTATTTAAAGGTGATTCGATTAATTTTAAAATGTTCTCATTTGTCACATTTATGGTGTTAACTGTCAATTCTAGACGAAAAGCCATTGTATTTTAAAAATAAAACACACTTTGCTTTGTACTTCTTTCACATTTTTAAATGATCAGGACCGGCGTCGCTCATCGCGAGCATCGGCTAAGTAGTATAAAACAGATTGCGTTTTAATCTAAGTTATCGACTGAGGGTCCTTGATGGAATTTCAATATCATTTCGAGTTCAGTCGTGTGCTCGAATGCCTGAAGATGCCGAAAGGCGAAACTCGGGTCGTTAGTGACGAAATACATGGCAATGTACAAAATTTCAACAATTTAAATTTGTAATAGTGCTTTATTTTTAAAATAAAATTGGTTTCATATAAATAATCATATTATGACAAATATTTACTAAATAATAAACAGATACTTCAGCATCACGCTGACTGTATGATTCTTGTGGGTCTCGATACTCTTTTATCTCGCTATTATGGTAATCTACCAAGCAAACGCAAAACTATAAGTATCCTGTGGTAAAATTTCTTGAATCTAGAATATTGACGAGTTTATTTCGATAACCTAGTGTCTTATCTCCTATATTATTATGTACTATTTATATTTGAGAAGGGGAGAAATTTTTCAATTGAATTTGAAAAGACCTTCCACCCCTGTTTGCTTGATACGTTACTTATCTTGATTTTCTTGAGCTCACCTACATTTTCCAGCGCGTTCTTCCTGGTTGGCTCTATTTTCACCGAACTCAGGCTATGTATAAGGTGCGATTACCTTATCGTATTTTGAAAACTGTCAACACCATGTTTGTAAACCTATGTATTTTCACACAATTTTCTTATCTTCGGGAAAATACTCAAGTACGAAAATCTTCATATTAACGACATTTTTATATCATAAATTACACCAAAATGATTGTTATTAAATTTATTGCTGCATTAAAAAAAACTATGAAAGTAGACTAAGAAAAATATACTCCAAATGGTGTATTTCAACACAATTTTCTTTTATGAGAACCGGTTGCTAATTTACTAGACCAGTTTTATAAAGAGAGTAAGAATTTTAAAACGAATACTGATATTATTATACTACAAAAATACCAGCTAATTGCTTGCTCTAAATAATTAATGCATGAGAACTTCCATACTATTATACACATATTCAAAACCTAGATTGCGGAATGGAATGTTACCACTCGTCTACAATGATTGGCAGTAAAATAGACAAAAATAATATCTGAAATATATGTATATCCACTTTTACGATGTCAGTGTTTCTCTATTTTTAAATATGAATAAATTTATTAAAATCAAGCATAAAAAGTTAAAATATTCATTAGTCACGAGAATCTTCAATTTATTATAGTCAATAAATTTAGTAATAATGAAATTTGTATGTGGTCATTATTATGAAATTATTGTGGGTTCAAAAACGAAATTTGTGGATATATATATATATAGGTATTGTCTTTTAATGAACCATAACTTAATGTTATATAAAATTTCAAAACGATTTTGACATTATCGAACTGTCAATTTGTTTCACGAGTATTTGTTTTTGCAAGCGATTTTATGAAAAAATAATCTTGAGTGATTTTTTACATGTGTAAAAACTTTTTCGTCATTATAATCGATCAGTCTCGACAAAACGATTGTGATTACATTGACTTAAAAAAATAAGAGCATCCATTCAATATTCTAAATTAAATGTTATGGTAAAACACTCTTTGTGTGATATCGTACACTCTTTGAACATATTTATATCCAATTTCATAGTCCCGTAGTATTGTTGTTAAGAAAAAGAAAAATGAACTAAAATGAACGGGATAGAAACTTTCTTAATAATTTTATGAAATTCATATATTTTATTCTTTGTTTTATGGTGTACAGTGTAATCACTCGTATACCCTCCACTGCAACACTGAATGTGCAACTTCTAACGCAACCTAAAATATTATTTTTTCTTAAAACATACTTCAGGTAAAATAATAAAATTGTACTAGCGACACCATGCGAATATATTAAAAACTCTCTATGATTCTTGGGAAAAGGTAAACCACGCGTCATCAGTTTTATGGAAAATAAAGAATAAACCACCGCGGTCTTTTCCTGTACACCTGTTGACACACAACCGAACTGGTGTAGTTATTTATTTAAATATTAGGAACACTGATTTAAATCGTCACGTGAGATTTTGAAATTTGGCCACTTTCTTATGACGTAGTCAGTATTGATCAATCGAAATATCATATTATTTTAAGCAGACAAGTTTAGTTTCTTAACTTCTAATATAAAGGTGACAATGAATCAAATAAATTCATACACATGTTGAAGTATTATAATTATTTTATAAGTAGACTTATTAAAATTGGAAGTAACGATATGGTTTTATATTTCAAGAAACTATATATTCAAAATCTATAAGTGTTTGACATGTATCCTTTTGCAATCGTACACACTTAATGCCATGTGTTTAATCAAATTCAAAATTTGACAAAGAAATGCGGAATTTTAATACGTTTTTAAATTATGTACGTTTCTAAGACCTACAAGATTATTAGGGCTGTGTCAAGTTAACTTTGCACCTCTTCGGTTTCAGAATTTTCTTCCACATGGAG
Organism: Himalopsyche phryganea; assembly: GCA_022494535.1. Lineage (NCBI taxonomy): Eukaryota > Metazoa > Arthropoda > Insecta > Trichoptera > Rhyacophilidae > Himalopsyche > Himalopsyche phryganea. The sequence goes on along the minus strand of JAGVSL010000002.1, from coordinate 6,910,979 downwards.
TTAGCCGATTAGACCATAGAGAAGCTTATATATGCTCCAGCAAATATCTTAAAAGAAATTCAATAATATGTAGTATGCTATATCTTCTGTGAGAGTGTCTACTTACTATACTCGCTAGTTTTCAAATCAGTTATGAATATATTGGAGAAACAAAAAAAAAACTGTAAAAATAATAATTATCATTTAAATAGCTGTCAGATAATCTATAAAAATAGAGTACTTTAAAGTAAATGTTAATTCAACTAATAAAATATTCCAGTTTAAATTACGCTACAAAGATTTTATTAATCTAACATTAATTGTCAGTACACAGAAGAGGTTTTTCTTAATTAATTTCCATACAAGAGCTTTTCTTCTAACAGATTATTTTAGTATATAATACTCAGCTATAATGCACGCTGGAGAATGATATAACGTAAGCTGTACTCTCGTGTGCAATGAATTAGCCAGGAAATAAACGACCCTCTTCGAACGTTTCTCGTGGTAGAAAAAGAGAAAAGATCCCTACTTTGTACGGTAAATATAAATTACAGAAGATTTTTTGTTCTATATGAGATCCAATGAAATGAATTTACATCTTGTATGATATGCTTAAAATATCTTCGACGTTCTGATTACTGAAACAGTAATTTCGTAATGTAATAATGCCAACAGCGTAATCAGACGAGTAGCAAAAATGATTCTAAGAGTTCATCGATAAATGATTACAAAAATGTCGCTAATCGTGTATGTACATAAGTGAAAGTGACAAAAATGTTACGTAAATGTAAATAATTTCTAAACAGCGAGTTTGAGGAGAATGATGTCACATAGTAACATAACAAGAATAAAATATTGTTTATTGATAAATATTTTATTCTTTAGAATTGATGGAGAAGCATTTGTTACAGAAAGGTGTTAATTGAAAGAAAACGACATATATAATTTATTATCTTTTATACAAACGTCAACATTTAAATAGTGAGTAATCATTTTTTGTTTGTAACTATTGTTTTTACAAATTTGAATATAATATGACGTATTATATTTTTGCCACGTGCGCACCCAAAGTAGCGTAACGTGTCTTAAAGAAACTGATTGTAATTATATCTCACCTCTCAGATGGGGATTAGATAGAATGATAAGGAAAGAAAAGGAAAGAAAAGGATTAATATTTGACTGTATGTACGTTCAATAGAGTGGAGAAACAAATGGAAACAATATAGATAAATATCCAAACTAATACATAAAACTTGTAGTGTCAATGAATAAATCATTTCATTGCACAACCTGATAGGACGAAGCTCTAGAACTTTACCACTACGATTACTATAGACGATACATTATAAATTTTACTTGTTACTTTAACAACTGATACAGTTAATTATACAAAAACAGAATGGAAAAAACATACGTTTATTAATGTGCGAAAAGAAATGTTTTATTTTAATACTTGTCTTTTGACTAGGTCACATGCAGTAATTTATACTATTTTGCGTGTGGAAGAAAGAGTGACAAAACTACCGTAATGTGGTGTGCTCTTGAAAATAATAAGAGGTGTGAACTATCAAATTCTTTGTGGAATGGTGTTATATTATAAAAATAAAACACAATTTGTTTTGTACTACTACATTCGAGTGTATTGTAAAACAAATTATGTTTTATAAATTAAAAAATCCTGAATAGATTTGCATTTTGTGGAACTAATAAAACGCTATTCACTCATCTCTATCGATATTTTGATTTCGGTGTTAAGACATAGCTCCCTACTCCTTAGATACACTTAATTATGCTTAGACTTACCGCTAATTTCAGTGAATTATATGAGATTCTCACACAGGTGATTTGGTTATATGTCTCACTTGTCAGTTTCTTACCTGTAAAGAAAAGAATAAAATAATTAGGTGGTTAAAAAATATACAAGTCAAAATAAACGTGTTATCAATGCAGGTATTTTTTTATCACGACTATACAAGGTCATTTTTATACTTTTATTGTTTCTTTGAATAAAAATATGAACCCAAAAAAAGCTAATTCATCAATGCTGGAATCGGTTAATCTTGATCAGATCTTCGTATGAATCAATCCGACTGCAGAAAAATGTCCTCTAAAATTCAATGCTATTGTACAACATTATTGAAAAAAAGTCGAAATACCGAGATCCAGGTTTCGGTAAAAACCAATGCAGTAATCCCTATGTACATACATAGTAAGTTCGCGATTATATGAAATGTCTTAAAGCAAAATCCATATTTTGTCAAAATTTATTAAAAAATACATAAATAGTGTAAGTCAGTGCTCCGCAACCAGTGCGCCGCGAGACGATCCCACATGTCCTGCGGCGCAGTGCGTCCCAAATGAGAAAAAATGTAGTATATCTTAATCAGAAGAAATTAAAATCGTGCGGTTGCTAAGATCTCCGATTCATTTTTTCTCGTTGATACCAATATAACGTTATTTTTATATTTAATGGAATAATGTGAGAGAAGTAAAATGTCTGCTACTACTCGAGGGGGAAGTGAAGCGTCAACACAATGGCGTGGCGACAAGGATAATTCACAGGTTCCTTCGTCTTCCATTAAAACCCGGTCGTATTCAGTATACTTTCTCTTTAATTGCAGTTAGTTTATACTTATAAATTTCTCGAAGACAGTTACACAAACACCAACAGATTTAAAATACACAATTTCAATTTAAAACACAGCAAATGGTTTTATGATAGGGTCATCTCTTTGACCCACGCCGCGGGGCTCTGTCGGTCACTAACCGCCAAGCCCCTAGGCCGAGTGACAAGTGATTCTTTCCCTAAGCATCGCCCGCTTTTTGTTTACTTCTAACGGTAAACAAACAAATATGAGAAATTATTTTTGAACGCCTTAGGAGAGATATTACATATTAAATTTGCCTGAATAGGAAGAGTCTGCAGATTGTTTTTGAAGACCCCTGTCAGCCCCGGAAGTATGGAGCGGTGTCAAATGTTATTAGTGTTTACACGGATAGTGCAACTGCCAAGATGGGAAGTAAAATGTGAGTTGCCTGGTGTGTACAACTAAAAAACTCTAAGCCACAAAGTAAACACTACTGCATATATTGGAAGCATTGATAACGAACAATTTCCTAGTGGAATTATTACGTACAATGAATGAATGCATGAAAATTATACTCATTTTTACACATTAACAACAAATCAATAAATTGTAAATTTTGTTTTTGAAATTTACATATTAATGAGCGCTTAGGTGTGCCGTGGGTGAGAAAACGTTGCGGAGCACTGCCGTATGTCATTTCACGAAATATGTAATGATATGAAGACAATGGCATAAGAATAAAAATATCAAGGTTTGTCCGCATGTCACGAAAGACATAAGAGAAACCGATAAATTCAATGTCAATATGTTCAATTTTATTTCGCTTATTGTAATTATCATCAGACTGATTAATAAATTAAGCATAAAGTTTTTAATTGGAAATACAATACAGTGAAAAAAATAAGCTATCGACAAAACTAATAATTTAAGCGTGAAACACAAAAAAGTCGTCTACAACTAACGCTGTAAAGTGGACATACCGGTTTTTGTTTCTCGACGTCTCATATATCTATGATGGGCGGACTTATGAGTATATTTCCAAAAAAAGAATTTTCAGGAGAACAAAAACAAAGTTGAATTCTGAGTCTTCAGCAATAATGATTATACGTTTCATACGGTCACACGTTGTATTATTCTTATCAGTAGTTTTTGATACATAAAAAATATCATTAAAACAAGAATTGATAGACTTTTATTTCTAGAATCATAAACGTACTAAAAATAAGTATATCACATTTTGGCTGTTCTGTGTTCTCCACTTACCATGGCTGTATATTGTTAATATTAATTACATATTTAATATTTCATTGTATTTAAATGGTCCACTAGTTTCTTCTTAAAATTTTCCCAATCTGCTATTTGCTTAATGCATCAGTAATGTCATTAAAATTTTTTGCGCAGTTAATGGACTTTTGATGTAGCTATATTTGTGATTTCAGATTAGTATTTATTGATTTGTAAGAAGTTCTTAACATTTTAATTGTAGACTATTTTATTTGGTTTATGTATAATTTGTTTGATGATCAGTAATTTCTTGTCTTAGTTCATGAACCAACTGTTTTATATACCTTAATTTTTAACACTTCATTTTACATAAATAGGCCTGTTATGTTTGTATTTTTATCAGTTGATAATGCTCGTGATGAGCAAAACTGGTCATGATTATTATAAACATGTGGAAGTTGTACAAATGAATTCGGTTTTATTTTTTAAAATACATCAGATTTATTTCAGATATAAGTAAGACAAATAGACGTATAAATTTGTCATAATTGTTGTAGAGCATCAGCGACGACGTACTGTCAGTCCCGCTGAAGCGTTCTTATATTTGGAGTGTTTTTTCTTACTTATTGTAAAACTAGCAAAAATTCAGTATAATCATAGATATTATTTCGGGTTATTACATCACTTCTTAAATTCTGAATGTTTGAAAAGGTTAATTATATAAAACTTTCCGTAATCTGGCGTGAAGATTTTCTATAAATTTGACGAGAAGCTTACACAGCTTGTATCATGACATACCCTTCATGCAACTTGAGATGATACAGTACAAATCATAATTACATTCCAGAATATTAGTTTCCCTTGCTCAAGTTTCGTGTGAAATTCATTATACGTCCAGAACGATATTTTCAGATGGATTCACAGGTCAGTGATAAACAACCGAAACCGGAATACCGGCATTTCAGCTATTTTTTCAATACTGAATTAACGGTTTTCAAAATTCAAAATACAGGTGTTTAAGTATTAGAATATAAAACGCTATTTAAATGACTGTACATTCAACAGACAGGACTTTTTCTACGGTCGTAATTATTGTGCTTATGATCGGTGTTTAATATGAAATATCGAAATAACGGTTTTGATTTACGCGTCCGGTATTGCGATTCCAAATATATGAAAATATTTTTTTTGTATTGCAATCCCTGGTTAGGCTTTAATAAATGTTATGATTTCATTTATTTTAAAAACGTTCTGGAATATGTTTGGTTTTTACATAAGTTCATATCAAAGCTTTTCAAATACTTGTCCCCTTTACTGTATAACATAATGAGATTTATTTACGCTTGTAGTATGTGTAGCGTGGCTGCCATTTAATTGGAAACGATATTAATGAAACGAATAAACGTATTTCGTGTGTTGTACGCGTGGTAACATTATAGGGTTACCACTCTTACCAAGTGTCCCGGTATTCCGGGATTGTCGCAGTTTCAGACATATTGTCCAGGCGTCCCGACGGCACTTTTTGTGACAGTCAAATTCCTTTTTCGGGTGTTTATTTATTTTTCCTGCAAGCAAATTATCAAATACAGTTTTGCTTAATTTAAGTGCCTCGGTTAAGACGTCAATTAGTCTTGCAACCCAAGGTCACAATAAATGAACCAGTGAAGCAAATGCGTTGTTTTCTTATCATGTTATATGTATTGTAGCATATGGATTCCTAATGGAGATTTCTCAACAGAAGCTTGTCTGCGAGTTACTGCTTGTTACTCAGTTGCTCAACCTCAAAAGGTTACCTCTCGCTACGTCTCGTTTTTAGGATCGAATAGGTGGGAAAGAGTTCTAGACATCACAAACATCCTTGCCTACGAACAGAAATCCATAAATCGATTTAAAAATCAATTTATGAAGCTGTCCGTATTGTGATTTGAACTCGAGACATCTGTAACCGAAGTCAATGATGTTGAAAACTTCACCACGGACCCCACAGAAATGCTATGTACCCATAGAATAACTAAAGAATAAAGGGAAAAATGTTGTTTTTATGACAGTGACATCTAAACGACAGTAATTAATAAATAAAATTAAAATCATTCGTTTAGCTTCAGTTGACTTAGTTGATTATTCATTTTTTCCCAAATTTCCAAATTTTCTTATTAAAAGATCACTGTCGCAAAAACTGAAGCTTTTGCCTAGTCGTAAAGAAAAAAAATCATAACTTAATCCAAGGTTTTAATGTTGTCGGGATTTGAAATACTGCTGCCAAAAAGGTTGCCCATCCTTTCCCAGAAAAGTAATAACGAGAAGCACTTAGCGTACGCGTGTATGACATGGGAATTCAACCACTGTGCCATGACGTCGACGCTGACACTATAATTAACAAGTGTCCTATGAGTTCTGTCCACATTAATTATACATTATTAATTCCTTTAATTACTATATTTTTTGGAACTACCTGTCCAAATCGATATCAGTATTATAATTATATTACCCTAGACATCGTCAATGCTTCTATAGTAATTGTATTACTATAGAAACAGAAAAATCTAAAACATTGTAATACACCGGCTTCTTAACCGATCAGTAAGTAATCTTAGACATTCATATCTACCCTTCTGCGGATTCCCGAATGATAACATTTATCTGAATTTCCACCCTCTGTACCAACCCCATGTCTCTTTCCTTACTCTCTCTCACAGGAAAGGTTAAGCAATCGAGGATAAAAACCGAAGAGTCTTGACTACTCGGCTACAATACTGAATGTTTATTAACCACTATATACGTTTATTTTGCATCCGTCCCCGCTCCACCTCTCTTTTTGAAAAGAGTAGAGAAGGATAGGACTAGGACAGGAGTAGTAGTTTGATACACCCTGGTTTTTCTTTATTAAGTTTAAGTGTCATTAGGGTCCAGAACTGAAATCGCCCAGCGGTAAAGACAATAATTCGGAGAATTGTCTGACTCTTGTTGCCAAGGGGCGATCGTTCAATAGCCGGCGGGCACGTCCGCTGGACGAGTCCATTTTTGACGGAAAGGGGTGGCTCCGACGATTCAGGGAGTTTTTTTTTAATTGTATGTGTGGACTGTAGAGCCGGGCGAGTTGCCGACCTCGTGGCGGCGCAGGTGACGATGTGAACTGGTTGTGTTTGTTTTGCGTTGGACTTAATTTAAAATCATTTGTCGTGTCATTTGTATTATAACTTAAAGTAAATTCAGTTGTTAAGTAAATGTTAAAGTAGAATCAATTTTATGTGTTAGGCATAGTATTTTTGTGTATTGTAAACCACTGCATCTTCGATGGAAAATAAATAAGTGTTGAACCGGATTTGAAATGGTGTTTGTCTGAGATCCCAGCCCTTCCAGGACGTTCGATAACCAGCCATTCGCCTCTCTTCGGTCCGGGTCTTCTCAAGTTATATAATTCGTTCTCGCTACATCCCATTTTTAGGATCGGATAGGTGGAAGGGAATTCAGACATCACAAACATCCATGCCTTGCAATAGATATCCATACATCGATTGAAAAATCAATTAATTATACTGAGCCGCACTGCGATTCGAACTCGTGAACACTGCAACCAACGCCAGTGACGTTCACCATTCGGCTAAAGGCTCGACATGTATAAAAGTTCTAGTAATCAACTATCACATTACTATCTACGTTCGAGCTTTCATATTACAGTAGCTCACATCATCTCATTTCAAAAAAGCGCAAGCGTAGTAAAAAATCTAGTGTCAGTCGAATCGCTACATATGCCAATTAGCCAATTAAAAAGTATCCGCTTTGCCGCGCCTTTCGCGTGTGCGCCCGATGCAGCGTGCCCTTATCCAGCACGAAGCGCTACTCCAGCTGCGTTTCCAATTAACTCCACAGACAGTCAATTGGAATTTGTATAATTGCAATTACATTCTAACAAGAATCGTCAATGCAACTTGGGCGACTCGTGAAAGAGTACAATATTATTTTTTGAATCTATGATACTGGATAAAAAAGAAACCACCACAGGCCCTACCTCAACATTCAATCCAAAGACTGTTACAGCACTTCCTTATTACATGTATTCGCGGAAGCCTTTTATATGGTGTACAACCAGATGCGCTTAGCCAAGTGGTCAACGTGATTGGCTTCGGTGACTGTGCTCACGGGCTCAAATCTCAGTACGGAAAATTTCATAAAATGGATTTTCAATGTGATTAATGGGTTTGTATTCAAATGTATGGATGTCTGTGATGACTAAAACTCCCTTCCAACCATTCGATCCTAAAAGAGCGTAGTGGTGAGGATTAGCTGACCACTAATCCTATCCTAGCGCTATCCTTTTATTCTTAAGCAACTGAATAACAAGCAAATATCGTAGAAACAATATGTTAATATAAGCTCAATTAGGTTTCCATATGTTCCACATTAGAAGTGGACATGGTTAGAAAAACCACGAGTAATAAATAAATTAAAAAAATCAATGTACTGCAAAACGTCTTCGCTATATCCGTTTCGTCGCCAAAGTTACATTTTTATTTTAATCATTACATACAACTATGAAGTCATGTAAGTGGGTATATTTTGCAAAATATTCGGCCTTAATAAAACATACATTTACAAAAGGTAAAACGAGACAGGTCAATAAAATTAAAACAATGTTTACGAGAGAAATTTGTTGCGTATTTTTTTAGTAACACATCCTACGTAAACTAATACGGATGGAATGTGACTGATATTGTCATTTCTTGGTAGGCTTTATTTTCCAAGATTCTATAAAAACCCAGAATTTTACTAACATAAATAATACACTTACCGCGAAGTGTCATATATTATGAACTCTGGTAGAACAGTTAAGATTCCTTTTTTGACAGAAATAAAAAAAAAAAAAAAACGGCTTATGATTATGTCATATTGATGACGATACACTTTATTTATAAAACCGAATACTTAGTGATGGATGTCTGCGTTGCTCCCTACGCGTTCACCGGACATCTCCTCATGGAGCTGTTTGATATAAAATTTGATTGGAAGTCGATTCATAGAGGACCGCGAGTACTTGTCGTGTCCCAGTACACATGCCCTTAAGTTACTTTATGTTACATCTATAATGTAACCATAACAACGCAAACTATATTTTAGTCATATGTTTGTTGGTTATTGTCATATAAAACCGAAACAAACAATAATAACTTACAAATAATATAATAGCATACTAAAGTCGTAAATCTCTTAAGTATTTTCACAGTCATAATAAAGTCTTTCGGCTCAAAAGGTAAAGCAGAAAATTATTAATCATTTTCATAACAAAAATTATTAGAAAATAGTCAAAAATCTCGCGTGGCATGACGCATATGTTTATATATTATATTTATATACCACGAAATAAACCCAATGTTTTTAGTATAAATGATGCATGTAAATAACTTTTAACGTGTTCTTGGTGAAAGGCATTATATTTTTAAAATGAAAACAATTTTTTATATACCATTTTCACATTTTACTAATTATCAGGACTAGTTTCGCTTATCGCAAGCGTTATCAAGTGACAATAGTAAATAGTACAGTGTTGATAATTTTCCTTAAGTAATCACTATTGTTGGAAGCATCTATTAAATTGTATCGATATACCCTTAAAAGCATTGTAGCGTTTCATCATAAAATTCAACAAAAAATAAACATGTTTCAACGAAATGTCAAACGTTGAAGAAGAAGAATGAGTGTCAATTACTTGATACTTCCATTAAATTCGTTTTTCTGTTCTTATTGGGTTTGCGGGAACACCGTTATAATCGATATCTGTCTATCCGTTGCTCTTAGCTAATGGCACAAAAATAGAACAGAAGTCTTAACACTCAGTCAAGTGCTAACAAAAGAAGGAACACACTGTAGTAGAATCTGGCAGTGCTTGTCAAATATTTCCTTCCAAGTATTCCCTCAAAATTTAGAGAATTCATAAGAGCACGGCATTTTTAAAACAAGTACTAGAAAAGTATAAAAACAAGTATAGGAATTTATATCGTAATAATAGTTTTCGATTGCAAACTATGTTAACTTTTTATATATTTCCGCGAGGAACCTGGGGCAGATGTGCTTCAAACATCACACCTACAAAAGTTGCCTTTCCAAGTACTGGTCAATATTCAGTTACTTAACATTCTCTTAGCAGAAGGTAAGGAAAGATGGACGGGGTTAGGAGAAGACTAAAACTATGTCTTAACTACTAGTTGTTATGTATACGCTCCGGTTTCGGAGTTAGATATAGTCGATCCTAAAGCCTACTGGTCAATGTTGCCGAACGTCCACTTGGTTGCGGAGTACGGATCTGACTTCCGAAACGGAAACATTCATTTTTCAATCGATTTACGAATTCGTGTCCAAAGGTGTCCAAAATGTCTGTGATTATTTTATACCTGCCCCACCTAGTCATTTAATTATTTTGTAATACAAATTTATTGAATCCTTCACATTTATGGGTAAAAAGTAAATAGGAATATATTAACAATTTGGTTATATTTTCTTTTGGCCCAAATTTTAGCTACTGAATGTGTGTGGATTTCAGAAATCTCGTCGAATTTCTCAAACCCACAAGCATGATTTTTTATAGGACCATACGAAAACTCAATTGCGAAATTTTGTATTACTGATTAACTTATAATAAAAGATGCTTCTGGTCTTGCGCTGATGTCATCTGGCTTTCCAAATTGTTTAAAGACTCACTTGATAAATCCGTTTGCCATATTCATTTCATTTCATTCTATTTCGATTAGGAATTCCTCTCGACTGTACATTGGCTTATAGCCAAACGCTCTATACGCTCCATGAATCTTCCACTTAATGAGATGACATTGATTAAAACAGTCGCTTTTGGATAATTCACAATATGAATGGAAAATATCGGTAGCAACAGCATACTCAAGCCTGAAATTCTTCGTTAAAAATCGTTACCGCGATTATCTTCAACGATAGTAATCTTAATGACGTTCCGTCCTTCAGCGTTCCACAGCACATTTTGAGAAACGTTGCATTACCGGGATCATCTTCATTGTGGAAAACACGCAACAATAGCGCCTTCAACAATGGCCGTCGCCTCTTTTGTGTACAGCGTTATCTAACTTTCGTGAAGTTTAACGAGATCTGATTAATATTAAGCGAAAAAACCTGCTTCTAACTACTAAAAAAGTCTGCCCGAAAAAAACTTCAATTGTTTTGTAACAAAAAGAATCAGGGGTCAAGGGTAGGTAAACATGTTGACAATGACTGTTTTTTTGTGAAAATGATACAACTTCGGAAATAATACGTTTCAGGTTCCTTCCCAGACTAGTAAGGGCTCTTGGCGTTTGCATGGTGAAGGGTTTTAATACGAAAATGGACACTTTCATAAATTGATTGTTGAAAGGATTTATTCATTTTTATAAAGAATAATAATAGTATTATTTAAAACGCTGTTAGGTTATTCCTAATTCTTGATTATAATATTACGTGTTGATGTATATTATCGAGGTAGTCTTTTGTAACAGCCCAATATGGAAATATATGACACTGTTCTTAGTTATTATTAGATATTACAGATAAATGTCTCAGGATTAGTATTCTCATCATCCCATCTGTTGTTCTTGTTCCAAAATATGTAATATTAAAAATAGTAAAATACCGAAATTTCCAGTGTTATAATCGTTATGTTTTGTTTTAAATATAAATCCAATATATCGAGGATGGCAGAAGGCATTGTGTCATAAAAACAAGTTCTGAGATTATCGCATTGAAAGTATTTTTTTTTCATCTCAAGTATTTTCTCTCTCTCTCTTACAATTGTTTGTGATTTATAAAGATATTTTGTACAATCATTTTGGCATCCAAATCATAAGACTTGATTTCGGTAATTTATACACATATCATGCTTTCTGCCAAAAGAGAAAAATAACAATATGACAATACTGTCTATATTTCAAAGCCATTATATACTATGACTATATGCGTTCTGTTATATACGGAAGTATAACTTCGATAATTCGTTCGTTTTTTACTAGAAAAAACTTAAATTAAATAATCACATTAAATAAATTGTACACAAAACTGAAGATATTAGATTAAGAAAAATCTATACCCAGTAAGTTCGTATTAGTATTCTTTAACCATGTCCGCTCCCAGTGTAAACCATATGGAATTCTAGATATCACAAACACCCATGATTTCGAATAGAAATCCATAAAAAAATAATTTATGTAGCTGTTCGTACTGCGACTCGAACTCGTGAGTACCACAACCGAAGCCAACGGCGTTGACCACTCGACCACGGACCCGACCGAACATAGTATTTACGTGAACAAAAATCCAATTAATAATTGGCGATGACGTGATGCCGATGTATTATATAATAGCTGTCAGCTATTATATAATACATGATTCTTGAACTAAATATGCATTTACTTCGATTTTTTTACGTACTATAAAGGAGTTCTATAAACTGAATATCAATTCAATCAAAGTAATATTTTATTTTCCCGGGTTTGAATTTGTAAAAACCCAAAACATAAGAACAAAGGATTACCATCTTATTTATAATAGCCCAGACCGGTCTGTAGACGTTTTATTATTATCACATGTAGTTATACATTTTGATTATAATAAAAAAATAAAACTAGCTACTTTAGACATTCCATATTTCAATTTCAATACCGTCATATATGACAGGCGTCCCACTGGTTGCAAATAATATCGCAAACATGTTGCACATATCAGTGTTTGTAAAGTTATTGCAATATGAATGTACTGTATTTGATTGTGGCTTGCTTGCTAAAAATTCACCCTTATCAATCTATAATAGTAACTGTAATGACAAAGGTTTTTGGAGTCAAAGCAAGAGTATTGGAGTCCTTTTTGTTTACTTATATCTCCGTATTATTTACTTTTGATATCTTGACGGCGGTAGGTTGCCAGAAAAATATTCATCCACTTGAATAAATAATATCATTTCTGCCTCTCTCCGGACTTTTGTGAGTATTTTTTTCTATTTTCTATTACCCATAAAAAGGGTAAATCATTTTTGAAAAACAATTATCAGTACTCAAACTATTGTTACAAAATGTATAAAAATTGTAATATTACCAAACTTTTTTTTAATTTATAAACAATACAATTATTTTTGATGAAAATCATATAAAGCCGACAATAAAAGACAATATTACTTATATATGATGAGGTCTTGTAAACATACCTAATATTTTAATTTTTGTGTTTTTTTAACAGCCGAAGGAATAGTTTTTCATGTATTAAGTAAATATATTAGCCTGCGGCGCATAAAACACATTTATTCTGTTTATAAAATATTATCGATCTTTAATATGAGTACTAATTAGTCTTATTTCAAAATAAGTTTCTGTGAAAATCACAAGATATTTGTTTAAAATTTACATTTCTACAATGTAAATAGAGCAAATAGATTCTTGATAGAGCATCTCACTAGAAGTTGTTTTACGACAACTGGTCACTAAACCTCTCTTTTAGGATAGACTCTTTACAGCCGATTTTTAGGATCGGACGACCTTTGAGTAAAAAAGTATAAAAACCACAGACATTCATATCTTTGGCGAAAATTCATAAAATGATTGAAAAATCAATGTTTCGATCCTGTGGACATTGTAACTGAATAGGACAAACATCCAAGAGCGTTGAACACTTGGCATTAGGACTGGAATGGTATCCTTGGTAATAATAGATCATTCAATTGTACAAATGTATTTTGCTAAAATTTTCAAGGCATACTGATAGAACTTATGTTATTGTAACAACGTTTTAAAAGTAATTACTTTTTAATCAATTCATCGCCAAATGATGGTCCGTGCTAAAACGCCAACGTAAATGTAAATTAAAGCAATGATTGTAAAATAATTCCAATATTCATTTTTCGTAAATTAACAATCCCATTTGACACATACAAGGAACGTTGCAAAATAGATTATTTTACTAATAAATATGACTCATAGATTAAATAGCGGCACAACAACCAATAAAACACAGTCATGGAAAAGATTTCATGGTTATTAAAAAGCCTAGTTCCTGTACATTAGCAACAGTCGTAAAAATATGGCAATTTACTGCAACGGATAGAAATGAACTAAAACTAAGCGATTACATCATATCTCCATACTTTGAATAGGGTGGCAATTAATTATTAAAAACATTTTGTATTTTTATTTAACGGCAACATTAACTCAAAATGGCAACATCGTGACTACAAAAAAGTGAGTGCTTTGATATTTATAGGTTATCAGTAAACATTGTAGTGTGATCTTGCACAATTTAGTAATTTTGTTCTTGATGACATTTTGTGTTATGGAATGACAATGGAATGATAATCGTTGTGAGTAATGTTGACGTATTGATAATTATACTGTAATGAGCTTTACCTAAATACTCATCGAATTGTCGTCAATAATTGAATTGTTAAGTGATATTCAATCTGTGGCCTTCAAGCAAATGACATTAATAATTCTACCATAGAAATTAATAACCAATTTGCTATCTATTTCATAATCACTTAAAATAAACTCAATGAGCAGCTAAACAAATTTACCCGAGAACAACTTGAGGGGAAAACTCATCATCACATACACTCATGTTCAAGATTTGAAATCTTGTCATCTTGAAATCATTTTTTTACACTTAATAAGCTTCGTCACAAACGACCCGGATTTCACCTGTTGGCATCTTCAGACACTCAAGTGGACGGGGGATCTCAAACTGACGAAACTTATGGAAATGTACAAAATGTAAACGATTCAAATAAGATATTGAAGCACTTCTATCACGCACCTTCAGTCGATCCCATATATATATATTTTAGATTAACCTGATTGAGATTTGATTTTATATTTAATGTGTATTGTTAGTTCGATAACGCGTAATATTCTAATCGCTGATAAAAGCGTTTAAATATGCAGATTGTTAATGGGATGTATTTTTTCATACGTAACTTTGCATTAACTGATACAAAAAAAAATATAGCAAATTTTGAGGAAAAAATCATGATTGTTTCTTAACTAAGGAAACTTATGCTTATATTGAAAATCGTTCAAGTATTGAAGACCTTCTAAGTTCAATAAAACGCATCTGACGAGTTGTGGACAATTTAATAAACTTTTTGTGATGTTCACGTTGGGTTCCATATTTGTTTTCAATCGACAACGGATGTCAATTCACGTGCGAAGCGTTTGAAATGACTCTTGCTTTTAACTTCAAACCGTTTCACGCTTAATCAGTATGTCGCTGTCAAAGTGACAAACTGTATATATGTGGGAGGGATATTAATAGTACACAGAAATTTCCATTATATTGAAACAATAAATAATGTATTTTAAATATATAATTCAAAACATTATAATATATATTAATTTTTCAACAATATCATCAAAATACGTAATAACTATAATGTTATTCTTTTTCCCCTATTTCCGATGGATGCTGACAATATGAAACATTATTTTAATATAATTGATAACTTTATTCATTTATTTATTTTTAAGTTAAGAATTAGAATCATCGTTTACCTTAGAAATAAATAACCTTGTGATATAATTTAACACATACTGAGGGTGCTTCATTTAATTTCAAAATCAAATTTGAATTGTTGAGATTTTGTACATTTCCATATATTTAGTCACTAACGACCCGGGTTTCGCCTTTCGGCATCTTTGGGCATTCGAGCACACGAGTGAACTCGGACTGACACAAGTAAACAGTTTATAACAATTATATACAAATAAAATACGACAAATTTTATCCTTGAGTATAAGAAATTAGCATCTGGACTAGTCACAACATTACGCATGAAAAGTGGGGGGTTTAAAATACAATCCGAAGAACTGCCTACCCAATTTCAGCTCATGGGCTCTGTCAGGGTGACCATGGACCGATGTATTAATATGGGAAATTCATTATTTTCTATGCCGTTTGAAAACCACTTTAGGTTGAAAAGTTTGCCGTTAGCTGTCTTTTCATTTTTGACGACAGTATGTATTGGAAACCAAAAAAATATTGTTTATCGTTTCAAAGTATACCCATCATTACGCAGACAATTATTGTGAACACGTCCAGCCCGCATAATAGGTTTATAATCGCCCATGCAAAACTGCGCTGGAGTGGGATTTCTGAACGCAAATGACGCATTTTGATTTGAATCTATACTTGTAAAAACACCATATAACGACAAAATTTAAAAGGAAAAACGGTATTGTTTTCATTTTATAAATTTCTATATATATATATATATATATATATATATATATATATATCAATATATGAGCCGTCTAAAGCAAAAACCGATTTGTCCAAGTTGCAATGTTAGGGGTAAAAAACGTTTTTTTGTTACAACATTAAATTATTCGTTCAAAAATTAGTTTATTTTTTATTCTATTATATTTGCAACTAAGACCAGTATGCTTATTTTTATTAACGCAACAACAGCTAATTACAAAACAGATAAGCTTAATAAAATTGGACATATCGAGATTTACTTTTAACTTTTGAATTTATCGGACTCTGAAAGTCATTAAGAATTTAAAGCAAATTTCGTACGCTTTTATCGGGTTTTACAAGTTATTTCTTATTACATATTGTGTGAACTGTCATGTTTTGTTCGATATTGGCAAAATATGAACTTATCGAATTTTGATTCATTTAAATTCTGCACATAAAGTATGTGTGAACTATAAAATAGAAAATGCACGTATCCTTTCGTTACACAAAAACTCTCAAACTGTAAGCGCAGTATTGATGAAATTTAAAGTATATTCTGCTTAAATACTAATATTGAATACATTTTTGTAATTTCATCGATGTAGTACATTTTTTTCATTGGATATAAGGCGTTTTTACAATCACCAATTCATTTGATGAGCGATCATAATGATTGTCAACGCCTTGCGAATAATTAAAATTCCTCATGTGAGGCGACTTTATAAATAAATAATAATAAATTAAACACCAGCATTAATTTTGTTTCACTTCCTCCGCGATCATTTTTGCATCGACTGACTGACGAATGAATGAATAAATGCAGGTATTGACAAGCTTCGCTCGCGAGCCAATTGGAGCGTGCGTGTCTTCAATTCTAAGTGAAACAAAAACCATCATATGTTCTGTATCGTGTTATCATCTAAATTATGTTTTTGGAATATCTTTATCAAGTATGAATCGTTTAAGAGTATATTTAAAAGCACAATAAACATAGAAAACTACAATTATCCAATGAAACATACCGAAAGTTATCAAGAAAAACTAGGTCATTGAGTCGTTTTGTATATGAGGTTAGATAATTTCTGGTTCATTTATTTTTCGTAAAATTACATACATTTAATAAATATAGTATTTAAATTTAACTATGTTATTTAATATTTTTTCAGGAAACTTGCTCCACTTTAAAACTTGATATCAATTTATTTAACTTAGCCGTACTTACTTATAAAATACATGACTTTCGAAAAAATCTTAATTATTATACTTCTCATATTTGGTATTTTTGAGCCAAGCTTGACTATCCTAGGATCAGAGGATAATACATTTGTTATTACGGTTCGGTGGTTTAATACGATCGACTTATATGCCAGAACCTCAAGGTTCCATTCTCTATAAACAATGTTCTCTAGAAACCACAATAAAAAAGTTAACATTTCATAGAAAAGGTTTCATTGCAAACACAAACATAACATTTAAGACATCGACTGAGGGTGCTTTATGGAAATTCAATATCATATTTGAATTATTGAGATTTTGTACACTTCCATGTATTTTGTCACTAACGACCCGGGTTTCGCCTTTCGGCATCTTGTATACAAAATCTCAATAATTCAAATTTGACAAACATAACAATTTGACTCAATATATCTGCGAACAGTAACGATAGCGTAAACGTAAAATGCTTACAGAGAAATCAGCGCACATATTTATTTTATATTGAGGGAAATAATGAAATTAGAAAAAGACTGATGTTATTTAGTTAGATAATCGCTTTCTTTATGTCTGTTTCAGAATCATAAAGAGTGGGTGGGAATTTTAGAAAACTATCACATACGCAATGCCATATTATTATATACGATACACATTCGTTTGATTTTTGGGCGTTTCTTTACTAACGTGCGGACGCTTCTTAAAATTAATTTTGACTTGAATAATGTTATATGTGCGGATTAGTCGTTGAAAACAAATATCGAATATTAAAAGCTTATATAATTCGAATAATGTAATGTATGAATTTGACCATGCATAATCTTTGTGTTTTCATATTCATGACGAAACGTATTAATTGTTAACATATACTAGTTGTCAGCGCGTGACTTGCGTGAGTATTATGGTGTTTAAATAAACAAAATAGATGATTATTACGATATGATCAGACACCGAATTACATTCGAATAATTTATAAAGTATTTCGAATATCCGACTATTAAAAAATAGCCGAATATTTAATATAATGAATACATTTTCGAATATTCATTTAAAATTCCTAGTCATGATTGGCGAAAGACAAGCGCTAACGTGGAAAAGAAGTCGAGTCGGGAAAAAGAGAATATGACAATTTATTACATTATTTCAAAAAATCGATCAAACTTCTCTTTTGCTCAGGCGAGAATTGAGCTGGGTCCATATCTGTGCATTCTTATTGGTCGATCATACTATGTGGGAACTAAAAATAACCATCCATACCTTTAGAAAATTTCTTACAGTAAAGAAACTTGTCAGTATTTATTTACATGTGATAAGTATAATAAAAAGAATTATCCACCATTCATAAGAGTGAATACATAAAATAAAATGTCATTATGTTTCTTAATTACTTGCATAAAATAATAGAAAAAGCACTGTCAAAAGCGTGAGTGAAAGGAAACTTGTGACAAGAATCAAGATAGCAGAAAAACATTTTCAGTTTTTATTACTTTTGGTTTTACTTAATGTTATAAAAATAAAAACAGAATTTGTTTGATTTCAATAACACGTTTTATTAACCTTGGAATATCATTCAAAATCGAAAGGAAGATACTTAGATAGGCACGAACGTATGACATTTGAAGCTTGTTTCTTTGATTGAATCGTCATAAAGTATTTGGATTGTTTTGCTTTATAAAGCGGTTTGAATAATGTTTCAATAATGTCAATAAATTGAGATGAATACAACAATAATAAACTAGCTACCCGGTAATGCTTTCTACAGGATCTTGGGATTAGACGGTTAAAACCTCGCAGAGGAAAATAAAAAAACATGCGTGACGTTATATCCTCCGTCAGAAGTTAAATTATCAAGTCTACGTTGTAAAATATATATGTTGATTATTGTTAAGTTAGAGAAAAAATTAGCGTTTTTTGATAAATTTAAATTAAATTACAACTTTTATGATCGAGCAGTAATTTTTTATTCAAAAAAATATAATGTTATTTTATCATTTAAAGCTGTATGTAGTCAATACCATCAGTAATTTTATTGATTTTTCGACACTATTAAAATTCTTGTGGAACAAAGTACGCAGCTATGTTCTCAACATGATAATATTGTCTATGGTCTTAACTTTCACAACAGGAATCGCATACATTTGCATTTTAATGTTGTCTCACCAGTCTTCTTCTTAGTGCATTTATACGCAGATTTATTATTTTATATTATATGAAAATGTAGTGGGAAATCAATCTCTCGAGCAGTAGAATAGTCGTTCGATTTCTAGCAGAAAACAAATGATAAGCAATATTGAACATTTTTTTCGATGGATTCGTCGGTAACTTTATGGAAATCCAGCCTATGGAATAACTATGTCCTCAATTTTAATTTAATATGAAGTATATTTAATGAAAAATACAGATTTTACCAGAAATTTGTCAATTTACACATTCTTTAATAAAATCGTCATCAAACCACTGCATTATACATACAAAATTATAAGTGGGAGATAGCATTTTCATAACGCGGTTGTTTGTTCTAAAACACCGTAAGTTTATTTGCATTTGTTCAGTTGGTAGCGTCACTGGCTACGGTTGCGGATGTTTCGGGTTCGATTCCCGATACGGACGGTTTTCATAGATTGGTCCTTCAATCGATTTATGGATTTCTGTTCGTAGTCTGCGTCCTCAGTCCCACCTATCCCATCCTCACGGGGCGTAACGAGAGCGATTAGCTAACCACTAGTCCTGTCATAGCCCTATCCTTATATCCCTACTCTCTTCGAAAAAAAAGAGAGGTTGAGCAACTGAGTAACAAGCAGTTCTCGTAGAAAAATTCTGTTAAGATACCTCCATTAGGAGACCATATGCTCCACATTGGGAGCGGACATGGAAAAAAAATGTACTAAATTAGGGTTATTTAAACGTACACAATACACGATGAACATGTCTCTTTATTTTCAAACGACATCCACAAAAGAATTGTGATTCATTTGGCGATCTATTTTTATTTACTCACAATTTCAGTGGATTTTATCACTGTTTGCTAAAGATGTCGAACCGACCTCGGGTGACGCTAGAATCATTTAGGAGAATTGAATAAAAATAAGGAGCGGTGGAAGAACAATAAAAGAAGAGAACATATAAAAATTTAAGCTTATACATAAATAATTATTAAAAACTTGAATCTAATTCTAACAATATTGTAGGATAAAGGTAAGGAATTTTAAGTATATCTACACCTAGGTACCTACCATACCTAGGTATAGATATACTTAAAATTCTCTCTGCATCTTTCTGTTTGTTTGATTTAATACGTTATATTTCCATGGAGGCATTGCGTAGTTTTTTTATTAATCAAAATCCAGCAGCTATCGGATAAGCTCTTTGACCAAAAGATAAAACCTTAACTGCGATAAATTTCATATTCGAATACATTACCGGCGCTAAGTCGAAATCTTTGTTTTAAGGCGTCTTCAATACACGGACACTAATTTGTATGCATTTAACAGACAAATTGTTTATAGATAATACGTGTAAAATCTCAAGGTTACTGACAACTTTTTCTCAGAGACGTCAATGCTCTCTTACTATTAAATGACGAAAATTTGATCTATCCAAGGGTAAACTGGAAAACAATAGAAATAATTTACTTCAACGTCTATGAATAAATTGTTTGCTTCAAAATTGATTCAATTGTCATACAAATTACAAAAATGCGTTTTCCGGATGTTTGGAACGACTGTTTTGGGATTCGCCAATTCAATTTGAGCCGGTGCAGTATCCAAGTGATCAATCGTAGAGCTTCCAATCCCTGGACCCCGGTCAATTGGTCAATCTCGTAACTCGTAATCCCGGGATTGTCGGGATTTACTGTATATGTCATAAAATAATTTTTCAAAATAAATACTTTTTGAATAACTGCAAATATACTGTTTTTATAATACCTACATAATTAATTTATGTATTGTGGTCTCCCTCCTTCTCATACTTCTCAACTGCCGTTGACAGGAACAGACAATTTTGACATCAATATATTTTGTTATTTTTTTTTTGCATTATTTTATAAAAAAATAATTGCAACTATAAATTAAATATTCTCAATAAGTCAAAAAAACCATTCCATGCCCAAAAAAATATGAAATCATCTATTTATTCACAATTAAGCAATAATGGACACCAATGAAATTACATAATTTAAAAATTAAAATTAAAAATCATAATATACGGCACCAATTCCCCATCGGTTGGAATCCCCTGGACTAGAGATTAAGCGATCATCGAAATATAAACGTAAACAAAAATAATGCAAACGTTTTTATTGAAATATTCTTTTTTTATTATTTTTGTGGTTCTCAATTTTATTGCAAAATTTTCCAATTTGCTAATTTAGTCAATGTATATATATGAATTATTTTTAAAATAATTACATTTTTTGAATATTAATTTACTTTTAATGTGGTTTAATTTTTAATTGCAGATAAGTAGTTCTATCTGGTGGTCAGAGGTCATAAACATTTTAATTGTAGATTTATGCATAATTGTTTCATACGACTGGTAATTATTTACACTAAATTTTATATGAATAACCCCTATAAGAATAGCATTTTACTAGTTGATGATGCTCGCGATGATGCGATGATCGCAACCGGCTCTGATCATTATAAAAAATGTGGAAGTAGAATAAATAAAATTGTATTTTGTTTTCTTTTTAAACGAATGCCTTTCCAACAAGAATTCACATTTAACACCTTAAAAGTGATTAGCTTTATTTATTTATAAATTTATTAAATTGATATTTATAAATTATAAATGATTTTTCTTCTCTTTCTGTTTCGGATATGAGATTAAAGTTATAAATACCTTGATCGATTTAAAATTTTATATTCTCTTTAAGAAATATTCATCTATTTAATACGAAAATAGCGGTCTTGTGAAAAGTAGTACTTGTTTTTACATGTCACTAGTGAGTACCCGTCATGCGTTGCAATGCCACTCAAAGAAAGAAAGTGTTTGTGTTTTAATTCTATTTATTGAAGTGCTTTTGAACACACAATATTTTCTGTTTACGAATAAATCAGAAGGTTTTCCGAGATGTCGCTATTTCTACGAATTTATCTGGATTGTGAGATTGATTTTTATATGTAATAAGAAACACTGTATGTTAAAAATTATAAAGTTGGGAATCAGGCTAGGGCCGGGCCTGATTGTACTATGCCTATTTCCTTCGCGCAAGTGTAAGCGATAACTTGACAAAGTTTTATCGGAATCGGTTGAACATTGCATAAGATACGAACAAACCCACATTGATTTTTATATATTAGATAACTATAGGTATTGAAACGATTTGGTCACTAGCTTTATATTTCACTGTATCCATCTGGTTTTTTTTAAATTCTACCGTTTTGTCGTATTTAAGTCATTTGTATTAACTAATCTATCATATAGCATTAAATTACTAAAAATATATTTTCTATTACGTGTAACTTCCCGTTCATACAGTCCTACTGGCAGGCTGAATAAAACTATCAATATCTAACCATATTTTTTATTCAGAAGTATAATTAAAATATCGAGACTACAAGGCCGCAATTTGTCCGAAAGTTCAACGACTGTTGAAAATGTTGAATGTATGTTCAATTTTTGCTGAAGGTCTTGTCTTACTTTTACGCGAGGGTTTTGTTGTTTGGTGACTTTGATGGATTTGGCTTTTGCAGATTTCTGTTTGTATTTTTATTATTACAATTAAAAGTCTTTATATTTTGAGAAAAAACAGAACAAGGGACAACTTTAGAAACTGAATATTATTTGAAAATAAAATAATTTTGAATTGGTATTTTATTCACTTTTAACGTGACTTTACATAGTATAAGATATTACATATTATATTTAGAAAAATAAAACACTTTTTGTACTAGCTCCTCATTTTTTTCATTAGAACCGGTTTTGCTCATCGCGAGTTCGCCAACCGGTTTTGCTCCTATAATTTTTTTATTTAGTAGAATTTTATTTTTATTTTTATGAATTTTATGGAATCTATCTAAGTATCTCTACTTCTTCCATGTCTATCTACAGGGGTACTGAAAATGTGCTATTGAAAAACATTCTTTTTAAGCTAGTGGCTTCAAGAATTATTTTAAAACCGTTAAAATTGAAGAGAAGAGAAAATTGTGACACCTTAAAAGAGTTGTCAGCTGTTACAGTATTAATACTTTAAATTGAGACACCTGTATATTTTAAAACAATCCACCATCAGATATTGCTGTAGGTAATTGTAACACGATGTGCAACACCTCCCATGTGAATCAGCATTCTTAGCAACTGTCACTTGAGAGGTATTTCGCTGTTAATAACATTTTATTGAGTAGGTTGGGAAAATCCACCACTCATTTACAATATTAATTAACATGCACATCGTAATATGATAAGGCGTAAGGTCGTCAAAGACCAGTTCAATGATAGAAATACTTGGTGTCCCTGAACTCGCAATGCCTGCCTACTTAATTCGTGCGTTTTCTCACTGTTATTCAATAAGGAAACGGTTGTTTTGCGTTATACTGGAAATTGACTTTTGGACAGGTGTCAAGTCGGTAACGTTTTTGAAAATTCACTATATTTATTATTTGCAGGTTACCATATGAATGATTTTTTAAGTGCTGTTAATATTTGATGGAAATATATTTGAATACGTAATGAAAAACTATAAATTGTAACACTCAACGAATAAATCATATATAATGCAGAATAGCGAAATAAGTACATAATATTACATAAATATACAACTTAAAAAAATATTGACCAAAAAATAAAGAATTGAAAATTGTCCGGAATTCACAGGAACTAAAAACAGCTTTTATAAAAATCAATTAATAGTAAACCGATTCCCAGTACGGACAGTTTCAGATTTCTGTTCGAAGACTTCGTTTTTTGGCTTTGATATTTGTGATGCCTGAAATTCCCTCCCACCCATCCGATCGCAAAAACGGGGCGGAGCACATTCTATCTCTGGCAAAAAGAGGTGTTGAGCAACTAAGTAACAAGCAGTTCACGTAGATAAACTTCTGTTGAGATACAGGAAGCAAAATGCTTTACATTGGTAGCGGACATTTAAAAAAAATTGAATTTTAAAGTGACGCAAATAATTAAATTAAAGAAAGTTGTTGATATAAGATTTTACGACTAAATAAGAATTATGAAAACATGAATACGGTAACAATTTATATAATTCATGAATCATTAAAAACAATACTTAAATTCAAAAGTTCACAACCACTCAAATAAATACTATTTTATATAATATTAGATTGAAAAACAAGAATCAATTAAGTTACGATATAAGTCAAGAGAAAGCTATTACAATAATCGAAATCAAATAACCGTCATAACGTTGATATTGTGTTTTCTTAGGGAATGTACGTAATACAATAAAGAGATGAATTTAAATATTTTAAACCTCAATTCTAATTTTTCAGATTAATATTTTGTTGTTTGACACAAATAAGATGATAAAATTATAAACATCATAAGCCGGCCGTCCGTAGCGATTGCTTGTGTTGCACAACTAAGAATACAACTGACTTATATGTTGACAACACCTGAATTGATTTCTATGTTTCCCCGACTGAAGGTTTTTTTCGATAAATAATTATTGAATATAAACGCAATATTACTTGGATATAAAATAATTTAAAAACAATTTCGCTTCCTCCAAGCATGCTGAGGAGGAATTATTATGATATCAGTTGATATCAAATGAGTAGCGTTATCATTAGACGTAGCAAAATCACTCGAGCACTATTTTTTTGTAATTACAAAAACCTTTAATAGTTACCATAACCATAAGTGAAAAGTAGGTTCCTCTTATGATACAATAGCATATCCATTACACTATGAGAAATACTGATACCTGAATGATTCTTTCTAACCATCTCGTATTTCTCTCTTTCAACAATATTAGTGTTGAAACCAACAGTGATCATTGGCCATGATTTCTATACGATTTAAATTAATTTTGAATATCAAACTATTTTTCTTTATATAGATTTATACATTTAGAAACATTTAGCATATTATATTTAACTCGAAAACAACAAATGTACAAAATGCGAGTTTTTATTCTAGCCGACTCAAATAATATTTAACAAAAACTGAAGAGTGTTCGCTTAGCCAGCGGCACTTGGTTAGTCGTCATACATATCGTTTAGTAATATTGTTTTATGTACACACAATTCTAGATTTCGTCTTGCTACATCAATATCTTGGCTAACTATATTTCATTCAATCGTTTATTTGCATTTCATGATAAGCGATAAAATTCTCTATATATTATCAAGGATATAACAGAGGCTTTCGCTTCTAATAGCATGTTTGAATACAATTGTTTGTGCATATTATATTAACCTATTCGCATCCCGAAAATTTGCTATAAAGAGAACGACATGAAAGAAATGTTGGCTTGATATAATTGTACGACAACATGGTAGTTTTAAGGCGTGCCGGCTGATGATTCGTTTAGCGCTAAGCCACGCCCAAACTTCTCGTTAGCCTACCATTAAAACATTTAGAAACGTAAAAGGATTTATTTCATATTTGATACAAAAATTATAAGTTACACAACACTTGGAGTCAAGATTTTGTCACTCGTACATATGAAAAAAAAAGCACATTTAACGGATACCCTCACGCCCGCATTAGTCAGTCATATCGAGGATTTGATGTATGGAGAAAACGTCAAATTTAGATCTTACATGAATTAAATATTTAACATGTACAATTCTATTGATACAAAGTTGTCCTCGCACCATTTTGTGGTTTACTACGGTGTCCTACACCATTGTGTCTAACCACTTGCACCAAGTAAATATTATTATATCCGACACTTTTTTTGTATCTCACAAATTATAAATAATTGTGTTTACAACTGCTCTTGGCACAACCCACACCTGTCAGTTCAAGTTTATAATGACTGTGAATTAGTCATATAATCACAAAAATTGACCGCCTAGTCTCCTATTTTCATCGAGTTCGTCATACTAACAATTACATCAGCGATTGCGAACCCTTTTTGGGTAATTTGTCAAAATTATTTAAAAATGATATCAGTTCCACATTATTTTTGTGATTTAAGATTTTGGAACGTATCCCTAAATCAAATCGTATATTATCACTCAACCATGAACAAACAATCAAAGATTTCCAAATGTTATTACATAACCGAAACCCTGATATTTTACTATGCAATAAATTTAGCACATCGACAGTAAAGTGTTAATTAGGTCAGGTTATTTCGGAAATAATTCGCTGAAACTGAAGCAGTTATTTTTGTCATCCTTGTAATGACTTCGCCGGTTATATCCATGGAAACTATTTTTTCTAAATAACGAATTCTCAAGGATACTTAAAGAAACGGAAACAACTTGTTTTGTTTTATATTGTCATCTTTTCTATAAATGCGTTATCTGCAAATCGCTGTGACGGTTTTGGTAAAATAACATTATTTATTTATTTTGATGTATTTCTGCAATAAATATCGAAGCATCCTATAACTTATAAGTAACTGGCAATAAGATAATGAATTATTTTGAAATTCTGCAATGTTGTCAATTTCGTAAAATGAATAGATTTATGAAAATCCGTCATTATGACCTGTAAATCAAAACACCTATCGCTGTGACAAACTGCTGTATGAAAACACGTATTTCCCAACAGCAAGAAAAAATCAGAGTATAAAATACTCATTGACTCAACTAATTCTTTAGCGTTTTAGTAAAATTAACTATTAAAACTAACTGTCTTTTTGTAACATTTTTTTTCGAAAAAAGTGTGCTATGTTTATATCAATAGCTAAAAAATATAAATTTGTCTACAATTAAATCAAATGTCTCATTTACACATTCATACAGTTAACCATCAATGAAATTTAAAATTCCATTATTTATCACTGTGACGTCAACGAGCTGATTTGTTGTTCAACTATTTGACATTTAAAGCAAAAGCAATGTGTTGCAAGTATGTAGAGATTCCAAATATTTGTTTAATAAAATATTCGAATATCGAATACTAACATTTTTAAATATTCGAATACTTGTACGAATATCAAAAAAGAGACGACGATATTTTTACGTTCGATTAGAATCCCTAGTTACATGTGGTTTGTCGTAGAAAAATATAAACAAAAAATCCACAAACACATTAAAATAGCGCAAATGATTACTTAGGGCTGTAAAATATTTTATGATGAAATGTTACAAAGGATGATCAACTGAAACAAAATTGGATGACATAACTTTTATACACGACCCCTTTGTACTTGCTATAATGTTTAATTTGCTTTGATTAATAATACGAGATGTCTTTTAATTTAATTTTGTTCGAAGACAGCTATCACTCTCACATTAACAAATAATTGATATTTATTAAGAAGTTTTATATATTTTTACAATTAAAATAATAACATACAATCTTACGACTATGTCAAATCGCCTGTGGCAGTTTTTTGTCCAGTTTCTCATATCCTATGTTTCATGTTTGACCTTAAAAAATATTATTAAATGATGAGACAACGTATCCCACGACGTAAAAAAATTCAATGATGTCACGGGGTCAAGGATATGGATAAGTTCACGAAGGCGAACCTCAAATTGCTTTACATCCGCAGATGCTTCCTTGCGTTGTTTGTCAAATTTACCAATTACAGTAGTAAACGATGTGAAAAATGGTTTTGATGATGAATGGTTTTTTTATTCAATAGTTATCACGGATAATTGAATCTTCCTTAGATAATATATTGATCCAACATACAAACTTATCGATAAGAATCCGAATTTAGTCGTGTAAAAAAACAGAATACAATAGGTCTGTGTGGCTTGAAATCGATCATCATTTTTTGCCATGTTCATAATTTATTGTTTTGAAATGCGTCCTTAATAGTTCGTACAGACAGTTTCTCAACCCAGTGTTTCTTAACCTTATCGAAGACATTCGTTACTACATCACAATTATTCAATACCCCACCCCCTCTATTCTGCCGCCAAGTAAATACAAAATTTGAATGTTACTCTATTTTTATTTGGATACTGATTTCAATGCAGAACCATTCGGCTATATTAACACAAAGTAATAAACGAACTAATATTACAATGATTGACAAAAATGACTGATCGGATTTCAGTAGCGCCCTCAAATTGTTAAAAAATTTTAAAGACGCCTGCAGATTTCAAATGTCCACAAGGAGGCGTCTACGACCCTTTTAAGAAACACTACCCTTATTCTTGAATTTATAATGATGATTATTTCTTCATAGAAAATAAGTTTAGATGGGTAGTTAACAAATCATTTCCTATACAACTTGTTGTCAGGTTCAGATAAGGTGTGGTATATTAGTGACATCCATTCAATTTAATATAAATGTATTGAAAAATCAATCCATGCAAGTGTATTTTAAGCAATTAAATCCGTAATGGGGCAACCGATTAGAATAAACCACTCGGTTACGTGTAGTAAAATACACATTTTGTCGGATATAATGTGCTTCCAGAATTTGTTCAAATGTTGCCGGTCGTGCAAGTGCAGTATATGACATCATTTTATATTATTAGT
Organism: Himalopsyche phryganea; assembly: GCA_022494535.1. Lineage (NCBI taxonomy): Eukaryota > Metazoa > Arthropoda > Insecta > Trichoptera > Rhyacophilidae > Himalopsyche > Himalopsyche phryganea. The sequence continues at coordinate 6,882,192 of JAGVSL010000002.1, read as the reverse complement.
TATCACAGTCGTATGTTGCAGATTGCATTAGTTGTATACGAACAATAGTAATAAGAAATTGACAAATAACAATTATTGATACCCTCATTAATATGTTTCATTATATTTCGACTATATCGCTTGCAGACAAATCATTAAGATTACATGTCATCACGTCATATTAAGTTACATTGATTTTAAACAATATATGTATTTTTATTAGAGCTATTGATAGTAATTGCAAATGGACCGCCATAAATATCAATCAATTTTTTCTTGTTAACAAATATCAAAACGCAGGGAATAAATCAATTTATGTTCGAACGAGCTGCAAAATTAATTATTGGCAATTTCTCAATATTATTGTTATACGTATAGTTATATTTTCTATTATTTAATGTAGGTAGACAGCCATAAGACCGGTTTGAGCAATTGCTCGAGTGCTCGTAATTTGTAATATGTGACTTTTACAAGTTCAACAAGCAGCATACCAACTGTAAAATACAAGCAGAAGGTTATAATCATATCTACGTGTATTTAATACATATATTTTGTTTCCGTATAATTTGGTATACCGTTTCTATATTTCCGCTTCATCTACTTTATTATTCAGCGTTGTTCTTTGGCATGCAAACATTTTATTCATTACTGAAGTCACTCCTTTTCCTATAATCGAAGTTGTAGAAAAGCGATAAATCCAAACGACAACAAAAATTCAACCGAGGGACGTCACTTTACACAAATCCACAAGACAGGTCATACGTAAACTGGCATACGAAACATGAGGCGAGAAACACAGTAGATATTACATACATTTCTAAAAATTATCCCATTATATTCGGGTTAATACCTTCTTAGGGCTTTAAAAAATAAATTATTATTTAATTTTCAATATCTATTTTTATTTGACGTGTTATTCTAATAATACCGAATTTTTTTTGTTGAATATATAATTAATGTAATGTTTTTCAATTTCAGCATCAATTATAAGATATTTATGGTTAGAAGAGATTACAAATAGATTTTTAAAAATTATTCGTTATGTGAAAATTTGTAATAAATTTTGCGAAGCTTTTTTGCTATCCGAAAAACAGGGCATAAAATTATACTGCGTCTGGGGACTCCCAAGACCTTAATCCGTCTCTGAATACGGTACTTTTTGGAAGCGGAATTTGTCAGCGATCATTATTTTTCTGACAGGAAAATTGTCTGGTGCAGTAACCTCTGTCACGTGTATTATAATTAACATTTGTTTGTCTTCCCTACATAACTACTATTGTATATGAGGCAGTCGTGTTTTGTTAGCATGTATTGTCCTCGCTCACAAAGCGTCCGACCGTGACAATGGTTCCAGTGTGTCAATGTCCACACATTGTGTTGTTTTGGCAATACATAACTTCATAATAATAGCTTCTTACATATATAGTTATATTCATTTATGTGTCATATAATTCAACATCCGATTTTGGTAGACAGCAGAAGATCTTTTAATACACGATTACATTGGCAATGTTACCATTAGGAATCCCAACCGAATATTCAAATATTAGAATATTTGAAAAAATTATTCAAATATTCTAAATGGATCTATTTCAACGGTAAAAAATGGAATAATGAATTGAAATATATTTATATAAGTTATACCAAATACATCAAGAAGTTAACTAAACTCGTCATATTCTTGCTAAAATAAAATGAAGAAACTGCAAATATTTAATCTATGATTTTGCAAGAAAAATGGCTGCGGCTAGTTTTTATATATACCGCAAACACGCACCCAAGCAAGCACGTAGCCGCATAAGTACGCATGTGTAATACATAGGGCTGACAATTCGGTAACTCAAATCTAAAACTCGAAAGTTTGAATATCGAGAGCTCTTTTAAAATATATATTTCCTTGGGTTCTACTTGACATCTCTACGAAAGGTTACCTAATTTCTCTAACTAAAGGTTTGAACTATCTTTTAAAGCATATATCCACAAGTGTTTCTTTCTAGTCTGGCCGGAAATACGAGATAAATTCTTGGACATGTAAACGTGTCCAGCGCGTTCATCGGGTTAATTATGTGTTAATGAACAAATAATAATACTTCTCGCCAGAAATATAAAAAAACAATGAATATATTATATGATTTTAATATCTGATATTATTCGAATATATTCAAACATTTTCGATATTCGAATATTTGGAATTACTTCTGCCATAGTGTATTCATATATCCGATTGTGGTGTGAGGCAGATTAGGTATTTATTAATACACATATGGCTAATTTTATCTTAGACAATAATTTTTGAATGGTAAGAATTGATCACTTTTAAGTTGTTAACTGTCAATTCTTGGTGGAAAGGCATTACGTTTTAAAAATAAAATACAATTTGTTTATAATGATCAGTTGATAATGCTCTTTATGAGCAAAACCGGTCCTGACCTGATAAACATGTGGAAGTTTTTTTTTAACCATATCCGCTCCCTGTCCAACTTCTTATTCAGTGTTGAAAGAGAGCGCTTACCGACTTTTAAAAAATGTACATCAAGAATGGCTGTACACAATTCAAAGATTTCTCGATGTCTTCCCCGCGCTCGTCAGAGGGTAGTCTGGGTCTGAACTCTGGACAGAAACTGTTGCAGAGCACATTGGTTTTACTCGTATTGACTTTGAGGCCAAAGCGATACGAGTTGCTCTGCAGCCTGTCTATTGTTTCCTGAATACCCTCGACAGATTTGTCAAATATGACAGCGTCGTCAGCATACTCGAGGTCGCATAGCCTCAGATTGAGGCAACGGCTACACCTCGGTCGGGTGGAATTGACTTCCTCAGGATGAAGTCGAAGATTATTATGAAGAGGAACGGAGCCAGAACACAGCCCTGTCTGAACATGTGGAAGTAGTAAGCAAGAATTGATCCAATGAGATTACTTGTACAAACGGAATCTTGACATGTTATTTGCCCGTTCTGTATCATGCACTTATGTATCGACGGTGGTTTAGCCAATTAATGTAACCCTAAAAAAATATGAAACTGAGTTAATGATTGGATCTCATTTTAAAGGAGATAGAGCAGGTCTCGGTCAAATGATGTAAATAAGAAAAATAAATTGACCGCTTTTTGAAAGGGAAACATCATTTTACATTGGTTTTTAGCTTAAAAACTCGAAAAATTAATATCGACATTCCTTACGTATTATACCGTATCTGCAAACATGAGAATTTACAGGAGTGCATCTCAAAGCGTATAACCGTATGTATCGCGTTTTATGAACACATTATACCTATCATAGACATTCGATAATAATGTTGTATTTGAATAAGAGTCGGTGCGAAATCGCTCTTTTGTGTTTACTATGGCAAATTATGCCATTTTTATAAATGTTTGTAAAATGACTGTTTTAAATCATTAAGTTTCATAGTTTATTTATGATTCATTAAAATTTAATCATTTTATACAATTTGGTAGGGTCGTTTCGCCAGTGCTCAGCCAGTTAAGCGACAGGTGTACTTTCAAAAGGTATTTTCAGTCAATGAATGATAAATAGATATGTCTTTAGCTTTTATCCCATCAAACAAGGATTAAGCAATGTAACCAACTTAAAATAAAATAGTTAATATTGTACAAAGCATAAAATAATAGAAGTTTACAAATAAAATGCCAATTGTCCCAGTGGTCGGCCCCCGAAAATCTAATGGTCGGTCTTTCGTTTCCCAGTGTTCGGCCATCACTATGAAACTTCATGAATATCGCGAAATAATCTACTGATAGTAGCAGAACAATAAAAAACATAATGATGCAAAGCATGACAATATAAAGAATATTTTGTTAGCGATCCCCATACAACATGGATTTGTCGAAGCTTGCGAAGTAAAAATGTGCTTTTTTTAGTTGCCTATTGCATAATATAGGTCAGCATAGTGCAGGTATACATCGGCAAGTGGCAAGACTACCTACACGAATTAAAAAAACTCTTTTTTTTTTTAAATATATCCACTATTATTTAGGTTTTAAGCTCAACTTTAAGGTTTAAGCCTACTGACGACGGCTGACTTTAGGAACAAACACCCTATGTTGTTGTTTCATAAAAAGATGTTAGTTACATACTAATCAATGTTTTAAAGCATTTAATTCCGAAGAAATTACAAAATATACTTGATTTATAATTCGGTATAACGCCACCGATGACGATGGTTCGAAGTAGAAATGGCTATCATCTTTATATCATAATTCTTTTGGAACAAAATAATTTGATATTTATACCAATCGAATATATTACAATTTTTTTTTTTTGGGAATAGCGAATGAAATCAAATGCATTCTTTTGTGAAATTCCGATAAAATAATAATAATGAGTCTGCTGTCATTTGACAACAAAATTCTTACTGTAAACTGGTTTGAAGGTCATTTTGACCGGAGCTGATAGAGTTAAATGCGTGGAAACGGTTTGACACCCGATTGTCGCAGAAAAACAGTTTCAAACTAAAGGTCATAAAAGCAAGTTACATTAACGTATCAAAATATAAAAGTTCACATATCAAATTTTGTTTGTATAATTATAATCTTGAAAATCAATTAGAGCCTTAATAGCAGTAGTTTCTTAGCAAACAATGTTTTAAATAGGACAAGGTTTCTTGTGAATACATCAAAAGCGAATAATGTGACAAAAAATAAAACGCGGTCGGAAATAATTGAAGTCGATCACGAGAATTGTAACGATTATTTCCCAAATAAGTTCTCTAATTATCTGATTTTTTGCTACCGACTTGAATGATTACAAGTTTGTTTATTTATGAACCTAATTCACAAAGAATATTTGAGATCATACTTACTTAGGTAGGTATACAACGGTAAATGTAGAAAAATATTACATTTCACAAGATATTACATTTGGGGAACACGATATATTTACAACAAAAATGTCGAATGCAAATTCATTGTCCGATTTCAGGACTCAATTCTCATTTCACTTCACTGGAGTAAATTCAGGTATCTAATCCAATAATATTATTCAGTTATCATGTTTTTACAACTAAGTGCTGCGCATCAAAGTCGACAAACAATAAAAATTCACGCCTTACTCACACCGTCTATAAAGGATTTTCACTGTAATATATTTTTACATGGATTTCCGATGAGATTGTGTCTATATTTACGATCTATTGTATATTTTATCACTATAGAGAACACAATTTGAAAGTCTGCGATAAAAGCATTGAGAAAACATCTGGCAAAAATTATAATTCTTGATGCTTTGTTGGGAATATATTATTAAATTGCATTTGTTTCACGATCGCTTGAGATTGCTCTGCGCTACTCTCACGATTCGAATTTTAAAACAATGAAATGCAATAAACAGAGTTCTTTTGTTTTACTCGTGTTTCTCATTCAAATCACAGTGTGTTTTAAATTTTGAAGTACCTTGATCTTTGTGTAGCCATCGATAGAAATTTACGTTTTAATACTTGGTAACTCCCTATACATTAGAGGTCTGCATGGGTCGAAATTTTAAAAAATTATCCGTTCTGACCCCAACACCCTGCCTGGCCCAAGTCCGAGTCTCAATATCACACTTGTTCCCCGAACCCGGCGCGAAACCCAGATTCATTTTCCTCATTCCGAAAAAAGGCCGATATTTTCCAATACAAACAATATAAAATTATTTCCATATTTCCAATGATATTCATAACACATGTAAAAAAATATTGGAGTTAAGAATGCATTATGTTTGCCTTATGACTGACTCATGACCCGAACATAGTGCGAAATATTTTTCTGAAAATTACATTCCTTTCCCGGGTCCGGCTCGAATCTAAATTTTCTTTGAGTTGTGTACAGCCATTTTTGATATACATTTGTTAAAAGTCGGTAAGCACTCTCTTTCAACACTGAATAAGAAGTTGGATAATCGAGATCCATTTGCCATATATCTTAAAGACAAAGTGCGACGTTCGTGGCAAGAGTTGAAAGTTTAGAAGTATGAATTGTAAGGGGTAAAATTAAAACAGCTTCTTTACGGTTGCGAGTCATGGCGCTCACCAAGGCACAGGTTAACCGTATACTGTGCTTTTAAAACAGGTGTTTGCAGCGAATACTAGGGGTACGGTGGTTTGATTTTGTCAGGAACTCGGAGGTAAGAGAGCGGACGGACCAGTCTCTTGTTACGTCAAAAATAAAAAACGACGATGGACCTGGCTTGGACACGTGCTGCGGATGCCCCAGGGGAGCCTGAATCCTGCCGGTCTCTTCTACCAACTAGATGGATTCCGTCGGCCTGGAAGGCCGCTGATGGAGTCCATAGAATGTATTCGGCGGAGCTACGGGACGCTGGGATGACCTGGAAGGAAGCGAGGAGACTGACGGGGCACAGAGAAGCTTGGAGTAACACCGTGATGGCCATATGCACCGCATAGAGAGCAGATATGGTTAAAAATATGTTGGTGTTAAGACAATTTTAGTTTTTTTTTTTTTAATTTAAGTGATGGTTATTTTCCGCTCTATCTTTTGAGACGAGTTTGCGAGAGAACGAACACATTAATTTGATGCAAAACTGGTTAAGAAATTTGCCGAAGTATTTTATTATTTTTGATATCTAAATGAGTACATTTCAGGTTGGTATGTGACTTCAGCATAATGTGGGTTGCTATGACAATATAGCAGATGTCACATGAAGTATCTTTAGGGTATGTACACTGGAATGCGGTTACAGTTAATACAAATTTTGTACCTCGTAATTTCACTTATGTGAATCGGCTTCCAGAAACTGGCGGTGATCCCCAAGTACAAATACAAAGGTAACAATTACTTGAGGCCCTCTAGGAGCATTACCGGGTAGCGAATTTTAAATTAAAATGCCTAACTATCTTTTTCTCGAATAGGAAGCGCATGAGTCTCAAATCTGCCTGCCACTTCTTCCGATAGCTGGTGAATTCCGGTTTACACGAAACCCTTCAAAAACTTTCTGTATGGTAAAATATGGTGGAATTACAGGAAACTAGTATGATAAAGAAATCCGCTGGCGAATGTGTCGTATAACAATAAGAGTTTTAACACTAAGTCGCCAATTGCTTCCAGTTAATCAGTATATTTTGCTGTCTTACACATCTTTTTATTGATTTTATAATTATTGTGGGTATTATTAAATTCAATCTATTGAGATAGTATGACCTAAGCGGGGGCAACGCGATTCGCGTACGAATAAAAATTATAAAACCTTATCCCGCAAAAAAACTTATCAATTTCAAGGATAAAATCGATAAACCGCCTTTTCTTTTCCGGTGTAGATGAAATATTCGCATTGTATATGTTACATCAAGCCTTCCAGCGATTAAAAAACCATCCAATAGTTGTTATGAAAACAAATTGTAATATTTACATATTGCATAATAACGGTTTCTCCTTAGATTTGTGTAAAGACGTCATTCCTACAACACGTGCAGTCCCACACAGTACATTGATTGTATATCGAATGATTATAAAGATTTGAAAAAATGAAAATGTTAAATGCTTCTGAAAATAATTATTTGTTGAAATTATTTATTAAATTACATTAAATGATTGGTTCAAAAATAGATGATACTGTAGCTCAAATAAATACTTACTTCAAGTCCCTTTTGAGTACAGACGAAAACTATTTTCTAACAGTTCAAACTTTTAAGGGAACCATCCAACAGAAGGCATGACGATGTTCTTTGACTCTTTAACCAACCTGGATAGTAATAGGCATATAGCATATTAAGCATATAGTTGGCATATATGACAAGTTTTGTTGCTTTATCGTTTTTCTGGGTCAGTATAACATTTTTTCACTTAACCTCTTGATTATTTTAATATAATAAATACCTAACATATTCGAATTATGGGGGTAATTAAATAGGAATGTACCTACTCCATATGTTTACATTTATAAAATACATTATTTTTATTATTTTTGATGCTGAGAAAGGTATTCTTTAATTATATTGTTGCCAGTTTGACAAATGAAAATGCTTTTGATCATGGTTTGAAAGTTCCAATGGCAACACGCTTTGTACGGGTTTTTAGTGCGGTCAACCCTTTGCTGTGCCATTATTCTACATTACTTAATACCTCTTAATTTAGCTGTAAATGAATTCTGTATTTTCTTTAATTTTTAATTAATAGCTATTTTCATTTTTTAGAACAATATTCTCTCCCAGTATGAATATACTCCTGATGAAAATTTTTGACAGAAGATTATTAGGAAGAACTCCTTGTATGTCAAGGTGTAAGAATGTACCTAAGAAATGACTTTAATTTAAGTAATACCTCTTTCTACGTTATGTTTTCAGGATTGTGTAGATGGGTGGAAAGGAATGACAACACCACAGACACCGACCCCTTTGAATACAAATCGATTAAATACCATGAATGGATGATTGAGTTCCTTTAGGAATCTGAATCCTTTTCCTTGGCCACGGCAATCGGTGTATAATACATATATATACAAATTTACAGAAAATTATTATACAGGCGTTTATTAAAAGTAAAATCGGATTAATATGGTAACTAAAATTTACATGTTTGACATTTACAATACAACATACCTAAATTAATCGAAGTCTCAGTGTCACAACAGGGCCACCAGTAAACAATCTGTAAACGTAAAATTCAAAACACTGTCAAAATTTCATCAATCCACATGTGATATGTCAAAACATATTACATAGATAATGGGTATTTTTTGCACTTTCAAACTAGTTGAAATTTATATCAACATTCATACAAAACGCGGAGGAACACTTATTCGTTTACACGAGCAACGTTCTCTCACTAGAACGATGTACGGGGAACTGAAATTAAATTCTAGCCACGCTCGTCATTCAGAATCCACAATGCCGGCTTCGCAACGCACAGGTTTTTAATAGTAGCCGAGCCAATAAAATTGGCACGGGCTCAGGCCTGTTCAACTTGACAGTGTTGACACTGACCAGACATAGACAATTGCACGAACATCGATCTCTCATCACTATCTAATAAGTATTAAGTGGTCAGTTCTGCTCCCTTCGAGAGCACGTAACATATAACATGGAAAGGGACTCTATTCGGTATGCAAAAATTTGACTATAAAATCTATCACCTATCAGAGAAAATGTAAACCAATGAAAAGTGAAGTGAGCCAACTGATATTTTCGAAGTAAGCTAAATAAATACAGGCCTCAAAAGTATTTTATTCTATAAGAAGATAAATTTAATAAAGGGTAAAATAATGTAAGAAGTTCATTAAACTAACTTTCACCACTTTATCACTTGGTCCACTTCACCTCTCGAACGCTCATATGATGCCATGATATAAAAAATGATGAATTGCGCGCCGGACTTAAGCGCGAAGTACAACCCCGACATTAGCGCGTTGGACTAAATCGCGCCGATAGTAGCGCGAAAATAAAATAATTTTGTATTGCTGACTGCTCATTCAAAGAAACTTACTTAACTGAGATAACTTTTATGTCAAAATAACATCTTATTTAAAAATAATTGGTATTTTTACAAACCTATCCATGAAAATGTTATCTATTGGAAAAACATAATAATATGTTAAGGACATTTCACCGTGTGAAATTTCCAAATTTTATTCAATGTATATGAGCATTTCTCCACTTTGTTATGATTGTGTTAATCGCTTGTCTTTTGTAAAGTAATTTTTAAGCTTTTTTGTTTTTATAATTTTATAAGTTTTTTATGTTTCATTTTCGTGTTTTAAACTTCAAGAAAAATTTTTTTTTTTGATTTTTTTATTAAATATAAAAAAAAAATAACGACTTTCGTAGGGGCGCTACTGTCCACGCGCTAATGTCCAGTGCGCTAAAGTCGCTGCAACGATGATAGTGCTGAACAATGAGAATACAGCACTACAAAGTGGCCATTTTTTGCCAAGAAAATTCAATAAAATGGTCAACAAGACAATGACCGTGATGCTGTAAATGATACAGAACTTTTTTTAGGTTTGTTGCCTTGAAGACGCAATCATGAGTTATTATTTTAGTTCACCGCGATTTGGTCACAGGTCTTCGGCAACTTTTTTTATATCAGCAATAAAAATAAATTATTCATTTCTTCTAACGGAAGATTTTTTATTTATAAGTTCTCTCAAATTACTTAATTGTCGTTAGCAAATTTATTGGGTTCAGTTAACGGTTAAAAAATGTGGGCAGATTCTACCGGCCGATTGTTGAATTATTAATTTTAATGTTTTTTTCAATTCATCAAAATCATGTGGTATAACTTCGTTTTGCTGTACTTTAAAATGTATCAAGCAACAGGCTCTGCTAAGCATAGGGTTGGGGACTGTCCTGTGTTCAACAGACAAATTCCGAGTCCCGCATTGCCTTTGAAAATCCCAACTTAACCAAATTTATATATGTACGAAAATGTACGTATATAGTTAATGAGACTCTTTAACGAGCAAAGATGGCGAACATATTTTGAAACAAGCTAAAAGATCGGAAAAATATTTTTCATAAAACTAATATAATTGTACACATTTTTGCATTTAAATCAAAATTTAATTCCTGTAATTGTGTCTAATCAATATATTTATGATTCCTGCGTATTATTATGTTACTATTTTTATGTGTTCTCTTCTATATACATATGTACTTATTTGCATGTATTATAGTTCAATTAATTTATAGTTTAATTAATTTGTTGGCGTCCGTGGCGCAGTTGGTAGCGTTGTCGGCTACGGTTATGGATGTCTCGGGTTCAATTCCCCATGCGGACGGTTTTCATAAATTGATCTTTCAATCGATTTATGGATTTCTGTTCGTAGTCTGAGTGTTTGTGATGTCTAAAACTCCCTACCACCCATCCGACTCTCACGGGGGGTAGCGAGAGCGATTAGCTAACCACTAGTCCTGTCCTAGCCCTATCCTTCCATTCCTACTCTCTTCGAAAAAAGAGAGGTTGAGCAACTGAGTAACAAGCAGTTCTCACAGAAAATTTCTGTTAAGATACCACCATTAGAATACCATATGGTCCACATAGTGAGCGGACATGGAAAAAAATAGTTTAATTAAAATTATGTTGTTTTCTTAACTCTTTAAAAAAATTTGTTGATCTTTCGAAATAGTTAATGTCCCGATCTATGATTTCTATGGAAATCTAGCAACCTTGACTAAGCAGTCCTTTTAGCCGCTAAATGTTATGATATTCAAATAATTTGATGTGCGTGTTGTTTTCCCTACATAAAAGTCACTACATTGTAATCTGTAAGAACCAGATTTATTTTTGAAATTTATATTTTTATTAATAATCAAAATTTCTGACGATTTTTTACAACCGAAAGCTGGTTTAACTCGATCAGCGAGCTGTTTCCTTTGGATTCGTGTTGAACAGCTGTGGCGAATTACCCCACGAGCACATGAGACGCGCATTGGAGTTTTACGAATCTTAGGCACCTCAAAAATAACTAGTATTATAAATACAGCCCACATAATTATTTTTGATTCAGTTCATAATTGTTATTTTCCATTGAATTCTTATAATTGTTTTTGTTGAATTAATTAACTAATGGAATTTGTTTAAATTTATGCTTTCATTGGAATGCCTTCGGCATTAATAATGACATATTTTCTGGTTAGAAGATTAGATTGTAAGCAGTTTTCTTTTTAACGTCGTATATTATGAAAATCTTGAATAAATTTTGCAAAGCTTTATTGTTTGTTACCCGAAAAATTGAGTCTCCAAATTATATTGCCTGGGGCCTATGTGCTATTTTACGCAAATTCATCGGTGGATGCTTGAAAAAGCTGGAAGGTGAAAGTCGGGTGTTTTGTTATAAAACCTAAGGAAATGTACAACATTTGATATATTAATTTATTTTCCAAATGACTGCTACTTTAATGCAGAATAATAAATCCACCCAACAGGTGAAAACTCCCAAAACCTTTAAGACATTACCATTAAGCATGAATCCGTGAGAATATTTTTTGCTTTTAACCAGTATTAATGATTATTTTTGATTTTTCTAACTAATATTTGAGGATTTGGTGGTATATGATATCTTTTCTTCGAGTTAATTTTTTTTTTTAAATAATTTAAAAATATCCGACGCGTTGTTCATCAGCTGTAATGTCTAATATATAAGTGTACCAAAAACAAGGTAATTACGCTTAAAGTACAGATAAAAAAAAAGTTTTTAAGAATTTCCATCAGCACCATCTGCAAAACGGTTTAACAAGCATGATTTGTTATTGATGAAAATATTTTTTTTCCGTAAACATTTTAGAAAATAGCAGATCGAATATAAACTTGAGTATTTCCGTACCTCATCGATTAATTGAGAGACCAGTCACGTGTTTAGTCCAACGCCTACTCAAAGGATTACAACACCGTTGATGCTGCAAAAATAATTCAAAATGATATTATACCGTAAAAGTAGTTAAAATACATATCTTCACTGAAGCATATAAAAGAATGACATGTCAGCAAGTGATGTAAGCACAGCGAAACATCATTAGAAATAACATTAACACTTGGGATTTCTTGACATACGACCCTTTACAGAATCAACGACGGTAAAAATTATCGCCGAACGTCAATAGATACCTCACGCTTAAAATTGAATAGAGATAAGCAAAAGGGAACCAACTGACGTTTTTAGGTATTTTGAGTTATTTGTAGGAACTGGTCAGAAAAAGTTTAAAGTTCGATATACTGAAGAGATCCAAGGTGGATTAGGGTTAGTTTTAATTTAATTTATATTATTTCCTTTTTGCTTAACAAACAAAATATATTAAAACGTAAAATTTTCTGCCGCGATAAAAGAACCAACTGCAAAGTATCTGTTATGCAAAAGAACCACGCACTTGTTGATTTTAATCTTGAGCAGGAATAAAATACTACAACATAAAATTTATCGAGCTAACTTTATAAAATAAAATATTTAGTTATAATCTGTAATAATTCATAAAGTATTCAAAACATAAAAATGTTTATTTGCACTTGGTTACCTTATGATAAATACATTATTCATGGCATAGCATATTGAAGAGAATAATGTAAAAGGGAACCAACTGACAGTCTGAAGATGCTTCTCAAATAGGCGAAACGCGTCACGATAGAAATGATAGAGATAAAGAAGTGGAATAACTACGTTATCAATTTTAATTTTATATTAAAAATAAACTTCCACCAAGTTACCACCGAATCCATTGTAAATCAGGGACCAACTGTTGGTTTCTTTATGCAAAATGTTTTCAACTGCTTTCTGTATGTAAATTGTCATAAAATAAAAAGGAACCAATTGAATTATTAATTAATATCTTAAAATATATGAATGTTTTCTATATTTTTACATAGTAATAGAGTTATATTAATAAAAGCCATAATATTCAATAGTTTTCACATTCATAAACTTAACCAAAAGCATTTATAAACATGTGCAAACTTTGAGGTTTAATATCTCCATTTGGCAAATTTGCAGTTGGTTCCCTTATGTGTATCTCTATCCAATTGTAGCTTCGTGTCTGCGTGCACGAAAGCTACTGATATTGATTTAACACTACGTTACCTCACTTTGAAAAGGTTCTAACTGACATTTTGGCCTAAAATGACCTTTTGGTCGGAGTTCTATCTACACACTTTTTTTGTAAATTTATTTTAAAAGGTTCTAAAATACGATACAGCTTATTACAACCGTCACGCAATAAAAATGCCCATAAATAGTCTATACGAAGTTACAATAATTAGAGTTTGCCAATTTTTCGATCCATTCAGCGGATGCTTAACGACAATTCATTGGTAGTACAAATTAAGAAATGAATGACTATTTGTCAAATTCCAATCAATTACTAATCGTACTATAAAGCATAAGAAAAACCATATATCTTCAAGAAAATATAATACTCATAATTGTCCGTCACGTCACGCCCTTCGTTAAATTTATAGAGTTTATTTGGTTTAGTTTCATAATTGTATGAGTGATTCGGATGATGTGAATATTTTCACCTCGCTATGTTATTTCATAACCGATTGATTGTAAAAGGAATCAGAAACTAAATTCAATAAAATCAATAAAAACACGGCACGGAAGAAATTAAGAAGAGGAGAGCCTTCTGTGTTGTTTAAAATATTTTTTACCAGAAATATTCTGCTATTAATATCAATTTAATTTTTTTTCTATGTTTAAATTTATTCAATTATTATTTTTTTTACTTTTATCGATTTCATTCATTTTCCAATGTTCATCACACTTTGGAATCTATACGATCGCACAGCGTTTATTTCAACAAGGATTTCAGCACCCTAATAGAATAGACCCAACTCGACAGATAACATTCGTGCTCTATTTTCTTACAAAATTTTGCCTGTTAAATTTATTATTTTTATTGAAATGAACTTTAGAGATTTAATTTTACAGCTACATAAAACGTTTTTAATTACTCTAATAAATTACTTTAAAAACTGTTGGATTATTAATCAGAAGATGACGTCAATATAGATTCCAATATGTTTTTTTATAAAGGTAGGCAAAAATTGTTCCAGGTATACTCAACTAAGGGCCATTCTGTTTCGTCAATGTAGTCAAAAAAACTCCACTTCAGTTGAAACTTCAACGGGTAACACACGTTGCAATTAGGGCATTCAATTCCGGACCCTTTCTATGATCCCGAGATTTCCAGACTTAGAATTTCTCAATCCTGGGATTCCAGATGATGAACTGTAAATTTAAAATTTAAGTTGTGTCCAATAATTGTAATGTATATATGTTTAAATATTTTTTTGGGTAATGAAATGATTGTTTTTATTGATTGGTAATCAGGCAGTCATTTACATAGAAAATTTTAAAAAAAAGTAATGATCATAATAATTTAATATTTTATTCTATTTATTACATTATTTTGATATGTTTTACCAGACAGTATCCGAAAAGAAGACAATATGTCCATCAATTCGACTTGTCAAAAATATTGACCTATGTCCATTTAAGAAGCGGTCCTTCATTTCAAAAAGATTAAAAACGGCCGTTAAAAAAATATGTGAAGGAGTAAGATCCCAATAATATTGTGATCTTATTCCTTCACATATTTTTTAACATATTATGTACATTTAAACTAATTATATAAGTCTTATTGTACATACATGAACAAACTGAGTTACACGTTGTAGTTAATCAGAGAGTTTTAATATATGAATTATTTGTTAACATTTACAGTGAATCTCGAAATCCCGGAATTACGGGATTGAATAATTGCATGGGATCCCGGGATTGGAAGCCCTGGTTGCAATCTACAAGAGCGCACATTTTAAACTTTAACTGAAGTTAACTCGACATGAAAAACACCACACTGTTTATACTAAGTAAGTAACTAACATTACTGACTGGTAATAAATTGAAGAGAAGATTTTGGTACGTATACTAGCGACGAATTTTTCAATTTACTGATCATACTTTTCAATTAGATACTTTACAAACAAACAAAGGCTATACAAATCCACATGTACAAGCAAAAACCGATATGTCCACTTTGCAATGTCAGTGGTTAACAACATTTTGGTGTTTCACGATTAAATCGTTAGTTTTTTCGATAGTTTATTGTATTAGTCGTATTCTATTGCCAATGAAAAACAATATGCCTATTTTTAACTGGCAAAAAAATACTATTAGCCAGTCAACTGCTAATTGCAGTAAATATAAGCAAAATATATTATTACATATCGGAATTGAATTTATTCGTGTCTGCAAGCGATTTCTGTGAAATTTTGGCAAACTTTCAATATTTTTATTCGTATGCTTTTGTCGGGTTTTGCAAGTTATATATCATTACACATAATATATTAAATGGCTTTTAGTAGGTATATAGTATATGAACGTATTTTTTTTTTGATTTTGATAAAATGTGAACATATCGGTTTTTGCTTTTACACGCCTAATATGTACTTATTCAGTGTCCAGATGGCAATCCTAGATATTCATTGTGGCAAAAGTACAAAAGTTTTTTAAAAAAAGTACATGAATTGTGAATTTCAAATGACTTTTAGATATACTGTTATTTTTATTATTTTTTTTACTTTTCATTAGGCACAAACTTAAAACTTATGATATTATAAAACATTATATTCAGGAAGAATTGTTTACATAATACATAATCAATTTCAACATAAAACATTACCAGAGCCGAGTTTTTTTATCGAGTTCTCGAAAAAAATAATAAACATTTCCAGAAAATAACTGCTTGGCTAAGAAAGTATACAAATTTATTTATGTATCCAAAAATAGATTTAAGGAACAATCAACTGCTTTATCTAAAAAAACTGATGTAAATATAATGCAGCATTACCAATGAATTATCGGAAAGTATTAGTATAGCAATTGTATAGAATTGTCGGCGTCCATGGCGCAGTTGGTAGGGTCGCTGGCTACGGTTACGGATGTGTCGTGTTCAATTCCCGGTGCGGACGGGTTTTATAGATTGACCTTTCAATCGATTTATGAATTTATGTTCGTAGTCTGAGTCCTCCCTCCCACCCATCCCATCCTCATGGGGCGTAGCGAGAGCGATTAGCTAACCACTAGTCCTGTCCTAGCCCTATCCTTCTATCCCTACTATCTTCGAAAAAAAAGAGAGGTTAGCAACTGAGTAACAAACAGTTCTCGTAGAAAAAATCTGTTAATATACCTCCATTAGGAGACCATATGCTCCACATTGGGAGCGGACATGGAGAAAAAAAAATAGTATAGTTTTTGTCACAGACTGAACGCATTAACAATGCATTCAATTTTGGAGCAGCTGTATTTGAGGTTATATCTTATGTACCGTGATATTTTAATGTTGCAATTTCAATTATTATAAAGGTCATAGGTGTTTTTTTTTTGGCAAATATTATTCATCTCTAAGAGACATTCGTTATCAAAAGTTCAACTTACTTTTAACATTGGCCCCTTTTTAAATTTGTATTATTAGTTTTTATTTGGACGTTAAACAACAGTAGTTTTTTGCAATATGTAATTCGATTACGATTATCTTAAATGCCGATGCGAACCTACTGATTTCATGTAAAGGTAATTTACGTATTTACAGTTTATATTTCTGTGACGTTATGGCAAAAATAGTTATGTCCGTTTTTGTCATATTGGGTTTATTATCACAATAAAATATTGTTGAGCATGTGGTGGCAAAATTCGGTCGGCTGGGCATTATCCATTGAATAAGTGTATTATCCATTTAATTTGAATTTTTTATAACATACCAAGGTAAAATTGACATAAATTTCAACGTCTGCCATAACGCCACAGATTTATTCCTTTAGTATTTAATTTTTTTGATTGAGTCCAATTGTGTCAGCGGATAAATATTGATCTTCCGATATTGCCAAAATTGTGACGATTCCAAAGTGTATTTATTAAAATAAAACGAATTCTCTATAATTTTAAAAATACAAAGCCATCAAGAATTGACAGTTAACATCTTAAAATTGATTCCACTTTTTTTAAAATTACTAAAACTAGAATTCAACAAAATTGTATAAAAATAACACAAAATACAGTACAACTCATTAAGAGGTGAAAGCGCTATTTACAAATATAACCTCACCGAAATAAAAACAAAATATGAGAGTATTAAGGCCAATGATTTGACAATGTTTTAAAAATTTAATGAATATAAAAAATGCGCTTAAACTAACGGTTTAATATATTATCATAGTACAATAAGTACATAATTTCTATATTGTAGTTTCTTTTTACGTTACATATTTGTTATTATGCCCACTAGTATATTAAAATAATATTATATCTCTGGATGAATTGACTAGTAAAATATTTAAACATGTTTTAAAATCTTCAAATTGTATTGTCAGTTCAGTTCAGTTTCGATCTGTTGTTTATTAGTCAAATCCTATTATCATCAGTTATCAAAGAATAAGTGAATAAATGGAAGTTTGTACACAAAACTTTATTATTTTTATTAATTTAGAATGCTTTATTCATTAAATTGTATTGGTCACTTACAAATCTGTCTGAACTAAATTTTATTTTATTATTGCCGATTTGATTTATCACTTTCATGCTACCCATTCACTGTAGATAATATATTTTATTTTAACATATTTTTATCAATTGGCATCAGTTCAGCCTAGTCTATTTATAAATACGTAGTTCAAAGCAATCAAAATTATTGCATTTGCGATGCGAGATTCCACTTAAAAAATGTCACAGGCCAATTCGATAAAACATGGACTTTATCTTGATTTCACAATAATATTAATGTCACAAAATGGCATAGTTTTGTTCCGCGAACATTAATTGTTTTGTAAGACCAATGGGTTAAAGACAAGTAATTAATTTTATGACTGGCACATTGGAGAGTATCTTTTTTTCAATTCTCCATCATTCACTGTGTTCTTAGTTCCGTAATAACAAATTATTCCCAATTGATTTTGACAAGAGTCGTCTGTTCTCGTTTAATTAGTTAGGTCTTATTGAAACAGCAGTAATAATAAGACCAGTGTTTTCTTTTTATTGTTGTGAGTCATAATGATTGACCCAAAATGAGCATAATAACTTAGCAGACAATATAACTTAAACTATATACCTATTCGGAAAAACCATTCGATCAGCAATATAAAATGCAGTCTATTGAATTATATGTCCAGTGTTCAACGTTATTTGCTTTCTTCCTCTCGATCAGTGCTCCGAAACATTTTCTAAGCCACGACACACCTAAGCACTGCGTAGAATTTTGCGGCACACCGCACAACCAAATATGTGATTTTCGAACAGAATTTACATATATTTAATATTTTTGTTTTAATTCGATAGAGTTATAGTTAAAATAAAATGTTTTATGCCTCCCTGGAAAATTGAGATTTTGCAGATATACAATTTTGCAATGGAAATGATGATATGGCCATTCAATCATCTACTTGAAACTAAAACTCATTAGTAAATGAAACATAAAGACGTCATACGAATGAATATTCTTACGATTTTATTTCCTTCTTCTTCGAACTGGTCTGTTTCTTATTCATAGTATATGAACACATTGCAGCTCTTTCTAGACTGAGGTGACCACTCGTACTGATTTTACCAGTACAGTAATGTTTTTTTGAAAATTGGTCCGGATAGTCGTGAGTATAGGACTCAATTACATCAAGTAAAGTATAGGAATATAAAAGTAAAAAATATTAATTATGACAGTTACTCTTACTTAAGCTGGTTAAGTTGTTTTTAAGTTTCTTGATTCAGATTTGAATAATTAGGTCATATTGTTCACCTTATCCTAAATTCTCTTTCGTCCGCATAAACTCTACCTCGCAAGTCATATCATCTTCCATTAGTTCCGCCGAAATCAGCGGTCTTTTAGATCGACAGAATTCATTCGATTAGAGAAATAGATAGGCAAGAATCTGGCTTCTCTAGGTATCAGGTTCTTCAGGAAAGAGGCTGTATAGTCCACTTGAAACTCATCGGATAAGCGGCTGGATATTATGAATTACTATCAATAATGATACTGTGGATAATAAAGGTTCCTTGCATTAGTGCCAAAATATATGTAACTAAGACAAATAAGCTTATAAATTGGCGGCATCTTTAACCATTCAAATATCTCCAATAAATTATTTATGTCTTTACAAGCCTTCCGTGAAGCTAAATTATTAAATTGTTTTATTGTCTAGTTAACAATTCAAAATTCCCAATTGGGGCAATCAGGCCAAACGCCCTGATAATTGGTCATTGCGATGTCTTGCATTCTGTGGCCAATTTAAAAAATGCTACCGTACAAAAAAATTTCAATTTAGTATTCGCCCATTTGATGACATATGACATCCATTTAAAAACAGTTTATCGGAGTTACAAATTTATATGACGTCTCTTATTGTTTATAATAATAACTTTAACTACATTTAACGATTTTAAATCTTGACGTATTCTTTTTACAGCGGATTTATTACTAACAAAAGTGAAACTTCTTTTGATCCTTGAATAATATACAAATACAAGTTACAATATGTTTTAGTCTATTTATGTCAGACAATCAGTTTTTGCAAGGATTTGTTTCACGGTGCTTAATTTTTCAGCACAGACCATGCAAATACGGTAAACTAGATAAAGTGTTAACCGATCAGTTCGGGAAATCGATAGTAGAAAAACAACCAATGTGATATTTTCGGAACCCAACCAATATCGCCCGATTGGTTGGGTTCCGAAAACAGCTTGAAAACGTGTTTTGCGGGAAAACGAAATATTCTACTGTATACAGAATCCCAAGCGGTCCCAAACTAAATTAATACATCGGTATTATCGCGATAAACAATTACACGTCTTCAAATTTGGATTATTGAGATTTTGTATTTTGTCACTAACGACCCGGGTTTTGACTTTCGGCATCTTCAGTCATTCGAGCTCACGAATGGACTCGAACTGACTCAGTCGATGTCTTAAATTTCACGTCTTCTTTAATACTTCATTCTTAAAAGGCTCAATTATAAAACTCACGAAAAACGTATCCTGTATGGTGGATGACTAAATAGTATATATATTGATTTAATTTAAAATGTATGAATAATGATTATAAGTTTTCAATATGTCAATGTATTTATTTTATTTGGAATAGAATTAGCTCGACAAACAGAAATAATATATTTAAAGCAGTAATTACAATTGGTGGGTTACGATATATTGCTGTTTGTCGAACGATAATTATATATTATCAATAATTACATTTGATTATTAAATTCATATACACGATTTTATTTCAATTATCAATACGTTTCTACTTAACTATTGCTAACACTATTTTAATACGTACCTAACTCACGTAATCATTCATTTTAAACACTTTTTTGCATAGTTATATGGATGATAGTAATAAATACTTTTCAAGGTATTGCAGCAATATGATAATGACAGGATTTTCCCGGTGACATAATGATGCATACATTATATTGTTGTGGCGATAAAAAAATAGTAAATAAAAGTATTATTTAAATGTACCATATAATATATTATAATTTGTCGGAGGCAGTGGCTTAGTAGTTAACTCGTGTACTTACTTTCTTACTTCTATTCTTCAAGTGCTAATTATTTGCACTTCTCAGATCTTGCAAAAATGTTAAGTCGCCTTCTTAGTTGTATAACTAATATACTCCTTTCTTCAAGCAGAAAACTTAAAAATATGATCTGAACGTCTATGGTGTATCACCGAGGTGGGGAAACTGCAGCTGAAACTACTACTGAATTAAGAAAATATTGATTTAATTGTTAACTCCATTTCAGAAAAAATAATGCGGAATTCCTACATTAAAAAACTCCCCAACCCTCTAGTATTCCTCGTCAACCCGCGTCATTTTGAAGTGACGGTAATCGTCTGGTTTATAGAGATGCCCAAAGAAAAGATTCAGCCATACGGGCAACATCTTGAAATTAAAATTTTCCCATAAAACGTGACGTTTACAATTTATAATATAATTTTTTCCTCGTAACATAATGTATCATTGTTTTCAATGGAATGCCTTCCTACATTATTGATTTTAATGAAAATTTATTTATGCATTTCATAGATATGAGTGAATAATAAATAGGACACTGCTATAAATTGTAATAGTTATTTGATGCTATCTGAAGCAATGGGAAATCCCCGAAATATTTACAATTGATATTATTTAGTGAAACATGGCTGTGAAAACTGATGAATTGTGAAATTAGTTTCAACTAGTGACTAGTCAGTACTAAATTTAATATTAACGTTGTTCTAATAAATTGTTTGATTTGTCTTGTAATCAGCTGGTAATTGTAGGTTAATAAACGACAACGGTCCTGATACTT
The DNA here is from genome assembly GCA_022494535.1 of Himalopsyche phryganea. NCBI lineage: Eukaryota > Metazoa > Arthropoda > Insecta > Trichoptera > Rhyacophilidae > Himalopsyche > Himalopsyche phryganea. The sequence goes on along the minus strand of JAGVSL010000002.1, from coordinate 6,860,438 downwards.
ATAGTAAATTGCGAAATATTTATTAAAATTAACTTCGTGACTTACTTAGTGCTTATGAGTTAATAGCAACCACTCGTGATTTTTTTGAATAATGTCAAATTAATATCATGTTGTTCATAGGTGCCTATTATTGAAACATCAAAGCTGTTTATATTAAATAAAACATGTTAATTACAAGCTTCCAACTAACTTTATCCAGTACAGAGAGAGGTATGGAGAGCCACATAAATTACTGTGGCCGAGTAGTAAGATTCTAGGGCAGTGCTCCGCAACCTTTTTTCACCCACAGCACACCTAAGTACTCATAAAAATTTCGCGGCACACTACAAGCCAAAATATGTCAATTTCACAAGCAAATTTTTAATTCATTACTTTGTTTTTATTTGATGAATTTGAAATAGTGGCTTATACATTTTTTAATAAAAGCCAATATAACTATTTAACCCTTTGAAAGTGATGTGACACTTGACAAATTAGAAAAAATGATTTGTAAAAGTGTAACTAAAAAATTAGCTTGATTGGCCAAATCAAAAATGATCTTTCTGTTGTGTACGTGGCGTAGCTAGGGGTTGTACCCCCACCCCTACTCACTTTACTTCAAAATTTATTTTAGCCACAAAGACCCAAAAGATTGCGCCGTAAGCAGAAATCTTTTACAAATAAATATGATTTCTACAATTCCGACAAATTTTGTATTTCATATTAATATGGAAACACGAAATTATTTATGTGTAAATAGATACATATTGGAAATAAAAACGAATTGTAAATTAATTTTGAACAAGATATTTAGCAGACTTTACTAACACAATGATTCGTAAAAAAAAACATGTTCGTTTCAATGAAAATAATTTAAACAGAGATTTTAGCAACCGAGCAGCTTTAAGTTTTTTATGATACCTTTAAAATACCCGATTTTTTCTCATTTTGAACGGACTGCGCCACGGCACACCGGTTGCGGAGCACTATTCTAGGCTACTGCTTTGCGAAAAGATCTTCGAAACACTAAATAAAGGACTACAGATATAAATATGTCGTTTTTATAGCTTTGATATAAATAAATATGCTAAAAAGTAGTACTTAAATTATTTTTTTAATATGTATATCCATACATTCTGAGACTGAAAGTATACTGACCGATAAGCAGCCAATTGTAGTTCAAATGTCAGCTCACTCTAATTTTCTGTTTATATAATCCGCTATTATGTATGTAAAGTGTACACTGTATAAAAATACAATATGTAAGTTAAGTGCATCCTTTCCATTGCATATAAACAGTAAACAAATTTAGATAACATATACAAACCAGGCACGTTCATCATGTGAGAAATAAAGATGCAAAGATATTATGGAAAAATTCCGACACAGATAAAGTGAAAATTTTCATACTCTATATGAATAATACATTAAGAAAAAGCGGCCTAACTACATCAGACATGCACCGTATCTTCTGTCTTTTATTAATAAACCAAAACAGGAGATGCAACTATATTATTTTACCAAGTTTTCTGTTCGTGAATAATTTCCTTTATCCGTCATCTTGTTTTATTCAATGTGTTCTTTTCGATATAACGACATCTTCCGGTCATTAAGAGTTTCTTTTACGTGTAAAGGTCAAAGGAGATTACATTTTTGGTATTAAAGTTTGAAAAACATTATAATTATTGTTTTACATAATTAACATTAGCATAAATAGGTTTTTTTTAGATAAACGTAATAAACATTGGAATAAAAAATATGAATATTTTTATATGTTATGAATGTAAGTAATTGTCGTATTAAGGTCAATAATACACATTTTAAATTGGTGTTATTATTTTAATATAAGAATTAACCTTTATAAGTATATTCGTTATTTATATCGCACCCCTGTAATAAAAGTGTCAAATCTCAAAGAAACTGTTTTGATATGCTAATGATTTATTTTAAAAAATAGCATACAATTCACTTCAGCTACTTCTACATGGTTATAATGATCAGGAGCGGTTTCGCTCATCAAGAGCATTATTATCAACTCAGTTGATAATGCTCGTGATGAGCGAAAGCGGTCCAGATTATTAAAAACATGTGGAAGTAGTACAAATGAATTATGTTTTATTTTTTAAAATATAATATCTTCCAAAAAAAATTGACAGATAGCACCTTAAAAGTGGTTAATGATTTATTGAAATCACTTTCAGTGTCACAGGAAAGAAAAATTTCAATTAACATAATGAGACGGTTTTTACTAACGTTTGTTATTAGTTTCAGATACAAAACTCTTGAAAAACTGTCCCTGTGAAAAATGAGACACTTTGCACGATTACGGCGACGCCAAATCGCCATACAGTCATAGTGTCATTTCAGCTTTCTAGCGGTGAGCTAACAAACTATAGAAATGACGGTTTCTTAGAAGATATATTTTAATATTTGGAATCTAGCTACAAATTGATCTAAAAAATGGCAAATTTAATTTGTGACAGTTTGCTTGCCGAAGTGCGATATGTGCTTGATACTTTACGTAAAATATAATAGAATGTTTCCGCTTTTTTATTTGGTTAATGTCTAATTCATCAGGGTATACAGCAATTTTTATACAATCAATAAACCCTTACGTTATTTTTTAAAAAATAAAACACAATTCATTTGTACTACTTCCACATATTTATAATGATCAGGACCGGTTTCGCTCATCACGAGCATATTATCAACTGAATACGAATGAACTTACGTTATTATGATGGCTGTAATTGAGGATATATAGTATATTTATCTTGTGTTATAATCGCCGTATAAAGTAGAAAAATCGCTTACCCTCCGATTTAATCAAATTATCATGTCGAATATTTGAAAAATTCAATTTATTTTATAGAGACTATTATATTAAAGTAATTAAGATTTACATTCAATTTAATTGTTAATTTTGTTGATAATTTCAGGGCTAAGAAATACAATTTTTTGATCCTCATTAATGTATATTTAATGAAATAAGGACACATCAAAAAAACTTCAATAAGAAATATTTAAAAATGAATTTATTTGTTTTTTTTTTGAAATAATCGAAAACAATGAAAATTCCGTTACGGAATTAGAGTCCGAGGCCACCCCGGTATTATGAAAATTTGACTTCTGGAAGTCATATAACACCGGCAGAAATTCAACCAAGAGGCTGCACGTGACCTTACAGTCGCATCTTCCCAACATCTTAGTAATAAAATATAAATTTATATATACAAAAATATGTAAATGATAAATTCCGTGCGATCAAAATTCGGCGTTGCTAGTTTGTATGCGAAAAGTTTTCCTCGCGGTGAATAGTACAAGCGGGTAGTTTTCTTCGATCAGTTATCTCAACATTGGTCTGAAGCGTAAATATTACTTTTATTATTAATAATTATTTCGTTAATACAAAATTAATTACACATATATAGTAATCAAGGACATAAAATCTGCCTGTCTTTGCCCAATTTAAATGCGATTATAATGATTATTTTAATAGCAAGTTAAATTTAATGGATAAGTGATTATACACAATGTAAATTGTCATTAGCCGCACCCCTGAAATGTATAATTAGTAGATTCGTACAAAATGCCTCTTCCTCCTGCTTTATCAGATTGTCTTAACAATTACGCGTAAACACATTGTTGTCGAGACTAGCGATACGTAGAATTAAGTTTTTGTTTATTGTTTATCGTTAGACAATCTTACAAATACATTCACAGTGAACGGGCAATAGACGTAGAGTATTTTTTAAAAAATGTATTTTGTTATTTACTTTATTGATAGCTGCACCAGAAGGTTCCATGACTAAACAGAACAATTTGAAAATAATATTTTTGTCGTATCTATTATTTATTCAACATGTAAGAAGTAAATAATCTTTTAAAAAAATAAAACATAATTCATTTGTACTACTTCCACATATTTATAATGATCAGGACCGGTTTCGCTCATCACGAGCATTATCAACTGATCATTATAAATATGTGGAAGTAGTACAAATGAATTGTGTTTTATTTTTTTTAAATATAATGTCTTTCCACCAAGAATTGACAGTTAACACCTTAAAAGTGATTAGTAAATAATATATTTATTAATTTATATAATACTTAGTAATTTATAACAACAAAAAAGTATAATAAACTCTAATATGCAATTAGAATGTGTTTATTGTAGATATTAAACACAAATATTTTCAAATGACAATACTGTTTATTTCATATAATACAAGGCACTTGTTTAAAATATTTTAAAATTTGCTTGGAAAAAATATCTGATTGGCCAATAATTTTGAAAATCGGAAAATCTCGATGAGAAGTCACTCATGTCTATTATCATATATGTTCAATAAATAATAGATGCGACAAAAATATTATCTCCAAATTGTTCTGTTTTTTACTGTTCAGCTTAGCCATGGAACCAAATAACCGCGTAAGCTTGAATGTCCGCTTTGTTGTTCTCTATGCGTTCCTCTACCATTCATCCGATTTCGATGAACCTTAGGTGAATTGTTGTGCGCACACCCGTAAATATTTCTGAAGAAAAAAAATTAAATTTAAAATCTAAAAAAGTGAATCAACTACGTACGACATCTCTGAAAAAAATCGATTTATTCTATTACTATGTTCGGATCATGAGTCAGCCATAGCTTAAATAGTTTATTTCACATGTGCTATGAATATCGTTAGAAATATGGAAACAATAACTTATACTGTTTGAAAATTATAAATGAATTACTATATAAAAAAAATCGGGCTTTTTTTCGGGGTGAGAAAAATAAATCGGGTTGGGTTCGGGTAACAAGTGTGGTATTGAGACTCGGGCTCGGGCCGCGCAAGGCTGAAGATGACGGGCTCGGGTTGGGTAATTTAATGAAATTTTGGCCCGTGCAGACCTCTAATCCATAAGCACTTCAATAGAAATAATTAAAACACAAACGTTTTCTTTCTTTGAGTGGCATTGCAACGCTTGCCGGGTACTCACTGGTAACTTATACAAACAGAAGATTGGAGGAAATATTTATTTAAATTACTTCTCTTCAACTCCGATTCGGTATCCAATTACGTGATCTAGCTACGCTCCGTACTCCGGATAAAAAAAATATGAATTTATTAATCAATATTATCATTATTGATTTTATATTTATTAGTTTACCCACAGAAAACCTTCCTTCATCGTTTACATATTCTCGCTTAATAGAAATTTCAGCTCAGAAAATAATCGACACTCGTTCGAATATTATTGGGCATACTTGATGGTAGTGTCGTTTTATACTATATTTTTATATATACATACTATTTCAAATAATTCCAGTGTTACGTAGTGCCAAATATTGTATAATATTTTTTAACGAGAAAAAACGAGAATAACCAGTAAAAAAACGTTCATTTTAATTAAGGACGATATTTTAATAATAATAAAAGTATCTGGAGCAGTGAGCACTACAAATCCTACTTTTCTTGCTCTGGCTCCACTCCTGCTCAGGAAAACCCCATTGCGCTACTCCTCCGAGCTCCGCTCCTGTATATAAATTAAGCAGAGGCTGATTTATAACCTATGTGTTGCTTGTCCACATTTTCAGGCTATGAATCACATGGCTGAACACCCAAAAACAGATTAAATCACTTATAAACAAAGGACTTTGCGCATCACGATGTGTTACGTAATTACTTTTTCGTGTTTTGCCAAGAATATTACAACGTAATGTCACGTGACTTCATCCGTACCAAGGGCTGTCAACCCCTATTCTAAAAATAATCCACGGGTAGATTGCTGCGGTCCCGACCTAACCCCTTAAACTTAAGTATCTCGACCCTGTCCACAAAGGTTAAGTAGATAGGCGCTACGCTACACCTGTGCCTCTTACACGTAATAATACTGAAACAACGTTTACCAGCGTGGTAAAATATATTACCATTTGAGCCGATGAGAGCAAACACGGCTATCTTCATCAAATGTCAATCTGAGATAATTACGAATGGTTTTTTAACAGCGACATGGTTTTGGACAAATTTAGCAATGTTAGCGTCAGGCGCTGCGTCTGCGCTCTCATTGGCAAGCAATGTGCTGCGATTTGGCCAATTTTAATTTGAAAAACAAATGATTCCATGAATGAAAAAGATTTTAATGCTTTTGAATGTTTAGTGAAAATAATGACAAAAGCTACAGTTATTGTCAAAATATTAACTTTTTGTATCACCTATTGTATAAGAAAATAAGGCCCTCTTTAGAACAAATTAACAATATTCAATCAATGACACCTAGTTCCGATTTCGCTTGACCAAATGAGCGTTGCTGTCTGAATTCTCTTCAACTCATCCAACTGGGACATAGCGAGGGCTATTAGCTAACTACTTCTCATGTCCTCATCGCTCTATCCCCACTCTTTCCGAAACAGAGATCCTGAACTACTAAGTAACAAGCAGTTTTCTTATAAAAACTTCTGTTGAAATAAGCTTCATTTAGAATCCATATAAATATAATCCATATTTGTTGTACAAACTAAAACTAAACATGTTTTTTTATTTTATTTTCAGGTAAGACTATTTAAAGTGAATAAAAAGTCTTCAAATCACACCTAATCTGGTCTAACCTAATTACAACACTGGTAAGTTAGAGATATTATAATATTACTACTCAGTATTACAGTACTCTGCCTACTGTTCTTGGTGTATACTTCATATTGTCATCAAACGTTAATTAGTAATTAATTCATAAATCCTGTGGCCCAGCTCCTAAGCCATTATTCTGCTTGATTTGTGTATATTTTTCAAATATATTTTATCTATATCTGCCACTTCTATACTGTTGAGAGTCTTCTATAAATTCTCTAAATCGAGAATAATAATAAAGCGTTTTTTAATTTACGCGAAGTTGTTCAACCCAGTTGTTCAATACATAGGCCAGCTGGGTTAAAACAATATATTTTGGAATTCATTATCATCAAAAAAATCATTACAGTAACTGTTCTGAATCTTTCATCATCTTTACTAGAATAAAATAATATTATGTTAATAAGAATAATAATCTATTTAGTATTTTATTTTAACAACTTTAGCTACTTCAGAAAATTCAATCTATTTAATTCCCCCTCCCGCCAAAACTTTTCATACTAGGTGAAAATTCGTATATCCTTGGCCTGCCTCTCCTTTTAAGTCCTCATTCAATAATTCAATCAAAGGAACCAATTAAAATTATATACATAGTTTCGCGATACATGAATCCTTTGTCACTCATAGCAATTCAATAATGTAATTAATGTAGTTATCAAATTGTTTTATGTATTGACGATAACAGCTTCTTCAGAGATTTTGGTAATGCTGTTACTCGAAAGTATATGCCTATCGCTCTTATATAATAATATTTCACGAACAAGAAAACGACGAAAAGAAATAATCTCACATAATCTTTTTCAAAGAATAACTTTTAACAATGGTAGAAAAACCTTAGGTCAATGAATGGTGAATCAACGTATTCTTTCAGTGTGCCAACATCAACGATAATAAAATATTTCATTACTTAGAGGAACTGGGGACAGTTGATTCCCTTTTGTATTTAAGTCATAACACTTTTTTTACATATTTTTACTGTTTAGTTTCCATAGCATTATAATTTAATTTAAGACATCGACTGAGGGTGCTTGATGGAATTTCAATATCAAATTTGGATTATTGAGATTTTGTATTAATAGAGCCCAGTTAAATTCCTTGCCAATTTTGAATGAGCAGCTGAACCTTCCTAATTCTCCGCTATTATATCCTATACGTTGAAACACCTAACAGATGTCACTAAATGTGGAATGATTGTATATATTTACCCATTCGTCGAATTACATCCCGTCAAAACCCACAATACTATTATAATTGTAAAATCACTGGTATTTCTAAAAGAAGTTTAAAAGCGGCAATTCGCCACTCTGTTAATATGGTGTTTACAAAATAAGGATTAGGGCGATTCCCGAAATTTTAACTCAGGTATCAGTGTGGCTCTCAGACGTATAATATCTTACCTCGTAAATAATATTTGTCGCATTTGTGTCTTCTATATAAACGTTAGACACTGTTTACTGTCTCTCAGTTCGAGTCCATTCGTGTGCTCGAATGCCTGAAGATGCCGAAAGGCGAAACCCGGGTCGTTAGTGACAAAATACATGGAAGTGTACAAAACCTCAATAATCCAAACTCAATAATCCAAATTTTCCATAGAATTGTTAAAATCTTAGATCATTCAATCAATAATTGTGAATTTAGTCAGATAAAAATGAATATATTTACCTTAATATGGATGATTTGATCCAGCAGGAATCATGTCTCACATTATAGAATAAACGATACAAATAACAAACACATTATTATTATTACATAAATATATTTTTACACACGTTTTCAAGGCTTTAGCATGGCCCTCGGATCCAATCTCTCTTGTCAAAATGTAGCAAGATTCCCTGGGTATCAATTTTTCATCTTGACGTAGGCAAATTTAATGAAAACTCTTCATTTTATTTCTATATTTCGTTTTAAATTTCACTTTTCTTTGTATACGCAATATAATAATTAACAACGTCATATGAATTTCTAGTATTATAATTGTATTATATACTTAGTACTTACCAAAAAGAAATACAGGATTCAAGCAAACTTTCTTTCAATCGGCTATTTGCAGATACGCTTCTGAATGATCGAACTGTAACTTCTGATCTCAATCAAATATTCGGATCATTTTTCTTATTCGAATATTTGAATTAATATATATGTGTTATACCACATGGCAAACAAAAAATATCATTTGGTGATGCATTAAATTTTTATACAGTCATCTTTTTCATTTTAAGCTACAATATACTCTTTTTCATCGATCGAATTTTCTTCTTCTTTTTCTAATACTACCAGGCTTACGTAGTTGACATTCGAGTATTTGGAATCCCTAGCTGTGATTCGAATTAAGCTCTTACCCTGAACAATCAGAGTTGCAATACCGAGAGGTGAAAAAAATGTTAGTTTTTACTAAAATTTGATGCACGTTGTCTTCAACAGGGATCAACTGTCCGCAGATTCCCCATCTCAATGGTCACGTAGTTAATGACTTTATTTTTGTAAAAAAATACTCATCGAAAAAGTCAAAGAACTGATGTTCATCTTTTCTCGACCAATCATTCATAAAAAAAACCATTCATGATTAAGTAGCGTAATAAAATATTTCGCAGAATTTACGATAATACAATCCAAGAACTTCTGTAATATTATTTATCGCCTTTTCTTACGTAGATCTCGGTTGCTTCATGCATGTTCCGTTATATTAGTCACCAGTAACTCGGCTGTAATTTTTTTATATAATAATTGTTTCATAATTAATAGTTAGTGCGAGGTTTGATAAAGGACAACTAGGGGATGGATAGTAAATTCACTTAGGATATCATCAAGCAATAGAGCAGTGGTTTCCAAACTTATTATGTTCATGGACCCCTTCTAAAAGCAAAAACCTGACCATGAACCCCCTATGTTAAATAATTCTACGTAACGACATAATAAAAATCTATAAATTTAATTTTGATATCTAGAATGGTAAATGGTGATGTAAAAAAAATACAAATAAAACATTTTGAAATTTAAAGTATGATGAGGTTCATAACTCTATGTAATCCAGGTTCTACTAAATAGGAAGACGGGAAAACAATCAACTACCTCTGTGCAGTGGACCCATAATAAAGGATATAAAATTCGTACATATCTGTTTTTCTAAACCAGAATTTGTGGTATCTTTTTCAAACATTGGTTTACGCTCTTCATTTGTAGATTATTCAACAAATTGCTTCCGTATTACTATGGACAAATCTAAGTTTGTGCGTCTGCTAACAAAAGGGTCCAACACCCAACAGATCGGTATCAATTTATTTATTGCTATTTATTTCAACTTTCATAATAATGAAAATTTGTCACAGATATTTTTTTATATTAAACCTTTCACGGACCCCCCGAGATTGCTCAAATTGTTTTTAAATTGCCACAGTCCCTCTCAGCGGTCACATGGACCCCTACGTAGGAAGCATTTTGGAAATCACTGATATAGAGGGAGGGTGTCATTTTGAAATATTGTCTAAGATAACTATTTCTCGTTTGATGATTATTAATACATAAAAATACTATATTATTGGAATGGCTTAAAAATATTGCGCAGATAGAGCCATGGAGCTGACATTCACCAAAAGTCAAAAAAAAACTACTAGACAAATTTTCAAAAAGAAAATTTAAGCTATTTTTTATCTCGTTTCGTGTCTAGTTTGTCTATACAACATATCCATTGAATGTCACGTTTGATAAAAATAATTTATTTCATTTCCAATATGTTATCCGTTCAATTTGGTCACCCCCAATATATACTGTTTCCTAGTGTGGCACCGAATTATTATCAGTGGAGTAAACTGAAACATGAATTAAAAACGTTGGTGACAAAGTCTCATGTGGTATATTTTTTTTTCTTCTGATATGAAAAACCGTTCTTTATTTCACGAAATTATTGATTTAGCGTCGGGTTCAAATTGATGTATTTTATTATGACATATCAATCAATACCCTTCTCCACATACACAAAAACTAATCGCTAATTGAATTATTATCGTAGATACAAATTAATATGAGGAAAACTATCAATTTACTGATTTTCATTCTTCTTTTCTCTGAGCATCCAATATCGACACTATTATCCGATGAAGACATATTATCCGTAATACATTTATTTAAATATCCATATTACACTAAAGTCCCACTAGAAGGTTGGCTATGAGTAGTGCAGTCTTCTCTCTGCACTATATAATAAATCATACACGCAATACTAATTACCATTCTCTTTAAATAAATACGAATTAAATGCCATCTCAACGCAAAGTTATGTGAGTTAATATTATTCATGACACGCATAACAACATTTTTAATCATTATATATATTGACAATGAATTACTGCTTAAGCCATCGATAATGAGTATAATTTTTGAGCTGATGCTATAATATATTACTGCAGCAAACAAATTGATCGCACTACCATATTTTAAATATATCATGAATGACATCATTTGAACAAAAAATCGAAACAATTAATGAACAGATAGGTCAACTAAATACGTAAGTAAAATAGGACTTATAAACAAGTACTGTCATAATATTTTTGTAACACAATAAATAATCACGCCTGGCTGAATGCTAAATACCAACATCTGATAAAAACGAAAAAACCATCTTAAAACAGATTACGTAATAATAACTAAAACAAAATGAAATTAAAAGGCCATTAGTTGAATTAATGTGTGTTGGGTTTCTGTGATCGGTATCACAATGGGTACATGAGAAATGCAGCAATTTTTTGATTTAACCAATCTGATGAGAAAATGTTAGGCAATATTTGAGACGGCGTAAATCTAAAGTGGCCATCTCTATACGTTAATATATATATATATTATATTGATACATCGTTACGTAGATTTGACTAATTCTACCCTTGCTCATTAAAAGACAATTAAAAATTCAAGTAAAAGAGTAAAATAATAATAAAATGTTAAGCTAAATGGATTGTTTGTTTACATACAATAAGAACAAAGTTCTCATCTTAGACGCTTACTAATAAAAAAGTTGTCGATGTTAGACCATCGATATATATATGTTCATAAATTTCAATTTCATTTTAATGTTTAGTACTGAAGCTAATAATTTCCTTTGCCCCAAATATTTTGAATTTTTAAATCACAATATAAAGTTAAGTCACCCGAAGTCCTGAATTCGAGGACAAAAGACATAAAAAGTACTAACATCCTATTTATCAAATTAAATTGAAGCTAAATTGAATAATGTCCTTGCAAGGACTTGAAACCAGACCTATCTGATCGCTAGGGAAAAACTCTATCACTAGACCACAGAGTCTGACCGCTTGTCTAGCAACTGCCAGTTTGATATGTGACTTCTACGAATACCCCATTCAGTGATGTGAGTGCAAGTTGATTTTATCTTTTCCATGTTCCAACATTTTGTTTATTAATTATGTCAATAATTTTACTAAAATCGATAGGAGTGCAGCAAAACGATAAATCCAAATGACGACAACAAGGTAATTGATGGCCGTCAGTTTACCCAAACGCGCCATACAGGCGTTTATATAAATAGACTACATAATTTGAAGGACAATCGCAGTAAATTAATGTATGTCTATGCTATTTAAAAAATAGATTTTCAAATATTAGTTAATTCACATTTTTTCTTACGAATATAAAGTTAAATTTTGTTTACTGATCATTTTTGATCCAAAATGACTAAAGCTAAAAAATCTGTTGGAAAATTGGTGAATATTACCATTTTTGGTTTAAAATTCCTCGAATATTAAATAAATGTTCGTTTCATTTTTTTGGATATAGCCACGTTTAATTTGCAGTGACTCATTTATTACCACGCTCAATTGATTATCTTTTGTTCGCTCGATATGATATATCGTCTAATATTTTCGTAATTTAATAATGTATTTATTTGTTATATAAGCGTATAATTATTATTAATAGTTAGAGTTCCTGATCTTTCAGCTTCACATAGCCAATCTTCTGTCATAAGTTCAAATCCAATGACAATATACTCTTTTTTACGACATCTCTTTCAAAAGTATGATCTAAACCAGAGCTATCCAAAAACGAGTCCCACAGTACGAGTCGTCGATGAGCTTTGATTTTTTCACGCAAAAGAATATTTTTTTTGAATTAGACATTTTAATTCTGATGATCTCGGTATTTGTAATTTTATTATTCCTATACCCAAAGAATAATTTCACCATGGTTTTACTGTTTTTCCATTGTGGTTACAAAAATAAACTGTGTGATTCAATTGATGTCAAAATGTCAATACTTTTTTTTATATCTTGATAAAAGCACTGATCGAACAGGCATAAGTCTACTTTAAATTTTTTATTCAAACTTTTTAAAAGGACTTTACTATAATGAATAAATCCTCATTATATCTTTACATGGAGCTGCTAAAAGTATTTTCGAAGCATTTCAAAACCCCATTATGAACTAATGAAGATTCAATAAAATCCCTTGACTTTAATGCATAGGGACTAAGCTATTACATGGACTACAATCGGCTTTTTTAAACTATTAAAAAAATATATTCACTGTCCCACAATACATTGTATAATTTACCAAGAAGCAATTTGTGACAAACCTCTGCTTTAATTCCATGAAAGTATCAGTATTTTTTTTTAAATTCTATGACTTTTCTTTCGCACAATATATTTGTGATTTCAGATTAGTATTTATTGATTTGTAAGAGGTTCATAAAATTTTAATTGTAGACTCTTTTATTTGATGTATGTATAACTTGTTTGCTAATCAGTATATTCTTGTCTTAGTTCATGAACCATCAGTTTTATATACCTTCATTTTTACAGTCAATTTTATATAAATAAGCCTGTTATGTTTGTATTTTTATCAGTTGATAATGCTCGTGATGAGCGAAACCGGTCCCGATCATTATATAAATGTGGAAGTAGTACAAATGAATTGTGATTTAATGTTTAAAATTTTAATTAACTTACGGTATGACTCTCCAAGTTACTTAATGTAGTTTCTGTATTTATTTTTCTGCATTCTTTTTATGAATTTGACTACTTAAAGGTTGGACAGCCCTGATCTAAACAACAAAATAATATATCGTATTCCCTTGACTATATGACGGATTTATTTTACATTTACAGGCGATTGAGTTTTAAAAAAGGAATTTGATGGAAAACTGTCAAATATTCAATTGCGATATTACTTTCTTCAACTTTATTTTTTATACTAGAAAAATGTTTCAACGATTTTAACTTTTTTGGTATAATATTATTCTTGCGATAAAAAATATTATTTTCAAACGTATTATTAACTCACCATAAAGTTGTAGAACGCTTTGTAACGCGCCTAAAAGTGAAAAGAAATTAAAACTTTTTCAAGTCTCGTGGACCGTTTAACAAAAGGATATATAATTTAAATACAAATTATTTTAACTCGAGTAATTTGATTCAACAAAACCTTTCGCGTAGTATGAAAGAAAATTTGAATACATTTGCGTGGGGAGCATAAATTTAGTGCCGTAATAATGTAATTATTTTAATCCGTGGAAAAGTTTTAAATAATTTTCCATATTATTTAAAAGAAAATACAAATTTCAATTTTCTCCATCGTTGATTTTTAGTTATGAAATTGAATGATAAATGTAATGATTTTTTACCTATATTTGCGTTAAATCAATTGATTTAGGTAAGTCTTGCAATACTATTCCACTAACCGATTACCAGTTTTAAGGTAGATAAAACAACATTGACGTCTTACGCAGTTGAAGAAGAAACGATTTCTTCGTAATTTTATTGAGATTTTCAAATATTAAGACAGTTTGTTATGAGTGTATGACGCATTAAAAATATTTTGAGTCGATACATTTCTTCCAAAAATTGACATAATTATTATTTAATATAAAAATACTCCTAGTTATTTCTTTTAAAACAATTTAATGTATGATTCATGCGAGCTTAAACAAAAAATTAATTGTGTAGTTTTTATTAATGTCAATATCTGACGGCTTACACATCAGAGTAATAACAGCATGCTATCGCATCAAAAGGTATTGATTGGCACAATCGTGCATTATTTTACATTTACACATTCTGAATGCCATATTGTAGTATTTCTCAAACTAAAAACATGCCCGTACCCCTTCAAGGAAAGTAAATTTACCAGCGTACCACCAACATTGATTACGTTGGTTATTAAAATTTTCTTGTCAATAAATATATTAATTTTCAAAACAAATGGTGCCCTATCTGATGTGTACAACGAAAGACAGTTAGTGGAAGTAACATATCTTTTCATTAACAGATTTCACTGTCACGGCATCGATGTTTGCGATGTCTAGAATTCCCTCTCACCCATCCGATCCCAAAAACGGGACGTAGCGAGAGCGATTAGCTGACCGTTAGTCCAGAACTAGCTTCCTTCTACCCTTACTCTCTTCGAAAAAGAGAAGTTGAGCAACTTAATAACAATCAGGTCTTGTAGAAAATTTCTGTTAAGATGCCTTCATTAGGAGTCAATATGCTCCACATTAGGAGCGGACATGGTTAAAAAATGTCACTGTCACAGAAGCTTCATCATTTCTGTGACACTTAAATATTCTTAATGACAATGTCAAAAGATTTTTTTGTGAGGTGCAAAGATAATGTATTTTTAATAAATTCCGTTCACAAAAAAATATGTAAGACAGTACATTTGCAAAGTGTTTTTATGTTTTTTATTCGTTTCCTGAAACCCTTATAAATCGATGCCACCATCATGACGAACGACTGTTATTGTCATTTTGTGGAAAAATTTACCAGCTTTCCAGCAGAAGCACTAAAAATCTTGCAGGTGTGCTAGATTTTTTAAATATTACCGATTAGATAGGTGTCTATTGTCAATATCCCTTCAAATTTGGATTATTGAGATTTTGTACACTTCCATGTATTTTGTCACTAACGACCCGGGTTTCGCCTTTCGGCATCTTAAGGCATTCGAGCACACGAATGGACTCGAACTGAGAGACAGTAAACAGTGTCTAACGTTTATATAGAAGATACAAATGCGACAAATATTATTTACGAGGTAAGATATTATACGTCTGAGAGCCACACTGATACCTGAGTTAAAATTTCGGGAATCTCACTAATCGTTGAAAGATACGTTGAAACACCTAACAGATGTCACTAAATGTGGAATGATTGTATATATTTACCCATTCGTCGAATTACATCCCGTCAAAACCCACAATACTATTATAATTGTAAAATCACTGGTATTTCTAAAAGAAGTTGAAAAACGGCAATTCGCCACTCTGTTAATATGGTGTTTACAAAATAAGGATTAGGGAGATTCCCGAAATTTTAACTCAGGTATCAGTATGGCTCTCAGACGTATAATATCTTACCTCGTAAATAATATTTGTCGCATTTGTATCTTCTATATAAACGTTAGACACTGTTTACTGTCTCTCAGTTCGAGTCCATTCGTGTGCTCGAATGCCTGAAGATGCCGAAAGGCGAAACCCGGGTCGTTAGTGACAAAATACATGGAAGTGTACAAAATCTCAATAATCCAAATTTGATATTGAAATTCCATCAAGCACCCTCAGTCGATGTCTTAAATTATAAATAATATCCCTTCAAATCATTCACGTACCACAATTTGGGAAATTCTACCGTAGTGGAAAAAACTGTAATTATTACACGTTTTCAAGATTAAAATAGACATGCTCAACGCAATTTTGTAGGTAAAAAGTTACTCATATGCCGGATAATAAACATTTATTCCTATTATTAATTAACATTACCTGATATGAACTTCCTGACCTTGTCCTAATAACTAAACCTTATGGTAAGTGCTCTCGTCAATATTCTACATATTTATTTGGCCATATTAGATCATATTTTGCAGTAATTGACAACTGCTTATTGATGCGAGCCACATCGATTCGTCTGAACACAAATTTATAAATCGATTTATAAATATTTATCGACTGGGACATTATTTCGGCCTAGTTCAACACAACGTATGACTTTACATATTGAATGAATATCGTGAATTTTTTACTAATTTCATTTTATTTTTTTAATACCAGTGATTCATACACACGCAAGATTAAACATAATAATGATAAGTCATTTAAAGTACAAGTTATAACGATGATTCTCAAAGGGATTGTAATTGTTTATTTTTCTTATTCCACCTGCATTTGCTCATAATATTCAGCAAACTTTGAAGTGATATTCTAGTTGTTGTTGAATTTAAAATATGTTTATCTTTATTTTGGTTATACGTAAATTTCCTATTGTAATGAAATGATTAGCGGGCGGACACAAGGATCTAACTTGCCATAAAAGACTCGCAGCGCATAGGTTGACAACCCACGACATTCTGAATTTTTCCTGACGTCTTAACCAAATAAAAAACGAAAAATAGTAAACAGCATATTTCGTGAATAGTCACGTTCTGGATTTGTATATGTAAAAAATAATAAAATCAATATTCCAATTTTGTGTACAAATAAAAAATGAATTGCCATTGAAAAATATTTGTTGTTGTTTTGTACCAAAATGTTTTTTTAAATGTAAATCTCTTAAGCCCCGATCTAATTTTACTAGTGACACATTTTTCACCTTCATCTAATTAGGGAAACAACACGGATTTAGCATTTTTTGAAGCTCGTTAATTTTAATGTGCGACATAATGTAGGAATAACCAGAATATTGGCCGAGGTCAACCGTAAAATATAAATATTTTTTTTTTTACCGTGTCCACTGCCAATTTTGAGCATATGGACTCCTAATGAAGCTTATCTCAACAGAATTTTGTTACTACAACCACTTGAATTTCGATGCTCAACCTCTCTTTTTCGAATTGTAGTAAAGATAAAAGGATTGGACTAGTACAGGACTAATTATCTGATCGGTCTCGATATGCCCCTTTTTTAGGTTGGAATGGGAGAGAGCTAATTTTATACCTCATAGACATCCATGACTTTGAACAGAAATCAATTAAAAATCAATTTATGAAACTGTCAGTTCTGGGATTCGAACCCGTGAGAACCACAACCGAAACCAACGACGCTGACCACTCGACGACGGACTTGGCAATATCTTTTACCATCAATAAAATATGTTCATTCTGTGGGCTGATTCAAGAAACGTAACACATGTCCATGGACTATAACACAGAAAAGGGAATAAATAAACTTATCAATTTTATTTATAACAGATAAACTTTAATTTATGTATGTAAAGTGTATCTGGCCAAATTCAGACCGACCATCCAACGGACTTACCGTCTCGTTAACGTTAACAGAAAATTGTATAAATACGCCCAATGAAATGTTTAACTGAATTTTGTTCAGCATGAATAATATCAATGACAATTATTGATGGAAACGTATTACATTTTAAAAATAAGACACAATTTCGCTTCTACTACTTCCACATTTTTATAATGATCAGGATCATCAGTTGATAATATTCGCGATAGGCGAAACTGGAATGATCATTATAAAAATAGGTCAAAACAAATTGTGTTTTATTTTTAAAATTAATATTATTGACACAAAAAAAAGTAACATAAGCTTGTGTGAGTAACGAGTAACATTTGTTGACTAGTTATAATAATATTTGAAAATAAATATGCCGACCTTCACGTTATATTGTATTTGACTAGTTCAGAATCTATGTAGATAAAAAAATACAGCTGCAAAAACGTGCTCCTTGAGGCTACATAAAACAGGAAACGATTTTCACGCCATTTTACTAGGAAAACAATAAAACCAAAAATACGCCTTGTCACGTTTTCGAATTTTTTACACTAAGTTTTATATAGTAAGGCTGTAAACAGAGAAACAAAAACTCTGGAAAGTCCTCATTTTTTGGTTTCAGTACAACGTCCCTCTGAATCGCGATTGTCTGAGAACGTATAAGAGCACAAGATCCCAAACTTTGCGACCCGCGACCTTCTTTTGTACCAACCCTACTCATCCCCCCAAATTTTATACAGATTGACATTAAAGTAAATTTTTATAATGATACTGGAACATAGATATTCCATGTGATGCTTGTATTATTCATCTTCGATATTCACAGATCAGTATAATATTTGTTAATAACAAAATAAAGTGATTTTCAACTTACAGTCTGGTGTTGGCTGTCTCTATATATATTTACATAGATACGAAGAAGCGTTGAGAATATACATCCACAAAAAGTGGACATTGAATTTAGTATGCACGATACGAATCAAGTAAAAAAGCACGTTGCGTTTATTTGTTTCACTAAACATAAAAATATTAATAAATTTAATTATAAAATATTATTAGCTGGCGTATATTATATTATGCGCATCGCATTAAAAAAACATATTACATTTGAGGTACAATAAAAAATAAGTATGTTTCACAAGAATATACTTTTTTTTTATACAAATGCATGATTCTAATTTTCCCTTATAAAAATATGCGTTCAGTTTAGGGGGGGGGGGCATAATAAAAAAAATTGCGTCTGTTGTCAATGATTATCCAATTATTATTTGAGTTGAAAAAATAAAGGACTAATGAGTTTTGAATAAATGTAAAATTAAAATTGATAGCTTTGTTATTTCACTGGCTGTATTACTAAATGTCATACGTGTTTCGCTTAAGAGGCATTTTCAGACTAACTATATCGCACGTGTCACATAGCCAGTTGAATAACAAAGTTATTCATCGAAATATATATACATATATAAAATTATATATATTCATGAACGTGCGGTGGCTTTATCTCTATCTCGCTCACATGAAAAGTGAAGGTGCAAGCGAGATGCAAGATCATGCGGCGCATGCTCTTGTGTCCTTCTTGCTCATACCCAAATTAGGTTGTGCGATAGAGATAATGATAAGTCTACTGAATCAGTGAAAAAAGGATGTATAGTGACCGTAGTCAAAGTCAGCATTTGTTTTTTTTTTGTGAAATACTGCATTTAAGAGTTGGCGACACCCCCAGAACACATTCAGCTATCCATTGGTTGAGAATCCTAGTGTTACAGGTTCCTTTGTGGAAGTTAATACCAATACAATTTGCAGCTTGTCTGGGATATAATTTAAGTATTTATAAACGGTCATTTCATTTGTCTATGCAGTTTCCGGCTCAGTCTAATGGTGTTTCAATTAAACAATTAAAATCATTCAATTCAATCAAAATACTCAATCCTAACATATTTATTTTGTTTACTCGATAAACACTTAAAGATATACTATTTCGATGACTTTAATAACTATTTCTAAATCACTGGAACAGAGCTGAATGTGAATGGACACGACTGACCTAACGGCCATTTTAACTGACAAGATAACGGATAAAGTTATTCATACCGGTTGAATCAGGTTAACGTCTTAGTATGTTAGCTGTATGTTTAGATATCACATAAATGTAATAAAAACTTATAGAGTATTTTACAACAATTTGACTGTCATTTACATTGGTCCGATCTCGACTTACATCTCAATACCTATCTGAATGACTTTCTGATATTTGAGGCAGTTTAGTTTAAGCAGAACTTGAATAATGGTAAGTAATACAAAAGCAATGTATTTAATTCTACAAGGATTGTCAAATAGTCATATTATAAATGCATTATATTCATGATGGTTGATGAATATAAGTTTTATAACTTTGTATTTTTTATTAGTCTGATACGCTTTGTTTATAATAGAGAAACCGTGTCAGTGTACACCCGATTCTCTTTTTGCACGGGTGATACGTTCCAGAGACTACCGTGTAAAAAAGATAAGGTGCACATGTTTTCGATTTAAATTACACATTAGCACCGGCGTGGAAGGGGGAAAGGGGGGTGCGACCCGCCCCGGGTTGGCATGTTTTAGGGGGCGGCATTTTCGAAAATGAATAAAAATTTCGACGGTAAAAAAATTTTTTTTTATGCAAGTTATATTCCATTCATCATATTTTATAAGATTTAACTTGTGATTCGCTTGTGACAAAATATGTTTTTTTTTCTGAAAGATCTAAGAATAATCATGAAGCCTCAAATGCTTTTAATTGATTTCTTTGCAATTGTGCTACAGCTGTGAAAGAAGTTTTTCGAAAATGAAATTAATAAAAAAAAACAATTTAATATAAACAATGAGCAATATGCGATTTAAAAATACTTTCAATCGCACATAAACTGGCAGATAAAATAGATATTCATAATGCTGCTGACGATTTTGCTAAGAACAAAGCGAGGAAAAAAAAATTTGCTATATTTGTTTAAATGTCACTTAAGTAAAATCTACTGAATATCTTGTTCTAAATCGATTCACAATTTTTAATTCGTTTTTATCTAATATCTATTAATGTATTGTATATAAATTTAATATTTGCATATTAATAATAAGTATAAAATTTATTTAAATGGCATAGATTTTTTGACATATATTAAAAACAAACCTGCGGGACTCAAACAAATTTAATATTAAATATAACATTTGTAAATTACAGGATTGTAAAAATATAGTACATATATTTCAATAAATTAAATCTATACATAAAACAATTTTTGCCTGCGGCGCAATTTTTCGCACCCTGGTGTTAACATAAAAGAGAGTAGGGAATTTAAAAAGTAGCCCTAACCAATTATTGTTAATATAAAATCAACATTTTTGGAGCAAAATTATTAATATTAAACATAAAATTTGTCAGGATTGTAAATATATAGTACGATTTTCAAAGAAATTATGTTTTTATTCGTCATAAAAAAATTGCGTAATGTGTTGCCTCGTATCAGTTACAAAAATTTTTGGAGAAAAGGTGAGTGGCAAATTCAACGGCCGCCCCGGGCGGCACAAACCCTACGATAATCCATCCACTGCACATTAGAAATTCCAAAACAAAAACCAGAGAGAATAAAATCGAAATATACAAGAGCAAAATAAATGAGTCAAAACAATAAAAAGTCATGAACACCTTCATTTTAAAATTCGCCAAGTGGCTTAAATGAGGATTAGAATATTCACTAAGGGCTGAAGTTAACCGTGTAAAAGTAAAAAAATCAATGTCAAAAAAATTTGGTCCCCGTGCAAAAAGAGAATTGGGTGTATTAGTATGTATTTATGCCGGGATCCTAGATCCTAGATCCGGAGTGCAAAGTTATGAAGTGGCAACTTTACTTATAAGACAAACATATAATTCAAGACATCGACTGAGAGTGCTTGATGCGATTTCAATATCAAATTTGGATTATTGAGATTTTGTACACTTCCATGTATTTTGTCTCTAACGACCCGGGTTTCGCCTTTCGGCATCTTCAGGATTCCGAGCACACGAATGGACTCGAACTGACAGACAGTAAACAGTGTCTAACGTTTAAATAGAATATACAAATACGACAAATATTATTTACGAGGTAAAATATTATACGTCTGAGAGCCACACTGATACCTGAGTAAACATTTCGAGAATCGCCTTAATCTTTAGCCGCTGTGTGCCGCCGAAGATGGGTTGTTAGTGACAAAATACATGGAAGTGTACAAAATCTCAATAATCCAAATTTGACAAACTAATAATTTTACAATGTTAATCAGTTGATAATGCTCGTGATGAGTGAAACCCCGGTCGTGATCATTATAAATATGTGGAAGTAGTACAAATGAATTGTGTTTTATTTTTTAAAATACAATTTTACATGAATGTAAAAACTGTGAAAATCGAAATGTAATGAGCACGTAGGAAAAATGTACAAATAAATGTAAGCCACACAAGTACACGTCTAAACTAATAAAAGCAACAATTCGGGCATGTCGTTGGATTACATGCTATTAAATTTGTGAGGACGTGTTCTCATCCTCGTACATCACAACGCTTTCATTTGTTAAGATCTTACTTTCTTTTTCATAACTATACTAATACATAGCTTCTATACTTGAAACATTTTGCTTACTTATTGTGAAATGAATTAAAATATATCTATAAGTCCTCCCATCAGAAATATTATGATACAGACTAATAATTTTTACTGTTTTATGAAACATGCTTTTGAAAAGAACTTAAAATATATAATTTCATTTTATAAGAAAGGTTTGGTGTGGTGTTCGTCCTTCATAATTGAATTGACATAAATTACGAAACTTTGCGATATTCATAATTCAGATCCATTTATCGCCGCTTGAATGCCTAGTGCCAGAATCTACAGAATTCAAAGGGTCTCCGTAATTCAACAAAGGTACAACGCATAACTGAATAATTCGTATACTGGAGACCCCAATGTATCAGGGCACAAGAATAGCTGTAGGGCTAACGAACTGTTTCTGTATAGACTGAGTGCCAAAGTCCTGATCTGATTATCTCTCCGCTCTTCTGTATCCCTGATAATTATTTCAGATACAATTTCTGCGGAGTTATAAATGAAACACTTCAGCAAATTAAAATATCCTAATTGGATCCACCACTCTATTTGGTTAAGGAGATTGTGTATTTGATGCTGTGAGAGTGAATGGAATAGCGTTCGGCTGAAACAAAAGCGTCAATGCAATAGAATCGTATAGCAATATAATGCGCTTGATACATACAAAACTATTTTTTTTAGAATTTGTAACACTCTGAATGAAAATAGCTTAAAACTTTTCAAATTTGAGTTATTGAGATTTTGTACACTTCCATGTATTTTGTCACTAACGACCCGGGTTTCGCCTTTCGGTATCTTCAGGCATTCGAGCTCACGAATGAACTCGAACTGTTCGTCAGTTGTCAGTTCTCGAATTTTTTTAGTATCTTACAATCATAAAACTTTAGCGGGTACAACTTTCTTAAAAAATTAATACAATTTGATCTGCTTTAATAACACATTTTAAGTACCAGCAGGACCGGTTTCGCTGATCGCGAGCATTATGAACTGATGAACATTTCAATGCCTTCCACCAAGAATCGACAGTTAATACATGAAAAGTGACTACGTTAGTTATTTTGTTTAGTAAGTGATTTTGAATGCTGGCATAACTTGATTCAAATTGTATAATGGTTAGTTTATGTGTTATTATCTCATAATTGATGATATAAAGTTAGAAGAAATACTTCATATTGAGAAATATAGAAATGATAACATAAATTGGGTTACATTCATCACATTACTTGTACAGGTTTACTCCTACAGTACTTTTATATCGAGTAAAATGTGTATTATATTTTAGTAAAATTCCATTAAATGCTGTTAAAATACTCAATGTCAGTTTCTATATATATACATTATCAACGGTGGGAAAAAAAACACATTTTTTTACCAAATATACCTAATAGCAAAGAACGACTTATTGGCGACTTAATAATAACAGCAAAACTTTCAATAAGCTTTGTCAATAACCTCAGCCCGGTCAAAGACCGTTTAACAGACTGAAGTGATAGCATTCCGGAAAAAATTGGGCAATAATACGTTTTTAATGAAATATATTAAAAAAAAATATTTCCCTACACTCATTTGTTTCCGTTCATTAATTCATTTTTTCTCAAGAATAATAATTATATTACTCAAAAAACATAATTTATTGTGTCTATAAAAACACTTGCGTCATACTAACTTTTCTCACATCACTAAAATACAGCAATAGCATCGCAATAAATTATTTGTCTCATCATACGAAAAAAAATCTATTTCAAAACTCTCTTTTGTTAAAATTTAAAAGTATATTCCCAGACGATTTTCTTAATTTTTTTCAAAATAATTGCTATTGTAAAATCTCCCGCGGTGTTTTTGCTTATTTCATACAAAGATAATAAAAGATTTTCTGGATTAAATCAATTAGTAATAAAAAGTTGGCATAAGATAAATTTTACCCCAGCTTGGCGTGAAAGGGTAACTTTGGAATGTAGGGTGACAATATTTTAAACTTGAATATTCTTTCTTATATATTTTTTATTATCGTATGTCATCTACTAGCTTTTATCATTAAAACGAATAAAAATGTGGGGTCTAAATTCTAAATGATCCAAATATTACAGTTTTCATGTATTGGGATTCAGTTGAAAATACAAATACGAGTGATTTTTGTATATAATATAAACTCTTACGTCGAAATTGTGGAATGTGCCTTAAGTCTTATTTATTCTGAAAATAGGCGCATCGATAATAATTCGTATTTCCTTTTTATTAATAGGGTAAGAATATAGGACGGGTTAATAGATACTAAGTCCCGTTTTCAAAGGTTAATTGAAAGGTCATAGTCAATACACCCAATTATAACCATATGTGATATTTTCAGTCTTCCTTTCGAACACACTCTCACGAATGGGCCATAGAAAAATTGCCTAATAACTTGTCATCTCCAAACAGCACAACTCTACATTTCACTGCAATGGAAACAGAGACTTAGCGAATGGTTTACGAACAGTCTTTCGTAAATCTATATCATTAAAATTTGTATGCATATGGCTTAATTTTTCTTTAATAACTTGTGGTCAACCGGACCCTTTGTGACCTTGCTAAAAAAGTTTTGGCAATCAAGATGAAAAGTCAGGCAGTACAAAAGCAAAAATTTGTCGCAACCAACCCCAACCCTTCGTGATTAAAATTAAACTGTTTCAGCCAAAGTGCTATTATTTTTCGCGCCAACTTTTATTTTTAGCTGATAATTTGCTTATCCTTATAATTAACAAAAAATAAAATTTTTATCACTGTAATAACCATAGAATATGTGTGGAATCAAAAGTACTCTCATACCATACAGTATGGCGTATACAATACAATGTAAGGTATACCGTAACTAACCCGAATACAACACGACCTACAATATAGCATGGCCTGTTTATTCAGAGAACCTATTGAGATTAAAATTCAAATATATGATGAACGCTGTTGTTTCAGCTTCTCCAGTGGTCACTGTCACTATTCTGTCACTTTGAAGTTCATCTTGTGTCTCTTTCGAATACCGTCAATGATTTGAGTGTAAGTAGATCCTTTCTACGTTTCACGTGATCAACATTTTCTCTTAAAAAAAAAGATGATTTACCCAAACGCGCCAGACGAGGTCTTGCTATAAATATAATATGACGCGTAGAGAAAGTAACACAAAAAAATAATTTAAGTAAAAATCATCGCATTTTATCCGGCTTATACTGTATATCGATTCTCTCTCAGATTCGTTCATTCGAGACGTACTACAGCATCACACGTCACGATTCCCTAATAATGTTAGAGTAAAAAAGACTTTCGGTTTAATACTTATTTGATTCCCATCGAGTCATCTGGTTTCACTTAGCAAAGCAAGTGATTATCGGCCATTCTATAATATTATCTCCATATATGCGAATGAGTGACTCTTACTTAATATAAATATTATGTCACTTGGATTCGGCCGTTAGTAATAGTCCCAATCCATTAATTTTATCATAATATATATTATATTTGACATAATTATTATTTTGCTTTCAAATAGATCACTTTTTACCGATCGTAAATAATTATCAAACATATAAATATCTTTTGTTCCTCGAAAAAAGATTGTCTATGATATGTGATAGATCAGTAAAACTAGTTTCTCTATCTTGACCATCAAATCAATATGCACACTATTTCATTGTCAAAAGTCTTAACAAATTATGTAAATATCATCCGCCAATATTCATCCAGTATTAAAAGCATATATGTGTATTTGACATTAAATTTCACAATCAATATAGGCTTCTACTAAAAATATCAAGTCCGCATTCCAAACTTTATCAGGAAAATGTTGATTTCGGATAATTTGCAAAAAGCATACCAAGATAAATGCGGAGTAATCTCACTCACATTGAATTTTAACCTAATTGAAGTATCTTGAATGCGTTAAGCGGATTCGAAAGGATTCCCGGCCCCCATGTACTAGACGAGGATGGTGAACCTAGGGCACGCGTGCCTAAAGTGGTACGAAAGAAAATTTATCTGACACGAGAACGATTTACAAATTCAATTTTTGTTTGTAGACAATTCATGTATAAGATTTTGTACTCTTAGTTTTATATTTCATCTTGTTACACTTCGGAGCTCAGGTATCGATATGCTTGTGAGTCATTATTTTTCGAAATGAATTTTACAAAATGTACATAGTTTAATGAATAGGTTGACTGATTTTTTTTTTCCTAGCTTTACTTTCCTACTAAAACTATTATGTGGAGTCCACGAGGCGGCGACTCGTAGTTTCCTGGCTAAAGTTAGTGCTAGGGTGGGTACAGACTAAGTCTTTATATCCCTTTCCCGCATGTAAGCTAGCTAAGTACTGCTATCTAAAAAGATTCTGTCAGCTGAGGGCTTTTGTGTGGGGAAAACGCTTAAGAAAAACGATTGATTGAACGAGAATGATTGTCTTTTGAATCATTTAAAAAAAAGTTCAATTCTTACCAAGAATTGCTCGTAATCTCGACGTAGGCTTGAAGAGCTTACTATTCTTATTTTAGACATGCCCAGTCCCTAACTGAAATGTGCGAGCCTGGCTCGTTACTTAAGGATTTATCTCTTAGGGCGAATAATTGAAGACCGGCGTGGGCGTCGGCCTCTTCCGCATCCGCCTCCGCTAA
The DNA here is from genome assembly GCA_022494535.1 of Himalopsyche phryganea. Taxonomy (NCBI): domain Eukaryota; kingdom Metazoa; phylum Arthropoda; class Insecta; order Trichoptera; family Rhyacophilidae; genus Himalopsyche; species Himalopsyche phryganea. The sequence continues at coordinate 6,833,367 of JAGVSL010000002.1, read as the reverse complement.
AGAAAAATTTCCTGTAAGAGAGGGGGAGGGGGACGATAAGGCTTTGCACATCGTCTTGACAAGGTTCTTGGACTTTTAGTTGTAGTTTAAGTTTTTGTATTTTCTCAGCTTTGAGATTTGGAGCGAGGTGAGGCCCCTGTTTCAATCTCTCCATGAAGCTGGCGCGATGTAGACTTAGGGTCTCTTGAATGTCGCAGAGGTATCGCGTGTTGGAATTTTTCCTCAAGCCTGAGATTATGCGCAGGCATTTATTTTCGACCCTCTGTAGGAGGAGATTACTGTCGGAGATGTTTACAGACCATATGGGGGAGGCGTACAGCATGGTCGGTTTTAATGACCATGTTGTAAAGTGCCTTTTTATTTTTTACGCTGAAGTAGTTTCTGGCGTTGAAAATCAATGGCGTTGGGTACAACGCACCGATTGCAACGTGAGCTTTATGTCTTGCTTCGGCAATGTGAGCAGACCAGAGAGAGAGGTTGACTGATGAATCCAGTTGGGCTATATATAAACCTGGTAATATAAACCATTTGGCGTCGCATATGCAACAGCAAAAATCTCTAAATAACTCATATGGATTTGTATTAATTTGTTATTAGTCCATTTTTATGAAACTATTGTTATGTTCAATAAATAGACTTCGGCACGTCAAACTTGAAAAATAATACTTGGAAATTTTACGCACGTGAACGTAAAAATGTTCGCCATCCCTGCACTCTATACTATGACATTCTTATATTGATTTGTATTAAACTATTAGAATAATAAACTTCTTTAAATATTTGATGTATTTATTTTTTAAATTGTATCCATAAATTGATTGTTAGTAGATTTATTTGACTAATTTTCCATAAATCTTTTCATAAAACCATGCAATTTATCAAAATAGACCATTCGATGTCACAAAGGCAAGTATATAAATTTTAAGCTGACATAATCAACTTACGCAAACATCATTTTTGATGGAGTGTTTGTTAAAGAGCAATTTAGCAGAAATTTTGTCATATAACGAAAATGAACTTTACATTCACAGTACCATTATAATTATAATAAGGCAGATCGTGCAAAACATTTAAATCGTTATTATTTTTGATTGTTTCTCTTAATAGCACCATCTTTTAATTACATACAACATACAATATCAATGGTATACTGATAGAAGGCATTAAGTCAATAATTACAAGTTTTGAGATAATCGCATTTAAAGCATTATTTCATTTCAAAGTACTCTTTCTTCCAAGTACAATTTATTGTTTGTTTCTTAACCTTTTCATAGCCGCAAATAAATTAGGCCGCCGTGCTTATAAGGCCGCATATTTTTTGTAAAAATAAAAGTTGTCCAAAAAAATTTTTTTTTTGTTGTGTTTATTAAATTATAATTTACTTACCAAATTTTATATCACGCATCGATTGCTAGAGTTTTATTCTTCAAGTTAAACGAGTTTCAAATTTTTGTTGGTTGGACAGGGTTGTCACATCTATGGTTGCCTCCTCCAAAAGTACATCCGAGATATCTCGTCTCTGGCAACCAAAAGGTTAAAAAGGTTTTTGGACATTATAATGAATAATCTTTTTGGCATACAGATCAAAAGATTTGGTATCGACGAGTTATATCCAGGTGTGTGGATTCCAAATATGTGGAAGTAGTACAAATGAATTGTGTTTTATTTTTTAAAATATAATGTCTTTCCACCAAGAATTGATAGTTAACACCTTAAAAGTGAAAAGGTTTTTTTCCAGAATAAAAAAGCAATACATATGGCTAAATACTGTTTATTTTTCAAAGTCATTATATCCTATGACTTAATGCGTTCCACCAGTACGAAGAATGTTAAATTGCATTTATATTTTGACATTTAAAACAGAAAATCATCAAAAACCGACGCGCTGAGCCTCGACATATATGTGCATATTTAAAAAAATATTATAACTTTTATAATATAGGTACGTACGGGACCATACTTTTGGATAAAATAAAGAACAAATAAGAATTTACCTACTCGAACGAATTTATACTGTGCAAAAGTAAACCAATGATAATTGATAATATACGGTCGCAGCCTCGGTGTCCACTTACTCCAAACACGTCTTATACAAAATAGCAAACATAGTCAAGTAAATACAATATTTACAGTTGTCTATAAATTGAACGTATAATCACCGTAAAATTTAAATCTAATGAAGTGGTAGACGGGAATTGGCGTAGTTCATCCAGGCTTACTGTTAAATTTCACCGACCGCTCACACATAACAAGCGGTGGCGGGACAGCTAACTTTTTTATAAAAATGACCCCCTATATCACACTGCCAAGACGTCAGATATTTTGAAATCAAATCGAGGACAGAAGACATGACAAACACCCATGTCTAAGATCCCAAATGTTGAATTTCAAAAATATATTGACCATGTCGTGACTTGAACCTTGACCCATCTGTTCTCTAGGATAAAGCACTTACCACTTGACCACAGAGATTGGTGAATTAAATTCTTCGTCGATACTGAATGATAAAGTGAAATATCAAATGCGTGTGTTAGGAATCACTATGATATTTAAATGACGGCGTTTATATAAATATTATAACGAAATAGTTGAATAGGTCAGGGTTTTTCAAACTATGTTTCGCAGAACGTGCATTCATACGTGTTTCGCGAAAACCTAGAATGGCTTCGTATACTGCTACGGCTGCAACAAATTCTAACATGTTTGACCTAATATTGATATTACCTATCCAACAAAATAAACAATGTGTTCCGTCAAAATTTCATGATTCGCTAAGTGTAAGTTTCATTGCAGGAAAAGTTTAGGAAACCCTGGAATAAATGACAGAAATGCCTTTCATAGAATTATTATGCATTCATATAATCATGACATACCACCTATTCAGCCGAAAATTGTGTAACAATTATTACTGAATGATAGTCATTAAATTTGCTGGAGGTTGATATTTCTAACATTAAGCTGTGTTGTGTGGTAAAAAGACAATCGTGTTCTTCATGCGAAGTTCTCCCACAGACTCCAAATGAGGTCCATTATGAAGACTTTCTTTGGTGAGAGAATAAAAAGTAATTTTCGCTCAGGTGTTTTATGAATATGGCCAGCATCAGATGAAATAACAGTTATGCAAAGATAATGTGAACGTTCTAACCCATTGTCTGCCAGAGTTACATCTGTAAAAGCCGCTATCGACTTGTCCGTCACGACTGACCGACGTTTTTTACTAACTTAATTCAATCATTCATATTTTAGTGTTTGATTACCACTTATCATATCAATCAGTATTCGCAAACAATAGTTCATCAACATATTTTCAAAAATTCAAAAATGAAGAATTTTCATTTAATTACTTTTGCAATTTTGACTAAGTAAAATTATTTAATGTTTCTGTATTTTTCGATTAGTATTTTTATTATTTTCAGTGACACTAGCTGTGGAATGTTTTCTGTATATTAACATATAATCTAAATCATATTCGTTCACTTTGAAAAAGAAGGGTGAACAATTATTGTATAGTCTGTATGAAACACCTTATGTTGAAATACTTTTGGTATTACACTTTGGTACGAAGATGGCTTAATAAATTTTTAATTGACATCAAACCATGATATTAGACTACTTCTTTTTGAGAAAAAATAATACAGATCTTACTTTCTTAAGTATTTATTTTTGCAATAGGATCCACTGAAAAAATAATAGCGAGCGTAAAATGCGTATTTAAATATAAAGTGACCAATGGTTATCATCATAAAAAATAAACTAAATAAAAATAAGCCACCGAATATTGATTGGGAGCAATAACAAGATCGTTTCAGAAATATCGAAAATTGATATCACTAATTAATATTATAATTTGTGAGCACAGTGCGCTATGTGTAAGTCTTAAACATAGGCAGTTAACAGGTTAATTTTTACTTGAAGCATTTATCCGTAATATGACGTTATGTGAAACCGTAAAAATAGAGTATGTAAACACTTAGTTGCCAACAAAGAGTTGAGTGAGGTAATATTGGAAAAACGTGTATTTTTTACAGAACGTGATGTATTTTTAATTATGCTTCAGTAAATATTTGAACTGTTAAATGACATTTGTGTTTATCTTTAAATAAGTTAATACGAGCAAATGTTTATCTAGTTAATTGAATTTGTACGCTAAACAGATTTTGATAATTGTTTGTCTATAAGTCCATAATGCACAAGCATTTAGTGCACAAAAATCTATTTAATCCATTGGAGTTTAATCCATTTAATGGAGTTTAACTGTTAAACGGTAGGGAAGTCAACTTTTTCACATAAGGTACTTTGAGACATGATGTTATAACAATTCTAATAAATATTTTAAGATTTTAAAATATTCCATCTTCTTCTGTATGTGCCGTTGTCCATCGAATACCGGCAACCAAATTGCAGTCTATTAGACATAGAAAATGAGTTATTAAAGCGCAAATCAGACATTTTAACTCAATTGTTATCTCCACTACTTTTTTGTTCGATTCGAATCAGAGAAAACAGATAACCAGGGTTTAATTGTAATTTGATTCTCCACGACTCGTTTGTTTGCTAGCTTTGCCTGTTTATTGATAATACAAAATTAAAGTGTAAAAACAAATAACTCAGGGTTCAGTGTTGTTGAATTCTCCTCAAGCCATTTGTGTTCAAAATCTGCCAGTGGTAGAAAATCTACTAGTGGCAGGAGGAAAAATAACAAGGGATTCGCAACTCGCAACAATTCTAATTTACCCATAGAGGTGAATGATTAGCTCTCCTTATTTACAAGGTTTTACCAGATTTAGTGACACAAATTTGTTATTATTCTTGAGCTTAACGTATTAGATTACTTATGCCTTTGATGATGAGCAAAGAATCATTTAGAAAAGTTGCAGTGCCACAAAAGAGTCTAGTTCGATGAGTTATTCGTACTTTTCATTATGGAAAATATAACCGACCTTTTCAGCATTATTAGATTACTGTATAATACAATATTTCAAGAGTTTTTTATTTTTGTCACAACCAAACATTCTCAGAGCTTAAAAAGTAAGAATGCAATTCATAAATAATATATACCTAATCGACTTATTAACTATTGACTCGTTCATGAAGATGATCAAAAAATTTTAAGCAAAAAAACGCATTCTTCTGTGTGCTTCTTGTCCATTAGTATTGGTTCAAATATTCGTTTATTCAATTAAATTCCGTTAGCCTGGCTCAACGGAAATCTCCAGTGTAAAGAGGTTAACCGTTTAAACATAACAACAAACCCATCACGTGTGCGTTATAGCGGTATAACAATAATACCCGTACATCGCAACCGGTATTATGGAAGTCAATATACTTTTATTTTCTCAGAAAACAAGTGTGTTTATTTATAAAATTTCATATGCCCTACGTGATATTTCATTTAATAGCTTTTTCTTTCTTAGGAACAAGAATATTAGTACATTATTTAAAATAAGTCAATAGTACAAACAAATTGTGTTTTATTTAAAATACATATATATGTTTTTACCCAACAGTTACTAAATGAATATTTCGTCGTCGTATTATTCTGATTTATAAATATCGTTTATTCTCGGCGATGTTTTGAATTTATAGCGTAAATCTTTCTAAAAACACTTATTTGCAATGACTAATCGTAAAGCTATCAATACCAATTATTAACAATTTCTAATAATAAATATTTTTGCGAAAAAATTGGAAACCGTCAAAAAAAATTATCACATTAGCATTCGTCATTTTTTAATTCGTGTCATAAATCAAAAATACTTCTTTAATTTCGCGGTGGAATCTGTTGAAACGTGTGTAAATTTTTTGGCATTTGTCCAAAGAAACATGAATGACTCGTCGTTCTCAAATCGCTTCTCGATTTTCCCATTGAAGGGTTATGAGTGGCAGATTTTATTAGACCTAACGAAATGCCACTACTAATTTCATTTTATTACCAAACTGTAAACACGTATTCGGAAAAACAGTTCAAATTTGCTGTATTTTGAATCATAACACTCTATTAATATCAAGTACATGAATAACTAGAGCAGTGGTCGGCAACCTTTTTATACCGACCGCCTATTTTTGCATATTTTATAATAAAATTTCCTTTGCTGACCACGCACATCACAGTAATTCAATCCAGTGTAGGGATACAATCATTTCTATAAAATGAAGGATTGGAAAAAAACTTTTTAAATCTATCTTTTTATTTACACTGTAGAAAAAGTATATTAAAATATTAAAGAAACAGTGCGGATTTAAAAATAAACACTAAATTATTATCATTTTTTAAATTACATTTAATGGTCAATGATAACCTTGAGCCTGATGCTGTCAGACTAAATAATTAATGTCTGGTTCAATTTTCGTTAGGCAGATACGAAGCTCTCCTTTTTGGGTGATGTTTAAACGATTTCTTTGCTTGGTTATTTAAACACACTGAAGTATGATTCTATTAGATAAGTGATAATAAAAGGTATCAACATATATTTTTTACTATTTTCCACATTTTTGGGGTTCCAGAACAAATTAAATTATTTTTACTCTCTTCTTCATATTAAAGTTCTAGTAGTTCTTTTTGGTAAGTTACATAAACCTCATCCAAATTTGCATTAAAAGCATTTATCATTCAATAATGTAACTTCAAATTCAAAATACCTTGGAATCGTTTTCCCATATCAAGTACAATTCCTTTATGAAAGGTAATAATTAAGGTTTCTCCAATATTGTGGCATTTACCACAATTTAATTTAATATGCGACATACTGCTGTTATTCCATCTTCATTGTTTGCAATTTGTTTCTTCTTCGTACCAGATGATGCTATGCACGAATTTTTTTCTTCTAACTTAGTAGTCGCCTCATGTGTCGATGTGTCCCGTTGATCTGAGACGCCCGCTTCCAGTTATACTAATTTTACTCTCTTCGTTTCAAATTCAAAAAAATAATGTCATTGTGGATCCAAAAATATATCAAAATACAAAACAGCAAATTATTTTCTTCAAACAAAATAACCTAAAGCATTACAATGTATTCATAGAGAGTTGGAGTGCACCCGTTCACTGCCAAGAGTCATGATTGACGAATGCATATACTGATCGCTTTACTCGAGCATTACGTCGAATACATCTTTGGAAGCAATAAAGAGTACGACAACATTAACTTAATATATGACTATTCACAAATACGCATTTGTGAAATTGCTGTAGTTTTAGTATAATTTTAAAATGACTCGTTTCCGAAATATTAGCTAAACACTTTTAGTTTACCTTGTGGGCACTTGGATAAGCGCAATCCCCAGAGTTACAACCACTGAAGTAAAGGAAAATAATAATTTCATATTATTATCGTAAAACAATGTCGGAAAATTAGTTTTGAGTAAATCGTTGTTAAATATTTGGGTGCCAATCAAATGTTTGTTAAATATCGTACAAATAAAAATTGTTGAGCAATGAATGTATTAATAACCGTATGTATTTCTAATAGAGCTTTTCAATTATTTTATCAAGTTATTTTACGAGAACTGGGTATAAACTCAACCCGTCACTCAACCGATCTCTAACCACTATTTTTAGGATTTGGTAGGTGATAGGAAGAAAAAAATGTATACATCGTAACAAATAGACAACCATTCCTTTGGATACAAATCCCATCAAAAATCAATGTAAGTTTAAGAGTCGTAACCAACAAATAGAGGCGAACACTCAGCTACAGGATCGGAAAATTATATAGCGTTTTGATACAGAGATCAAAATTTTAATATTTTTCTTATTACATAATGATTAAATTCAATGTGTTGGTGACAGTTAATCCGAGCTCAAGGGTTATAAATATGCTTATTCTGTATATTATCTTGTAAGCGAGTGAAAAAAGTGCAGCATCTGAGGACTGAGAAAGCCACAGGTTCCTCGCCACTGGCCTCAATGCTTCTTTTTGAACCCGCAAATGAACGATTTTATTTATCAATAATGTAACCCATCATAAACAGTTTTAAGTTGTGAACTGTCAATTCTTAGTAGAAAGACATCGAATTATAAAAAATAAAGCACAATTTCTTGTGCACTACTTCCACATTTTTTATATAAATCAGGACTGGTTTTCCTCATCGCGAACACTATGGACTGATAAAATATAAATCGAAACATGGTTCGAAACATCAAATTGTGAGGAAATAAATAGCAGGTATTTAAAAGTTGTAAAAGTGGTACAAACAAATTGTGTTTTAATATAAAATTAAATTAAAATTGATAACTCAGTTATTCCACTTGGTTTATCACTAACGTTTCCTTCAATAACGGTTGTAGCACCGAGTTAGTTAATAATATATTAAAACGAAAACAATCAAATAAATTAATACTAGAGTATCTTTATAAAGACCAAACACATGATAGAACTTTTAGCTGGCGTAGAATCATTTATTTTGGAGAGACATCATTAAAAATGTCAAAGCTGTTACCGGATAACTTACAGGCAGCTTTTTATACAGTTAACAACTTAGGTAAAATCTTATTGAACGATAGAATAGAATCATTGTCACAGTGCGGAATATACCGTCTCTCTTGTGAAGATTGTCAAGTTTCCTATATAGGACATACAGGTAAAAACTTTAATATTGGAGTTAAAGAACATATCAGATGTCTCAAAAGTAATAATTTTTCAGAGTTTGCGAATCATTTAATTGAAAATGATCATACTTTTAATAAAAATAATAACGTAGAAGTACTCCATCGTGTAAATAAAAAAGTATTAAAATGAATAGCTTAGAATTTTTAGAAATCAATAAAACCATTAACAGTAATGGAGGATTAGTAAATAACATTTTAAACGGAACAGGCGGCTCGCCATTATTAAATTTATTCCCTTTGGGTGTTTCACATCCAAGTGCCAGTAATTGATTTGTAAATAGTGTAACAGTGTTTATAGCTTACCCCCTTCCACACGTCCAGTAGAATGTAATAAAACCCACCCCCACCCTTTTAAGAATAAAATCATCGTTTACCTTAGAAATAAATAACCTTGAAGATGCTTCCTTAAAGAGGCGAAACGCGTCACGTTAGTGATAAACCAAGTGGAATAACTGAGTTACCAATTTTAATTTCATTTTATATTAAAAATAAACTTCCACAAAGTTACCGCCGAATCCATAGAAAATTGGGTTTTATTTATATATATATATATATACAAAAATTTGTAAATATTACATAACAAATTCTGTTTTCTTTTTAAGAAATACTTAAAATAAACATTGTAGATTTCACCGTTATCTCCTCATCTCTAGAGTTAAAATAAGATGGAAACGTAATACTTTTGGAATTTTAAAACGAAATAAATCATACGTCTGTATCATTTTTGTACCAGTAATGACATCTAATTCAGTGCAGAGACACCTCACGTGTATTTCAGGTAGAGTAAATGTGGAACATTTGAGGTACACGATGATGGATGTCACACCGTACGCGAATACGCCGCAGACACTCATCGCAAACGTGGCACAACTGTCATTCTCTGAAAATGCAAGTTATTTAACACATCGCTTGTTGGCACCCCGGAAGACAGTTTATTATTTTTTGTACATAGATTCCATTTTTTTAACTCACTGACAGCAGAGAATTTTTTTGGCTGTGCTGAGCACACCTGGAAAATTGTTTTGATGCCAAATAAATAAGTTCAGTCTTGTTCCCAATAAGAAAAACAAAAGATTTTACAATTCACTTTTAGGGTGTTAACTGTCAATTCTTCGTGGAAAGGCATTATATTTTAAAAATAAAACATAATTTGTTTGTACAACTTTCACATGTTTATGATGATCAGAACCGGTTTCGCTCATCACCAGCATTATCGACTGACAAAAATTCATCTTTTTCCTACCTTTACTTTTCTACTGAAACATTTATGTGGTTACTATCTTAAAAGATTCTGTCAGCTGAGAGCTTCTGTGTGGGCAAAACACTTTAGAAAAACCCCTTACGGGAATGATTGTCTTTGAATCATTTAAAAAAATTCATTTCTTACCAAGAATTGCTCGTAATGTCGGCGTAAGCTTGAAGAGCTTACAATTCTTATTTTAGACATGCTCATAAAAAAAACATAACAACCATTAAAATACAATCAAAACAGGGTTATTTATACAAAATTGAATGTTAACAATTACAAGGTATATTAAAACAGTTGGTTCATGATCTTACAATTTATACTTCTTCCTGATTCTTGGGGAGTAACACTTCTATATCGTCCATTTCCGTGGATCAATCCTCTGGGTTCAACGAAAGACTTTTTAAAAGAGACAGCAGTCACAATTTGTTACTAACGATAAGGGGTTTCGCCGGTCGGCATAGCCAGACATTCTAGAACACGGATGAACTCGAACTGACAGTTAATACACAGTTTATATTTTTTTATATAAAACAAATCAAAACAATTTTATCACTACTTCTAGGAACTACATTGATGTGATTGGTTTCTGAATTATTTTAATTCTGGATAAGACGTCTCGATTTCGGATAAGTCGTTTCGTTTCGTTTCGTTGCTCATCGCGTTTGTATATTTTGAGATACAACTAGCTAGATATCAACAAAAAAAATCTGAAAATGTATGGTAATCATATCATAACTTTAAATAATAAATGCAAATTATTCTTACTGTCACTTTACTACCGACATCGATATATTTTAGCAATGAATATCTGCACGTCTACAAGTAATAAAGTAAAATTACCATGCTGCAAATACGAATCGTAGTATGGTTGTAAAATCACTTCTTTTGCTCGAGGCCATTCCGAATAAATTGAGTTATAGGAACATCAAATACGCTATGTTTTATAAGATCCGCTCAGGAACCTTCGAAGACTTTACGTCAATAAAAATGGTATCCCCGTATGGAATGAAATCGTGTTAAAGCCGGTTCAGGTTGGTCGAGTATGTAAGTATATTGAAAATTATTTTAGTAACTAAGCGTGTGTGAACAGACAAATTTAGTCGAGTAATAAGGTAAAATCATTTTGTCGATTCAATCCATTTTGTTCAATTTTTCGGTCGAGTAGCGGCCCCCACCACTTTTCACTTAGTACTAAACAAGGTCACGAAACAAGTATGAACATAATACTAATAATAAATTTGTATTATTGTCGATTAATATTGAGATAGGTCAAAATATTCAGATTTCGTAAGGGGCCCTCAATAAAAATTATAAATATTCTAATAAGATCGCTTTTTAATTCATCTAAAAGTAAGTAGAATATTTGTGAAAAAAAATTTAATCACTCAAATCACTATCCACTATACTAATTTACTATCCACTATACTAAGTTACTATCCACTACACTAAATTACTATAGACTATAATACTAAATTACTATTCACTATGTAGATTTCTATATACTATATTAAATTACTACCCACTACACTAAACTACTACCCACTATACTAAATTACTATCCACTGTACTAAATTACTATCCACTATACTAAATTACTATTCACTACACTAAATTACTATCCACTACCACTAAATTTATATCCACTATGCTAAATTTCTATTCACTATGCTAAATTACTATACACTATACTAAATTACTGCCTACTCTACTAAATTACTACCCACTATTCTAAACTACTACCCACTATACTAAATTACTATCCAGTTATACTAAATTACTCCCCACTATACTAAATTACTATTCACTATACTAAATTACTGTCCACTATGCTAAATTACTATACACTTATACTAAATTACTATATACTATACTAAATTACTATATACTATACTAAATTACTGCCCACTATACTAAATTACTATTCACTATACTAAATTACTGTCCACTATGCTAAATTACTATACACTATACTAAATTACTATATACTATACTAAATTACTGCCCACTATACTAAACTACTGCCCACTATACTAAATTACTACCCAGTATGCTAAATTACTATTCGCTATACTAAATTACTGTCCACTATGCTAAATTACTATACACTATACTAAATAACTATATAATATACTAAATTACTATATACTATACTAAATTACTACCTACTATACTAAACTACTACCCACTATACTAAATTACTATTCACTATCCACTATGCTAAATTACTATACACTATACTAAATTACTGTCCACTATACTAAATTACTATTCACTATACTAAATTACTGTCCACTATGCTAAATTACTATACACTTATACTAAATTACTATATACTATACTAAATTACTATATACTATACTAAACTACTGCCCACTATACTAAATTACTACCCAGTATACTAAACTACTACCCACTATACTAAATAACTATCCACTATACTAAATTATCCACTATACTAAATTACCCACTATACTAAATTACTACCCGCTATACTAAATTACTGTCCACTATGCTAAATTACTATACACTATACTAAACTACTATACACTATGCTAAATTACTAAACACTATACTAAATTACTATATACTTATACTAAATTACTCCCCACTATGCTAAATTACTATTCGCTATACTAAATTACTGTCCACTATGCTAAATTACTATACACTATACTAAATAACTATATAATATACTAAATTACTATATACTATACTAAATTACTACCCACTATACTAAACTACTACCCACGATACTAAATTACTATATACTATACTAAATTACTGCCCACTATACTAAATTACTATTCACTATACTAAATTACTGCCCACTATACTAAACTACTGCCCACTATACTAAATTACTACCCAGTATACTAAACTATTACCCACTATACTAAATAACTATCCACTATACTAAATTATCCACTATACTAAATTACCCACTATACTAAATTACTACCCGCTATACTAAATTACTGTCCACTATGCTAAATTACTATACACTATACTAAATTACTATACACTATGCTAAATTACTAAACACTATACTAAATTACTATATACTTATACTAAATTACTCCCCACTATGCTAAATTACTATTCGCTATACTAAATTACTGTCCACTATGCTAAATTACTATACACTATACTAAATAACTATATAATATACTAAATTACTATATTCTATACTAAATTACTACCCACTATACTAAATTACTATTCACTATCCTAAATTACTATCCACTATGCTAAATTACTATACACTATACTAAATTACTGTCCACTATGCTAAATTACTATACACTTATACTAAATTACTATATACTATACTAAATTACTATATACTATACTAAATTACTGCCCACTATACTAAATTACTATTCACTATACTAAATTACTGTCCACTATGCTAAATTACTATACACTGTACTAAATTACTATATACTATACTAAATTACTGCCCACTATACTAAACTACTGCCCACTATACTAAATTACTACCCAGTATACTAAACTACTACCCACTATACTAAATAACTATCCACTATACTAAATTATCCACTATACTAAATTACCCACTATACTAAATTACTACCCGCTATACTAAATTACTGTCCACTATGCTAAATTACTATACACTATACTAAATTACTATACACTATGCTAAATTACTATATACTTATACTAAATTACTCCCCACTATGCTAAATTACTATTCGCTATACTAAATTACTGTCCACTATGCTAAATTACTATACACTATACTAAATAACTATATAATATACTAAATTACTTTATACTATACTAAATTACTACCCACTATACTAAACTACTACCCACTATACTAAATTACTATTCACTATCCTAAATTACTATCCACTATGCTAAATTACTACCAACTATACTAAATTACTATCCACTATTCTAAATTACTCACTATACTAAATTACTGTCCACTATGCTAAACTACTATCCACTTTACTAAGAAACTATTCAGTATATTAAATTACTACCCACTACACTAAATTACTATTCACTATACTAAGAAACTATTCAGTATACTAAATTACTAGCCACTATACTAAATTATTTACTATGCTAAATTACTACCCACTATACTAAATTACTACCCGCTATACTAAATTACTGTCCACTATGCTAAATTACTATACACTATACTAAATTACTATACACTATGCTAAATTACTAAACACTATACTAAATTACTATATACTTATACTAAATTACTCCCCACTATACTAAATTACTATCCACTATACTAAATTACCCACTATACTAAATTACTATCCACTTTTACTAAATTACTCCCCACTATACTTAATTACTATCCACTATACTTAATTACTTACTATGCTAAATTACTACCAACTATTCTAAATTACTCACTATACTAAATTACTACCCACTATACTAAGAAACTATCCTATATACTAAATTACTTACTATGCTTAATAACCATGCTTAATTACTACTCTAAATTACTATTAACTATACTAAATTACTATTAACTATACTTAATTACTTTCCACTATACTAAATTACTATTAACTATACTTAATTACTTTCCACTATACTAAATTACTACACACTATACCAAACTACTACCCACTATACCAAATTACTATCCACTTATACTAAATTACTCCCCACTTTACTAAATTACTATCCACTATACTAAATTACTACCAACTATACTAAATTACTATCCACCATACTAAATTACTCACTATACTAAATTACTACCCACTATACTAAGAAACTATCCAGTATACTAAATTACTTACTATGCTTAATAACCATGCTTAATGACTACTCTAAATTAGTATTAACTATACTAAATTACTATTAACTATACGTTATTACTTTCCACTATACTAAATTACTATCTACTATACTAAATTACTACCTACTCTACTAATTACTACCCACTATACTAAACTCCTACCCACTATACTAAATTACTATCCACTTATACTAAATTACTCCCCACTATACTAAATTACTATCCACTATACTAAATTACTTACTATGCTAAATTACTACCAACTATACTAAATTAATATCCACCATACTAAATTACTCACTATACTAAATTACTACCCACTATACTAAGAAACTATCCAGTATACTAAATTACTTACTATGCTTAATAACCATGCTTAATTACTACACTAAATTACTATTAGCTATACTAAATTACTATTAACTATACTTAATTACTTTCCACTATACTAAATTACTATCCACTATACTAAATTACTTACCATGATTAATTACTTATATGCGTAAGACCAACGAACCATCTACGTTAATATTTTAATAAACTTGAATCTACCATTAAGATGATAAATGTTCGCCCCATTTTCACTGCACATGCACGAGAAGTAATAACGTAATATATGCATCGCTTGAAGTTACACTATTTAAGGATGAGGAGAAAATAAAGCCTCATTTAGAAACAGCCAAACACGAAGCCTCTGTGTAATAAACGTACAACATAAAAGAGCTATACAAAAAAAATGTAGTGAACATTGATTTATCATATTTAACTTTATGGGTAAGTATATAATTAAGTATAATTTAAGACATCGACTTGATGGAATTTCAATGTCAAATTTGGATTATTGAGATTTTGTACACCGTCAGTTCGAGTCCATTCGTGCGCACGAATGCCTGAAGATTCCGAAAGGCGAAACCCGGGTTGTTCGAGTGACAAAATACATGGAAGTGTGCAAAATCTCAATAATACAAATTATATATAATTAAGTGTTAACGACATCTATTTATACGTAACATACTTAAATAGTTAACAATTAATATTTCACCAATCAGAAACAGATTTCACTTAGAAGTTATATTTTTCTAAGTAAAGGAAACAAGCGTTCTCATTTTTCTTGTACCATAAATAAATACAGCAAAAATATATGTGTCTGTGAAATGTTAAAAATGATAAGGTTTTATTAACTCTTAATTGACCGAGGATGGCTGCATCACATTCATTATTTTTTCCAACGATTGTTTTGGCGTCAACAATGTGTAACAATTCACACTGCGCGTATTAATAAAACGATTGATATTGCTAACCGATACTTCTCACCAGTGGTTTATATGTATTCTATATAACGTTTATGGCATTTTGGGAAACACTGCTCTAGGTGTAGTTATTTCCAAAATGAAATCGTAAATAAGACGATAACAGTTTTAAAAATATGATATTTGTTTATAATTTCAAGCTGACCAATAAATTATTTCAAGGCTTAAGCTAACTGCGGAAGAGAAACATGTATCAAATTGAAATTCCATTCAATGTCTGCTAGGAAATATTTTGTTCCAAAAGGTTGTCTTTTTTATAAAGACATGATGTTTAACTACACCGTTGAATGTGGTATTTGTACTGTCGATAAAACAGAAATCCTTGCCAAATAATAATCTCCGGCCGTGTTTACCGAACTTCTCTTGTACTTTTGTTATTGTGTTTCTTCTCGCCATTGATGTTCAACACTTTCGCCATTGGCAAGGGCACTAATTATTTGGTCATAAACTTAACTCATAAATGTTGATTAACTAGCGTGATTTATTGTAACTATTTTACAAACAGTCATTAAAAGATCGTAAAATGTTATATTTTTTATCAATCCAATTATCATATTAGATAATTAGATTATATCAAGTTAAGGATACGAAATCCTCATTTTTTGAACTGTATCAATGAAATTGTAAATTTCTGTGAAATGCTGACTATTTATTACTAATCATTTTGTACAAATTCTTTTACATTTAATTTAATAATTGTACAATATTTGCTAGCCATTTTGATTGTAATATGTTATTTAATTTATTCACGAAAAAAATTACTAGATATCGACCAAATAAATAATAAACTTTTTATTTTATTAAAATTAATTCCAAAATATAATGAAACAAAACGGCAGTAGATGCTTTTACGTTGTTTAAAATGATCATAGAGTATTTAAGACATCGACTGAGGGTGCTTGATGGAATGTCAATATTAAATTTGGATTATTGAGATTTTGTATACTTCCATGTATTTTGTCACTAACGACCCGGGTTTTGCCTTTCGGCATATTTAGGCATTCGAGCACACGAATGGACTCGAACTGAACAGTTCATCAGTTCGAGTCCATTCGTGTGCTCGAATGCCTGAAGATGCCGAAAGGCGAAACCCGGGTTGTTAGTGACAAAATACATGGAAGTGTATAAAATCTCAATAATCCAAATTTGATTATAGAGTGTCAAAAATCATCACTTGAGTGGGACGTTGGATTTGTTAAAAGCTTTCTGAAGAAATCATTAAAATAAACAAAAAAAAATACTTCTAAATTCAAAAATAAATAATGTGAATGCGAAGATTGTAGCAATTGCTAATTTTATAAATTCGACGATGTCAGAGCTCAATTAACCGATTCAACTGATATGAAAGTTAAGCACGTCTATTAAAAATTGTTTTTTTAAATGAAGATAATGATCACTACAAAAAATGTAAAGCACTATTGATACGGGATAAAATGTTTACAATCACTGAAAAAAGCAAACTAGTGTGTGTAATTCAAATTCACACATAGACGTGTAAATGGTAATTTAATAAAGAAATTTATATTTTCAACATGGTGTGTTTAGGAATACATCAAGTTTTAACTCTCGATATGTGTTCGAAGAAACTGTTTTTGATCTCTGAAATAAACGTTACCGATTTTGGTCACGTTCTCGTCTATTATACAGATTTAGTTTGTTGGAAGTAATATTATTAGTTCGCGATTTCGACCAAAGCAAACATGTCTACATCGAAAATGTAGTGTCTTTTTGCTTATTCTTTATACAAGTATAGAAGTCATATCGACTTACCTTTTTAAAACGTAACAGGGTGTAAACTGAACTAAATAACATCATTGCTTTCAAACATTTCTAGCCCTTGAAACGAGAGTTTCTAGCAGGGTTACTTGATGGCAACGATCCGATTGGCAATTAAAAATAGACTGGTCTCCGATCAGATAAGAGTGAAGCGCTTCACCCCTCCCAATAATGGACGGAAACCTAATAGCAAGATATTAACGAAAGAATAAACTAGCGTGAATGAAAATGAGAAATTCAAAAACGCCACCTTTTCGTTAAGGTTTCGACCAGCTCTGGTAGGTACGTGACCGTCGGGCCAATGTGATCTTGGGCCTGGGACAGTAGACCGATTTCAAACGACTACCCTAAAATGGGTTTTGTGATTGTATTATGACTGCATTTAGTATGCGGATTTACATACATGATGCTAAATTAAATAAAAATATTTGTCTGCCAATGCTTTTACAAATGAATTGCCATAGTTAAAGGCGACTCAAGACATAGTTTTGGGCACGCTGCAAAACTGGGGTGTGTCATCCTTTATATTTTATTTTCTAACGCGAGATGATTATTGTTATATCAGGAAAGAATATATATTATTGCAAGATGAGCTCAAACACGAAGCCCGAAATAATAGTCTACAATAATGTTGCCATGTTTCATAAAGCACTATATATGAAAAGCATGACTTTTGAAAAAACTTTTTTGTTATATTTGTCAAAATTTGCTTGCCATCAATGACCATCAATTATTTAGTTGTAAAAAAATGACAAATAATGGTCATTTAATAAAATAAATTAACTCAAAGAACAGATCCGTGAAAAAAAGACGTTTGTAAGTAATTCATGTTTTGTTTACATTTAAGTCCCAACAGTGAAGGAAACACAGTTTTATGAAAGTTAATATAAAATAACTACCTGTATTAAGTCTCCCGTTTAAACAACAGCTCGCAAACCCAACAACTTCGTCCAGTGATAAAGTTTTCTGATAAACGGTAGACTGGGCCGAGACTTTAATTAACGAGTTGATATCGCTCGAGTACAAACTGTTTCCACGCCAGACAATAGATGGCACTGATAGAAATCTTCTGCTGTGGGAAACTGGAACACGAACGAAGACAAACAGCTTATTCTGGAGGGCCATCAAAGGCGCGAGCGCTTAAGCATTATCATTGAATTATACGTAAGCTGCTTGCGCCATTTTGACATAAGTACGTAAATTATCTTTTCATTTGAATGTTTATTGTTTAAATTTGTCGGTATCTTATTAACATTTTTGAAATATGTATTCCTTCAGTTAATGCTCGTCAAAATAAAAATAAATTATTATGCACGCAACCAACTGGTAGCAAAGTCAATCCAGTCTCCTTCGGGCTACCCTTGAATGTCAGTTAAGGTCAACTAACTCTTAAAGATTAATATCACATTAGGAATAATTTCTGATAAGAATTGAACACATTCGTTTACTGAACACTTACAATCAGTATTATTAACGGTCTTTACCCATTCAATGCCTTCATCTGACAGAATCTTTATTAAAAATGTTATTAGGTAGCAAATATTCTAGAAAGGGATACGCAGATTTATTTTGTACCCACAGTGGAAATAAAAATAGCCGGGAAACTGAAATCACCCGGAAGAAACATGGCATCACATTGGATACTGTAACCTCGATAAGCTGGGTTTGGAAGAATGGAAACTTTACAGATATATCTTGATCTTCAAATCCAAACATTCATACTTTATATTTACTTGTATAACCGTACCCGTCATAGATGACGGTATTAAAATTGAAATACTGAATTTTAAAAGTAGCTAGTACGTCGTGGTTGTGTGTGCATTGTTTACACCGTAAACGCTTATGTCATGAGAAAATTTCATACCTACATGTGATAATAATAAATCGTCTACAGAGCGGTCTGGGCTATTATATATAAGATGAATGAGTGTTTAACGCTCTCGCCAGTTAACCGTATTTGGTTTCAATTATTATCATTTTAGGTACACCAATTAAAAGGTAATATCGACGGTGCTTTGCCCAATTGATCTTACCCTCAAAAATACGAAAATAAGCTAATGATTGAATCTCATTTTAAATACGACAGAGCAGATCTCGACCAAATAATATAAATTGCAAGCGAATACGATTCGAAAAATTGCAAACGATTTGACGAAAAATTTAACCTTCCCACTTGATGTAAGCCACTATTATATCGACACTCCCTACGTAAAATCACGCAACTGCAAACATTAAAATTTACAGGAGTGCATTTGAAAGATTCATAACGCAACTCACCGTATAATGTTTTCGATAAAAACAGTGTTTACCTGAACCATTTTTGAAGATAACATCAATTGGCCAAAGCACTGTCGATATATATATATATATATATATTATAGTATTCAACGAAATGTTATAATTAAATTGAATATTCAATTATGTTTAACATTAATTAAGGTGTTTAATGGCTTACTGTTATTTTTTAAATTTCATTTAAACGATGATATCAAACAACAATTTATTATTTCGGTTAATTAACTAAAATACAGTTTTGTTTTCCATAAATCTCAATCCGGCTCAACCTTTTCAGCTTGGACTATATCGGATCAGAGAGCAAAGGGTAGAATTATTTTCATAGAGACGATATTGCGAATTACTCGTTGGCTTCATTACCATTAATTCCCGCGAAGCTTTGTCTTGATGAGGGACGGCTTTTGGCGCGCTTTCCGGCCTCCAGATCCAAATATCATACTTCCCCCTTTCAGTCACCCACCCTCCCCTCGAATTCCGCGAATGTTTATTAACACGTTTTCACCCAGTGGCGTTTGATATTTCATTTATAAAAAAACGAGTGTTATGTTTATTAAGTTATTAACTATTAATATTATTTCAACAAATTATTGATAGTTAACAATCGGACCTCATACTGGATATGAAAAATCAGTTCGGTGACAAATTAGAACATGGAAATCAGAGCAGTGATAAAACATCACAGCGAAAATATAAAACTCATAATACTTCTGTCATATCTGCTGTATATATATATGTCTTGTTAACAAAAAATCAAGCGCTCCTCATTTGCTTTAAGAAACAAAAATATTACTTAATGACCTATATAGAATAAGAAAGTTATGTTTAATGTTCATGGTATATATTCACTGATGCTAGGTTTATAAAACTTTAGGCCGAAAGTAATAAATTTGGTTATCATATCGATTAAGTTTTTCCAACAGCCGTACATATTTATACATATCGAACAATTGAACATCTGTTGATAATGTTGACCGTTCTTGAGCTTCATTAAAAAGCTTGGAAGTAGTGCGAAAAAATGGTCCGTTATTTTTTTTAAATATAATACCTTTCCTCCACGAATTGACAATACTTTAGAAGTGGTAAAAATATTGTAAAAAAGTACAGTTTAATTTAAGACATCGACTGAGGGATTATCAAATTTGGATTATTGAGATTTTGTACCATCAAGTACAGTTTGAAGTACAGTTTATTTGTTAAAAACCAACTGCAAATGTACCAACTGCTTATATGGCTGTTTGCAGTGTGTAAATAGATACAAACATCGATAGTTTTAATGTATTAGACGTTTTCGGATATCGAATTCATTTTTGGGTGAAAATATTACTAGATTCGTTCTGCTTCTGCCATGTCCATAAGTGTGTCTATCACACTCATTAACTCTTGATAAAAACAATGAGTGTGGAAAACTCCGTTTTGTGCCTCAGCGGGGAAAGGGTTAAATGCGGAAATTGCATGTTATAAATAACGTGTATTAACTAAGCATGGTGTCCTGGATTAAAATATAGGAATGTTTCACAAAAAAATATACATACTGCATAAGCATTTCTTAGAACAAATGTCAACAATGACCTTGAAATGGATTGACTTCTCAGTATATACTTTGAATGATTGTTCACATAAATATTGCATAGAAAATATGGTTGTTATATTTTCAAAATGCCATATTATTGAAAATCAATTTCCACTTTAGTAAAATGAGAACAATAATAAAAATTCTCTTGTTTTTACTATATAAAAAAAAGAATCGTCGAGTCCGTGGTCGAATGGTCAACGTGTTGGTTGGTTGGTTTTGGAAACGATGTTCACGAGCTCAAATCCCAGTATGGACAGTTTTATAAATTGCTTTTAAGGTGTTAACTGTCAATTGTTGGTGGAAAGACATTATATTTAAAAAAATAAAACACAATTCATTTGTACTACTTCCACATATTTATAATGATCAGGACCGGTTTCGCTGAACTCTGTTGATAATGCTCGTGATGAGCGAAACCGGTCCTGATCATTATACATATGTGGAAGTAGTACAAATGAATTGTGTTTTATTTTTTTAAATTTTATAAATTTATTCTTCAATCGATTGATGGATTTCCGTTCCAAGTTCCTGTGATGTCAAAAATTCTCTCCCACCCGTTTAGTCCTTAAAACGGGGCGTAGTTAGAGCGATTTTCCAACCAGTACTTTTGTCCTAGCCCTAGAGAGGTTGACCAACTGAGTAACAAGCACTTCTAGGAGAAAAACTTTAATTGAAATACCTCCATTAAGTAGGCCATATGCTCCACATTGTGAACGAACACGGTTAAAAAAATACACTACGGTACGATCAGCACTAGCATATTAATCGATTATGGTACTCAATGAGTTAAAAGATAAATTAAATTAAGAGTTTGACAGAAAAGTGGTGATAAACGTTTTCTGCTGTTGAATTTGAAATGTTTACAATTATCTGATGAGTAACCAGCAGCCCCGTAGAAAAAAATCATTTGATATAACCTCGATTAGAAATTCATTTGCTCTACATTGGTAGCGAAAATGATTTTAATAAATATATTCATATTTACAATGTGTCTTGATTTATCTGTAGTGAACAGCACACGTATACACTCTGTTTGCGTTACTGAGCGCATTGAAATAGTGACACTGCCACCTGGAATATATTTAACATTCCAGTGTTATTATAAAATAACCTGAAGTGGATTAAATTGAAGTACCCACTGACTCTTTGTCGGTTAAGTGGTTTTCCTTTATTGATTATCTACTAGGCGTCACCTACTTACTACATAAGTAAGTACACCACTGATAGACGGAGAGTGCTGAACGCTTAATTAAACCTTAATTAATTTGACTATACTGTTAATTAACATTTTCGAGACGTTCCGTTTCATCGCAAACGATCTCGATTTATATTCATTAGTAAGCATTAGGTATTTAAAATATATCATTAACTTATGGCATAGAAGTCATAATCGAATGAAAGATATATCCTGCACGTGAGACAAAAGTTTGTTAGTTAAAAAGGTTTTTAATGGTTTCTAAAACAGCTTGGCTAGTTTATAATTATTCTATGTGCGAAAAGACAAGGAGAGCCAAAACATCATTTACATTATTGATAAAATTCTAAAGATTTACTAAGTAAGCTCCTTTTTTTCTTTAGACACGTATGTATTGTAGCTATTTTGATATATTTAACTAATTTTAAAGAATTTTCTACACCGTGTACCCATAGCGATAGGTATACAAAGCATACATCATTGGTGTTCGATTAGCATGCTTCTCAGATCGATTACATACGCCGAGCTGTTTCTAGATATGTCGAAGAACAAATATTTTTCTTCCATTTTCATAGTAATATGTTTTGATTGCAGAAAACATCAATAAATGGAATAAGCCGTGGCTATCAAGGAATTTCTCTAAGCTGCACGCTGCACTCATTTTGGGTTGCTCGCATAAATATACATATATATTTAAAATTGGTGCAGTTTGAAAAAATAATTAATTTAATTGAAGGTAAAAGTTGTATACAACAAATACTCAATTGACATATTAATATTTTCAAAAAGACTAAAATTATGCCGCGTATTTGTTGGTTTGGTCTGCTCAGCCTTTGAATTTTCCGCACAGAGAACCTCTCGCCTTAGATAACATTGGTTACAGTTTACAGTTGAATTTCATTTAACCTAAATAGCCACAGAAGTTTCTTATTCATTCACATAATCTAAAAAGTAATGGTCTACTTGCATATTTCGTGATAATTTTTCTACAGATTTTCATGAAATTTGTAAAGAAAAATTCTTTCTATTGACTTCAATTGAGGATGATTGATTAATTAGAATTTACTCGGTAGCGAACAAAATATCACAAATTTTCAGCTTCACAAAAAATGTTATAACATAGTTGATACCCTTAACTAACTTAGATATACTATAACGCATTTTTGGTTCACCTATAATATTAAATACACTATATTATCATCCCACGTTCTCATTTTAAGTTTAATTAAAATGCAATCTATTATTTCATTAGTTAAACGCCTACATTCTATTAAAATAAAACAAGCGTTTTAAAAAGATTTTCATAGTGGTTTGATATTGCATTAATTTTGGTTAAGTTATAGCCTTACAGCTATCAGTTAAATAATTTGTTATTTTTTACCTCACTTTGTTTAAATGGTTGAATGTCATGCTTAGTATAATATGTATCATATTATGTTATCTGATTACATATTTAGACATGGAACTGGTGATAAAACTATTGTATTGAATAATGATAATATTATGCGAAAGTACTGTTCGATTTCATTAATATTTTACTGATTCTTTAATCATATTCAAAATCTCATTTCTTTCAGTGTAGGTAGGATTTAACATCGATGTACTATACGACAAATCAGTCAAGTCTGAAAGGAATGTTTTATATCTTAACTCTACCGTACATAAGGCCAACATATTTGTAAAGCCAGTCAAAGTTTATGTTGCCTACACATATTTCACATTGTAGAATATTCTATTCACTTCAGTACGCAGTTTCTACTGGATTAGAGAATGTATGTGTGTGTGGACCTAGTTTTGAATATACAAATAGAGGTTTTCTGGTATGAATTTAAAGGCCAGGCTTAAATAATTATCGTAGGAAAGAAACATCACCGTAACCGATGATCCGCATCAAGACGACAGTTTTTTTCTGATAATTATTAAATACGTTAATATGTACTAATTGTCTTCATGAAAAATAGCTGTACAATAGTGGGATACTACTGGAATACTGGAATTTCAGGATTCCACCGATTCAATGCCTGGATTCTAGCATTTCAAAGTGTTTTTTTTTCATTGATTTTCAACTTAATATTTGACGACTACCGTACTTTTTCTTACAACAATCGTTACAAATTTCGCTTGAGCTTTGACAATGCAAACTTTATTCTGAGATTTTTTTCTTAGACATCAAACCTAGGTAACTTACAATACACTCTAAATAAGACACGGCGTTAAAGCAGTCAAAAAAAATATCTGAAAAACGAACTCTTTCAAGCTTGAAAACTTTACTACTTACATGATAAGCATATGCAATTGTGTAAACCAATACTCTGAGAAAGCAATTTTCAAAAGAAAACGTAGGTTAACGAGATTTAGGCCAGTGTTCCCCAACATTTTTACACTTGCGGACCGGTAAAAAGAGTAAAAAATTTTCACGGACCACTAATAATCAAATAAAAAATCGTATATTGTGACAGACGCACATAACTATAGTTAAATTTTAATTATTGAGATTTTGTCACTAACGTGCGCTCGTGCGCTCGAATGCCTGAAGATGCCGAAAGACGAAACCAGGGTCGTTAGTGACAAAAAACATGGAAGTTTATAAAATCTCATATTTAGGTAGTGCTTTGCATCTGGTTTCAATATCGAAAAGCAAATATTTCCTTCTTGAGTGTCGCTGAGAAGATTTATGACTGTCGATTCTGTGAAAACCAACGACCATCGTGTCGCATCATCCTACCAAGTATTATTATTGAACAATAATTAAAAATACAAGTAAACAATCCTATATTTTATATTTTTATATGGCGAATTACTTGAAATTCACGACCCGGTGGAAAGTCTCTGCGGCCCGGCACTGGGCCGCGAACCACTGGTTGGGGAACATTGATTTTGGTGACGATTAACGATTTTCGTTGAGAGGAAAAAAAATCTACTATATCCTCTTAATGTTGTCATAACTCTTAACTTTGTTTTTTCTATATTTTGTTTCAGTACGAGTGAAATGTGTTATGAGCATAGCCAGGATTAAAATATCGTAAAAAAATAATATGAGTTTGTCATCCGCCAAAATTTTTGCAATTGGTGAGTTCATCCCATGCTTTTACAAATTTTCTAGTAACAAAAAATTGGTATGCACAATCTTATATGGACAAACATTTCTATATAGCGGTCTCATCGTATTATTGCAGATTTTTTTGCAAGAAAGTCATTGAATCCGTCGATGTATGGCTAATTTTGATAATGTAGGAATCTCTTTGTTTCTTGTATTTGAAATTCCATGCGTGTAATTTCACTATAGAAGCTACAGATAAATTGAATAAAGTTAGTGTTTTTGTATATAAACTAATTATTTAAGTTACTGTTATTCGTAATATCGTATAGCTATATTTCACTCGAGCTTACACCAGTACTGTGGTTAAATGATCAATGCCTTTCAAAATATTTCATAAGAACAAAATATGACGTAATTTAGAGAAGGGAAAAATGATTTTGTGAATTGTGATATATGTAATGTAAGGACGATCTTTTACTCGGGGCGATAAGTTTATCGATTACAATAAGCAGGCATGGTTTGCATAAAATAAGAAAATATGAAAACATTTGACTTTCGTCAGGTTTTTTGCGAATTTTATTATTTTGATCCTCAATATCCATCTCTGCCTATAAACAAGCTAAGTCGGTGTTTCATTATATTATCGAAATATTGAATATTTCAACAAAATGTGAAGCAATTTTCTCTAGCGGCAGATGAGATTCGATAAGGTCGTTAATAGGTGAGACGAGAAAAATCAAGTAGGCGCATTCTCGCCGTCCTGCCAATAGTTTTTGTTTATTGACATGTCGCACGTGCATATTGCACACCTCTAAAATGAGTTAACCATTGTAGACGGTTTCATGGCATACGCGCACAAGACAAATAAACACAAAATAAATATTTTTTACATGTATTCAATTAAAATTTGCATAGAAAAATATACAGCCAATTACTCAAATATCATTAAGATTATGAATGGCATAGACAGACCAGGTAATTTTGATAGATACTAAGGACGATATACCATAAAGAGTTAAGGTCGTTTTTAAAGTTATACAACTCTGCATGAATGAAAACGAATACTTTAAGGACGATATCAATAATTTCTAACTAATACCGTATTTCCTAGACGTAATTAGCCTTATCCTTTTTTTAACCATATCGGCTCCCAATGGGGAGTATGTGGACTCCTAATTGAGGCATCTCAACATAAACTTTTCTACAGTTGCTCAACCTCTCTTTTTCGAAGAGAATAGGGGTAGAAAGATAGCCATAGGTCAGGATTAGTGGTCAACTAATCGCTCTTGCTATGCCCTCTTTTTAATAACAGATGTGTGAGAGGGAATTTTAGACATCACAAACATCCATGTATTCGAACAGAAATCGATAAATCAATTTATGCAACTGTCCGTACTCTGATTCGAGCCCATGAGTACTGCGGCCGAAGCCAGCGACGTTGACCACTCGCCCATGGACCCGATAATAAAATCACCATGAAAACTGTATTATAAAAATCTCATATATTTGTAAAAGAACTTTTAAAGTAAGTATATTATTGATTTACTTCCTTCCGCCTGAAGTTTCTTCAGTTTCACAGTCCAATTTTTGTGGATCATATTTCTATATAAAAAAACCCACCTGCCTTGCAAAAAATGGCATTATAGATGTTGTACTTATAAGAGTTCCAAAATCTATTTTATTACGTATTTCGGGTATAAGAAGTATCCCGAATTCAGAAACACGAAAAAAGGGAAAAAATACACCATATAATCAAATAATAACCCATATATTTTAATTATAGTTTATTATACTCTTGAAGAGTTATGATCCATTATGATCTTCATCAAAAAAATATTTAAATGTCACCTTATTATTCTTTTCCAATATTTGATCCACTTTTTTAGTATTAAAATGGGTAGTTTGGCTTTGGCTAACGACCTCTGATAAAGAATATTTCGTAATCATTTTTGCAACTTCTACAAAATCTTTCTACGTATTCCGATAATGAAATTACAAAAATCTAATCAAATACTATATTTCCCTTGTTAATAATTAGAATTTAATACTAGTCAGTAAAATATGTTTTAATGGGCTTCAATTGATTGCACAGAACGTCCACAGTCACAGAAATATAATTTTCAGAAGGCCATAGTCAAACAGAGCCAGAACCTGTTGCCACCGCTCCCACCCTCAAATTTGAAGGCTTTCATGCCACAGAGGGGCGGTTTTCTACCCTCGTTATTTGGCTTTGGTCAGCTGCCAGTGGCGTATCTATCAGGAGTTTCGTGTGGGAGGGGAACGTGACACTCCGCAAACCAGAAGTTGTATGCTACGTGACAAAAAAACTGTGATCGGACGTTTAAAATTATTGCTATCTGATTTTGAGTTATCGTATATTAATTATTTGTACTAATATTCATTTATAACGTGTATGATGCAAATAAGTTAACTAATAATAAATAATACATAATTTTTTTACCAGAATTGAAGCACTCCAAACACTAAACCTCCCTTTTCTGAAAGGGTAAAGACAGATTGGTTTGGAAATTTACTAGCGCCAAACTAATCACTCTTCGTCTCACTCTCTACGTCTACGCTTTTATGATCGGATTAACAGGATGGAAAGGGAAGAAGACATCTTATATATGTATATATTGTTATGTACCCCGCCTTACACTTTATAAAGATGAACTTAATAGGGTCATTCACATCATGCTAGCAATAAAAAAATCGAATGTTTATCCATAATGGTAATAAAATTTAATTGGTTAACCGTCCACTTAGGCGTGACCCGTAAATCTTGTAAATATAAACAATTTGACAATATATAATGCAGTACTTTAATTATAGAAGTCAGAGCGAGTTTAGAGCCATACATTTACACTCTTCAAGTCCGTTTGTCGATCAAATCCTTTGTCTCTGTATTCTTAAAATAAATAATTATTTTATTCATCTTGTTAAAGCCATTTGTAATCAAAATTTGTACTTAATAAAGAATAAACCGCACAATCCAATTGTTACGATCAAAAAGATTAAAACTTAAAGTAGCTGCATAGTTTTTTAAAAGAAAATAATATTGTCCCTCTGTTTTGCTTGACATTTTGCACGCTACTATGCACCTTACCGTGTACACAATGCTTACCAAAACTTGAAGGAGAAAAAAGCACATACCAAGTGCTTTGTTTGACCTCTTTAAGTAGAAGCTTTCAAACCACAACTCTTCTTTTTCTCTTTTGGAATGCATTGTGCTTTAAAGCTTCGCCTTGTTTGCGTCTCAGATGGCCAAAATAAACGAACGGTATTTTGTTTCAAAGGCAGATTCAAGTATATACCCTGGCTCGTGTTTTCTTTTAGTTAAAGTATTTGAGAAGAATTTTTTGTTTTTTTAATTTTATTGCGCCATTTTATTGAGGTTTCCGTAATCAGTATTACATAAAATTTACTTAAAATATCACTGTGACTGTCTTATCTATCTTATCTATCTATCTGTCTTATCTATGTTACTATCTTAAAGTAACAAAAATGGCAAATGGCAGGCAAGATTGCTGAATCTATGATCTGGAAGTATTTGCGGCCATATGTCTGTGCAATGTGTGTCTAAGTACGACCTGACATCATCACTGGGCAAGAGACGTCGATGATTTTTTTGTGTATACGTGATTTAAACTAAAACAACAATGGCTGACATTCGTTGCTTATTTGACAGCTATCTGTCACCTTTTCCGCAGCATATGAAACTCTGATTTAACATACCGGATTTCACGTTTTCTTGCTATTTGAGTGCAATATCTCTAGTACCAATTCATACAGCTGTTATGTTTTTATTTCCCACAATTCGCAGTCGGCGTCCGTGGCGCAGTTGGTTTCGTCGCTGGCTACGGTTACGGATGTCTCGGGGTCAATTCCCGGTGCGGACGATTTTCATAGATTGATCTTTCAATCGATTTATGGATTTCTGTTCGTAGTTTGAGTCCTCCCTCCCACCAATCCTATCCTCACGGGGCGTAACGAGAGCGATTAGCTAATCACTAGTCCTGTCATAGCCCTATCCTTCTATCCCTACTCTCTTCGAAAAATAAAAGAGAGGTTGAGCAACTGAGTGACAAGCAGTTCTCGTAGAAAAAATTCTGTCAAGATACCTCCATTAGGAGACCATATGCTCCACATTGGGAGCGGACATGGAAAAAAATCGCATCTGAAACATTCAAAGTTGACTTAAAAATATATAAATCTTATCATGAATTGGGCATAGTTATGCAGAAAGTGGCCAGTCCACAAAAAATACAATATAATATAGATCAGGTACGTAAAGGTTTACTATAGGTTCTGCTGAAGATAGACTGGCTGCAAAAGATGTATTCTTCGAATGAAACACTATGGAAATATTGTGCCGATAATACAAACCAGGTAATCGGGTAACAGTCACACTACTCTATTTACTATGAATGATCTTATATTCTACCTAACACTGTCAGCCAGTTGGTTATATTCCACATTTATTATCCATAAGATTCGATTACCGCTATATCTATCATATAAATAATAATTCAAGAGCTGTGACATTCCTTCATTTTTCTATTTCATGTGATTGCAAAAGTGGCATTATCTCAACATAACATTACTGTCCAATTTTGATACGTACATCCGGTTTTTAGGAGTTCACAATTATTAAGCAAAGACTGCTCGTCTAATATACTTTGAATTTGATGAGACTTTATCTGGAGTCGGCACTATTTGCAAAAAGATTCGGAAAAGCTTCATAGATTCCAATATAGCAAATTTTTGTTATGTTTTCATTAAAAAAACAGTCAATTTACAGTATTTATGAAAATCGGCCTTGCATGCTTAAATATTAATTTTCAATATGAAATGTCGATATGCAGGGATCGATTTATTCGTCCGATACTGCGATCGAGATTGTTTGCTATACATTTATTTCCGGTACTAAATATAAAATACCGAAACACTATAAATGGTATATTCTTTTGATATTGCAAACTTTATAACACTGTATTGATCACTTTTCTTCCGTAGAATTATTTCCGAATCGTCTTTCTTAATATTTGATGTTCAATACCACTTATGATATTATATATCACTATAAATCATTCAACTTTATTAAGCAAACAAAGAAATAAATACCCGATTCAAAGTACCTACCGCTGTATCAACTCCGTTAACTCTCAATTGGTTCAGCGTCGCATAAAACAAATCGCCATTATTACGTTTTTAGATGGGATTGTGCAGCGTTAAAAATGGATTTGTAACTGCAAGCAAGGATACAGTTAGGCAGCAAGTAGAGATGCCAACATTGCACACCCGGGTATCAAGTACTCATATCATTTTTGATTACTTAATTACACGGATTACGTCATCGGATATTTCGATTTATTTATAATATACCCGATGTTTTTAAAATTGTTATGTAAACAATTTTAAAGCTAGGAAAATTTTCAAAAGTTAACGATGAATTCATAAATATATATAGAGAATATTATAAACGGCAGGTCTGTGTCATAGTGACATGTGCTCATAGTAATCTTAATCTAAAACCTATCTAAATCAAGACCTTAATATAAAATTAAAATTGATAACTTAGTTATTCCACTAGCTGTGGTACTAATGTAACACGTTTCGCTCCTTAAAGATCTGAACACTGATAAATTAAATGATATATTTTCAGTATCAAAAATTAAGTATTACCACAGAATCGAAGCACCCGAAACATTAAGAATACTCGCCTACTCGAGTATACAGAAATATCGGGCTATTTGGCATCCATGCCATCCATGGTATCTATTATACTAGGTAGAGAAGTTAAGTCAGAGTTAGCATGCATCGGGAAGATTACAGAATTGCCAGGCGAAGCAATTTGCATGGTGCTTTTATTGCATCAGTGATGCGCAACTGTCGGCCTCAATTACATGCTTGGAATGCGTTGATTAGTCTTATAAAAAACACAATCAGTTTTATTTTGAGACCTAAAATTTGCTCCAAAACATTTTCCAAATAAGAAAAAAATAACAACTTTACAATTCCACTTATTGTGTTATTATATGCGAGACGTGTACTGCCTTTTTCAGAAACATTTTCACACTAATGTTGTCATATCTCTAATGTAGGAATTAGGTTTAATTATTTATTATTGTAAACAATAAAATAAGTTAATAATAAAAGTTTTAAAATGTTTTTCAACCATTATTGGTAATTAATATGAGCCTTAATTGTAATCATCCATTAGTAAATAGCATTTTAAACAAGATCGGTTACCCATTACAGCTATAAAGTAGTGTTCGTATCTTTCCCTTTTCCACACTAGTTAAAAAAATAACCTATGTATTAATTAGAATTGGAATTAATGTCTACGTAAAATATACAAATCGTACGATAAAATTGTCACGCGAGATCAACTCGAGGAAATAAGACAACACACACACCCGATGCGTATACCGGCTATATATTTTATGAAAGATACGATTTTTTGTAAACCAACAGTTCAGAACCACTGAATTTGATGCTGTTAGCCAAAGCGGAAAAGTTTTTTTAAGAATCGCAGATTATTTTTGTTTTTTATTATGTTGCTTCTCTGAGAAAAAGTTTGAGAAATTCTTCAGCTGAATATTTTCAGAAATTTACATTGTTTATTCAAAAAGTTGTTATTTTGTTTGTAGGAGTTAATTTTTTACCAGTGGAATGTGTATGTAAAATTCGTAAATAATAGAAATCCGTGCATTATCTATAAGGACGTTTAATAGAGTTTTTTCTTCCCTACTAATACGCAGTTTGAAAATAATTACTGACCCATTATTTTGCAAGTACTATTTACCACAATAATTCATGCTTTTTCTGCGATATCGTTTTATTAATTTGTAGGGGACTTCTATTATTTATAATTATCAGTTTATACCATGAAAGAAAACGGATGTAGATTTTTATTTCAGCATTCTTATAGAGTTCCGTAGCCGAGTGTTGATACTCTAGGGCAGTGGTGCACAATCTTTTTGAAAGGAGGGCCAGATTATCCATTTTCTAATTTTTTACGGGCCGCGGAGGGTAAAATAGTTGTAAAATAATGATATATTATACTACACGAGATATGCATTTTATTATTTTTAATTTAATAGTTACATATTTTTACTACTTCTTTTGGGCCACAACAAATGCCATTTTGGACAGCTGCGGCCCACGGGGTTTCTTCACGTAACCACACTTTCATATTTATTGTTTATGTTATATAAATTAAAGTCGTGAAATTTTGCACGTCATGTCATTTTGGCTGCCATTTGTAGGTCAACTATGTATTTTCAACTTTTTACATTGTTATTAATTGATGGATTATATTTTGTGGGTATTTAAAGAGGTACGGCCCGCTGTGCTATTTTCAACTCTACACATTAGGTGACACCAAAATAACGCCAACGTCTAAATGATGTAATCTTAGGGCCCTCTATTGCAAGCGAAGGAAATAAATACTAGTATTTCATAAAGATTTATATATTTTTGTACATTGATAAACGTATATATGTATAATATTAAGTTTTCTATCTTGCCATCTTCCCTTTTGGATCAGAGAGAACGATAGGACCCACTCATAAAGGGTTATCCATAAAAAAACCTTCTATTGAAATGTTAAAAATCCATAAGCGCCACATTGAGAACGGACATGACTCTGAAAATATGAATTACAAAAAAATTCAGCGCACAAACCAAATATATGCCCTATGATGTTTTTCAATAAAACATTAATCTCAGGTACGAATTTAAAATTGATGTAATAAAATTATTTGTAGGTAATCGAAATCTCCAACCTGTCCTTCTCACTTTTTTTTGAATTCTATGTCGGACGTTTACTTCACAACAGCGGCCAACTAATGCTATAATATATTGTATATTAGTATCCACCATTTTGTTACACACAGAATAATCAAAATGGACGCATTGTACCGGAAGACAAAGACGAACAGTATGACGCCTACTAGCATCTGCTGCCCGTCCAGTGAACTAATTTCCCGGATGTGGTCAGAGTTTTGTCCGTCCAACACATAACTTCGTTAATCCATCAAATTACCTCCCTTGACCGCATTTGTATAATGTAACAACAGATTTCATATACGCTTTATTATTCGTTACATTGAACACACAAAGCTTTATTGCTAAATCATCTGAGCTTACTCTTTCTATACGGTGTAATAATATGTTTGACAGTTCAGTGCGTATATAAAATGGACATTGTATAATTAAGATAAGATAATGGTCAAAACCATAATATTTATATATATTATTTATTACATCAGGGTTTCTCAAGCAATATTCAGAGCAACACTAGTGAATAATAGTAACCTGGAATTGTGATATATGTTGCTCGACGAAATGTTACTATAAGTTATAAGTAAGGGGTAAAATATTTTGT
Source organism: Himalopsyche phryganea (assembly GCA_022494535.1). Taxonomy (NCBI): domain Eukaryota; kingdom Metazoa; phylum Arthropoda; class Insecta; order Trichoptera; family Rhyacophilidae; genus Himalopsyche; species Himalopsyche phryganea. The sequence continues at coordinate 6,799,128 of JAGVSL010000002.1, read as the reverse complement.
GACGAATTCCTGCAGTGGACAAAATCGTATGACATCATTTATAAGATAACTCATAAACGTTGTATTTATGCAAACAAAATTTAATATATTATTAAAAACAAGTGGCTTTCGATCTTTTACAAACTAGTTTAACATTCCTGAAATACGGGGTAATGCCCTCGATGGAAACTATTACAATATTTGTGCACGGGTGCAGTCTAAATTTGGTTCAAAATGCATTACACATAGAAATAGATATAGTGTCACGAAAACATTATGACAATGTAATTCCACATAGCATAATGGAAATATTGTCACAATGGGAGAATGCGTAGATAGATGCACCGAAATAGCCCAAGGCTGCATTTTAAATTACGCGATAAATTTGCATCAAGTCATTAGAATATTGATGCATATGACATAAACGTGACAATAAAAGTCACGGTGGTCTGACTATTTACAAATGGAGCTGACAATAGGGAATTAAAATTGCGCACACTACATACCTATGTCGTTATGATAATAAAAAAATTGGTCAATGTCAAATTCATAATTCACACTGAAGACGAATTTCGACTAGTAAACTGACAAAACGCGTTCAGTTTTAGATGGTTTTCTATTTTAAATGTCAAAATGTAGGCAATTTAACGCTTTGCGTGCTGGTAAGAAGTCATTGCATATAATGACTTTGAAAAAAACAGTATTAAGTCATACTGTTATCTTTTCATTGTGGCAAAAAGCATGATATAACTATAGCTCATCGATACAAAAAACAATTGTATTTGGGATAGAGATTAAAAAATTAAATAATGCTATAAATGTAATTATCCCAGAACTTTTTATTTTTATAGCCTAATGCCTTCTATCAGAGTATACCCTTAATATATTTATAACAGTCTTCGATGTTATTTTCTTGTTTTGACATAAAGTGAAATAATATATTTTACAATAATCAGTCTTGCTTGTTCGAAATATGAAAATTAAATTACACCTCCCCCTGGATTTATACGGTACTCACTGTCCTCGGTTTCAGTTTTAGATAGTCAAATGTTAATATATGCTAATAGCATTAAAATTTCGGCTTAATACAGTTTTTAAAAAAAATTGATTTACTCATTATTTCTGAAAAGAATAATATTATTATTCGATTAGAGATTTTAACAGTTAATAGTAGCCAGGGAGTGATTCACCAAATAAATAAATATTTTTAATTATCTCTAGTGATAAAGGTAGCGGCTTTAAACCATCAAATGACAAATGAGAAAAGAAAGACAGTTGCTTTAGAACAGCGGTCACCAACTGATCGTCCATGAGAAAATTTTGATCGTCCGCGGAGTTGTTTAAGTAACGTAATAAGAACCAAATATCCATAAAATTATTTAAAACACGCAGCAACGAATATCACACTACTTAATTTGTTTTAATTGTTACCATGTCATAGTAAAACAACTTTTATGATCATTATTATATAAATGTTCATATATTTTAAAAATAATATAAATATGTTAGTGGTGCGCGGGTGTCTGTCTGGTAGTTTATTTTATAATGTATTTTTATAAACAAATTATAAATACATTGATTTGTTTCATAACTACTGTATGCTATGTATGCTGCTAAATTTCAGCAACGAAATCTGTGTACTGATTTTTTAAATATATTTTCTTATATGAATTTGTATGATCATATTATTATTATTGTTATTATTGTATAAGTACATAAAAACATGTTCTGTATGTATTTTTAGTTGATTAAATATTGAACATATTTAAAAGATTTTTACGCGTTTTCGTATGGGCTCTATTATCTTTTTTTCGCGGTTTTTCATGAAAAGTATCTACAACGTAAATCGAAAGCGTATATTATTCATTCTTCATTTTATTCAACCTATTCGAAGAAATCCGTCATGTGTTGTAACTTTCAAATAAATAAACAAAACAACCTTTTTTGATTCAGGTAATGCGCACTTAAAATACTCCAACAAACAAATTTTATAGTGGTGCTTACATCCCGTTCAACTTTTTGTAACGTGTTTTTCTACAGAAACGTTTGTAATTTGCTGAAGTAGAGACCAACCCTTTCGAGAGGGAGTCGGGGTGGGGCGGAATAAATGTAATCGCAGACTGGAGTCAAAAGCAATCAAACTTGCAAATCTGGGCTTATCAGGGCCGCCATATCCCAACAGGTTGCTTTCAACATGGGATTGAACGCGGAATCTGGATGCAAAAGGACACGAACAATTTTATTATATGGGTTCTTTAATGTGTTGTAGCTTTTCGTTAAAAAAATTATACGCTTAACGATGTCTGCTTCCAATACTATGAATATTGATTTGTAGTGAATTTTATTGGCAAGAACTAGTGTAAAAAATTCGATGAACTCCTCTTGTCAGGGAGGTGGGGGTGGGCAAATAATGGTGAAGTTCCAAAGGAATTAATAGATTGCGCGACTACTGAACTGAACTCCGTAGAGTGGTGTCATCCTAGAACTACCGACAGGGGCCTAGCGATGGATGCCTCTTTAGGGGTTCGGCAGGAACGGTGGGACACCTCCGCCAGTGGCTGACAATCCTGTTTATTTATCTCAAATATAAAATGGTGAATGGAGATAACCATACTCTTACTGGCCACAGTGATTTCGCTGCCAAGCTTTTTGAGCTTGGCCTGTTTATGAATAAGTCAACATGTGAGTGTGTTGCTATAAAGCAGGATACTGAACACATCCAATGGGAGTGTCATTTTATGCATGAAGAAAGCGAAAAGCTTCACGAGTCGGTCCAACTATCCATTATACTGGTCGGCCACGATGACTTGGTGGCGAGTAAGGCAAGTTACCATGCCTTTAAAAAATTGCGGCGTCATAGGAAAAGCGAACAAAATCTTTTGGTTCATATGAAGGGATTGATTTTCTAGACATATAAGTGCATGTCACCAAGTCTTGGGCAGTAGCTCGGATTTTTACGACTCCGGCGCTTTCTAAGACTCGTCAGCTCCACAGCAATGCTTATTAGCCACTAAGTCAGCGTGGTATACCGCTGAATTATTTGATGGTTGCTTTACATATCCTCATTCGATCTGTCTGTTTACATATAACCAATGCATGCTTAATTTTCCCTCCCACATCATTAAGCTCGTATACTTCTAAATACAGCCGCACAATCGCCAGCACTGAAATAACATTCCGAATCGCTTCGCAACGCTGAAAAAGTAAAAAAGTATTACATTTATTATTTTACTTTTAATACCCAGAATTCCCGCCTAACAGGCTAGCCACGGTGTTTTTTCCTTTATTGTAAAAGAAATGCTTCGATAACTCTTTTGCTGAGGTTTAAAACAAGGTAAGTATTTGGACTTTGCGCACAGTATATAACGTAGCTCTTTTTATAGGGATTTAAAAACAGCTGTGAGAGCTTTTTAGTTGCTTTTGCTGACCATATTGCTGTGTTGGTTAGGTCAATTGACACATTTACTGAAGAGTATTTATCAAAAAATGGTATATGACAGAATGGTATGATATTATAATGGTCGACCACTGTTGTCCAGTGGTAATAGCTGCACCCTATCGATCAGGTCCGTCTGGGCTCAAATCCAAGCGTGGTCAATACTTATTAATCTGTTATTTGAAATCTTGATTATCTCGAGTGATTTAAAAAAATACAAAATATTTAGCGCCTTGGTTATTATAAACTGTAATACCAAATATAATCGTTTTTGATTTCAATATAAAACATTGATTTAAAACGAGTAATTTGATATTTCAAACAGTTCGTCTAAAAACAGATTTGATATTTAAAAACTGTTTTTCCGTAGAAAACAGTGTAAACATTTTGTCGTTTTAATTTTACTTTTCATGATTGCTTACACGTGATTGCTGTAGGGGTGAGTAATCAATGATGAAACCAGTTCACAAAATCGCTTTAGACATTTATTTATACTATTGAAACGTCAGACATTGAGTCGATTTTTATTAAATCTATGATCTAGATTCTCGATTTTACGGCAATCTCTATTTCCTCACTAATTACGACAACGTCATCTGTTCCGTAGGAAGAATAAATATATATTCATTTAATTTTCTCGGTATATATTAGGTCATAGCGATGATATCAACACGTAAAATTATTGAAATTATTCAGGCGTGTTCATATTGTCATTACATATCGACATCAATACATTATTTATCGATAAGTTAATTGCATGAATGACAAGTATTTGTGATACAATGACATATTTTGATATAATGTATGTATTATGTTAATACATTAGGCGTGATGCACAATAAATATAAAGTTACAGGTAACCAGTAATTAATAGCAATAACAAAAATCCAATGCAAGTAATATGTGGTGACAAAAATGAGTACCTGGCCTTATTCTAAAGGTCTAATAATTGAGTAAAATAAAACACCCAACAATTTTTTGAAGCACAATATAACATCTTGACAGATGCATCAATTCCAATCAAAATTGCATTGAATAATAGCGGTGTTCATTAACATTCGTGTAGTAACCGTGCAACTGAATATATCGGCCAGAAAGTTAATATTTTTTCTTATAGCAAATGAGCTTCAAAGTTATAGCTTTTTAGATTTATTGCAAATCATTTATGGAAATTAAAAATGATAATTAATATAAATATAAATCGATATTTTTTTATTTCACTGGATGTCTAACTAGTTGTAAATACAGTGGAATAACAAGGTTACCAATTCCATCGCGTAAAATATAAAGGCTATAATTCTTGAAAATAACTTTTTTTAATGAAACGGGTCTTTCTCCTTCTTAAAGTTGTTTCCCTTGGGATACTCCTAATCAAACAAAAATGCTAATGAATCCTTCCTCTCCTCACATCTTATCAATCAGTAAAAAACCTTTTCAAACTGTATTAAAGCATTAGAATCATTACCAACATCACAGATCTTTTTAATGATGTATTTAGTCTGATTCTTCCCAAAGAAACAATGTGAATATCAAGCACTATGAGAAAAAACGATTTTATATTATTATGTATTTAATTCTAAACAGTCACTTACAACAAATTTGATTCTGTAAATCTTGTTGTTTATTTTAATAGTTTAATTAAAATCAAGTCACATAAAAATTAGTACTGTTGCTAAAAGAGTGAAATCATGTTTCTTGACTTGTACACTACAATGCACTTTGTTAACGTCCATTAAAAACGCATTCTAGATCTTGAATTAGATTCAATTGTTTCGTGATCTTTACTTTAATAGTCAATTAACACAATTCTTGGAATGGCAAAGTTGATTGTTTATCCGATAATTGTAATTTTGTATTAGTTAATAGTTAATAGTTTAAACTTTGTCATACTATGACTAACACCCTTATGTCAGAATTTAAATTCATTCATTACTTAAAACCTGTTGTATGTTATGAAAATTAAGTAAATATACGTATTTTATTTATTTTTTTATTTCAGTTTGTCACCGAAAATGCACTAAGTAATATTCAACCTTTATTTTTATTCCATAAAGTAGCATAACTGCACAAAGTTTTTGGTGACACTTAAATATATTTATTTTCAATAAACAATAACTTTATGACGTTTCATTTATTTAAAAAAAAAACTTATAAGCACACAACTATCAATCTCAATTACCGGAAAACTAGTTTTTTTTACTCAATTGACCTCCACAATATAATCACAAATCAAAATACGTATCTCTGATATTTTTTTTTCTTTAAACCTATTCCTCTAACTTTCCATTTTTTCAAACCATAATATCTGCTCCCAATATTAAGAATATGTACTCCGAGTGGTAAGTTTCAACAGAACTTGAACTTGTTGTTTTACGTGAGCTGGTCGTTGTGCAGTCACTCAAATTAACTTTTTCGGAGAAGGCAAGGGTGCTGCTAGGAAGAAATTAGTCGATCACAATGCGCCGGGTTTTTTTAAATCGTATGAACAGAAATACAAAACTCGATTGAAAAATCAATTAATGAAATTGTCCGTACGTGGATTCGAACCAGTGGTCACCGCAATCGAATAAAACGAACACTGAAGAGCATTTACGATTCGGCTACAAGTTCAGTATATTGCGGTCAAATCCAGCTTTCTTCGACTCCCTTTACTTTTAGCTTCGTTCAAAATATTGAAATATAGGACAAAAAAGGGCCAGAGCCAATTACTGAAGTAAAATGCGGGATTATCCCACCTATACATATTGTATATAAGTCCTATAAATGGCAAATACGTCCAAAAAAGTCCTTTCTATACAAAATTGGGTAAGTTGAATGACATCTATCGAAATAAGGTAAAAGTAGCTACATTTCTCTTACCTATTTATCATAAAGTTCTATCTAAGAAAGTTCTATAATATTTACAGTGTTTAGTACGAATAATCCCTTAACATGTAAATGAATTAATCTTTTTTTTACCATGTCCACCCCCAATGTGGATCATATGGTCTCCTAATGGAAGTATCTTAACAGAATTTTTCTACGAGAACTGCTTGTTACTCAGTTGCCCAACCTTTCTTTTTTTCGAAGAGAGTAGGGATAGTAGGATAGGGTTTAGGACAGGACTAGTGGTTAGATAATCGCTCTCGCTATGCCCCGTGCGCATGGAATGGGTGGGAGGGAGGACTCAGACGACGAATAGAAATCCATAAATCAATTGAAAAATCAATCTATGAAAACCGTCCGCACCGTGAATTGAACCCATCCGTAACCGTAGCCAGCGACGCTACCAACCGCGCCACGGACGCCGAATTAATCTATTGTATTGATAACTATTTTTAAAAATCCAGGCTCGTAGTTAAATGGCCAACGTCGTTATCTTCGGTCGTTGTGTCCACGGGTTTGAATCCCAGGCAAACACACTTTCACTCGATTAAAGGATTTGTCTCCAATGGTATGAATCATTTAACAAACAAGTCCAAATGTCCACATTAGGAACGGATACGGTATAAAAAAATCAGAAAATTTTAACAAAATTTAAATGGACCCAACTAATTTTTCATATCGCATTTTCAAATTCATTAAAAATAATATTTATAACAGTTGTAGGTAATACAATGCTTAATTGTATTTGATAAAAATGTATTGAGACCAAGTGATCATACGAAATGAATCGAAAAATTACCACCAACAATAAAATTCATAAGATGCAGTCAATACAGTTTCAATTCTAATATAGAGATATTTCGCTGTTTCAAAATTAATATTATGAAACGTTATATGATTTGGTATATTATAAGTCTTCCAATATTGAATCCAACAGTAATTTTCTAACTTGAATTGACGTTGAAGCAACTAGAATATATTATTGGAAAATCATGTCATCATTTCAATCTCAAGTTTAGATTGCTGCTATTCAACGAATGTGTCCAAGTCTAAAACTGCATCAGACAGCTAGACGAAAGTTCAAATGCAGTTGAATTCAACCGTTGCAACTGCAATTACGCAATAATGACTATTTCGCAAAAGTTTTATTAATTATAAAATGTGTTAATTACACTTAATTTTAACCATGTCCACTACTAATGTGAATCAAATAGATATCTAATAAAGCTTATCTCAACTGCTTGTTAATCAGTTACTCAATCTATATTTTTATTTCGAAGAGAGTAGGCATAGAAAGATAGGGTAGGTTGGTGGTTAACTAATTGCTACCCCCCCACGACACACCGTTTTGATGGTCGGATGGATGGGAGGTAATTTTAGATATTGCAAACATGTATTCGAACAGAAATACATAGATCGATTGAAAAATCAATTTATGAAACTGTCCGTGATGAGATTAGAACACGTTAGCATGCAGGGAAGTGTTGCGAGAATTAGGTTATGACTCTGATCTAATGCTTAATTTTGTGGCGCTGCAGGAGCCACTGTTAGATGCAGATCAACAAACTATTTATCGAGAAGCTTTACGGCGCCATAACAAGAGTGAAGGTGGGGCTCATTTTTATATTTTATTATTGCTTTTTTCAACTGTTAGCATTATTATTAATTGATGGACTATATTTTGTGGGTGTTACAAGAGGTTTGTTTAATATTTTCGCAATCTACGGAAAAGTTATTAGTAATGTATTTGGTTCTACAGAAATTATCAAATATTATAGAACTAAATACATTGTTATTTTAAGCGAAATATATAACTAAATTCACTCTGGACGTATTTTGAAGTTCACGAGATATCTGACTTTATATATACAAATTAGAAATAAATTATAATATCATAGCGATAAAAATAAATTAACGAAAAATGATTATTTTAATATAAGGAAATGTCATGTTTTGACTAATGCGACATTAAAATTGTAGATATATTATTAAAATGTTATCAGTGATATTAACATGTAATGAAGATGACTCAGAGAGCATTACGCTTTGTTTGGGAAGGGGAGGGGATGGTAGGAAATGAGACGTCATAAAGTAAACAAATACATCTTTTTGAGAAATAAATCATTTTTGTAATATCAGAAAAAATATCGCATTAAGGCAAACCTATATACAATTTCGAGGGGTTTCAAAAATAAAACGTCATTTAGACAGGAGGGTCAAATATTTTGTGACGGAGACTTATGCGGAGGGTGGGGGTTTATCAAAAAATGACACTTTCATATCAGCATATGTAGATTTTCAAAAAAAAAAACGCATTTAAAAACCGAAAACATGTCTAGATCTACATTGAATAATGTTTATGAGTTGTAGTTGATACGTTTATAATACCAATGGTTGTCAAGAAATGTCAGTCGGTTTTGAAGTAGCTGAATGGCCATCGCCTCTAAAGGCAAACTTTAAATCTCGGTCACACTGCATATAACTCTGTGCATTATACCCATCGCACATCCGTTCAATTGAAAACTGCAAGTTGATAAAAGCTTAAAACTTTTCGATATATTTTACTCAGCCAGAAGGTATACTTCGCCTGCCATCTAGCGGTGTATTTTACAACTTACATAGCTATGCATCAAAAACATTGTATTTTATTGTTTCATTTATTATACAATATAAAATTATTCAAGAGTAATAATAGATGTGTTATACACAGTATTAAAGCATTGTTGGCCATTTGATTAACATACGAACTGGACTCACTTTTATTTGCCTGCTTGTTTTATTTATTTACTGCTGCAATAATAGTAATTTATAATAAAATTAAAATTGACAACGATGTTAATCCATTGTTCTTGTTATTAGGTCCTACCTAGGGCTTCTGATCCGGTTTGAACCGAAACCGAAACCCGGTTTATTTCACGCGGTTAACCGCGTTTTTTTAAAATATTTTTTTAATTCTTTTATTTACAATATTTTAAAAACTCAACGAGTTTCAGAGGGGAAAATGTACATATTTTTGAAAAATCACCTGTGTCACAAATTTGTCGAAATTGTGGACAGAAATGATTTCATACGATAAGCAATTACACGACATTATCAAAAGACACAAAGATCTTTAAGCTATTTGTGATAAATGACACGTGTTACACCAATAGCTATTATTGTAAATGTGAGAAATCATCCGTAGAAATCTTGAAGAATTCGTTGACTAGAATATTATTTGTAATATTACAAAAGTAAGCAATTTTATGATTTGTAACCAATACGTTAAATACTTTCATAGCTTTATGTGCTAGTTATTTTATGAATATTTCCTTTTCCTTTTAAGTGATGATTTTAAAAATATATTGTTTATATTTAAGCATAATACTAATATAAATTTAAAAACTTCAACATATTTTTTTTCGAAAATAATGAAATGAGTTATTTCTCTTTAAACCGGTTAGTCGGTTTTTTCGTAAAAAAAAAAACACCGTAAACCGGTTAATAATTATATCCGGTTAATTGGATGTCGTAGTCCTACCCGTGTATCGTTTCTTTGAGGTGCATCTTCAGACTAACTACTCACTATGCCCTATTTTTAGGATTGAATCGGTGTGTTACGAACCAATCCATAAATCGATTGAAAAGTGAATTTACGAAAAATTCCAAACTGGGATTGTAAACCGTAGACACCGCGACCAAGAAAGATGACGTCGGCCGCATGACTACAGGTCATAAAGATATTCCCGTCCATAAATTTAACTGGAAGCCTGAGAGTATTAAAACTCGGGGACCGTTATCAGCAAATAATTAAAATTATGCAAACTTAATTTATAATGTTTCTTGACGTTTGGATTCTAAAACTTGAAGGAAACACTGGAGCAATAACGATAATATTATTGTATCCAATATAATTTCCAACTATATGTCTCTCGTTAAAAACAACCCTCTAAGGGTGTAGCGAGCCAGTTTCGCAGAACCCTCGTTAAAAGGGTTACTTACTAAATTAGCTTCAGTTTCGTAACATTTATGAGGAACACATGATTGAAAGAGCCAAACTTTCGAAGCGTTTTCGCGTTTCTAGAGTAACTTAATTATACTAGCAATCTCCTTTTGATTATTAAAACACTCCAACTAACTTGCATAGTAAATATGAAAACACATACAATATTCGAACATAAAGTTTTAATTTTCGTATTGTTGCCATTAGGGCTTGCAATCCCGGGATCCCGGTCAATCAGTCGATCCCGTAATTCCGGGATTGCCTAAATATCATTCCTGGGATTTCTGGTTTGTTGACTTTTTTATAATACCGACACAATTAATACATATGCTATGTATTGTGGTCTCCCTTTCTCATATTTCGTAACTATCGTAGACAAGAAAAAATAATTTCGATAACAATTTATATTACTGTTTTTTATTTCCATTATTGTATAAAAAATCAATTTCAACTATTATCTAAAAATAAAATTTTCTCAATAAATACAAAAGTAGGGTCTGATTCTCAATAAATAAAAAATCCACTCCCATACCCAAAAATATAAAATGATATATTCATTCAAATTGATGCAAAACATTTTTTTTTTAAATTTAAGATGTCGACTGAGGGTGGTTGATGGAATTTCAATATCAAATTTGGATTATTGAGATTTTGTACATTTCCATGTATTTCGTCACTAACGACCCGGGTTTTGCCTTTCGGTATCTTCAGGCATTCGAGCGCACGAATGAAATTGATGTCCTGTCAGTTCGAGTTCATTCGTGTGCTCGAATGCCTGAAGATACCGAAAGGAAAAACTCGGGTCGTTAGTGACGAAATACATGGAAATGTGCAAAGTTTCAACAATTCAAATTTAAAACTCTTTTTAATTTGTAAGATTCTCTGTAAATTCTTTTCTTTACCTGTACTAATTATTTTTTATACCATGTCCGCTACCAATGTGGAGCATATGAACTAATTATTTCACTTATCTCAACAAAAGTTTTTTTACCAGTACTGCTTTTTACTACTCTTTTGCTCAACCTCTCATTTCTTTTAGAAAAGAGTAACGATATATGGATAGGGCAAGGGCAGGACTGGTGGTTAACCAATCACTCCCGATGCACCCCGTTGTGGGATCAGATGGGTGGGACAGAGTTTTCTGCTTACATTACAGACATCTGTGCCTTCGAACACAAATCCATAAATCGATTGCAAAATCAATTTATGAAACTGTCCGTACTGGAATGCGAACCCGTAAGCACGGTAACCGAAGCTATTATATAATATAATATTATATAATATTACAAAACTTCGATTTTTTTTTTCATCTGTTGAACATTCTCGCGGTGAGCCAAACCGATCTGATGAATTAGTATAAAAAAATATCTCTTTTTAATTGTGACTGTTTCGTTGGGTGTTGCAGTATTATATTATTGGCATTAGATAACAGGGTCAGATATTAAAAATAACAAAGCGCTAGCCGGAAAATTACACATGCCAAAAAATTGGCTCGTTCCTTAATTCATTGGTTTACGATAAAACGTGTTTGATTTGTATTCACGCCGCCACCACGCTGTTTGGTCTAGAGGGGGCCGGAAAAAAGCCTCTAATTGCATTTTCTTGCATAATGGGTGGAGGCACGTCCCAGCGCTGGAATTGAGCGGAATTAAATCGCAACGGGCTTAGCAGACGACAGGCACTTCGGTCCTTAGCAATATTTTCAAATTAGGGTAGTTTTTATATTTTAAAACGAATTTTTTGAACCCCTGTGAATTTTTAAGTGAATTCATGTGATCATTTTGAAAGCGATTCATATTTCTTCTTTTAAGTGGTTTTGTTTTTTACGAAAAAGTTTTTTGCGGTTTCGCTCGATTAGAGGGCAAATAGATGATTGGCTAGCTAATATTGAAATTTGGTTGAATGTTGAAAATATTACCGTGACCGAACCTCTAGTAACACCCACCAAATAAAGTATCACATCGCTAATGTACACCGTTTCAGAGGAGTTTTTATTACAGACATACAGTCAGATTCACATATTTATTTTCTGCATTACGAAAGTGATACGGCATAATAATTGTGGGAAGACACCATATCGACGGTGTTTTGGCCAATTGATGTAGCCCTCAAAATTGAAATTGTTCAGGAGAAAGTAAAAACTGTTTTTATCGAAAAAAATATACATAGTGAGTTGCGTTATGAATCTTTGAATTGCACTCCTGTAAATTCTTATGTTTGCAGATGCGGGATTAAACGTTAAATGGGAGTGTTGATATATGTGACCGGGTCAGAATTTTTAAACCTAAAACCAATGTTAAATGATGTTTCACTTCCAAAAAGTGGTAAGTTTACTTTTCTAAATAACATAATTTGGCTTAGACCAGTTCTGACGTCTTTAAAATGATATCCAATCATTAACTCATTTTCGTATTTTTTGAGGGTACATCAATTGCCAATTCTTTTTAATATGAAAATTATAAATAATGTATTTTTTGTTCAATTCATAATTTCTAATTAGTAACCATACAAAACAATGCTTATTTAACACACTATGTGGGTACTTATTCATAATATAAAAGGGCTCAGTAAAAACTAATAAACGATCAGTAAATGTTTACGTTGTATCCTCTCTCTTTGGAGACATTCATTTCTAATGTAAAATTTACATTAATTGTATTAACACCTAATTACACAACCAGTGAAATAAAAATGTCATCGTTTTTATATTAGGTCAGTAAATGATTTATATTTGTGAGTATTTTGGTACGGTTAATTCTTACCGCGTTGAATACATTTAATTACTGGACGCTTAAATTATCAACTGATACACATATTGATCAGAAGATACTGACAATTTGGATAAATGGAGGGTATACTGACAGGTGGCATTAAGTCATATAAACAAGTTTTGAGATAATTGCATCTATAGTATTATTTTTTTCAATGTGCCAAGGTGCCAAGTACAATTGTTTGTATATTGTAAAGAATAATCTTTTTGGCATATAAATCATAAGATTTGGTATCGAAGAATTATAATAATTATGAGTACCCTCGATATAAATGACAATGTATTCAATTTACTAACCAACATTTAATGTAGATTTTGACAAAGTAATTACAGACCTAACGAAATTCTCGTAATTATATAATATAACATATTTTTCAACCTCGTATCGATTACGAAAGCACGGACAAAAACACACCATCTCATGACGTCAGTTAAGGCTGTTAATTACGATTATTCATTACCTTACGTTAGTTTTAAATTTTAAATGAAAAGTCTTCATTTGCAAATGGCTCCGTCCCAAACGCTCTGCATGAAAGCTTCCCAGGCTGTAAACGGATTGAGCTTCGAGCCGTTCGGAAAGTCAACGGTTATTTTCTCGCTTTGATCAGCTTTTGTGATAGCTTGACTGGAGCTTTTATGTAAGAAGTAGATACAAGACCAATATACAACATCACTTTAAATATATTTATTTATTGTAAAAGTGCAATACATGTATCCCTCATTTTACACGGTATATTAGTTTCTCAAAAACACCGAATAAATTGAAATTGTCACTTGCCTATAAATGGAAAATAGACTCTACAAAATTACAATTATTTTTATTTACTTTACAAACCTTTTTGTCTAAATGCAGAGCCTACACATGATCAAAATTTTCAGATTTCAAATCCTGGTAAGGTCAATACCAAATGTTGACTTTATTTCAATTTGATATTTCGACGGATTCGGCGGCCACTTTGTGGAAATTTATTTTTAACATGATATTTAAATCGCTAACTTATTTATTCCACTGTCTGTAGAATAATTAAGTTATCAATTTTATATTGATATTTTTCAGATTAGGTGCATGGGTGTTTTTGAGTTGTTTTATCTTCAATTTGATCTGGAGGCATTCAGAAAAATTCTTCTTGAGTTTATTAAAGTGATTCAAATAATCTGGCATATTGTTTTTTGCTTCAATGCCAAATATTGAAGTTTTAGAATTATATCCTGTATTTTTAAATATATTCGCGCTACTCTTCATTCTTTCTAACGGCATTAAATGTTTTCTTAGTACTCAACTTACATAATATATAGCTATGACACATAGAATTTACGGTCTAGAGCAGCGCCATTTGAGTCAAGAATAAATCTTATTTCAAAACGCAGCAAAAAAAATCAATGGACCATAATTAAATCAACATTGTTACCATTTCGTAAAAATTGTTATTTTATAAATGTTTGTTCCGCTTAAAAAAAACATGTTAGTGGTAAGCGAGATCCAAAGATATGAGTTTAGTGGTCCGGGATCACTTTAAAGTCAGAGAAGAAAAGCATGCACGATTTTTTAAAGTTTTGCATGTTGAAATTTGACGATTTTTGAAAGTAAATTTAAAATATCGTGAGTGGTTTTAGTAGACAACGGCTCGAAAACATATGGTTTAAAACTGACGTAAATATCCTTTTTAACCAAAATTTATTGGAGGTAACGATATTCAGCAAGAGTTGGGGAGAATATTGGGATAGATGGGTGATGGTGTTAACGTGACCATACGATCACGCTCGTCTCCGGAGGGCTAAAAAGGAAAATATTAAAAAATAGCATGTTGTTAGGTTGTTAGCTATGGTTGAAATCAATAAAAAGATCGTATATGCCAATGAGAACATATTCATAAATTTATAGAATAAGCCATAAGCCTATTCAGTCACGTTTACAAGTAAGTATTGTGATAATACTGAAATCGTTTAGAATTATTCTGGATCGTCTGTTAAATACACATAGTTTATAAGTTAGTGTGTTCATCATCACGTCATAGTTTATCCCGGGAATTCCCGGCGCGGCGGTAACTTGTGATAAATTGAACTGGGTCCAACATTAATGTAAAGTCAACCGAGCGATGTATCAGAGCCCCGCGTGTCGCGTGTGTGGTAAGCTTTGGGCTATTTATTACAGCAGGGATGTCAGAAAATAATACCGACATTAATCCCGAACGAGATTAAATAGCCGTGGTATTTTTGAAAATATTTCCACTCTCAAACGATGGCACAATCTCACGCTATAGATATTTTAATACGTGTTTTCTATTGGCTGATTTATGTCATTGGCTGTAAAAAGAAGAGATATAACAAACGTTGCTCCGTAGTAGACTCTATGAGAGGATCTTCTTAATTTGGTCGTACGCTTTTGCTTGTGATGTCAATTTTTTAAGTGTAGATCAATGGTTAATAACCTTTTTAATTAGTTGGACACCACGAATGTCTTCTTAATGTCAAATGGACACTTCATATTAATTTTGCAGTATGAAGGAGATGAGAGATTTAATTTAAAACAATGTTTTAATCGAAACACATTCAAACCAATTCATTAAAACGTAGAACATATACGTATATTTTATACTAACTTCTATATATAAACTACTCGAAAAAAGTTAATATACCACTTGGTATTGCAGATTTTTAGCTAATTTGACATAATCATGCACATTATCTGAATTTTTCTGTTCTTATCCAATTGTGTTAAATTAAATCAGTTATCCCTGATAATCGACTTGGATTTTCAAAACATAATAGTTGAAAAACAAAATCTACATGCATATTTTTGAGATTATTATACCCATTTTTTTAATATATTGCAACTTTATAAATATATTCTTCTACATAATTTGTCATAATTATTTATTCTTTCTACAAAAAAATGTTTTCAAAATGTCAGCAAACACATCCTTGTCCGTTTAAAATAAAATTTATATTTTGAATATTTAAATCATTACATCCTACGCATTTAATTGTTGCAGAAAAGTTTTGATCGGTAATTAATTATTTGGCGCAACCCTAATTCGACAACGCATCGCTGAAGCGGGAAAATTGACGCTCAGTTCCAATATCATTTGAGAATGATGATACAGCATTATAAACGGGTGAACAAGCAATAATGTGAAAACTTTTAACGAAGAAAATGCTTGTGACATCTTTCAAACACTTTATTAAAATAATAATAATAAATCACCAAATATCCGTACAACTTGCACGAATGTATTCTTAAGCGAGCTGGTATATTTTTAAACGTTATTTAAAATGTTTTCGGAAAACTGGTGGATGGTAAAAATATAATACAAAATATTATGATATAATGCAAGATCAATCTGCACTGATTTTTATATGTCATAATATATCAATTTGATGCATCTCTCAAAAAATTCTATTAATATCAGATAAATAAGGATAAAAGCAAACTTATATGACCTTTAAAATCGGTCAGACTATGAGTTTTTATCTAAAAGCATTAAGTTCTTTAACATCCTCATCTTTTCTTCTAACTGTCCAATTTTTAAGACGGGCTCTTAAGAAGCGATTGCTATAAGAAATTCTATAGTCCCTCTGAAAAATAAATAGATTTATCGTGACTAGGACATCCAATCCCGGACCCTTTTTACGATCCCAGGATTTCTTCAGAATTAATTTGTGTCCATTATTACTAAGTCAATTGGAATTTATATGTGATAAATATTTTTTTGGGCATTGTAATGATTTTTTTGTTGTTTTAAAATCAGACAGTCATTAACAAAAAAAGATAAAAATATTTGAAAAAAGACATAATGATCAAAATAATTTTATTTTATTTATTGCATTATTATGGTAGGTTTTACCAAATTTATCTAAAAAGTGGACATGTCCTTCAAATTGAGATATTGCCTTCCATTCATTTAAGAAGCGGTCTTAATTTGTCCTCCATTTAAAATTATTTAAAAACGGCTGTTAGGAAATATGAGAAGGAAGGGGACTTCAATAAATTCATTTTAATTCTATAGGTTTTTTAAAAAAACTGTATATGTACATGAAAAAACTTAAGTACACGTTGTAGTTAATCAAGAAGTTTTGATTTGATAGATGATTTTTTAGCATTTACAGTGAATCCCGAAATCCCGGGGTTGACTGAATCTCAATCCCGGGACTACGGGATTGAAAACCCTAATGGCGACATATTAACTTTTTGTTAAGATTTATAAAAAAACAAGTGGTATGAATTGCTGTAGTAGAATAATTAATTAGTTTTTAATCAGTTAAGGAGTTTCATGTTTTCAAATATAATTTGGAATCTGCGGTAAAATATTTAAAGAATATTCCATTCTGTTATATTATGTTCAGGATCAGTTTCGTGTTTTGAATTAAACTGATCATGTTTTAAAATTAATTGCTGCAAATTGTGCTTTGAATGATATATTTATGTTTCTTATATAAACCTACAGTATCGCGGTGCTATTTTCTCGTCGTAACTTTTGGAATTATTAATGATTATTTTTTAAGTGCTCTCTTTAAACACCATTCAATATTTAATTCATGGCTAAGCAACGCGTCTATAAATATTATTTTATATCTTATTTGCTGTTTGAATCAGCTTATAAAGTATATAGTTTTCAAATTTGAATAGTGGTCGCCAAAAAAATATCTTTTTTCCCACCATTGGTTTATGTCGTTGTAAATGTAATTTTTAAATCAGATTCGGAATTTTAATCAAAAAACTACGGTCAATTTAATATTTTCGACCATTCCGAATCGAAAACAGGTGAACAATTTTAAGCAGTCACCCTTGGGTATATTTTCCATTAAAATTTAGTGTTTATTTAGCCCGCAGAATATTTCGATCACCAGCGACGCTTAACGATTTATTGCAGATTCTTTTACCCAGATGCGTAAGAGCGAAACAGCGGTTTTATTGCATCCAATTTGTTACTGCCAAACTTTAATAAAAACCGTAAATTACGTTACATGACATGAGGCCGAGAAATGTTTCTCTCCACTGTAAGACTGTTGGCTCTTTTTTGGTTTCATAAATTATTCGGTTATTATTCGATCATACTATTAATGTATGTATATTAAACCATAGAGTTAACGAAAAATATCATTTGACGTTACGTTTCAATTTTGGCATAATCTTTTTTGTGTATTGTAAACAACAAAATATGTGCCGGCAATTAATTATGTGCTGAATAAAACATTGATTCGGGTGAAGTCAATCTTACTGTCTACTGTTTTTTATTGTAAACTATTTGTTGAATAATTCGTGTGCGAAAGGAAAAGGGCATTAAGCCTAAAAGTCGTTTGAATAAAATTTGATGTTTCAATGTAAAATTTACTAATTCAGCAGCATTGATTCATATATGCACATATAGTAATTATTTCGGCATATTCGACTTTCAAGACTTAACACCCTTTTACTTTCGCAAACAGAATTACCAGTAATATTTGAACTAATACCCAAATTTTCTTCATGTATTGAAAAGTGCAATTCAGAATTTAAGTACGAAAAATAACGAATAAATATAGAATGCGTAACACGACAACCACTAAAAATTGCATAAGAGTCAAATGAAATGTAACCCTTAGTAACATTATCGTTTTATTTAAAAAATATCTTGAGTATGCAGCAATTTCTTTGAGGCGCAATATATAAAAAATACATCCGATTTCTTCAAACAATGTGTTGACGTTTTCCGAATATTTTCGAAAATTCAAATACTTTGAGGTTTAGATATTCACTTTAACTGTGAATTCTTATTGGAAAGGCATTATATTAAAAATAAAACGCAATTTGTTTTGTACTACTTCCATATTTGTATAATGATCAGAACCGGTTTCACTCATCGTGAGTATTATAAACTGATAATAATATTAGATCATTTACATATTCGATATTTGTTTTCCGACGAATATTTGGAAGCCTTTTGTATCACCCTTAAACGAATAAATTTCAATATATATCTGTCAAAGAACAAAAAGAAAAATAATTAAATTCTATCACAGATTAACTGTTTAATTTCAAATCAAAGACGTAGACTTAGTCTTCCATATGATTCGTATTGCCAACAGACGTGGTTAAAAAATAAAACGAAATATTTTCCGTAACAATTCACTCTGTACTGATAAAAAAATTCTGAAAAATATTTTCGCTGAAGGAAAGTTTTACGCCATAGTTGTACATTTTAGAAAACTTGTTCTTTGACACTTTACTGCTCCAGAAAAATGCACTTTAAAACTAGTTTTAATGCAATTTTAGCCAGTAAAGTGTGTTTGACTAAACTTTAACTATTCGTCAACATTAAATCTTAAACATTCTTTTTTATGCAACTTTAAAAACGTTAAACTTTTCAAAATTGCTTAGACATTACTGTGCGCAGATGTAGTCTGAAATTAAAGATGTTTTAAAAAGTTTTCTTAAACTATTGTTCTCATAAATTTGTTAAAGTTCAACAGTTGCAAAGCATCAGGCGTACAAACCAATGGTGCTGTATTAATTTATTAGTCAAATCAAATTTCGTACTTTAAATAAATACTTTATTCCAGGATGTTCGATAGAAAGCTGAGGCAAGGACAGTACTATTGATCGCTAATCCCTCTCGCTAAGTTCCGTTTTAAGAATCAGATGGGAGTGGTTTTAGACATCACAGATATCCATGATTTCAAACAGAAATATATGTCCTACTGGAATTAGAAGCAGTGAACACTGTAACCGAAGGCAATAAATTACGTATGAAGTACTCCGCGCTTTTGATTTTTTTATGCAAAGCCAGGTAGTATCTGTAACCGAAGAGTAATAGTTGGGCCACACCGAGTTACTCTAGATGCTACGTTTGCGCGACCAGACCAAATGTATGCAGCTGTATGGAACTTGTCACACCTGGTTGCCGTGTGGTTAGGCAACCGATTTAGTCAGGCGGCCAGTGAAATCTCGTTCTTCATCACTCTGAAAAGTTTACGGATCCTCGGATGCCTCGTTGATTCTTTGCAAGTCGCCCGATAGACTACGGTCGCGCAACCTGAGTTGTCCGGTGTGGCCCAGCTCTTAAAGCTCTGTTTTCTTATCAGATACATTTCTCAGGTTCTTGCAAGACGTTCCATCAGTAACCATCAGTCCAATCCATTTATTATTTACATCTGCTTTCTCAATTTCAATAATATGCCTTACGTGTATAAATAATATCATCCACCATAGACTGATAACACTAACACCCACAAACAAATAAATCAACAGGTTTAAAAACCAGATAGTAGATGTCTTTGTTTTACCTCGTTGTTAAGTTGTTTTGTGTCGACCGCATTTCCCGAGGAAGGCAGCCAGACGTGCCTAGGTCTATGGTCTATACTTCCATAGAATAAGATATACTTACTTCTGTACGACTACGGACCTAGAGAGTCTTTGTTCGAGATGTCTTGTCGTACATTTTGATTAGGGTCTCCAGACATTTTGCTCCGCTGGGAAGAGTTCTGTTTTATCGACATGGTTTGTGACTTTACAGTTCGTTGGTTGTTTTAATGAGTTTACTGCCTTGTTTACAGAGCTCTCTTCCACAGTAAAGAAAATTTATTTTTCTATAAGAATTAGAGAAAGCCATTGGCCGTGTCCTTTGGAATGGCGCGTTATTTATTAAAAAGATTTCTACTATTCCTGTACATAAGCCATACATAAAATTCGTAAAAGATATCTACAATCAAACACTGTATATGTCGCATGAATACGCTCTGTATTTCCAAGCATATCAGACCGGCCATACAAAATTAGCGTATAAACCCACTCTACTTTATATTTAATCTTTTGGATGATACCAAATATTGAACACACTTTCACGTCTCGTGAAATAATGAAGAAATTTTAAAATATGAGAAATCACAAACAATATTTATATTACAGCGGTCTTCAAACGAGCTTTCATTTACGACAAATACAACGCTTAGAAATTGCGGCCAGCCAGTCACCGTTATACTAAATGAGTCAATTGCTATAAAATATGAATATACTTCATTCTAAGTCTAATTGTATCAATATTAGAATAAATCGTGACCGAATGGTGATGCTCAAATGCTGTGGTCGTATCTCTCCCTGTCGCCCACTACTAAGAGATTTAATCTTTTATACTGAACACAGTGGCGGTCTGTGTCAAGAATATTAGGGCGTGCAAAAAAATCCGTTTATTTGTGTATGAAATCCATCCTCCGCTTCTTGGATTTTGTTTAGTTAAAGTCCGATAATGAATTGTACGATTTTATTCGTTAAAAGTTTAATTCTTCCATGAAATCATATTTTTTGGTTGACATTAAAGTCTGCAATTGGAAAAATTCTATGTTAAGCCGGAAATTTTTCACTGAAAATGAATTTAGCTGTTTTGAAAAGACCATGCCAAGTGAAATGGTTTTTCGTTAATTAATTATAGTATCCCATACTAAATTACATACAATATAACATAATAGGGTAAGAAATTTGTTGAATTCATTATTCAAGAATATAAGTATTAGAAGAATGTATATTATATATGTATATTAAAAAAAACTCCTTAACCGTGAAACACAATCATAGCCATAATGATATAAATATTATTGATCGAAAAAAGTTATCATTGTAGGTATATATATTATTATTATTGTAGAACGTGTAGTTAAGGAATTATATTGAAATCAAAGGTAAAAATCTGTACAACTAGCTATTGCAAGCTTGTTGATAACTCATGGCAACGCTCGTTTCGTTTCGTCACGTAATACACGGTGTAAACGCTCGCAGAATTTTAGCTTATAGGGAGTACAATGCTGAAGCTTCGATAAAATCTTGCATACAAAAAGTCATTCATACTGGCGTGACGTCACAAATATGGCAAAAGCTATACTAAATTTGATAGTCTGTGTCTCGGTTAGGAATTGCATAACGTCTTGTGCTCTTCTCCTTACGCGTTATCAATCGACTTTCATGCGTATTATTATTTGACGTGAAATAAGTTCGTTTCCTGCGATATTTTCTTATTTCTTTTCTTAACATGCTCGAAATTTCAAATGAGTGAATTCGTTATAATTATTATGTATGGATATCATTTATTAATGGAATATGTATATGCGACTTATGGGAGTGCAGTGCACACTTTGCTCCTTTGCATGAGCCGTCCCTGACTGAACATTCAGGTTTTTGTCCTTCTTTTACGAAAATTAATGTTCTTCCTTAATAGTTTAGCTTATATATTGCCAATAGCTTCGCGAGTTTGACTTAAAAAAAAAACACTCTTGCAAGTTACTTTGAATTTCATCTCCAATAGATTCACCGGATACGTCTCTAGGGAGGGCGTGCTATTTATTTTAATATCATCGTCGGAATATCACCGCAAGAAAGTGGTTTTCGTTCGTTTCGTACGAAAATCGAAAGAGATATCAAATATTTTATTTCACAGCATCATCATTTATAATCTAATTGTTAATAATTTTTATTGTTTTTAAATTTTCACTTTCAATTGACGGAGATGCAGAAAGTCAATCAATTTTAACTATCCATATTATAAAGAAATTTAGAAATTTCCTTTTACTGACCCAGAAATATCAAAATTTTGTTTAATTCTTTGGAAGGTTAAATGCCTCAGCATTTGTTTGGGGCGTTTCTGCGTTAACTGAATACTGAATCAAAAGATTGAGGCAAAATTTTACATATAACGTATAACTGCTTATTCAACTAAATTTTGTTTTTTTTGGAGTTGCCTGACTAATACTTGCCTGACTAAACGATCGACATACAGTATAAACAAAGATGTAAAATTATGAACGTATTTTTTACAAACCTTTCCATTCTTATAATTATTTCCCACTTGCGCGAAATTTAGTTGTAGGTGCTATAAAAAGGTAGAAGAGTCAAATTTGAATTGTTGAGATTTTGTACATTTCCATGTATTTCGTCACTAACGACCCGGGTTTCGTCTTCGGCATGTTCAGGCATCATGCTCGAACTGGCGCTGGGACGCTGATCTGGGTCGTTAGAGACGAAATACATGATAATCAAATTTGGATTATTGAGATTTTGTACACTTCCATGTATTTTGTCACTAACGACCCGGGTTTCGCCTTTCGGCATCTTCAGGCATTCGAGCACACGAATGCCTGAAGATGCTGAAAGGCGAAACCCGGGTCGTTAGTGACAAAATACATGGAAGTGTACAAAATCTCAATAATCCAAATTTGATATTAAAATTCCATCAAGCACCCTCAGTCGATATCTTAAATTGTATAAAAGTTTGCAGTATGTATTATATTATATATTATTATAGAGTCAATGATTCTTTCTCCAGGGTATTAACATCGCTCCCTGACTTCCTTATCAATACAACTCGAACATATTTGAAGGAATTTGCGTAGTAAATTTACTTTTTAGACAGGTTATGAATTCCCAAATGCATAGAAATCTTTGAAGTTTTTATTACATCCTTCCCAAGCAAAAGTAGAGAGATATTACCTAACAATAAGTTTCAACTCCTTATAAAAAGCTATCGTAGCATTAAGGTTTATATTTTTAAAGTACATTTTTTGCTTAAAATGTGAACTTCAAAGGGTTTCGGTCTGCACCGTTTCTATCTTCTTGCATAACGGTCACCCTATTAAAAACCATAGCATGTTGGCATTACATAAAAGCTGAAATAAAATATTTTGCTACGTTGTCAGTTCTCTACTAAGTCCTTATTTTCTTCCTCATTATTCTCCTTTTTATCCCTCAAAAAGAATTATTTTTATACCCTGAGCGGATATATAAACATTTTTAAAAGGAAACTTTTGGACTGGGATATTTAAGGAGAGATAAGGGTATATCGAGGGGCTTAGTGTCAAGCGGCCTTTACCGATGGAATCGGCATTTACTTAATAGAAAACATGTTTTTAGGACCTTACTTTCAAATTTACAAAATTATAATCGATATTCCCTCGAATCTCTTTTTACACGAAATATAGGTGCAAAAAAAATCCGTGAGAAAAACAATATAGTGAACATATAAAATAAAAGATATATATAATAGAAGCATTAACTTGTGAGGGATGTAATGTCGACCAACCGGTCCAAATGCCATGGCATATACATTTTAATATCAAGATGGTGATAGCTTATCCAATATGATAGGAATTTGCGGATATATATTTTTTTATAACATATTTAAAGACGCAATTTTTTTCGGATTATTAGGTTCCATATTACTATAGACCAATTTCCCCTCTAATTTTCGTGCGTGCGCGGCCGCTCAGTTATTTTGGAGCCGCATACACTCGTCTCGGGTTTGAACGTGTTCCACCAATTATTAAAATACATTTTTTTCAATAAATGTTCTTTGCGGTACGGATATAAATTTCAAAATTCATAAAAGAAGTTTTTATATATGTAATGATATAAATTATAATAGTTTTAATTATGCGAAACAACACAAAAACACCATATTTTACAAAAAAATATTCAAACATGATATATTGATGATTACAAAAAGGTTAGAATTATATCGCGCATCTGTTGGTTTGGTTTGCTCAGCCTTTGGATTTTCTGCTTAGAGAACTTCTCGCCTTAGGGTAAATGTTAAATTATTGCTATCGACAATCAATTTTAATGTATTCATCACTACTATATTTGTTGAAATCATCGTTGACATGTTCTTACCTCAGAATCTGTATACAGTAATATTATATACAGCTATATTAATTGTTTTTGATGGATACACGGTGAGCTTGGATACTGTTGGAAAAAATATATGTTTTTATGAATAACATAACAATAAAATTAGTTAAGAAAAACATAATAATATTAAATCCTTTATTTATGTATTAAAAATATGTAGATATTAAATCATTGATCAAAATATTAATCTTACGTAAATAGCTTAATAAATCAAAATGATAAAATATTGATGGAAAAAG
This sequence comes from Himalopsyche phryganea, assembly GCA_022494535.1. Lineage (NCBI taxonomy): Eukaryota > Metazoa > Arthropoda > Insecta > Trichoptera > Rhyacophilidae > Himalopsyche > Himalopsyche phryganea. Next base: position 6,774,207 of record JAGVSL010000002.1, on the reverse strand, counting down.
TAATAAAAATTTATTGCTTTCAAAATACAAATATCTTTCATCGGGCCTATTGAAAACATTTTGATATTAATTATATTTATATTTGAAAGCACATCAATATTGGAAATATTATTTAGAAATGAGGATTTTAGCGAGTAGCTCACAAGATATTTTAAGATGGAAAGCAATATTGAAAAAAAATAACAACATTAAAAATACATCTTTGAATTCCAAGTCAGTCAAACGAAATATGATATAGAATTGATATTTATTTTATAAGTATCGTGGGAATATGAATGTGTTATCATTTATTGTTATTCTACTGCCAAGAATGAACATTTATGGGCTCCAAAATCGATGTTCACTTTCGATTTTTTGCGAAATACTTTGATTCTTCATTCTTAAGGTCGAAGTTTTGCAAAGGTCAGTCTCAATTCTGTCAAGGTATCAGTAAAGTAATATCCTTTTACGTAATCGAATGTCAGCAGGAAATGGATCACTAATTCATATTAAAGTTATAAATTTGACGCCGTCTTCACACAGATATTAATGGACACTTCTTCATAAGAATTTTTTCCATGTCCGCTCCCAATGTGGAACATATGGTCTCATAATGGAGGTATCTTAACAGATTCTTTCTATGAGAACTGCTTGATACTCAGTTGCTCAACCTCTATGTTTTCGAAGAGAGTAGGGATAGAAGGATAGGACTAGTACAAGACTTGTGGTTAGTTAATCGCTCTCACAACGCCTCGTGAGGATCGGATGGGTGGGAGGGGTTTTTTACAGTTTTATCAAAAGTATAGGAAATTCAAATTTGAATAGAGTTTCAGAATTCATGTCCAATTTGACAAACCGCATTTAAACAATTGACACATCCAGTAATTGCGATCCCAGCCCGTTTTTTCGTTATAGATTTTTTTTAATTCAATTCCGGTATTGCAAATACGACTATTTTCGTATATTTTTTTAAAACCATGACCGCTCCCAGTGTGGAACATATTGCCTCCTAATGTAGGTATATCAACAGTAGTTTTTCTACGAGAATTTCTAGCTACTTAGTTGCTCAACCGCTCTTTTTCTATGATGCTGCTAGGACAGGACAAGTAGTTAGCTAATCCATCTCGCTACGCCCCGTCTATAGAATCGGATGGGAGGAAGGGAATTTAAGATATCGAAAACAGTCATGTCTTCGAACAGAAATCCATAAATCGATTGAAAAATCAATTTATGAAACTGTCAATGACGTACATACAAAACGTAGCCAACGACGACGGCCATTGCACCACAGACCTGACATTTTCTATATTAATTATATCTCCATATAGTTAGTTATTCGTATTGGAAGAATTAGTGCATCAAATTTCTGCGGAGTACCATAAACACAAATTTAACTGGAACTTAAATTTGTACCAAAATAAAATGAACTGTACTCTGTCAAAAAGCGATCTTATTTTAGAGAAAACATGGTATACCAATGGAATATCTTGTTTAAAACGCTAAAGTTTTTCCGATTATATAATGTTATAAAATTTATAAAAAATCTGCTGCATAAATCTAATTTTGTATTTTTTTATTTGTTTCAGCTAGCACAAATCTTGTGGGGAAGTTCACCCAGAGTGTAAGACGCATCGTCCAGGACGTAAAGGATGAAGGCACTTCAAGTAAGTAACATTAATAATAATGATATTGTAATGAATATCCGTATCGTTTGTAGATTCACTTATTCTACGACTAGATATCTAGATTTCTCTTAAATTAAATACTCTTCATCTCCGTCAGGACACTATCTTCTAGAGTTCATCAAAGATTCTCTTTGGATCCCATGTTTTTGAATCACATAGAGCGAGTGGCATACGGAAAGATCTAAAGTTCCAGAAACAACGCACATATTTCGCAAAAACGACTCTGTAGATTTGCAAACTTTAAGGACATTCATTTTTCACGTAATTATTCTGTGACAATCTTTCGTTTTAGTTTACATTAGTCCGGCATATCATGGCAAACACATATTCATGAAAATCTATGTGTATTAACATATTTTGAACTTACATACATCTTCAATCATCTAATTTTATGTTAAAAATGAATTTCCACAAAGTTACCGCCGAATCCAGTAGTTGTCGCTATATTAAATGAATATCATACTAAATCACTTCACACATTTCTGATGTTGTATCTGAATTTTCTCGTTATTCAATCTTCAATATTTTTCCAGTTGCTCATGTACATGATGTGTAATGGATTTTTTATATTTATTTTTTTATCAGGTGGCCAGAGCAAAGAAGAGGTTATTGAGACGAACGAACGTCTGAGAGCTGTCCGTGTTCGACTGGACGACTCTTACGACACCGCCAAGAAGGCTCTCGTCAACCTTATGGCTCGGTACGGTGACAGCAAAGCTCAGAGGAACGTCTTTCAGCGGTACAACTTACTCAAGCTCATGATCAAGGTAATTACTTCGGTTAAGGTACGAACAGTTTTATAAATTGATTTTTTGATCGATTTATGGATTTGCATTCGAAGACACGGATATCTGTGATGTCTAAAATTCTCTCCCATCCAACCGATTCTAAAAACGGGACATAGCAAATCGATTAGCTAACCATTTGTCTTTGAGTTTGAGCAACTGAATTACAAGCAATCAATTTAGATATACACCATTAGAAGCCCATATCGACATATCAGTTCCAAAGTGTAACAAGTAAAAAAAACAGTTTTGAGTTTACTATAAAAAAATTCTTAGAATACCGATATCTACCAGTTCCAAAATGCAACAAGTGGTCATATGTTGTTATTTTAGAATGACAGTGGTTATTATTACTTTAGTTCCAAACTGTAACAAGTAGGAAAATCTTGTAAAAACCTCAGAAAACTCCTATTATTATTAATAGAAAGAAATAAAATGATTTGTATAATATCATAGATATATGTTTTAGGTAATCCTAGAATTTCATGAAAATCTAAAAAATTACATGTACAGTAGAAGATTTTTTTACTATATCCGCTTCCAACGTGGAGCATATGGCCTCTTGATGGAGTTATCTCAACAGAAGTTTACTATGAGAACTACTTGTTACTCAGTTGCTCAACCTTTTTTTTTTTCGAAGAGAGTAGGGATAGAAGGATAGGTATGGGACAGGACTAGTGGTTAGCTAATCACTCTCGCTACGCCCCGTTGATGATCGAATGGGCTGGGAGGGTGTTTTAAACATTAATTACAATCATTCATGAATACGAACAGATCCACAAATCGATTGAAAGCTACCAACTGCGCCACGGACGCCAATTAAACCTGCCCAAAATCTTGTTTCCTAATTATCACAGAACTATGCTTTTTGAGTTGTTACAATTTGGAACTGAAATATAGAACAGCCTCACGAAGGTATTGGATGTCATTTTTCAGCGATGACATATCCGCTCCCAATTTGAAGCGGAAATGGTTTTGTAGAAAAATTACTTCATTTATAATATTGTCAAATATTGCTTTTATGCTGAATACGTTACTCTATAATAATATACAATACGTATTAAAAATTACTTCTAAATTAAACGTTAAAATTAAACACTTCGAGTAAAATGAAACCATTTGCGATATCATTTCGTACTCAGCCACATTCGGCTCGGTTATAATCCTGCCTATTTTATATTTAAATACGCACATACCCCTCCCCACCCCCCGCCATCCTGTCACGCCAGAAACAAGTGGCGTAAACAGAAATGTTAAAAGATGGATTGAATGTGTAACATGTATATATTGCTGTCAAAATTCATGACAAACTGATAGTTACAGTTGTAGAGGCTATTTCCCTTATTACCCAAGACGACAGACAGTGTCCTTGTGTAAGGAATCCATATTAAAAATGTTTGGATTCATTCCTTCGACGGTATTTAATGTTTTAAGTATGTTCCCCAATCTTCAAAATCATTTTTTTATCTTCCGTCAAGGCACATAAATTCACTGTTACTAAAATTATCTTTAAACACACAATATCAAAAAACATAGAAATTGAAAATATTTTTTTTATTTTACATAAAAAATACCTTTTCTGGCGACATGAATTTATACATAATTTGAAAATAATTAAAAACACAATTTTTATTTCCACAACGTAAAACGCAGCGCGTTGGAAAACCGATATTTGAACAAAACAGGCTGTCTTCGACTTTCGTGCAATAATTGATTCCTGAGATTGTATACAAATGTTGAATGAACGAAAGAAGAAAAAATAAAAAAGTTAATGACTGATTTGTTGTTTACTTCTTTTCTGATTCTTTTTGAAGTATTCATATTATTATTAGAACTGCGTGGCAGCCCTTTTTAATTGGCCACTACGGGCGTTCACGTGCTGCGTCTATACGTAACTAACTAAACCACTATAAATCTTAAGATACATATTTCTCATATATACGAAACATTTTTCACGTATAGTAAGATATGTAAGTGGTTTGAACATCGCTGTTCTCAGCCAATTAATATCCATTCACAAAAGTAATTTCAAAACATAATTAAATATTATGATTAAATATTTTCACTATTTATTACGCGCACCACTGACAAAGTTTAAAAAGGATGCGCAAATTTCGTCAAAGCCTCTTGCCTAATAATACCATTCCAGAATAACAAAACGAATTTCATCGAAGCCTGGAAACGGGTGGGGGAGGAGTTGGGAGCAAAAACCAAGATGGCGGATCGCAAGATAATCCAAGTCAAGTTAATTGATGTTTATGACTTTGCAACGAGATTAATAAAACCAGGCCCTTAAAATAAATCTTTTGTATTAACTGCATGCTCCAAAAGTTTTGAATATTATTTAAATTATAATTTAGAAATGCATAAATATTCTGTTGTGACTTGTGACATCTCAAATATTTATAATAATTATTATCGTAAGTTCAAGTCGTGTCCAATTAATTATAGATTTGGTAATATTTAGGGTTACTCCGTTTTGTGATGAAATTGTAAGTTATAATAAATGTCTACTCTCTTCTCTCTACTCTTATATAATATAATACATATTCTCCATTTATCATTGTACTAATGGAAAGGCTTTTCTTGGTGAGTAAATATTTTCATAAAATAGAATGAATAAAAATAAGAACCGGAAAAGTAGAATATTTCTTCGTTTTTTAAATTTTTGGGTAAAATTTTAATCATTCTTTTTTTACTCACCTCCCACTTAGTTGCTATAAATATGTTAAAGTTATGGTTGTAATTAATGAAAATTCATTTGGATAATACGTACTCATCGTAAATAGCGCAACTTTCGCATTTCACTTAAATGTCTTATTTGAAGAATCGCTTTCTGAACTGTCAAGTCCGCTATCATTTATTTGACATCGAATTTCAATAGTTCATTGTCTGTGGATAGTTATTTTTATAAAACTGTAGTTTTATTAAGTGACCCATTTATGTTCTGAAAAAGCGATCAGATCGTTGTGTTCAACTACTGGCAAGGACAATATCACTATTTTGGTTTTTGCAGATCGACACCCCCAACTAGAGCAGTTACACATTTTTAGCCTTATTACTGTAGGATGAAATAAAAAATGTTAATTGATGCTTGTTATTTTTAATCTGTTCATATTTAATTGATAGTTTTTTTACAATTGTATTTCACTCTTTCACAAAATGAACAAGTTTGATTTTATGCTTCACTCATTGGTTTACTCTGAAGTAATTGAAATCAATAACCCTTACAACTTATATGTCTTTCCTATATGAATTTCCGATTGTTTTATTGCCTTTTTTCCTTTCAAGTAGCATTTATTGGTATTGCACAGGTTGTGTTTTGTCCGATTGCTGTATTAGGTATAAGAAAAGATTATTATTATAATAGTTATAAATAAACAAAATTATGGAGCATTATATACCTCAGAGACTTTCTACAGGTGACACTGACCAGCGCATGAACGCATCCATTTCATATTTTCGCAAAAAAAAAAAACATAAGTACTGTATGGTATCTTCCTACAGTAAGGTTCCAGGAGGGAAACAAGTGACTTTTGTGAGAGGAAACCTGGCCTTTACCTAGGAGAATTTTTTGAAAAATATTACACTTTAAAATGTTTTAAATACCACACATTTTTTTTTAAATATCACAAATTTAATACCTTACAACTTAGCAATCATAAAATAATTATAAAATACGTTTGATTCAATAACGTCCGAATATTATTAAAATCTTTAAGTAAATTAATGAGTGTAAATGGTTTACAGTTTGGAGCTATAAATGTGTCACTTAGAATAGTAATGGTGTAACTCCAAAATTACGAAAAATGAGTTTATCCCTCAAACACGTTAAAAAGATGTTATTCTATTAGTTTAATAATGGTGCACCTCCATATATGCTCCTAATTTCTTTAAAAAACTGTTTTTTGTTTTTATATTCCCATATTTAACGATGTTTTTCAGAATAATAGTGAAGTACCTGCAATATCAGTATAAGAGTGAAGTGTCCCGACAAACTTCACTACTACACTAACGTTTAAGTTCTTCAGTTGATTGACAAACTGTTATTAATGGTTGTTATTTGATCCTAAGAACATTTTACAAAACCTTGATTTTCTCAAAACTTCAAAACAGGAGTTACACCATTACTATTCTAAGTGACACATATCATGTAATTTATGGCATCAATTATCAGATAAAACACGGGATTTAATTTATTTGCAAGCATACATTCGTTTCAGAATATTTGGCACATGCTGTACAAAAACAATCAAAACAATTTTCAAAATGTATAACAACAAACGATATCTTCATGCATTACATATTAATAAAATATCAAATGAACAAATTTGTCAGAACTTAAATATGAAAGTGATCAAATTAAAATTTTCAAATTAATATTTCTTATAAAGACCAAGACTGGTTTCAAGAATTCATTTATTGGATGTACTTATCTTATCATTTTTAGATGTGCACTCTAACTATGTTTAATAACGCGCTAACTATATTCGTTGTCATAAAATTTTTATGATATAAATATCACAAATAATAGAATTTCATACCTAAGTCATTAATTTTGCTGGCATTTATGATATGCTTTGCTAGCATCAAATTTATATGTTCCTCGACTCATAAGGCAGCGGGGAAAATTATGCATAATTTAATTTTTTTTAACTTAAAACGGAACACGGGGTTATTGCCAAAAATTTTAAGTTTTTTTACACATTCCTCAAAATACCCCTTACGATTTTAGTATATATCGACTGTGTTTTGGCCAATTGATGTAGCCCTCAAAAAATACGAAAACGACACAACAGATATCAGCGAAATGATGTAAATTAGAAAAATAAATTGACCAATTTTTTTAAAGGAAAACATCATTTTACATCGGTTTTAGGTTTAAAAACTCTGATACCCCTCCCCCCCACTGTATTATATTGACACTCCATACGATTAATCCCGTATCTGCAACATGAAAATTTACAAGAATGCATTACAAAGATTCATAGCGAAATTCACCATATAATGTTTTCGATAAAAACTGTTTTTACACTTATCAACAATTTCAATTTTAAGGGCTACATCAATTGTCCAAAACACCGTCGATATGTTATTGTACAACTCGGATACACATAAGTATACAAAATTACTCAAATCTTATCTGGACTATAGATGATTCGTTTGAACGATTCTGATACATAAATATACTATTCTACTTCTTGTACAATTATGAATAATTGTATTGCGTAGTTAAATAGCTCATTTAAACCACTTAACTATTATCTTCAAATTGATGAATCATTGAAATGGAATAAACATTAAGCATCGCCTATTTCTTTTATTTTAGTGATCAATAACGGAAATAGGTAAATTAAATACCTAAATAAACATACTTCAAACGTGGTTTGTATTAATTTAAGACATCGAATGAGGGTGCTTGATGGAATTTCAATATCAAATTTGGATTATTGAGATTTTGTACACTTCGTGACTGACGAGTTCGTGTTCGAGTCCATTCGTGTGCTCGAATGCCTGAAGATGCCGAAAGGCGAAACCCGGGTCGTTAGTGACAAAATACATGCAAGTGAACAAAATCTCAATAATCCAAATTTGTGGTTTTTATTGTTTGTAAAACATGATATTTTGAGGACTCAATGAGTAAAAGAATTTTCCCAAATCTACATAAAATCTAAAGTATCTATTCTGTATTTAATTAAAGCAACGAAATGGACAATTTTAATTACTTACAATTAAAATTAATAGTATGAGAACGCTTGTTATAATTTAAAAAAATAATTGGGCGTATTACGAATTAAAAATAATACATTTGAATAAAGACCTACAAATTATCATCGAATCATCTTTCCCATAAGAATTAACAATTGAAAATCAGTGGGCAATTAATTAAGAAAAAGTCCATAATTATTATCGTACTTTTATTATGAAATACCGCTTATTTTGAATATATCTACAATTTTGAAATCTGTAGGATTTTAGGCCTTCAAAAAATGTACCTAGTTGATCGACCTATAAAGTCATTAGTCATGTAGTTTTTTTTACTCAACAATTTGGTGTAAAATATAGTTGTATATGTTACAATAATTAGAAGGCAGACATATCAATATTTTTTCTTATATTCCTGGTTTTAACATCCATTGCGTACTAATATAATTATGTGTATTGACAGATCAAAAAGTTGGTATTGATAGGCTCAAAAAAAAATGAATCAACTACATTGTGAAGAATTTCACCAATAAACGAGATAAAAATACTTCGTCTCTCAGATCTGCATATATGCATTTTCACCGCCGACACAGAATCCTACACATTTATTATTTATATCAGTTGAGAAGACCCGAATCGAAGAGAGGCGAATGGTCGGTTATCGACGTCCTGGAAGGTCTGGGATCTCAAACAAACACCATTTCAATTCCCGTTCAACTCTTATTTATTTTTCAATCGAAGATGCAGTGGTTTACAATACACAAAAATTCCTAACACATAAAATTGAGTCTACATTTACATTTACTGAACACATGAATTTACTTTTAAGTTTTTTTTAATGCGATGAACTTGTTTGTATCACACCGGAGATCATGTCTCCTCAATGATACATTAAGTCCACAATAAATATTTATAATATAAGTAACAATAAGAAATAATAATAATGTAACATTTAAAGGAATATGATGAGTACACAATAATTATATTAAAGTCGTCAACTAACAATTAATTTAAATACACAGAACTTTCTATGGTGAGGCAACAATTAAGGATTAAATGGTGAGGGGCAGGGAAGGTAAACTTTTTCTCCAAAGGAGGCCGCAAATTTTTTGAACTGATAAAAGTTCTCCGGGGAAGAAACTAGATCCGGATGTCCAATAGGACCATCGCGACTATTTCTGCAGGACAAATACAGAATATCTCTTTCAATTGACATAATTGGGCAATCCCAAAGAATATGTTCAGAATCTTGTTTTTATCACCACAAGGACAATATGGGTTTGGTTTAATTTTAAACTTATATAATTTGGCATTAAACGCACCATGACCAGTGATAAATTGAGAAGTCCAGTGATCTGGAGAAAACCATGTTGCATTCTGACGAAAGAGAATATCTGAAAAGAATAGATGGGTAGTTCTACCCCGAGGAACTTTTAAGTTATAATGCAAGTGACACGACAAACGATTTTAAATTAAGTCCAATTTCAAAACAAACACAAATAATCCACAACTTCAACGGTGCCGGCCAGGCTGGCCGGCAGCTCACCAAGCTCGAAAGCTGGCAAACGACTCTCCCAAAAATCAGAAATCGGACTCCTGCACCGTCGGAGCCACCCCTTTCCGTTAAAAATTTATTCGCCCAGCGAATGTGTCCGCCGGCGATACCGAACCCTTCACGACAGAGTCGGGTTGATTTCCACGAATCATTGTCATTAACGGTGTGCGTTATTAGTTACGAAACCTAATAAAACTTAAACCAGGGTGCGTCACAGTGTTGAGCAACATTTATTCTCCCACGGCACACCAAACAAATTCCGTGATTTCCGTGGCACACCACAATTGAAAATACATAATGATGATATACACAGACGTTATGTTTTTCATTTGAAAAATATAGATCACAATGGAATTATATACATGACATTTTTGACAAATTATTTGATTTTTTTGAAATAAATCAATATGCAGCACAGCGATTGCGGTGCACTGATTCATGCAATGATCACAATATGCATAATTTTTATTTATCTAAAGTAAATAAAGAAAATGATTTAATAACGGAATCGGAGCCACTCAGATGTTTCGACTTCGACACCAACTCCACAGCGCTGATTATATATTATATGGGTGAGCTAAAAATACAATTCATTTTTCAGGATGTAATCCGTCTGGAGACGCAGTACTGGACTCTAGTGGACATCCCCAAGCAAGAGAAGCAAGAGACGGTTCCGGCGTTCGTTCTGCGCGCCTGCGCAATCATGGAGAAGACACAGAAGTCTGGTGAAGGAGTCAAGACTTCCACGAAACTGGCTGAAGAGGCAGCCGACAGAAGGGAGAGGATAGAGAGGCTCACTGGTAATTAACTTCCAGTTTTTATCAAATTATATAGTTGCAGCAAATTTCAACAGTTTCATTTTTTAATAAGAAATTATATCTTATGAATGCACTCAATTTCTTTATATTTATAGAAAGAAAACCCAATTATTTTCGCTTCTCCACTTTTTTTTTCATTATTCGGTGGATAAAGTCAGCACACAGTGCCTCCAAGATTCTATGCCCCAGATCAATCTCTTGGCTTCCTCCCAAGTCAACCATGTGTCCCGCAACTAAATATATCTTAGAAATGGTTATCAGTGACTTTTGGAGTGATGGATACCATTTAGTTGGAAGAAACTATAGTCAGGATTTTTCTCATGTGGCATTCGCAGCAAATGTTCAAACCAGGTCCATTGCCGTTTTATAATTCAAGTTGATATTAGAGGCCGGTTGGTCTGCTTTCTTATCTGCAAATTCCTGAAATAAACAAACCACCCTACCCGTTGTATTCGCCTCAAACCTCTATTTTTTTAGCTCAGTATATGGTTTACCTGAACATCCGTGAAATTCCAAATAAGTGAGGTAAATCAGTATGGTCAGAATGCATACATTGTATAGGTGGCACCTGACGTCCCAGACTTTACGCATCGAGTTGAAGGGTGCTCCAGCGTGATTATGAAATATTACAATTTTTTACTTTATTAAAGTTATTTTGAATTCAATTTCCAGACATGACCACTGCACAAATAGAAGGCGAGAATACTCAGATGACAAATGATCTCTATCGCCTTTTGAAAAAGTATTCCGGCCTGAGGAACCTCATCCGTGAGCTTAAGGTGAATATAAATTGAGGAAATAAAAATATCGAAATATCAATAACAGTTTAAGACACACATGTTTACATCTTTAATATATAATACATTTGCGTCTTTAATATCACACAGTCTTAAATTAAAAGCATAATAACATTTATTTTGCACAGCTGTGCTGAAATTCTTGAATATAGTTTTATTGGTTAATCAGTCTTTTTTACAATATATTAGGACAGTTATTTGTGGAGGCATGTTGAGCTGGTGGACAGTGAATGGTAATATGAAGTCGTATGATCAACTATCAGGCACTTCAAAGTCATTTTAATCAACCATAACATTGTAATCATCCATACTGTCGCTTAAATCACTACACGATGGAATAATACAGTCTTCATCTGAATTCAGCTAAAAAACTATTTCTCGATATTCATCGTCAGTAAATACGGTAATGATTTTTTAAAAGGCTGATACAACTCGCTGCCAAGATGGTTGGTTACAAAGATGACCAAAAATATTATTTTGAGTAAAATTTGTGAATTCAGTTATTAGCTACAACAAAACAATCGGAGGATTATATATCTGTATGCAGCATGCGTGACATCCTGGAATGCAGGTTGGCATTCAATATTTTATTATCAATCAACCATAGTCGTCCATGGTATGACAGGCAGAAAAATATTAATCAACTGTAGTCGATCATGGTAGTCAATGAGTTAAAAGAAAATTAAAATTGAGGGTGTGACAGAAGAGTTGTGATAAATTTTTCTGCTATTGAATTTGAAATGATAACTGGTATTTGATTATACTTTCAGTCCGACTACATGAACTCCAAGGTGTACCCGATGTTCCCCCGTTATACAATGCTTAAGGACATGATCAAGGACATCATCCACGATCCTGACTACATGGAAGTCTGCCACGAGGTCGACTCTTAGTGCAGAGTGAAATTATATTAATTGATAATCAATTGTGCTCTGCAAATTCACATTCCACAACTAGGAGTATGAATAGTACGTGAATCGAAAGGTATGAATTCCATCTGATAATTTATCCACTCCGGAAGGACCATTTTAAAAACGTCCGCTCGTATTATTTTGATACTGCCATTTATTTTAGTACTACATGCAAAGTTTCAAGAATGATATTGGATGCATAAATCAGTCTGTTAAATAATTTCGATGGATTGGGTTGTTTGATTATTTTAAGGTTAGAAAATCTGATGGACGATTGTGTTTTGGTGAAATGAAGGAAATAAGAATGGTACACAGATGGTTTATCGACCTAAATGAGTTAAATTGTTTTTTCGGTTTTAATTTAAAAAGTTATGGATAACATTGCCTTTCATAATAGTATTACTATTTAGACTACTAATCCATTAATTTGTGCATGAATTAAAATAGTTTTCAAAATGAAAACAATTTCATAGATTTCAATGTCTTTAGAAAATACACTATTTTGACAAATACATGTACAATATAATTTATGTTGAATATTTTTAACAATGCTTTGAACTTCAAAGTAACAATGGCACTATAAATTTGTTTAATTAACCCTCTGGTTGCCAAACTCCGATATATCGGGTTTCGTTAATCTAGCGAGTATTGCCAAATCTGGTGGATCTGACGTCATCGTTGAAAAAGTATCGGATGCATTTTCAACAGTCTAAAAGCTATTGTTTCAAGATTTTAATTACTAATTATTTATGTTAGAATCGCAGTATGTCTCACATAGTAATCCCAAAGGAAACCAGAGGATTAAGCAGAGACAGTATCTTGAGAATTTTACAGTGTTATCCATATCTATTTTAATACATTCCTGAATCATACTAGAATAATTATTATGAATGTAGAAACGTTTTTATAATATCAAATTTATATAACAAATAAGTTATAGTAAATAATGATCATTAATATAACATATATTCTGCTTTATAATCAATATATTATACCATTGAATATTTTCATTATTCTTTAGTATTCATAAAATGCATTGGTCCAAGAAGACTAGTGGAAATATTCATAATTTGCAACAGTGACATCTATAAATGAGAAAAATCTACATTCATCGAATTGATAAAACACACTAACTCGATTTATAAAAAAAAACTCACTTGATTTGACACATTCTTAATAATACCATTCCACTTAGCGTTTACTCTATGGCAACTGGGACATTTTCAAAGTTAAATTTGCTTAATTTTTTTCAATAATATGTATCTTTGTAAAAATCTTTGAACACTTTTCCTCATTATAAGATGTCACCGTCTCGAAATTTGAACCATTCCACTCATTCTTAACATACTTTTCATTTCAGACTATACAATTAAAAAAAACAATATCGATATTCATATATATCAAAACATATACATATAGCCATTTGTAAAAATATCCATATCAAAATATAAAATTTCCATTAAAAAATAGTAAATTTTAATGTTGTAATCTTATTCAATATTCATTAGTCTAATTAAATTATTTTACATCTTATTTTAGCTTCATTACAGTCATTTACTTCGAATGTCCACTAGTTCATTGTATAAACAGAATTTCTATATTCAAATACTTATCAAAGCGAGTGATAAGATCAAAGTTTAATCCAAGAAGCATTAATTCAAATCAGTGCTGGCGTTACTCATAGGTGCAACTGGAGATCACATAAATATAGAGACAAACTTAATGGGGCTTAAGATGGTGAATACAAATACTTACGACAAAGCAGTTTTTAATTTAATAACTTGAAGGTAAAAATACAATTTTGCCTGTGGCAACCAAAAAATAATATAGCGCTGGCTATGACTCCAATAGATTACTGTAATTAAATTTTCTCACCTCCAGTTGATAATTCTGTTTGGAAAAAGTGGAATTTCGAAGTATATCATCCGTTAGCATTAATTATAGAAACATCATTCATTTTATTTGATTGATTTTGTAAAGCTTTGTCAATATTTTAAAAAAAAATACTCGAACATGACAACTATACACCAAGTAAAAATAAATAATTAGTTACAGAAAATAATAAATTTAAAATGGAGATTTAGATGAACTAACGTAGATATATGTTTGAATGGTGAATGAATTAATTTTTATATAATTATGTCATAGCTGACACGCTATAAATTATTTTTCAACATTTCATAAAACTTTGATTCTCAAAAACTCCCTCTATTTTGTAAACATGCAGTAAGTATCAAAATAATTATATCTATCTTTGTCTTCTAGCAAGACTATGCTATCATTGATGATAACCGGATATTTCTGTTTCTACAAATTGATTTCTTAGTGTTATATCATTTATAGTTTTAATGCAATTATTTATGATTGTTTGATAACCTAACCTAACCTAAAAATTGCGAGATTTTTTCAAAACTAATAATATCGCATGGTTCTATTCAAAATTCTTGAAAATAAAAAATTCTCCACCAAAAATAAAAAACTTAAGTATTTTTTTTATATTATATATATATATGTTCTCATTATTTGAGCACAGTGGTTAAATTTTAATATCAGCCAAAAATATTCTTTGTAGAACTATTTCATTTTTATTAGTAACACAAAGGATGCGGCATAGTAAACCTACAAGAAGGGATTTAGCATGCCTATTTTATATAGAACAGGTCAAGAAATATAATAATTTCAATCTTCAATTTAGGAATTTTATCAAAACCTTGCATAATTATTTCATATAATAATTACATAAATGTATGAGAGAGAATAAATGTGTGCATTATGAATATATTTTAATGGTGAATTCAATAATATTTAAACTATAATATGGTATAATACAAAAACATTATTATATTTGCCAATGTTTGTAACAATCTAAATGGAGAAATCATTGCATTTAAATGTCACATGTGCGCATATTTCATATCACACTGATGCTGAATAAGAAACGCAAATTAAAATATAAAATTTTGATAAAATTGTTACCCAAACTGTAAATCTTAATTTCTGCAGTATTTTTTTTTAAATCAGAAAATTTTGCTCGTTTATCTGTATAAATGCAAACAGTTGATCATTTTACTATTATATTGTAATATGAACAACATCATATATTGCGATATTATAAAAATATAATTTTGTTTTTATAATGTCATAATATATGATTATTACATTAAATTGTTCACAGTAGTATATAACTGAACATTTTGGGTCAAACAATGGATCAAAATATAGGAAACTCGTAAATAACTATTGTCATCAAATTAAAAAGCATTATGTAAGCTAAATGAAATAAAAAAACACTATTTTGAGGAATTTTATTCCTGAAATAAAACTATAACTTATTTTACCCATTGGCACAATTTTAAAGTCATTAATTTAGTTTCATTATAATTATGAAAAGATACATAAAGATATCTGTAAGACATAAATATATATATGATTAGTTATGTATAAAAGATGAAAAAACATTAGGATATATTTATCCAGGTGATAAAAAATTTTGTGTTCACAAAAATGATCTAAAACGCTTAATATTTTCATATGCGGTTTTATTATAAAAAAAACTTTATTCATCCCTTTAGTGTGAAAAAATGTATTTTTACAAACCATTTTTCGGCATATTAAATATGCGAATTTTTATAGAAAAATCTATAATGACCTATCACATGATTGTTGGATTATTTTGGCTAATTTATTGATGTTTGATTTATGACGTTTTGTTGTCATGTGTATTATACTTTACTTATTTTATTTTAATTACTTTCGACACCTGTTTATTAATTTTGAAAGTTTATCGATATTTATAGCGATGGCTAAACATAAATTAAAATATGTTAACATAATAACTGTGTGTATTGCTATGACTGTTAATAACACGCTTCTTGTATGTGACCATATCATTAAAATATGTGTGATGTTCAATATATTTATATAAATATCTTAATAATCAATGTAACCCTGGATATAACCTGATATTTAATCTTTTCCTAGATGGCTTACAAACTCAAAATACAATAGACTCACACTTAACCATGTTGGATGGTGAAAATTATCCCAGTTTATTCAATGATATCAAAATAATAGGATATGATCAATACCAAATCAATTAGAGAATGAGAAAAAAAATCGAAATATGAACGCATTTTTTGAAGTACCATGCTGTTAAAAAATTAAAAAGTACAACTGTTAAGGCGGTCTACCGTAACTGAATTCCGTTTACCATTTAAATGTGAATCCTATGTTAAATACGATAGTGGAAACAAGTCACTTTATTTTATCAATTATCCTTAGCCACCATGAGTAAGATGCACGATAACTTCTCCTTCTCTAATGATTTAATCTCTAAATGTAGTGCGCAATTGTCTGTTTCTCACTAGTCTTGTCAAATCTATCTGATACATGTCCGAATTTCAATCTCTATTTATTACAGTATTACAGTCTGTTATCTATGGGGTTTTCACTAAATTTTATTTGATTCTAAAAAATACCAAGCAAGGATCCAGGTTTTCTACGGCAAATGTTCTAGCTGGATTTTTTTTCTCATTTCGGATCATATTGAAGGTTGCATAGTAGACAAACAAATTTAAAAAACCTTATCTTTATAATTTAAGACATCGAGTGATGGTGCTTGATGGAATTTCAATATCAAATTTGAATCCGAAACCAGGGCCGTTAGTGGCGAAATACATGAAAATAAAGATACAATAAATTACCGCAATTTAAACTGCATGTCATTTATCAGTAAGATCAAATCGTTGATGGCAATCGACTCAAAGTGTTTGATTTACATCTAAGTGATTGATTCATTTCCCATTTCTTCAGTATAGTCCACTTTCTTATACCTGAATTTTTGACAAAGCAGCTATTTTAGAAACTCAGGGTATTTCCGGTTTTTCTGACCATTTTAAAGACAACAGAAAATTGAATAAATAGTAATATATTATGCAAAACATGATTGGGAGACTTTCAGTTTTCTTTTGAATGTGGCTTGATCGTTACTAAATAAACAGAAGAGTTGATTTCAAATCTTCGTATATTTAAAATTATAATTTTATTATAACAATGTCATACCAAAATGTAACAGAAAACAAACCTATGATGAAGTGACATGTGATAATAAGACACTCTCACAACAAAATTTGCAGAAGCGTTAGGTAAAAATAATGACAGCTGAAGTCCCATCCACCAGAGAACAGAGAAGTTTAAAGCAGCTCTTGTATAATACTCTTTCTTAGAGAAATTTTGAAATAGAATCATTTTTAAAGGAGAAAATCTGCATCTAATAAATTGAAGAAATATGGTAGTAAAAAAGCTTTAGAATTGTTATGACAATACTTTTGGTATTGGACAATCCAACACCAAACATAATAAGTCAGTTTGTTAATCATAACGACTTACACATTTTAGTTTTATTTTAATTTAGATTGTTTATTATTTCTTTGCTAATCATATATCAATGCGCTTAAGTCCTATCATACCTATTAGAATTTATTAAAATATATTTTCTGGAATATATAATGCTTGATATATTTCTCAAAGAACTATGTTACGGAATTAAAATGAAATAAGTTATGGCCTTTTATTAAATATTGTATTTGATATTGGTCAATATAACCCAAAGTAACAAGGTTGTGTATAAATATCGTAATATTGGCACTATTTTTTAGATATTAATATCTTAAAATCTTAATATTATTAACAATAACAATTTGTATTTTGAATGCCTATGGTTTTATATTCATATGCTTTTTAAAAATCATCACAATTTGTAATGCTAATAATTATGTGTATCAATATTTTGATATGGAAAGAAATACTCAGTCCAATATCACAATTATTATTATAGAGTGATGGAGTAATGGAAAACCATTTTGCTTGACACAATAGCTACTAACCATAGACAATGATCGATCATTATGTATAGAAATGAATTCAAAATGGAAGAAACTGTACTTCTAAAGCAGATAATAATCAATATTATCTCTAAGAATCCCACCACAATTCTACGATATAATTATTATCCTTTCTTGTACTGAGAAAATAAACTGATGATAAATAATAGCAAAGGACCTGAGATAGTGTTGGTTATATTATTATTTTTTCGTGACCTCACATGAACTGATGTAACCAGAAAGAATATTTGTTTTTGCTTGCTAATTAATTTATAACAATTGATCTGCCATTAGGTGCCTTTACACTGTTTCTATCGCGCACGTTTAGGTGGTTTTAGGGGGCCGGGGGGGAAATAACGAGGATATTTCACCCCCAACCAAAACGTGCGCAATAGAATCATAGTGTAAAGGCACCTATTAAGTCACCGATAGAAATCACAACTAAAGTAGTCAATCTAGTGTTTGTGACTGTAAAATCTAAACTCATGATTGTTAACAAAATTGTTTTATTAGTAAGCCTGTGGAAATGAATACGATAGGTAATGCCAAGTGCTTAGAAATCAATTCGTGAGATGTGCAAGAGGTAAAAGTATGACAATTCGGTGAAGACGGTAAGTCTCAATGAAGAATTGATAATTGGATCGTGTGGTGGCCATGACAGGTAAAGTTGTATCACAACATTACTCCCGTGACACTAGCACTATTTCTAATGGGATAACTGATAATGGTCGATCTATAATAATTCTATAAAAATGATTTTCAACAGATACATAAAACATCAATTGAGACTATAAAGTAAAATGTTAACATCACATAACATATGGTTTTTAAATTTGATGCATTATGTAAAATTAAATCAGCTAGCCTTCTTTGTTTACGAATTTGTCAAAGTTTTGTGAAAATCAAATATGATCTTTTGTGCAAAGTGACATTTCATTCATTAAAAAAGATGGCAGTTAATCTGTCAGCTTTGGTATTTTAATTACTTCCTTAAAAAATGAAACTTTGTATAGAATATCACTTACCTCTCACTTGAAACATAATATTTAGTGATATTTTTATCAAATGATATTTTGGAAAAAATATAGGCATATCCAATAAATATCAAAATGTAAAATAATTAATATTTATGACACTAAAGGCACATGTTTTATCAGCAGAGTATTTAATTCAAACAAATAATAATTTTATAATGGTAACTTACCAAAAGCAAAATGTCAAATATAATGATTCCTTTTTGCCTGCAGTTCCTGTAGAAACTATAGGAATGTACGTCCATTTAAAAGGAAAATATTTAAGTGAGAGATATGTATGTTCTATCAAACCTAACATGTAAAATTAATAAAAAATCACATTACTTTCTTTTGAAATATGTTATTAAAAGTTCTACCAAACGGGTAAAATAACATAATACGTTGCGATTCTATTATTGTATTACTAGATTTAAATAATCCGCTTCGAAGCCTGTAGTTTAGGAGCTGCGTGCCAAATCTATAACTATATGTGTTAAAATAATCAAAAAGTATTTCCATTTGTATAGTATAACCTAGTGAGTCAGATAACGTTTCTTGTTTAAAAGCTATTTAATCATGAAATGACTATATGTATTTTACTACCAAAATGTTAGTAGTCTTTCATAAGGATGCTGTTATAGATTGTTTTATCATGAATCATTGAATATGTTCAGCAGTATATTGAATTTTTTCTCTATTTGTTAAGAAAATTACACCAGGTACGTATTATTCCTATTCTCTATGATGGCAATGTGGAAAAATTAACCAAGACAGTAAACTACCATTTAACCAGGTTGGTAAAAGACAAACAAATCCTTCAAAATTGTTGAAATATGAAAATATTAATGATTTTCTTTTTCCTTAAGCTGCTTTTCGTACAGATAATATTCCTCAAACCTATTCTTTAGAGAAATTGCTAGAATGACTTAAAAATACAATGTATTCTTTTTGTCATATCATATTTTTTTGGAAGCTTGAAACTTCTTTGTTAAGCCAATATCTGTTTAATCGGAAAGATACAATATAATTTTAATGCTAACTTCAAAGAGAACATTATCATTCAATTTTCATGCATTACCACATTGCCAATCAAAATCAATTAACAAAAATTAATACAGAAACTTGTCTGTTTTATTTGACAACGGTTTTATTTCTATATAAAATGCTTACAAAATGAATGGAGAAATGTTTGGTCTAACAGGGACAGATTATAATGGCTTGAGAGTATACTTAAAGAAATTTTATTCAAATCAAAGCAAATGAAACAACTCTTTCTGTTGAATATTGAAGTGTTTGAAGAAGACGAAACCATTAAAACAACATGATATGACAGTAAAAATTGTTTTCCATTAGCTAATTCAAAATATTCAAATGTATCTGATATTGTTTTGGGATCCTATGTGAATGTGCTATGTTCATCATTTGTTCCAAAAATGTTTAAAACTTTGCGACTTGTTGGCCTACCAGCATTGCTTTTCATATCCCTCCAAGCCCATCTGTCCCTGATATCAATCATACAAATGAGTGTTCAAGAAAAAGCTATTTTGCATGATACTGTTGAATTAAAGCTTACTTAAACTTTTCCAGACTGTGGATTAACATTAAATAATTTGTATTTCAGACTGTAAATACAACCAACATTATTATTTTAATAATTCATCTTTGTTCACAGTTTAAGCCGCTTCAATTTAAGAAAAGCTAATTAACATGTGTTTAGATAATGGATGTTTTGTGTAAAAAATAAACCTACAGGAAATACATGTTTTAAGCATAATAAAAGTACATGTGTAGGCAATAACAATATCACCTGAGAATGACATTTATCATCTTTAAAATTATATCAAATCATTCAGGGTCCATGTCTTGATAAGTTGATATAACTCGCCTAGATAGGTAGGCTTTACGCGGTGGAAACTATAACACTATTTAATATTATAACATAAACATCACTCACAAACATCTACTAATATAAAAACATTTCATACACACACCCATTCATTTGAGTATAATTTTTTTCTTTTATTCATATCATGGGAATGATACCTGTTACATACTTTTATAACTCATTATCATTTTTAAAAATATGCTTTGACCAATTTAAAAGCACTGTTAGTGGTTGAAGATGTTACATAATTTTGAATATTTTTTACTATATATTGTTACATTTTGTCTAGAATTATTTTTAAAAAAATATTTCACATTTTCTTACATTTTTTATCCTATTTATCATTATTTTTAAAGTTATCTCTCATGATGTGACTTAATATAAAGATTAACCTTAACCCTTTGATTGATATGGCGTTTTTGGCAACATAAAAAACAACGATATATCGTTGCGAATCATGCAAAGGGTTAATATTTACAATCATTTTGATGAAGAGAAAGCAATTTTTATATGCTATGTCTACCGTATTTTAAACCAATTGGGCGATTAATAATTTGTTCTCGTATAAAACACGGATTGGAAAAGTTTGCCAAATATGAATATAATAAAAAATATTGCTTGCCTTCTCATAATATTTATATCAACTGGCAATTGACATAAACATTCTTAAATTGCAAGCGTCAATTCTAGAGAGAAAAGGTATTTCGTTTATCTCATAAAAACCATACAAATTTTCATATGATTTTATTTGTTTCAGTAAATAGTTAACAAAATCCTATACAGTTTTTCGATTATATCACAATACTAGATAGTGTATTTCACGTAGTAGTAAAGAGAATAATTTTTTCTAGTAAGTGTTGTCATGGAAATTACAACAATAAATTTACACATGATTTTGACCATTTCCTTCATAACATTTGTATCTATTGTGAAGATTAAATATAACAATAATTATTATTGTTGATTTTATATCATATCATGATAAGGAAATTCAAAAAATATTTTTATAACTTTCTCATTTTGAAATTACCAATAAATATATCATAAACTATAATGTTTCTCATGTACCATTCAGTAATATGAATGATAATAATATAATTTTTGTAACATTTAAATTTCCGTTATTAAAATTACTACCTTATTGCAGCATATTGAACAACAAATAAATATTCAATCATTAAGTTTCTTTATTTCCTGAAATTTTTTCCAAGTGCAGTTCGCCGATATGATGTCAGTCATTGATATGTCATTGAAGTTACAGCTTGAGAAAGAGAAACTTCAGGCTTTTCATAAAGTAGAATTACAATATTCACAGCTAGCATTTTTTTATGATTTCAACACATGAATACAATTATTGCAAGATATTGTTTCAAAATTTCAACAATAAGATTTGATTTGAACTATTTAGCATAATTATGAACTTGAACTGTTTCCAACAATGACAGTAATATTAAAATATTGAATGATAAACTCTTAACAATTTATTTATTTCTTTGATTGTTTTGATTTTGTTATTTATGTATACTTAACAAACATATCCATGTCACAACACAAGACAAAAAGACTACATAAACATATTGATTAATATAAATTACTGTTCAACTAGAAATCCTGTGTAATAAATGTATTATTGTAAGTTTGATGATATATTTAAGAATATAAGCTGATGTAATGCTTTGTTAACAATAATGAAATAAAGAATTGAAAATTTTGTGCGAAGTACTGTTTTATTCGTGTGATTAGCAATTATCGGGTGACAGGGAATCATGGAGGTGCCGCGTGGTGTGAATATGGCCAGAGAAGACTGTTCTTTATTACAAAGGCTCCAAACATGTTTCATACTTTCTATAGATATTAATTTAAACACTTTATTATAATAAGATAACATACACAGCAAGGGTATATATTACCAGTAGTATTGTATACCAGATGGCAGTGACACCAGTTAACATTCACTCAACATTCAAATTAACAGATTCTCTATATGTGATTCATACGCAAACACAGTGTTGTGCTGTGCATTACAGACCAACAGATAAATCAAGATATGTATATCTGTGTGTGAAAACAGTAGGGTATTAAGTTTGAAATCTGTATCTTTCAGAGCAGCCAAAATGTTGTTTATAAATATATTCATATTAGTAACTTTTGCATATTTAACTCATTTTTCATTTTTAAAGACGTAACATCCTTTTCCTTGCGCACTTAAAATTGTGTAAATTGTAGTATATAAAATTATAATGGTACTAGTAAGTTGAAGTTCGCAAGAGTATAAAATATTCAAATATTTATATGGACATCTATTTACTTTTAATGTAAGCAAATAGATAGTTCAGGGTTCAAACCTTTAGTTCTAATGTCTACTTAGATTTCTTGTTAAGAGGTGTCGCTAAAAACTCTAATCCGTTTTTAAGCGCACATGTCTAGTTGTCATGGCTACTTGAGCGCATCTACCGGCGTCTCGGTAAAATTCCCACACAAACGGCAATTGAAAACACCTATTCCCGCTCCGACGGGCGGGCGCGCTGCATGTTTGTACGGTGTCGACGTTCAGCTATGGCGTTTCAAAACGAACGAATCTTTCGAAAATAATTTATAAAAACGAACGTATTTATTAATTAAAAGTTTCTGTAAATAGTCATTGGATTATAAATAAACAAGTGTGGTTATTACTTATAATAACTAGTGTACGAAACATAGTTTTTACTGTACTAAAAAGAAAGTTTCGTGTTGTGATAGTGTAACAGTACAGCGTGCGTTTCGTTTTGAAAACTTTATAGATAAGGACAAAGTTTTTATAATGGTTTAGTTATATATTATTTGCAGTAGTTCTGTGGCCGTTTGAATGAATATTGTAATATTAATTCCCGGTATTTGTGTATAATGTTTTTAGATTGTTAGTTCAGGTAATAAACAATCGGTCAACATGCCGTTCGTTTTACGTGTTGTGGAACCAAAATATCTGTCCAGGACTAGTTTGCATGATGCCGAAGGAGTGCCCAAAGTGAAGGAAGACGAATTGTTGGCGGTTACCAACTGTACCCTGAGCAGTGCGTTAAAGCAGCTGGCTTCTCTGGTGCTTTTGGCTAATGATATATTCAGTGATTTGGCCAATCAGCTGAACGATGTTAGTGATCGTTCCAGGATCGTGCAAGACAAGATAAACAAGATCGAGCTGAGGGTCGAGGAGTTCGATCCTAAAAAAGTTACAGTCCGTAAGTATATTGAGATTATTAAAATACCTTATTGAGTTAGCGATGATTGAACAATCGTTTCTTACGTTCAAATAAGATGTGCAAAAAACACTAGAAATTTGCCGTATTGATCAGCTCCGACGAACTAAGCTTAAAAAACGAACTTTTGTGAATTTCACGATACAAGATTAAATCAAGGACAGGCAGATGTTTAAAATTTAAAATACCTAGTAACAAGAGACTGATGACAATTGTTTGTAGTTTTCGTCGAATTCAAATTTCACAATCTTTCTATTGGTTGTGTAATTCAATAACAAATATTGTTTTCAGTTTACCTTACTAGAACTATGTTTGATAATAACTTTTACGCAAATATTCACTAAATAAAAGTAAAGAAGCGTATCTTTGTCTTGAACATTTTCCCAAGTGGAGTTAGCCGGTTTGCAGATTAAGCACTCGCAGTTTGTTTATACGTATTTCTCAGAAGGACAGGTGCTGCACCGAATGATTGATAATTACCCAATTATCATTTAAAATTTCACAGTTATTCTGATATTAAATTCATACCATACCAAAAGTTTATACCATTATTGTTCAGGGTGTATAAAATAGTATCATACCTATGCCACCATAGCTTTAATACTTCAAATACTACATAATTAAAATTATATATTTAATAAATACGAAGTAACTTTCACTTGGCAACTAAGGTGTATATTGCTCATATAATTATACTTCTTATGTATTTTCACTCTGAATAAATAATCAAATTAAATATAAAAAATATAGGAAAAGAAACACGCGAAGCTACATTTTTATCGTGCAAATCCTTATCTAAATAGAATGAAAGTAGATAAAATAAAAAATGTTCCTCCTGTAGGAACACTATGTCAGTGTTGAAGAGCGATGCATACCATTTGAACTGTGTTGCACTTGGCTGGCTCAAATATATAATATATTATGCTAGTAATCTACTGGCTTCTGCCATGTGTATCGGAATTGTATTTCTTTCTTTCTTATCTACACTTTTTTACTACACCTGGTATAAAAAAATATTTGACGGTTACCATTGATTTTTTCAACAAGACTATCTCGCAAATGTTTTCTAGAACGGGAGTGGGGAACCCTATCACGTAGGAAGGCCGCATTTGAGAATGTGTGCACATTATTTTGCAAATGAATGAAAAGTTTTGATTCAGTCAAAAGAATGCATGATGACATAAAAAGTTAAAGGTTCCCCACCCCTGATCTAGAGTCTACAAACTATTTAAGATGAGGAAGTATGCACAAATGAATAGCAGTACATTGCTCTGCCTTTGTGATCGAGAAAGAAAGCAAGCATTCACTTTCATATTGAATATTATTTCAGTTTTCTTTTAGTCTCCTTCTTTTGCAATTTTATATCAAAGCTAGTTATACCATGTATAGTAATAGTTTACACAGATAGAGTGTGTTTGTGTGTGCTGCGTTACAGGCAGACAGATGAACCAAGACAAATATATCACCTTTGCTAACCATTATTAAAACTTGATACCAACACTTGAAAGAAAACAGTATTTTGCAGTAAACAGATAATCGACTTAATATTATAATTACTCAACCTTATTCCGCAGTTCATATTGTAAGAAGTATAGGTGAGCTGGATAGAAGATATCAGTAGGTAGCCATTTTTACATTCGTTGAAGTCATTTAATTAAAATCTACTATTATTATGCTTACAACAGAGACGATACAAATTTGGTTCACATTTAACAAAAACAACGATCCAGCTCACATATACTTCTTACAACATGGCAGCAGTTATATAAATAATAATACTAAATTACGAATGACTAAGTATTGAGCCTTTTAACGTAAAATTCCTGCTAGAATAAATAGTGCAGGGTTTCCCAAACTTTTCCTACGATGGAACATTTCGCAAATGCAGTTATTTTAACGAAACACCTTATTTATTGTGTTGAGTAGGTAATATCAATATGAATTCAAACATTATGAATTCGTTGCAGCCGTAGCAGCAAATAAAACCATTTCAGTTTTTCGTTTCAAACACCAATTAACGTTCCACGGAACACCAGTGTTCCGCGGAACATAGTTCGAGAAACTATGAGACAGTGCATAGTTAATCGTTAGGTATATACATTTGCATCACTATCTTTCTCGCTTAATTTCATACTAGCTAAAAATATGTTATGTATTTAGATGTAGGGTATGATTAAACAGAATCAAATTCAGATAGTTGATATTATCTTTAAATTTGCCAGAATTATAAATCGACCCGCCCTACGGTAAGCGTTATATCTCATAACTACGTAAATGTTACAACAAAAAGGGCTTATTAAAATTTATAAAGTTTATTGCGTTAAATAAATCCGGATTACTGATTATTATCACCTCGTTTCGTCTGTCCCTTACCGAGTTTCAAGTCAAGGAATATGAAATTTGAATCATAATCCTGGAAGATGTTGGCTTAAGTCATGATAGTAAGAATATAAATAAAATGTAATTACACAAATAATTATTTCTGACAGTACATAAAACAATAAGTTTTTTATTATAAAATGAATTAACTGATTATGAAATAATTGAGAGTAGTTCATCACACAAAAAAAAACCTGTTTTAGTATTAAGTAAATTTAATGACTAATGTCATTAATTATACACATAATAATTATTAGTCTAACACTAGTCCACAAAAAGATAATTTGATTATTCTAAACAGGACGTTTCCATACTGACATTTAATTTTTTTATGGTTATGGATACGTCGGTTTCTATTTTAATTAATCATATGAACAGTATAAACTTCCTACTCTTTAGGTGGATAGGGAAATTTTCAAAGCCCGTTTTTATAAAATGTTTAAACGTTTGAGGATTGTCTGAAGATCAATAATCTCTCAAATCACTTTTATGGTGTTAATTGTCAATTCTTGGTGGAAAGACATTATATTTTAAAAAATAAAACACAATTCATTTGTACTACTCTCTCAAATATAAAAGTTACTATTTTCTAATATTTGATTCCGAGTAGATGTGTCACTTAGAATAATAGTTGTATAACTTCATTTGTGCAGGTTCCATAATGGGAGATATTCAGATATCTACTTACTTTTTGGCTTACAATTAAATGCACTTTTGTTTAGATGATATTTACTTTCGTTAAGATAGTTTTCACTTATAACAAATACATTCCACAAAAAACAAATTATTTCACTAAAAATAAAGTGATGCCACATAATAAAATATATTTAAACATTGAAGAAATATTTAAACAATATACGAAAAAATATTATCACATAGACAAAATAGTTTTCACTCAATATAAATACTCACACTTTGAAATTGATAGTTTCACAACGCTGTAATGAAATGTCACTTATTCTTTTCTACTTGCAACATAAGATTTTCCACCATAGACTAGTTTACTTGTCGCAACTCTATATTAGGCCGCCTGTATTGTGTTTGCTCCACGCATCAGAATTTATTCACTAGTATATTATAGGAGTGGTATTTGTGAACAAGCAGGGTTCTAAGTGAACATGCAATATGTTAATATAATTTATTTCAATATCCATAATATACAAAATTAAAAGAATCCGTTTCGAAGCGAAAACTATTAAAATCAAAGATTGAGTGTACTAAGTTAATACTATCTTATACAAAGTCCAAACTATCGAAATAAAAATTCAAGTGTACCAAGTGAATACAACCTTACACAAAGTGCAATTATTTATAACCCTTACTTTTTGAATAAAATCAAAAATCTTATTGAAGGAAAGAATGTTGTTTTAGAAGTTACATTATAATTCGCACGCATAAATTAAAAATTACACTAAAAATTGTTATTCTAATATCGGTGTTACCTACTTCATATAAAAACATCGAAATTTAAAATCAAAACTCTATTTTTTGGAATAAGAATTATAATGTGGAGATAAACCGATATTATACTGAACATTTTGACTGATTTATCCTTAATCTTGGAGTTGTACCACTATTATTCTGAGTGTTAGTTGTGACACTACTTCTTTAATACCTCCATGAAATTTTATATAAAAAAAATGTAATTAGACATGATAAAGGTTTAGTGATTATAATTGAATATAAATGTACTGTAATTCACAACATAGAAGCGAAAACGCCAGATGTAATATCACGATAATATTAATTTCATTAAATAGTATAGTTAGCACAAATTTTCGTAAGAAAATTATAAAAATCCTTAGGCACATGTATGGCAAACTAAAGAAACCCACCAAACAATACTAAAATCCAAGAAGAAAGCAGGCCGATCGCCTTTGTTCAATTTCGGGGACAGCTCGTGGATTTATTAAAGTGTACTATGTTCCTACTTTAAATCCATGGAACAATCATTCAATTGTACTGACTTTTGTGACCGTTAGTCGCCTGTTCATATACAGTGTCCATTATCTTCGGTTGCTGTCAAAGATGAACACTCAGAATCCTCATCTGATCCATTGTCTGTTATTGGTGGGGGAACAAATACTTCAGAAAATGGGTTGTCATTATTTCCAACGTTTATCGTGTTGGGGATAAAACAGTGTGCGATTTTTACGTAGAAAAATAAATGTAATATTGTTTTATGTCGTCTTGCATTGTCATTTGTATTATAGAAAGATCTGGTTTAACAGAATAACAACCGTGGCAAAATAACATAATATTATTATGAACATTTAAGATATCTAAACGAATCTTTTGATGTACCTTGTTACAAAATAGTGAAAACTTTGCCCAATCATAAATTTTCTACGATATTATTTCAAGCACTCGCAACGACAAGGTCACTTGAATGTTATTGGATATCAATTATTGTTTTCTGACGGGCGTTGTATTTATTTTCATAAAATATGTAGGGCATGAAACACATTATAACTAGAACAGTTCTTGTGTTATAATAATATATTGGCGTTTTTATAGAGGCTGAAATAACGCCACAGATATGTTTGCTTGGCCTGCTCAGTCTTTTATTTTTCAGAACCGTTTCATCTTAGAGGGAATTTTAATTGGGACCAGTTTCGTTCATCGGTCGGCTGTCCGCTAAATGATTTAAAATTCTAAATGCGGCCCTTAAGTCAAAAACGTTGCCCAGGATCTGAATCAAAAAAGTGTGTTCATTACTGTCAACCGGTGTTGGATTCGACTCAATTAGCGGAGATTGTTCAGATGCAAAATCCTGGGTTTTTCGCATTGTGAATCTAAAATTGTGGCAATTGTGCTTCCTATTTTTTGTGCCATTGTTAGCGAGGACTGTGAGCGAATGTCGGCCACATTGTTTGAGCGTGTCGATGGACGGGTTTTGTCGGCCTCCGGATGCGATAGTGCCGGTTGGCAGACCACACCTGGCCTTTTTGATACAAGGAAACCATACACCGTGGTGGTACATTTGTCAAAATATTACACAGCGCCATGGTGAAATATTAATACAAATAAAACAGCACTAGATGGCAGGCCACTCTGTTCTTTTATGTTAGATTTATACCAGGCATGTCAAACACGCGGGCCGCGTGCGGCCTTTGGAAAAATTATTGGCGGCCCACCAATTATTTTATTTGCACACAATGAAATTAACACTATCAACTCCGGCCAAAATCAGGTAAATACAACCGCTGTGCCCGGCCCATTTTCGAACAAATATCATTTTTCTTTAGCGTTTACTAAAAGTGTAATAACTATGAAAATAGTGAATGAAATCAAATGAAAATTTGTGAAATTGTTTAAAACATTTTAATATTTAATTTTTTCATTGAAAACATTTCCTTTTGTGAAGAGCCACACGAAAATGTTTACACATGTACCGAGTCTCACTGTTACTCTTGCATGTTCTACAGGGTTTATTTTATTTCTGTTGACACAATCGGTATCATATGTGCTTAGACATATCCCGCGACAACCTGTCTTGTAGATCTTGCAAAACTTTAGCTCGGAGTGGACTTGGTGTCACCGTAATATCGTCTCCAGAAGGGGAAATATTAAAGAACTAAAATACCATTAAGATTTTAAGTCGATAAAATCAAAACCTATTTTGGCGATAACGCAAATTAGATGACTGTTTTGGAGAGTATGAAGTCTTGACTATAATTAAAACTAGGATTCCATTGTAATACGTATCACTTGATGACACAAATATGACTTTTTTGATAGGCTGGCCTATCACGTGAAAACACGGTTCTGGGACTCAAGCGATGGTTCTTGTATCACGTGAAAACACGGCTCCGGGGTCAATGTGTGTTCGATCTATTCAAAATATGTCAGCACTAATCGTGACAACTCAATGCAGAGTGTCTGCTTCGGCTATTTATAATGTATTTTTTTTAACTTGCCTTTATGTGTCCCTCCAACTAATTATTAGCTCACACAGTCCGCTTAAAAAACCTGGTTTGGCTTGCTAATAAATGTTAACCTACTTGTAATCCACAATTAAAAATTGTTACCAATTATTGCAATATGTTATATTTTGTCTTTATTTATCTATCTGAATCAAACGCACGGCACATTCAAACACTTTTTGTCTCTCTCTGTGTGCGTATTGGGCTAAAGTTATATTTGTAATACTATTTAAATTGAAATACTTAATGTCTATAGTAGCTAGTAATAAATAAACGTATTGTGTGTGTGTACATTGCATACCATACCTACATGTGATAATAATAAAACGCCTACAGACCGGTCTGGGCAATTATACACCAAATACACGAAGAAATGCATTGCTGAAGCTTCGTTTATACTGTCTTGTGTATTATAATGTTGGGAACGTCTAGGTTAATTTAGGTATTAATAATAGTATTATAGATCAATGGCACCCAAGGACGATTATTTTCTACGCAACAAAAACTCCATTCGTACTTAATTTGAATAGTTATACCTATCAACTGAGACATTACAAAGAATAGCAGCTGGATAATATTATAATAATTTCACTACATTCAATTAATTTAAGACTTCGACTGAGGGTGCTTGATGGAATTTCAATATCAAATATGAATTATTGAAATTTTGTACTCTTCCATGTATTTTGTCACTAACGACCCGGGTTTCGCCTTTCGGCATCTTCAGGCATTCGACCGCACGATATAATATTTTATCTCTTTTAATAATATTTGTCGTATTAGTATCTTCTATATAAACGTCACTGTTTACTGACTGTCAGTTCGAGTCCATTCGTGCGTTCGAATGCCTGAAGATGCCGAAAGGCGAAACCCGGGTCGTAAGTGACAAAATACATGGAAGTGTACAAAATCTCAATAATTCAAATTTGACATTCAATTAATTTTCAAGAACTAGTAATTCGTAAAAATATGTCATAATCACAAAATCTTCATCGATGCACTTTCCCTTAACTGATTTGTTTAGTCATTGTTAATTTGATAAAAATCTATTGAAATAATTTGATTTCGATTATGTACAACTAAGCTTATTATAGGCATGTCATGTATTTTCAAAAATGGAACCAGAACAATTCCATTTTTGAATTTCATGCAGTTAATTCTATCATAAACCTTGCCATGGTTAATTTAAATATAAAATATGTACGTACATATGCATTATTAAATTAAATTTATCGATTAAGTATCAAAATAGTCGCATGTGTGTAGGTGGACAATATAATACTAATACCCAGGTCGTCAATCTTTGGGACTAGATCATAATTGAAAATACCACAATCATAATAAAGATCGCACATAATATATATATATATATATATTGTGTTTTACTTATTCAAAATATTATAATAGATGTAATGAATCATTATGGTGGATTTGACAGGTCACTTATTTCATATCCCTTTGGGGCACGAGGATGATCAAAGCTTTGAACTGTTGTAAATACCTTATCCACTACTGAACGAAATGAGATAATAATTAATATACACAGGCAGGCATTCAATATTTTCGATTGGATACAGTAAAACCTCGTTACAACAGAGTAATCCGTCGATGAGCTGTCTTTTGAAGCCGGATGTCTGTTATATAATTAAGAATAGTATAATTAAATTGGGTTTTCAATTATACGCGACACCAGTGGCTCCAACTTTTTTATGACTTCTTATTTATTGTTTAACGTTAAATTAATTCTTTTCAGTCAGTCCATATTTTAAGGGTTGCATAACGATATATTAAGTAAGCCAGTTAGCAAATTAAATGCACCTAAATGGGCGTGGCTTAGCGCACGCCAAATCATCGGCCGGTACGCGTTAAAATTTCTGTAGCTATTGTCACGTTGTTTACGAGTTGAGATCTTTCGCATGAGTGTTAGTCATATCTTTTCTCTTCAGGTTGATATCGAGTAATGACCGAAATTCTCTTATTTATAAATATCAAGCGCATTGGTAACAAGCTGTAATGCTCAATGTTATTACTTTCATTGTTTTTATTTGATGTATATTAGATCAAAGTGGGTGAAAATTACATTTTTACCAAATGAAATCCAAAAGTACCATTTTTTTATTAACTAATAATTAAATTTGATTGCAATAAACTTATTAAATGGAAATTGAAATGATTAAAAAAATTATTTCATACACAGACAATTAATTGGATAGATATAAACAAAAGGCAACCAACTGACGTTTTAATGTATGTTGGGCTATGAATGGGAACTGGTCAGAAAAAGTCCAAAGTTCGATATGCTAAAGAGATCCAATTTGGATTCGATCTAGTTTTCATTTTATTTACATTATTTCCTTTTGCTTAACAAACAAAATATACATCAAATTTTCTGTCAAGATAAAATAACCAACTGCAAAGTATCTGTTATGCATAAGATGTGGTTGATCGTTAAGTTGCAGTTGGTTCCTTTAAACAAAAATGATGGTTTGTTATCTATTGCCAGCTTCGGTACATTTACGCAGTCTTTGTGTCTTATAATATCATTATTCAGACATATTGTTCAGAAAGGTAACTTTATAAAACAAAATATTTCGTTAAAATCGTTATAAGGCGAACTTCATCACGTTTGTGATAAAACAAGTGGAATAACTGAGTCACTATCAATTTTAATTTTATATTAAAAATGAACTTCCACAAAGTTACCGATGAATCCATAGAAAATAGGGAACAAACAGTTGGTTCCTTTATGCAAAACGGTTGAAACTGCTGTCTGTATGTAAATTGTCATAAAATAAAAAGGAACCAACTGAATTATTGATTAATATCTTAAAATCTAGGAATGTTTTCCATATCTTTTAAGTAGTAATTAGTAGAGTTCTATTAATAAAAGCCATAATATAAAAAGTTTTCACGTTCACAAAACTAACCAAAAGTATTTGAAAACATGTGCAAACTTTGAGGCTTAATATCTCCATTTGGCAAATTTGCAGTTGATTCTCTTATGCTTATCTCTATCCAATTGTCGTCTTGCACATGAATAGGATAGGTCCTACCTATAAAATAATTTACTACGCATAGGTACCCACCTATGTATTAGAAAGTAAAAAATATTTAACACCTCTACTGAATTCCTACTTACAAAAATACATGTTTCACGTTACATCTTACAATGTACATGGCATAAATAATGATAAAAAATATTCATAGATTCGATCACTTAGATTCAGTGGAACCTGACTAGCATTAAATATTTACTCCATGATAAAATCAAGCTTCATAGACAAAAAATACTCAACACTTCACAGTAACCAGTTAACTCAATATCCGCCGACGATATGCCTATTGAATTAACTTTTTTGTGCCACGCCATGTTGTTTTGGCGGCAACGCGTACAAGGTCGTTACGAGTTAAAATGGCGAAAAGGCGATTTGGCCGCCATTCAAACAGGTAGGCAACCGAATCCAGACTTGTCCGACATTTAACGGTCCACGTTTGATTTATATTCTTTAGTTTGCATTAAATTTTGCGAATTGACTTCAAAAAGAATATACCTACTATGAATTTGCAAGCGATCTTTGAAGTCGTGTCAAAAATATTTTTGCAGCTACATATTTATGTAAAGGAAAGTGACATGTTTACAATTTAATTTATTGAATCCAAATTTGGTGGAAAAAGATATTGTTTTCCAAATCGAATGCATACCACCGATTTTTGTCGACGTATATAAGAATATAATTGCAACAAACTTTATAAAAGTAAATTGGCATGATTACTCATTTTATAAAGCTGCCTCACAACGGAAATATGCAAGTCGTCAGCCGAATTCAGTATTCTTTTTCTTGATTCGTACTTACATTTAGTATTTTAATAACAAAACTTTGTTTGACCATCTTGAAAACTATGACTTAAACTTAACTAAATATATACACTTTTTAGCATAGTCAAACTATGTCATAGATACCCAGTTTCGATCGATGAGGTCATCATGCTATAAATAAAATAAACTATTCACTTTATTTAAGAGGTTGCAAGTATCAAAATAATATGTTCAATATTCAATAGCATTATTTTGGCTGGCATTTCAAAACTAGTTAATGCCTCTGTCTGGCAGCTCAGTCAAACGTTTTGTTGTATTGTAATAGGTAAACGTAAAAAAATGTATCAGTTTTACAGACACCTTTCGTGAAAATGTGTGCGGGCCATAGTCAGTCAGTATGTCAATATAAATTTAATACTAGGTCTGCATTCATTATCATTTGTAGCACGAACGAAAATTTTGATATTTAATGATATTACAGCCAAAAATAATGATATCCTATGCTTATTAATCGTGTTACTCACACACATTTAGTAGGGGAATTGTTATTAAGTAATATTATTTTATCATTAAGTCGGAAGTCTACGAAGTGTCATCGTATTTTGCACAAAAGGGGAGAAACAAAAATGCGTGACTGCATAATAAGTAAAAGAAGGACGATTTTTTTGATTATTCGAAATCCATTTTGCGATCACACCGAAGACCAAATCTCTTCAACGTATCACGTTATGCGATCAGG
Organism: Himalopsyche phryganea; assembly: GCA_022494535.1. Lineage (NCBI taxonomy): Eukaryota > Metazoa > Arthropoda > Insecta > Trichoptera > Rhyacophilidae > Himalopsyche > Himalopsyche phryganea. Next base: position 6,739,097 of record JAGVSL010000002.1, on the reverse strand, counting down.
GTAAATAATATTATAATTACAGCATTTTTTACAGTACCTTTAAATAATAGATACGACAAACATATTATTTTCAAATTGTTCTGTTTAGTTATGGAACCGTACTATGTATGTATATTCACAAATGTGGCCATACTAAAAACCCGATCAAACTTATGGACCTAAATGGCAATTAATGAATGAATTTAATTCCAAAACCGTAGCTAAGCCGTGTTCGCTGCATGCCCACGTGTCTGGGGCTTAGAAACGAAATCAATAATGACCAAAGAAGTCGTATGTGAAATTGCTGTCTTTGCTTTTCATAGCTTCACATTTATTTCGGAGAAGTCTACAGTAAGTCACGAATTGAACGTCCATTCGCGTTCACTTTTTATGCAGTGAAGGATAAGCTATGGCTTGCGTGCTGTCAAAAAATAAAAGAGGAACACTTAGCTGGAGCGAAGAATGAAACGCTTGAATATAAAATAAATTTTAACTAATATAGCTTGTCAATTGTAAAGGCGCAAAGTCGCCCATCGCAAGCATTTGAGATCAGTTGAAACTGGTACTTTTAATTTTTTACATTTCATTACATTGATGAATTAATACAAAATATTGTGTTTTATTACTATAAATAAATACGTTTCAAGTGCGTTCGAGTCCATTCGTGTGCTCAAATGCCTAAAGATGCCGAAAGGCGAAACCCGGATTGTTACAAAGTGACAAAATACATGGTAATGTACGAAATCTCAACAATTAAAATTTGATATTGAAATTCCATCAAGCACCCTCAGTCGATGTCTTAAATTATAAAATACCTTTTCACCAAGAATTGACAGTTAGCACTTCAAACATGTGTAGCATTAACATGGCTGAGCGGCTTAGACGGGTAAATGAGGTAGCACTTTGATAGAGATTGTTTGAACGTTTGTTTACTACCTTTGTTCTAAAATAACCGACCCACATATTCATAAGTCCTAAATCTAAAACGCAGTAGATCCCTGACAAACAATGCGCTCTAAATAAATGTGGGTAAACAATGTGGGTGCCGCAAAAAGGTGGCGGACCTATGCTCTACGGATACTCATTGTTTTGCTTGACCTCGCCTCGACGCCATAGAATTTCAGCGAAATATAATACGCGCATGATGTTGGAGGGTATTTGTGTGTATCACTTATATAATCATGTGTGTAAACGTAAATATTCCAAGAATTCAACTTAGTTAAAATAATATGACGCCGTGAAGAAAGTAAAACACTATTTTCACACGCTGACTCGACATTTTTCTGAAGCCATTTCGACTTAATTTTCATCTTTATCCAGTTGTATCAAATCCTTACCGGCTTGAACGAGATGTGTTGCCAGAAGAACATTATTCTTCAAAAGCTGGTCACTCCTGTCACAGGTACATACTTCATAGTATTCCTTGTGATACTACCGTTCGACCTTCAGTGCCTTCCTGCTCGCTACTACTTGTCACCGTAGATAAGAAAAATGGTCGACCACCTTGGATAGAAATTTCAGATGCAACCAAGACTAGAAATGATAAAAGAATTATAATAGACAATCTCTGTCCTGATTACCAAATTTAGTTTTCAAATTTATGCTATCCGTTATATTTATTATAGATCTAAAACCACCAGCAACGAAACCTGACAAACAATCATGTTTATTATTTACGATGACGGTGCATAATAAATTACAATTGTCAAGATTCCTCTCGTAAATTATTCTTTCATTTATTTATATATTATTTAACAACCGCGTCCATTGTGAAAATAGTTCACACATATTTTGATAATTCCTTATCGATCATTGCTTATTGCACTCTAGGCAAACAAGTTCAATTTGAGCTTGACCTTTATGTATGACGTAGGCTTTTTTCATCTTTACTATTACTACGCCACTAATTTATTCGATTTAATTTAATAGAGTAGGCGTGTTAAAATGAGCAACGCATCAAATTTGTCTTGCCTTATAATATAATATGTTGAACATTATTTACACGTGTTGTAGACTTAATTAACTCATTCTCTGGTCCATTCATTGCTGCGATGTATTATCCATTGGTTATTGCAGACTGTCACAATATCATTTTTAATGTTTATGTAAATCTGATTCCATCAACCAAATACCTACTATTCGCTCAATACCTATCCAACACGTTTAACCGTCCATATTTTTTATGACGGACTTATCCTGTTTTGTTGGCTGAAGAACCCTTTTCATTTATGTATTTTTCAAATCCCACGAAATATAACAATAGAACGCCAACAAATTTTTCAATTGTTTTTATCTCACTCTTTAGACATAAACCGTGGATAAATGAACCATTGTTGCCAGATCTACAATTTTACGATGCAATACTCGATATTAAATTATTTTATGTTTTATTGTTATGTCTGTTGTATTTTATTACGCTGCCGGGTTTTATTAATAAATCTAAAAACCAGACGCATTTTTCTATGCTGGTAATATTTTATATAAATAATTATTAATTTTCTTTGTGTAACATAATACTCTAACGGTATTCCTTTATATTGATTAAACAATCATTTACTTGGTGAAACATCTTGAAAATAATGAAAAAAGCCAAAGATTTATTTCTGCAAATCTGTTTCAGATTTCTAGAAATCTGAAATTTCTCACTCCTCTTTCAATAATACGACTTGCTGTGAGCAAATCAACGCTCGTGAGAGACGGACAAGGCCTCGAGAATCGATTGCTATTTTTTACTAAGCCGAAACCATTATATTTATATAGTATAGTTTGTATAGATTCCTGATAAATAAAAACGACTGTGAGTCAATTGGTCAAGCAATCTTTTCGTGAGAGAAGAACCAGGTTTCGAGAACTGGATGTTAGCCAATCGTTATGACATCATTGTACGGAGTGACACGGTTATCACGTATATACATGCATCGGTTTAATATAACTGCATGTGATTTCAATTTCAGATCGAATTAAAGGAGAATTCAGTATTATTAAATGAATGATAGAAATTTGCCAAGATAATGAAGTAACTACTGACTTTTATAAATTGCGCCTCCTGTGATCCCAAATATTTACGAGTGCCGATAATAAAGTCTTATTATGCCGCCATTCCCTTAATTAATATTGCGTTTTTTCTATTGCTGTTGTAGTCGAATACAGTAGTAAGCAATTTTTTTAAGGTTTGTTGCTTATCGTGTTTAAAAAGTTTTTGTATTAAAAATACCTTGGAACTCCAATCGCCACTATAACCACTAGAAGAACGGGCTTAGTGGAGCTACTATACAACAACTATGCTTATATGCTCCTACCATTCTATCATACCGAATCTATGAAATAAAAGTATAAAAAAACTTAAAACCTCTGTTAAATATGTAAAACATTCGTAATGTGTGGTATTTTCCTAGCAATAAAAAAAAATGATGACAAACAGACGATCCTTGGCAACACTGCAATTTGGGGCAGCCCTTATTAAACACGTATCAGCTGTCGCAAACATTTTTGTTTACAAAGTTACTTTAATAAATAATTATCTTTAATATTATAATTATGATTATGAAAAAAACGTTTATTTCTTGTGACTGCTTGTTTAAAGCGGTATACCGCCTAAGTGTCATTTACTATCGATAATGGACAGTGAAGTTGCCCTATTTTTATTCAATTTGAAAACCATTAGTATAAACAAAACTAATCTAATTGTCTTATGATTAGCAATCGAAAATTCTATACATACACTATTAAATATTTATTTACTGCTTTCAAAAGTTAAGATACAGCTAACGGCAAAAGATTTATTCGGAGTAGTGTGACATAAACAAGATTATAAAAGGAACTGTCAATAAAGTAATATGTCCATGCCTGTCGGTGTCCGTGGCGCAGTTGGTAGCGTGGCTGGCTACGGTTACGGATGATTTGGGTTCATTCCCCGGTGCGGATGGTTTTCATAGATTGACCTATCAATCGATTTATGGATTTCTGTTCGTAGTCTGAGTCCTCCCTTCCACCCATCCCATCCTCACGGGGCGTAGCGAGAGCGATTAGTTAACCACTAGTCCTGTCATAGCCCTATCCTTCTATCCCTAGTCTCTTCGATAAAAGAGAGGTTGAGCAACTAAGTAACAAGCAGTTCTCGTAGAAAATTCTGTTGAGATACCTCCATTAGGAGACCATATGCTCCACATTGGGAGCGGACATGGAAAAAAACTGAAATGTGATCATTTTTTTATTTGGAATCAACACGAATACCTACATAAGATAACGCAATCGATAGAGTTTTAAATTTTTTTTTATTAAATAATGTTAAATTAATTTCATATTTTACCTTCAACGTTTTCGGACCCCTGCGGCTGAAACTTTCTTACCTGCGGCACTTTTTTTTTTATTCACATTTAAAGCCCATAGTTACCGCCCATATAAGCCTTAAAAAAAGGTAAAGTCCCTCTACATAGGCTCGTTTCCGACTTCGATGTTCCATACTCCATACCGTGGGAGAACTAGGCTACAGTCTATTCAAAAAGTCCTTGCGCCGTGCATACTAGAAACTAAACTAGGCAATTACTTTATTCATTTTATGACTCTATTGATCACCTTTCTTGAAAAAATATACTTTTTTCAATTGGTAGGTAATTTAAACTTGTGGCCTGTGGACCAAGTTATACACATAAATATTTAGTTTTAAAAAAATACCCGCTTTGCTTTCCGAAATGGGGTTATATTCCATTATGGAGTGCTGCTAAATACCATCCATAGGGGGTAATCCGATGGAGCTACAGGATACTGGAATGATCCGGAATGAATTGGAAATACTAAGACCGCATCGCAAAAAGATAATATTAATACACCCTGTAAGAGTGTGAAGCCGTAGCGGGTGATGGTGGGTACAACGTCGAGTACCCTGATATATTAAAAAATATATATATCAATACACCTATTAAATGTCACTCGAATTAACGTTTTAAAATGTCCGTATACGAAGCCAACCACTTGACCACTGCACCACGAAACCGACAAAGAATATAACTATTTAACCCCTGCTAAGTTTTAATAGAATTTAGATCGCAGATCTTGCAATTAAACTTCTTTTATTCTTTTATGGCTCGTTTTTTAGTATGTAAATTCATTCTATTAGTTTTCAATACCTTTTGATAAGTCATGAATTGTTGGTATTTATTCATCAGTTGAAACTTATCACGCGCTGTGCAAAATTGGTATTGTGTAATCATGAATTTACGAATTGGATTTGACTGCTGAAATAATAGTTTTGAATTTGGATTATTGAGATTTTGTACACTTCCATGTATTTTGTCACTAGCGACCCGGGTTTCGCCTTTCGGCATCTTCAGGCATTCGAGCACACGATGTACAACATCTCAATAAACCAAATTTGATATTGAAATTCCATCAAGCACCCTCAGTCGATGTCTTAAATGTTAATAGTTTTGCTTTGTATATTATAGTTTATGCTTAGAATAAATGAATACTAATCACTCGCATCAACCGGTTCGAGGAAAAAATATCCCGAAATTACACGATTGAATTCCCGCTGTTGTGTCAAAGTTGAAGTTTCCTGCAATAGCCAAGGTTGATTATTTAGGGTCCGGATCTTTTCATCCTTCCTGGAAGTGAATTTCAAAAACTCGTCCGAAACAAATCTCTAGAACTACGAATAGTTAATTTACGATTTTTCCTTTACCATCACACCTGTTATATCAATTATGTTAAAAAAATGTTTGATACCAAGCGATATACCGTTTTATACTCATTGCGTCTCTTTTTACATACACTTAGTGATGAGCTTAGTGATCACATAAGTCAATATTTTTAGGAGACAGTGTATTTTATTTTTAATTTTGACCGTATAAACATCAAAAAAGTGACAGAACACTGCTAAAAAAATACATGTTGAGTATTTGATCACATAACTCTGTCTTAGGTGTTTATGAACAATGTCATTTACTTCAAATTTTGTGATTATTTGATTACTAGTAACGCTACCTCTCATAGACGACGGTATTGAAATAAAAATACTGAATGTCTAAAGTAGCTAGTACGTCGGAACTGTGTGTGCATTGCATAACATTTTATTTTATATATTCACCGCGAACGCTTAGGCCATGAGAAAATTTCATACCTACATGTGATATGTGATAATAATAAAACGTCCACCGAGCGGTCTGGGCTATATTTAATATTGTATTTGATAATAGGTAAATACTTTTAAAAATCGAAGAACTTGGCCTATGTGTTTGTTCACCTTAGCCATCGATTTAGCTCCGAATATTTTTTACATACGTTGCTTTTGTTAAACGCAATTGTAAAAAAAATCACAAAATAATTAACACATAAAAGGGGCACGAGATAACTGTGTTTTTTCATTCTTAATTTAATCAAAATCATGAAAATGTTCTATATCATTACTCAAATACTTTTACTGAAAGTAAATGTATTGTCTTTTTTAAAACGGGTTGAATCAGCATCTTACGCTCGAAATATGAATACACAAATGACTAATTTTGTGTCATAATTTACAAAATTCATAATAATTTCCCTTTTTTACACTCATTAAACCGTGGATTAACTGATACCAAAACAAACGCCGGAAATTTATCCTTCATTTAAAAAAATATATTCTGTCATCTCGTTCGTTAGGTATCCAAGATAACCCTTTGTCAACTGTAATCTTTTAATCCACGATGAAAACATATTTATGTATAATATTTCTTCAACGAAATAATTTTTATTAAGACTATGAGATGTTTAATTATAAATAGAATTTATGGCTTTTTTGTTGCTACTTTATTTTATTATTTTTCTACGCTTTTTCTTCGGATGACAAAACCTTTAAATATGCTAAACGTATTGTGCATGGTCGGGTCCGTGGTGCAGTGGTCAACGTCGTTGGTTTCGGTTACAGGTCTCACGGGTCGAGTCTCAGTTCGGAGAGTTTCATACATTGTTTTTTAAAACGATTTATGGATTTCTTTTTATGTATGTTTATGAATTAAATTCTCTCTCACTCATCCGATCTTAAAAACGAGGTGAAGGTGAGAGCGATCAGCTAACCACTTGCCCTGTCCTAGCTCTATCCTTTTATCACTTCTCTCTTCGAAAAAATGGAGGTTGAGCAAGAAACACTTCTGTTGAGATAACTCAATTGGGAGTCTATATACTCCGTAATGGGAGCGGACATGGTTTGAAAAAATTGTGTATTACCGATAATCATAAATATCTTTATATTAAATACTTTGATATATAATTATTTTTCAACTTTAATTTGATAAATTCTAGTACCTACGCCATTGAATAATTACTTCGCACCACTACAGAAAACTTTACTACCACTGTTACAATGAAAGTCACGTTATTTGATTCGATACTGATAAGTTTGCTGAATTAGTTTTGATTACAAAGTGTATTGTCACAATGAAAGCAAAATTTGAAATTTATAACGAGATCGGTTCGCATTGGAGGGCTTGAATTCTGCCGATAAAATCCATCGAATTATGATTTATGTTCGAAGGCATGTATATTTATTAATTTACTGGTATAACCGTACCCGTCATAGATGACGGTATTGAAATAATACTGAATGTCTGAATTAGCTAGTACGTCGGGACTGTGTGTACATTGCATAACATGTTATTTTATATACACTCCGCGAGCGTTTATGTCATGAGAAAATCTAATACCAACATGTGATATGTGATAATAATACAACGTTTAGAGAGCGGTTTGGGCTATTATATATAATTTTATGACTTTCACAATGTAAATAACGTTCAAAACACAAATTTTTAAAAATACAAATAATAAACACTGGAAATTTGTAAGGAAGACAAAATCTAATTAAATGCATTGAAAAATAGTGCTCGTCTGAACTCACTCACTCGTCCACGTGAAAAATGTCGAAATTCGAAGTAATACCGGTATGTCCCAACTACCCTCCATCCAATCATATTTTAAAAACGAGACCACTATACCTGCCCCAATCCTATCTTCGTGTGCTTACTCTCTACAAAAAAGAGAGGTAGAGCATCTGAGTAACGAGCGGTTATCATAGAATAAACATTTCGAATTAATATAAAATTAAAATTGTTAACTTTGTTATTCCACTGGTTTTATCACTAACGTGACGCGTTCCATTCGGATTCCTTATACTCCACATTATGAGCCGACACGGTAATAAAAATTGCACCTATTTTATCCCAAATTCTTGCAAGTGTCGATAATGCTTACTGTGATATGTATATAATATGATTATACAGTTACAAGCCATGCTGCTTTTAGTATATTTAAAGAATTTTTTTTCGACTATTTAGTGTTTGCACCTAACTATAATAAATGTAAAACTATATCAATAGGGTCAGTATGACTATTATTATTTTCTCCAATTAGGCAAAAAAACATTAAAAATCATTACTCAAACTTTGACCGCATTTATTCTAAATATGAACAATACATTTTGCATCGCAAATAATAGCACGTTTCCTTGCTCTTGAGTCATTGATTGCATAATTGCAACTGGCTCCACTAAAAAAATTCTCACGTCATCGTTAGTCTCATAGCAACGCTAATTCGGCCATTGCTCTTATTTTTTTAACCGCATTCGTGTGATAAATGGCGTCTTACATTTCAGAACTTCTCGTGCACTGTAGATATAATCAAAGGAAAAAACATTATAATTAACAGTGCTGTGGCAATTATTGCATTCTTTCAAAGTTAAATAATTTAACCATGGACATCTAGCGGCCAATTAAAGATATTAAAACTCGGCATCTGTCAGAGTTTAGAGTTACAAAAGATGTTCTCAATAGACGAAAAAGCGTCATGGAACCATTTTTACATATTGCCAACACACAAAGAAAAACTTGATAGAAGTTAAATGTTTTCATGCGTAATACCTATTAATTTAAATAAAATAATGAATATCTAAAAGCTGCGCATTTCGGGCGATGTATCGTCATATTATATTGTTGGCTTTGACAAAATGTGTCGTGAAAACACTTAAATTTACTATGAAATTGACTGTTTTATATATTTCATTTATTTTTACATTCTGGATCAGTCATGGGTAATATACGCCCCGTTGATTATTTTTTGCAGCCCGCGAGCTATTACTATGTTTTTCAGTGTAAAATAATAATGTACGCTCATAAAATTCTTTACTGTCACAACACGAACTTTCCAGGTGTTTTAGTTATGTGTGCTTGTCCGTCCATACACTCCATTCATACATCACAGCTCTAATCACTATTTGCAGGGCGAATAGTACAACGCTGTTTCGTCACCATTACCTCAGTTATTTTTTCAAATTCTACCCGTGCGTTCCCATTTTCGGTTTCATTCATTCATTTTCAATGATTAATACTACCCTTTAACAAAAAAAACCTCTGGTCTCAAAACACATCGGTAAGATCAATATTTTCATCTCTCACTAAGAAGATATACAATGTAAATTGCGTGTTGTCATCTTTAAGTGCGTCCTAATGGGATATTGCATATATTTTCTTGGATTTTTGTATATCCAAATAACACTGACTTAATGCGTACTACTTTTTACAAGAAACCGACGAATATGCTGTAACAGTCTGTGATTTAAGATTATTTTCTTCACTAAAAGGAAACAATTATAATTTATGATTGCAGTAAAGAAGAGTTTTTCCAAGCATTTTAATATTTCCATTCTCGCTCTGCTGATTTCGGTATTGCGTGCCAACGTTTATTATGCAACAGATACAAGTAAGTAATATAAAATATAACATTACACGAACATTCTAAAATATATTACAGACACTCTTGTTACTTATTATTTATTACGAAATAACTACGCAATGGTAATGATTAAAGCAAGTTTTCTGTCGTTTATGGTTTATAAGACGTATTTGATCCCAATCAAACACTGGTTGTCCTTCCTCCTTCAAAGGTCAAAGCTCCACCGAATGCATTAAAATATAATATCGATGTCTAGTTTTGATTCGCTCTTGGACTTGCACGGGTATGAAATCCGGATGGAAACCATGACACATTGATTTTTCAATCTACTGGAGGCTTTCTAACCAAAGGTATGAACGTTTCTGTATCGTCTTAGAGTTAAATTCTAGAAACGTCACCGCCTGAAACGTCAGCGGACATTTTGTTAATCGTTGCTTTTCATGTAATTATCCAACCAAACGCAGCATACTTTAGAAACACGTTTCATCTACTTCACTATATTTTTTCATTTGCAATAATCGTATCCGCTTCTGTACCTGCAAATCTATTCACAATAACAGCAGTAAAACTGAATCTCACCCTAAATCGAAGCATTTATTATGAAATGTAAGTAACTATTGTATGTTTCAAAATATTGTTTGTTTAATAAATTTGTATTGTGATCACTTGCAAAACCTTGCGATAAAGAAAACGCAATTCATTATCTACCAACCTGTTATATTTACTTTAATGTTTCGTCAAATTTTGTTATATCAACAGTGGGACTCGACTCGACTCTCTTAAATATTCTTCATGACTTTACATAATAGATATTTACACAATTAAAATGATTGCTATATACAAAAAAAAAATACATGCTACTGTGTCTATAATTTAAGTAATCTTTTCGTTAATCTTGACAATATGAAATGATCATATATTCTTCTATCTGCCATCATTTCTGTTCTTATATAATATTATAATCCTTCCTTTGCTATTCATCTTGCCCGACCATCATATATTAATTATCATATCTCATTCATCAACTCTCTTCCACAATTTTATTTCAGTAATATAACTGCTATGTCTCGTATAAGCATCATTCTTCGATCATAAAAAATACGAAAAAATATGCATGTCATACAGTATTATAATAATAGTAAATGAAATTTTAAAAAGATATAATTATTTCACTGTTTTACATGGCTTTAATGTGCCTAATTTAAGTACGCAAGTGATTTATTAAATGCGGGGCTCCTAAGCCTGTGTAAGCAATAATCGTTTGAAACAAGAGTTTGTTGCTCGACGCCGACTCCAGTTTAAAAAGAAAATTATAAATCAGCCGATGCGTGAACATCCACGAACTCTGAATACGTAATATTATCTTAATCGCGCATCGTCAATCCGTGGGGCGTATACACTTTATTGACACCTCAATTTCAAAAAACCATGTCACATCCATGCCTCAAAAGATGTCATTTACGAAGGTCCACCTTAAAAGTCATCTTACGCTACAAGCAGTGCTGTTTGTTAAATTCGCAATTTATAACTAGTCTTAAGAGTCCAAGTCTACCAATAAATTGTATTTCATTTAAGACATCGACTGAGGGGACAAAATACATGGAAGTGTATAAAATCTCAATAATCCAAATTTGAAATTGTATTTCGTTTATATTTATGTAGATCGACTATCAACAACGAAATTTAAGCTCTTATTTTTCGTTGAATAGGTGTAATATATATTTGAAACGATTTTAAGCTAATCATTAAGAACAAGCTAATCACGAGGAGTCTTGATTGAATTCAATATTTTTTGTTTTTAAACGGATACTTCAGCTTATGCGACATCCTAGTTTGACAGTCGCCCTGTCATAATATAAGTCATTGCGGGCTTAGCAGATTTGATTTGTGGTAATTGAATCCGTTAAAGAACTCTTAAGTGGGTACAATGTACACTGATGTGGATTTACGACTAAAACCAATTGCATTACGATAATGGCGATTTCCACAATATTTAATAACCTCAATGCACACCTAAACCCCTAAATATTACATCTGCTATGGAGATTAGTATGTAATAGGGCTATTTCGGAACGCAACGCTGGCGATAAATGACATGCGCACTACTTACATTATGTGTGGATTAGTTATAATGACGTTGCTTGGATTTGGTTTTTTTTATTCGTCTTAATCGTTTTCAATATTTTTCAAATCTTTTGAGTAAAATATAAGTATCCGCAGATCAACAGAATTGCATTTTGTTTTACTTGTTTCATAATGTAGATACGTATCTTGATAAAAAAAACGTTCGACCAAGAATTCAGGAATCGATATAGTCAGGTCAAATTATATGTCAATACAGGTTTCATTTTTAAATGAAGAAAAATACAAATGAACAGATTAATTTAATAAATGCTGAAAAATTAATGGCTATTTTAAAATGAATTCAAAGATGTTTAGGAATCGTAACAATTAACTTGGAATCCTTAGTAGTAACACATACCACGAATGTATGTAAAAAAAAACTCAAAGTTCTCAAACTTAGTTATGAGCTCCTCGATGAAGTTATTCAACATTCTTTTACATTTAGCCTTCCGAAGGTAATATTACAAACTACACATAAAAAAGCATTATGTCCAAGTAAGCCGGTTTTGCGAACCCTTTGGTTGATTGGTTTTTAAGTCGGCTGGCCGACATTTGATACATTTACTCTCTTGAATGAGGTTAGCAAAGTCAACGTATTCGATTACATGTAAGATATTGCATTTGAACTAAACCATAACGCGTATTAACACAGGTTAAATGGATATTTTCTCAATCTGTTTGATATTGTTTTTTATACATATCAAATTAATCCACATACAGGCTCAAATGATTTTACCTATTTGGTCAGTTTTTATTTTTTTCTTTTTGTAAGTACTGTCATTCGAATCTCCGAAATCTCCAAAAGGAATAGAGAACCTACCTAACAGCCCTCTGTTATGCGCTCGGAGAGCCTTACTTCTGCTTGCGTCTTCTTCCGATGGTTGGAAATCCGGCGTCTTGGATGATTTTTTGTTAATATCCATAGGATGTACTCGGCGGAACTTAACGATGCTGGCATATTATGGGAGAAAACATAGTAATTAGCGGGTGACAGGGAATCATGGAGGCATCGCGTGGTAGCCATATGCTCCACACAGGGAGTGAATATGGCTAAAAAAGAGAAACAAAATATTAAAATTCATTTATGACATTAACATGGCAAGAAGGCATTATAACAGTATCCACTGAGCAGTAGATTCAGTTATTAAACGAAACAGTCGATATTTTAATTTTGGTTAGAAATTGAAATAACTTATCCTTTCCTACCGACAATAAATAAAAGAAATGTTGCTCACTTTTACTAACATTCTGACCAATCAATTATTGCGCACACTAAACAATTAATTGAATATAATAACCTAGCAATACTTTATTCTGTTTTGTACAATCAAGTTTCTATAATACAGTAAGCATTGAAGAAATTCAAACTAGAACCGTTTGTAAAACAGCTGCCTTTTACAAGTAAAGATATACGGCTAGATCAGTGGTTTTCACGGAAAATTTTTCCGTGGCCGCATTATAAACATCAGTGGTCTTATGGAAATGTCTCGTGGTCGCACCAAATTTTGGAATCGTGATTTAAAATACTAGGCCGTTACATTTACTAAAAAAAGGGATCAACATATAAGTTTATTCAATAAAACACATTCATAGATGTTGGTAGTGGCGTAGCTACGGGGTTTTCTACAGGGGACGGTCATTTCCTCGAATTATTTTTAAAATTACCACTTTGTATTGTTTTGCCATAAAGTATAACGTAGCAGAAAATTGCGCCGCAGGCAGAAAATTTTTGTGTTTAAATTTAATTTCTTTAAAAACATACAATATTTTTACAATCCTGTTATTTACAGATGCTTAGATTTATTCGGAGTAGTGTGACATAAACCAGATTATAAAAGGAACTGTCAATAATGTAATATGTCCATGCCTGTCGGTGTCCGTGGCGCAGTTGGTAGCGTCGCTGGCTACGGTTACGGATGTCTCGGGTTCAATTCCCGATGCGGACGGTTTTCATACATTGACATTTCAATCGATTTATGGATTTCTCTTCGTAGTCTGAGTCTTCCCTTCCACCCATCCCGTCCTCACAGGGAGTAGCGAGAGCGATTAGCTAACCACTAGTCCTGTCCTAGCCCTATTCTTCTATCCCTACTCTCTTCGTTAAAATTAAAAATTCTGTTAAGATACCTCCATTAGGAGACCATATGCTTCACATTGGGAGCGGACATGGAAAAAAAAATAGAATACACTCACTGATACACACTGATGTATTTGGATAATCTCACGTCAATGATAATTACAGGATTGAAAGATGAAAAGCGTTGGTTAATGCAGTGCAGCCCAAATTAACCCGATGAGGGTTACTGTACTGATCCGGATAAATTTATATCTAAAAAATCATTCATTACAAATACGTTTTCCGTCGTATACGTACGCAATACGAATAAACAAATGTCGTATTTATTTTCTATTACTATTTTTTTTAATATCAATATTTATTACTATAGAACCGTTGGTGGTCACGGAAAAATCCTCTGGTGGCCACACATGAGAACCACTGAACCACCAACACAAGAACAACCGTTCTTTTTCATTCATATATCGCTTTTAAAAAAATGTATATATTTGTATTTATCCGTTCAGGGATTCGAACCTCCCTTGGTTGAACCATAACAATACAATGCGGCCACGGTCGCTATATATAGTATAACTGTTTTACCCTCTTATTTTTTATAGAATCTAGATCACAGTCCTTTCAATTAATTGTATGAAGAATATACTTAAACGACAATCTCTATTTCACTTAGTATAGCGAGTGAGAGACAATATCTTAGAATTAGATACAGCTTGTCTACGGTAATCAAATATTATCGTCATTACACTTGCTCGAAATTTGCTGTTAATAGAGATAATTCAATTAACCCAGTTAGTCATAGACGAAGGCGATAAGTTATTTACGTTATATTGTGACAAACAGGCACAAAGTTGATTATAAACTTTGCCTACGACATTCTAATCCAATAATGAATGGCAAAAACACATTCCGTTTCATTCAAGTGTGCAAAATAAACGCTGCATTTCACTGCGTTATATTTTTAAAAAAGTCGTCTATCCTTAGAACTATAATTTAATTTTAATTAAATATGATTTCTTAGTTATTACTACGTTTTGATTTACTATGAGTGGGAAGTGTTTCGTTCATTTCAGAAACATGAAGACTGACAGAATCGTAAAGTTCTCTTTTGAAAACATTAATTCATATAACTTATAATTTAAGACATCGACTGAGGGTGCTTGATGGAATTTCAATATTAAATTTGGATTATTGAGATTTTGTACACTTCCATGTATTTTGTCACTAACGACCCGGGTTTCGCCTTTCGGCATCTTCAGGCATTCGAGCACACGAATGGACTCGAACTGAGAGACAGTAAACAGTGTCTAACGCTTATATAGAAGATACAAATGCGACAAATATCATTTACGAGGCAATACATTATACGTCTGAGAGCCACACCGATACCTGAGTTAAAATTTTGGAAATCGCCCTAATCCTTATTTTGTAAACACCATATTACCAGAGTGGCGATTGCCGAAGGGGAATTGCCGCTTTTCAACTTCTTTTAGAAATACCAGTGATTTTATAATTATAATAGGATTGTGGGTTTTGACGGGATGTAATTCGACGAATGGGTAAATATATACAATCATTCCACATTGAGTGAAATCTGTTAGGTGTTTCAACGTATCGGATATAATAGCGGAGAATTAGGAAGGTTCAGCTGCTCATTCAAGATTGGTAAGGAGTATAACTGGCCTCTATTAATTTCTAAAATTTCCTGATAAAATAATTTATAATCCCCCATGTTTTTATGCAACAGTTTAACCCCATCATCCGCATTAAACGTATGGTTCTCCATTAGCAAGTGATTTGCGAATGTCGAAGTTTCTTTTTTTAATCTAAAGGCAGCTAAATGTTCTGATACCCTTATATCTAATGTACGTGTGGTTTTACCCACATAGAAATGTTGGCAATCATTGCATTGTAATTTATAAATACCAGATTTGTTCTTAAAGTTTACTCTATCTTTATTGTTAATAAGTAATTTGCCTAGAGAGTTTTTGCAATAGAACGCCGGTCTAACACTATCAGCGAGTTGTTTTTTAATTTTAAAGCTTGTGCAACCTAAATAACTTATTCTATGCCAGATTCTAGGGCGGTCTATGTCTTTAGACAAGTTCCCGAAATATAGCATCTTTTCTGCTAATTTACGTTGTTTTTTTGATACAAGACTATCTATAAGAGACGCCTCATAGCCATTATTAATGGCAATTTGTTTAATAATGTTTAATTCGTTTTCAAAATTAAATTTATTTAGAGGTATAGTGACTAATCTGTGAACCTGAGAATGGAAAGCAGCCAATTTATATGAGAAAGGATGGTCTGAGCTAAAATCAATGGCCGCATCTGAAAACGTCTGTTTTCGGTAAATTTTAAATTCATGAATGGAGTTTTTAATATCAATATTAAGGTCAAGGAAATTTATATTCTTGAACCCTACTTCTAAAGTGAATTGAATTTTATCATCTAGTGAGTTAAGAAAATTATGAAGGTTAGAAACTTGTCTCTCAGTTCCATTGAATAGACAAAGGATGTCATCTACGTAACGGAACCAATAAACTACGTTTCTAACTTCTGTTTTATTGCTAAAAATAAGGTTTTCTAAATAGTTCATGTAAAATTCTGCTAATAGTGGTGACAAACAACTTCCCACCGTCAAAACCCACAATACTATTATAATTATAAAATCACTGGTATTTCTAAAAGAAGTTGAAAAGTGGCAATTCGCCTTCGGCAATCGCCACTCTGGTAATATGGTGTTTACAAAATAAGGATTAGGGCGATTTCCAAAATTTTAACTCAGGTATCGGTGTGGCTCTCAGACGTATAATGTATTGCCTCGTAAATGATATTTGTCGCATTTGTATCTTCTATATAAGCGTTAGACACTGTGTACTGTCTCTCAGTTCGAGTCCATTCGTGTGCTCGAATGCCTGAAGATGCCGAAAGGCGAAACCCGGGTCGTTAGTGACAAAATACATGGAAGTGTACAAAATCTCAATAATCCAAATTTGATATCATTTTCATTGAGAAAAGTTTTACTGATATCTAAAAATTAAAAACAATTCATTTTCAAATATTTTTTATGCTACATAGGCAAGGTCGACTTCATAATAATTACGAATACCAAGTGTTTAAGTCTATTCATACGGCTGTACAATTAGTGCACGAATATTTGTTGATACCTCTTCTCTTTACAGTCTTATAACTCACTTCTGTCGGTGATAAGATTCATAAAACATTTGAAATTGATTTTCCTTGTGGACCGCCACCCTTCGCAAATAACGAGGGACTACTGTTTAATTACGGTACAGGAAATTCGTAATTTATGCGAAGTTTGAAAATTATGAGATGTTGTGAAGGCCACAAGTTGACATTCCGATTGATGAATTCAATTATTAACTTCCTGTTGTAATTCATTTTATGATATGCTAGCATCGAAGGTATAAATGAAAAATACTATATCGACTATTGAAAGGGAAAAGGACGTAACCCACACATAAAATATTAAACATACACAACTTTGAGTTGCATGAAGACTAATGATATGGCGTTTTATTTACCCAATCTGATTTTAATTTAATAAGTTATTTAAGAAAAACCAATAAAATAGATGGTTACGTCTTTTTCCCCCGACAAAAATTATCAACTCCAATGTAGTTAAGCAGCTTACAGCATTTTTCCTCACCAGTTTAAAATGACTTTTTGAATAAACGTATAGAATTATGGCAGCTAGTACACTTTTGCATATATTTAAAATAGCTTTCTTAGGATTGCATCATAATTAATTAACTGGAAATTTGATTACATTATATAATAAATCACATAGAGTATGTAGCACGTCAAAAATATTAGTTATAATTATATCAATACAAGCCTAATAGCACACTGCAACATTTTTTTTAAAAACAATGCATGAAAAATAGACGAGAGAATATATCAGTAGGTCACATTTATTCCATTTTACGAGTAGTGTTATCTGAATTGTTCTTATGACTAATTTACAAGATCATCGAATATTATGCATCGTATAATATTAGAACTTTATATAAAGTAGTGAATACTAATAATATTGGTCTATTAAAATGATTTCAATCGTAAATATAAGCGTATTTATAATAATTTTAGGTAAACAGATTGACTCGAAACATAACCTAAAAACCGCACGGTGATTTTTATAGTAAATATAGCAAAAATTGCAAAACTTGCTCGTCTAATATGAACAAGAGATGATTGATCTATGACTTAAGATATAGTGTTGATGTAACAGGGTTGTTTTATTACAATATAATTGTAATTTACGATTACGACAATCTTATCTGAGCTGCTAATAATATTATTGATGTGGTGTAAGTCCTTTTTCCTCGCCCCGAATTTCAAGGCCCCACTTTTTCGCAAACTTAAAATCCAAATTTTGATACTAATTAGGCATTTACAGCGTACATCCTTTTGATATAACCTATATTAAGTTGCATACATTGTTATTATCGAAAAAAAGCTCTTTTTAAATAACTGAGGGTTACGTCCTTTTTCCTTTCCACAGTCGATACTATTATTCAAACACATATGCCTCTCCCAAATACGTAAGTAGAAACGTAACATATTCCTCAAGATACAATATTTAATTAATGGTGTCTTATCCAAAAAAAAATAATACCATTGCTTACATGTCTACCAATCAGATATACTTAATTTTGGATTATTGAGATTTTGTACACTTCCATGTATTTTGTCACTAACGACCCGGGTTTCGCCTTTCGGCATCTTCGGTAATCGGTCGTTAGTGACAAAATACATGGAAGTGTACAAAATCTCAATAATCCAAATTTAATATTGAAATTCCATCAAGCACCCTCAGTCGATGTCTTAAATTAAATCAGATATACATTTAGCTATTCTGCGAATCAGTATATTTAAACGTATTTGAAAAGGATCATATATTAAACCCGTATTTTGAAGAATAAAGTGTTATTGCAAATGAAATCGATACTATTAAAACGTATCGATAGTGTCTACAAATAGTATTTTTATTGTTGCGCAATGCGATACTTTATCGCACAGCTCTATGTCTTGATAAATTAATACATAAGTTAACCCAAGTTGAGTGACAAATTGAAATAAAAATTGAAGTACTTCAGATAAAATTTACATCTAGATAGCATATTACAATACTCTGCCTTACAACTTACAACTAAGAGTTTACATTCTTTTTTTTTATATATACTTTGATAATCTATAAACTAGAAATAACTATGTGAAATTGTCTATATATATTAAGCTCCAAGCATAAAAAAATCTTCTTATATTGACCACCAAAGTTGAGATTATTTCACAGCAATTTTTAAATTTGTGTAGCAAGTGCCGTGAGATATAAATCATTTTTTTCGTGCGTTCATAAATATAGTGTTACAACCAAAATCCTGTATTTTACTCAATACCTGCATGATTCTGTCTTTCTTGTGACGTCACCCTTATAATAATTGCATTAATTCGCATTCACACAGTTTTATAATAATGTTACTAGGTACTACAATAAGAGTAATAGAGTCTACCATATACATAATCCATACAACAAATCATGTCTTTAACCATATATTCACCGATCAACTCTCTGAAGTTGGTTATACCTAATTATTGTTGGCATTGTGCAAATAGAATTGTTTTTATCCCTACCTGCATTATTTGTCTAGTCAGTGAACACATAAATATTGATAGTAGAAGTAACTCATACCTGTCGATGATAACTGTATCTAGTATATACGTAAATCAATTTAGAACATGGGTGTACCTGCTATTCTGAGAAATCGTAAGTAGAATGATACTCAAACCTACAAACATATCCGAGGTAAAAAAAAATGTTAATCCTTATTATTACTTAGTAATACTTAAATAATGTTGCTAATATTTTTTTATGTGAACATTTATAATAATCCCATTAAACTGCTTATTATGTTTTCATTGATTATTGATTATAAGTTTTCATTGATTATAAGTATATATATATATATATCATTCATACATAACGTTTGATAACATTTTTGTGTATCAGATTTGATCATTATCAAAGAGTATGCTTACTGTGATACCAATAAATATATTTCAATTTGATTAATTAGCTTGTCTTTTTAACTTCCTTAATACTTTTTCAATTTTTGGACATTTTGCATCGCGATGATGTGATACTACCTGAATGAAGCTTACTTCATGTATGATCATACACGACTATGACCTTATAACGCTGGAACAAGCTTTCCACATCTCATCAAAGATAATAAATAGCTCAATAGTTAAGAAATTATTTTACAAAAATTACTCAAATTAATCTGCTTACTGATATTTAGTAGTGTCAATACTTTTCAGATAGTCCTCCTTTAATGTATCCTTTAATTTCCAAGACATAATATTATTATTTAGCTGACATTTTTGGTACTGTCAGTAGAACTTTCTATGTATTAAGTTTATTTTATTCTTTATTGAATTTTGTTAACATTTCCGTATATTTTGTTTGTTCTTTTTTGTGTTGTTGAATTTTTATTCATCTGCCAGTTAATTCAATGCAACTATACAAAATAATTTCTGAATGAAAGGAAAATATAATGAGATTGATTGTTTAAAAACTAATCTTAAAATGTTTTTGGTCCGTTCTCTCTCATGCACTTAGATTTGTATTATATGATGAAACACGAGACAGCAGCATGAAAGCGTTATACTATAGTATTACCAAGATTAATTGGCCGCCGCTGAATTCGTAACTAGAATTGTCAGTCTAGAATAAATTTCTCCAATTGCCATTTTATGCAAAATAAATATCTTGTCTACTTTTAATAACCGTCGCTAAAACATCTGTTTTGAAATATATTGAATTTTCAGTTCTGTTTGACTATGACAACATTCCTAACGCGACGGTGACAGCCTCACTAGCGGCCAAGTTAAATTGGTACATCTATAATACAATAGATTCTCTATAATAATACCGTATTTGAATATAAGTCAGCACGAAATCACTCTTTTGCATTCACTCTGGCAAAAATATCATTTTTGCACATGTTTGAGTTACACAGTTGTTTTTTATTAACACCTGTTGTAACATTATCAACTTGTTTTCACACATTCCATTTTATCATTTACTATTAGTGCAATATTCTTTGAATATAATACATGTATACGATATGTATTCTTATCATATTATATTGGCTTAATTAAAACTAGCCACCGAGTATATGATAGGTATATAATGTAAACGCATTTGAAGTAGGTATACTAGATTTGACAGTTTGAATGGAAATCTTTAAAGTATTGTAAAACTTAAATAAGAAACAATTTGTAAAACGTTTTTTTGCTAATTCACCAGACATTTTTAGGTGTTTGAGATCAATTAATTAAGTCAGTTGACATCAACTAAATGAGATAAAACATCACAAACATTAAATCAATATGCCCAAGATCTCAAATATTAATTTGAGAAAACTAACATTTGATATTAATCAAATACGAAATACAAATGATAATCGTAATTTATCGTGGATATTTATATGAAATGGTGTTCATTAATTGATATTTATCAATTCATTAGACAAAGTATGAAGGACTGGCGGGGCAATCTAGGAAAAAAAATTCATAATCCTTCAATAGTAATGATAATTGTCACCTACATAGGTGACAAACAAAGTTCCCTCTTAGCTGCGCGCGTGCGCGGCTCCGCAGTAGTTTTAGAACACCCGCGTACTCATGTCGTGTTGTCGAGGACTCCGATTCAAACTATTAAAATTCATTTTTTTAAGAAATATCCTATGAGATAAGAAAATAAACCACTATTATTTTTATTGAATATTAATATATATAATAATAATTTAAAGTATGTAAAGTAAAATAAAAACACTTATTTATATGATAAATATTCAAATATGACATATTGGTGTTTCTAAAAAGTATAAATTATGCCGCGCATTTGTTGATTTGGCCTACTCAGCCTTTGGATTTCCCACGCTGAGAACCACTCATCTTAGGGGAAACATTGGTCGTGAACTGTCATTATTCAACTTTTTCACTATAATATCTTTATTATTCTTTCATGGATAACAATAAAAATATTTAGTTTGGCTTCCAATATCTAATAATTTTATCATAAAGACGTCACTGACCTATGTACCAACTTTTGACATTACGACTTCATATGCTTTGTCATTTTTTATTATTGTTTTTAATGGACTTGGAACATATTTATCATAAGAATGATTACATGTGCCCTTCAACTCGGAAGATTGGGTTGACGCTCGCGATTAAAATGGATCTAGGGGCATATTGCACGATCACAGTTGTGTCACAAATATTTGATCAAATTTGTTATACGAAGATCTCACTGGAACATATCTGTTTTCAGTAAATTTCACTAATACTGTATAAAACTACAATTATATGACACCGCCCCGTACTTATGGGGCGGACAGGGTCTTCAAAACCAATCTGCAGACTCTTCCTATTAATGAAAATTTAAGAATGTAATACCCCTGCTGAGGCGTTAAGGGTGGGGGTCGGATTTGTTGGTTGATGTTGTTGATTTGCAGTTTGAAGTGGGGGGGAAGCGCCTGCGATCCTGCCAGAGTCAGTGGAGTTCCGACCGTTCTGGGGGGGAGGTCGCGGCAACGCCTGATCCCTTCGATTACGATAAAACCACTTACACAGTTTAAATTAAAAGTATGTAATTCTGTTGTGTCTAATGTCTTGTGAAACTGTAGCTAATTGCAATTAAATCAGATGAGTACACGGATAAACGACCGGGGTTTTAATGGAAGGAACCGTTGTTTTCTCCTTTGTTGTCCTTATCCCAGGACGCGGGCCTTGAAGTGTGTTGAAGCCCGCACCCCGCTTCTCCCCGCTCCTACACCGTCATCCCTCGAGCGGCGAGCGAGACAGATGTGATTTGTGTCGTCTGTTGTTTCTTTTCTCCTACTCTCTCATATATTGTTAATAATATAATACAGGGCCTCCCATCCTTCTTGAGTCCATTTCCCCTTTTACCATTGATCAGAATATATTTCCTCCCATCCCAAAATAATCTTATCCTAACTCAAAATGTGCTTTCCAAATATGCATATATTTAATATTGAAAATCTTGAATAAACTGCAGTAATTCCCCCGCGATACTCTAATATTCTTCAACCCTATGGAGGAATTCTCGACAGGTTGGGAACCCCTCTTATAATAGTGTTTGATATATATATGTATAAAAATTATTATAAAAAAGATTCTTATAATTAAAAATGGAACGGTAATCTTGATATATTTTTCAATTGAAAGACAATTTGATACAGGAATGAATTTTGATGAATTTGGAGGTAGCTTTGTGAAAATTCATTTTTAATTTAAAATTTAAATCGGTTACTTGGTTATTACTGTTATTTCACTAGTAGCGCTACTAGTTGTGTCTCTTTTTCTGCCGCAAAAATTACTTAATTCTAAAAACAATGACATTCTCTAGGAAATTAAATTGCTGATAGGAAGTTTGCAAAAAATCAAACATTAGAATCAAGGAAACCGATAGAATATATGTTTCCTTGATTTCCATGTATGATAATTTTGCATATTGCAATTCATAATTGAATTTTCTACAGAACTGCATTGTTTTTAGCGGCGATTAGTAAATAATCGAGAAGAAAAAGAGCAGCATGTTGTTACGCATATTTCAAAAGGATGCTTAGTTCCAATGACATTACTGTAACATCTCTGCAGGGCACCGGTTGTCGACCGCTGTAATAAACCATTGTGACACTTATACACCCTTATTGTTATTACAACAGAAAAATGCATTTCACGCTGTGGAACGGTCTGTAATTTGTGTCCCAGTATATATTACATTATATCAATCATTTCAGGAACGTTAATATCTCGAATAAAAAATTGCTCAATTCGAACGGCAAAGTAGCACAACTTGGCTTATAATAAATATGCAACACTAAAACAAATGACTTGCGATTTGTGTAAAGAACAAAACATTCGTCTAGCAAATGGCGGCTGCATTTTACATGACGCAGTTATGAATAAATAATATAAAGACAAACAATCACTGGCTTCATTGATTTTCTTCTTCAAATAACCGAACAGTTTTACGAAAGAACTTATTATTCATACAAACATATAGATTATGTTTGCGGTGGATTTAAAATACACCAAACAAATCTGCTTCATATTTATTACGTTAAAACTACGGTGACCATCCGTCCTATTTTCAAATTTATTAATGTCGGACACTAACAGTGTCCGGTCAGAATGATATCTTAACGCCGAACGTAACGATGTTGTATTCACTCTTTACATGTTTATTGAATTGGTATTAAACATAGCCAGTATCGTAACACATGAAGAAAGACAGTAGTCATATAACTTTTCATCTCAAAAGCTAAACCAGTAATACTTTTCCCCAAAATATAAGTATAATTAATGTTCAAACTCGATCAAAATCATTACGCTTGGCGTAAATGTGTTGGTCGTTGCGAACTGGGCACTGTTATTGTCCAGACACTAATACATCTGAGAACATGACCGCAAATTTCTTTGCTTATAATCAAGGATACATTGAAAAATGTAGTTAAGTTTTTGAAAGAGTAATAATTTTCTTTTTGCTTTTTTAAACGTTTAACAATTCTTTGCAAAATGCACATATCTTATCGAGTGTCAGAAAAATGAATGTTCCATATTTATAAAGACCTTCTGCTGCGCGGTTTTTATATATTTACTGTTTAAATATACAGAATAATAAAATAATGGCAATTTAAATAACCCCCCGAACAATAGACTTATAAAATAAAAGACAGATGGTCACCGTCACAGAAATCTCAAATGGTCTTTCAGTTGCCAAAAAAAGTGCAGACTTCTCGACTGAAGAGATTTATTGGGTGCTTGCCAGATACATACCGCAAACGAATCGATTTGAAAGGATTACTCGGACAGTGGGGTTAAAAATTGTGAGGTCTGAAAGGTTGGCGACCGCTGTTGTAGAGCCCACTATGTATAGTCAAATCGGTTGATCACATTGGCGAGTATATTACTGAATAAAAAAAACAAAGTTTTGCAATATTGTATAAAATAAGCCAACTTATGGTGACAGAACAGCATTATCGTTAATCAAATATTATTGCTTGAAGACCCCCCTGTACTTATTCCTTTATTTTCTGCCACTGACTTTCATTCCATATTTTAATATAATGTACTTCTTATCATCATTTTTCATTCTATAGTCAGCGATTAGAAATCAACTTTGGGACGCATTCATTAAAATTGCACATTGTAGTTATATACTGTTACTCACTTAACCTATTCGCTACCCGTCCCGTATATATACGGGATCAAAAGTTGTACCCCATACGCCCATCACACATATATAAGCATCTCTCAATATTCGAAAAATATATAAATATTTAAAAATTGTTGCATTATATTTTGATGTTGTCCCAGTCCATACCATTATTGAAAGTTTGGGCGCGAAATGATCAATCGCGTTTGGCGGTTGAGTATGGAAAGGGTTGATTGACTGACTCCTGAAAATGTGTAATGTAGGAAAGTGGAGTATTGTCAAAAATAACTTTAAAAGTGTGTTTTCAAATATCTATTTATCAATCGAACGATGGGTATATTAATGTTAACAACACTTTTTTTACGTTTTTACCTTGGACATACATGCCTTTGATCATAAATCGGCTGAAAAATTAGCTTATGAAATTGTTCGTACTGAGACTCGAAATCGTGAGTACTGCAAAAGAAACAAACTACTTCGACCACTCCTCCACATATCCGGCAGTATCAAAATTTAACATCTTTTAACATCGATTAATAGTTAACAATATTAAACGTATTAATTACTTCCCTTGCTAAAACCCTGTCAAATGTTCTGCTAATTCTCTGACCTGAACCTAACTTTTCAAGTGTTAGGGTTCCCAAGTCATTCTTGAGGAAGAACTACAGGGATCATTGTTTTAATCCCTTTGTACAGGTCTATTTTCAGAGTCAAACCTTCGTGGTATAACCCTACCAGACCTCGGTGGGGTTAGCTTAAGCTTTAGAACTAACTATGTTAAGGTTTGAGCCTCTTTGCCCACCTTTAATTTATTATCCCAAACACTTAACTGGGAATAGTGTATTACCTACTATGTTTTTGTGGTATAAACTTAACTATCATAAATAATATATTGTTATTTCACAAGTCTGCTGTTGAAACTAATTTAAGTGCTGTCATTTGCTTAAAATATTCAAAATTTATCAGCTAAGGCAGACAATACGGGCGTCGCCAATAGCCGGTTTCCAAAATTTATTTTTCGCTCAGATAAATTTGTAATCTTCTAAACTTCTTCTCTAAGCGGGAAGTGTGATCAGATCAAAAGCATTCCTCTTCTTGTGAGCATTCTTGCACTCTGACACAAGGACGGTCAAAAGACTGTTACACAACAAATCAATGCCTTATTTTTAAATACTTCATTATAAGTCCAAATCCACATTTGAGAAAAAAATAAAAGGAACATTATATAGAATTTTTCATTACAAAGGTTTGACTTGATTTAGCATTGGAAGCATAAATCATTTAATAGTATCTGTGTGAGAACGGAAAAGGGCATTAAGTAACATTCAATGAACGACGCTGAATTAGTAAACTTCATGTTGAAACATCACATTTTTCATCAAGGTTCTCATGAAAGCAAATCTTTTTTTGATTCTCTTTATAAGTATCGATTTTAATCTTAACGTCCTTATCCTTTCGCCCACAGACATATTTGTGCAATGAATGTGGTTTGTATCAATTTTATAACGTTCTTTGTAAAAGAATCCAGTCGACATTGGTATTGTTTTTCGATTATCAAAATGTAAATTTGACTGCAAGATGTACTCTTAAAAATAAATGTCAATCACAGGATAACCTTTTTTGAGTATACTTATAATCAATAAACATACTTTAATAAAAGAAATGGTATCTCAGGGCTATTTACCATATTTTAAAATGCAAGATTGGTCACTAAATAACGACTTTTAAAACAGATAAATTAATCTTGTATTCAAGAACCTACTTATATGCTAAGCAGTGAATGAACGGGCATTTATGTTTCCTCAATGAGTCATAAATCTATTATTATCAAATGTTTCCTGTTGTCGAAGTTTTACATAATTCTCATGAATTCTGGTTGAGACACTATGTTGTCACAAGTATTACGCGATTTAAATTAAATATCTTGTCAATATGAAAATATCTTTTTAGGTTAATTAATCTATATACATATTATATTATTCTTACGTGATAATTTATACTTCAAAAGTATTATTATACTTGATTAGATGCGAGCGGCATTCGCACAAAATCGTGTGACATTTGTTAATTCGGTTACATAGACCAAACAGTTTTTATTTTATTATTACATATCGCGTTACAGAATATCTATATAATTGCGATTATTTCAACATGAAGAGTCATGAATTCTAAGAAAATAATACCTTTATTAATAACATTCTCCAGGCAATAGACAATTCATCGCCTAGGGAAACATGGTTGCGTCTACTGTTTTTTTTTCACATAATCACTTTTGAATGCAGCTTTATTCGCATTCAAAATACGGTTCTATGTGCATTAAAGAAAATTTGCAATTGTCCGTAAATCCATCAAAATTCAAATTAGAAAAATCTTCTATCTGAAAAACATACAAATTTTACAGTGCATTAAGGTTCCATCTGCATACATAATTAGAAATACCGCGTGAAGGAAATCACAATCTCTAAAGTGGCTGTCTCTTTCATTCACGTATGTGGATGCATAAGTGTATTTCATTCTGAAAGTTACATTTTCTGAAATCTTAAATTGCTTTTGAACTATTTTAGTTTTTCCAGATAGAACCTTGTTTACTCAAAGTGACGAATTGCCCCCTTGTTTTCTTTAAAAGGTGCTTCTTGTCTTCTCCCATTTTATATCATGTAGTTTTACGAAGTAACCCCCTTTTTACATAGAGAATGTATTACCATAATATAATCGCCTCTTTCGTACGGAGGCAAAATTCACCTATGTGACTTCAATTTTCTGATATCCCTTTGTTTCCATTAAAATATCTCCTTCCGATGGTAATTTATAGCAACCAAATTTGCGTTCATCATTTGTATAATTGCAATTAATAATAATACGTATCTGTAAGGTTAAGAAAGTCAGATTGAAGATTGGCAAAAATTTGCCATTGATACCTTTTATAATTACTTGAATGATGTGAACTGTCAATTCTTGGTGAAATATTATAATGTATATTTAAAAAAAACAGTTTTATCATTTAACTCGTCGAGAAAAAAAACAAGCATTTGACTTCAAAACAAGCTGAAGTTTTTTTGTGCCAGCTACTCGTGCAGTTGAAATTAAGCGATTATCTGAAGTCTTCTCGGGCTAATGCGTTTTTAATCGTCGGTTTTGTTTGCCTCTCTTAACTCGTCCGCGCCCTTCGTTCAATTATCAATTTTCCTCTCAACATGTTCAATTAGGATAAGCGCGAGTTTGGTGTTGAACAAGTTATACCCCAAGCTCGCTTTCCCGAAAACTTTTCCGAATGAATTTTTGCGGAAAGTTGTGCTTGCCGACTAGTGGAACAAGTAGTCGGGCGCAGTTAATTGGTGTGGGTACTGAATGTACATACATGTATGTTTTTTGTACCCACACCAATTAGATGCATTTAACATAATATATATAGGAAAAAATCTCCCATTAATAGTTGGTAAAATAATCGAAACACTTTTGAAAAGGCGCAGTAGTTCATGAATTGAGAACAATGCTCCAATAAACTATTGTTTTTAAAGACAAAAGATCAGAACATGGTCGTTTTACAAAGAATATATTTATATGAAATGAAACGTTTTTCAATGACTTTATTTATTTATTTCTGATTTGTGTTTTAGAGTGATTGAAAAAGTACTTTGAAATGTCTCATTTATTTAAGTATAGATATTATGTTCATTTTATTTTAAAGGGACGTAAATTATCTCTTATTACGAATATTTTTAATTTCACATAATATAAAGTAATGGCTAAAATCACAAATTTGCAAGAAAATAAATTAAATATAAAATTCATGAACTTCGTCTCATATGACGCAAATCCTCGCAGGTGTCGATAATGCAAACTCTGAAAATATGGAGTCCTAAAAACTAATTGGCTAAAGACTGTTTTAATTATAATAGTTAACATAGTTTTGAATTTTGGATTGAGACTTTTTTTCCATTTGTTAAATATCATATCCATTGAGAATTAATAATTTCACCAGCCAAATTATTCTCTCATAAATATTTTTTTTATTTAAACGAGTATAAATGCATATTACGGTAGTTTTCTTCTGAATGTCACGTGTCATTTTAACTTTTCAAACAGATGTCATGAGCGTAGGTGCAATATACAACCTCACACGTGTGTCGCGTTGGCAAACGTCGAGAAATACGTTCGTAGTTTGTTGTTGGCAACACACTTCTCCTACTTTCCATTTCTAAGGGGTAGTTTTTTTTATTAAAAAGTAAAACTTCCCCCACATAAGCGAAAAGGGCACGTATAAGAAACCGCCAGACGTGCCCTCGTAAATCTTTAAAACAAATCAATAAGTCACCCTGTAGGACATTATTGACT
This sequence comes from Himalopsyche phryganea, assembly GCA_022494535.1. Classification (NCBI taxonomy): domain Eukaryota; kingdom Metazoa; phylum Arthropoda; class Insecta; order Trichoptera; family Rhyacophilidae; genus Himalopsyche; species Himalopsyche phryganea. Next base: position 6,709,608 of record JAGVSL010000002.1, on the reverse strand, counting down.
ATTTATTTTGTTTCCATCTTTGAAATTGACGATTTTTAGATATCATTCATACATCGCAATAAAATATCAAGGCTGTAATGACAGAAGGAATTTAGTCATAAAAACAAGTTCTGCGGTAATCGCATTATATAAAGAATTATTTTTTTCAAAGTACCAAGTACAATTGTTTGTACGTCGATTTAGGTTCATTATAAAGAAGAATCGTGTTGGCATAAAATCATAAGATTTGGTATCGATAAGTTATAATTATATCGTGATTTTTTGCCTTAATAAAAACATAACTATATTTTTAAAATCACCAAGAACTGACATAATACGTTCTGTCAGTGTAATCTCGATATCGTTATTTCTGCCAAAAGTTGGTAACTACAAAAACCTGGCAGCAATCACAGCACAAAAGTGTGACACTTTTGGAAATCAAGATTTAAGTAGGCCAGTTCTAGATATAAATTTGTAACTGACCTGAAATTTAAACCTTTACCTTCAATCATTTTGCGGGTCCTGTAGCCGCTCTTGAATGTATGGATTACTGTCGGTACGTGGCAATAATTTATTATTAGTTAACATCTATTATTTTCGTAGCTCCAACTTTCTATCCTTACCCTGTCCCAAAAACGACGTTTTAAGGTACTGCTGAAAAACCAGTTCCCGTAAAAGTAACTACGTTATTCTATAAAGAGTTCATATGCTCCACATTAGGAACCGACATAATTGTTAAAATTAATAGTGTGTTCAATGTATGGTTTATTTATGAATGCTTTTAAAATGTCTTAGGGGGTTAATGATTAGAACATAAAAGAACACAATCTCTGTTTGCGTATCGAGGGCATTGAGCGACTGTTGATTACTCTTTTCAACCGTCAAGGATTGGCCTGGAGTGTTCAGGAATTGTTCAGGAAGGTTGAATGTCAATGGTGTCTCAGTGGAGAATATTTTGAAATTATATACATATATTTCAGTTTTGGGCAATATGTCCGGGAATTTTCTCAGAAAAAGTTGGCAAACCTAGTGTTGTAACTGCAACCTTGTATTTGTTATATTGGCGTCTAATATCTCTCACTAAATACTATATCAACTCAGCGTCACTCTCCCCCTTAACTCAAAGTCCATCATAACATATAACGATTCATATACCCGCTACCGGATCTACCCTAAGAAATAACTAAAGAATGAAAAATCACCCACCAGGTGTATCCAACGTACAGGGTATATTTAAAAAAATGCATAAAAATACGGAAATATAACAAGCTGCCTCAGCAGATGCGGTGATTTTTTCGAGAGAATTTATTCATATTTTCGGAATGGAAAAAAATCCACACAAAAATCACTCCCCGTGTGTATTTTATATACTATAGTTGGATCTGCGTGTATTTATAGAAAATATTTTTTAGTGCAATATAAAAAAACGGGCGCAAATTTAATTTTGAATTGCAGTTATATTTTACAAATATACCTATTGTCTTTGTATTTATTCTTTGTGTTTTTAATGGGGGTGGTAAAAGTAACAAATTATTTATTTATAGAAGAATTTTATCAGTTTGCTAATAGTTATTTCGACTTCACGCCATCGTCGGAACAATGTTTAAACTTAATCCAGCTTAACTTTATACCTATACGGTTTTAAAGGAGATCACAGACAATATTATATCATTTCACTTATTCCTGTTGTAATTTAAGACATCGACTGAGGATGCTTGATGGAATTTCAATATCAAATTTGGATTATTGAGATTTTGTACACTTCCATGTATTTTGTCACTAACGACCCGGGTTTCGTTTGTGTTTCGTGTTGTGTTTTTCTTAGAACAGCTCAAAAGCGCAATTAGTATGTACGGTAAATAATTGAATTTTTAGCAAAAGTTAATGTTGGAATGTGTGGGATGATAATTTATATTACTGTCTATTTCACACTATATAATATATTTATAACTAAGTAATATTAAGCTTAAACAAAGTTCTAACGATGACGTGAAGCCTTAATAACTATCAACAAACTGATAAAATCCGTGTAGAAAGAACTAACTACACTATTAATTTATATGCTCTGGTTGTTATTTAGTCCCTCAGGATAGAAGTTTGGGGCTAGGACAGTATATAGTTATGTGCTCTACATACGCCCTGATAAATAACTGGATGTATGTAACGGAATGTAAGCAATACAGACATCCATGCTTTGGAGACCGATCCATAAATCAATCTATAAATGTGTCCACCGCAACCGAATATACCGAAAGCCCAAGAGCGTTGATCCCTCGACTACAGGATCATCAAAAGATACTTTTATTTAATTTAAGACATCGACTGAGGGTGCTTGATGGAATTTCAATATCAAATTTGAGTTATTGAGATTTTGTACACTTCCATGTATTTTGTCACTAACGACCCGGGTTTCGCCTTTCGGCATCTTCTGGCATTCGAGCGCACGGGTTGTTAGTGACAAAATACATGGAAGTGTACAAAATCTCAATAAATCAAATTTCATTTTTAAGGTGTTAACTCTCAATTCTTGGTGGAAAGACATTATATTTTAAAAAATAAAACACAATTCATTTGTACTACTTTCACATATTTATAATGATCAGGACCGGTTTCGCTCATCACGAGCATTATCAACTGATAAAAATACAAACAAAAGATATAGAAAGGCAAAGGACTTATCCGTCCATTTTTTTTCGACAATCACAATGTCTACAATTTTATACACGTTTTGTTTCGGCCATACACAAAATTTTTTGTGTGTGTGGATTACGTCCTTTTTCCTGTCCACAGTCGATATGACATTAAGTGTTTTGATAGGTTATTCATTCGAATCCCAGTACAGGCAGTTTCATAAATTGATTTTCCAATCAATTTATAGATTTCAGTTCGTAAGCATAGATGTGTGTGATGTCTAAAATTCCCTCACACCTTTCCGATTCTAGGAACAGGGCGTAGCAGCAGCGATTAACTAGCCACTAGTCGTGTCATAGCTCTATCCTACTACCTCAACTCACTTCGAAGAAGAGATTGTGAGCAACTGAGCAACAAACAGTTGGAAAAACTTGTATTGAGATACCTCTATTAGGAGTCCAAATGCTCCACATTGGGAGCGGAAAAAAACATTCACTATGAATTCATCAATAAACTAATGACGTAATGTTTTATCAGTGAATTCTGTCGTATGAGATAAACGAAACTAATTCTGACTGTGTTTGGCTGAAATAAAAATGGTAAAACTTAGTATTGTATTAAACTGTCGATATGCAATAATAACCTAAACAAGTCGGTCATGTGTAACAAATTTTGTAGTTTAACTAATATCTAGTTTAATTAATCATCGTAATCAAATTTCCTACGCACATGCTCTCAATATTATTTGGAACCATGCGAAACGCTCGACCTTAATCACACTGCCACACCTCCTCAATTATCTAATTTTCTAAAGCCTGAGCCGAGTATAATAAACATTAATTAAATGTATGCTGTTTGAGATTTGGCTTCCATTATGCCGTGTCCCTTGACTGTCCAAATGAGAGAAAAAAGTCCGCAAAATCGCGTGTTTTCAAAAATTATTTTTGTTCGTTTTGAAAAACTTTTGGCGGGAGATTGCGTGCATGGACAGCATCAGTGTTAACAGCTTAGAACCCGGAAATATTTAATATTTAAAAATTGATTTTTTTTTGTAATTTTTGTTGGAAAATTCGACGACAATGTATCCAACTTGGAATTTTGCGTAACAGATTGACCATAATAATATATATCAACGTATTATCTTGCCTGTAATATAGATAAATACATTATAAATTGCAAGCACTCAAATTTTTGGCTTGATAGTTGCGATTTTCAAGTCAAAAACTCTAAAGCTTAATATAATTACATTTATATATATAATAGCCCAGACCGCTCTGTAGACGTTTTTTTATTATCACATATCACATGTAGGTATGAAATTTTCTCATGACCTAACCATCCAAGGTGTTTATAAAATAAAATGTTATGCAATGCACGCACAGTTCCGACGTACTAGCTACTTAAGACATTCAGTATTTCAATTTCAATACCGTTATCTATGACGGGTACGGTTACACTAGTTACTAACAATATTTGAATACCTTTTTAAAAGATTTTTATTTCCTTTTTAATTGAACTGACATTTTTTACTTGATCTTCACCGTCAGAACTATCTCTGACGAGTGGCGTGATGCCGAAATATATATCAGACAAATCCTATAATTATTATGGAAAAATACTTTTATTATGGAAAGATATTTTTAACCATATTGAAATGGAGTTTTGTCAAGTGAATGCCAATTTAATCAATAAACAGGAATTGGGTTATAGTGTATAACTTTTACGACGGTGTGAAGCCGAAATAGTTATAATCGTCGCAGAACTAAATAATTCGATATGTTTACCTTATAAATTCATTTCACATTATGTCTTCATCTAAACGCAGATTTATCACCAACACCACCCGCATGTTTATGAAGTCGTCTAGTTACTACTAGAGTTTTACCCTAGCGATCAGGTGGGTCATGGTTCAAGTCCCAGCAAGATCGATATCATTCTAGATTTTTTCAATTTAAATTTGTGATCTTGGACATGACGAAAAATAATATTCTCCGCGAGTTAATCTCGTATGGTTATCTAATTTTAAAAATATTTGGCGCATCAGCTGTAATGCAAGATATATTTTTTATATGTAAAAAAAATCCTTTTATATAGTTATTAATAAAAAAAACAATTACCATCTTACTACGGTCGCCTACGTTTAAATAAAGTTTATTTGCGGATTCTTTAAAAATGCAGTTAAAGTTCATAGATAGTTAATAACTTCGGGTCGTAAAGTGTTACACATAATAGCGTGGACATATTAAATTTGCAAACTTTAAACCAAATTCCAACCTTTTCTTTTATTTAACAATGTTTTATTGTACTTTTTTCACTGTTTTCAAACATAAAATTAGTAAACAACTACCATTATATTTATCATTGTTACAACAAAAATTTAGTTACTCATTTTTCACAAATTTTATTTAAGAGATTCCTAAATGACGCATTTCCATGTTTTGATGACATGTGACACAGTTTACGCCACATAATTTTTTTTTTTTCAAATCTGTTTCTACATTTTCGGTCTTACGTCGCTTTTCCATGTTGCAATTCAATTGTCCATTTATCATTATTTATTGATGTTATATCTTGTACTTAACTCTATGACAACATGTTACGACGGATATGTTATATTTACATGAAAAAATTAACATAAGAAATAAAAATATTAAGCAATAACAAAGAATTAATTTGTTTGCAAACACGTAATATTATATATACCTACTTTTATGAACGATTGCATGATATTAGTTTCGACTAGGGATGCCAAAATAACCAACATTGATTTACACCCGGTTAATAGATTTTTTTGATAATAGCAAATGTACACGATCTATAATGTTTCATTAATTAATATTTATTCAGTAATAATCTGTACGTACATATTTAAAAATGCCAATTCAATTATAGCTTCTTCATCTTGACATATTTTATTATATTTCACGATCATTTTAATATGCCACTATTTGGTGTGAACACATGGGTATGCAAATTAGTTATTAATATTGTGAAATACATTTTTGATGGCTTAAAGCACAAATGTAAAATATCCAAATAACGAGTTTTTGAGAAACGAATTCAACTGTCATTTATACGATTGACAAAATAAAACAAAATTGGTGTTATTCTCTTCGATTTTATTATTTTAAAAATTGGTTCAAATCAAATAAGCTGAACGACATAATATTATTCATAGCTAAAAATTGACTAAATAGACATATCACATCTGTGCCTTGAACTTTAAACAATCGATATTTTTTAACTGTATACCGTTTCTGGATGTGTGTATTTATATTATCCCCTCTACAAACCCGCCCTTAACAATCAATCCCAGTCAGTAACCCGCTTCAGAATAATCAGGTAATTCCAGAAAAGTGTTTTTGTAGCCAATATTGTCAGTGCCTGGGGCAAAGTGGCTCTTCTCCACGCGTTGGTAGTGTTGGCACTATAAACGTTTTGCCTGTTCACTTTTATTGCCTTTTAAGTATTTTTGTCCCTACACTTGAGTTATACCTTCATCGTAAACAAGTCAATCCTAGCAGCCTTACTTTTAAAAGGTTTTTTTTATTTCAATGACAGATTCGCTGCAACGTGCCCAATATTTTTCTTACTATAATATTTAATAATTGAAAACAGATGGACGCGTGCAAATAATGAGATTTCAGTCGTATTTCATGCATAAAAAAAGTGTTACTGAGTCGTCAAAAGCTTAAAAATAAGTAAAGGGACATCGTAATATATTATCATGCATAATCTGGAGCAATCGCGTATAAAAATACAATAATCACAGCAAAATGTTGGTATAATATTTTTCTCACGACTTGAAAGCCAGTTATTATTATGAATGGGGATAGACATGTGTTATAAAATACATTGATTTAGTTTTGTTCTATCGAACGGAGGGGCAACGTTTCGAAAAGTTATTTTATAACTCTTGTCCTGTGAGAGACAGTAAGTCTTTTAAATAAAATTAGTAGTCTTTCGCATTTTATGCTACAACGTATCCAGACAAGTGCAAAAATTACATTTTTTGCCAGATCGAATGCAAAACAGTGATTTCGTGCCGACTACTATTCAAAAACGACATCTTTATAGAAAGTCTATAAGTACCTATTACTAATCACTTTTAAGGTGTTACTGTCAATTATTGGTGGAAAGACATTATATTTTAAAAAAAAAGTACCTATTTCTGTTCCATGTTTCATCAAATCTTACGCATCTTAGCGTATGAAAGAGAACAGACATACGGTGTATCGTCGAATTAAATACTATTTTTGTTACACCTTATTTATTATCGTGAAAAGGATTTTTTACATAAAAAAATGAATAATTCTCTAATGACAAATAATTTCTTGATGGCATAGTGCAGTGCTCCGCAACCGGTGTGCCACGGCGTAGTACATCCAAAATGAGAAAATATCGAGTATTTTTATATTGAAAAAAAGTTAAAACCATTCGGTTGCTAAGATCTCCGATTAAATTATTCTTGTCGAAACAAATATTATATTATATTGCTACTGTAATGTTGGGGAATAAACTGGGGTTGTAACGTTCGTAAAACGAAACAATTCTTCCGTGCAAATACTCATTGCTGCATATATTGGGGATCATTGATGGTGAAAAATTTCCCGATGGAATTATTACAAACGATGGACGAATCAATCAAAATAAGAACCTTTAAATACGCATTTTCTTTTTTTAAATATCAATCCCGATTTTTTCGATTTGTGCTAAGTGTCTCAGCAGTTTGAAAAGGTAAATGGGTTTAATTGGCTTTATTAAATAATATGTAAGCCAGTATTTCGAATTCATTAAATAAAACATGTGAATGAATTGTATGTTTTGTTTTCAAATTTACATATTTTGGCTTGTGGTGTGTCGCGAAATACTAATGAGTGCTTAGGTGTGCCGTGGGTGAGAAAAGGTCTCGGAGCACTGGCATAGTGGGCCGAAAAAATTCGCTTTGAGCCACATTTGGCCCGCGGGTCGTAGTTTTCTCAATCCTGATCAATGGTAACATTACCCGTATGTGGTCTAGTCTGTCTCATTTACTCTTAGTTTATAATCCCCCTTACAATGTCGATCATCGTTTCACGTCATTCCGTATTTGTTTTCGTATCTTACAATTAAAAATAAATGTCTATTTAATTAACTGAATTATTTCGAAGGAAACGCAATCCTTTATACAGGTAATGTTCAAAATAAAAAGAATGTTTCATTGTGGCAGCTCAGGGGTTAAATTTATTTAACATAAATCTAAGCTTTTTTGTCAGCCTAATCGTAAATAAAATTGACCGAAAAGAAAGGGTCTCAATTGTTTGAAATTATCTTACTGCCGTTTCGGCAAGTCCATAAAACTTTGCAATTCGTATTTAGGCCACGAAAGGGTTAGTAGCTATCGCTGTTTCACCATTTTACATAAGGTAAAGAAAGCGCAGTAAAATGTATCAAAGAGCCTGCATAAATTTGTATAATTCACAGCGTAAAATGAACTCAACGTTTCACAGAAGACATTATTTGTCGAAAAAAAACATTGTATCATTCCAAATGCTAAAATACTGTTAACCCTTTCACGCTGTAAAATTTTATTTGTAAATAAATAACAAAAACCCAGTCAAAAGCCTGAAGTTTACCCAATTCTGTGTTAGTATATTGCTCGTAGCTAGGTCGAAAAGAAAACCTTTACTTAAATATAGTTTCCGAAGATCACAAATCTTGTAAGTACAATTTTATCCATTTCACTTTATGGTATTAAAAAATGACTTATAATTTGATGCACTTTTAACATAAAATTAAAATTGATTTATTCCACTTGGTTTATTACTAACGTGACGCGTTTCGCCTCTTTAAGAAGCATCTTCAGACTAACTCACGCGTCACGTTAGTGATAAACCAAGTGGAATAACTAAGTAATCAATTTTAATAATATATTAAAAATGAACTTCCACACAGTTACCACCGAATCTATAGAAAAAAATGCACTTTTGTTTAGATCATATTCACTTTCACTAAAAATAAGTGACCCCACATAATAACATATATTTTAACATTGAAGAAATGTATTACACTTACGAAAAAATATTTTCACATAGATAAAATAGTTTTCCCACAATATAAATACTCACTCTTTAAAATCGAGAGTTGCACGAAGCTGTAATGAAATGTCACTTAATCTTCTACTCTATATTAGGCCGCCTATATTGTCTTTGCTTCACGCATTAGAATACATTACACAAATGAAACCAGACCAACCTTAACATAGCCTACTATAAATTAACTCACTTTGCTAAAAGAATCCGTGATTAAGTGGAAACTATCGAAATAAAAGTTCGAGTGTACCAAGTGAATACTATCTAACACAAAGTGAAATTATTTATAACCCTTAAAAAATCAACGGAAATACAACCCAACTATTCATATTTTTATTAAAACCTCTTTTGTCAATCCAAATCATAATATTCGAGTTTTGCCAGTCGATAGTTTTTTTTTTATTAATTCTGCCATTCTGGTCTTATGGGTAATCATAAATAAATGACTTTAAAGGAATATTCGACAAAATGTCATTCATTTAAACGTTTTAAAACATCTCACATATAATATTATTGTACCTACTCTAAACATACTTAACATTCAAAACGGTTGGCCTCTATGGTCTAGTGGTAAGAGCTTTACATTAGCGATCAGATCAGGTCTGGGTTCAAGTCTCGGCAAAGTCAAAATCAAATGTAGATTTTTTCAAATTTTAATTTTAGATTTTGGGCTTGAGTTTTGATGTAATCTTTTGTGCCCAAATTATTCTCTTATTAAGACTCACCTGTATTGGTATTTAAAGCTAGTCGACAATATTTTCATTTTTTACTTTTTATCAATAACATATATATCTCTCCATCATTCCATTGTACTTTTCATTATTTAAGTAAATGTCTACTATAAATCTAACAATTTAAATTCTTTGTTCGACATCACAAGTCCAAAATCTTAAACCAGTATTATGTTCTTCACATCTAATTACCCCTCCGTCCATTCTTAATTAGGGGTTAACAGAGCGTATATTTCGTATGAATAAACATTATTTTACTGTACCGTACGCTCAAAGTAAATTCGCAATTTACATACAATGAAATAATAACGATATGACTCTGTACGCGCTCAATTTCCGAGCAATCACACACTGCATAAAACAATGGTAAACGCAAATCGTAAAAGCTTTCTTTATAAATTTTATTTAAGTGTGTTTTTACTATGCCATAAAGTAACTTGGTAAAAAAACTTGTGGGGTACGAAAACGAAAAAATTACAAGCGGGATAATATACTTTCGTATGCTCGTGTTTCAACGCGTACCTTACAGGTTAAGTACAGTTGTTACCCGTAGGGAATATTAGATATTCGAATATTAGGTAAATTATTCGTTCATAGTATTAATGTATATCAAACAATTTGATTAACAAAAAATGTCATGCGGTTTATTAGTTCAATTGGCATTTACTTATAGAACTCCAAAGTAGGATAGAATAACAAAGTATTTATTTCTACAAAATTGTATTAGTTACTTGATAACTATTTCGGCGTAACGCCATCCTGAGAACAGCCAAAATAGTTATTAAATAAGTAATAAAATTGTGAAGAACTGAATAGGTACATTGATATTTTATCTTATTTTTAATGTCATTCAGCGTCGCATTATATATTGAATCTTTTCTATTTATTTGAATACCATTATATTCACTTAATACCCAATGTTCCCTCTTTGATGAGAGGTTCTCCGTGTGGAAAATTCAAACGCTGAGCAGTCCAAATCAACAAATTATTATTACAGCATTTATTTTGAATGTATATTTCTCCAAAAATTAGCAGCAATTTCGTGCGCATAATCCAAAATGAGTGCACGGGGCTCAAAAACTGCTGTTGGATGTTAGAGGGCACATTGTTCGAGTTTTGGCAACATTATCTCGCGCCAAAACGATGAATTCGAAAATATTCCAATATCATGAGGTTTTTATATTCGACTATTTGGAATCCCTAGTTACCGTATCTACATTTGACATAGGAGGGTAAACCCAGTGCCTCATAGGATACGCTCGTAATATATTACACTCTATTGTTGATGTTGTTGAAATTGGTTAAATACTACCATTTATCTTATCAAAGAATTATTGGCATTATATATGTATGTAATAAAAATTATCTGCAATGTATTAAAACTAACATATTCTCTGTTTTTGTTCTAGGTAAGTATCCAGATTCTTAATTCATCAACATTTCTGACTACTAAGATGTTAACTTTGTAAGTAACTCTTGAAAAATAATATTAAGTACGTTAATTTAAGTTTATAAATTATGGATAAAATATAAAATTACGATTTTATTTGTGAATTTTTATAAGCCGTGTCCACTCACGAATAGACGACGGTATATAAACCCCTAATGTAGTATTTGATAACATTGGTTTGAGGAAAACTGGCTTATGAGATTGAAAGTCAGTCTTCAGCCTTTTATAAGATGGGTTTAAAACAATCACGGATTTCCAGAAATCAATAGATGAATCGAGAATTTGAATCTTTAGCCGCGAAACTAAGTTATACGTAAGTAATATAACCCTATCAGCTAATAAAATTCAATTTAATTTATTTCTGCAAATAATTCTAATCAGTTTATTGCAATAGAATACAAAATGGTCAGTCGTTGTCAAAGAAAGGGAAGTGCTGCACGCCACACTAACTTGGTGGCGAATAAGGCATATCACTTTGCCTGTAAAAAATTGCATTTTCATAAGGAGAGCTCATAAAAACACTGAATTGTACCGGTCAATTGCTCCTAAGACACTATTAGTTAAGGGAAAAATTGTATATTGAACGCTTGCTTCGCCACTGTATACCGCCGTATATAATTTTAACGGATGGGAAAGCAGTGATAGGTCGAGCAGGGTAAGTGAGTCGTTTTATATATTATAATATTATTCCACGAACTGACAAAACAAAAGTCTACCGAGCTGTTTCAACGATGTCTATTTTGAAAAATAAATAAAGTGATAGTCTGAACTCACTCGCGTCCACGTGGATTTCGATATCAGCAGTAATATTGCTGAACATTTGTAACGTTTTTCCATAAAAATTATAAATCTTTATTGACAGTCTGGTCCTGCATGGAGACTTGTAGGTTGTAGGATCTACACACAATTTCATACATAGATATCGCTACATTCGCAATAAATAAATATACCCTCCCTGAAACCCTGATAACCACAATTCCAGAGTTTCTCTTTAGTATATTAAAACTAAAACTATTGTATAAAAGTATATATCGAGCGTATACTGACGGAACGCATTAAGTCAGTTTTTGATGATTTTCTGTTTTAAATGTTAAAATATAGGCAATTTAACGCTCCACATTCTGGTAGAACGCATGAAGTCATAGGTTCAGGATATAATGGCTTTGAAAGAAAACAGTATTGAGTCATATTGTTGGTGTTTGTTTTTATTTTGGCAAAAATCGTGATATAGCACGAACTCGTCGATATCAAATCTTATGATTTGTATGCCAAAGGATTATTCTTTATAATGTACCAAGAATCTTTTTAAAAAACAAATAATTGTACTTGGGAGAATACTTTGAAAAAAAAATGCTTTAAATGCGATTATCTCAGAACTTGTTTTAATGACTTAACGCCTTCTGTCAGTATACCCTCTATATAGCTACATATTGTAATTTTCGTACTCTCTGTATTATTTTTCTATATACGCTACTACTATACAAACAAAGATAAAACGACAATAAAAACAGCTTTAACTTACATCATATTACTGTCATTAATATTAATTATAATTATAAATGCCATAGTTTTATAACAATACCTGGTAAATTATAATTTTAGATAGTTATTTTCACTATTCGGTGTATTAGGTAGACCAATAAACGTAAATAATAATTATTCTCTCCAAAGCACGGATTCCCAACCATAGTATGCAACACAACAATATTGTTTTAAGTAGTTATTGTAATAATTACTGTTATTGTTTGTGTCTATAGCTACCCCCTTCCCCCCCCCCCCCCACGTCCTCCAGGAGAAAGAAAATTGTCATCCTTTATTTTTGTCACTTGTAAATTTAGAATACCAATCAATTTCTACGTTATTAAAAATAAAAATATTACGTTTGAGTTAGTCTGAAAATGCTTCTCATAAAGGTGAAAGTTTTCAAGGAAACCATTTCCACAAACAGTGAAAGTAATCAATTCAATTTTATATTTAACTAATTCACGTCATCAGCAACAGAACTAACATGATTCAATACTAAAAAACTAGGCACTGTCTAGTGACGAACCTGCGGCCTTTAAGGTCTCAAGTGACGCCTTTTGACTGAAATATACAAACACATAAATAAATAAATTTCATTGTTTTCTTTCATTTACATGTATTCTACATACACATCGACCGAAGAAAGGGAAAAGGACGTAACCCACACACATCAAAAATATTGTATAGCCCAAACAAAACGTGTATTAAATTGAATACATTGTGATTATCGAAAAAAAAATGTTTTGAAAAGACGAAGGGATAAGTAAGTCATTTTGCTTTTCTCAAGTCGATATTTTATATATATACATATAGTGTATTAGCACGTGTTGTGTGAGTTATACACAATATCTTTTGGTGTGGGTTACGTCCTTTTTTCTTTCCAAGACATACATATCGATGTTGCTTAAATGCGGCCTTATTTAATTTTAAAATAAATGAATGCGGCCTTGCGATGGACTATCTAATTCTTTGAAAGGTACTCCAAAGAGATTAAAACCACAATTACTTTATATTTCAATTCGATAACAACCAGCCCTCGTTATAATTAAATATATTGTAAATCCATACCCTTAACGTGGTGAATAAATGGATTATGTACATATTACTAAATTCAGTGCATTTCTACCAATACGATTTTCCGATGCCACGGGGTGTTTTATTTGATTAATTTTAACCCGCTCAATACCGCAGCCATTAATATAAATTCAATTTCCAAATCCTGTCACCCCGGCATTGGCACATAATGGGTTGGCTGTTAATGTTCACTGTAAAAATTGAAAGGGGGCAGCTATTGTTGTAATCGTGCACCGTGATAATTGAATAGGCGGTTTGCCTAACAACGAATTCCATTTCGCAGGATCAATTGTTGTTGTTTTTATTATTTGAAAATGACTCCATTATTAATTCCATTTGGCAAAAAACAACAGCGTTTTTTTTTAATACTTTCATTGTAATTTTATTTATCTATTTTCATTATTGTGAGCTCAAATTTCCTTAGCCAATTAACGACATAATATAATGTTCATTGATATTCATATCTATTTTGGAAAAAAAATAATAATTTATACAAACGCTTTTCATAAAATATTAATCACAATAATACTTAAAATACAATAGTACTTCCTTGTATACCGCCGGGCGGAGGACACGAAATAATCGAACGTTCATCGTTGCTCCTCACCATCCACGTGGGGCGTTACCCGACCGATTAGAAAATATAAACAAAACATTTATACCTACTATTGGCGTGCGATGGATTTATCTCTATCTCTGTCATACAACTTAACTTGCGTATACGCCAGTAGGTTGTAGTAGGTTTTGTAGGTTGTAGTCACTCGGACCCTTCACTTTACAAGTGATTGAGCGAGAAAGAGAAATAACGGCAAGCGCTTGGACCATCATTTTCGTATAAATGTATATTTGTTTAAAAATATTACCTATCAATATTCATACTTACTCGAATACCCAGTTCAAACCTTCAGATGAGCGATATTTATATAGTCGTAATCATGAAAAACTTTAAAAAAAGGTGCGCGGTGCGGAAACTGCAGTACGATTGTTACAATCTCACAATATAATAATGGACACTTAATGAACCTTTATGTGGAGGACGAGGTTGGGCAGTCGGGATGCATTTACTGTCATATTAGAAGATATTGCGGAATTTGGACGTCTATGGAGAGTCAACATCGCGATGATTGACGAACGTTGGCAGCTTTGGAGCGGAGCATGGAAGCGGGGCGCGGGAGCAAACATAACTATACAGATGCATGCACGTTTGCAGCTATAGTTTTTTTGAGTTATTCGACGTGTCATATGTCATATTATGGACGACTGAAACACAACGTTTCGTTTCGTGTTACGGTGCCCGGGGATATACACGGATGAACCACAGAAAGTTTGTAACAAATAAGTGTCATGTTCGTGCCGTGAATTTTTATCTTTCTCTCTCGCTTACATATAACGTTTCGAGTGCGATTGAGACATAATATTATCATTGTGCTTGTTATTGCATCCCGTTTGGTGAAATGACCTTATTAGAAAAAAACATTAAAAACCGTACGTATTTCTCCAAGCAATCTCACCCAGCTATTTTCATGTGAATATACTCAATTTCTGAACATTGAATCTTATTTATATAAACTTTGTGAAGTATATACCCATATCTGTCTTGTTGTTTTCGGTTGTGATGTGTTGAAAAATCCATAAATCAATTGATGTTGACATTTCAATTGATTTATGGACTTGTGTTCAAAGTCATGGACGTCTGTGATCTTTTAATTCCCTCCCACCTATCCGATCTAAAAAAAATGGTGAAATTAACTGACTAGTACTGTTGTCTTAACCTCACGTGTACTTTTATCCTTACTCCCTTCGCGTTCTCATAGTACAATTGATATATGTCGATCTAAGCTCTACCATGAGTCCATATGCTATACACTCAACACTGTTAGCGGGCATGGTTAAAAGAAAAATCTGAATGTCATAAAGAAAGAAAAATACACTTATTTAATGTTACATAACTTATAGAAGTCTTAGCAATCACAGTTCCACAAAGTTTCTCAATCAAATTCTTCACGGTATTAAAACAACTTGATCCCGGCTTCACACTTCCATAGAAATTACACTATGAAACCATTGTTAAAAGCTCATCATTCAAGTGTAAATACAAGTGTAAGGAACCCTTGACGACCATTAAGCAGGGCTCTTAGTAATATCGGGGCAGCAGTTACCACAGCCACATACAATGTAGCGCACTGCAAGTCTTATTAATTATTTACCATCGACGGCCCGTAGTAAATCTACCCATAAGGGGACTTCATCGAGGCCTAACGCATTTAACAAAGTATTTTGAAATTAATTATATTTCAATTATTTTTCTTGCGTTTATTGACAGTAGGGAATATCTGATAGTAAGGAATACTAATAAATAAGTCCGGTCCTGTAGCTGATAGTTCAGCGCTGTATGGCTCGCGTCTATGCGGGACGGAAACTTTCATACATTGGTTTTTCAATCGATGTATTGATTTTAAGCCAAAGGCATAGTTGTCGAACCCGTGACCCAACAAGGGAATATATTAAACCTCCTCCATCGTTGACCACTAGACTTTACGACCGACATATATTATAGCTTTGAAGATATTAATTGTCATTTGTTGGTGGAAAGGCATTATATTATTTTAATAAAGCACGTGGAAGTAGTAAAAATAAATTGTGTTTTATTTTTAAGATCTATATTATATTACCAATTAGTTTATTTGTTTTTTAATAATAATATTTTTTGATAATAATAATTCATATAATTTTGAAACATATTTGACATTGCAGTAAATAATTGCCAATGTGCTAAATATATTTTAATTCACTTTACATTAATTTTAAGAGAAAAGACATCACAAACACCAACACCAATTGAAAAAATCTAAATCTGATGAACCCTGCCGGGACTGGAATCCTCACCAATCTAATCGCTAGGGCAAAACTCTTCCTTTCCCCGACATTATTATATTCTGCATTTATTTATTTGAAATTATACACACATTTTTAATAGTATCTGTAAGCCAAAAGAATAATTTTAATTAATTTAAGATATCGACTGAGGGTGCTTGATGGTATTTTAATATCAAATTTGAATTACTAATTTATATACATTCCTTGGCTTAGTAAGTTCATAGTCTGTTCAAGTAATTTTCAACAACAAGAAATTGATAATATATTCTACAAACATACATAATAAATATTCGATAATATTTTGTTGACAACATCAATATCAAGAGCCTAAAAATAGAAACTGTTATCGTGATCTACCTCCGCAAACTATTTGTTTTCTTGTTGAGCCTACAAAATGAATGCGAAGCCTTATAAATTCACCCGAGTTTAAATTTCCAACCCTTGGAATAGAAGGCACGAAAGGGGTCGGTGATTGTTTCAGTGTCATTGGTTTAGCGGAAGTTATATTACTTACTGCAATTGAAACTTTGCATCTACCTATCACTTTCTCTGCCACTGTACTTATTCCACAATAATAAACATTTACATTATTATTATTATTATACCCGTAAGATTTTTTTAACTGAAAATTTTGTCAAACTCACCGCCATAATACTTTAATTTTTATACATAATAAGTTTAAGGCTCAATAAAATGGTTTGTGGACGTTAGACAGGAGACTTTCAAGTGTTATTACTCTTTTATGTATATACCGTAATCACTCAATACTTAATTGTTAAACATAATATGTGAATGACCGTCATATGTAGATGATTATATAAAAGCACTAATGGTGTTATCATATTTGTCAGTTCATTTTACGAATTGTGATGTTTGTAATTATTTCAAATGCGTAGCGATATTCCATAAACCAGCCATCTTTTCTCTTGATCGAAATTATTCATTAGAAAAAATCCACACAAAAAACTATCATTAAAATAGTCGGTGCTATGATTAGCTGAACATGACATGAAGCTATAAATTCGTATGCTTTTAATAGGAGTTAA
Organism: Himalopsyche phryganea; assembly: GCA_022494535.1. Taxonomy (NCBI): domain Eukaryota; kingdom Metazoa; phylum Arthropoda; class Insecta; order Trichoptera; family Rhyacophilidae; genus Himalopsyche; species Himalopsyche phryganea. The sequence continues at coordinate 6,692,225 of JAGVSL010000002.1, read as the reverse complement.
TGTGGATTGTTTTGCTTAACAGTGTACCATTCACCATGTTAAATGAATTAAGTACCTTTTTATTTGATTTTAATAAAATTGGATGCTAGCAACATACTAGCAATATATGAGCGAAGCTACCGCAAGACAGAGTCGAGTCATGTTTTTATTCATTGCCAAAAGTATTTTTCGAAGTCATAATGGACTCACTCATAGCAATAAGTCGAACATAACATATTTCCCTTTTTCTTTCATCAAAAGCTTCGGTATAATTTGATGAGGGTCACGGTGAAGTCAACGCGAAATTCATTTGACTTAACGCATTTGACAACAATAAAGCTTCATTCATTACATTAAAATTATTCTTTTATGCTACTAGAAATCTCGTCGATTCCCCTAAATCGGTATTTGATTAGCAGGTCATTGTTGATTATCTGGAAATTTTGCCATACATATTTGAAGCGATGAAAAAAATGCTTATATAACTCAATAACGATTTCTGTACAAACTGTTGTTTATTTGATATAGGATTTACGCGACAAAAGAAATTAAATAGTACTGAAATTTTTATTTCATTTTTTTTTTTTTTTTGGGTTTAATAAACTCTTTTTTACATTGTAGAGACTGAAATTTGACTCAGTTTCCTGACTAATTTATTGTAAGGGTCAGTACAGTATATGGCTTTATATCTCATTTCCTCACGAATACTTTTGAAAACTTACTCCATAAACAAAAGTTCGTAATGTGATTCTAATATTTGAATAATTTCATTGCATTTTCTACAGTGACACAAACGTTAGCGCTTAGACCTTCTACAATATCGGTTTCTAGATATAAATGATTTCTATCTTGATACTTTTCGTTATATAGAAACATTCTTTATCAGCCATTAATTTTCAATTCACGTTGGGATGCCATGTAGCTCATTAATCGTACCCTCTTGCATATCCCCAGGTAATCCCATTAAATTGGCTGATTTTCCTAAGAACCTGATTAACGGCTTTCAATAAATGGCCCCATGCAGCCATGTTGACCTCACCTTCCAAGGGAAGAATTAACGTCAACCGAAAATACCCGAACGCAATGATACCAAAGATCCCTGCTTAATCCTTAGGGCTTAACAGTGGCGTAACAAACACGCAGCAAACAATATCGACCTCTGTGGTCTAGTGGTAAGTGTTTGCCCTAGCGATCAGGTGGGTCCTGGTTCAATTACCAGCAAGGTCAATATAAAATTTAGATTTTTTCAAGTTAAATTTGTGATCTTGGACATGAGTTTATCTCGGATGATTTTCTATTTTTAAAAATATTTAGCGCATTGGCTGTCAGCTGTAATGCCAGATATTTTATTTCAAAATTATCTTTAAAAAATCAATCGTTTTTTTTCAAATATGTACACCAACAAACCATTAAGTTTTACACGTGAATCGCGGCAAGGTGCAAACCTTGAGGTTTTCGGCATATCCTCTCGTTTTCAGATCTATATAGTTCCTAGGTAAAAATATTACCTAATATTCTTGATTTTTTTTACACACTTTCAGTTTTGAGTTCATTCGTGTATTTGAATACGTGACGATGACGAAAGGTTTGGATGATTTACATTTAACTTACAACTCTTTTCTTTCAAAAATACTCCCGGCTTAACAGGTTTTTTTTTTATCAAATCAGCTTAATATTAAACAGCTGTTTTAAATATATCAAGTAAATAATTATAAAATTAGTCTAATAATCTAAATACAATACCGCAAAATATTTTTTCAATTAACACTTTCGAGCAAAAATGTTACGCGTAGTCATTGGTACACCACTGCTTTTCATTCCCTTTCAGAATCCAATATGGGGGAAACGTCACGACCGTTCTTTACTTTTGGCATATATCTAAGACTAGAGGAATCGAGATAATTTGGATTTCTGTATAAGAAATTACTCCCATCGATAGCAGCGTATACCTACATTTTAAATATTAAATATCTGTTGAAATTCCATCAAGCACCCTCAGTCGATGTCTTAAATTATATTAAATATCTATCAAAATTTGAATGCTCCTGTGATAAAATCATCGATCTTTCATTTCAGCTCAAGAAAAAACCTTATATTATGGTAATGGATAAACATTTTGTATTTATATAATATAAACGGTTTTTCAAATATTTCTACCTTGTAAAAAATAACGTTCAATGCCCATCGAATATACACTACGATTGATAGTGCACATGGCATTAAAAAACAATGTTTAAAATGTTTTCATTTCAGTCAAAATATTTGCATATCAATACTTAAGATAACATTGTTGAACTGTCAATCTGTGATACTTTTCCACAATGTTAACATCATGTAACGAATTCGAAAAGAATCCCAATTTGGGAATATTGAGCCCCAGAACCCTACAGTTCTCGGAGCACATGAAAATAAAGGAACAGGTTACGTCAATACTTCGACCAACACCGTATTGTAAGCGTATTGAATTTGGGTGCGATCCCCTCAATATACAGGAAAAGCTCAAAATGCATTTTAAGTTTTCTCCATTGTTGTTGCACTTCCATCTTTTATCGCGGGGTGCCTTTTGCGTTGAAAGCCCTCGACCTCTTTTCTCCCTCTCATGCACAGTGCTTCAATAAGTGCCTCCTTGTCGGTTGAGCTTTTACTATATTTGGAACTATTGAGGGTGACTTCACAGCATGTAAGTTGACTTGAGTATGCAGTCTTATAGGTGCATCGTCGTAAACTTCAAATTCCTAAATTATATATAGTAAAAATATTTTACATTAATTTAGGTTAATGTGAATATTACCATTACATTAACTCTAGCAAGTTTATATGTCAGTTTTACCTTAGTTTACAGGAGAAGAAATATTACTCTTGGTAAGTTACCAAAAATTCAAATTAAATGGATAATACCAAAGCAACCTTAAGTTACAAGCAATGCTATAAAAATATTTGGAATTTACGAGTAGTCCTAGGAGTCTCAGTCTCTACGAACAAGTTGTATGGCGGTTGTACGAAGATCGTCTCTCAACTCCGTTTTCCGTCGAATATAATATATATTTGAAAAGATTTCTTGTGAGTTTATTCAGTGTTTCTTTATTATAATCATTATATAGTTTACGATTCATCTAAAACCAACATATATGCATGTTAAGTAATAATTAAATCGTCCCAATAAATTATATCTTACCGTCGTCATAATATATTTAGTGAATGGCACGAAATGCGATGTGTGGCAGGGTAGATTTATTAGAATCGTAATTTATCGCAAAATACACACTTTGAATTGTCCATTAATAACAATCATTGATTACGACTTGGCTTTATAATTATACTCTTTCAAAGTAAGTAAACAACTTTATTGCTAATTTGAAATTAAAATTGATAACTTAGTTATTCCACTGGCTGTGTAACTAGATGTAACGCGTTTCGCTTCTTTAAGAAGCATCTTCAGACTAGCTAACTCGAACCGTAACTAACTATATCATCTCCAAACACTAGTAATTAATTTAATAATTAGTACTATCATTGTTTGGGTTTTACCCCCTCCCCACGTCCAGTAGAAGAAAACAAACTCACTCTACTCTTCATTTTAAATTAAGATACTTCTTAAAGAAACGAAACGCGTTACATTTAGTAACACAGCCAGTGAAATAACTTAGTTATCAACCTTAATTTAATATTAAAACATCAAGGGTTCCACCGAATCCATTCAAATTATCTTTATTCCTATTAACTATTACTACTACATTTAATTACCTACCATTGCACATTATTAAAATATGCTAGAATTCATCGTAAATAGTCCAAAATATCGATTTCATGACTCCGCAGTAAATAATTTAAGACGTCGACTGAGGGTGCTTGATGGAATTTCAATATCAAATTATCGTTCGAGTCCATTCGTGTGCTCGAATGCCTGAAGATGCCGAAAGGCGGAACCCGGGTCGTTAGTGACAAAATACATGGAAGTGTACAAAATCTCAATAATCCAAATCCGCAGTAAACGTTACGGACCACTCGTCTCCAAAAATACCGGCTGACGGGACGTACAGCATGGCTTGTAATTATAGGGGGCTTTGATAATACACTTATTCAATGGATCTTCTTCATGGATAATGACTAGGTTGCCGAATTTACCACTCAATATGGCAAAAACGGATATAGGTACCAGCTGTGCCATGACGCCACAGAAATGGTGGCCAAGTATTTTTTTAATTGAGTTGATTCGTCCATTAGCTGTTTTGAAGTAATTAATTCATACTTTGGTGTTTATTTAACTTCTCTCAAAATCGCATAGACATGACATTTTATTTCTGAATAGAAAGATTAAAGTTGTATACATAATATATGCGTACTTAGCCCACTTTAAGAATTTTAATGACATATACTACTTTTGATGGCATTCGATATTCATAAATAATTTGCAACATAAAATAATGCCCAATATTCAGTTGTAACAGTTTACATTTTGTGTAAGGGATCCGCACGTAATACCGTATTTTAGAATAGATGAAAGCGAACGTTCAGATTTACGTTGTTTTTGTTTTTCCGATGGAAGTTTATAGCCAAAACCGATGATAAAATTATCGATCTTACACTTTTATGTGAAACATGCACTCTTTTACTACCACTCCATGTTGCTGGAGATTGTTTTATTAGTCATTTTTACAGCTGACTTAGCATTTTTGAGCGTTTGTTTATTGTTTCGACAATAAAAGTTAAGCAGTTTCACGTTAATACAAATTAAACAAAGTTAAAGTCTTGTGAACTGCAGAAAAATAATTTATACAAACAGAATCTTAAATAGAACAAATGCTTTCTGTCAAATAACCATTACAAACAATAATTCTAAGTGGCGATATACCGGTCGTTCATCTGAGAAGAAACGATCGATAGGGAAGACGTTTCTCGCCAGGGATAGTGAGAACTGAAAACGTCAACCGCCGTTTATAGTCGACCGGGACATAAAACAACCAAAACTGAAACGATATAAAATTATATATATATTTCAGATTGCAAGTACAACAGTGGACAGTTAATCTTGTTTTTATCTGCAATGCATATATGGTACTGATAAGTAGAATAAATTGTATTTTTACTTCGTGAGGGTAAACAAAAATCGTTTTTGGGCTCGAGATCGGGTTAAAACTCGCGCTTATTTATGGTGTTTTTGTCACATCATTAGCATCAATTGTGGCAAGTATCACTGTTGTAAATTCAAGTATACATATGGAAAAGTGAGATGCTACCAGCAATGATTTTTCAACATGAAAAGTTTCCCAACTCTTGTCGTGAATTGTAGTATTTTTTTCTCCTTACATCTCGATCAAATTTATATCAAATATAATATTTCGCGTATATAATGACATGGCGTGGTCTCGAAGGTACATAGATACGAACACAACTAACCCGCATAATCTTCCTTTTCCTTGAGTGAACCCATAAAATATATGACGTAATAAAATAATAACAATACAAAAGTTCTCTTCTCGGGCTATAGCTGTCAGGTGACGTAATAAACGGCAGCTGATCGGAAGCAGCTCACCGCTACCTTCCTTTCACACCGGATGTCCCAGGTTCGAGTCCTGTCACTATAGAATGTTGGTTGTCTAGTGCCGGATCGTATTATTTTCGGAGCTTTTTTGTTGTTGTTTCAAGGATTCCCCCTCTGAGCAAGTAAGTATAATAAAGTACAAAAGAGATTTATTGAAGTCATGTGGATGATCTGACAGAATTTGGGGTGTGCGGTATAAGGTTCCACAACGTTCGTCTCAAGACTGCATTTTTCGATCCTTATTTACCGAAAGACGTACTTTTTATGTACACTAATTCGTAAGTAAATCTAATCTTTTGTAACATGTCTGCTCCTGTGTAGCATTTTAATAGATCATCACAACATAGGCGAAGCAAGGGGGAGGCCCACCCTGGGCGGCACATTATATTTTATTATATTTACATAATCAATGCAAGCTATATTCCGTTAATCATGTTTTCTTCTGTCTAATTTGTGAATCGCTGACAAAATGTACTTTTCTAGGGACGGCATTTTTGAAAATGAGTAGAAAATTATGTGGGTAATGAACAAATAAGAATTGTTATGCTTTGTGATTCGCTGGCATAATATATTTCTTTTCTGAAAGATATAAGAATAATCATGAAGCCTCATTGTCGCAAATTAATATTAATAAATAAATCGAATTTATGAACGAATTGTTTGTGAATTGATGTAAATTTGAGGCGTGTAGCAAATATGCCTTGCCTAACTAGCTCCGCGGTATGGTTCAAATCGTGCGTGTAATAATAGAAAAAATATTGTTCCCTTTATTCCTTGTTTTATAGCGTCGTTACCGAACTATTCATATAAAAAATAACTCACATTTTCGTTGTAAATTATATATTATTACTTTGTGATCAGAGAACGATAAAAATAAGTGATTCGAATCTAAAATTCTGATTGTCTTATTCTAAATTGGAGTCAACTGAGTCAATCACAAGCTAAGATTAGACTGATTGATTTTCTGAAAACTCTGACATCAATTATTCCTATGAGCTTATTGAATCATTCAATATATTATTCTAAATTTGATTGATTGATTGTTAATCGAATCTTTAAAATAGCAGCGGATTCATGATAAACAGTAATTCTTTCCCAATTCGGTTTGATGGATTCCTACTGAAGTTTGACACTGAATGCTTTTATCACTTGATCAATTGTTTTACGAATATACTAAACGGATAGGGCTGGAACAACTTTCAGGTGCCACTCAACCAATCGCTGTAGTAGCCATTTTCTAGGAATCTGTATTGAAGATATAAGAATATATTGTAACTTTGAATAAAAAAAATATATCAATATAAAGGAGCTGCAGATTCGAATCCTAAAGCGCAACAATATTAGATAAATAGCATCATAAAATTACAACTCATCAACCAACCGAAGTTGGTTCTGATTTATAATTTGAATGTATAATAATAGACAATTCTGAAAATTTACATAAAACATGAGGTGATTTTGAGACGTAACATTGAATATAGATTATTCTAATTTTGAAAGATTAACGAGATGTCTGTTCTCGAGTCCTTGAACGAGTCTTTTGTGTCACGTATGACAGCTAGAGTTATTGATTCGTTCCGTGCTATATGACAATTATTATTTATTTATAGAATGAAATATTAAAATACATGTTATTATTATAACATGTCTTTCAGTATGCACGTCTTAGCGAAGCCTCACATTAAAATCTCAAGCCACTCTATTCGTTAGAAACACGTGACCGTTCCGAGCTAATAAATCACGTGTGTTTAGAGTGACAGATGTCACAATTCTTAATAACATTGTCTTTATGCGTTCTTCTTCTTAGTATTTTTAATTTATTTTCATTGTAGTAGACTATTCGGTTGATCCTCCGCAACCTGTCGAGGATTATGTAGTATCTGATACCGCGACTGTCTTCAATATAAACGATTTAAAGGGAAGTGAAACGTTTAGACTCCTGTGATTGAGAATTGAAGAAATCTTGATTTTCATCTGTGAAACTTGACGAATACAGCATGAACAAAAATTAATATTTAAAGCGATAAAACCTGGCTTAAATATTTTTTCAAACAAAATTTAAATTAAACACTATGAACAAAAACAATCATTTTATTCACGTATGTAATTATTTCAAAAATATTTGTTGGCGCGAACCTTGCAGTTTTTTTGAAAGGTCTTAGATATAGGTAATTAAAAATACGCGAATATTAGCTTTACTACCACCCAAAGATACATAGTTAATGTGGTAATCTTTAGGGACCATGTGATCGCTTTGAACTAATGACTACTATGATAGATGGTGACACACCCTGGTTTTTGTTAAGTATAAGTGTCATTAGTGTCCTGAACTGAAATCAGCCAGCGGCAACAGCAATATTTTGTAGAACGGGCTTTTTCTTGTCGCCAGGCGTTTAATTGGCGCCTGCTTCGGCCGCTGGACGAGTCCATTTTACGGAAAAAAAGGTAGCTCCGACGGTGCAGGGAGTTTTTTTTAAGTATTTGTAGACAGTCGATTACGATCTGCCGAGCGGGACGAGCTGCGCTCTCGTGGCGGAGGTGACGTGACGATGTAAATTGTTTGTTTTTTTTTATTTGCATTGGGCTTAATTTAAAATCGTTGTGTCATTTGTATTATATCTTAAAGTAAATTCAGTTTCTAAGTAAATGTAAATGTAGAATCAATTTTATGTGTTAAGATTTATATATTTGTGTAATGTTAAACCACTGCATCTTGAATGGAGAATAAATAAGTTTTGAACCGGATTCGAAATGGTGTTTGTCTGAGATCAGCCCTTCCAGGACTCCGGATAACCACCCGCTCACCTCTCTTCGATCCGGGGTCTTCTCAATGGATGATTATAGAAAGAGTCATTGATCCTCTGTTTTTAAAATGTAAATTGGTGTGTACGAGTCATTGATCCAATTGCTTCGTCTACTTAAAAAAAAGATTGGTTGACTCAATAAGATTATAGTCCTTGACATAACCGATTGTGTTACGTATGTCCCAGCGATTTTATTAGGGGAATCGAGGATGTAAATAATACAGTGGACTGTCAATGTTGAAATAAAAGCGTGATCGTTCCGTCAAATGTTATTGGGGAAGGGACGAATGCATTTTGAAGGTCCTGCTGTCGACCGTGTGGCTACTTCACCGCCAGTCGATACATCCTGTATGACTCATGTAATAGATTGAATCGTACTGATTAAATGCAATTTGAATCGTTCGTACATATTACATATTATCGGTTTAACATTCTCGGATAAACAACGCCATCTAAAATACTTACTTGCTTGCACTTTATCTGGTAGAACCTATTATTATAAGGTAAAAATATCAACCTATTTATTTCTTAAATAATAATAGGATATAGCTGAACGTTAATTCGGCTCCACGACATCGTCATAACTATAGTACCATCTTAAGCCAAAACGGTATAACTAATTTTATTCGTTTTCGGATGGGGTTTGCTTTAGAAACCATTTATATATAAACGTTAGACACTATTTATTGTCAGTCCATTCGTGTACTCGAATGCCTGAAGATGCCGTATTCAATTCAAATTTATATTATTTAAGTTATAACTAGTATTTCTTTATGACTGACCCGAACGTAGTCCGAAATATTTTTCTAAAAATCGAATTCCTTACCCGGATCCGGCCCGAGTCTGAATTGTTTTTCGACGCCCGAACCTGGCCCGCGGGCCAGGCTGGATAAAAACCCGTGAGTCAGGCCCAGTCCCGTGCAAACCTCCACTAGCTAAATAAAAAGGGTCATATTGTAAGAAATATATGAAGTCATTTTGCATAAAATTTCTTGTGCTTTGTTCTTTAATACTATTTTAACAATACAAAGCTAGAATTCTTAAATTTTAAAATTCTTAAATTTTTATGTCCATTTAGCTGAACAAAATTTTTAATGACGTTACTAATGTAATGTACAATAATGCTCGTGATGAGCGAAACCGGTCCTGATCATTATAAATATGTGGAAGTAGTACAAACGAATTGTGTTTTATTTTTAAAAATTAACAATACATAGTTAGAATTCTTAAACCTAATTTTGATTGACTGGGGATATTTAATCGGTGAAGACTGTTCTAGCGATATATTCGTGTAAGGGCAGACTTAGGTAGTTATAGTGTGCATACGAGATATTGAATCGTTGTTCCAATATTATACTTTGTCATGCACTGGTCTATTAATAATAGGGCTTCCTTGTTACATATCAGAATACATTTTTCATACAAATGCAATGAGTTTTTAAACAATCGACCCCTATTGTATAGCACTAAGAATATAACCCTTTATAAATAGTATATTCACGGTATATTTTCCTATACACAATAAATACGAATTTATTACTATTTTACAAAGCTTGTACGGCTTTACATGGCTTGTTGATTAAAATAACAACTCGTTGTTGGCTTAGATATTAATTTCTGATGCACACTGGTAACTGTCATCGGTGTCGTATGAATTCCGTTCGTAGAATTGGGGAGGGTATATTATTTTACATAGAATTATACTTATAGCCCCCTAAAGACCGTTTTTGTTAAATTGTTGATTGCGCCCTTGTGTCTCTCGTCAGGTTTACATACACATTCGTGTTTTTTTTGTGAGTGGTATGTTACTCATAAACACCCTCTGATCACAATTTTTCATAACATCGCAAAAGATCGGGGATGTTTTCACCTGAAAGAATTAACAGGTATGCTTAATAATTATTTCCCACCCGACAGAATTTATAATAAGAAAAGCTTTTTCCAATTATATTTAGTCCTGGAACCGTCTTACAATAACGTCGTTATTCTGAAAGAAGACACTAACTGAATAATACTGGTTTTGAGTAATTGGACTTTCAAGTTTGTCAAATGTTTGAAATGTCATACCTTTTTCATTTTGTTTGTTTGTACAAAGCTGTTTTTAAGAAAAAGTGTTATTTATATAAATATGTTTGTTCTTCCATACGATAGAGTTTGAAATATTGAATATCTTGGTAAAACAAACTCAATATGTCATTTTTTCGATTTAGTGTTTTCTTCCAGAATGGCGACGATATCAAAACTCAGTTCCTAAAATATGTTAATTGCGTCGTTCACATAAATACATATCTTCGCTTTTTTTTCTTGGAATTTCGAACGTTATTTAATTTTGTGAATTTGGATTTGTTACCAGTCTAAACTAAAATCGATGCAAATTGGAATCTTTATTTGTATTGCAATATATTAGTAAAACCAAATAAATTCCACCCCTATTTTCTATGAGGTGAATCGTAATCCATACCCTGCCTTTACTAGAGATCTCGCAAACCACAAAACCACGCGTTGATCTAAAATATTAGTAATGAAATATATGACTAGGCAAGTTATAAATGTCAGTGAGCATAGGGGAAAGGTGTTAATACTATGTCAATATACATTAGGATAGCATTAAATTTAGGGGTATCATAAGGGCGATTGCTCAAATTATTTGTTTAATATATCCCAATTGTTTGTTTACTGTTAATCTTGTTAGAATGATATTGCAGGAAAGTTACAATGAAAAATAGTTTTCGATATAAAACAATTGTGTCACTGTATTATTATTTCATTAATTTCTTTAAAACACTGACAGTGTAAGGAGACTCGTTATGCGACATTATAATCATTATTTGATAAATCCTTATTGTACCTTTAATGAAAACGGAATCCGTTAGCGATTGACTTAAAAGCAGATAGCATGGAAATACACCCGATTCTTTTTTTGTACGATAGGAGGGATACGTTTCAGAGACTACCGTGCAAAAAAAGCTAAGGTGTACGTATAAAAATGGGAGATAATTTCCATTACTCAAAATACCCCTGAAATATAAAATTAATCTAATTCAAAAATAGTTTTTTTAATTTATATATGAAAATGGTTTCATAAGATACATATATAATAGAACAAGTAATAAACTAATATGATTTGCGACTTAAAATAAAAACCAGCGGGAATAAAATTGAAATATAGAAGAGGAACATAAATTTGTCAAAATAATACTAAGTCATGCAAGAGTCTTAACATCTGCATCTTAAAATTCGACAAATGGCAAAAATGACGATTCCAATACTGATAAATGTGTAAAGGCAAAAAATCAGTGTAAACAAATATTTGGTCCGTTTTCTTAGATTGTGCAAAAAAAAAACGTGTAAAAAAACAGTGCAAAAAGGGAATCAGGTGTATATTACTGGTGTCAAAGTTTATAGGAAATGATCATTTCTTAAAAACGTCAAATTCTATTATTTGTTTTTCACCATGTCCGCTTCCGGTGTGGAGCACATGGCCTACTAATAGAGGTATTTCAACAGAAATTTTTCTACAGTTGCTCAACGTTCGAAGAGAGTAGGGGTAAAAGAATAGGTCTAGGACACGAATAGTGGTTAACCAATCGCTCTAGCTTCGCCCTGTTCTTGGGATCGGATGAGTAGGAGGGCACTTTAGACATCGCAAACATACATGCCTTCGAACACAAATCGATTGAAATATCAATTTATGAAATTGTCTGTCATGAGGATTCGAACCCGTGAGCACTGTAACCGGCGCCAACGACGGTAACCACTAGACAACACGCACCCAATAATTAAAATTGCAACACGCTATTCCAATCAAATCACGGTGAATAAAATTGTAACTGTTTTAATTTTACTCTACAAAGAATAAACATTTATAATTTAAGACATCGACTGAGGGTGCTTGATGGAATTTCAATATCAAATTTGGATTATTGAGATTTTGTACACTTCCATGTATTTTGTCACTAACGACCCAGACTTCGCCTTCCGGCATCTTCAGGCATTCGAGCACACGAATGGACTCGAACTGTTCGAAAAGGACGAACTGTTCGAAAAGTTTGAGTCCATCCGTGTACTCGAATGCCTGAAGATGCCGAAAGGCGAAACCCGGGTCGTTAGTGACAAAATACATGGAAGTGTACAAAATCTCAATAATCCAAATTTGATAAACATTTATGTTTATAAGCAAATTCAATGCGACAAATGTATGCATATGTTACGTCACCACGACCAAGTAAAGTCGTTAATAAATCTCTTCCTTGAATGCAAAAAAACTGTATACATAATTTAATTTCCATCCTCCGCTTAATTCGTCTATTTTCCCTCCGAGAGCTTTTTCGAAAGCTATCTCTATTCTTTAAGTACCTGATTTATCGTTTTAATCGCTGCCTTATTGGAATTTTCGGTACAGATAGTTGGTTTCTTCCTGTATGCAGTGTCGGGGGATACAATGTGCAATTGAAATCATACAAATAATTAATTATAGCATTTTTAATTGGTCTTCTGATCTGTACGGCTAAATATTTATATAATACATATTTCAAATGCTTTTATATGGACTATAACTTATGCGCATGAAAAAATCTTGATAATAAATTAACCAGAATAAGTTGAACGATGACTATCTTTTGAAGTTAAGATCATGCTCATTTATAAGTTGTATTGTATCATACAATTTACGCCACTCCGCTGGATCGAGTTATTATACTTTATCGCACTTATTTGTTTTTCAAACTGCATAGGGTCATTTCGCCAGTGGTCGGCCAGTTAAGCGACAAGTGTACTTTCAAAAGGGATTTTGAGTCAATGAATGATAAGTACATATCTTTTTCGCTGTTATTTCATTAAACAGGGATTGAGTAATGACCCTAACTAAAAATAACATAGTTAATATTGTATCGAGTATAAAATAATAGAAGTTTACAAAAAAATGCCAATTCTCCAAGTGTTCGGCCCCCAAAATCCAATGGTCGGCCTTTCGTTACCCAGTGTTCGGCCATCACTATGAAACTTCATAAATATCGCGAACGAATTTACTGAGGGTAGACAGAACAATAAAAAATATAATGATGCAAAGCATGACAATATAAAGTATCTTTTGTTAGCGATCCCCATAAAACATGAATTTGTCGAAACTTGCGTAGTAAAAATGTCCTTTTTTTAATTGTGTATTGCATCATATAGATCAGTATAGTGCAGATATACATTGGCAAGTGCCAAGACAACCTACACGATGAAAAATCTGTTTTTTTTAATGTATCCACTATTATTTAAGTTTTATGCTCTAACTGCCAACCACTGGCTACGGCCGACTTCAGGAACAATCGCCCTACTGCACACTTTTATGTTGAACTCTTCGTTCATTTTTGAATTGTTTTCAAACCCAATTTCTACACAAGAAATCACTGACCCCGTTATTAGACCATTTAAATTTTCCCCGTCACTGCTACTTTCAATCAAATCGCGCTGAAAATTCATCGAATACCTTTCCCGTAGCTTAACACTTGAAAACAAATGTGTCTAAAGTCGAAGTTTGCTGTCAAAATATGTAAGAGCGAATTCCATGACAAACTTAGACAAGGGCCCACGGAAAAGAAAAGTGGTAAGTTTATTTTGTCTGTCGCATTGTTTCAACGACTAAATACCTAACACAACGCTTGATATGTAACAAACTAATGTAATATATCACTTAGTTTATTTTAACGTTTAACTGTCTTGCTATACACACTGGATTTTATAATAAATAGTCCGGCTATTACCTATAGTAACTTTATATGTGTTTTTGACTAATGTATGTTAGCGGGTAAGTCCCGGAGTCTTAAAACAGTGAATTAAAATAGAATAACAGAAGCAATATATCTTTAAATAAATCTTTACATCACCATTCCTACAAATACGGCAAACTTTTGAAAGAAGCTTTGGATTTAGTCGTGTAATGGTAGTTAAAAGCTTAAAACTTTTGCTTTTTATAAAACTGCAATCCACATATTTCAACTGTTTTTTAAGACTTTTGTCTTAAAAAAAAAAACATCTCGATTTAGACATCGTATTTATTACTAAGGTATATATATAGGTTGTCCTCGACTTACGGCCGAGATACGTTCCTGAACTTTGGTCGTTAGTCTAATCGGTCGTAATTCGAACTACATACAAAATATTAAAATTTAATATTGTTCCGTTCAGTCAGTTTTAGCGGCGTCACTTTCATTTGTCGAAATAAAGCAGCTGCAACCAAAAATGGCACCGATACATTTTAGCACATCTTTTCCCGCTTTTCAAATCTTATATTGTAGCTGTTAAAACATCAATCATATTACCACAAATCGGCCCGCCAATCCTCTCTTTTAATAAATACATCCCAGATTACACTTTATGAACACAATTTTATTATTTGCCTTATAAAAAAAGTGGTTGTAACAAGGTTTGGCTACGAGAATTTCATTGAAAATTAAATTTTGCTTTAGAATGCAAGTGGATGAAATAAGGTTATGCCTGCAAGAATTGCGGTGAAATTCCTTTCTGATTTCTATATTGTTTTACTTCAGGAATACATAAATTCAGGCATTGCAATTAAAAGGACATACGGGCACATGCTCCTTTATCCTACTTGCTATAATACACCAAGTAAGGTTGTGTAATAGAGACAAATCCACCACACGACAATGGTACACAATATGTAAATATATTTATATAAATAAATATTGAAATCTGAAAATGCAGTTACTGATCTTTCTTTCCGTACGCATCAACCATTGGCAATGGTGTTCCGTGATGCAATAAAAAAAACAATGTTTTTTTAACTTTTGGTCGTAAGTGCGAACTGTCGTAAGTCGAACGAATGTCGTAATGAACGCAGTAAGATAGATTTTAGGACGTTTTATCGTCTGAAACGACTAGCTCAGCCATATTCCATGTATTTTTTTCGTAATTTGAATAAATCAATAAGAATTAAGTCAATTTCGTACACAGTTATTAGTGACAAAAAATATAATTAATATTACATTAAAAAGAATTCCTGATACTTTAAACGAATTCGTAAGTGATTAACGAATCTCATAAACTGGTAAATGAATGATGGTTAAGGTGTGTAAATAGAAAGACTTAAGAATGATTTTCTCAAAAAAGGGTTTTTTGACTTAATTCCTTCTGCCACTATACCGACGGTATTATGTTGTTGTTTATGACGTTTTATCTAACCAATATACTTATTAAGTATCCAAGGGCTCTGTCGATCTGCGTTCCAATTGCGACAGTAATTTAAATACAATGCCTTATCACGAGCTATGGACAATATAAATGAATCGAGGAATATTTTTTCTTTTAAAAGTTCTGTAAATTGATGAAATCATTTTTTTTTTGCAGCCGAAACCGTACATTGACATCTGACAAAAACTTAAACGCGAGGATGACTTATCGCCAGATTTTTTTCATATATATTATTTAAAATTCTGTATCTATATTAATGTACGTTTAAATAAAATATATAACAATTTTGTTTTTATTTGCAGGTAAGTATCCAGTTTCATTATAATTCTATATAATTCAACTCATCAAAAAAAATTCATTATATGTAAGTGATTCTATTTTATGATTAAACCCGCATTTTATCTTATTAAACAATATATTTATTCTGAAATTCAACTTCGCAATTACTAAAAACAATCCACGTGATTTTTTTGTGTCACGATCACCTTTGTTGTTATACTCCATAATTGATCGCGTGTTAACCCCAAGCCACGATGTCTTGCACAACACGCGGATTAATTATTTTATTTCAAGATTATCGTACATATAGAATTTATGAATTATACTTTTCCAGCATGAATTTTTTTTTTATTTATCGTTCCAACTTGTCTTTAGTATAATAGGAAATATTATCCCTGATAATTTTCGACTTTAAATTCAAGTTTAGGAAACAAAACGCAATTAAACATGTTAACGTATTATATGATAAATACTTAGTAGAACCGTTTTAATCAATAATGTCAACTCAGTTCGAGTGTAAATTTAAAAAAATTTATTATTATAAAATATGATCGTGTGACATAGGTATAATATTACAGCGTGTCAAATATTTTTCCTGGCATGTGTAAACACTACATATTTCGAAACATATTGAATAAACATATCAAGATAATTTAATCAGTATTTCAACGAAAAAAAATTACACTGGGAGTATAAAAACGAAAAGTAAGTGCGTTTTTGAGGGGTTAATTTATCGAACGGTAATTGTTGTCGCGTGGTTAATGCGCATTGCACATGTTCTTGACGCACACAACATGTGCAAACAATAATAATAAAACATTTATCATTTGAACTGATTTGAATCACATAGACCATTATAACATGCATCCAGACTGAGAGATGCTTTTATGATAACGGTGCTGTCATTATGACCGAGTATTTTTACTCCTTTATTCACTGTCATTAGCGAATTTCTTGTGCGTGATTTTAACAAATGCATTATTGATAGTGCACTAACCTCTCATTATATTGTGTGGTTAGTGTCCGCGTATTCAATACTATTAAACAGTAAATTTTCTGGTTTAGGAATATAGAAATATATTGAAATTTCTCAGCTTCTTATCTCTATGTTATGCCAATATTATCTGAATGAGTAGTGGAAAAAAGAAAAAATCATTTTCTGCGACGATGATTTTAAGTGTATTCGTGTTATAAGGGATTCATATCTTCTATGAAATATTGTTCTTTTATTGACAAAATATTATTGGTGTATAAAAAATACATGTTTTAATATCTGAGGTTGGAGGATGATATTTGATTTAGGCAGGAGTTGAAATGGAAAATTTCACGAACCGAAATATTTTTTATAAAAATATTGTTTGATTATATTTACATTGCAATTAGATCGAGTTTAAGCCTTGGTATTTATTAATGGATTTGATACTTGTCGTATATAATGAAACACGCGCATTGTGTATAATTAAAAAAAAAACTATTACACAAAATGTTAAATATAAAGACTAAATAGTTACACTTTACGTATACAATTGTATAACTCTGAGGCATTTTTTCGTACATCTGCAATCTTTCTAAAACTAGAGATGAGTCCGCGAATACGCCTGCTATTATCCTGGCTACTTTAATTGCTAGGGTGGGTACGGACTGTATTTATTTCTAATTCTCGTATGTGGTCTATCTAATTACTGCCTTTCTTTGAGAATCTGTCAGCTGAAGGCGTAATATGCTACGCTTACGAGTAATCTCGTAAAGTTGAAATCTTATCAGCATTTGAATTGTTGAAATGTTGTATACTGACTGTAACTGACATCAGTTCGAGTTCATTCGTGTGCTCGAATGCATGAATATGCCAAAAGGCGAAACCCGGATCGTTAGTGACGTAATACATGGAAATGTACAAATTTCAGCAATGCAAATTTGATATAGAAATTCTGTAAAGCACCCTCAGTCGATATCTTAAATCATTAGGATTTGGATTATTGAGATTTTGTACACTTCCATGTATTTTGTCACTAACGACCCGGGTTTCGCCTTTCGGCATCTTCAGGCATTCGAGCACACGAATGGACTCGAACTGAGAGACAGTAAACAGTGTCTAACGCTTATATAGAAGATAAAAATGCGACAAATATCATTTACGAGGCAATACATTAATACGTCTGAGAGCCACACCGATACCTGAGTTAAAAATTTCGGAAATCGCCCTAATCCTTATTTTGTAAACACCATATTAACAGAGTGACGAATTGCCGAAGGCGAATTACCGCTTTTCAACTTCTTTTAGAAATACCAGTGATTTTACAATTATAATAGTATTGTGGGTTTTGACGGGATGTAATTCGACGAATGGGTAAATATATACAATCATTCCACATTTGGTGACATCTGTTAGGTGTTTCAACGTATCGGATATAATAGCGGAGAATTAGGAAGGTTCAGCTGCTCATTCAAGATTGGTAATGAGTTTAACTGGGCTCTATTAATTTCTAAAATTTCCTGATAAAATAATTTATGATCCCCCATGTTTTTATGCAACAGTTTAACCCCATCATCCGCATTAAACGTATGGTTCTCCATTAGCAAATGATTTGCGAATGTCGAAGTTTCTTTTTTAATCTAAAGGCAGCTAAATGTTCTGATACCCTTATATCTAATGTACGTGTGGTTTTACCCACATAGAAATGTTGGCAATCATTGCATTGTAATTTATAAATACCAGATTTGTTCTTAAAGTTTACTCTATCTTTATTGTTAATAAGTAATTTGCCTAGAGAGTTTTTGCAATAGAACGCCGGTCTAACACTATCAGCGAGTTGTTTTTTAATTTTAAAGCTTGTACAACCTAAATAACTAATTCTATGCCAGATTCTGGGGCGGTCTATGTCTTTAGACAAGTTCCCAAAATATAGCATCTTTTCTGCTAATTTACGTTGTTTTTTTGATACAAGACTATCTATAAGAGACGCCTCATAGCCATTATTAATGGCAATTTGTTTAATAATGTTTAGTTCGTTTTCAAAATTAAATTTATTTAGAGGTATAGTGACTAATCTGTGAACCTGAGAATGGAAAGCAGCCAATTTATATGAGAAAGGATGGTCTGACTTAAAATGGATCGTGGCTTCTGAAAACGTCTGTTTTCAGAAGCCATTATTTCATTAGCCAAAGTTTTCACTAGGATTTATTTATTTTAGTAATAATAATAATAAAGTCGAAATACTCCAGCGAATAATTAACAAAGAATTTAAAATGAACAGTTTTTAGAAATTAATAAAACATTATTACTAAATAATTCAACGATATTCATAGCATATGTGAAATAAATTATTTAACTTATGAAAACTATTGCCGTATGGCTGTCAATGAAATATTTTTCTTAAATTTGAATTCCTTGCCCGGGCCCGGCCCGAGTCCGAATCTGAATTGTCTTTACCTGCCCGAGTCCGGTCTCGTGCAGAACTCTATTTTGGATATACAATATTTGTTTTTCCGTCTGTCGCAAAGATATCGCTAGCACAATAAATCTTCGTTCCTGATATACATATAAAAGGGCACCGTTAATCTGCCAATTTTGTAACAAGTTACGCGTCACTTATTCGCAGCACTTCCTAATTGAACTGTCAGGTGTCTCTTGTTATTTATTTACACCTCCAATTTAAATATGACAAAAATTTACCCGGACTCATCCTGTCAGTGAGCTTTTAAAAGCTTGCTTTGTTGGAGAGCTTTTTTGGCAAACTTTTGAGTAACGGTTAAAGCGGCAATCCAATAGCAATTACCATTATTATTATTTTCAAATGATTCTGTCTCAAAAATTCATTGGAGAATATTGACGATAAATATATAAAAAGCTATATTACAAGTAGATTTTCTTTTTTCAACTTTATAAAGAGTTATAATATAGTTTTACGTTAGTTAATAAATCTTTAGTTAATACTTGTCAACGTCGTTGGCTTTAGTCAAGGGTCTCACGAGTGCGAATCCCGGAATGGATAGTTTCATAAATTGATTATTCAATCTATTTATGGATTTTTGTTCGAAGGCGCGGATGTTTGTAATGTCCAAAATTCCTTCCCACTCATCTGACCCTTCTATCCTTTCTCTCTTTGTAAAAGTGAGGTTGAGTAACTGAGTAACAAGCTGTTCTTGTAGAAAAACTTCTGTTAAATACATACATTAGTAGGTCATATGCTTCACATTAGGAGCGGACATTTTATTATGTTCGATAATCACTAGATCAATATTGTGACAAATAATGAAACTAACATGATCAACTTGAGAAATGGGACATTTGACATTGACCCTTTGCTGTTTCAATAAATTCAGCCTATTGCCAAAAATACAGTACGTAATTTTTTCCCAAATTACATAATGAAAACTTTAAAAGTACACCTTATTGCGTCAAGATTCTACGACGCTTTCAAATCACTATAGAGTTTTCGAGTTGCACAGTATTTTCTGTAGTGGTTTCATAATTATAATTTTACTCACTGCACCTATTTTATTATCAAAAAATTCGTTGTCACAATACAATGTTGATGAATCAAATCATTTGAATCATTCTTTGTTGTATCAAGTTACTATCCTAATATAGACATTTGTTTGAATAAGGAAATATGTGTTTAAACAAATTGTGATGTTGTATTTTCGGTTAGTAAATATATGTATGTACTAGTTAATATTATATGTTAAAAAAATCTACATTATATTTAAAATGACGTCCGTCTTCGTTTAGTTAGTTTCCAATAATCAATTAACTGAAAATGTTTTTTTATTGTCTCAAAATATATTACATAATACGTCGGCTTACAAACTTTCTTTAATTTCTTTATAATACTTTTGTTTTTAATTAAATATTATGGCTACCGAAGTAAATTGTTTTACTACACATAATTAAATGACGAATTTATGCTAAAACTCCATTTTAACATTGAAATGAAACACCGCATTCTATGAATTTTTAAAATATGTTTTACTAGGAATCCTGTTTTATGCACTTTAGTGAACTTTAATTTGTTTTCCGACGATTTATTCTATTCTAGGTAATACAGAATGCATTGTTATTCGATTCTCCCGATAATAATATTATTTTATATTTTTACAATCAAATCGCAGCAGTTCCTGCATTGTTTTCTGTTTAATTAAAAATTTTGTCAAGAATTTCTCAAGTTATAATTGCATACACTATAGATCGCGTAAAGAAATGGAGAAAAGCTATTTAGGCTTGAAATTTACTCGCTCCCTATAGGGCGCTGAAATTTGTGTTTCATAAATTGTTTAAAAACTTTACACGAATAAAACCAAGCTCTACATAAATTGCTAGTGAAACAAATATTTACTTAACCGAACATATGAACCATATGTTTTCGTTTTGTCTCTAAGCAACTATGCGGCGAAAGCTGTTTTTAATCAGTTTCAAAGCTAATATCAGATCCGAACAGTAAATATAAATTCTGTAGTACATCCACGCTATAATCCCTGAAGACTTAAATCCATCAATGCAAACAAACGTCTGACAGTATTTCACGTTTATATCGACCATTACACACCTTTAAACTTCCCCTATAGACAATTCTAAGCCCTGTACATTATTTTGAAGAGTTTACACTGTTGTTATATTATACAACATATGACGTGTAGTAAATGTTGTTTTATTGATGACCCATTCAATGGTTTTTATTGGAAATACTTTTCATATATTATAATAAAGGAATTGTGTCTTTATTAATTTATTTGCGTCACATAGTGGATACTATGTGACGTAGAAATACTAAAGGAATAATCAGTTGTTGAAATTTGACGAAGAGAATAAGACAATTACTTCACCGGGTTTAGATAGGTTAACAACAAAAGCAAGAAGTTGGAGTGGCTTGTTGTCGTATCTTTCTATTCGTCATTTTTAAGGATTAAAGGCGGAAAGCTTTTAAGACACGCATGACTGATATCCATAGTCATCCGAACGCAGACACAGTGTTACCCCACGGCCAAGGTGATTGTCTGATAGCACTATATCGTTATTAATTAAATGTAGCACCGTTGAAACTATTATCATGAAAATTGTATGTAGTAATTTAATTAAAAGGAAACGGCCGGTTGACTGACAAGTCAAGTTGTAAAAACATCATTGAACAGCATGATAATGAACTTATTGTCTAGAAAAATTCTCGAGATCAACAGTGAAATTGAAGATAGGCAACTCAATCCTATTTATATTTCATTCAAAATAGTTAAAATACTAAGAGATCTCAACTCGTGAAGTAATTTTTCAAACTATTTACACTTGCATAAGTGCATAGACTGCATAGCAACCAAGTCGTGATTTTTTGCTCCTGAGACACTCCTTGAAATCATTTGAAACCAATGAACACTGTTAATCGATTAAGTATATACACCCAGTACATTGAGTACGCTGAGAAGACAGACTTACTGTAATAAACATACATTCGCTGAATGTAATTACTTACAAATAGAACAAACGCTATAAGTATATTTTCATTCTAATATTTATTGTACAGCAAAAGATTATGGTGTGTATTTACGTAAGTGTCATTGCATAATCTTTTTTCAAGAGTCAACGCAATATTGCGCGTTTTGGAGAACACCTTTTTTGTGTAATGTAAAATTATCAACCCCTCCGTACTTGAAATCGGAGTAATAATACAAGGGATGGCAATCCGGTTGTAAATTCAATGCGGGGACCGTTATTCGTGGACCAATCACGCGGCTTGGTTACACCTGTCAGGTGTCAAAGAGTTGCGTACGGCTTATTTGAAATATCGTGAACGGTTTATGAATATTTGGAATGTTTGTAAAGTAGCTTGTGTACATTCGTGTACCTAATTAATGAAAGAACTCAATTCAAAAAGATAAAAGTGAAAAATACTAATTTGGATTGAAAATAATTAAATGATATTGAAATACCGATTTAAAAGCCTACACGAACATCCTTTTAAAGATAAGCAATAAGCAAAAAAATAGATCCCGGTACGAACATTTTCATAAATATATTTTTCAATCCATATATGGATTTCTTTTCATAAGCACGGATATTTGTAATGTTTAGCATTCTCTCCCACCCACCCGATCCTAAAAAGAGGACGTAGCGAGAACGATTAGCTTACCACTTGTCCTGCCCTTGTTGGGATGGACTCTAATAAGAATCAAAAAACGGTTGGACGCATTTGAAATGTGGTGCTGGAAAAGGATGATCCCTATATCATGGACAGCCAAACGCACAAACGCATTTCTCCTGAACGGGCTACAAATCCAGGATGGACTCTCAGCCGTTTATACAAGGTGAATATTCGGCTTTTTGCCCACATAGCTCGCAAGCCAACTGACAATCTAGAGAGGCTCGTCGGCACAGCAAAGGTCGAAGGCACAATGGGCCGCGGAAGAGCGCCAACCTGCTGGAGCTTCCAAGTGAAGGACGCCACAGGCCTCTCCTTACAGATGGACCTCAGAGGAGCGGAGTACAGGAGCGAGTGGCGAAGCATCGTCAAAGGTTGTTGCGGTAGGCGAAGTTCGCGACCCTCACCAGTGAGGAATACGACTAAAGAATAAATCC
The DNA here is from genome assembly GCA_022494535.1 of Himalopsyche phryganea. NCBI lineage: Eukaryota > Metazoa > Arthropoda > Insecta > Trichoptera > Rhyacophilidae > Himalopsyche > Himalopsyche phryganea. Next base: position 6,668,860 of record JAGVSL010000002.1, on the reverse strand, counting down.
TGTCCTAGCCAGATCCTTCTATCCCTAATCTCTTCTAAAGGAAGAGCTTGAGCAACTGCCAATTTTATAAACAAGTTACGTGCCAGTGACTCAGCACTTCTTAATTGGACATTTTTGTAATTAAATTAATTGAAGATTAAAATTACTAAAAGTATTATAAAAATATTAGTACATATGCATACTCAACAATCATTATTATTTGTTTCAAGTAATGGGTCCTATCTGACATTTTATTTAGTACACTATTTTTTTTGCACGGTGGCCCTTGGAACATATTTGCCGTGAAAAAATGGTATCCCTTGAATATCGTAGCACTATTTAAAAAATAATACGCAACACATCAAGATATCAAATGCAAAATCAAATCGAATTATTTCGCGTGAAGGATTATCATCGTCCAATTTTCCATTAACCCATTCTCTTTCCTGCTTAAGATAAAAATGGCATTCGGCTAGATTATCTTGAATTCTATCTAACAAGACATTTCTCTCTCTCTTGAATTTATGTATGCCATATGCAATCTAACTGCATCGCCATTTTCTGCCAAAGATTTATTCTGTCATATCTCGCATGTCTTTGTCACGATGTTGCAAATATATACATTCCTCGACGAGATATTTTCTCATATTCAGCAACACTGCATATAAGGAGTTGTTCCTTTTATCACGTTTATGTATTGTCATACAAAACAGTTATTTGTACTTTGTCCATTTGTTAAATGATTTAGTATGATAAATTTGGCTTCATATTTCATTTTAAAACAGCTAACTTGTCTCATATTTGTTGAAAGTTCAACATTAATTAAGCAAAATAAGACGACATTGCGACGTCAATAATTTTGCGATGTATTCAACTGTTACTTTCTGAAATCTCTTTTCAATATTTATATAAAATTGATTATTTTACCAACTGCTCCCGAGACAACCCCAGGACAACAACTGAAATAATACGCTTCACGTTGTTTTCGCCACAGGAAACGTCTGCTAATACCAGATAATAACGTACGGCCGCGGCGGGCGGTGGTGGGGATTACAAAGTCCTTTGTTATGTAACTAGGCGTTACACGTTGAGAAGCAACTTCAAGACTAAATACATAACTCTTATGGTGGTAACTGTAATTATTTAATTAATATTCGCGATAAGCGAAACTGGTCCTGTGCATTTGATAATATCGTTGGATCCGTGCAAAATTTGAGTTATATTCATATTAAAGCTAATTTATTTAATTAATACTTTTATTACGCTATACGTACGAGTTTCATCTTTATATCACTAATAAATCTGCGTTTTTTTTATGAAAATGGCGTATTTACTCACGGACATTTTTGCAGTTTCGTCCTTATGACTCTAAACTTCGATGTGTACAGGATGAACTTAGACTTTCATCGTAAAATCATTTTTACAAATCTAATTGTGGAAAGCTTCTATGATTTATCTAAAGGAATTGACGTAGAAGCTTTTCGTTTTTCATTTATCTGTAGGAATTGATTTTATACACACTTACGTGTACGCCACCAAGTCTTGGGCAGTTGCTCCAAAGACACTCCCAATTAAGATGAAACAAACTGTAGATACGCTTAACGTTTGTTACGCCACTGGATACTGCCGTATAAAATTAACGGATAGGAAAGCAGTGGTGGGTGGAGGACGGCAAGGTAGATCTAATTTGTGGTGCCTAATATAAGCCTTACTTTCAGTAAACCTCTTTTTTTAAAGCAAATAAAACTTCCATCCGATGTTAGCTATATTAAGCTATGATAGTTGCTTTCAAATTCCATTAGTTAAGTCACTAAATTATAAGTTTCCAAACTTGCCTGATTAAAAATTTGCCCTGACGCGTAAACTTTAAGCTTCTTATAAGGATTATGTTTCGGGTTAGGGGACGGTCCTTTTCAAACAATTGAAAGCCTGCCCGTGCTTTAAGCTACACCTCGAATAATAATATGGGAGATAGAGTTTCACCTTGCTAATTATAAGTACGTACCTGCAAGTAATACCTGCCATTTTTGGCGACTTGGATTAACAAGTTTTTCGTTGGGATTTAGGGCAAAGCACTTCGGATTAATTCAGCTTGTCAAGTAAGCATCAGCTTGCAAAATAAATATAAAACTTCAAATGCATTATTAATGTTATATAAATGCTTAAAGGGATTATGTACTACACACGTTAAACATGTAAGGTAAACATACCAGTCGTTGACCGTTTAAGAGAAAAATTAAACAAAAATAACGATTGCCGTTGAGCATTAGACCGAATGAATGACAAAGCATGTGTATTCATAATGGGTCTCTTACATATAAATTGTGTTCAATTTTTAACAACCATGTTAATATTTCAGTAGTTGACCTTCTAAAAAATTGATATTTCCAATAGTTGACCACTTTTTTTTCACTAGTATACCATGTCTAATCAGAGGGTTTTCAAAGATATCCTTAACAATTCTCTGAAGAAATTCAAAATAAAATAATTACTTCATAAGGTGTTATTAATTGGCCGCTATGACACCCCAATGCCATATATGGTGATGTATTAGTTCCTCAATCCGACAAAAGATGGTTTCACTTGTCTGAACTCTACAATTTAGAGCAATTCCGCGTCTACGTTTCTTATTTTGTGCACTTTTATTGAAAAAAGGTCAAATACTTGTACATTTACCTTATATATGATTGACCTTGATTTCTCAATCAATTTATTGATTTCTGATCGAAGGCATGGGTTTCTGTGATGTCTGAAAAGAACTTCCCTCCCTTCCACCCGATCGTATAAAATTGACACTTTTTTTTTGCATCTCTTTGAATTTTAAACTAAAGTGACTTAAATATAAAACATCAATTAAAACATTATTACATCGAGATTATACTGGCAGAAGGCATTAACTTATATAAACAAGTACTGAGATAATCGCATTGAAAGCGTTACTTTTTTTACTTTTAAGTACTCTCCCTCCATATTAAAACTTTGTTTTTTTATATAATTTAAGACATCGACTGAGGGTGCTTGATGGAATTTCAATATTAAATTTGGATTATTGAGATTTTGTACACTTCCATGTATTTTGTCACTAACGACCCGGGTTTCGCCTTTCGGCATCTTCAGGCATTCGAGCACACGAATGGACTCGAACTGAGAGACAGTAAACAGTTTCTAACGCTTATATAGAAGATACAAATGCGACAAATATCATTTACGAGGCAATACATTATACGTCTGAGAGCCACACCGATACCTGAGTTAAAATTTCGGAAATCGTCCTAATCCTTATTTTGTAAACACCATATTACCAGAGTGGCAAATTGCCGAAGGCGATTGCCGCTTTTCAACTTCTTTTAGAAATACCAGTGATTTTACAATTATAATATGACACCGCCCCGTACTTATGGGGCGGACAGGGTCTTCAAAACCAATCTGCAGACTCTTCCTATTAATGAAAATTTAAGAATGTAATACCCCTGCTGAGGCGTTAAGGGTGGGGGTCGGATTTGTTGGTTGATGTTGTTGATTTGCAGTTTGAAGTGGGGGGGAAGCGCCTGCGATCCTGCCAGAGTCAGTGGAGTTCCGACCGTTCTGGGGGGGAGGTCGCGGCAACGCCTGATCCCTTCGATTACGATAAAACCACTTACACAGTTTAAATTAAAAGTATGTAATTCTGTTGTGTCTAATGTCTTGTGAAACTGTAGCTAATTGCAATTAAACCAGATGAGTACACGGATAAACGACCGGGGTTTTAATGGAAGGAACCGTTGTTTTCTCCTTTGTTGTCCTTATCCCAGGACGCGGGCCTTGAAGTGTGTTGAAGCCCGCACCCCGCTTCTCCCCGCTCCTACACCGTCATCCCTCGAGCGGCGAGCGAGACAGATGTGATTTGTTTCGTTTCGTTTTTTTCGCCCTACTCTCTCAAGTGTCGCCTGCAACGTGGGCCGTGGAGGTTTTAATACCTCAGGACTTGACGACCTGAGACGCTAGCCGGAAGATTGCAATTAGTCAGGGTGAAACTCCCTGTGGCGCCCAACAACGGAAAGTGAATGTGGAAATACAAAAATGCATAGAAAATGCGAATGGCGAAATTGCGAGGAAGTTCCGCGATATCCGCCGAAGCCATCCGGCCGAAGAAGGAACCGGAGGAATAAAAATGAGTCCGCATATAGGCCGAGTCAAGTCGGATCTTATAGTGACCGCATGTGCGGAAAAGCCCCGTTATGTGCCGAATCAGTTTGAATCGTATGATAAACGGGTGTACGTAAACAAACCCCGTTATTGTAGAGACAATACCTCGGAACAAACATATGTAAACCGGAATTACGTAAACAAACCACGTGAAAATACTTCGAAATACACGTATGGAGACCGTGTGTACGTAGATAATTCGCGGTACACGTCGAATAGGTTCGACACCTTGGAATACGTTAACGATGACCGGATGTACGATGAGCCTCGCTATAAGCCGAATCAATATGCTAACGATGATTGGATGTACGCCGACGGATCGCGCGACACGTCATACGAATACGCAGACGACGATCGGATGTACGCTGAGGATCCGCCCTACTCATCACATGAGTCTGAAGCTGACGATGACCGGATGTACGAGGAAGAGATTACTTACATCCGCCCGCCAATAACCAAGCTTTCGCAAACCGGCATGAGGTTTGATGGAGACCCGATGATGACCGCAGAGCGCTTCCTGGAGTATTGTGAAGGAGCGCTCCCTAGAACCGGGACACCTATATCGTCCTGGGTGGCACAGACTGCCGACATCTTGGAAGGAGAGGCCAAAAGCTGGTTCACAGCGCTCCGCGAGAAGCCAGCTAACTGGGAGACGTTCAAGGTTGCTATTATCGATCATTATAGTGACGAGAACCGCCGAGCTCGTGACAGGATTGCGCTGATGACGACGAGGCAACGTGAGGACGAACCAATCGTCCTTTTTATGATAATAAAACGGGACCTAGCCCGGAACGCCGTCCCGAGTGATGACTCGGAACAATTGGCGAAGGTCTGCCACAGATTGATGCTGCCGAGAGACCAGCGAGAGATGAGTCAGCGCTCTTGGAGAACGTTGAACGAACTCTTTGATGCCGTCCTCCGATACGAGGGAGGCCAAGAGGAGCCCGGCTACGAAGCCGCGCACATCATCGCGACGCTAGTAGATGACGTCATGACGTCACAACGCTACGAAACGGCCGAGTTAACGGGTCGTAACGAAGTCGCCTCTATACTTACGAATGACGAAGTTGTGACGTCACTAAACTTGGACGCCGTATGTTCGATTCAAAGTGGAATCGCGCCGACGTCCGCTCATGAAACCGAATTGCCGCCCACACCTCGAAATCAGCCCGTCTACACTGAAGGAAAGCAAGATGGCCAGACAGTCGAACAAGCCCCCGACGTTGTGCAACGACACCCTAGCTCCGAAAGCGGACTAGAGGAAGACGCCGGTGAAATACATTCACTATCTGCCATCGCCGCCCTTATTCCCGACGTGGCTGCCACCAGTGACAGTGAGGTCGGAGACCAGTCCTTGGACGAGAACTGGAAGCCCGTTCGACCACCCCGCCGGGCGAAAAAGGCACCAGTAACGCTACTGCCTAGTCTGCAGTTGCCAATTACGCCACTGCCTGATTTGCAGCCACTAGTAACGACACCGATTGATTTGCCGTTACTATTTACACCGCTACCCGCTAAGCAATTACCAGAGATGTCACTGCCTGAGGGGCCATTGCCTGATATGAAGTCGCAAGTAACGACACTGATCAATGTTTCGTTGCTAGTTACACCACTGGCCGCAACGATAGTACCAGAGATGTCGCTGCCTGAGTCGACACTGCCTGATGCAAGGTCGCCAGTAACGATACTGCCGGATGAGCAGCTACCAGATACGCAGCCGCTGGTAACGCCGCTGATAACGACGCCGCTGGTTGCGCCCATACTTGATATGCGTACACCGGGTAAGCCGCTGCCTATGATGCCACCCGACGTTTGGCCGTCTGGTAGACCATCACCCGAAGTGCTACGTAAGCGTCCGCCCGATATGCAGCTTAGAGAGCTGCCTGAGATGAGCCTGGAGTCGCCGCCTATGATAAAAAGTTTGCGACCATCCGCCCTGCCACCCGAACTGTGGGAGATAAGCCTGGAGTCGCCGCCTACGCTGACGATATTACGGCCGGCCGCAAAGCCACCCGATACGCCGTTCAGGGACCCGGTGAAGTTTAAGTGGGAATCTTCGTTGCGCGAACTTGCGCCACCGCCAAAGCCGCCTGATGAGACGTCGCGACGCCGACGAACGCGCCACTTCGCTTAGTGACTTATGCGCGTATTTACAGAATTTCTTGCAGTTTAGAACGTTAGTTTTTGTGTTCGATATGTCATTTCCATTCTGTGTTTGTGTTTGAGTTGAAATTTCTCTTTAGTGCTTATGTTTAATTTGACATTTCTATTTTTGTGGTTTTATGATTGACATTCCTGTTTGTTTTTACGTTATTTTTGAGCTTATTTTATATTTTGCTGGAAGAGCTGCAGAGGGTTATTGAACATTGGGAGTGTGGTGATTTGACACCGCCCCGTACTTATGGGGCGGACAGGGTCTTCAAAACCAATCTGCAGACTCTTCCTATTAATGAAAATTTAAGAATGTAATACCCCTGCTGAGGCGTTAAGGGTGGGGGTCGGATTTGTTGGTTGATGTTGTTGATTTGCAGTTTGAAGTGGGGGGGAAGCGCCTGCGATCCTGCCAGAGTCAGTGGAGTTCCGACCGTTCTGGGGGGGAGGTCGCGGCAACGCCTGATCCCTTCGATTACGATAAAACCACTTACACAGTTTAAATTAAAAGTATGTAATTCTGTTGTGTCTAATGTCTTGTGAAACTGTAGCTAATTGCAATTAAACCAGATGAGTACACGGATAAACGACCGGGGTTTTAATGGAAGGAACCGTTGTTTTCTCCTTTGTTGTCCTTATCCCAGGACGCGGGCCTTGAAGTGTGTTGAAGCCCGCACCCCGCTTCTCCCCGCTCCTACACCGTCATCCCTCGAGCGGCGAGCGAGACAGATGTGATTTGTTTCGTTTCGTTTTTTTCGCCCTACTCTCTCAAATAGTATTGTGGGTTTTGACGGGATGTAATTCGACGAATGGGTAAATATATACAATCATTCCACATTTAGTGAAATCTGTTAGGTGTTTCAACGTATCGGATATAATAGCGGAGAATTAGGAAGGTTCAGCTGCTCATTCAAGATTGGTAAGGAGTATAACTGGCCTCTATTAATTTCTAAAATTTCCTGATAAAATAATTTATGATCCCCCATGTTTTTATGCAACAGTTTAACCCCATCATCCGCATTAAACGTATGGTTCTCCATTAGCAAGTGATTTGCGAATGTCGAAGTTTCTTTTTTTAATCTAAAGGCAGCTAAATGTTCTGATACCCTTATATCTAATGTACGTGTGGTTTTACCCACATAGAAATGTTGGCAATCATTGCATTGTAATTTATAAATACCAGATTTGTTCTTAAAGTTTACTCTATCTTTATTGTTAATAAGTAATTTGCCTAGAGAGTTTTTGCAATAGAACGCCGGTCTAACACTATCAGCGAGTTGTTTTTTAATTTTAAAGCTTGTGCAACCTAAATAACCTATTCTATGCCAGATTCTAGGGCGGTCTATGTCTTTAGACAAGTTCCCGAAATATAGCATCTTTTCTGCTAATTTACGTTGTTTTTTTGATACAAGACTATCTATAAGAGACGCCTCATAGCCATTATTAATGGCAATTTGTTTAATAATGTTTAGTTCGTTTTCAAAATTAAATTTATTTAGAGGTATAGTGACTAATCTGTGAACCTGAGAATGGAAAGCAGCCAATTTATATGAGAAAGGATGGTCTGACTTAAAATGGATCGTGGCTTCTGAAAACGTCTGTTTTCGGTAAATTTTAAATTCATGAATGGAGTTTTTAATATCAATATTAAGGTCAAGGAAATTTATATTCTTGCCCCCTACTTCTAAAGTGAATTGAATTTTATCATCTAGTGAGTTAAGAAAATTATGAAGGTTAGAAACTTGTCTCTCAGTTCCATTGAATAGACAAAGGATGTCATCTACGTAACGGAACCAATAAACTACGTTTCTAACTTCTGTTTTATTGCTGAAAATAAGGTTTTCTAAATGGTTCATGTAAAATTCTGCTAATAGTGGTGACAAACAACTTCCCATTGCAAGGCCTTCGGTTTGTTCATAGAATCTATTATCAAATTGAAAATAGTTCTGGTCAACGCAAACGTCTAATATATTAAGTAATTCCGTAGTAATGACAGGATTAACTCTACGCGTATTAAGGGTATCTTTGATGATTTGTTTACATTTGTTTACAGGTACATTAGTGAATAAGCTAACAACGTCAAAAGAAATTAATTTGGCGTTTAACGGAATGTTATAATTTTTAATTTTATCTACTAACTCTAATGAATTTTTAATACTATACAATGGCTTGAATTTACTGTGATTGCGGATGAGAGAGTTAGCTCTTTTGGAAAGTTTATACGCTGGAGCATTCATATATGAAACTACCGGGCGGATTGGTATTGAATCCTTGTGAATTTTCGGTAGCCCATAAAATTTGGGGGCTTGTGGATTTCTAGTGGATAAAAAGGACAAATCCTTAGGGTTGATTGTAATGCTACAACTATTTATAACCTCTTTAATATTTTTATTAAATTTTAATGTAGGATCTTTTTCAATTCGACTATATCGTTATTATCGAGAAAGTTATTAAACTTATCAACATAGTCTTTTCGCGTTAACAGGACCGTGGTATTTCCTTTGTCCGCCTTTGTGACAATGATATCATTATCTTTAATTTTAGTTTTAATATTTTTAAGAGTAGCCAACTCCTCATTAAACTTATTGTAATTTTTGTTGCTGTTTAAGTAATCTTTCTTAAGGATGCGAGAACAAATATGTTTGCTGGTTAAATCTTTATGCAATGCAATTTCTAAATCTATAGCAAGGTTTTCATAATCCGATTTTCTATTTGGCAAAGGCGGACAATATTTAAGACCTTTTGATAAAAGGCTCTGCTCGTCTTTTTTTAAATTGACGTTAGACAAATTTACAACTCTATCAAAAAATTTTATAGGTGTTTCCTCATTTATAACTAGATTAGATTTATCAGCTAGACTTTTATTTTTATTTTTCTCTTCGACCAATTTCTTGAGTTTATACGTTTGTTTTTCATATTTGCGTTGTATGATGTACAAAATCTCAATAATCCAAATTTAATATTGAAATTCCATCAAGCACCCTCAGTCGATGTCTTAAATTATATCAATATTGCCAGTACAGCAAGATTGACTGAACTCTACAGTAAATTAGTGTTAAAATATCGTGTTGTTTGTCAAAATTTATGGTTTAATATCAGTTGTTTTAAAAATAAAGTGACTCCCAAGTTCATATCGAGAAATTTTAAAATTATCAATGGTTCGAGGCCAGCAGTGAAAGCTTTGCAAAAAGCTAAAGCAGCTTGGTTGAAGACGGAGACAGGTCAGTGGTACGCAGCTCGCGACAATATTAGCCAATACCTTAAAATAATTCATTGTTCTCTTGCACAGAAACTTCATCCTGTAGAATTTGATATATTAGACCGTGATATTAGATATAATGTTTCCGAAATCATACAACGCAAATATGAAAAACAAACTTATAAACTCAAGAAATTGGTCGAAGAGAAAAATAAAAATAAAAGTCTAGCTGATAAATCTAATCTAGTTATAAATGAGGAAACACCTATAAAATTTTTTGATAGAGTTGTAAATTTGTCTAACGTCAATTTAAAAAGACGAGCAGAGCCTTTTATCAAAAGGTCTTAAATATTGTCCGCCTTTGCCAAATAGAAAATCGGATTATGAAAACCTTGCTATAGATTTAGAAATTGCATTGCATAAAGATTTAACCAGCAAACATATTTGTTCTCGCATCCTTAAGAAAGATTACTTAAACAGCAACAAAAATTACAATAAGTTTAATGAGGAGTTGGCTACTCTTAAAAATATTAAAACTAAAATTAAAGATAATGATATCATTGTCACAAAGGCGGACAAAGGAAATACCACGGTCCTGTTAACGCGAAAAGACTATGTTGATAAGTTTAATAACTTTCTCGATAATAACGATATAGTCGAATTGAAAAAGATCCTACATTAAAATTTAATAAAAATATTAAAGAGGTTATAAATAGTTGTAGCATTACAATCAACCCTAAGGATTTGTCCTTTTTATCCACTAGAAATCCACAAGCCCCCAAATTTTATGGGCTACCGAAAATTCACAAGGATTCAATACCAATCCGCCCGGTAGTTTCATATATGAATGCTCCAGCGTATAAACTTTCCAAAAGAGCTAACTCTCTCATCCGCAATCACAGTAAATTCAAGCCATTGTATAGTATTAAAAATTCATTAGAGTTAGTAGATAAAATTAAAAATTATAACATTCCGTTAAACGCCAAATTAATTTCTTTTGACGTTGTTAGCTTATTCACTAATGTACCTGTAAACAAATGTAAACAAATCATCAAAGATACCCTTAATACGCGTAGAGTTAATCCTGTCATTACTACGGAATTACTTAATATATTAGACGTTTGCGTTGACCAGAACTATTTTCAATTTGATAATAGATTCTATGAACAAACCGAAGGCCTTGCAATGGGAAGTTGTTTGTCACCACTATTAGCAGAATTTTACATGAACCATTTAGAAAACCTTATTTTCAGCAATAAAACAGAAGTTAGAAACGTAGTTTATTGGTTCCGTTACGTAGATGACATCCTTTGTCTATTCAATGGAACTGAGAGACAAGTTTCTAACCTTCATAATTTTCTTAACTCACTAGATGATAAAATTCAATTCACTTTAGAAGTAGGGGGCAAGAATATAAATTTCCTTGACCTTAATATTGATATTAAAAACTCCATTCATGAATTTAAAATTTACCGAAAACAGACGTTTTCAGAAGCCACGATCCATTTTAAGTCAGACCATCCTTTCTCATATAAATTGGCTGCTTTCCATTCTCAGGTTCACAGATTAGTCACTATACCTCTAAATAAATTTAATTTTGAAAACGAACTAAACATTATTAAACAAATTGCCATTAATAATGGCTATGAGGCGTCTCTTATAGATAGTCTTGTATCAAAAACAACGTAAATTAGCAGAAAAGATGCTATATTTCGGGAACTTGTCTAAAGACATAGACCGCCCTAGAATCTGGCATAGAATAGGTTATTTAGGTTGCACAAGCTTTAAAATTAAAAAACAACTCGCTGATAGTGTTAGACCGGCGTTCTATTGCAAAAACTCTCTAGGCAAATTACTTATTAACAATAAAGATAGAGTAAACTTTAAGAACAAATCTGGTATTTATAAATTACAATGCAATGATTGCCAACATTTCTATGTGGGTAAAACCACACGTACATTAGATATAAGGGTATCAGAACATTTAGCTGCCTTTAGATTAAAAAAAGAAACTTCGACATTCGCAAATCACTTGCTAATGGAGAACCATACGTTTAATGCGGATGATGGGGTTAAACTGTTGCATAAAAACATGGGGGATCATAAATTATTTTATCAGGAAATTTTAGAAATTAATAGAGGCCAGTTATACTCCTTACCAATCTTGAATGAGCAGCTGAACCTTCCTAATTCTCCGCTATTATATCCGATACGTTGAAACACCTAACAGATTTCACTAAATGTGGAATGATTGTATATATTTACCCATTCGTCGAATTACATCCCGTCAAAACCCACAATACTATTATAATTGTAAAATCACTGGTATTTCTAAAAGAAGTTGAAAAGCGGCAATCGCCTTCGGCAATTTGCCACTCTGGTAATATGGTGTTTACAAAATAAGGATTAGGACGATTTCCGAAATTTTAACTCAGGTATCGGTGTGGCTCTCAGACGTATAATGTATTGCCTCGTAAATGATATTTGTCGCATTTGTATCTTCTATATAAGCGTTAGAAACTGTTTACTGTCTCTCAGTTCGAGTCCATTCGTGTGCTCGAATGCCTGAAGATGCCGAAAGGCGAAACCCGGGTCGTTAGTGACAAAATACATGGAAGTGTACAAAATCTCAATAATCCAAATTTGTTTTTTTACATTATAAAAAATAATCTCTTTGGCATACAAATCATAAGATTTGGTAGCGATGGGTTATAGTTATAACATGCATTTTGCCAGATTAAAAAAAATGACACTCACTTAATACTGTTGTTTTTCAAAACTATTAAATCCTTGACCTCATGCGTTCATAGATCGTTAAATTGCTTGCGTTTTGACATTTAAACAGAAAATCAACATAACCGACTTACTGCGTTCTTTCAGAATACCCTCGATATAATATTCAATAAAATTAATTCAATAAACATTCCCTTCCCCTTTAAAGACTTATATCAAATTTGATATTCCTCAATAACTTATCTGAAACGTATTTTTTCATTGATTATCTCCAATATATTTTTTCTGTATTTATTTTATTCTAAAGCGAGTTATTTTCGAATTCCAATTTACATAATGCATCAATTCATTCATCGTAATGGAAATAGAAAAACAATTCAACTTATCCCCACACTGGAAGTGGGTTATTGAAACCTCCGTTTGTTTTCCTCGCGCGGGTGCATTAAAACGCTCGCAATTTTCAGCGAGCTTTTTCCATCCCCTATTCCCGCTCTTGCAACGGAGGGTACATGCAGAAGCTCGTCGTATGATGCAGAGATATTGAACCGGAAGGGGTTGAAAGGTTTCCGGTCGTTTGCGACACCCGCGCGCGAGAGCCTTTTGTTTTATGGCATTTTTGTTTTGTTTTTATCGAGTAGCCTCTAGGAGACTGTGCTCGACAGTAGGGTGACAGATCGTGCAGTACTTTTGGGCGTTGTTTTAATAACATTTTCACATTTCTTATCATAATGAAGTATGTAGAATTGTTTTTGACCGATGTGTCATACTTTAAATAGTATGTAATTCCCTTGCCGATTATTTTTAGAAGTTATGATTTTATCTTCTAAATCTTGTACCTTTAAATACCTCGTATCAAATAAAATTACATATTTCAAAGCGTCCGCCCGCCCTCCCGTTCATTGATTATTGTAAACTTCTGAACCTTGTCTTGCTTAAATATTACATAAATTTTCAATTATAAATTATGGAAAGTAAAATAAAATCGCCAGCCGATTCCGTAACATGAATCCTACAAAAAAAACTATGGCACATAATGTATCGACAGATTGACGCTGATAACGACCGGTTGAAATTTATTATTGAAAGACCACGAGAGAGAAGTGGTGTAGTGTATCCGAGGCATGGATTGGAGTATGTTATCAGATCTATGGGTGTCTCGGAAATGTAATTTATATTGGTTTAAAAACCTAAATATATTCACACGTAAAAAACAGCTGGGGATTCTCACCCTGACCTCCAGCACACACATACCATTAGCCACTTAGCCGCTTAACAGTAGGCTGTTGTATTCAATGTAATTAGTTTAAAAATGTTAAATATCCGGCGAATTCCGAACAACATTACAGAACATTAATGCTTAATATAACTGAGCAATTGTCATGCCTTATGAGTAGAGACACGTATTTTTAGCATTTTGAAATAGATGCGAAATAGATGCTAAAGTTCGGAATAGATGCTAATAAATGCGAATTTCATAAAACTTGCAAATAGATGCTAAAATCAAAAATAATTGCAAAATTTGCTTGTTTTTTTTTTTTAAATGAGAGCTTTTGCATACATATCGTATATGGGTCATACAGTATGACCCATATACAAGTTTGACTCGTACTTTACAACGCTATGGCCATATTTTTAAACTGGAAACATTGTTGTTGTACGTCAGGTCGTTCTCGTGTTCGGCGTTGTTTTCGTCTGACATTTTATACACATCTATCTGACACATAAATTAAGCTTAGTCGGTAAATTATTTATGAAAGAATTGACACTTCTCAATGAATTTATATGTAAAATGAAATTGGCATTTTTACATTCTTGTGTCTAGTAAATACTGTTGATGTTGAAAAACTCTTCAGCAAATACAATTTAATAGTAACTGATCGTCGCATTAATCTAAAAAAATCATCCATTGAAACATGCTCCATTAATTTTATTAGATAATAAATTTTAATTAGATCATTATTAGTAAGATAAGATTCAACAGTGAACATTTTAACCCCCTTAATTGTGTTTAATAATTATGTATATTTGTCAATATTTTATATAAAAAAAAATGTTAAAGTACATTGAAGTTGATAATTATTTGATATTTGTGTCTTGTAAAAATAGATGCTAAATAGATTTTAAATGCTCCAAAGTGCGAAAATTGAAAAAATAGATGCTAAAAGTACGGGTCTCTACTTGTAAGTCATTATTAGTGCAATTAAAGATAGAGACTCCAATAAATACTCATGTAAACTGCAATTTCTACCGCCAGCTTTACATTTGCAAATAACCAAGCTATATGGTCACACCATTACACTCACGCACTTCAAATACTATTTACTATTCCGTTAGCTAAATATTAATATCTGCATAGTGTTTTGTTGACATAATGTAACTGTTCCTGAGGGTTACGCACTTAAACACAATATTAGTGGAAAGTATAATTGAATCGTTACTTCTGAAAGGGATACTAGTTATTACACTACATTCCATTACTTGCACAAGGCCCTGCGGGGCCAAATAGGTGAATGCCATAGTTGTGAGATAATATAATAGATACACCGTTTATATTGTATCTCGTTTTCCCCTGTGTATTCGCGTTGTTGTAATATTAGTATTTACTAATTATTGCCATCAAAATTACGCTAAATTGGTATACATCTCAATATAACGATACACGGAACATTTATATTATTTCTTGGAATATGAACACATTGTATAAAGTGAATTCACGCTTTTATCCCGCTTGTTATATTAGATCTGTTGTCTGTTAGAAGTTGGACCTATAATTGATCTATTGCTTGGCGTCCACAATAATTTTGAATAATGACAGATTGTGCTAAGCGTATATTGAGGCGCAGAAGATTAAGTAATACAAACCTGTGTACTCTGCGTCGCAGACAAACACAGGCACAGAACGCTGCATGACGAGTGCAGGTTTGGGCTGGGACTGGTTACAGGCCTTCTTATGTGGACGAAGTCTTCGCGAACGTGAGATGGCGCGGCGTAGCTCGAAAATATCAATTCTTCTCCGCCAATGGTAGTATCCTACGTGAGAGATGACGAGATGACGCTTAGACGGCGCGATCAGTTGGTTTGATATTTTCGTGGGAAACTAGCGCGGTGACATGTGTTTTGCATTAGCTAGCGCGGTTGCGCGCTTGCACGTAGGACAGCGTTGCCGCTTCGCCGCTTTTCGTCAGATATCGACTTCGTCCTCGTAAGACACAGTGTTATCGTCTCACATCTCTACTTCGCCTACCGCGCCTTACCATGTCGATTCTGTGCTACGCTTCAGCACATTATTGAGGACTCGCCCCCATTGTGGCCCTGCATATTCAGTCATAGTGTTTACTCGATAACCCCTACTGCCATAATGCTTTTAAATAACAGTATGATAAATAATAGTACCTTATAACTAAATTTTACCTCCTGAAACTGGACCAGCAAAACAGGCTCCAGTCTACATTCGATACAGACATAGTGTTCAACCCAAAGAAGTTTACAAAAGATTTCAATTCTTGTCAGGCATTCTTCATCATGTTGTGTTAAACGCGAACTTTAGTTTTTCTTCGTGATTTTAGTTAAACTTGACTAACTTTGCTCTGTTTTATATTAATAAATGCAGCTTACGAATATCTATTGATGACATAATACCAAAATGTCATGGTTACGTTTGTATGGCTCTCAGCCAACACGCCACCACACACAAAAGCTCTAGCCACCTACACATATTTTCTACTCCCTTCATTTTACGATGCACTGTCAATAAGCCAGTGAAACGACATCAATCTGATGTGAGTAAAAGTTCTCTATGCAAGACTGAACATAATTCATCGTATACTAACGAACAACCTACGTAAATCTTAAGGCTGCATTTGATGAGCTTTATTACTGAAGTTGCTACAAATCAATATGGTTTAAGAACCCAACTAAAAGCGCAATAAACCAACATTTCGAATTTGTATTTTATGCCTTTAATATCGAAATTACTGTTTTTTGTCTGTTTTTAAATATTTGTCGTTGCCACTTTTAAGGCGTTAACTGTCAGTTCTTGGTGGAAAGACATTAAATTTCAAAAAAATAAAACACTGACGGTCAGTTGATAATGCTCGAGATGAGCGAAACCGGTACTAATCATTATAAATATTTGGAAGTAGTGCAAATGAATTGTGTTTTATTTTTTTTAAATATTTTTCGTTGCCATATTATAGTCACCATCACCTCCCCCGCTAACCCTAACTTTTCACCCACTCATCCCGTTATAAAAACGGGGCACAACGGGATCGACTAGCTAACTGGTATTCCATGCCCC
The DNA here is from genome assembly GCA_022494535.1 of Himalopsyche phryganea. NCBI lineage: Eukaryota > Metazoa > Arthropoda > Insecta > Trichoptera > Rhyacophilidae > Himalopsyche > Himalopsyche phryganea. The sequence goes on along the minus strand of JAGVSL010000002.1, from coordinate 6,652,316 downwards.
ATCCTTATATTCCTACATTTTTTGAAAAAGTGAGGTTGAGTAACAAGCAGTTCTTGTAAAAAGACTTATGTTGAGATACCTCCATTATATATTCCATATGCTCCACGCTGAAAGCGGACATTTGTAAAGAAAAAATACTCTAGTCACCCCCTTCTACTCTGTTTCTTTCACAGTTCCCCATAAGTAATTATAAATGTGCTAAATCTACCCCCTCTCCTTAATAGGTTACTGGCGTTACTGCTAACACTCATCACACTAATTTAAGTATTGGTTTCACAACCAAGAATATACTATACATTTTGTGTTAGAACGACTGACTCTCCATGAAGCAAAGTGTTACATTATACGTTGAAATCTACTCTCCCTTCGTATGACGCCACAAAATTGATCAATGATATCGATTCATCATAAAATCATTATATATTATATAAGTCAACTGAACAATACTGTTCATATACATGTAGTCACTAAACTATTTCGTGGCTAGGTCTTGTTTTCCCATTTTCATCTATCACTCATATTTCCATCGCCACCGTAGTCTATAAATTCAATGTTAACATACGAAATATAACATAATCTACAAAACACAACTTGTTTTTCACGCTCCCAGCCCGCCACAGTAAACCAACATATTTAATCGTTATTAATCTATTTTAAAAGACCCGCTGAGTGAGCTGAAATAAATTTACCGAGATGATCTACATCAATCCTAAAAAATCTAACTGCCTTTATTTATTTGTGAGGCCTGATTCTTGTGATTTAATGAAAAACAAACCAAAGTTTTTGTATAATTCATTGGTTTTTTTTTATAAATAAAACGCAATTCATTTGTACTACTTCCACGTCTTCCCACAAAGAATTGGCAGTTAACACCTTAAAAATGATAAATTCATTGGTGATTGAATTGGCATTTTCATGATAGTTCTCCGTTGTAACGTTAAGTTAAATTTGTTTATAGCTGGATCCGTGGCGAACGTCGTTGGCTTCAGTTGGCAGGGACTTGAATCCGTACGGATTGTTTCGAAAACTGATTTCTGATCGAAGACATGTGATTTCTTAAATTCCCTCCTCTCATGCGACCCTAAAACTCGAAAAGCGAGACCGATTAGTTAACCACCAGTCTTGTCCTAGAACAATTCAATTCTACTCTACTCATATCTGTGTTTTGCTGTATTTGTAGTACTAGTATCTTATTTAGTAGTTATTATGTCACAATTTGTTATAAATATGATAATTTGACGTCGACTAGTAGCCGAGTGATCAACGTTATTATCTTCGATTGGGGTGTTTTCTAGTTACGTACTCTTTCACATCAATTGATTTTACATTCATAAATTGTTTTTATTTATTTATTGTAAATTTAAACAATTGAAATGCATGGCATTATAGCTGACGCCAATGTGCCATGCATTACACAAACATAACAATAATAATAATATGAGAAGACCCCGGATCGAAGAGAGGCGAGCGGCTGGTTATCCGGAGTCCTGGAAGGGCTGATCTCAGACAAACACCATTTCAGATCCAGTTGAAAACTTATTTATTTTCCATTCAAGATGCAGTGGTTTACATTACACAAATATATAAATCCTAACACATAAAATTGATTCTTCATTTACATTTACTTAGCAACTGAATTTACTTTAAGTTATAATACCAATGACACAACGAATTTAAATAAAGTCCAATGCAAATCAAAAAAAAAAGAAAACAAACAATTCACATCTTCACGTCACCTTCGCCGCGACGAGACCTCGCTCGTCCGGCTTGGCAGATGATCGTAATCGACTGTTTACAAATACTTAAAATAAAAACTCCTGGCAAAGTTGGAGCTACCCTTTTCCGTAAAAATGGACTCGTCCAGCGGACCTAACCGAGGGCTATTTGAACGCCTGGCAACAAGAAAGAGCCTATTCTGCGAAATATTGCTGTTGCCGCTGGCTGATTTCAGTTCAGGACACTAATGACACTTATACTTAACAAAAATCAGGGTGTGTCAAATAATAATAATGAAAACAATAATACTAATAAAAACAATAATGAAAATAAAAACATTATTTTTAAATTATAAAATACAAAAAAATCAAGGCATAATTAATTTAGAGAGAACAAATAATTGGGGAACAATACCCAGAGCTTAGTCCTGAAAATATCCAGCTCTCTAGGCAAATGCATTGATCAGCCGAATGGCTTTATGTAAATTAATAGTCATCTGAATTTCAGGATTATAAACGATCTTCGTGTTTCAAGAGAGTGAAAAAATAGCATTCGTAAAAGAAATTTGGTTGGGTAGTACTCTTTTAGGGAAATATTAAAGGGAAAATAATAAAAAAATTTGAAATTGAAATATCGTAGAAATGTCTTATGAATTCGCTCCAATTTCAACTTGTAGGAATTTTCATTTGGACTCCAGATAATAGATCCATATTCAAGCGTACTGAGAACCAAGGAAATGTATAAAGTGCGAAACACAGTTGGATTTTCTAATGGTTTACTTTACCTAACTATAAACTCAAGAAGTTTGCTAGCACGAATAACAATGGAATTAATATGTGAATGAACTGTGAAAGAATTATTTATGGATTTGTGTTCCGATGCATAAATGCTTGTCATGATTACATCGCCTCGCACTCATCCGATCCTAAAAACTAGACGTAGCGAGAACGATTAACTAACTACTAGTTCTCCTTATCCATAATCCTTATATCCTTTACCTCTCCGAAAAGCAGGGGTTAATCGACTGTATGCCCTCATATTAAGAGTGAACAAGGTCAGAATAAAATGCTTATGTTGTTACGATGCGACATAATGCGTTAAGCTAAGTATACATCTGGACACTTTAGTCTAGGCAATCAGTTGCTAGAGTGAGTGTCCAAGTGTAGTAGCATAGAGCAGTGTCACTGCGATCTAGCTAGACCGCGTCAGTCTAGCTGCAATTGTAATGTGGACAGGCAGTGTCGCAGTGTCTCAGTTAGTCCAGCAGTTTTCAATTCCGTTGGAAATTTTTAGGTAGAGCGCAGACAGCAACATGAACGATGCCTAAACCTTTTAGTGAATAAGTAAAGAATTTATTAAAACTCAATAGCTTGGTGGAAAAGAAGCCGCTTAAAATTACTTAATATATATATATATATATATGTAAGCTTTTCAAAATATTCGTTTAATTTAATAACAAAGATCACTTGTTGTATTTAACGTAGTATCAACTGTAAATTAATTTGTGTTTATAATCGTTAATTTCATCTTAAGTCATTTATCCAACATAATTATACAATTATAAAAGTATATATCACAATTGGATTAATAAATTAAAAGTAATTAAGGTGTTCATTGTTAATAGTTTTCTGCGGAAAGGTATTATATTTTTAAAATAAAACAAAATTATTTTTTACATACATTTGTATAAAAATGTGGAAGTAGTACAATACAAAATGCACCACATTGGTGGAGGACATGATTAAGAAATATGCTTGAGTTTACATATGGGCCCGCAGAACATTATGTCTGTCAAAGAGCTTATTCTACAATACTATAGCAAAATAAAATATTGTATATATTCCTACGACGTCACGTATTCCAAGTAAAGTTTTCTTTATCCTCTCTCAAATATCTTGTAGAATATTCAGTTTCAAAACTTTTATTCAGACTTGTATCCATATAATTTCTTGCCGAAAGTGAAATTTAATGAAGTCACGGGTGTGTGTAAGTGGGGCTCATCTGCCTGATTAGATAGCATTCTACAAATACCGCATCAAGGTAAATAGATAAGGGAATGCTCTTTAAAAACTTTATTTTCCTTCAAAAGTTCATGTGTGCTTAGCTGCTGGGTTGCTTCTAGCGGCAATATTTTTATTTATCATCAGCTGCTGTGTTCTAATGACCAATTTGATAATATTCTCAGATATGTTGGTGTCCGCCGTCCTGAAACGAATTTTGATCGATTTAGTATGCTAAATAAATCATATTCATATTTTGTTAAAAAGATTTGTTACTCATTTAGGTCTTGTGATGAAACGTTATGCGACCACTGATCCCTTTCCTGTATTACTTTATTGACTATATTTTGTACCAACGTAATAAACATATTGTCTTAACGCTCAAAAATACGAAAATCAGTTAATGATTGGATCTCGTTTTAAAGACGACAGAGCAGGTCTCGGCCAAATGATGTAAATTAGAAAAATAAATTGAACACTTTTTGGAAAGGAAACATCATTTTACATTGATTTTAGGCTTAAAAATTTTGACCCGGTCACTCGATGTTAGCCCCTATTATATCTACACTTCCTACGTATAATTCCGTATGTACAAACATGAGAATTTACAGGAGTGCATTTCAAAGATTCATAACACAACTGAATGAACTGAGTTTTTACTCTCTCCTAAACAATTTCAACTTTAAATTTGGATTATTGAGATTTTGTACACTTCCATGTATTTTGTCACTAACGACCCGGGTTTCGCCTTTCGGCATCTTCAGGCATTCGAGCACACGAATGGACTCGAACTGAGAAACCCGGGTCGTTAGTGACAAAATACATGGAAGTGTACAAAATCTCAATAATCCAAATTTAATATTGAAATTCCATCAAGCACCCTCAGTCAATGTCTTAAATAATTTCAACTTTGATGGTTACATCAATTGGCCAAAACACCGTCAATGTATAGAGCAAATACAAAAATGGTTACGTTCGGCGTTAAGGTGTTTAGGCTTACTTTAACTTTAAATAACTTTATTTCCACTTCCGTCTTGATTGAACAATGCAATTTTATCCTTTTTTCTTTTAATTATGTGTGATTTCTTAATATAATATAATTACTTCGCTTACTATTATTATTTTTAATGTTTTTTTATCATGAAAAACAAGTGACTTATCTCTTTTAAGTTTATTTTATACTGGATCCTATTTTCCTCTATAATATGTCAGTGTGTTTTTTTGTACACATCACGATTATTTGGAACTTTTAGAAAGCTCTTTTACTGTAGAATTGGTCTTATTGGGTCTAATAGATTACCCACACCTGCCCGAGCTTTAAGTTTACCAAACAAACCAGCACAGTATCTGTAAAAGCTCGCATACCATGTAACATTACCATCACCTAATCTGGAGGAATGTTCTGCGTAGGAGGAACCCTCGGAGGCACTTAAATAGATTTTGTTATACGAAGGGAGTTAACATTTGACTGTTTAGTTAACAAGTTGTATAATACTATATAAACACTTCCACCAAAGATAACGTATTAGGTCTACTCAAAATGCATACTAAATAAATCAAAATCAGACACAAAATAATAATAATATAATAATATGCGTCACTTAGAATAGTAATAGTGTAACTCCAGTTTTGACGTTTTGAGAAAATCAAGGTTTTGTAAAATGTTATTAGAATTAAATAACAACCATTACTTTAATAACAGTTTGTCAATCAACTGAAGAACTTAAACGTTAGTCTAGTAGTGAAGTCTGTCCGGACACTTCACTCTTATTCTGAAAAATATCGTTAAATATGGGAATATAAAAACAAAAAACAGTTTTTTAAAGAAATTATGAATGTATATGGAGGTGCACCATTACTATTCTAAGTGACACATATATAGCTAAGTTAAAATATGTTTGAGCATAGTTCTGACGACGGCGTGAAGCCAAAACAGCTATCAACTAACTAATGAAGATCTACCGAATAAATGTCAATTCAATCAACAGAGAATAAGTGTGATATTTCAGAAATTTTATTTACGTCTTCGTCGTCGTTTTACGTGGAGTTTACGTATGTATGTTTACAAATTATTTGTAATAGACTGTGCATTTAGTGTAGAAGATGGCGAAGGAGTAAGTAGACCTTAGCTTTCAGGTGGTTTCAGGCTTAAGGCCCGGTAAGATCAATATCAAAAAAACAATATAATGTGTTCTCTCTCTTGTGACTTGAAAATATCTGCCGCATTGGCAATTATAAACTGCAATGCCAAATATTTTTCTTTATAAATCGAACTTAAAGATATTTAGTTCCACATGAGTCATTTACGTAATTAATTAAATATACGCTACAGAAAAAAATTCATACCATTGTGTTGTTTTTTTCTGAGGGATATCTGCGTGCATCGGTGTTCTTAAATGATTGAATATGCAAAGTTGAAGCCTATTTGAAGACTACACATATGAAACAGAAAATTCTTAATTGAAAGTATTATTTTGTAAAACATATTGTTTGATAAAAAAACTCGCACGCAAATTGAACCGCCCCCCGTACTTCAAGTACACTCACGCACAAGATGTCTAGGAAAAAATGATAAATGTAAACACAAGGCACCAGTTAGAGAGATGACATTAAGATAGGACCGGTTCTGCCGCCTTCTCTCTCCCTGCAACCCTTTTTTATCTACAATCAGGAGTTTTAATAGCAATACTGTTTGCCTAATAACGACTCTTCATTATGTATGCATTTTCGGTTCACTCTTTACATTCATTATCAAACAAATGTTTACGTGTAAAATTTAAATAATATTACTCGATACAAAACAAGTATTTAATTCGATGAAAATGATTTATTTTTAGTCTTATGATTATTATTTAAGGTATTTAACGTTGTACCCATCACCACCCTCTACGGCTACGCACTATTTACAGGGTGTATTTCGCAGCGTAACAACGTTGTTGGTTATTTTTGCCTCGATTATTCGAAGAGAAATTTCTCAAGACTTAGTTTATGTACTGTATGTAGTGTGCAGAAAGTTGAATTCAAAAAAGTCAATTGGACAGTTTGGACATGCATATCCGTCAATTGACAATATTAAATGTAATATTTATTCAATGAAATACAGTTAATAATAGCCAAGTCGCTGGACCGACTCGATGATAAAAAACATCAAAAGCACCCATGAAAAAAATCTAAATTTTGTATTGACCTTGCCGGAGCTTGAACCCAGAATCACCTTATCGCTAGGGAACAGCTCTTTCCCATACACCACAGAGACCGACATATTGAAAAGCCTTACTAATGGATTTCGTTCGGTAAAAAGTTCTTAAATCACTGCTTTTGTTTAGTTGATTGAAAAAATAATCAATTTTGATTCCTCATTTAAAGAACTATAGACATAAGTAAGTCCTCTGTTGAAATTGCGTTCGTAAAAAAACAATCCAATTCGATTTCAACGAATGAATATTTCACTTACGATTTTAAGGCAACGAGTTTTTTTTACACGAAAGTTTTTTTCTTCTATAATTTTCAAAGCGAAGAAATTTTAACTTCCAAGGTTGTAGATCTATTATGATTATGTATCAATAAATGGTAGATATAACAAGCGAAATAAATATATTTATTTTGCTTTAGCTAATACTATCTTTCCATACATTTAATTGAACATTAAACATTACTCTAGCATTCATTGAATGTCCGAAGATGCATGACATATTTCCACTCATTTTTATGGATTATGCGGTAACTTGTTATTCTACTGGTTGTGCTACTAATTGTGACACGTGTCTCGTATATTTACTAGCATTAGTTAATTATGGTGTGAAGATCGATTTTAAGATAATTTGGATTATTGAGATTTTGTACTGACTCAGTTCGAGTCCATTCGTGTGCTCGAATGCCTGAAGATGCCGAATGGCGAAACCCGGGTCGTTAGTGACAAAATACATGGAAGTGTACAAAATCTCAATAATCCAAATTTGATATTGAAATTCCATCAAGCACCCTCAGTCTATGTCTTAAATTAGGTAATCTGTTTATTTTAGAATACCATTGGTTATTTTTACTTTAGAACAAACTTTTAACTGAAAACTCCTATTGTAAGTAATAGAAAAAAATAGAATTATGTTTAAAATATAAATATTTACATACTTTTTAGATAATCCTAGAATATCATCAAAATTTTCATAAAATAATTAGATCTACAGTAGAAGATTAAACCTGCACAAATCTTGTTCCCTAATTATCTCAGATGTATCCTTATTGAGTTGTTACACTTTGGAACTGAGGTATCAATATGTATTTTGAATTGTCCTAGGAAGAATCTGCTATCAAATTTTCACTGTCAAAGTTCCATTCTGCGATATCTTTTGATACAATTCTTATAGAAACTTGAGGATTACGGGGTACAGAAACAATTCTGTGTTTGTTAGTAGTTTCCTTCTGTTGCCTGAGCGCGAGATCAAAACTCAACGGGATAAATACGTATTCATCCTGTCTTGGGGTTTGCTTTGTAAATTGAGATTTGTAGCTGGTCATTAGGCCTGATTATCTTCACTACAACTATTTGAAAACTTTGGTTTATCCGCTTAAATTGCTTAACTCGAGAACAGCGAGCTACCGGACAACTCAATTGACTGTATAGGTATATACATTGTGAAATCCCACTCTTCTTAAAATAACTGATATAAGAGGACAATGTAATGGACTACGAGAAATATGCGTTTATTAATCCAATTAAATATCTGATAATATGTCATTCAGTGATTATGAAATAACTCGCTTATCGGATCATATTTTATTCATTTTTTTTGATCACTTCGTAACTCACGTTTCATATTCGTGATTTTGAAGTTCTGGAGAGATACCCAGTTAGTTTGACGATAGAAATGTTCTAAATGCGGAAATCTTGGTCTACGGTTTATTCGACTTTCCGTTATCACGAAAAGTACATTTTTTTTTCATAAAAATACAGTGCCATAACTCATTGATTGACCCATTAATATATAATTACCAAATATTTACTTCAGCAGTAGTTGGTATGTATTAAAAAATGATTACTTTAGAATTATTCCGTTGAGAGACATTTTTCACTAAAATCAATTTTACAGATCGCTTACTAAATCAAGTATCAACAATGCAATCATGTAGTACTGATTATATCGACTTATCTAACAATGATTTTTTTTTCAAATCGAACCATGTCAGATGACAACCAAATTAAAATTTAGGAGGAAATCGTAAAACTTTCTTTCACTGTAATCACAAAAACATTTTTTTCGGAATAATTTTTACACAAATTATTCAATATTTTTACTGATTATGTTTTTTCTTGTTTTCCAGGTAAGTGTCCAGATTCATTCATTCATGTTGATCATACCTTAAACCAGGCAGAGTGGTAAGTTTACATATAAATTAACAGTTTCGAGCTTTGTAACATTTATTTATTACTAGTGAGTACCCGGCATGCGTTGCAATGCCACTCTCAATGCCACGTGTTTTCATTCTGTTTATTGAAGTTCTTTTGGGTACACAATATTTTTTATTTCCGTCTGGTGCGTACACAAATAAATCAGAAGGTTTTTCCGAGATGTTGTTGTTTGTACGTATTTGGTTATTTTTTTAGATTTTAAATTTAAAAAACTTTCAGACACCTTCATGGCTGTGCGCACAGCAACTCACCAAAGTTTCATCGAAATCAGATGAAAACATTCATTTATATAATTTAAGACATCGACTGTGGGTGCTTGATGGAATTTCAATATCAAATTTGGATTGTTGAAATTTTGTACACTTCCATGTATTTTGTCACTAACGACCCGGGTTTCGCCTTTCGGCATCTTCAGGCATTTGAACACACGAATGGACTCGAGTCAGTTCGAGTCCATACGTGTGCTCGAATGCCTGAAGATGCCGAAAGGCGAAACCCGGGTCGTGAGTGACAAAATACATGGAAATATACAAAATCTCAATAGTCCAAATTTGATATTCATTTATATATATACATAGATCAGCTGTGAATTATTTAGGTATATCCAATGTGAAAATGGCATTCATATGTCAATAACAAGGCTTTCTTAAGAATCATTAGAATAAGACAATCGCTTCTTCACGATTTTCTAACGGGTGCGAAACTATAATATATGTTCGAGGATCTTTATCGATTATGATAATCCATCTTTTTCTATTGTGCTAAATACCATAGAGGAAATACGAGTGGTATTTCAATACCGCTATTTATATTATTTAAGCTAGGTTTTAGGTATTATATGAATGATGGTTTGGCTTCCTTGTCCAATTGACTTTGAAATTACTTTGTACCACCAATAATACCCTATCATTCTTTGCTTCCTGCTGATGTAGACCATTTGATATCCAATGGGCAACATTATTTTTTTAATCAAAACTAACCTTTCTTGGAGTTTCACTACAACGTACTTCGACTTAATTCTACTCAATTGCGTACATTCTTAAATTACCCAATTTTCAATTTGTTTTGAGCATTATTTTTACTTCTAAAAGATGCATAATGATTACGGAGAAATCAATGCAACGGAAATAAACTCATTTATTTAGAAATGAGGCAAGACCAATCACCATTTCGAAAAATTAAGACGAATAGACGAATTGATGCTTGAAACTCCAAGAAAATTCGATTAGATTAGTGTTTCTTGTCGGCGTCCGTGACGCAGTTGGTAGCGTCATTGGCTACGGTTACGGATGTCTCGGGTTCAATTCTCGGTGCAGACGGTTTTTATAAATTGATTTTTCAATCGATTTATGGATTTCTGTTCGTAGTCTGAGTGTTCGTGATGTCTAAAACTCCCTCCCACCCATCCGATTCTCACGGGGTGTGGCGAGAGCGATTAACTAACCGCTAGTCCTGTCCTAGCCCTATCTTTCTATCCCTACTCTCTAATAAAAAAAAGAAGTTGAGCAACTGATTAACAAGCAGTTCTCATAGAAAAAATCTGTTGAGGTACCTCCATTAGGAGACCATATGCTCCACGTTGGGAGCGGACATGGAAAAAAAGTGTTTTTTAACCTTATTCAAGCCATCGCCTTTTTATCACACCAAAATTCTTCAACAACCCCCACAAGTAAAATCAAAAATTACATTATTTTTTATATGAACGTACAATAGATTTCCTTATAGAAATTATGAAAAATGTAACTAATACAAAAAACCACATTATTTTTATTGTAATGATGAATTAACTTAAACTATATGTATTTATTACCAGCGATATGAATCTTAAAGCCATTTTATCATTATAACATTCAATACAGAAGATTTCGGAGACACTGACTCAAAGATTCGCCCACTTGAATTTTGTCAGTGCCCCCAAATCCTAAAAATATAAAAAACTCTGAATTTCATAAATCTTATTAAATGTAACTATAAATATGACTCATAAAAAAAGTAAACGGTTATTATATTTATTTCTATTCCATTTTTTTATATGATGGGATCGGAGGACCAGTTTCATTAAGCAACTGAACATTTCTACCGATGACTCAATCGCTTTGCGAAACTAGTCCTTATCATTGTATTAACATAATGTGGCATAATTATCACACATTGTATTTTTTATATACATATTATGTATTTTCATCCAGAATTGAAGAATTTTTCGTATGTAAATTTTATTGCAAAAATATATCTAAAATATATTAAAAACTATGATTTAAGATATCGACTAACGGTGCTTGATGAAATTTCAATAACAAATTTGAAATTTTGTACATTTCCATGTTTTTAAACTATGAATTGAACAAGATAAAAAAAAAAACATTATTTTGGACGCGTTGCCTGCCTATGGCCGTACAGTTTTTCTTAAATAACGAACGTAACATTTGACAACTGAAACAATGAATCTATAATATATATTGTACAACAATGAATATTAAATAGATGCATACCAAAGTCATTCCTACATTCAATCGTGCCCTTGCCCTCGAGCAATGCGACCTGCCCACCACAATTTTACCTTTCAACGCACATTATTATATTAGGATGTAATGTCTACTTTTTCAATGGATCATTTTGGTATCATTGAACTTGGGCAATGCCTGCCCACATTAATAATTCTTATGCCTGCAAGCCTTTTAGATTGTGTAAAGCGGGAAACACTACAATTCCACACCAATATCATTCGTAATAACATTTTTTTTTCAATATTGTGTTTTAAATTCTCGAAATATTTTTTTAACATATTGCCCTCACACGGTGCCTCCTGGGGATCGTCTGTCCCCACCAGCCTTATTGCTTCTTTTCAGGTCATCCGAACGTCCAGTAGTTCCGCTGAATACATCATATGGAGGGTAGAAGCGACAGGCAGGATTCAGGCTCTCTAAGGACATCCGCAGCACATGTCCAAGCCAGGTCCATCGTCGCTTTTTTTATTTTGGATCTAATAATAGGCAGGTCTGTCCGTTCTCTTCCTCCGACCTCCTGACAGAATTTAACCACCGTTCCCCTAGTATTCGCCATAAGTATCATTTTTCGAAGTACGATATACGATTACCCTGTGCTTTATTGAGGTGCCTAGACTGGAAATAAAGAATTTTTAAACATTGCATAATTTAAAAAAATGATTTTTTTTGAAATATGCAATGTTTGATGCCACGCGCTTGAGATAAGAAACCATCCGTCGATCTAAAGCCCAATCCATCATAATAAATAAATACGAATACAGTGACTAGACTTGTGTGCACAGAACTACATTACGAATATCCATTCCGGTTGTCTCTGAATTACTTTCTACAGATACTATATTTATACCGACACAATATTGTTACATTACAAACCAAAGTATTTCACATATATCTATCTACATTCCATCTACAGGCGGCACTAGACTTTCGCACGTAATTGCTTCCAGAAAATATGTGCGAATGATGAATGTTCGAAAATAGAGCAATGTGAAAAAAAACACCAACAAGTGTATTTCAAAATACTTATTTATTTATGGGTATAATAAAATTAACGAGGCGCACAAACACTCCCGTGTTTGAATATTGGATACCACTTTTATTTTTCTTTTCCTGATAAAGAGTTATATATCACATTGTGTTTTTATCGATAATTGCTCTACGTTATACTCTAAATTTACGCTCTCCATTGGGATCACATTATTTCATAATAGTCAAAAATTTGTCAAGAAGAAAGAAGGCTTCATTATTATTTTTGATTTTCTAAGTCTTGACAAACATAATGATCTTGATAAACAAATATACTGGCAAAAGACAATGCATTGGCATGCGTCCTATCGCAAGACTAAACTTGTTTATGTATTTGAGATGGTGACGGGAAGCGGAGGAGAAGAAAAGCCACTGTATGGAAGCGCAAAGTTTCTCCATTATCAACACAAATCTGTTTTTAAAGAAATGTGTGAAATAGCGAATTGTTCGAAAATCTAACGCCGCCTGTACATTATATTGGAAGCATCTCGTTGTCTGACGGTCAATATTATTTAGTTATAAAATGAACATCGATGCTAATCGTTGGATAAAGTCTAAGAGCTTCACTAAAGATTATTTGAAACTTGATTGGAATCTTGGTCTTTGTAGGTATTCACTACAATCATCACTCTCGATGAGAAGTAGCGCGACTAACTTAAATACGGATATCGAAAATCAACTTCTTTTAAGATGTCCATCAGATGATTAAAAAATAGAAGAATATTATCGGAAGATGCTTCTTAAAGAAGTGAAACACCTGTCATTCAATGACAAAACCAATGGACAGCAATGTTATCAACACTGATTTTATATGATATACAAACTGATACTTCTGAACGTTTTTAAAAATGATTCAAAATAAATTGGTGAATTGTTTTAATATTAAATCATTTATCACCAAAAAATAGACGAAGTGCATTACACAGAGTAAACCTCATCGACTTATCAACCCTTCTCAAACTTTCAAACATATTTTGCAAGTCAAACATCTGGTAAAGTTCATTGAGTTCTATCAAACACAACACGGTATCTGTCATTGTTTTTGAAACGACTGTTCCAGAAGTAAGTTAGTTAACGCGACTAAATGTTTCACAAATTTTGACAGTCCTTGATTGAAGTCATAATTTGTAATGCCTAAATGAATAGCGATATCCCATGTTGTAGATTGCACTCGCTGTGTAAGACTCGCCTAATGTTCGCCTTTGAAGTAAGTTCTTAGACCGATATTTTACCATCTGGTATTTGTAAAAGGCAGAAGTTTCTGACAAGCGTTTGTATTTGTACGTTTATATTATTTATTTCCCCGCGTCTGGCTAGATCATAATAACCGTCTTATCAGAACAGGTAACATCTATTAGCTTCAGAGATGTTCAATCATCATAGGGGTTACTCGGCGGACCTTCGAGGCGCCAGGAAGATTTGGGAGTAGGAATTCCAACTATTCGTCATTATTATTTATTCGAATATCGAAACTAAAACTGAAACTATTCGAATATATTCAAATAACTTCTGAAGTATAAAAATAACATAATATAATCGAATATTTAGTAACATAATATTATATAAATACACATTCTAATACCGTCTCATTGTATTACAGTATTTAAAATTTGCAGCTGCATCGGATTACTACAACAGTATTTCTTCAATTACGTAAATTACGGCATACTTAAATGGTTTTTTCATCCCCCAGTCATTCGTCAAAGTCAAGAATTATGTAATTTAAGACATCGACTGAGGGTGCTTGATGGAATTTCAATATCAAATTTGGATTATTGAGATTTTGTACACTTCCATGTATTTTGTCACTTCGAGCACACGAATGGACTCGAACTGAGAGACAGTAAACAGTGTCTAACGTTTATATAGAAGATACAAATGCGACAAATATTATTTACGAGGTAAGATATTATACGTCTGAGAGCCACACTGATACCTGAGTTAAAATTTTGGGAATCTCTCTAATCCTTATTTTGTAAACATAGAAACGGGCGAAACCCGGGTCGTTAGTGACAAAATACATGGAAGTGTACAAAATCTCAATAATCCAAATTCAAGAATTATGGTAAGATATTGAAAGCGGCCTAGTTGTGTGAAGGAAAAAAAACACTCCCTGGTGTATTCAATATTGTTCTTGAAAATTGGAGAAATTGTGATGTGATCTTTCTTCGATTTTGTAAAATATTTCATTAAAAATTATTACAAATACTATTCGAATTGTTGTCCAAATATTCTAATAAAGGGTCGAATATATTCGGATATTAAATATTCCAGTTGGAATCTCTACTTGGGATGAAGCAAGATGACCGAGGATGTACCAGAAAATCTTGCAGGCACCGTGTTGTGGTCCGAGTAGGGAGCGGACATGTTAAAAAAATGCTTCATTCTCCGAATTATAAATCCTTGCCGAAATCATAAGTATTTATTTTTACACAGTTTTACACATTAACAGCATGGCTGTAGCTGTATGTCATAAAAAAGTATTTTTACTGTTCCTTTGACGATGATTTCTACGTCAAAGTTTTCACCATACTTGTCATATTTAATTTGACAAATTCTACGAAACTATTGTTGATATTACCAGTGAAAGTTATTATCTTCTTTTTTTTTCCATGTCCGCTCCCAATGTGGAGCATATGGTCTCCTGATGGAGGTATCTTAACAGACTTTTTCTACGAGAACTGCTTGTTACTCAGTTGCTCAACCTCTCTTTCTTTTTCAAAGAAAGTAGGGATAGAAGGATAGGGTTATGAGAGAACTAGTGGTTAGCTAATCGCTCTCGCTACGCCCCGTGAGGATGGGATGGGTGGGAGGGAGGACTCAGACTACGAACAGAAATCCATAAATCGATTGAAAGATCAATCTATAAAAACCATCCGCACCGGGAATCGAACCCGAGACATCCGTAACCGTAGCCAGCGACGCTACCAACTGCGCCACGGACGCCGACATTATCGCCGTTATTATCTATATTCATATAACTCAAAAATGTCACCAAAAAATGCTAAGGCAAGTAACTTTCCAATGAATTAAACAAAATGTCAATATTTTCTGGGTCTTTAAAAGAATATTTCTAAATATCTTTCTACTGTCTATACTAGGAAAGTACGTAATTGGTAAACACCTGTTTATACAAATCAATAATATTTGATGCATGGTTACCATTTGAATATTGCTTTTCCCATTCCATATCTCAATATCGTATATATGGAAATGTTTGAGTAAAGAACCATATGAGCATTTGTAAAATCTCTGCAAAATTGAGGATTATGGACTCCTACATTTCCACAGTAGAAAAATATGTAATGATCATAAAATACGGGTTGTATAATTTGGAAATCTGTTTCCATCACTGATATGCACTGATTTACTTCAAAGCTCCTAAGCTCAAGATTCCATTTCATATTTCTAAAATTATATTCATCCGTTGTAAATTATCGATATGTCAGTGAAATATATCTGATTTACGGCGGTTATTTTTTACGACTGTGTATTAAGCCGTTTGTATATGTTTCCGACACGGAATTCACTTTGAGTTTTTTACGTGCATTAGCTATAGTCGATTGTTAGGTTTGAAATGGTGTAATCTTTTTTATAGACATCTTCTATAATAGCTGGGATTAAAAATATCTTTGACCTATCTATTGAATTCAACTGCTAAGGATATGTGTTTTTGGTATATGAATAAATATTGAGTTTTTTTTATGTTTCCCACATGTTGGAAAGAAGTTTGAATATTTACGATAGATTCGTGACTGCTGATTTTTAAATCTGAAAAAGTTTAAACTGATTTTTTATAAAATAAAAAAGCAACCTGGCTTGGACATGTACTGAGAATGCCCCAGGGTAGAGTGAATCCTGCCTGCCTCTTCAGCCAATCGGATGGATTCCTTCACCCTGGAAGGCCGCTGATGACCATCCATAAGATATAATCGAAGCTACGGGCCGCTGGTATGACCTGGGAAGAAGCAAAAAGACTGGCGGGGGACAGAGAATCTTGAAGGAACTGTATGATGGCCGTATATTCTCCGTGTAGGGAGCGGATATGGTTTAAATAAAATAGTGACATGTCTAGTACTGTAGCTAAGTGGTCCACTCTCTTTAGTGTTGGTACTATAAAATATTTTTCAATCCATTGAAGTATAGATTTGTACTTAAAAGGATGGACAGCTGTTTTGTTTATATTTCCCGCCCGTCTTACTGATCCTAAAAACGGGGCGAAGCGATGGTGATTAGCCTACAAATAATTCATTCTCAACTCTCAACCCTATACTTACATCTTTACTTTCTTCTAAAAAGAGAGATTGAGCGACTGAATAACAAACAGCTCTCGCAAAAAATAACTTCTATAGTTTTTTTAAGTATGCCTTACTCACTTATAACTACTCAAACTTTTCATTGATTGGGTAAAATTATTGTGTATTGAGAAACCAGCTCCGTTTGACTCCAGCTGAAAAAATACATTAATGATAAAACTGGAGGTGAAAATTAATTTATAATTATTATGTCTTAGTGCAACTGTTTTTTAATATTTTTTAATCAAAATATCACTGTCGTATACTATTGTACTTGGTTATTAATTTAATACAATGTTAACTATGTACCTAAATCCAATATTCTCACACCCTAGACAAAGGTACTAAATCATGGAGGATCACCCAAAACTAAGATTATTTTTTCCCATTAAAAGAATAAATTTATTAGTTCAGCCTTCACAAAAAATATTAATCCCATTATATTTTAAGTAGTTACCGTTCACTAAAAGCAGTGGCGTTTCGACCATAAACAATAATATTTTGAAGATGTATATATTCATTTCGATTTTTAATAATTAATGTGCATACCAGTCAATTGGCAATATTTCATTATAAATAAAATATTTGGAATTACAGCTGAGTTTTCAAGTCCTTTAATATTTTGATTTTTTAAAATACCATTCAATAAACTCGGAAGAAAATTGAAAAATCTTTATTTGAATTGCCCATCCAATCGCTAGAACTTGTGTTGTTATTCCTGTTAAAACAAAATTAATCAACCGTCGATTTGACCTGTCAAGAAGGGAAGGCACTAAATGTATTTTTTCGTTGAGTCGAATTGCTCAATTTTAATTTCCGTTGTCCAAATTTTTATTTTAAGCCGATCTATTTTTAAACAAGATTTAGATCTGAGTTTTCTAAATATCTCTCAACTATTATTTTCCTATTATCGATGGATTCGGCGCTAACTTTCTGGAACTTCATTTTTAATATAAAATTAAAAATAACAAATTAGTTATTCCACTGGCTGTGTCGCTTCTCTAAGAAGCGTCTTCGGACTATCTGTATCGCAAGGTTGTTTATTTATAAGGTAAACAATGATTCTAATACTCAACTTAATGAAGGGTTGTGCCGGATTATTTTATTCTAATGGACGTGGGAAGGGCTTAAAACGAACGATAATAGTACTAATTACAATTAACACTACTAATTACAAAATTAATTTCGACTGTTTGGAGGTAAAAATCCCAAGTGTAATTAATTTAATAGTGGTGATCCACCGGTTCCATTTGAAATGTTATTTACTAATAATCGATTACCGTTAATGGTTTCATTTATTTTTAAAAGATAAACTTTTATTTTAATTTCCTTTTAAATAAAAAACAATATTGTATTGCTATTTTCCTATTTACTAAACGTGTAATACGTTTAATTATATTATTTAAAACCGGGTATTATTTGTATTAACGCCACTGTATATATCCCTAAACACAAAAGTGTTTCCCTTAACGACTTTCCTCACCCTTGTTTAACGGGAATAAAAAAAAACAAAACAATCTACACTTTTTTAAGGATTATAAACCATATGCTTTAAGTTTATTTATCATCCCGTTTTATGACCACTTTTACTTCATGATGGTCTAAGTATTTTTTTTATTAACTTGTATCTTGTCATTTTCTCCGTCCGCATATAAGATGAAGTTTACTGCCTGTTATTTTATATTGCAGGCATACTTTTTGATACTAAAAAATACTCCCTTTATATTGTTGTGCAATTTTTTTTATCTGCGAGGCATGCGTACTATAATATGAGCTTGAGCACTAGGGTAGCAATCACATGTGATTTCGTTTATTATTATAATAATAAAAGTATATCGTATGACGAAATATGTCACAGATTTGCAACAAATCTTGCGGCATCTGTTGCGAATTTAATACTCGTCATATGACAGCTTCCAAACATTTTTAATTAACTACTACGCGATATATTAATTACGCTGTAATTAATGGAGACATAATGATTATGATTAATTAAGGAGAAATATTGACTTCATTGTAAATACAATAGAAATAAAGTAACTTTGAATAACCTTTACTCGTGCAAAGCAAAATAAAATGATAGTACTTATACCTGGCGTAAAATCATATTTTTTTGAGACACATCATTAAAAATGTCATAATTGTTTCCAGTTAGTTTACAACCGGTTTTTTTTTATACAGTTAATTAATAATTTAGGTAAAATAGAAATATCAAATTTGGATTATTGAGATTTTGTACAGATAAAATACAAATAAAAACAAATAGAAATATTGTTGTCGCCATCAGTTCACTTATTTAACCAATGCTTTTTATTAATTTTACCTTTGCAATATTTTTTTATACTCTGTTTTTCAAAATTTTGTGTCGTTTTGCTTTACTACGTCTATTGTTTTATAAAAATCCAACTCAATATTTTGAACACTGTACTTAATTCCAACATTCTATGCAATGATCAGTTGGTAAAACAACTGTTTTATTTTGATAAATATAATGCCTTTCCATCAAGAATTGACAGTATATCCCATAAAAGTACTATGTCTACATTATATTAATCAAATGCATGGCGCAGTGGCATCAGCTGTTATGTTTTGGTTGTCCTTTTGTTTTTACAATTAATAAATCAGTTTCTTTTTGTCTCCTTCTTTCTTTACGGTCCTGAGCTGTAATCCCCCACGAATGTTTTTCGAATCATATTCTCTGTATTTCAAGAGAAGGGATTATATCTGTTGAGAACCTGTTGTATGTCTGTCAAAGAAGGACTATTAACGATAGTATCGTCATTTACTCTCTCCGCACAATTTGTAACATAGTTGATTTGCTATTTCGGCATCAATACTCTATTGAAATAAATTAAAACTTACCATTGGCTTTCAGCAATGTATTGTTAGTGACTATGTAAAAAAATATAAAATTGTCACTAACATTATATATTTTACACCCCTATATCACCATATTATGCTATTCGTTTCCCATCCCGTATGTATACGAGATCAAAAGTTGGATCCCAAACGCCCACCCAGAATATATTTATACGTAGCACCCGATATCTGGCATGTAAATGAATATCCGAATAATACTTCGATGTTATCACTGCTTAATTAATTCTTGAAATTTTCGGTATGACAGGATACATTCCCTCTGACGGCTGGGCAGAAAAACGGTCAAAATAATTAATCTTTTGGAAAAAAGAGTTTTCAGCGTGCCACAGTTAGGGGAACACCATATCTCCCCGAATCACGCACAACTACAATAAACCGGGCATCCCAGTCATTGCGCACTTCACAGTATTAAAAAAATAAATCCAAGACACTTGAAATGATATTGTGAAAGGGATAACAACACCGGTTGTTCCTTTAGTGCTTGTTCTAACACTTAGACTACTCAACTAATCGAACAGTTGGTGTGAGTTTATTATTTAATCGTCCTTCGGTTATTTTGATACCCTCTCATTTATGAAGTAAACTTGACGTGTCAGAAATATAACTAATCGGTTGTATATACAATAATTTTATAGTATTTATTTCAATGCCAAATCAGTAATAGTTTAAATATTGTGTAAATTTATCCGTACATTGAACATTACACTATTCAATTCTGTTTTTTGTTTATTTCATTATATAATCACGTCCGCTCCCTACGTTTATCTACGAAGTTTTTCCCAACCACATTTTACGAAGAAAGTAGCGATATAAGAATAAGGCTAGGGCAGGTAAGCTTATCGTTCTCAATATCTCCTCGGTTTACGTTCTGTTTTTAGAAACTGATGATTGGAAGGTTATCTTGATATCGCAGCCATCCATGCCTTTGAACAGAAATTGATTTAAAAATCAATTTTATGAAACTTTCTGTACTGTCTCTAAGAAAAAGTCTGTCGGGGTAAGCTCCGTTAGGAGTCTATATGCTCCACATTATGAACGGATATGGTTTAAAAATTTAAAACTTTTATTTATAAAAAAAACATAATTTATTTTGTACAAATTGTGTTTTATTTTTAAAATATTCAGAAGTTTTTAAAAGTGATACAAAGCTAAAAATACAAAGCTTATATTCAAAATATTTATTCGTTCAACGATAGTGATGCAAAAGCTTACCGACCTCATTCTTTAGGGCTGAAATATAGCAATAAGCCGATCGTTTTAATGCCATATGCAGGATCAAAACATTATCCCTACATTGATAGTAACAAAATGTAATACAATAAAGGTACCTAGTATGTTATCCACAAATAAAAAAAATTACACAATGATTTTCAAATTCAGTATGTAACAGTTGCAAGATCCAATGAATAGACAGAATGACGGAAGAATGATAACCAACCGTTGGCATGAGGTAATTTTGTTATTTATTTTTATCTACTATTAATTACTACGCGTATAAAAAGTTTGATCTCAACTGAGTTTACGAATAAAAACAACATAATGTAATATATTCTAGTGGCATATTTTGAAACGGGTTTTTGGGTGCGATATGGCGGATTAATTTCAAGACCCGCAATAAATAACATCTTTCAACGATATCTTTAGCCCTTAAAGATAACGTGTGAACTGATTTATTTACTTGTAAACTCATAGCGCAAAAAAGCATCGCTTAAACTTCCGCTGAAATTGACAAATATTATTTAAAGTCAATGCAGCTTAAATTTGATGTAATCATTCTATCTTGTTTCTAGATTAAGTTTGTATGGAAGAATATTAACTAATTTTTGCATTTACTTGAAGAAACTCCGAAAAATTTTAATGAGATAAAATATCAATACGTCATCGTCAAAACTATGCTTAAACTTATTTTAGTCACTATTTTAGAAGAGATAGACAATTTTATGTCGTCTCACTTATTCCATTATAACTTTTATTTAAAATTAAAATATTTAACCTACATACTAATTGTGTTTTTGGAAATGGAACTTACATGGTATTATTAATTAATCGTTAAAGTAAATGCGTTGAAATTTTATTGATTATGCGTAATTACGTAAGCTTCTTATAATGGTTTAAGTAGGAATGATGAATTCATGCTTGTTTGGTCGTTAAGGAGATTATTACCTTGATTATATCTATTAATTTGCAGTTGTTCTAATAAATTAAGTCTAAGGCTTTTATTAGACAAACGTTGGCTTAGCGAGGTTGAATTAGATGTTATGTAGTGTGGTTCTTTTATGAAGTGGTTCGTGAATATTGAAATTATATTTAAAGAAAACCTTTTTATCCTGTTGGAACTATGTATAATTTAGTCAGCTTTCATAATTGCTTATGAAAAGTTGATCTTTTAATGTTACTAATCGTCTTTTAAGGATACCTTTGAAGAGTCATTCCGAACGAACTCTCAAATACATGTGGAAGAAAATCACTACCATTCTTAATTAATCTCAGTTTCAAATAAATACGTCAGTATTAATTTCATTTAATAAAGATTCCTTAAAGTAGTCATTACAAACTATAGCTATAAACAATATGCGCTATTCAAACGTGTGCCGGAAACAGTCTTAGAAAATTGATCACGCAGACAACAATAATAACATCACCAAATCCCGAAAAATATTCCGTATAATTTTCATCACGTTCTTTTTTGCGTTAATACTATTCCAAAATATAAATAATTCTTCATGATTTTTATTATAAAATATTAAATCAATGTTTTTCATCCCTGACTCGCGTTACTAATAGTCAAAGGGCATGTGCTGCAAAGGTGCATATTAAATTAATCTCCATTTAAACTTTTTACTATACCGAGTGCGCAATAAAATTAACATTAGGGTATTAAAAAGAATCATCTGCCATCATCCACTGCTCTATTAACAAAGCTTTATATCTATGACTGCAATAATATTTTTTTATAAGGAGGGCGGGGGGCTAGCGTTAAATTATTTGCAATATGTGGTTTATTGTAAAATTGAACATGTGGGATTTGCTGAGGGTGAAGCTTTAACAAGAGGGTTAATTTAGATGTAACAAACCAACTGTGTAATTGGCATTTTCGTTGTAATTATCAGCATATTCGATGTTGGTCCTAGCCTAGGACTCCTAGCCAAGTGTTAACGCTCGTAAATGCTCGTTCTTTTCCGTTGCTGCGCCCACGGGTTAAAATTCCCGATTGTATTCTTTCATACATCCCAGTGTGGAGCGTATGGACTACTAAAGGAGCATATTCAGCGGAACCTGGCTGTTTTACGAAAACTAGTTGTTATTATGTCACTCAATGCCTTTTTCAGAGATCTGTCTAGGAAAGGAAAATTTAGTTACCTTATCAATAGTAATTATTATTTCTATTTTTTTACCTTGTTCCCTATCAATGTGGAGCATATGGCCTGCTAATGGAAGTATTTTGACAATTTTATACGTGAACTGATTGTTACTCAGTTTCTCAACCTCTCTTTTTTGAAGAGAGTAGGGAAAGAAGGACAGGGCTAGGACAGGATTAGTGGTTAGCTAATTGATACGCCCCATTTTTAAGATCGGATGGGTGGGAGGGAATTTTAGGCATCACATACATTTATAATTATTATCGACTGTTATCGTTTTATTTAATAAACTTGCAAATGTTTCTTTATGAATTACTTAAATATCTTCAATTAAAAAAAAAAGTTGAATTAAATCATTGGCGTTTCTGACCAAAATTCTGAAGAGGTTAAACAACTTATTTCTAAAATATCATCAAAATATGTATTGCATTATTATGTATTTCCTGCCGATATTCAGATGATTTTTGGTATCCATTTTGCTTTTATTTTTTAAATATCTCTTTAGGCTTCGTCTCTCCATTTAAGGGATGGATGGTACTCATGAGTGATCCGTAACACGAGCCCAAGAATAAAGTATCTTTTTTAATTATAAAAGACTTCATAAACAGCTATTGAGTAGTTATATTTCGTTTTCTTATTCCGTAATCTTTGATGATATTTATTTGTATACTTACGCAGTTTCATTACTGGAAAAAACCTTTTTAGTTTAGTAAAAACCCACGAGCGACCGACGACCCTATCTGGATTAAAAGCCTATCAAAGTTTTCTTTTCGTATTATTCGAAATCCTTTTACATCTTCTATGCCAAATCCATTCAGGGACAAACAGAAAAATGCTAACGACTCTAAACATTTTTATTTGAGTGCAACACAGTTTTACGGCATGATGTATTTCGTATAAATCTCTGAATACATAACTGTATTTACGATCGGTCTCACAGTGAAAAGGTTTTGATTGTCGTTAAGTACTGTTCTAGGCTTCCTTGGGAACATTTTGTTGTCAAAATTATTTACTATAAGGCTAGGTTAACTTACATAACACGTAAACATTATTAACTAGACAAAAATGTCACACTAAGTACCATTAGTTTAAGTTGACAGTAATTATTGTAAAATTAATAAACTCTAATAAAGCGGTGTTTATAAACTTTTTTGCGGAATGTGCAATTTATTGTAAATATGACAGGTAGGAATTTTTCAATTGGATTTATGTAGCGCATTCAGTTGTTCAATTATAAAAAAAACAAACTACCAATTTACAAGACGTAACGAAGAGTCGTGATTGCAGCAAATAGAGAAAACATATATTTAATTATAGATTTGATGATGGCGAAATATCGAAATAGATATCAACTCCATAATTAATTATATTGCATAATTCTTGTGGAACAAAACACTAAAAACTATAAACCTTTATCTTTGTTATTCCACTGGTTTTATGACTTGTGTTTGTCTCTTTGACAAACATCTTCTGGCTAACTGTAATATATAATTAAAAAAAATTATAACATAGATATTGTTTTTAACATAATATTTAGCTATTTCTGACTGTATTAATCTATAAACACTAAATTAGTTTAACCCATCTTAATAAACATTTACTATCTATGCTAAAATAATGTTTGAATTGCCGTTACATATATTTCTGCACAGATTGACATTAAAGTGTTTTAGCTTACTTTTTTAACTTGAATACTTTTGTAAACCAATACCTTTAAGATAGATAAAAGATAGAACTGAATTCGCCTTTTTGGAAATTCTTTCAGATGCCTTTCTTATGTTTTGGGTTGAATTGGGAGTTTAGTCCGAGCTTCCTTTACAAGAAGACATAGATATCCAAAATGGCCAATAAAATAACATACAAATTTATTTGCTTATCTCATGTAAAAGCGCTTTTTGATGTTTCGTTTTAATACCATTAATTCTCTTTTATATTATATTATATTTATATATATATATATATATATATATGTATATATATATATATAAGCAACGTATCTTTAAATATATTCTGTAGTAGAGTTAACTTTTAATAAAATGAATCGTTATCTGTAGAATAAAAAAAAAACTGTTTTTCGATCGCTAATCGCTTTCGCCCTATTTTTATGTTCGAGTGAGTTGGAGATAATTTTAGACGTCACAAACATTCATGCTTTCGAACAGAACTCCATAAATTGGTTGATAAATCATTTTATGAAACTGTTCGACCTGGGACTCGAACTCGTGAGAACCATAACCGAAGCCAACGACGTTGACCACGTCACCACGAATCCGACAAAGTATAACGAAGAAGATCGTTTTACCAATAGTCTATCTATTATATATTATTATTTAAAAGCCACAATGCTTAACGATCTATTGATTTTTTCTTTCTAAATTTATACATTTATGAAATTCAATCGCCCTGCTAACATATCCATTATTACATCTTTCAGCTTAATCGACGTCAAAATAAAAATTCTTCAATTCTTGATTGTGTATGTCAAACACGAATTACTTCTTATCCAAAAGTTTAGAGCTAGCTTTTCAATAGCTATTCTATTGGGAAGATGTATTTATGATATAAAATTGGTAACTTAGGAAGATATTATTGTTACTTATTTTATTGTAAGCTTTTTATTGTTCAACGATATAGTTTCGGATGTAAAAATATTCCGTGTAGTTAAAAGTGAATTCAAATTAAGACTGCTCAATTGGTTTTTAAAAAAGTTGTTCAATTCGCTCGGTATACGTTATTGCTATTTGTATTAAAATATTTTATAATAATCATATCATATTGTATCTACTGGTTTTTCAATCTCAACATCACGTTCCAAATGTAATAAACAGAAAAAAATGTTTTTTGGAATGTGTGCACGTTTTTTTAATAATATTATAACATTACTTAAAAAATTATGCTGTGATCTGTGATTATAGATTGTCAACAATCGTGTGGCGTCAATAGCTTATTATATAAATAATAAATTCAATTACCGCCACGTTTGTTCATTCCATTTAATATAATAACACAAGAAAAAAATTCATGACTCTTTAACGATATGGCTTTATAATGCCCGATCTTCCCTTGCGATAACATCGTAATTTGGGGCCCTTCTAAATTAAAATTATGCAAACAAATTGATAAATTACATACTTTTACCCAAAATATTTCGTCCTGTTAACTTAACAACCGGGTCCACTGATTAACGCTGCATAGTTTCGTGGAATGCTCTTTTTAATTCAACTTGTAATAGTTGAGCTACGATATCAAAGTAAAATTTATAATATAAAATGGCTCGATTCTCCGAAAAGACACGTTTATCGATTGATTTTTCTATTGAATTACGTATTTCTATCCAAAACCTGATTTTTTGCGATGCTGCGATTTGCAAAGCTAATAATTTACTGTGAACCAAAGAATACTTCATATAATAAGCCACACATAAATCTAAAAATTTATTATGTATACTCAAAAATAAAATAATGAGAGATAATAACAATGATTGAAAACAAAATCTACAGAAGCGAAATTCACACTTCTAAAATATATTAATAAAAAGAAATATGTATGTTTTTTAATTTTATGAAATAAAATTTTCGTAGATTGAAAACAAGAATTAAATTATGGAACAAAACGCATTACAAAAATCACAAAAAATGTCCATATCTATCAAGAGTGAATTTTAATGATTTGAAAGAGATCAAGTTACTGGGGATATGTAATAGATTGACCTACGTATTTAATTTGTTTTTTGTATTTTCATTAAGTCGGTCATCTTTCGCAAATTATTTTATGATAACATAAGCATGGCGTCTGTTCCGGTTCCCTTGTATGCAAATCGAAATTATTCTGTTTATCGTGAAAGAACTATTAAAGTCAATTTATTGATAGATGTGAGGATAGTTTTATTTTTACCGCTGACTGAATAATAATACGTTTAATGATAGATAAAAACTTTTTGAAGCTATTATATCATTTTCGTATTTATTTATCAACTATATGTCACAACAAAGGCTTCCTTTCCCGGGATCCCGGTCAATCAGTCAATTCCAGGATTGTCTTAAGTATCAATTACGAAATTTCGGGATTCAGTGTAAATGTGAACAAATCATAATTCAAATTTAATAAGTTTGTTTATGTACATACTTTTTTTAAAATACCGATTATTATTAATATGTGAATTGTGTTGTCCTTCCTTCTAATATTTAGGAACAATCGTAGACAGGAACAGATAATTTTGACAATAATATATTTTATTAATTTAAAATATCGACGCTTCGTGGAATTTGATAAATTTTATTGTTTGGAAACAAATCAATAAATTTGTTTCAATAAATTAAAAAACCGTTTTCATTCCCAAAAAATACTACATTATTTATTAATTTTCATTGAAACATCGATGAGCACAAATTAAATTTAAAACATGAAATTGTACTTAGTGACCAATCCCGAGATTCAAAAATTATGAATCTCGAAATCCCGGAATCATAAAAAAGGTCTTGCATTGGAGATTCCTGATTTGTGACAACTGATCGTCGCTTTGGTTGAAGATATAATATGTATTTAGTTAAGATCTTCACACCACGCATATGTTTGTTTTATTAAAAGAAATGTCATTGCTTAAAGGAAGAAACACGAACGGTAGAATAAAATAATGTTATCACACACAGACAGTTTTATGATTATAAATTATTGAATTTACACGTTTATAAATAAATTTATAAATGAAAGTAGTCAATTAAATAATCAATGAAACATGAATGATAATTGAATAAATGCATTTGTTTTAGTTTAATTATATTTGCCTTGTTCGTACATATTATTATTTAACTTGTTATTTATATTCAGTAGGTATATTCTAAACAGTTTTCACACATTCAAGTGACTGGGTGACAATAAGTGCCAAACAACACATGTTCTAATTGGTCTTAAAATAAGAAATCCAATCGATGGCGAATTGAAACATGTTCATATTATTTTTTTTCATGGATTAGTCATCGTTGTTCTTCGAATGTTTGCAAGTGTCTTGCACTATCCTTTCCGGCGACCACGAAAATATGCACCCAGTGACGTCCGCGAATGAAATATTATTGCAGACAGGGGAGGCCCTATTGTAATTTTCGTTGCGGTCGGTTCACCTTTGCCCATTATTCACTTTGTCTAACTTTAGTTCCACATTTAGACTAGAGCTTCCACGCCAGTGATTCCAAAATGTACCAGATAATTTGGTATTTGCTCAGACGTGTAATTTATTACACTTGCAGAATTATTTCTGTATAATTTCTAGAGAGATAGCCAGAAGTTTTTTTGTTGATTTATCATGTCGTTAACTGCTTGATGTGTAAATATAAAAAGCTTTTAATGAAGTCAAATATGCATTTCTTATGATGTTTTTAAGTGTAAGAACACTGAAGCATCTATCGTTGAATGAATCAATGAGTATTACATATTTCATTTTATTTATTTGGTTATAGATTTGATATAAAATTAATACATATTTTTTTTTATATAATTTAGAACATTGACTGAGGGTGCTTGATGGAATTTCAATATCAAATTTGGATTATTGAGATTTTGTACACTTCCATGTATTTTGTTACTAACGACCCGGGTTTCGCCTTTCGGCATCTTCAGGCATTCGAGCGCACGAATTCGTACATCTTTTCACATACATTATTTATTTGAATGTAAATTTTAGCACTTCTAATCAATTATTCCTAAATTGAAATAAACCTATAAATAATTTAAGATATCGATTAAGGGTGCTTGATCGCATTTTAATATCAAATGTGAAATGTTTAAATTTTTTTACATTTGCATGTATTTCGTTACTAACGATCCGTGTTCTCGATTGCCTAATTCTATGATATTGTATGTTTTACACGAAATAAATAAAAACACAATAATAGTCCGTAAAAATAGCTTTATCAATTTACCTATTATATTTAGGTAAATTGATACCTACATATTTCGTTTCACGAAGTGTATATAGTTTTGAACACTAATCTCCTACCCAAGGGAGCTCTGTATAATATATGACGTTAAATGTATTTTTTGCAAACTTATATCGTAAACATCATACGTTTGGTATTATTGTTGGCAAACCGGGCGTTGATAAGAACACGAAATTGAGAAACGACCCCTATGATAAGGTGAAACATTTTGTCATGTTCGTTGACCCAATCCTTTGAGGGCTTACGTTGGATGCACGGGTGAACCTTTCGAATCGAACCGCGCTGAACCAATATTGTTGGTTCTACTCAACCCCGTCCTTCATCGAAACACCACGGTTTCAACTCAAATATAAACAGAGCCTTTTGTCTATATAGTATACCCAACACAGCTTTACCTATATATGTACCTATTTGTCTTACGTGCACCTTTCAAAAGCTGCATAATGATTATAGGTAACAAATTATTTTGTCAATATTTATTAATAGTCATTAACAATTTATGAAAGCGATCAATAAATATATATATTTTTTAGTTTATAACTATAGGCAGAGTTAGACAAGAACTATTTGCTAACTAATCGCTCTATATAAATGTCAATCCAAAATCACTACATTGGTAAGGACGCTACTAAAAAAAATCGCTCAAATTGCGTGCATTTCATTACGTATCGTCACTAACGACCTGTGTTATCTTGTGTCTTCAGGTATTCGAGTATATGGATGAACTTAAACTGACATCAGTTTAAATTTCATATTGACATTACATCAAACACCTCCATCAAGAAAAAAAATCTCAGTTTGGTATTGAACTTCACGGGACTTGAACCACAGTCTCTTAACATTGGGGTCCACGGTCTAGTGGTAGATAACACTAGAACACAGAGGCCAAGAGAGTAATATTACATAATTACGAATCGTATGTTTTGACTTCACTTTTACGAAATTTAATTTATCTTTGACTCCTTCAACGTAAATACTGCAATAGACAATTAAAACGCCAGTAAAACAGTGTGAAAAGAGTGACCATAATCTATTATTTGTCATTCACATGATACATAAATAAATCTTTGTTCTCAAATGTCCACTCTATGAGGCTTTGTCATCCATTTGAATCTGTTTACAAACGACTAAACATCAACAATTGTAGCGGTCAGTGGACTCGCGAGTGACTAGTCGATTGACAATTTTGTCACTCAATGCTGTATCTCTCTATCAAGTCTATTGGGTAATTTATATTACATTGCTACTAGAAATTGTATAAATTCCAATCCCTGGATCCCGGTGTTTTCCTTGTCCTGAAATTCCCGGATAGAAAATCTGACATAGTGGAATTTTCGAGCTTTTAATTGTTGTGAAATGTCTTGTAAATCTTTAAAGAGAAACAGTTATATTTTAAAAACTCGAGTTTATAATTTGAACAATGTATGTGAAATTGACACATTATTATATTACGCGCTCGCAATTTATAAATATGACAAGTTTTTACGTATTCTAGCTTAGTATTGTACTATTAAAGATTCTGTTGGCTGAAGGCTTTAAATGCAGAAAGTAATTAACAAAAACCCCATTACGAATACCGATTGTGATTCTTCATAAATTAAAAATGTTTGAACATCAGGAATGTGATGATATTCGGCATCATAAATAAATATGACATTATAGAGTACGTTTTTGAGACCTGCTGAAACTGGAAAATTACCAATCAATTATAAAATAATCGGTTTGTGTAAAAAAATTAAAATAAAAGAAAGCAAAACATTTGAGAGAAATACTTGTTATGACTTCAGTTCATGGTGTAAGAAGTATATAAAAGATGCCATTTTTGTTTTTTTTTAACGTCATTGTGTGCTTATTGAATTGAAATCAACTATGTTTACAATAAAAAAATTGGTTCATCAAAGTGACGTCACATATTTTCCCAAAGCTCAGCTCACCTATACTTCTTACATCATGAAAGCAGGATAAGTAACGCCTGCAATAAAAATTACCTTTAGTACCTATAACATAACTGTAATCAAATTTCATTATACGATTAACAATGGAAATACGTTTAATATCAAATTTCGCCTTATCATCTGAAGTTTCCATGTACATTGATATAATTCTTTATACTGCATAATAGTCTTCATTTATAGCTGATTGTTATAACACCTGTACGAAATGTCTGGGAAGCATTATTTAAATTTACGAGTAGTTAAAAGTACATATTAAAACACAATGAACATAGAACGTTGCGAAAGTGATACAGTAATACGTCGTGGATAAGATAAAGGGCACATCACCATGCAGTCGTATAAACGCCATAAATCCCCACAGTTAAGTTTTACAGAACTGATAGTGAGCCCTATTTTATTACCATTTACGATCGAATTTAATAAGAAACCAACTTTTTTTAGATATATTTTATTTTAATATATTTACCAGCAGATTTGAGTAGTAAAATAGTGATAAGCGCCAAACAATTGTAAAGGCGATGGTCGGTACATATCGATATCATTTATTACAACTTTTGGTCAAATTTAGTCATCTTGTTTCATATTAGTGTCTAGTGTCACAACCCATAATCTCCAGCATATGCAAACAATGGTTTATGAATGCAGCATCGTTCGTCGTGTTCACACCAACCATTTAAATTATAAAATATCTTTCTAAACTTACATACTCCTATGTGACCATACTCCATACTACTAATGATTGTGAAATTGTTTTTCATTTTCAAACATATATTTTCCAATGCTCTATTATTGTCTAAGCGAATAATCTCCATTCCAGCCAATGAGAATGCAACATTCAACTGTCATGGCACCTGTGTTTGTTTATATCACGGTTTAGGCGTGTATTCCATAGTTTTTCTTTTAGCATAAAAACTGTTTTTTTGTGGCTTGCACAACAATTAGCCTTGACTTATAATACTAGAGTCCTCTATTATCCTTCAGATATCACAATAACTCGAGGCCAGCCATCGGTTCGCTTCAAATTCATGACGTCAACAAGGTATATTTTTAGTTTTTTTGCTTTGCAACAAAACAATTTGCTTTTTACTACTTCAACCTTTCTATAATGCTCGGGATTGGTTTCGCTCTTCACAAGCGTTATCAGTTGATAATGCTCGTGGTCGCTAAAAATCTGGAAGTAGTACAAAACAAAATATAATTAATTCCACCGATTATTGACAGTTACCACCGTCGCCAGTAGTCGGCCTTTTGAGCTTAAAACTAAAATGATAGTGAATATATTTAAAAAAACAGATTTTCTATCGTGTAGGTAGTCTTGCCATTTGCCAATGTATATCTGCACTATTCTGACCTATATGACGCAATACGCAATTAAAAAAAAAAACATTTTTGCTAGACAAGTTTCGACAAAAGATACATTATATTGTCATGCTTTGCATCATTATATATTTTTTTTTGTTCTGTCTACTCTCAATAAATTCGTTCGCGATATTTATGAAGTTTCATAGTGATGGCCAAACACTGGGTAAAGAAAGGCCGACCATTGGATTTTTGGGGCCGAACACTGAGAGAATTGGCATTTTTTTCAACTTCTATTATTTTATATTGGTACAATTTTAACTATTTTATTTTTAGTTGGTTACATTACTTATTCCCTGTTTAATGGAATAATAGCGAAAAAAATATGTATTTATTATTCATTGACTCCTCAATCCCTTTTGAAAGTACACCTGTCGCTTAAATGGCCGCGTATTTCAAAATTTAAAAAACATTCTCAGTGCTGATTATGTTAGAATACATACGTTTTGGTTTCTATTTCTATGCATAAAATGGCTATTTATACAAAGTTGTATTGATTATCCGAAGATGAATATACATATTTATAAACATTTGGATTTCTACAAAAGTAGCATTAAACCCTTCTCAACAATGATATCATTGTTACGGTATAACTGTAATTTTGAATTTATAATAGAGGTTACAAAACAATATGATCTCGAATATAGATAATTTTGTATATACGTACACAAATACTTTCATAAATTTCTAATAATAACCGCATAATAATAGAACCATGGAGCTATAAATAACTTTGTCACGCAATCGCTGGAGGGTCTCCTGATGACAGTGAGAGCCGTCTGTGTTGACATTTATACAGGTTGACATCTTGAAAGGGAAACGCTCACTTATGAAGCGGACGTGGAGAATTACGATAGACTTCCGCAACTCTTAATTGCATCGACAGAGAAGTTCTTCAAATATTTAAATGCCAACGGAAACGAAAGTTGAAAAAGCAAATCTAACTTGACTTAAAAGATTAAATAATTTGTCTCATTGACACACTAAGACAAAAAACAGTTTTCTGTTAAGTTTCATTTATGTATTTACAAACAACTAAATTTAGTTAATTTTATATTAAAATACGTTTTGCTTGCAACTATATAATATATAGGTATATGGTTATCTTATTAGTTCAGTATGGTTTCAAATCACATATTTTAACGATTTCTTTAGACATAAATATTATGACAAATGTTCTCTATAGAAATTCGTTATCTACATTATTTTCTGTTGTGGCTATTGGGGCTATTATACCTATAACCATTTTTGATCATTTTACGATAAATACGAAAAGACATTCCGAATATAATAATGCTTCAGTGGGACTAACAGTATAAATACGTCGCAGATTCTTAAAAAATATGTAAATTTATATGTCTTATAGACTAACTTATACTTGAAATATGTTCTTATCCCAATAGAATAAATTTGTCACTTTTAAGTTGTTAACTGTCAATTATTGGTGGAAAGATATTGTATTTTAAAAAATAAAACACAATTCATTTGTACTACTTCCACATATTTATAATTATCAGGATCGGTTTCGCTCATCACGAGCATTATCAACTGATAAAAATACAAACGTAACAAGCCTATTTATATAAAATTGAGTGTAAAAATGAACGTATATAAAACTGATGGTTCATGAATTAAGACAAGAAAATACTGATTAGCAAACAAATTACACGTAAATCAAATAAAATAGTGTACAAATTTGGATTATTGAGATTTTGTACACTTCCATGTATTTTGTCACTAACGACCCGGGTTTCGCCTTTCGGCATCATCAGGCATTCGAGCACACGAATGGACTCGAACTGACTACATGGACTACATGAATACATGGAAGTGTACAAAATCTCAATAATCCAAATTTGATATTGAAATTCAATCAAGCACCCTCAGTCGATGTCTTAAAATAGTGTACAATTAAAATTTTATGGACCTCTTACAAATCAATAAATATTAATCACAAATATAGCTACATTCAAAGTCCATTAGCTGAGCAAAAATTTTTAATGACATTACTAATGCAATTAGCAATAGTGGATTGGGAAAATTATATAAAAAATTAGTGAACCATTTAAAACAATTAAATATAAAGTATGTCATTAATATTAACAATAAACAGCCATCTTAAGTGGAAGTAGTATAAGTGAATTTTGCTTTATTTTGTATGAAGACTAAAAATAATAACCTTTGTAGAGAGTATAATAATTACTGCTGGAAAAATGACTTCAGAATTTAACTTTGTTTTTGCTTTCCTAAAAAATCGTCTATTTGGACTACTCATAAGTTTGCCCATCATAGAAATACATATGTCCGTAGTGTATAAACCGACATTATGTCTGTCGACATAGCGATTTTGCATTAGACTGAACAACTATTGTATATAATGTTGTATTCAGTCTTTCCTCTTGTATAGCGACAGGTTGACAGCTAGTTCTATGAAAATCATCATTATATCAGAATCATTTCTAGGAATTTAGAACTGGAGCGATTTACTCCCAACCATTCCTCGGAATACATATATTAAATGAAATATCCCACTCGCTTTAAAAATATTTTAAGCGACACCAGGAAAATGGCAGATACCGTTAGTTTTCTGTGTTTAAAGATTGAATAAGTCAATTACATATTAAAAACCACGGTAACTCAACCTTTTTGAGATTGAAAGCTACTTTTTATTTTAATTATCATTGAATCAACAAAAAAATTATTACTTTCGTAACCCGTTGCAAAAATTTGGAAGCAAGGAAAAATAAAAAATGATCATGTTGTTTTTTATTATCTAAAATATATTTCGATTTTTTAATATATGTTATCGAAACCATCTCCGTTGCATTAATGATGCACTTAAACATCTGCACCCCATAGTAACGCAAAGGTTAATAGATAATCACGAATCTAGCAAAATCTATAATTTGTCCCACAACCGGGAAGCTCAATATTAAATTTGTTAAATTTGGATTATTGAGATTTTGTACACTTCCATGTATTTTGTCACTAACGACCCGGGTTTCGCCTTTCGGCATCTTCAGGCATTCGAGCTCTCAATAATCCAAATTTAATATTGAAATTCCATCAAGCACCCTCAGTCGATGCCTTAAATTATATCAATATTGTTACTTGTCAATAGATTCGTAAATCGTTTTCTTTCTGTATTATTCAATTACCACTGTTTTCTTTGTACACAGTGATATCATCGTTATTGTATTCAAATTTAGAACCCATAGTATAATAATGGTTGTCTATGTTGAGCTGAATTAGGACGCCGCTAGTTGTATTTCTATTTCAATTCAACGCCTGCCCCAAATGGAGGCGAACTGTTTTTTAGTATGGAAATCACGGCGCACACGTGTGCCGAATTATTTACAAATGATCCGTTTAAATAACCATTCATTACTTTGTCGGCTGGACCAAAGTTAATTCAATAGACTCGGCATGGTTTCACAACGCATAGCAAGTACATATGTACGAATAAAATGGACTTAGTACTCTCCACCTGCGACTAGGGATCCCAATTGAATATTCGAATATTCTGTATTCGAACGTTTTTAATATTCGTATATTTGATAAATTATGCGGATATTATTTTTCAGTAATTCAAAGCAGACATTTAAATTTATTTTTCATTGTATTTAGGCTTAATTTATTTTCTTTAATTTTCAAATGCTTTCTCTAATTCGATAAGCCTTTATTTACAATACGTCAACAATATGAAAAATTTTTGAAAGACTGTGAACAATTTCAAATTTTTTAAACCATTGCGATGTTCTGTATTTGAATTGACTATTTTTTAATAGTTTTACACATCTAAATATCTTGAAATTTTACTATTCGATATTCGAATAATTTATTTCAAGAATATTTGGAATCCCTACTTACTTGTGACTGGAGCTATAAAATAATTACGAATTTTAGGCGTGGTCGTATTTGATGTAAGCTATCATCAATGGAA
Organism: Himalopsyche phryganea; assembly: GCA_022494535.1. Classification (NCBI taxonomy): domain Eukaryota; kingdom Metazoa; phylum Arthropoda; class Insecta; order Trichoptera; family Rhyacophilidae; genus Himalopsyche; species Himalopsyche phryganea. Next base: position 6,615,936 of record JAGVSL010000002.1, on the reverse strand, counting down.
ATTAATCACTGTCAAAAGATCAATGAATTACTACTGAATAATAGTCAATTCAGACAGTGCCACCCGTGCAACATATACTTAATCTAACGCAGTGTTGGGAAACTGTTTAATTTTGTGTTGTATAAAACTATGTGAATTCCGCCACCGCCAATGTTAAAAAAGTAATTTTCTTTTTACTTCCCTAAACACAAAATGACCCCGGTTGAGACCCCAAACCATTCAAACTCTCAACCGGGGTCAGACGGGGCTGTGTTATGGCCCCGTTCCTCTTTATAATAGTCTTCAATTCCACCTGACCGAGGTGTGACCGTTACCCCCAATCTTAGGCTATGCGACCTCGATCATAGTCATATTTGACAAATCTGTCGAGGGTATTCAGGAAACAATGGACTGACTGCAGAGCAACTCGTATCGCATTGACCTCAAAGTCAATTCGAGTAAAACTAATGTGCTCTGCAACAGTTTCTGTCCGGACCCAGACAACCCTTTAACGAGCGCGGGGCAAGACATTGGGAGAGTCGACGGCTTCAGGTACTTGGGGGTACCCATGACGGGAGATGGCAATCCGCGCAAAGAGCTCGCAGTTCGTTTAGTTATGGCAGAGGCAACCTTTAACTCAAGTCTGGGACTCACGGTTGTTCTCGGTCAGAACTTAGTGCCACTTATTTAACGCATCCATTCTGACGGTGCAGCTATACGGTTGCGAGTCATGGCACGTCACCAAGGAAGAGGGTAACTGTATACTGTGTTTTGAAAACAGATGCTTGCGGCGAATACTAGGGGTATGGTGGTTTGATTTTGTCAGGAACTCGCAGGTAAGAGAGCGGACGGACCAGCCTATTATTACGACCAAAATAAAAAGAGATGATGGTCCTGGCTTGGACACGGGAGCCTGAATCCTGCCTGTCTCTTCTACCACCCAGACGGATTCCGTCGCCCTGGAAGGCCTCTGACGACCATCCACAGGATGTATTCGGCCGAGCTACGGGACGCTGGGATGACCTGGGAGGAAGCGAGGAGACTGGCGGGAGACAGAGAAGTTTGAAGGAATCGCGTGATGGTTATATGCTCCGAATAGTGAGCGGATATGGTTAAAAAAACACGAAACGATTCTAGCATGAACAAATAAAGCAATGGTTATGGTTTCACGTTAAAAAAATATTCACATTTATAGTGCCACTTATCACGCAGAAGTTCAATATATTTACATTTGATGTTCGATTAATCAAGCCCAAGAGTCATTGTCAATTTATCAGTTTTTGGTAATTTATTCAAAGCAATCTCAGCTTAAGGCGTTGACTCGAGTCTGACCCGGACCCTCATCTGATTACTGATTACCACAGCATTCATTGTCCAGTGCTGCCACCCTGCCCAAACTTTCCAACAAACGTCAACGGTCAAATACATAATTGGGTAACTTTGACGGTGACATTTGGGGTATTTACCTATTTTATAAACAAAGCACGTAAAGTATTCCTTCCCTTTCTCTGATTACCAAATACATTAACACCCTGAATACATTTTGGGTGCCATCTACCTACACCTGTGAATTCAATTCAATTTATGTATTTAAAACAACACAAAAAAAACCATTGACCATGTGTGCATACATACTGTCTAACGAACAAGTTGTCACGAAATTTGCTGTAAATCTTATAATACAGTATTGTTTATGATCATGGTCATAATGTTAATGTTTGACATAGCAAAGCATCTGGGAATATTGTTTCTAGGAAAAGTGACATTTGCAAAACAATCGAAAAGTGCGACAAGTTAGCGAATAAAAGAAAGTTCTCTAAAGAGTCTATTTTAAGTGAGTTTGATGAAATTCTTCACACGTGGTACAAGCAGGTGCGAGCTGAAAACATACCTATTGATAGATCCATAGTTAGAAAAAAAGCTTTGCAAATAAACCGTATCCCGCATTTATCGTTTTTTTAGGGTCCCTTGATAAACGTAGAATCGGGGTTTCACTGTAGTGATTTCCCAGAGGAGAGGGAGCTTCTAAAAAATATAGTCGAATCCATCGAAAAAATAGAAGAAACACTGTTATACTACTCTCGCTCTAATTGTATTTTTTCTTTTTTCTAGGTAAGTATCCAGTTTTTACGCCACCTTTCATAAACTCCAATCTTGGTAGATTGCTTTCACTGACAGCCCTACTACCTACAGTGTCAATATTGGTAAGTAACCAACAATAATAAATTGATTGAATTGGCATTAACTTTCTAGAACTCCATAATAATAGGATCAAATAACAAAGTGTTTAGTTCTACAATTTTTTTTAACAGGTAGTTGTTAGCTGTTTCGTCTTTACGCCATCGTCAGAACTAGTTCTGTAATAATAAATCTAATAACTTAACAGTGCTGGAATAGGATAATTATAACGCCAACGCAAGTGAATTTTATTAATTCCCATTAATATTTTCAACCGATGGTGTTAAAATATACCATGAAGTGGAGAAATAAATGGGATATTAAATGCCAATTCAACCGATAAATTGATCGTTACTGAAATGGTTAGCTAAGCTGCATAAATCCATTTAGATATTCACCTGACATTGGGTGGGTTGATAACGAAATATATTTATATTATTAACCGTTATTATATCGCTAATCTAAATACATTGATCGTTGTTCACTGTTAACGTAGTTCTATCAAGTCACTGCCAATTCAAGGAATTCAAGTCTTCATAAGTGCGTGGTGACTAAATAATAATTATCGTCAATGTTTCTATATTTTTCTGGAACTAAATGCATCGCCAATGTTTTACTGAGTATAATTGAGTATTACGGAAAATATCAAGTAGATACTTATTTGAATTGTTGAAATTTCGTACATCTCGTCACTACCCGGGTTTCGCCTTTTGGCATCTTCAGGAATTCAAGTACACTAATGAAACTTGGATGACGAGATGCCGGGAAATGTACAAAATTGTACAATTCAAATTAAATACTAATTAAATCAATCGGCTTGGTTTTTTTCCATGTTCTGAATGCCACAAACATGCCCAGAAGGCAAATCTTAGTTCGCATAATTATAAAAAACTTTATTGAAACGTGTAAAATTTAAATAATTGAAATGCAAATATTTTTCTAAAAATACAGCTGCTCTCAACGTGTCATCACACCATACTGTCATACTGAATGGTGTGCAGGGTCGCCTTTTGTCCGGCCGCAGAGTCCGTCACATTCCCGCCTCCAGATTAATCTAGCACCATTTTACTTCCTCACATTTCATCCTCGTTTCTCGTCTCTGGCAGCCTGGAATAGCACCCTGCCACCTTTCAGCGATTCGCAGAATGACATCCACGTCCGCCCATTCACAAACGAACCGATTAGAATGGCATCTATTTGAAGCTATTTAATTTATAACTTTCACTCTACATTTTACATACATATTTATACTGTATTTACTAACTACATCATGTTAATATTAGTAATAATAATATTTCTTTAAACTTCTTAATTTGTATAAAGAAAATGTCAAACATTCAATTCATTGATGTTGGCAGACTCCACAATTTAAAAATGGAATTTAAAATTTATAAACAGTTGAATGTCTTCCGGGATTCCAATTTTAAAATATCTTTGTTTCAGTTTCGCAGTCAACAAGTTGTTCGATGATTGAAATTTATCGTATTATTATTAGATAAGATTTAAGTTGGAATAAGATAATATATTCCAATTTTTAAAAATTGAGAGTTATATGAAATTAGCAGAGCCTTCCCAAATTTTTGGAAGAATTATTTGCTGTCTTCCGCAAAGACACTACTTCCTGATATACTAATTTATGAAAGAATTTGATTACTGTCTTCTTTTCGACTGGATTACATTGTGAGGGATATTTTAAAAATTCCCAACCTTTCAAGTTCGACTCTAGGAATCAAGAAACCACAAACACCTTTTTCGACTTTTGATAATAACATTTTCAGGATTTGTATCCGGAGATCTACAATTGCTAGGCAGAGCTCTAACAGATATGCTCAATCAGAGAGATCGCTTCCTAGCCTCAGTAAAATTATTGAAGGTCCCCGGGTCCCAAATTAGACACGGAATATAAAAATTACACTTGTTTTTTATGTATATGGAATGACCCAATGTAACCAATGAACGTACCCAATGAATTTCTTAAAATAACGTCAAAAATAAAATAATTATTTGAATGCAGAAGAACTCGGAAATAAGGAATCCCGTCTCAAAAGCATTGACTGAGATGTCCCATTGAATTATCGTAATATGCAATGATGTGATCGCCCCCTCCAGATTTTTAAAACGCCCTCAAAGTTAAGAAACACGGCTATAGAGGCCAACTTAATGTTTTATGTTAATTTGTATTGTTATAATATATCGTGCGTTTGAAGTGACATCATGTATTTCGAGTGGTCTTTGGGTTGGAGTTAGATCACTTTTACTTCTAACCGTGGATACCTTTTTTTATTCTTCAAATACCTGACTGTCCTCGCTCTTTTGTACACTCTGAACATTGAAATGAACTTCTTTGTCCGGAATTTATTTATAGCGCCGACAAACGATGTTTAGTGCGTTATAAAAGGAAGAAGACTTAATTATTTTTTTATGTTTTTCGAATAATTTATGTCTGGCGTTTGGACGTAACCGTTAAGTGTTTTTGTTAGCACGGAAAATGCGATGGAGTAAGTGTACGTACGTACATAGTTCATTTTGATTAAATAAGACACACTTAAGTGCAGTAATGTTACCAAAAAAATTAAGCAAGCCAAGATAAACCACTCCAATAATAAATTAAGCTTTTAATTGGTTTTAAATTAAGTTCGAATGATTTTATCTTTGCTAATTTAATGCGAAGTGTGCAAATTTTTGAATCAAATATATTATGCTCAGTCTGGTTTGTGGTGGAGTGGTCATCGTCGTTGACTTCGGTTGCGAGGCTCGAGACGCTCTGACAGATCGAGACCCAGTACGGACAGTCTCATAAATTGATTATTGAATTAGTCTAAAATTCCCTCCCAACCTGTTCTGACCCTATCCTTATATCCCTACTCTCTTCGAAAAAGAGATGTTGAGCAACTGAGAAACAAGCAGTTCCCTCATAAAAAAATCTGATATAACTCCATTAAGAGTCCATATGATACATCGTATAATATTGTCGCTCGTCGGCTCGTCGACGTCCGTGGCGCAGTTAACGTCGTTGGCTACGGTTACGGATGTCTCAGGTTCAATTGCCGGTGCGGACTTTGTTCGTAGATTTCTGTTCGTAGTCATGAATGTTTGTGATGTCTAAAACAGTGTTCTGCAACCAGTGGTCTGCGGCCCAGTGTCGGGCTGCAGAGACTTTCGGCAGGGCCGCGAACAGTATGCCAAATTTCAAGAAATTCGCCATGCAAAAATATTAAATATTGGATTTTTTTCGCCTGCACGTTCACCGGTATTTTTAATTAATGTTAAATAATAATAATTGGTAGGATGATGCCACACGATGGTCTGTGGTTTTCTCAGAATCGACAGTCGTAAATCGTCTCAGGTACACTCAGGGAGAACGGAAATAAATATTTTTTTATATTTACATAATCAATACAAGTTATATCCAATTCATCTATTTTTCTTCTGTCTAATTTGTTTTTGAAAATGAGTAGAAAATTATGTAGGTAATATACAAATAAGAATTTTTATGCTTTGTGATTCGCTGACAAAACATTTTCTTTTTTGAAAGATCTAAGAATAATCATGAAGCCTCAATGTCGCTAATATTGAAATGCTTTTAATTTATTTTCTCGCGATTGTGCTAGTAAAAAAAAGGGATTTTGAGCAACTGGGTAACAAACAGTTCTCATAGAAAACTTATGTTGAGATACCTCCATTAGGATGCTATATGTTTCATTTTGGGAGCGGGCATGTTAAAAATAATTATAATACTGTCATATAACGCAGTGCTCCGCAACCAGGGCGCCGCGAGACCATCCCAGGTGTGCCGCGGCACAGTTTTCCGAAAATGAGAAAAATCGAGTATTTTTATGTTAGAATAAAATTACAGCCATTTGGTGGCTAAGATATCCGTTTAAATTATTATCGTTGAAAGGTGTATTCTATTATTTTGAAATTTAATTAAATAACTGAATTAGTGTTTGAAGCAATAGTGAAACTGCAATGATGAGGAATAAAATATGGGTTGTCTCGTGTGTCAAGCAAAAAATCTCACCATAGACGTTACACTTACTTGATGCACGTTTTAGGAAGTATTGATAGCAAAATATTTCCCAGTGAAATTATTACAATCAATGAACAAATGTATTAAGCTAATACACATTATCAAATCACGAGTCATAAGTACGCATTTTTTTTTTATAATTTGTATTTTTTTGTGTGTTAAGTGATCACTTTAAAAGGGTTTAAGTGGCTTTTATTAAAAATTTTGTTAGTTGCCTTTTAAAATTCATCAAATGAAAACAAAATTATAAATTGTAAGTTTTGTTTATGAAATTTACGTAACATTTCGGCTTGTGGTGTGCCGCAAAATATTCATGAGTGCTTAGGTGTGCCGCGAATAAGAAAAGGTTGTGGAGCACTGATATAACTCATGTCAAATTCGCAAGATTTGTTGCAAATCTGTGACATATCTTGTCATACGACGTACGTGTATTGTTATAATAGTAAACTAAATCACATGTGATTGTTACTCAATAAGGAGTCTATAGACTTAACATTGGAAGCGGGCTTTAAAAAAAGTTTGAATGATTCGTATGGTAAGTGATTAAACTGCAAATGTATGATGATTTTATTTTTGTAAATTGTGTGCGGCTTGGCGTAAATATTTGTATCAAATATCTGCGGCACAGCATAGGTTGACTAATTAATTTAAAATTTCACTGATCACTCAGTACACATTGTAATTATTAACGGATTACGGCTACTTCAAAAGAATGTATATATGGTATCATTACTCTGTTTTCGGTAATCCGACCTTAATACTTAGTGCCCAAGACTTCATATTATTCTGAAACAGGCAGACATGCGTTTAAATAAATATTTGTTGCTCATTGCACAGCACGATACTATAAAGTTTGTCTTTTGGAATGCAAATCGATTTGTTGTTGCATGGAATAAATTGGCTGCATTACGGTTCCGGATAATTGATTTTACCGGTATATTCAAAATCATCAGTAATTTTGAGCATTAATTGAGCATTCCTCGTAACCAATTTGCTATAATCAACAATTACTACATTTTGATGCGCTATACAGCTTGGAAGACTAGTGGGTATAGTACCATAAAATATTTTTTGAGTATTTAGTTAATCAAGAATAATATTATATAATTGATAGCGATTTCTACATCACGTCATTATCAGAGCTATTGTTGTGAAAAAGTCTTGACGGTCGCTATCAACTGAATTACAAATAAATAACACCTTTTTACAATATTACAATACAAGTCCTCAAACTATGTGCCTTACTTAAACCATGTGTATGGTCTTATGAGGTTAAAACTGATTGACAATATAAAAGAATACTGCGGATTGACAATATAAAAGGTTCCCCACCCATGTTCTGAGGAGTTTGTGAAACCTAAAAAGTAAAACGCTATCAGAATCATATTTCTGTGGCGTGATGGCAGGATGTTGTGGATATCAGAGGTTAATACCTTACTTTACAGGAGTATGGATATGATGTATTCACAGCGCTTCACACTTTTTACAGAAAGTGTGAGTTGCCAAATGTTGCCACCCTGTGGTAGTACAAATCATGATGTATTCGTGTCATGCCAAACAACGACATGTAACATAACATTTTTTTTGCTATCATACTTTTTAATAAATTTAAATATTTTTTCAAACGAAATGTCTTTTGAATGGGAATTTTGACTGACCTGAAATTTTATCACGTGTTAAGGAATATTTTCTATAAATCGTGAGAATAAACTCAAAATGTCAAGAAACGGATATATTAATTTCTGCCATCACGCAACAGATTTCACACTACATTTACAGATTTTAGGATCTCAAAAATATTTTTTAATAACATTCGTAATTTACACTGTTATAGTACAATTTAACGACCGTATTATATTTATTACATAAATTACTATTGACATTTTTTTTTTCTATGGATTCGGTTAGTCTGAAGATGCTTCTTAAAGAGGCGAAACGCGTTACGTTAGTGATGAACCAAGTGGAATAATTGAGTTATCAATTTTTAATTTAATTTTATATTACTTTTGACATACTTAGAGTGACCTTAAATTATTTTTAAATTAGCAGTTATGTAGGTTTAGTGTTTAAATTTAATTGTAAACGTAAAATAATTTGACTGTAAAATATTCTTGTGAATCTGAAATCATTACAGTCAGAAAATCTTTTAATGTGCATTTATTTCCTGTGTAATTGCAACATGCAACCAAATATAACACTTTTTAGTCTTTAGCAGTTTCGTTAAAGTTACATACATTGTAGGCCAATGAACGCCGAGCAGTATGAACTAGATATCGTTAAAAACACGGAAGTGGTTTTTTTTATTCAAGATGATTGACGTCTGAATGAATGCAACCTTGCGCAAACATTTCAAATGATGTTTATTGAACTAGGCGCTAATCGAGTTTTAAAATTCCACTACAACATTTTATAATCTGTTTTTGATTCATAATAACAACAGCTGCGAGTGTTTGCTGAAACTACGTGATCCAATTTAAATAAACTTCTATGTTATATGGAAAATCCCAAATTCCTAAACAAGTGTATTAACACTTGATTTAAGAAATCGTTTATATAGGGACTCTTTTTTAACATTGACTTAGCTAGGCAAGTCTAATCGAAGCGTAAAAACGGTAACATTTTATTATAGATAAATCAATTTGATGAACGAATAAAATGAAATTCTTTAAGCACGCCACTGTTGTCCATCGTATGCAGTAAAAAGTTAGTAAATTGATGTTTTTAAGAACGCCTTAATCAACTGAAATTATTTAAATATTATAATTAGTTAAAATTTTGTTTTAACAATTATACGAATTTTGTAAAAATATATATATTTAGCATTTTTTCTCAATACATAAAAAATCTCCAAATCAGAACTTTATAACTCAACCTACGAGGTTTATGGCGTCACTAGAAATTATCAGGTGGCTGTGTTGATACTTGTCAAAATTCTTAAATGTGGCTTTTTTCTGCAACAGAAATTATTTTATTGATTGAATTGGCATTTACTTGGTAGAACTCCATTATAATAGGATAAAATAACGAAGTATTTAGTTCTACAAAATTTTATTCAATATTCTATTTATAGTTCTGACGATGGCGTCAAGCCGAAATAGCTATCAACTGCCTAATAAAATTTTGTAGAACTAAATACTTTGTTATTTTATCCTATTAGAAATTATTTCGATTAACATCATATTATTATTACACCCTTGATAAACTATTATTAAATTATTACTATTTTTTCAATAAAATAGATTTTCATATTGCACCATACTCTTTCATACTAACAATATAAATATATTCATTACAGACAGATAGATAAATCAAATAAATATTATATTATTTAAATTTTAATATATAAATGTGATGTGTAAGTATAGTAAAGTAAAAAAATATCAACACAAATTTCCTTCTTTGTTTACTTTTCTATCATTTTTTTATTTTTTTTTTAAATACGTTTCGAGGGCTACCCGTGAAGTTAGAAGGAAAATTAATCACTTGGAAGAAATGAACAAGTCATCGTATGTAAATAGATGAGTGCCCTTACATTTTACCCACATAAACACGGGAATTCACTAACAAGTCATGTACGTTGACATTTTAATTATTTTTTCGTGCTTTTTTTAAATTGTAATTTCTGTGACGATAGGGGAGCGGTATCAAAAAAATAAATGTAAGGAACACACGCTAACAGAAGATGGCTTTTGGTCAAAATGCAAATTAATCTAAATACAACGAACATAACTCATATTTGTTTCTCCAACAACATACTCCATTTCTTAATTATTCCGCTCATTACATAGAATATTACGTTGAACTGAATTTATTTTAATACTTATTTGTTATTAATGACATCATATTAATTCAATAATTCTTAATGAAATTACCAAATCCGCTCCCTGCTCGGAGAACGTGGCCACCACACGTTGCCTTTAACATTCTCTATCGGCCACCAGTTTCCGTGCTTCTTTCCAGGTCATCCAGGGCGCCGCGAAAACATCCTATGGATGGTCATCAGGTGCCTTCAAGGGTGACGGAATCCATCCGGTTGGTAGAAGAGACAGGCAGAATTCAGGATCCCCTGGGGCATTCGTAGCAAATATCCAATCCACATCCGTCGTCGCTTTTTTATTTTGGACGTAATGAGGGGCTGGGCAGTCTTGCGAGTTCCTAACAAAATCAAACTACAGTAGCAATACTACATAATAATAATCATCTAAATTCCATAATTCTTTTATAACTTAATAATATAATGTGATACTTTGATATTTTTACCTTATTATGTCCTCAATACTCAACATTTTTTAACTGAGTTAATTTACTTTTGTTCCTCTAACTCAGTAATAAATTATAACCCCCCGATATAATTTAATGCTGGCTTCTACTGTCTTAAAACTCCAAAATAACAATGCACTTAAACTTTTTTGCCGTAAGTTTCTTCACATAAATTATTTTTGCACGAAGCTCAAAGCTTAGGCAGGCTGTTAACTTGATTTATCTATTGTGAATTAAATAATATTATCTTAAACACAGGCACTTACTTTTCTTTTCGACTATTTTTATTTCAGGGAATTCGGTTTTTTTTGCAATATTTCATTTTTTTTTTTTAAATGGAAGTGTTCATATTGCACAATATATTAAATGAGATTTTTCGCTTTTAAGAGAAGTTTTATGAAGCGATATTTTAACTGAAATTTTAAATTTGAATTGTTGAGATTTTGTACATTTCCATGTATTTCGTCACTAACGACCCGGGTAACGGCATCTTCTGGCATTCGGACACACAAATGAACTCAAACCGACATTGAGTTCAATGCCTGAAGATGCTGAGAGGCGAGACCCGGGTCATTAGTTATGAAATACATGGAAATGTACAAAATCTCAACAATTCAAATTCGATAATGAAATCCATGAAGGACCCTCAGTTGATATCTTAAATTATTAAATTAATTGAAATCTTAAAATATTTCTACTTGGAAATAATTATTTCCTTGTAACAACTTAGTACTATTCAACATCGTCTTCGCCTTAAGTGCGGGTTCTTCATTTTTGAGATTTTAGATACAGTATTAATGTGTAGCCTGAATGTTATGCATTGTTTTTTTCGATTTTATTTTAGAGTCTAGTAAAAAAAAAACTTATAGGCATAAAAATGTATATACTGTGTTTCAGCCTGGCAGAAGATACGTGACTTTCATGTTTATTGTAAAAGATTTTAGAAAATTTTGCATTTCGAAAACTTTGAACGTTGTTGTGACATTTTATCGATTTCCGTCCTCCTTAAATTCTGACTGTTACGGTATATTTCTATATTAACGTTTTTCGGCAATAATTATTATAGCAATTTAAAACATCCTGCTTACGCCATTACTACACAACAAAATATTATTGTACCGTGTCACAGACATAGTGATCTAATATCTTTTTTTACTTACATACAACATTAAATTTAAATAAAATATCCTCACATAAAGAAGAATTTCGCTCAAGATAACTTCGTAATTTATCAGTTATAAACATATTTGGTTTGTAAATTAATCCTTAATTTATATGTGCATGTCCTAAACAAATAAATGCTGGAAAAGACTCACGGAAGACTTGCCAGTGCAACATTCGTAAGAAAATGTATCAAGTATATCGTTAGATATAAGACTATTATTTATGATTTGTATTCATAATTTATATCGTTTAGTTATTGTGTAGCATAATATCTAGAACATAGTTTATGCTCAACGATATTAATATATTTGTCGTAGTTCTAAAGAAGATCTTGATTAAATAAGTAATATTTCTAACAGCGTACTCTTTTATATATTTACAAAGGAAATTATATAACTCAAAGAGAATCGTATCCATAGCTTATGTTACAAAATTGTGTTGCGGCCATATATAAATATCAATGTTTTCTAAAATACATAAATGTATACGATACGTTTTTGACATCAGTCGTGTTTCTATCACAACATATTTTCATGATGTCAAAGCATTCTCACAAAAAATCCTAAAATAATATATATTCGTTTTAATCTGCTCTCAGTTACACTAATTGCAAAACCAATACTCTCGATGATCAAGAAATTGTTTTCCAAACATCTGTCTTTACGAATCGCTCACAATTCTAATTCGCTTACGATTAATATTCTAATCATTTTGTTATCTTTAATTTACCTGCAATTCGATCTATAGCATATCATATAATTTATAGGTCGAAACTGCTTTCTGTAAAATTAGTGTCCATCATTTCTCTTGATTTCTAAAGTTTCGATAAAAATATAATTTTATAGCGAATTTGAAAAATAATTGTATATTTTATATAATTTAAGACATCGACTGAGGGTGCTTGATGGAATTTCAATATCAAATTTGGATTATTGAGATTTTGTACACTTCCATGTATTTTGTCACTAACGACCCGGGTTTCGCCTTTCGACATCTTCAGGCATTCGAGCACACGAATTGACTCGAACTGACAGACAGTAAACAGTGTCTAACGTTTATATAGAAGATACAAATACGACAAATATTATTTACGAGGTAAAATATTATACGTCTGAGAGCCACACTGATACCTGAGTTAACGAGTCTCAATAATCCAAATTGTATATTTGTTTCATGATGATTGATACATTTTTCGATCCATATTAATTATTTTTATTCTAATTACTTAATAAATGAACATAAAAATAAACTAAGAATACATTTAAATGCATATTGACGATACAGGGTTTAACGCTACATTTTATAATCTTATATATAATAGCCCAGACTGCTCTGTAGACGCTTTATATTATTATCATATATCGACACACAGTTCCAACGTACTAGCTACTTTAGACATTCAGTACTTCAATTTCAATACCTTCATATATAACGGGTAAGATTTTACTAATATTATATAAATAATCATAAATAAATGATTCTAATTCTTGTCCACAACTATCAAGCTAGCGATTTGATAATAATTATAGCATTACAGCTGTCATTAAAACGTATGAGATTTTACTTTCACTAAAATCTTGTTCTTCCTTGTTGGAAGACTTATTACAACATATAAAACAGCGATATCAATTTACTGTGTGTAACATGAAACCAAATGACACAAATCGTAAATATAACTTTTTACAGGTAATGGAGCGTTCATTAAACGCAGACTAAACTTTTGAAAGATACTAGATACAACCGCATTACGACATAATATCTCTGTCATTAAGCCTTACATATTTTTAGAAACAAGGGCGTCCAATCCCGGTCGATTAATCATTCTCGTAATCCCGGGATTGCCTAAATCTCAATCCCGAGGTTTCAGGATTTACTGTAAACTCTATAAAATAATTCATATTTCCAATCAAATACTGCCTTTTTAACAGCAATGTGAACCTAGGTTTGTTCATTTACATAGTTTTTTTTATAATATTTTAAATTAATGTATTGCGGTGTCCTTATTCCTCATATTTTGTAGCCAGTTTATCTAATTTCAAATGAAGGACAATATTGTTATAACGCATTGAAGGATATGTCCTCTTTTTGGATACCACCTGGTAAAACCTAAACTGCAATACCTGCAATAAATAAGATACAATATGCAACTATTTTGATCATTATGTATTTTTTGTAAATGGCTGTGATTCCCAATAAATAAAAAAACCGTTCAAATGCCCAAAAAATATTTAATCATTTTATGCATCCCAATTGAAGTAATACTGGATACAAATAAAATTCTAAATATATAATTTTAAACATTTAATCACACTTATGATCAATCCCGGGATCATAAAAATGGTTCGGTACTAGCTGCCCTTATACCTATATATTTTTTTAATGACTTTTTATTGTTTATGGAGGTTTATCACAATAAAACAAAAAAAAATATATAAGTGAAAACCTCCAGAGCTGGGGCACCTAACCTTTTTTTCCATTCGCCCTTTCACCGATGTTCAGAATATAATTCCCAAGATAATGGTTACTCTAAATCCAAAGGTGTTTTACAAATATATCTAAATGTAATATTGAAAATATTTAATAAACAGCAGCAATATCCCCTATGGAACTCTTAAATTCACCCATAGGAGGGAATTCCCCACCGGATGGGAACCCCTGCTCTAGAGTCTACAATAATATTTACCGTCTATGTGTGTAGTGATGTTAATTAAATGGTTCAAGCTCTAAAGTCTGTAATCAAATGAGGTTCTGTTTCATCGACATTCTTTCGTGACATCTTATTTTCTCGAGTGAACATAATTCAAAACGTAAGAGTTCACAGGAAGTTCTCGACTTACGACCGAAATACGTTTCTGAAGCTTGTTTGTCAGTCGAATTCCATACAATATAATAGAATCGAAAGTTCAATCTTACATGTAGCCCAGACCGATCTGTAGACGTTTCATTATTATCACATATCACATGTAGGTATGAAATTTTCTCGTGACGTAAGCGGTCGCGGTGTGTATAAAATAAAATGTTATGCAATGCCCACACAGCTCAGACGTCCTAGCTAATTTATACATTCATTATTTCAATTTCAATACCGTCATCTATGACGGGTACGGTTATACTAGTTTATTAAATATTGTTCGATTCATGTCAGTTTTAGCGACGTCCGTTTCTTAAACTGATCTTTCTTTCTGTATTCATGAACCGTTAACAATGGTGGTATATGATGCAATAAAAAAAAACTGTTTTTTTTTCGTATATGTATTTCTACCGAATTGTAACACAACATTATCTGGCGCATTGGTAATTCACTATAACGAATAATATGTGAACATTTTATGTATATTTATATATTAAAATGAATGTATGTCTGTTTGTTTGTTTGTCTTCTATGCGTTCTTCTACCATTCATCCGATTTCAATGAAACTTTGGGGAGTTGTTGTAGGCACACCCGCAAAGGTTTCTGAAAAAAACTGAAAAAAAAGAATCAAATACGTACATACAGCTACGGAAAATTATTGTGTATCCAAAATAGAGGTTGGCCGGCCCGGGCTTTGTGCGTGCAGACTTTATACTGCAGGCTTTTAATTTTCAGAAAAATATTTCTGACTATGTTCGGGTAATGAGTCATGAGTCAACCATAAACTATTCATAACTGACATCATTTATTTTACACGTGTTATGAATTTCGGTGGAAATATGTTAACAATAAGACATATCATTTGAAAAGTATAAATGAATTTCTCTATTGGAAAAAATCGGTCTTTTTTCGGGCTGAAAAAAATTAATCTGGTTTTCGGGTCGGGTTCGGGTAACAAGTGTGATATTGCGGCTCGGGCTCGGACAGGTAATTTTATAAATTTTCGGGCCATGCACACCTCTAATCCAAAAGCATTTCAATAAACAGAATTAAAACAAAAAAAACTTTATTTATTTGAGTGGTATTTCAACGTGTGTACTCACAAAATGAAATGGGTGCATATCAATAATCAGAGAATTTCAATTGGAGATTGTTCGATAGTAATTACTTTTTTTTTTGAGCAGGAAATTCGGTTATTGTTTTAAGCGATTTGATTTGATTTGAACAGATATTTTTATTTTCATCGAGGAACTTCCTGAGTCATGCAGTTCACCGCATTACAATACGTATCTTCTTCTGGTGCTACCATAATCCTAAATAATTTTATTGTATAAAGAAAAACAACTGTATTCCTTCTTAATCGAAAACAGAAACAATGGCGTAGTTCTTTGTCACACGCGGAGACAATATTTCAAAAGTGTAGACTATGAAGTGTCAAGAAGATTGATGTGAAGTTAGGAGTGGAGAGTTTGACATTGTATCCCAACATAAACACGGAACAACACGTAAAACTCATTTCGTATTAGACAATAAAAGTGCTGTAACAACCTGAGATCGTAATTTTAAGCAATTTCTTTTTTTATGTTTGATTCTCTATATTTTCTCGATTATCCGACGCCATCGATTATCAAATGCATCATTATTTTCAAATATTCTGTAATAAAAACATCTTCGAAACTGTATTATAACAGACGAAGTCATCGTATGACAATAAAAATAAATTGAAGTAGGTATAGAACGTATTTAATTTTGTAGTATCACGACTACAAAGATTATTCTTCGGGACTTTCTTCCTACCATTTACGGGTATCCCCACGACTACTACAGTCTGTACAGACACAATCGATTGTAAGACGCCCTCTGAATTTAGAGACACAAAATAAGAACGAAAACATACGTCTTACATTCGAATAAATAAGTAGTTTTCAGAACAAACCATAGGGCTGAAAAAACTAATCAATATACAAAATGCGACGGACGCGTAGTGGAATGGTACTTATTGAAAAGAATACTCAAATAAACAGAAACTTTGTCAAAATATCGAGCTAGATTTTATCAGTTACATAAATGTTTCTAAGATATCATTTCTCAACATTTCTCGGCACTGTGTTAAAAACGTCACCTTTCCCTTTATCCTTCATTTATTAACCAAGTATGTAAACGAATTATAACTTTATTCTTAGCTCGCCTTTGTAATTTTATCTTCTCTTTTCATGAACGTCTGCATATGGGAAATGCGATTGCAAAATGTAAAAGCATAACATCTACAGCTATTAATAAAGTTTCCAAATCCCACTGTTCGTGCTGTATCCTTCTGTGTGGATACCAAAAACGTGTATTATGGTTTGAAGCGTTATCTCTATGCCACTGCTTATTTTCTCTCCTAAATCCTTCGTTTATCCACCCCATTCCCCACCCCTTATATGAAGACATCTCTTTGCAAAATTAACCCGAAAAGCATATGATTAAATGGCCCCTAATCCGACCCACTTAGGCATGTGTTATACCAGGGTTGAACCGATTATTTTTTCAGTATATTATCCATATTTAAAAAATATTCAGTGTTCCAAAAATAATTACTTTCGAAATATCTTTTTCCTTGTTTTCTTCTGTTCATCTACTCCGTACTGCAAATGTAGGGAACCTGCCACGTCTAGGACCTTAAGTGTGGCTGAATCCAAAGTTTTCGTTTCATTGTCTTCATTTATTAGCTAAATAATGTGCTTACATTTTTTAATATATGTATCTAATTGATGTTTCTTGAATGCTTCCTTATTGGATTACAGATAAATTAATGAATGTTCTCCATCCAGATCTATGACTTAATTCGTATTTACTGAAATCATTTTATCGTTTCAATGTTTCTTTGGCAGTATACCACGCGGTGTATTTTTTCTTATGTAAAATGTCACATTCAATTATGATTACTTTTTACAGTTTTCGTAAAAAATCATAAATTTAAACACATGTTTCTTTAAGTCTCAGTTATACATTTTATGTTCATATTTTTTGAACTCCTAATATTACATATGTTATTATATTCTAGACAACTATCTCTCTAACAATGTGGCATAAATGACACACATTGGATTGATTAAATAAAACAATATATAATATTATTTATATCAAAAGAATGTTAAATTGTAATGCTCATAAACCAAGACGAAATATCAATATTCCAGAACATGTCAGTCTGCCTATATGAAAGGATTCTAATCAGTCGGCTTACTAGAAGCTTGACAGTTCGTGATTACACATTTCCATATTGCAAAACAATAATAATTATCGGTTTGCTACTCGCCCTAGTCAACTCTCGCTGTAGATGCACTCGCATCGTAAATACGGCACTGTCCGTCCGAATCGACGTTAAATTTTATTCAGCATTGTCACACGCTCTCTAAAAGGTTTGTCGGAAATGTATGTTCAGTAGAGTACACGCTATTATGTATCCGCCATTTGCATTTTCATCTTCGAGGTTTGCGTGATGAAATAATCCGGCAGCATGCATGATACATTGTTCTGTATTAAAGCCCGACGTGCAAACATCCTCACGGCTAATGGGGCTCTATTTGAAGGCTTTGCGTCATTCTTTTTACGGCGTGAAAATCTTTATCTGGATGCACGTTTTGTATTACCAAACATAATATTTTTATCATAGTCGTATCTTTACAAAGACAAAGATTACTGTGAAGATTACAAATTTAATATTTTGAGTAACTGTAGTCATAACATGTACTATGTTCCATGTTTTGTTAAACTCCAAAGCTTCCGTGAGATTTCCTTTACAGAAATATTGCTAAAGATAAAGTGATTAAATTTGAAAAAAATATCAGTGGACAACGTCGTTGGTTTCAGTTACGGTGCTCACGGGTTCGAATCCCAATACGGAAAGTTTCATGAATTGATTCTTCAATCGATTTATGGATTTCGGTTCTAGCCATGAATGTTCGTGTGATGCCTAGAATTCGTTCCTACCCATCCGGTCCTTCAACCAGAAAGTAACGGTATTAATCAACCACTAAGAAAAAAACTGGTTGAGAAACTGAATAACAGGCAGTTCTCGTGGTAAATCTTCTGTATTTTGGAGGTCTATAACATACGGTGCAAAAGTCAGCGTCGTCTGCTTCGGTTACGGGTGTCTTGAATTCAAATCCCGGTACGAAAAGTTTTATTAATTGATTTTTCAATCGATTTATGGATTTCTGTTCGTAGGCATGCATGATTTTGATATCTAGAATTCTTTCCCACTAATCCGATCGTAAACACGAGGCATAGCGAGAGCGATTAGCAGACTACTAGTCCTATCCTACTCTCTTTTGAAAAATAGATTTTGAGCAATTGAGTAACAGCAGTTAAACTTCACGCAGAAAAACTTTCGTTGAGATACCTTTATTAGGAGTCCATATGCTTCACATTATGCGGACATGGTAAAAAAATAGTTCTACAAGACTTGTGATATAAGATATTGCCAATTTTATCACTACATCTTAACTCACAAATAGCATAGATTCTTGTAGAACTAAATACTTTGTTATTAATATAAAATTAAATTAAAAATTGATAGTTATTCCACTTGGATTATCACTAACGTGACGCGTTTCGCCTCGAATAATAAACAAATCATATTAATAATATAATATAAAAGATAATAAAGATCTTATTGAATCCATAGAAAGTTTTCTTTTAAGAATATAATTAGTTCCCGAGTAAATGTCAATTCAATCAATCGACAGAAACAGTTACTATCGAATAATAAACAAACATATCTCTAATATAATATAACAGATAATAAAAGATCTTATTGTGTATCCAAATTTTCTTTGAAGAATATTTATCCCATTTCGAATACACAACCGACTGTTGAACATCTTTACAGTCCTGCATAATATATCATACGATTTGTAGTATTTTCGTGAATATTCTCGGCATGTGATTTACGATATTGCCAAATTTATCACTACGTCCTAACTCAAGAATAGCGTTTTCACAAAAAAAATATAATCAGATTTCTAGGGTCTCCGCTTTTTACACATGTATATGAGAACACCCGATCAAAATCCATATATTTTCTTTGACGATATTATGATTTATGAGCTACGTCGGAGTGATATTGGAAAGATGCTTGACATATATCACGCAAATACCGGGGTGTCATCTCTTACATCTGTCATTTTGAAAAAAACTTTATTTCACACTAAATAATTTGAGCCATATATTGCATTCTACGTCATATTTTATTTTATAACATTTTATTAGTTTCTTTTTCACATGAAAAATTACTTTTATATCGTCGTGTTATAAATTTTATAGTCTACGGGAATCTCAAGCGTGTGGGTCGCCTGAGCTCAAATTTAAGTGCTGTTTTTTCTTAAATATAAATTGATACCGTATTATCGACTTAGAAATCGGTTAGAGTAGGTTGGTAATTGGGAGGAAACTGTAGTTTTGTCACCGGCGGATATTTTTTTTCAATAATATTCACTCGTGGCCGTTCATTTATTTATACCGTGATATGTAAAGAATATTTTTCGCCATTACTTTGGTGAAATCCCGTTATAACGAATGCAAAAAAATGCGAAATAATTAGTTCCACGAGAGCTGTATTAAGAAGTTTACAGCTATTTAAGCATCATGCAGTCATCATAATTATCTTAGAATCATCCGACATATTATAGTTCTAATGATGAAATGATGCAGAAATAGCTGTAAAGCAATATCTATAGTTATAATTATTAAATTGTCAAGTTTGTTCGGCTATATCAAGGTGACGCCACCATAGAAATAATTATTTGACTATCCTTGTAGAATTCATTAACACTTTTTATTCTAGTGTTTTGCCATGTTTTATAATAATTACAACTCTACCAAATCTCTAAGTTTTTATAACTCTATACATTCTCCAGCTTAAGTAAGCACTTATTTCATACAAGAATTCAGAGTCAAAAAACTAACTTTATTATCAAGAGAGATTATAAAACTGGTGTTAATCTCTTGAACCCTTAAAAGTTTCTTCCGTTCGAAAGTTTTCCCCTTTTCTAAAAAGCTTTTTTTATATAACAACTTTCGTGTAAGGGACACCGTTGTTTTTGTGGCGCAGCTTTTTTTACCACTCAAGCAATTTTATTAAAATGTTGCATATCGTATTTTCGCTCCGGCTTTATTGTCTGAGGAAGGAGCTTCCGCAAGTATCAGATTACTGGCTGTATACAATTATTCTGCCGAAATGAATCGATTCCTTTATAAAAAAAACTATATTATAAATGCATTTATATTATGTACAATATATTATAATTTATCATAGAACGCTTCCCGTGTATCCCATTTCTTGATTCTTTTTATATTTTGGATAAAATATACAATATATTTTTTAATACAAAATTAATTCACACAATAAAAAGAAACTTATATTTTTGTCACTTTGAGTGGCTTTTTGAAATAGGTAATTGAAGATTATATCTAGAGACACGTATTTTTAACATAAGTGATAAATGAGACCAATTTGTATTATGAAACTTTGAGTCAACTTTTTAATCAATCAGTAGCAGGATCAAAGTCTAGCATTAATGTTAAACAAACCATTTTGCTTTTCAAGAACTTGCCCTTATTCAATTTATTAACAGAATCCCAATGTATAGAAGGATATAAACATTTTTTCAAACAACTTTTGGAAATTATAAAAAGTGATTTAAAACCAGATATTTTACAATTATTGTTGGCCACAAAAGTTAGGTACGAAGAATTTAGTTGTGCTGCCATCAAATCAATTCGGTGTCCAGTAAATAGTGTTGATGTTGAAAGATTCTTCAGCAAATACAATTTAATAGGAACTGATCGTCGCACTAATCTAAAAAATCATCCATTGACACATGATCCACGATTAATTTTAATAAATTTTAATTAGATCATTATTAAGTAAGATAAGATTCAACAGTGAACATTTTAAACCCCCTTAATTGTGTGTAATAATTATGTATATTTGTAAATATTTTATATAAAAAATTGTTAAAATACATTGGAATTGATAATTATTTGATATTTGTGTCTTGTAAAAATAGATGCTAAAAATACAGGTCTCTAATCATATCATAGACTGCAAAGAACGTGTCACCGTTGCAAATATGTTTATCATATTTCTACAACGGTTATTTGATGTTCTCTATTTTCAAGCCGTTGAAAGATTTTTTGGTTTCGTCGGTTTATATTATAAAATTATCGTCATTTTCAGAAAACAACGTGTTACGATTGAACGTTTCGTTACTAATGCAGGGTTCTTTCTCAAATGTTGTTATAAAATAATTGATAAGGTAGTACAAAAATAGAATATCCTTATTTTCCATTATGTATGTGAATGGTTTTGAATCGTTCTTGTTGGTAAGTAAACACAATTATTATTTTTTATTATAAGTAATAACACTTTAAATTTTATTGAATGAAAAAAGTGTAACTTAAAATATGTAAAGCGTCACATTATTAAGTGATTTAAATTTTCCGAAAAATTAAATACAATCGTAATCTGTCCTTACCATAGTAATTCAGCATGATCTTGCAAGTGTCGATAATACCGACCTTCATACGTACTATCATATTATATTGATTGAATTGCCATTTACTTGGTAGAACTCAATTATAATAAGATAGAAATATCAAAGCATTTAACTTAACAAGAATTTTATACTTATAGCTATTTCTACTTCTACTTACTACAGCTGCAAGCAAATTAAAAAAATCTTTGTGGAACTCAATATTTTTTATTATTTTTACCTTTCTATCTGCGACAGTTTATTTTTCAAATATCTGCAGTAATTGTCCGATACTTACTTTAATAGTATTAATGTCAATTACCATTTATCAGCCTGATACCAGATATAGTATTTTAAGATTTAAATTCTGTCACTCGTCGGAAAATAATAATATTAAGAGATCATTTATATCTGTCTCTTTTCATTAAAGGACCTCTTTATCCTTTGGCATATTATTATTAAAGCAACTTAATATAATGGAAGCTAATTTTTCAAGCAGACATCTCAGTGGTTTTTGTATTCAAGTGTTTTTGTCCGCAGACCGAACTCGGCTCCGTATTTGAAATATGTATACTATACCATTTTATGAAGATTCTAGAATCAACGGATATCGAGTGTTGGTGTGTTGACAGATTCATCTGTTAGGATGATACACAAATGAACGTGAGAATTAAGTTACATCTTTATCGATTGAATAAACGTTACCATATGAAAGTTGTCTGAAAAAAATGAACCTTTCTCAGTAGCTGCTTCAAAATTTAATATTTCAATTTATTATAAGTATTCTTCATATATCTTCACTGTCAATTTAAATAACTGTACACTATTCATTTTTATACCATATCCCTTCATCGGCAGCATCTGTGAGAGATTGTGAACTGTTGAGAACTGCTTATTATTCAGCCGCTCAACTTTTTATTTCCGAAGAGAGTAATAATGAAAGGACGCTTTCGATACAACCCGTTTGTTTAAGGATCGGATGGATGAGAGGGAATTTTAAGCATCACAGACTTCCGTGTCTGCGAACACAAACCTATAAATCAATGATAGTAAAATCATTGCTTTTTAAGTTTCCATACTGTGCCTCGAGACGTGGACACCGCAATCAAAGAGACAATGTTAGTCACTCGCCTACAAGACTGGCGTTTTTTATTGTAATAACTCTTCAATATTATCAATTGAGCTAATGAGAAGTGAAGTGAGCCAGCTGATATTTTAGAAAAAAATGATTTAGGTGTGTTTTGGTTTTCTACATTTCATGAAATATCATAAAAGTGGAGGGAGCTAAGTAAATATAGGTAACAAAAGTATTTTGTACTCTTAGTATTCTGTACATCTTAAATCTTCACATATATCATATCGTCGTTGTTCTGGAAGAAGACACTAACTGGAAAATACTTATTTTGAGTAATTGGACTTTGATGTTTGTCAAATGCTTGAAATGCCATACCTTTTTCATTTTCTTTGTACAAAACTGTTTTGAAGTAAAAGTATAATTTATAAAAGTAAGTATGTTCTGTCATACAGTAGAGTTTGAAA
The DNA here is from genome assembly GCA_022494535.1 of Himalopsyche phryganea. Classification (NCBI taxonomy): domain Eukaryota; kingdom Metazoa; phylum Arthropoda; class Insecta; order Trichoptera; family Rhyacophilidae; genus Himalopsyche; species Himalopsyche phryganea. The sequence goes on along the minus strand of JAGVSL010000002.1, from coordinate 6,592,414 downwards.
TGAGGAACATTTTGGTATAACTAACTCAATGTGTCATTTTTCGATTTAGTGTTTCCTTCCAGAACAACGACGATATATATGAATTAATTGCCCAACTCATCACTTGAGAAGACCCGAATCGAAGAGAGGCCAATGGTCGGTTATCGACGTCCTGAAAGGTCTGGGATCTCAAACAAACACCATTTCAAATCCGGTTTGACTCCTAATCGACGATACAGTGGTTTACAATACACAAATATAATTCCTAACACATAAAATTGCGTCTACATTTACATTTACTTAACTCATGAATTCAGTTTTAAGTTATAATGCAAGTGACACGACAAACGATTTAAAATTATGTCCAATTTCAAAACAAACACAAACAATCCACAACGTCAACGGTGCTGGCCACGGGGGCCGGCGGCTCTCCTTCGCTCGAAGGCTGGCAATCGACTTCCCGCAAAAATCAAAAATTGAACTCTGCACCGTCGGAGCCACCGCTTTCCGTCAAAAATGGATTCGTCCAGTGAATGTGTCCGCCGGCGATTTCCGATCGCCCTTCACGACAAAAGTCGGATCGACTTTTACGAATCATTGTCATTAACGCTGTGCGTTTTCAGTTATGGACCCTAATAACACTTAAACTTAACAAAAGGGTGTGTCTCACTACTGCCCATATTCACTGCTTCAAAAGGGGATTAGAATACATTACAAGTCTTTCTACCCATTTTTATTGTCTCAATCTTATCCTAACGAAAAGTAAGTTAAAGATTTTAAATTATTTCAATTAAGGCGTAAACACGATTAAGTAAATCTATTCGTTGACCTTAACTTTATATTACTGTGTACAGATATGGCATCAGTGCGTTGACAGCTTTTAATTATTATATAGAAAAATTTAAACATCATTCTGTTATATCCAAACCTCACGTGGTAGTCAAATTCAACAGACAATAGTATACTGTGCCTAAATAAATTATACTGTATATTTTTCTACAGACTTGTTTTCATAATAAGTTTAGACATCAGGCCTTTGACTATTCTGTTCATAAATCTCATGGGAAATATTGAAACTGATTGATGGTTAAGCGTCGTGTTACAACACACAATAAATGAATTTAGAAAAGCTATACAAGACGTGAAATTTCATGTTGTCCTATTCAACAAACCGTCTTCACTAAGATGCAATCAAAATTGTTATTTCTCTGTAATCTCACCATGAACGAGTATACGAGTAAGCAATATGTCGATCTGGATGCGACTTATCTTTCAGTCATCAAAACAGTATTATGCGGTACATATATGGAAATAGTAAGGCGGTCACCAAAGATTTTTTCCAAAAAAAATTAACAATATCAAAAATGTGGATTATTTGTGTTCTAATTCAACAATCACCAATTGATGGTCTTTGAGATAATTTTAGTGTTATGCGTAGTTGTTCCAGTAACGTTATTAAAGTTATGAAGTAGCAATAAATAATTTTAAAATCTTTGCAACTGAAAATGAACAAGACAACGGGACTAGCGTTTTTCTTGGCGATTGTCCTCATGGCTTTATGGTGCGGTCCTGTCATCATCAAGCAGCCCTGTCAGAAACATTAGTTTCATATTACATAAATATATATATATACACTAAATTTTGCTTTAGAGATTCTGGTATTGTTTTTGAAACATCTCAAAATACACGGATAAAAATATCGCACGGGTTTTGTGATCCTTCGCTGTTATACAAAATAATCTGTTCGACATTTTAATTGCCTGACAATAGGGAAAATAAAAAAATATACTCATCTATTCAAAACCTGTGGATTCGTCGTTGTATGCTCTCCTTTTGTTGAATGTTGTCTTCGGTTTGTTCGTATTGGGCGTTAAAAGCTTTACCAGTCAAATGCACCGACAAAGTCATTGTGAATATAATCAAATCGAACGCATATTCTCACGTTTATATTCAATATAAATATATAACTTTTTTTGGGTCGTACTGTACGATTGCCAAAAACAAAAATATCCTCGGATATGAGACAATGACAAAATAATGTCATTATAACAAATAAAGCCCTTAAACGGAAGTGGAATATGGATAACCGAAAGAATAGTACATCATTATTAAATCTGTAATGTGTATATTGGCACATATATTCCGAATGATAAAATAAATTCTTCGATTTTTTCAGGTATCGATGATCTATTTTATATTTCTGGATTTCTTAAAAGTTCAATATATGTTCATTCAGAGGTCTATTATACTATTGTTGGCGACCAGGATTATTATATATATTATATTTTTTTTTGAATAATTAACGTAGATTTTCAGCTGATATCAAATATATTCGTACATAGTTATTTCTATAATGTTATGAATTACTATCACATATTATTTTAATTAACCGCTTAAATGTGGATGCAGTGCAAAAAATATGTATTATTTTATGTGTTTTTATTAATATAATTCCTTTCATATGTGTACATATTTTTTTAAATACATCACATTTTGTTTCATACTACTTCTACATTTTTTTATGTAAATCAGGACCAGTTGCACTAATCGCGAGCACTATCAACTGATCGATATAATGTCTACAACAAAGTGATAAACATAGATGACTTTTTCATATTGTATGAAAAAATTTAAATCTACGACAAGAGAAGAATAAGTCCATGTCATTTATAAAACAAATTAAACCTTTAACTATTGCTCATTGCCAGTTCTTCTGGTGTGAAGGCTTTAGTAGAATAATTTATCCTGTACACATAAAATAAGCAATTTGACTGACAATAAAATGTATGTGACAGTCACATTACGGCATTAAATTAATCTCTGCTTTCTGGTCCAATCGTTACAAATAAAATGTCCATAGACCAACACATAAATCTCTCCACTAACCGCAAAGTTTCAAAATGCCGAGTGCATAATTAATTCTCAGCATTAAAGATAATTAAATTATTATCAGATTAATCTTCTTTAAATTGGATCCTATTTTGACATTTAGTTAAAATTGATAATGGCGCACCACGCAGAGGATAACGGTGGCGATTATTGTAACGTGTAGCGCAAATAATTGAGGTATTTTCGAATTCGGCCAAAAACTAATTAATTTCATTATTCGGAGGGCGTCTCCGCAATCAACTGGCTATTAATTATCGGATATAACAAGGAGCCGAACAGTGGTGTTCGTCATAGCTGCATTTTCGCACAGTATAATCCAATTTCTTCTCCTACATTAAGTCAAGTAACTAATACACCAAAAGATACTATTACGATATCGTTTTTCACAAAACTTTGCTCAGTCGGCGAGCAATCTAAAATCTGAAGTACGCCATAGAAAAAGATTTAGTTTTAAAAGTTTTACTACAGTCAGGTTAAGAGTCAGTCTAAGATATTAATGGTGTAATCACCACCACCCACACGTCTTCATCCTATTCTCACAGGGTGTATTCCGCAGCCCATTTGCGAAGAAAACTCCTCTAGACATCTTTTCACGTACTCTAGTGTCGTCTTGAGCAATTCTAATAGGATTATAAAATATTATCGATGGTGGTTTCTGCGTCACGCTATCGTCATGACTGCAATTTTCCTAGTTTCAATTTCAAATTGTCAACCCCCTTTTCCCGATACACAATCTCCTTCGGAGCAGTTTTAATAAATATCGTATATTTATGAAAAATTCCTGGAATTTATTTTGTTCATGTCTGTTTCCTGTGATAATATTTACTAGAGTAATTGCGTAGAGCTATTTAATTAATATTGCAGCAATACCACATCTGTTTCGCATTATAATCATTCTTTTGTGTATAATCCTTACGAAATATAAACGATTAATTCCGTATAAAAAACTAAATTGGTTTATGAAAACTTTCATAATTCTTTTAATAACCAGCTTCAAAATTCTTTTTATATTACTAGTACAATATCAATTGTCGGGAAGAATATTTGTCAAGAATAATTATAGCATCGAAGATGTGTGCTATAAATTTTCCAACGCCGATCTTCAGTACCCTCGGGGTACCACTGGCGCCAGTGTGGCCAACGAAATCGTTAACTTTTAACGGAATTCAGCGTGTAACGTTATCTGAGCAAGCAGAAAACGTTATCGTGTACAAAAACTTAATTCGTTTATACAAGTCCCTTCTATCAGTGCATCTCTGGGCTGACGTTACTGCACCCTCCCGTTACCCGCGCTATTTTCAATTAACTTTTTTCCGCAGAAAATAAAATCACGCTAAACTAAATAAACGTATTCGCACAAGAGCGTTATTAATGCGATTCTATAGTGCGATATGTACCCTTTCTACTTACGAACAAAATATAACATATCCAACCTTCACTTTGAATAGAATCTTTTTTTCCTACCTATGTCGGGTCACGAGTTCGACCCCGGTACGGTCCGTTTCAAAAATTGATTTTTCAATCGATTTATGGATTTACGTTCGAATGTATGAATGTCTGTAATGTCTAAAATTCCCTCTCAACCATTCGCTCCTAAAAACGATTACAGATTCAGGACGTAGGTATTCCGATGTCTTTTCTTCTCGAATACTTTTTAAATAATTGAAGCGTTGGCAATTAACTGTAATATTTTTTTTTATAAAAATCAATTCGAATACCATTGAACATGACTTTATATGACGTTATATAGAATACGATCAAAAAATATGATTACCTAATAATAATTTTAATATCTAAATGTTATTTATTTTTGCCGAGACTAACTAGCTTTTCTTTATCTCTCATGTTTGTCCATTTATAATTATTTATACTGATAAATGTTTTTTGTCTTTTTCTTCAGGTAAGTGGCCGGTTTTACTTATTCTATTGATCTTCCAGAACACTAGCCTATGGTAAGCTCAACACATGGAATCATTTTACAAAAAATAAATCACTTTACCTCAGTCCTTTCTGTATATGTTGACATAATTCAGTGCTCTGCAACCGATGATCGCTGGTGTGCCGCGGCGCAGTGCGTTAAAAATGAGAAAAAATCTAGTGATTTTAACGTTACAGAAAATTAAGGCCATTCGTTTGCTAAGATCTTCGTTTAAATTATTCTCGTTGAAACAAATATAATATAATGATAGTACAACTGCAATGATGTGGAATTAAATGGGGATTTTTTACCTTACAAATTACATATTGCTGCATACATTGGGAAGCTTTGATGGCAAAAGAATTTCCTGGTGGAATTATTACAAACAATGAACGAATATATCAAAATAATGCACATTATCAAATCAAGATCTTTAATTTTTTTTTTTTGTGTACTAAGCGTCCCATCACTTATAAGGTAAAAGGGTTTAATTGGCTATTATTAAAAAGTATATTAGGCACTATTTGAAATTCATCGAAAAAAACAAATTAATAAAGTGTAAGTTTTATTTATGAAATTTCCATATTTTGGCATGTGGTGCGCCGCGAAATATAAATGAGTGGTTAGGTGCGTCGTGGGTGAGAAAAGTTTGACTAGCACTGACATATTATATATCCTACATAACTCAAAACGTGCGTACAATGCAACTGCTGCGGTGGTCCGTTCATTATAGCAATGCTTACAACGCGCATCTTAAACAATTCTGTAAGTTTTATTGTTCTAGCAGAAATTTTACGCTAAAGCAGTAGTCCGCGGAGTTGGTGCTGAAACGTCATTGGAGCCAAAGCTATTTAAAAAATGCAGCAAGAAATATCACACTAATTATTTTGATAAAATTTTGCAAGCGTTATAATTTTTTTTATAATTAAAAATGTAGATATTATGATTATGTTATTTTATATATACTACTAATGAGTACCCGGCATGCGTTGCAATGCCACTCAAAGAAAGAAAGTTTTTGTGTTTTAATTCTGTTTATTGAAGTGCTTTTGGACACAGAATATTTTTTGTTTTCCTGTCTAGTACGTACATGAATAAATCAAAAGGTTTTCCTAAATGTCGCTATTAAAACGAATTCAATGCTTTATTTTAGATTTTTTTTCAATTTTAGATATATCTGGGTTGTGAGATTGATTTTTATATATACAATAAGACCTACTGTAAGTTTAAAATTAAAACGTGGAGAGTCGGGCTCCGGCCGGGCCGGGTCTGATTGTACTATGCCTATATCCTTCGCACAAGTGCAAGCAATAACTTGACAAAGTTTATCGGAATCGGATGAACGCTATGGCAGTGCATAAGATACGAACAAACCCACATTGATTTTTATATATTAGATATATTATGTTTGTACCGCTTTTAAAAACAATGTGCGTTTAGTAATCCATGAGGTACGAAAGGTTAGCGACCGCTGCACTAAATGACCAACATAAACTTTTGTCATAAGCAATACGAACTAATATCTCACCGTCGTTCCGATATCATTGCTGTTCTTGGCAAGACATTACAAAGTTAAATACTGTAATATGTTCTATACACTTGCGTCCTTGTTATATGTCACTTAGTCTAATATGACATGATGGACCATCGTAGCATGCTTTTATTCAAGATATCATCTCGATTATTCGCACACGTTATGTCAGTGAACACGTATTTTCACTTATCTCCATCTGACTCTTTACAAACCGCAGAACAACGTTTTTCTTTTGTTCGCACTCGAATGATTATGAAATGTTTTTGTGTTTTCAAAAGATCCAAAGAGCTATGTGTTGCATTATGGCTATTTAAATATCTGGTATCTTAATTAATCATACCAATTTTTCACAAATAAAATAAAACTTTCTGTTAATAGTGAAGTATCTCATAGTATTGTTAGAGATAACAATAAAAAATATCGTGTATATTAATCTCGTGGTATATTTAAATATACTGTCACTTTTAACGTATTAGCTATCAATTCTTGGTGAACAAGCATTGTATTTTAACCTTTCCCTTACTATGTAAAATAAAACTGCGCGCTAAGGTGGAATGTATTCATTACACATCATGCATTTATGACTGATAATAAGTGATTGTTCGCCGGAAAAATAAGAATATTCACAGACAGCGCTTAAATTTATTAAAGTTGAAGACGACATAGTCGACATGAAGTAATAATTAAAATTGTATCCCTGAAAATATGAAAAAACATCGGCCGACGACAAACGGTTTAGAAGACTACCTGAAACGTAGGCTCGAAAGCTACTGGCTTGCGTTCAACACTTTGTCTCGCTTAATCTTGAATGAAACGACGCGACTAGGCCTCTGTCTCTCGCGTTGTCATGCATATGTGAGCTAATGTGAAAAATGTTTGGTGTTCCCCGCTGGCCGTTGTATTCACTTTTACAACTCAGAATGTGTACATAACACATTCGCACACGTATAATTGTATTGGTAAATTTATCCTGGATTTTAGACAAAATATCCCAACTGCGTCCAACGGCATATTATTCTTATTACTAACATTATGTTATTGAATGCGTAAATGTACAACGGAGGAATACCTAAAATCGAAATGCAGTATTTATTATATAGTAAATACACATCACAGAAAAGGAAAAGTTTAATACAAAACACGATTTGTTTTGTATTTCTTCCAATTTCTTTTATTATAATGATCAGTACCAATTTCGCCGATCGTGAACATTATTAACAGATGATATATAAATCTTTACAAGGCTTTAATTTTATATTGTTAAAAGACTGTTCATATGAAGCATGAAGTGCTAACGATTACCTGTAAATTATGTTTTTTTTTAAATATTGCTTATATCACTACTCACGACGATTCTAATTGAAAAACTCGACAAATATTATATAACTAGTACAGCGGTCTCCAAACTCAATAAGTATGTAAGCTACTTTCAGAAATTGTAATTGTCAGGTGACTACTTCATACATATTCCTTCTTTATAATTTTTTATCATCGTTCTTTAACGTACCATCCATAATATTATTATATTACGTAAAATAAATTAGGACATTGAGCTTCCGATAAAACATAACATGCGTACGTTAATTATTTATGTATAAAGAAAATAATAATATCTTGAAATAAGTGTGAATAAAAGTAAAAATAATTAGTGAAAAGAATGACATTCAATTTCCTCCACATTTTTTTCAATTTTTGTTGAGTACCTTGTCACTCCCATCCGAATGCAATTATCAAGGTATATCTGTGGTATATCAGGTATCTGTGATTCTGTTTCTATATTTACTTTTAAACCGCTTTCATAGTGGAAAACGTTGATTCACATAAGCAGGTAGAACAAAACAATTCCTTCATTTTGAGCACAGTTCAAACTAAAATTGGATACTTTACTGATGGGACAAAAGGCCATACAGATTCTACAGTCGAAGCAACACTCACTCTTAAGCGACAAATCTCATTGAAATTCTATCAATTCCATTTCTAATGAAGAGCCATCTTCTTGAAAATTTTCGACGATAGATGATAAAATATCTTACGCGAGCGAGCATTTGGCGATCACTGAACTAGTATAACCGTACGCGTCATAGATGATGCTATTGAAATTAAAATACTGAATGTCTAAAATTGCTAGGAAGTCTAACCAGTGTGTGCATTGCATAACATTTTATTTTATATACACCGGGAACGCATACGTCAGGAGAAAATTTCATACTTACATGTCATATGTGATAATAATAAAACGTCTACAGAGCGGTCTGGGCTATAATATTATATAATCAGTAAATTGAATTTTTAAAGGTACTTCCGTAAACAGCTTCTTCCGATATTTTTTGAAATCGTTCACGCGTGAAGCTTTCCAAAGTCAATGTTGTTTATAAACCCAAAATAATTCGTCTAGGTACACAGGACATTCATGTGAACTCAGCTGAACATGCCGATACGTTTCTTCCCATGAAAAGTTTACTTTATAAATATTGTACCATAAATGCCTCACACTCATAGATGTGTGATCAAATAACGTCAAAAAATCGCCCTTCATCTCCCCCCGCTTGACTAAAACAGCAAAAAATCAATAATTATTTACCTATATTTTCGATACTTCAAGTGATTGCCACCAATCAAAACACATGTATCATTGCAGAAACAGTGGAAACATAAAAAGATATTTCTTGTTTTATCGTTTAATATCAAAAACATTTTTGTATCGCGTTGTCAAATATTTCGGAGAAATGCAACTTTGATGCTTCTATCGTAGTGTCATCTTTTGAAGAGAGCAATTCTGTGTGCGAAAGGCAAAGGGCGTTAAGTCTAAAGTTGGTACTTTTCAGCAGAAAACAAAATTTGTACTTGTATGAAATTTGATGGAAAAATGTGATGTTTAAACATTAATTTAACCAATTCAGCAGAATTGATTCGACTCTTCCTTTTTTATATTATATGCATGTATGTATTGTAGTTATTTTAAGACTATATTGTAACCTTACCCGTCATAGATGACTACATTGAAATTCTGAATGTCTAAAGTAGCTAGTACGTCGGAACTGTGTGTGCATAGCATAACATTTTATTTTATATATACACCGCGAACGCTTAGGTCATGAGAAAATTTCGTAACTAAATGTGATAGGTGCTAATAATAAAAAGTCTACAGAGCGGTCTGGGCTATAATATATAAGATATTTAACTCGTTTTTTAATTAATGCGACTTAACTTCCTTTCTATTTCGCATACAGAATTAGTTATTGAAAATTACTTAAAAATATTAGTTTCATTTCTTTAATCATATTTTTTTGTTGGCAACGTCTTAGTTGATTATAACAAAAATTTTAATTACAAAGAATTGTTTTTATTACTAAAATACAAATTTAAACTAAAACACAGAAATAATACGAAAATTTTCTTGTAAACATCTTTAAGTTTCTTTATGTACTTTTTTCCATGTACGCTCCCAACAAGGATAATATGTTCTCCCAATGGAGGTATCTCAACAGATTTTTTTTATGAGAACTGTTAGTTACTCAGTTGCTCAACCTCTCTTTATGGAAGAGAGTAGGGATAGAAGAATAGGGCTAGGACAGGACTAGTGGTTAAGTTAAGTTTAAGTTATATTGACATGGACAAGAATTAAAAAGCTTATATCACCTGGAGTCGACTGGAGTTTTCGATTTCCGTTCATTGATCACCTGTAGAGAAATAAATGCTTCCTAGGTCATTCAAAAAAATCGTTCGCCGGTTTGTGGGTTATTCAAAAAAATCGTGATAGGTGATAAAATAAATGACACTCACGCGTTAAAATCTAATGACAAATAATAACCAAATTATGACAGCCGCATACGAAGAGCTACAAAGGGTTGGGAATAGATTTATGAGACGTACAGTGTGGGATTTTAGTACCCGAGGTCCCATCAACACCAGTCACCATAAGTGTCGCCATGTCACAATATGATAGTTATTAACACGCCGACCCAAAAAGAGCAAAGCCTTTTAGTCCGGGCGCCAGTAATGGTTTCCCACGGGCCTCTTTCGTATAGGGATGGTGTTAATATACCATAACAACGGAATTAATAATTTATAAGAGGGAAGAGAAGAGATCTTACTCAAAACGTAATTTGTCGCCTTAGATTATTATTTACAGTTTTACGATGTCAAATGTCAATTCTTGATGTGAAGAAAATATATTTCTTTTCTACTACATTGTGGAATTGGTACCAAAAATGTTTCTCATTTTGTTAAATATAATGCCTTTGCACCTTCGTTTGACAGTTGACATCTTAACAGTGAATAATTAAGTCAGTGAGGTAGTGATTTATTTTTAAAAATATTATTTACAAGTAAAGATATTTTTTTATCATTTATATTTAACGTTGAAAATGAGTAAAGGGTTATTATATCTATAATTAAGAGTATCGATATATAAATTTCTATCATAGATTTGTTTCGAAGATGCTTTACGAAGAAGCGAAACATTTGTCACACTTACAAAAGCTTAAGCAACTTCATGTTCTCACTATTATATATATTTACTATATAGCACAAAATACATGTAGGAATATGTATGTTTGTATGTCTGTCGGTCAAAACAACTCCCAAACGGCGCACATTAGCGACGTGAAATTCTCACACGTCATTCTGGCTAAAATTGTTGGATCAACTGCGCTATTTTCAACTTTCAACACTCAACATTTAACTTTTAACCTAAGACTGAAAACGATGTATTTTTGACGTTAAATGCTTGATGACAAAAGTAATAATAATAGTCGCCTAGCAACAGCTCAATACTAAATATTCTGCAATTGACAGTTGAGATAGTAACGCGAACGTAGATATTTGTATTAAATATTGAGTTTCATGTTTGTGCTTTGGTAGAAAGTGAGTGGTTAATTCGTACAACTTGGTGTGCATCTGGAATCGTCATCGAGAATTAGCATATGACTCTGATCGTATGTTTTCGTGGCGCTGCAGGAACCATTATTAAATGCAAATCAACAAGCTGTCTATCGGGAAGTTCTGCCACGCCATAACAAGAGTGTAGGTGGCAAAAATGTTATTTTAGCTGGTTTCAACTTTAAACATTATTTTTAATTGGTGGACTCTATTTCGTGGATGTAACAAAAGACAGTACGGTTGACGGTGATATTTTCAAATTTCAGTATTAGCTAGCCAACATCTTAATTGAATAACCTAATATAAGCGTCTGAGAATTCCCCGGATCGAAGAGAGGCGAGCGGCTGGTTATCCGTAGTCCTGGAAGGGCTGATCTCAGACAAACACCATTTCAGATCCGGTTAAAAAAACTTATTTATTATCCATTCAAGATGCAGTGGTTTAATATTACACAAATATATAAATCTTAACACATAAAATTGATTCTACATTTACATTTACTTAGCAACTGAATTTACTTTAAGTTATAATACAAATAACACAACGAATTTAAATTAAATCCAACGCAAATCAAAACACAAAAACAAACAAACAGTTCACATCGTCACATCACCTTCGTCGCGACGAGACTTCGTTCGTCCGACTCGGCAGCTCGTCATCGACTGTCTACAAAAATTCAAAAAAACTCCGTGCCAAGTTGGAGCTACCCTTTTCCGTAAAAATGGACTCGTCCAGCGGCCGAAGCCCGGGGGCTTCTTAAATGCCTGACAACAAGAAAGAGCGTATTCTGCGAATTATTGCTCTTTGCCGCAGGCCGATTTCAGTTCGGGACACTAATGACACTTATACTTAAGAAAAACCAGGGTGTGTCACGTCCAACATCTTGGACGACGCCGGGTGAAAAATACTAGAAGATTATATACTTCAAACGGATTATTAAAGCAGTTATAATTTGAGAGGACTGAAGTCAATCATTCAACATATGTTTTCATGATAAGTAAGTATGAAATCAAATTATCCACCCGTTTAAGGAGTGGATACGTTAGGAAAGACTGCAATTATCACGGATAACCTTTATACGAATCCGTTTCATTCGTTCGGTGATTCGAATCCATAGACCACTCGATTACTGACTTAGCTTAATCAAATCACCGATATTTAAATTAATATTAAAGCAAATTCGATACAGCAGTCAAATTTAATTAACCTCGCCGATAACCCACACGATCCGCGTTTAATTATGCAGTACCTAGTAATTACGAATTAATAAAATAAATGAAACGCATCCATACAGGAAGTTAAGTGAAAAATAAAACGGGTAGCGGCCGATAAATGCGGCAACAACGTGCCCAGCAAAAGCGTGCATCTGTATTTTCTTGATTTAATATACAGTAAAAACTTACCGTGAGCTTATTCTTCGCGCGGTAGAAGAACACCTGTGCAAGCATTTTATAAAAGCTCTTGAATTAAGTTTCTGTGTATTATAATATAGCATGCACTACTAACTTGTGTGCAGCTTTGGGTGACCTTTCCACGACAGCGCGTGCCGTGGCTCTTGCAGTAAGAATGGTTTTATTTATTGAAGTACATAATATAATAACATCGTCTTCGCTCTGGTGTAAAAAAGGTGTGTTGGAAATATTAGTTTTGAGTTATCGATGTCGAATATCTGTATGCTCACCAAATAAAATTTAACAATCTTGTTCGAATAACGTAAAAATAAAAACTGTAGAGCAATGAATGCACTTGTCTAGTTATAAGAATCAATTTTAATTTAGACTTTTATTTCAACTTCTGTATGCCTTTGATATGAAACAATTTAATTTCAATAAATAATGTGTGTTTTGCCAGACCATAGAGATGAAATTGAATTAGAAAGATTTTTTTACTGAAAACTTATGATGACACATACTTTTGCTAGAACGGTTATGATTTGCGAATTCTTGTCATTTCTTGAACTTATTATTTTATATACCTGTTAATTATTACAGATTTATATTTCGTCAATTGATAATTTGTTTTATTTTTTAAATATAACGCTTTTCCACCCAGATTGACAGAAACACCTTTAAATTGATTTATAATATGATTATAAATCAGAATTTATTAATTTGCACTTCAATAAATAAATGATACGCCTATAAATATTCAACATTATATGATAAATCTTATTTATTAATACAGATTTCAATTTTTATTTATAGGTATTATATTTATACCATTGATCTGTCTAAAATATGGTTAAATGTTACGTATTATATAAATTCTTGACCTCTTGCCTCTGTCGGTATCTTCTCAATAACGTGAATAAAATGAAAAGAATCTACAGTGGAACTCCCGATCTTGTTCTCGCATCCATCGTTTTCCCGTTTCATTGTTTTTTAGGTTCCTTGAAAAACGAGGAATCGAGGTTCGCCCATCCACTGTAATACATGAGTTCAAAATATTCATATGATCACATTAAATTATGTATTTATTATAATAAACACTACCAATTGCTTTCCGATGGATTAAGCATTTACTTTTGTACAAATTCATTTTGAATATATATTTTATAGTCTTAATTTTATTATTCCACTTATTATGTAACTAACTGTGACATAACAGGTGGAATAACAATATTGGCCATTTGATATTATCCTCAAAATTGAAATTATTCAAGAGAGAGCAAAAACTGTTTTTATCGAAATAATTATATGATGACTTGCGTTATGAATCTTTGAAATGCACTTCTACAAATTCTCATGTTTGGAGATACGGGATTATACGTAGGGATTTTTGATATAATAATGGCTTACATCAAGGAGTCGGAATTTTTAAACCTTAAACCAATGTAAAATGATGTTTCCCTTCCAAAAAGCGGTCAATTTATTTTTCTAATTTACATCATTTGGTCGAGACCAGCTTTGTCGTCTTTAATATGAGATCCAACTCATTTTCGTATGTTTATGACAGTTAACAACAAAATTAATCAAGAAATTATTACTACAGTATAATTATTATGATATTAATTTCGTTGTCTCAAGTTTTCGAATGTAAGTAAGAAGACGATACAGGTACATGCTAAATTCATTCTTTTACTTGAAGGCTCACACTTTTACTTTGTTATTCATTTTACAGATTGTGTTGGCCATTTATTATTTTAACACCTTAACACGTCGTCGGTGCAGATTATGCTAATTTAAACGCTTTCAACATGAAGTTATAGCCTACAATTAGCGGAGGTATTTAGTTACCATCTTTGTCAATGTACTATGCATACTTATCTTTCGTATTTAATGGTTCTAATATCCAAAGCAATATTGCCATTTGTAAGCATTTTCAGCAATATCACATTGAATAAGTGGATTACTATACAAAAATGATGTAAAAATACTTATTTAATAATTCAAAGATTCAATATAATATCTTATACTTATATCGACTATTTATAATATTATTTTTTAAAGGTTTTTATAATTATACAAATATTTAATATTTTACCGAGTATTTAGCCGAGTGGTCAACGTCGTTAACTTCGGTTGTGCTGCTCATGGGCTCAAATTCCAGTACGTTCAGTTGCATAAATTGATTGTTCACTTGGTTTGTAGATTTTTTTAATATCCGCCTTCGACTTATCATTCTATTCTAAATCCCTTTATAAAGAGATGGTGAGGAACACTGAATAACACGCAGTTGTTGTAGAAAAAACTTCTGTTGAGATAAGCTCCATTGAAACTTCATACGCTCCACATTGCGAGGACTACTTGAGGTGACATAGTTTAATTATTTCTTTTTTTTATATATCAGCTTTTACTTAATTTTCATTTTCTTATATTGATACGATGATGTCTCACGACATAATATTTTTGAAAAACTATATCAGTTATAAATAAAAAAATATCTTTCACTTATATCAACTGAATGCAATCGTTTCTTCGTTCCATGTCACAAAGTCGTTTAACCATTTGAGACCCGATCGCATTTTTCGAGACACTCTTTTGCAATCACCATAACCGGTCCCCCACCTTCCCATCCGGTTTCGTAACGCTGTTGCAGGGCTGCCAACGGTGATTCATACATATTCTTTACCACATAGTTATGTGCACAATTTACCTACTGACTATTTGAAACCTATATATATCAACATACTTATGTTTTAACCTATAATTTAAAATATAATTTGCTGTATCCTATACGTTGAAACACCTAACAGATGCCACTAAGTGTGGAATGATTGTATATATTTGTCCTTTCGTCGAATTGCATCCCGTCAAAACCGACAATGTAAAATCACTGGTAATTCTAATATTAGTTAGAAAGCGGCAATTCGCCACTCTGTTAATGCGTTGTTTAGAAAATAAGGATTAAGGCGATTCTGGAAATTTCAACTCAGGTATCAGTGTCGATCCTGGACTTATAATATTTTATCTCGTTAATTATATTTGTCGTATTTGTATCTTCTATATAAACGTTAGACACTGTTTACTGTCTGTCGGTTCGAGTTCATTCGTGCGCTCGAATGCATGAAGATGCCGAAAGGCGAAACCCGGGTCGTTAGTGACAAAATACATGGAAGTGTACAAAATCTCAATAACTCAAATTTTATATTTTAACCTTTTTCCCAATTACTGAATACACGCTTCTCGAATTTTTTAATAGTACCACTTGTATGATTTTATCTAACAAATGCGTTTCCTCATCTCGTCGAATAATAATGAGCATTGAAATTCTTCATTACGTATCTATTAATTTAAACCATTTATAGGATACATCAATGGTGATCTGTCGTATAATACAGTCCTTACTAAACTAAGAAGGTTTACAGGGCTTCTGCACCGGGCCGTAAAATTCTTAGAGCCACAAGTATTTAACTACGCATTTTTTTACTTTTACATAAATGTGTATATTCTTTATATTAAAATACACTATTCGTGTTTTTATTAAAATTTTGTCTTTTAGCTGAGCGTAGAATGCAGGTGTATGTAAAAGTTTTTTTAATATTCAATGTCAAATAAAGCATTTGATAACTAAATTAATTAAATGTTTGGGGTATAATAGAATGAGTCCTTACGAATTGTTGTCCAGGAGTCCCAGGACCTCTATAATTAATAATATGAAACAGTAGCAGCACACTCCAAACAATGCCGTTTTGTGTGCATAACAAAAAACGTTTACACAATAAAATACTGCGAAAGTGTTTAAAAACTATTATGAAAACCTTATATCCGTAGGTCGTTCCATTTAATCCACGGATAAAGTCATATATATATACTATAATTATCAAATAATTATAAAAACTAATTCAGATTCCAATATAAGTTCTAGACTTAGCGATATAAACTATTTACTTACTGTCAGTTCGTGTTCATCTGTGTACTCGGATACTTGAAGATGCCGAAAAGCGACGCACGGGCTCTAGTTTCAACACTTACAAATGAAAGATTCAGTATGGATATTGAAATTCCATTAAGCACCCTCAGTCGATATCTTAAATTATTTTTTAAAAATCAAAATATGCAATACATATTGAAATCTAATAATTGGGCCAACCCTGCTGCGGCAGTTAGTTACTTCACCACAGACCCGCCATGCATTGTGTGACTGTGTGTTCTTTTTTTTTGCTTTTATTATACCGTATTTATTTTCCCATTCATCGATGCAGCGGAGACAAAGCCGAATGGCAATCGGTTGGTCTCCCTCGCGAACTTTGCATGCGTAATTTGTCGCCATTGCAATTTGCATGTGCATAGTCGGCCTTGCAAGAATTGCAGACAGACTTAAACAAACACACAAATAACCGGATTACTTAAAAAGTACATTAGCATATAACGTAGATCACTGGAAAGCGTTAATGGTCTTGATCTCAAATACCGACAGGGCAACATAACGTCTGCGATAGTCGCAATTTATTAACCGGAGAAAATTAAACTCATCAATAAAGTTTTACAAAACAAGTATCTTTCAATCAATCTATAGCATATGAAACACAAGTATCGACACTTTTGATTGAAGAAACATCATCGATCCAACCCATATTAAACTTTGTTCGGTCATTCTCTTTTTCTGACTTTAGTGACCTTTTAAACTAGCTTTTTTCATATTATTCCCATTCTTATGACTAATTCATTTTATAAACATCAACAATCAAGGCATTTTTATTTTTAAAAAAAATCTATGATTTTCAAAAATGTTTTCTTTTGAAATATTGCAATAGTTTTAATTAGTTTACTAATACGCTTTTTTTTATTTCTGCGTCTAAAACTGTGAATCAATAAAAACACGTATAATAATCAAGATGGCACTTCAAAACTATTTGTCGCTTATAGAGTATCGTCTATTTTCAAATCATGTATTAAACAAGTGTATTAATAACAACATCATAAGATAATCCGCGGTTTGCTCATATTAATCACTTCGAATCAAAAAGCAAATAAATTATTTAAATAATTTAAGACATCGACTGAGGGTGCTTGATGTAATATCAATATTAAATTTAGATTATTTAGATCTTGTACACTTCCATGTATTTTGTCACTAACGACCCGGGTTTCGAAACCCAAGTCGTTAGTGACGAAATACATGGAAGTGTACAAGATCTCAATAATCCAAATTAAATAAATTATTGTGAAATTTTCATCGGTCTGTAACGCACAGCACATCACCACTGCGCATGGTGCGCATACAAAGTGGTGAGGGAATGTTTGAGGCATTGTGTTTTATTTGTTCAGATTTACTCTGCAATTATTATATTAATTTTTAAATAATGATTATTCAACTTCCATCATACAAACGTGAATGTTACATTGAAAGGAATTTATTGTGTCCAACTCTTGATAATGCTAAATTCACCTCGTCAAGCACCTGGTGCAAAGTGGAAAGTAACATTCAGCCAAGCCCGAAATATAACCGTTGCAAATTTCTCAACTGTGGCATCTTCAGAGCGTGAGAAATTCAGTTTTTTTTTATTATGCTTTCAGACACAAACATTTTTACTGTTGTCATTAATTGCATTCACCTGTATGAGACAGGAAAGGGATAAAATAATTTTGTGTTACGATGTCTGCTTCCAATGTGGAGCATATGGATTCTTAAAGGAGCTGTTACTGAAGTATTTCTACGAGAACAAGTTAAGTTTACTCAGTCGCTCAAATTATACAATCTAATAATGTCTGTATGAATTAAGTTTTTTCAAAAACTAAGCTACGACGTCAATATCATATTTAAAGAATTGATCCCTGGGTACCATAATTGGTTATAAATTAAATACGTATAGATTTTTTTAAAATGTACGGAATGCAGATTTCCATGCAAATAAAACAAAAGTAAATACTGCACGAAAGTAATAATGCAATCTTAACAGCATCCAAATCGTGACTCATCTTTATTGCCTATTTAAAGTACCGAGTCAGCCGAAAGGTTACAAAAGGGCTATCGCAAAAATCAAAATACCGCCATACATTGGATGAGTTATAATCTCTTTCTGTAATAAAAGGCCGAAGTATTGATAATATTTTGATTTATTAGTAATTTTTGGTTGTTTATATGTTTTATGAATCATCCTTTTTACTATTTACTTTCCCAGTGTGAATTTTTAGAAAGTATTGAGTATTTACACAGCTTAGTTCTCGTGTAAGTATGGCGGGATATAAGATCTTTTTGACCTTTAATATAAATATAATGTAAGGCAGTCAGTTTTGGTAATATTTTGATGTATTAGTTTCATTTTATATAATCCATACCTCTTCTTTTTTACATGTCCTCTACCAGTGTTAATCTTAGCATCGCACGAAGTATTATTATTTATTTTGATGTAGAGCAAGTAGGTCTCATCTCTGAAGCTTACCTGTTAAATACTGTCATTCTTTCCGCCACACTTAAATGCATGACAATCAAACAAAGATTGATAATTTTGTCAATTTCCGATTGTTGTGTTGTCTCATCTAATGTATCGCATAAATAAAACAAGAGGACAATATTTTTAATTGCACTTTTTCTTTCCAACTTGGGAAGCTATCGTCATACAACCTGTAGAACTTCGTAACATTACTCCACGAGTCACCATCTCAAGACAACAAGACAACAACAATTTTGTTTGCACATTTTTTTGACGGTAATCTTTTTGATTCACAAGTTGTCAGGTGCTATCAACAACGCAGAGTGACTCATATGTATTGGAATTTACTTGGTAGAACTCCATTATAATAGGATAAATATAAGAAAGTTTTCAGTTTTACTGAAGACTTTTATCGGTTTGTTGATAAGTATTCCGGCTTCACGCCATCGACAGAACTATCTGAGAACTAACTAAAAACAAATCTTGTAGAATTGAGTATTTTATCCCTGTCATTTGTATGGTATGAGACATTTTTCTCTTTTTTTTATGGTTATCTAAATTTTAGTTATCTGATAAAACTAACTCACATAACGTGAGGTTGAATTAGTTAGTTTAACTAAGATTGGGTTGGGTTAAGTTTGATATTGGTTGTGCATGAGTTAAGTTGTATCATCCAATGTTGTATTGGAGCTTTAAGCTCAACGAATTCGTTGATTTATCAACAAAACCTAGAAACAATTAACGCAATTGTAATTTGTTCCCATTCAGCTAGTATATAACATATACATCCAAAACATACTAAGGCAATAATTAATATTGAGGATTAAGAATCTGAGAGTGTAATATATTTTACAAGTAGTAAGTTTTAGGTCGTAGTTATGGAAACTGGGTGAAACCCACAATATTTGCGGTGATTCGGTGAGCCCCATAACCACATCATATTTGTATTATTACTTAATAACTAACGATATTATAGAATGAGATTGAAAATTACATCGTTGGAGCTTAATTATTGTCGTAACAATTTATTAATAGTGTTTGTGTTTTGGCTATTCAGTCATTGAAAGATACTGAAACTCCCTACGTATAAGCACTAAGTGCTGCATATGTGATTATACGTCATTTGCATTTGTTTGTCGTTATCTACGCACGCAGTTCTACAGTTCTCAGGCATCAAAAAACATTGGGAAAAGTACCTACTTCACCGTTTTTTCGTAAAGTATAAACACGTAACTACCCACTTACGAAAGTCTACCTAAAATCCAATGTCATAATTGTAATATTTCAAAATTTATACACTTTTCAAATAAAAACACTGTACCAATTTTGAAAGATGCAGCCGGTTACTTCGCAACTCCGTTTAGAATCTGTGAGACGCTGTCCTGTAAAATGGCATGTTTGCAATTATACGTAGAGAGTGTCGATACTATAAATAAATTGTCTTCACGTTTCAAGTTTATCCTAACTTACACAGGCTTGCTCTATATTGTTGCAGATATCGAGGATATACTGACAGAACGCATTAAATTAGTTTTTGATGGTTTTCTGTTTTAAATGTGAAAATGTATGCAATTTAACATGTAAATTGTTCTTATAGTACTACTTTGAACGAACTATTTGATATAACTTGTAATTATTAACATTCAATTTTGTAAATGGACTTGTTATGATAATTTTACATCTTAAAATTGATTAATTCTGAAAAGTCACTGTATCAAATTATAATGATGAGGTGATAGCATTACTCCAAGAATTTATCATTAATTTAAGATATAATATATATTGTTTTGGTTTGCATTATTATTTAATGTATCGTTTTAAACATTTGAAAATGATTTCGATATGACTTTGAAAAAGTTGTGAATCCATGCTAGAAACATTTTTTTTTTTTGATATTCTATAGCTTTTTATTAGAATTTTGATATTTATTAAAAGAGTATTCGTTATATAAATAAACGCATAGTTATATAAACGTATTAAAATATTGAAGCAGACCTAGATTACAAAACTTTTCATGAACTCAGCGGAGTTCAAGAGGCGATTTATATAATAACCAAGATTCTAAGCATCGTCTATCTTTATCAAGTTAACACAGTGTACCCCAGATCATCAATTTAAAAAAAATACAATTTTTTGACTTTCTCGTTCAAAATAGGGACAAATAGATACCGTAAACGGGTTTTCTTAGAAAGTAAGAATCTCCAGCAGATAAAAAAGAATTAATTTAACAATAATAAATTTGAATCTCCAAAGTATATCTTAAATTATTTAAAAAATAATGAAATTTAAATTACTTATTGACAAGCGATTAAAAACAATTGGTACAAGAGAAAAATAAGCGAATTCAAAATTGGAGTATTTTAAAAATCATTATTAAAAACGAATTTTTTTTTCCATGTCCGCTCCCAATGTGGAGCATATGGTCTCCTAATGGAGTTATCTTGACAGAATTTTTTTCTATGAGAACTGCTTGTCACTCAGTTGCTCAACCTCTCTTTTTTTTTCGAAGAGAGTAGGGATAGAAGGATAGGGCTATGACAGGACTAGTGGTTAGCTAATCGCTCTCGTTACGCCCCGTGAGGATGGGATTGGTGGGAAGAAGGACTACGAACAGAAATCCATAAATCGATTGAAAGATCAATCTATGAAAACCGTCCGCACCGGGAATTGAGCCCGAGACATCCGTAACCGTAGCCAGCGACGAAACCAACTGCGCCACGGACGCCGACGAAAAACGAAAATAATCATTAAAAATCTGTGTAGAAATATTATTGTAAAGAAATAAATATTAAGTAAGTGACAAATTTTTTTATTTCATTCTCGAGTCAATATTATGAGAATTATGTTGGTAAAAACTATAGTATGCGTTAATCTAATATGTTTTCATATACGAATCGCTAGTTATAGTTGTTAGTATTTTCTATGGATTAGGCGGTAATTTTGTAGAAGTTCATTTTTAATATAAAATTAAAATTGATATCTTAGTTATTCCACTTGGTTTATCACTAACGTGACACGTTTCGCCTCTTTAAGAAGGATATTCAGACTAAGTTAGTCTGAAGATCATTATAAATATGTGGAAGTAGTACTAATGAATTGTGTTTTATTTTTTAAAATATAATGTCTTTCCACCAAGAATTGACAGTTGACACCTTAAAAGTGATTAGTCTGAAGGTGTTTCTTAAACAGGTGAAACGCGCCACGTTACTGATCAACCAAGTGGAATAGCTAAGTTATCAATTATAATTTTATATTATAAATGTTAGACTTAATTCACGTCCCTGATTAATGGGGACTGTTTTTGAAACTCGAGAAAGCTTAAATTTTAGCAATACAGTAAAAGAAAGTAATCCCCTTCAGTACGGCTATTGAAACAAAAGAAAGCGAGACGCAATATCAAAATATTCAAGGTAGGTAGACGAAGGCAAAAGCAGTAATAAAATGTTGATTTGATAAAAAAGAGCAATCCAGGACCTTATATTAAACTAAGAGGGCGGGGTTAAGAGGGTTCAAACACTTTCCTCTAAGGGAGAGAATGAAAATATCAAGCAAGTATGTCTAAAATAAATATTCTCCCTCGCTGACCGAAGCCGGTTCAAATGATAGTTAACAATAATAGAATAATTATTACGAAGTATGGTGTATCTTTATAAATATGACGTTTTTCCACCACGCATTGAATGCTCTTAAATCCAGGTAATGCAGGCACTTAATACACGTTCATGGTTAACGCGCTGTCAAGAATCAAAAAATTTGACAATAGGGCATCTATATATATATATATATATATCTATCAAATTTGGATTATTGAGATTTTGTACACAGACTTGTTTTTTGTCACTGATACCTGAGTTAAAAATTCGAGAATTTTAATAGTAACTCAGGTATCAGTAATAACTCAGGCATCAGTGTGGCTCTCAGACGTATAATATCTTACCTCGTAAATAATATTTGTCGTATTTGTATCTTCTATATAAACGTTAGACACTGTTTACTGTCTGTCAGTTCGAGTCCATTCGTGTGCTCGAATGCCTGAAGATGCCGAAAGGCGAAACCCGGGTCGTTAGTGACAAAATACATGGAAGTGTACAAAATCTCAATAATCCAAATTTGATATTGAAATTCCATCAAGCACCCTCAGTCGATGTCTTAAATTATATATATATATATATATTCTTTTGAATTTGCTTTTTATTATAATTTTTTTCATACCGTTTTAGAAAAACATACGTTATATGAGGCGTGTCAAAGCAAAAACCTTCCAAATTTTGTCAAAGTCGACGCAGCAAAACAAAACCCAACAAATTTTACGTAAATATACTATAAACCATTTCAACTAATATTTAACGCTAGATATTTTTATATATCTAGCAAAACCTGACAAAAGCATACGAAAAAAAAGGTTACACTGTTCTACATGTCATAAAATTACTTATATTTATTACAATTAGCAGTTGACTGGCTAAAAACATAAATAATTGTTCTCAATTGGAAATAAAATACTATGGAAAAAATAAACATTCAATAAAACTACTTATTTAAACGTGTTAACACAAAAACATCGTTTACTACAAACATTCCAAAGTGGACATATCGGTTTTTGCTTTGACCATAGTAAGCCACCAGTGAACAACGCGGCCCAATGTTGAATTTTCTTAATTAAGTTACCCGGGATCCAATACGTTACGATAAGAACTTTCAGCTACAATAGTTAGTCAGTAGAAGGAAAAACATGGAGGCAGTTTGACTTGTCTAATGGCGGATGTTATCAGCTGTGTTCTTGTAATTGGATGAATTATTGCCATTGGAAGTTTGCGATCAAATCGTCGACAACAAATCACGACAAAGTGTAGTCCCGAGACACTCGTAATAACGAAGTTCTTAATTATTATGCAGTCATATCGGAATATTACATTAACGGGCCACTTCGGAACATTGACATTGTAAAGATAAGGAAGGGGTAATAACAGTCCATTACCGTGTCTATGGTAAATATAACATCTTCGACGACGAGATACCAATTAAAATGGCTGCAAAATAACATACTAACCGAAGGCTGTATAATATGTTATATCACAAACTAAAATATATAGTTTCTATTTGTTTGTGCTAGAGTTTGAAGTTTAGATCGAAAAATCGTCACTGACAAAGATTTATTCTCCTCGCTTCTCTTACCTAGTACTGCTTTTGATCGAAGGTTGACGACCAAATTTAAATACATCTTTTTTGTTGTTGTAGTAATCATGTCAGCCATGTTAAGCACATATACTCCTAATAGAACTCATCACTTTTTGTACAGTCACTCAACTTCTGGTTTTAGGAGTCAGTATATAAATATAGGGCTAGTGGTTAGATTATCGCTCTCGCTACACTCCGCTTTTAGGACCGAATGAATAGGAGGGAATTTTGATTTCATTACGATAGCAGAATTCTAAACAATTTTGTCTTACAATTGATAGAATAAATTCAATCTTTTTATATGCATCACCTAGAAGTGTTTATTTAACTACTATCTGCCTTATTACATAATGGAATTTAAGTTAACCGCATTAACGGTATTTTTAAATACTAAAATCATTACTCGAAATTAATACAACTGTGAATAACTTAAGATTTGGGTGCTTGGTGGAACTTCAAAGTAGAATTTGTCGCTAACGACCCAGGTTTCGCCTTTCTAAATGACAGTTAACAGTTTGTATCGTTTAGGTATATTTCAAAAATATGTAATATCATTGACACTTAGTCTAAAGACTAAATTGATGTTGATCTAAAATCATTTGAATACTGATTAGATATTAATAACGACTAAGTGGCTGCGTGTCCCTCCAGGACTAATATAAAATTTAAATTTTGTTTAATTATTTAATATTTAAAATAGTTGGCCAAGGTGTTCTTGACGTCGTGTCCAAGTAAAAAAAAAAAACTATTTATAATAATATAGTCGAGAGGTCATTTCCAAACATGTTTCATTCTTCTTTTGACACTTGCATAAAATGTAGATACGATAACTGTGCTTAGTGAGCAACTGTTCTAGATACTGAATAGATACGGCAAGAAAAATGTTTCATGTGTAAATTTAACCTACTAGTCGATCGCGAGCTTCTTAACCAATTAATACTTACTGCCAGTGATCTCTCTTGGATGCTACCATCCGTCCCAATTTATGCGGGACACTTTTAAATTGGTGTAATCTTTTAGAGGATCTTTGTCTTTTCCTTTCAAGGGATCGAAAGAACGCACTCGCTGCCGTTTTTATCTTATAAATGAGACTTATTAAAAAGGTTAATAGATGTGATGTAATAATAGATTTTCTTGTATGACCTAAAAACCTGGGTCCCATCTTCTTTTTTTCAGATAACGAAGATCTTACGGAAACGTAGTACGTTATGCACGACAAAGTTTTCATTGTGTAATATATTTTTATCACACTGTAACGGCCACATACTGCAAAAAGATACGAAACAAAAAATTAAGTACCCGGGATGGATGACGATAAGACACCCACCATCACCCGACATTGCTCCTTCCGATTGCCACTTGTTTCGGTCGATACAACATATTTTAGTTGGCGAAAAATATACTAGTTATGAATAAGTGAAAATGGGCATATCTGAGTATTTTGATTCAAAACCAATTGAATTTTACAGAAGAGGGGTTCAGAAATTGCCAGTTAAGTGGAAGCAAGTCTTCTCAAATGATGGAAATTATATATTGGACTAAATTTTGACAGATACATATTTTAATCCGTTCAAATTGTTTCATTATTTGTTGAAAAGCGACGTTCTTCTCCGGTCCACCTAATATTAATATGTCGCCCAAGGTTGTACTCGGTCAGAACCATGTGCCACCTATTGATGCATGCATTCTGACGGTGCTGCTTTACGGCCATGGACTAAAGAGTCATGGCACCTCACTAAAGCACAGAGTAACCGTACACTGTGCTTCGAAAACAGATGCCAGTAGTGAATACCAGGGGACGGTGGTTTGATTTTGTCAGGAACTCGGGGATAAGAGGAAAGGACGGACCAGCCCGTCCAAAATAAAAAGGCGACTGAATCCTGCCTGTCTTTTCTACCGTCTGGATGGATTCCGTCGCCTTGGAAGGCTGGTGATGACCATTCTTAGGATGTACTCGGCGACGTCACTGGCAGAGGACAGAATCTTTGAGGAACTGTGTGATGGTCATATGCTGCGGATATGGTTAAAAAAGAAACAATATGCCGTCGATAACTTTACTATAACAATGCAATTGCGACAGTTGTTTAAAAATGAACAACAACGAATAATATCTTAAATTATTATATATTTTTCAATTAATAGACAAATAAACATTGGAAAGATTCAAATATTTATTGCTTATGTTTCCGACATGTATTTATGTCAAAGAATACTTCATAATGAGAATCCAGTTGGCGTCAATTGAATGAATGAAGCTTGATCTAAACCAGTGTTTCTTAACTGGGGCGTTTTTATGTAATTTTAGCATTTGCAGGCGCTGCTGAAATCCGAGTGAGCCATTGAATCATTGCATATTACGATGATACAATTAGTCAATTTCTCAATATTTGTTCATTTCTTTGTCATTGTATTCGAATTCTTCTGCATTCAAATTCGTTTAATATTAATTGGACCCTATTTCAAATCCATCGCATGAAATCCATAATTTAAAAAATGATATAATTTTGAAATTTCGTTTTTACGGCAAAGGAACAATTTATTAAATAAGGTTAAGAAATAATGATCTAAACTCTAAACAGGAGCGAAAAAAATCGTGAGCGTGTCAAAATCAGTAACAGACCATTTATTGTCATTCACAATGCAATTATTTAAGCCATGTCCGCTTCCAATGTTAAGTCGAGTACATGACTTCTAATGGAAGTAACCTCAACAGATTTTCTCTAAGAGAACGTCTTGTTACGCAGCTGCTCAACCTCTCATTTACGAAGAGAGTGGGGGTAGAAGGATAAGACTAGGACAGGGATACTGGTTAGCTAATCGCTGTCGTTACACACAGTTAAGGATCGGGCGGGTGGAAGGTAGTTATAGACATCACAAACATTCATGCTTTCGAACAGAAATCTATAAACCGATTTAAAAATAAATTTATGAAACTGGCCGTACTGGAATTCGAACCCATGAGATCCGTGACTGAAAACAACGTCATCGAACACTGCAACACGTACCGGACCAATTAATTTTATTGTCATAATAATCCAACACACAGAATTTTTTATTTAATAGGGTCATTTCGCCAGTAGTCGGCCAGTTAAGCGACAGGTGCACTTTCAAAAGTGATTTTGAGTCAATGAAATGATAAATACGTATCTTTTTCGCTGTTATTTCATTAAACAGGGATTAAGTAATGTAACCAACTAAAAGTAAAACAGTTAATAATGTACCAAGCATAAAATAATAGAACTTGAAAAAAATGCCAATTCTCCCAGTGTTCGGCCCCCAAAACCCAATGGTCGGCCTTTCGTTGCCCAGCTTTCGGCCATCACTATGAAACTTCATAAATATCGCGAACGAATTTACTGAGATCCCCATACAACATGAATTTGTCGGAACTTGCGAAGTAAAAATGTGCCCTTTTTTAATTGCGTTTTGCACCATATAGGTCATTATAGTGCAGATATACATTGGCAAGTGGCAAGCTGCCTACACGAATTAAAAAATCTTTTTTAGATATATCTTCAATTATTTAAGTTTAAGCTGAAAAGGTAGACCACTGGCGACGGCTGACTTTAGGAACACCCACCCTATACATTCCAAAATAACTGAGAGAATCTGCAATCATCCTATCACACGCAAGAGAAGTATTGTTGCCGGAAGTTTATAATAATTGCTTTGCGTTTGCCTCTCGAAACAGTTTATCCTTCCACTCCACGTTTGTTTATTGCTGCGTGACATCTCCGATCTAAGATATTATATCCTTATCTCTAATACCTCCGCTGCGAAAGCCGTTCTCCCCGGCTCTGTTTACCAGCGCCGATGTCGTCTTTGGAATGTGATTTGAAGTTTACTTGGGCAATTAAATGGAGTTATACATAATGTTGTCCTCCAAAGCCCTGCATATGACATAATTCAGTAATCAAGTAACAAAACACTCCATACGAATTAATCATGATTGCGATTACCAGCCTACATAATAATATAAATATTATCTTATAATTTAAGACTGATTTTCGACTGAGGGTGCTTGATGGAATTTCAATATCAAATTTGAATTATTGAGATTTTGTACACTTTCATGATATTTTGTCACCAACGACCCGGGTTTCGCCTTTCGGCATATTCAGGCATTCGGAGCGCACGAATGGACTAGATTTGACATCAAGTGTATAAAATCTCAATAATTCAAATTAAATATTATCTTGTTATCTAATATATAAAAATCAATGTGGGTTTTGTTCGTATCTTGTGCACTGTCACACGGTTCATCCGAATCCGATAAAACTTTGTTAAGTTATTGTTTCCACTTGCGCGAAGAATATAGGCATAGGACAATCAGGCCCGGCCCGAGTCCGACTCTCAACGTTTTAATTTTTAACTTACAGTAGGTCATATTATATATAAAAATTAATCTCACAATCCAGTTATGCCTAAAATCTAAAAAAAAAATCTAAAATAAAGAACCAAATTCGTACAAATAGCGACATCTCGGAAAACCTTCTGATTTATTCGTGTACGTAAAAGACAGAAAAAAATTAAAACACAAACGCTTTCTTTCTTTGAGTGGCATTGCAACGCATGCCGGGTACTCTCTAGTATATTATATATTTTTAAAAAGGTCTTTTGAAGTAATGGGGTCAAAGTAACAAAGAATTCAGATGTTTTTACCATATTCACTCCCAAAGTGGAGAATGTGGACTCGTAATGGAGGTATCTCAACAGAAGTTTTATCCACGAGAACTAGTTGTCACTCAGTTATTCAATTTCCCTTTTTTGGAGAGAGTAGGGATAGAAGCATTGGGCTATGACAGGACTAGTGCTTGGCTAATCGCTCTCGCTACGCACCATTTTTAGGATCGGGTGGATGGGAAGGAATTTTTGACATCACAAACATCCATGCCTGCGAACATAAATCCATTGAAAAATCAATTTAAGAAACTACCGGGATTTGAACCCGAGACATCCGTAACCGAAGCCAAGTACGTTGACCACTGCACAGTTGAACAAGAATTTTATCAGTGTATTGATAGCTATTTCCGCTTGACACCATCGTCAGAACAATATTTAAACATGATTTAGATTGGCTATCACAGTATATTTTTAGATAATATTATATAATCTCACTTATTCCAACATCATAACTTAACAGTTGGTAGCGTCGTTGGCTACGGTTACAGATGACTCGGGTTCAATTCCTGGTGCGGACGGTTTTCATAGATTGATCTTTCAGTCGATGTATGGATTTCTGTTCGTAGTCTGAGTCATCCCTTCCACCCATCCCATCCTCACGGGGCGTAGCGATAGCGATTAGCTAACCACCAGTTCTGTCATAGCCCTATCCTTCTATCCCTACTCTCTTCGAAAAGAAAAGAGATGTTGAGCAACTGAGTAACAAGCAGTTCTCGTAGAAAAATTCTGTTAAGATACCTCCATTAGGAGACCATATGCTCCACATTGTGAGCGGACATGGAATAATAAAAATAATAATAATAGTTAAAATATAACCAATTTAAAACACATTTAATTAAACGTTAGATACTGTTTACTGTCTGTCAGTTCGAGTCCATTCGTGCGCTCGAATGCCTGAAGATGCCGAAAGGCGAAACCCGGGTCGTTAGTGACAAAATACATGGAAGTGTACAAAATCTCAATAATCCAAATTTTATATTGAATTTCCATCAAGCACCAAGCAGCAGTCGATGTCTTAAATTATATCATAACTTTTATTTAAAATAATCCCCTTGTAGATTACCATATTAGTTACCACCTGGTGCATCGAGCTCTTTATTCCCTTTCCTCATACTTAAAAAGAGTCTGCTCTTTAGTACATATTTATAACTTTATCCGTCTCAATTCGTCTTGATCGTATTGCAATGCAATCTGTAATTTCGATTAAAGCTTATGCGTTACACCATTTAATTATAATTCGCAACATAAAACGCATTACATTAAACATTTAAGAAAAGTAAAATGAATCGAACCAACTTTTATCTACCGTCTTCAATCAAATATATTTATTTTTATTCGATTGAGCATTATGGCTCGTAAAATTCGTCGTAATCTTGTTTCATCAAAGCCTTTTCATTTTTAATTCGATGACACCAGCGAAATGTCATTTACTGGAATTTTACCAAGTAATACCAATAACATATAACATATTTTGCATATCGTATTTGATTCAAAATACCTTTTGAAGTTTTATAAACTTACGACCGCGATTGTACCAAAAGGCAAAATTCATAGATAATAAATACACTGTATCATGTTCAACTATGTTTTTAAACAATCTATTATTAATATAAAATTGATAATTTATTTTATTAGTTATCAATTTTAATTTTATATGGAAAATG
The DNA here is from genome assembly GCA_022494535.1 of Himalopsyche phryganea. Classification (NCBI taxonomy): domain Eukaryota; kingdom Metazoa; phylum Arthropoda; class Insecta; order Trichoptera; family Rhyacophilidae; genus Himalopsyche; species Himalopsyche phryganea. The sequence continues at coordinate 6,561,872 of JAGVSL010000002.1, read as the reverse complement.
AACTTCCACAAATTTAACGCCGAATCCATAGAAAATCTATTAGTAATTATTTACACAAATTACTTTTAATCTGTTGCATTGTATTGTTTGATAAACTTGCATTTTTTTACGAAAGCTGGAAACGATCGTTATCTGAGCGAAATTGTATCCTACTTTCTTGTTTGAAATATTAAGGAATAAGAATTACATCATTTACAAGTAATACATTTGTATCATCAACACCAGCTCTATTCTTATCATATCGTCGTTGTTCTGGAAGAAGATACTTAACTGAAATATACTAGTTTTGAGTAATTGGACTTTGAAGTTTGTCAAATGTTTGAAATGCTATGCATTTTTCGTTTTGTGTGTTTGTACAAAACTGTTTTTAAGTAAAAGTGTAATTTATAAAAATAAGTGTGACCTTACATACGGTAGAGTTTGAAATAAAGAACATTTTGGTATAACTACCTCAATATGTCATTTTTTCGATTTAGTGTTTCTTCCTCCCACCCATCCCACCTTCACGGGGCGTAGCGAGAGCGATTAGCTAACCACTAGTCCTGTCATAGCCCTATCCTTCTATCACTACTCTCTTCGAAAAAGAGAGGTTGCACAACTCAGTAACAAGCAATTCTCGAGGAAAAAATTCTGTTAAGATACCTCCATTATGAGACCATATCTCCACATTGGGAACGGACATGGGGAGAAAAAAACTCGATATGTCATTTTTTCGATTTAGTGTTTTCTTCCAGAACAGTGACGATATATTGTGATAAAAAGTTTACTTGTCAAAATGTAATAATTCAATGAATTATTTACCGATTATAATAGCACCTGATCACTCATTAAATGAAATATCTAATGAGCGTAGTGTCGAGGCAGATGATGGACTCCTACCATGGTGTACAACTATGACGCCTACTGAATCACAGTGGAAGGTAAAAAAATAAGATAGATAATATGATTACTTTAAACATATGTATATACTTACTCAATACACTCTTAACGAAGTTATTGCGCATAGCAGTTAAAAATAAATCTAAAAAATATCTTGCTGGACAAGCTTTAGAACTTCAATAGTGTAAAGAAATACTCTTGAGTATGCAATTATGAAAAAATCGACGCTTACCGATTTGGGCTAAGTGGGAAAAAACCTTCTATATCCTCGTCAATTCTGTTACTTCGGGTGGTAAAATGAGGAAGATTCTTTAACTGTTAACATTTGTTTTTGTAATTCTTGTAGTTACAACATTGGGCACGTGAATGTAGTTAGGTGTTTCTTTATGAGGATATTACACCTTTCCTTGGCTATATTGAAACGATTAAGACAGTCTCTCTGCCCAGCATCGTCGACCTGAAGAAGGCTTTTAATACAAACATTTTTTTTTTGGATGATACCTACATGCCGAATTGAGTCATTTATTTTGAAAAGGAGCTTATAAAAGTTTCGTTCGCTGTCGAATTGAGATTATCCTTTTATTTTTACTGGCGATTATGTGGATGTGGGTTTTTTTATTTACATTTTTTACGAGTTTCGTTTCGTACTTGTATTTATTATTTCTGACTGAGGAATTCGAATACGTTATGAACCTATCAATAGAATACTACTGTCTATATAAAATAATACTTATATTAATAATTTAAAAAAAGTCAAGAAAATGCTACAACCTGATGCATGTCATTCAATTGTCCTCACATTTAATACTTAAATGAATGATTCTCTATATTATAAGAAATTTACACCTGCCATATAAGTTTGAAATGAATGATATCGACTGATATTGTCTATCTCTTCTAAGCAGTATATATAGCTAAGCAAATATAAGTTTTAGTATAGTTCTGACGATGGCGTAAAGCCGAAATAGCTATCAACTAGCTGACAAAAATTTTGTCGAACTAAATACTTTGTTTGTTATTTTAATCCTATTAAAAGAATTATAAATAAAAAAAGAACTTTCAAGATCTTTTCGTAATTGGTTTACTGGCCTGTATTTATTGGGTTAGTAATTAATTAAAATGGTCAGTAATCACGTGGCCAGTTAATAAAATAAACGGTCAGTAAATTTTTTTTGGTCAGTTATTTACTGACCAGAAAATGAACACATAAAATGGAATAAACTAACCTGAAATATTTACTGACCGTATCTTTAATATTTACTTACCATTTTTATTTTTCTACTGACCGTTTTATGCACTTGTTACTGACCATTAATTGAATTAGAAACTGACCAAATAATTAGTTGCCCTTTAAAACTACCCTATCCCTAACTGGTGTATTATTTTCTGCATGAACAGCTTTCTATAGTTTAAAATTAATTGCCTTATATGATCTTTCAGATAAAGTCTTTCAATTGGGAATACAGTTAAGAAACCCCCATACGAATACTGAATGTGGGTGTGCACTAAGCAAAAGTGTTATAAGCTAAAAAAAAAACTAACCAGGATATTTTCGTAATGGGTTTGATTTAGTTACCCTATCCCGAACTGGTGTATTATGTTCTGTATGGACAGCTTGCTGTATTTGAGTTGATAATACGTTAACGTGGATGTTGTTGATTACTTTTGTCACGAAACGCATTATGTTACTTGTTCATAGCACTTCTAGCACCACTGTAAACAGACCCAACGTTTCGATTGAACTCGCAATTGCGACGCTATTTATCACAGATAGGACAAAGCTTCAGGTTACAAACAATCCTAGACATTTGTGTTTGATTTGGCGAAACACCACACAGCTCAACTCTAGCATGCATATTGGTAAATGATTATTATTGATGTTAAACAATTGGTGACACAGGTGGAAAAATCTAAATCACGAAAATTTAAATTCTTTTAGATTTTCTGGTGACCAACTAACGATCAATCGAATACGTATTGTCTGAAATTTCTTTACGAAATTTAAAATTCCTCAGTGTAAAAAAATACACCTTTTCGCACTCCTAAACAACGAAATATAAAACCAGATATCCTATTATTTATCTAAAATTTCTTCCCACCCATCCGATCCTATAAAACGGCATAGCCAGAGCGATAATCTAACCACTAGTCCTGTCCTGTCCCTATTATTTTATCCCTACTCTATTAGAAAAAAAGTTGATCAACCGTAGATAACTTCTTTTGTTGAGACATCTCCATTAGGAGGACATATGCTCCACACTTGGTGATGACATAATATTATTCGGTATAAATTCTATAATAGGGTGAGATTCGATTAAGTATTTCCTAATCGTTTTCTCAATGTTTCTTAAATTTAAAATCTACAATCGTGTAATAGTTTTGCTATTAAAAAAGTCTCAATTTATATAACTTAAGACATCGACTGAGGGTGCTTGATGGAATTTCAATATCAAATTTGGATTATTGAGATTTGAATGAGCAGCTGAACCTTCCTAATTCTCCGTTATTATATCCTATACGTTGAAACACCTAACAGATGTCACTAAACGTAGAATGATTGTATATATTTACCCTTTCGTCGAATTGCATCTTATAATTGTAAAATCACTGGTAATTCTAAAGAAGTTGGAAAGCGGCAATTCGCCACCCAATGTGTTGTTTACAAAATAAGGATTAAGGCGATTCTCGAAATGTTATCAGGTATCAGTGTGGCTCTCAGACGTATAATATTTTGCCTCGTAAATAATATTTGTCGTATTTGTATCTTCTATATAAACGTTAGACACTGTTTACTGTCTCTCAGTTCGAGTCCATTCGTGAGCTCAGTTTTGGGTTACATGGAAGTGTACAAAATCTCAATAATCCAAACTCAATTTATATATTTAAAAATTGACGATGTATTCTTCTTTTACCTGATACAGAGCTGAATATTGCTTCGAAAATCTACTTTATATTCGAGATGTGAAAAGCAAAATATATTACCCTATTATATGAATCAGTTTTGGGTATGCTTTTTCCTATCCGCGGAAATCTATCTCGATAAATCAAAGCGATTCTGTGATACTTATTCCCATCACACTGCCACCTTTTCTATCAATGCTTTATACTATTAAATCTATTTCTTTGCTTATAATATATTTTTCCTTGAAATCTGTAACAGAATTTTAATACCCCTTTATATAATATATATATTTGGATACACGTATTTTATTCAATATTTTATACCAGATCTGGGAAAACTTTTTGGATGACGGACCACATTGAGAATTCAAAATAAACTGCGGGTCAGGATATAAAATAATATTTTTAGATATGTATTATTAATTATTATAAAAAAGGGAATCAGGTGGGAAAAATCATGTTAGTACTCCGTGAGAGCCGAAAAGCTGGTGATCGCTGCTTTAGCACACATAACATTCACGATAATTCTTATGAATACCTTAAAATTATCAATTTTTCAGATTTACTTAGAACGCACATTTCATTATATGAAATAATCTTGTATAAATTTGGATTATTGGTACACTTCCATGTATTTTGTCATTAACGACCCACCATGAAGACAGTAAACAGTGTCTAACGTTTATATAGAAGATACAAATACGACAAATATTATTTACGAGGCAAAATATTATACGTCTGAGAGCCACACTGATACCTGAGTTAACATTTCGAGAATCGCCTTAATCCTTATTTTGTAAACAACACATTGGGTGGCCAATTGCCGCTTTCCAACTTCTTTTAGAAATACCAGTGATTTTACAATTATAATAGCGGGATGTAATTCGACGAATGGGTAAATATATACAATCATTCCACATTTAGTGACATCTGTTAGGTGTTTCGACGTATCGGATATAATAGCGGGGAATTAGGAAGGTTCAGCTGCTCATTCAAGATTGGCAAGGAATTTAACTGGGCTCTATTAATTTCCAAAATTTCTTGATATGCTTGATTTCTTAAATTTGCGAATGTATTTCTTTTTTTAATCTAAGTGTGCCGAATGCCTGAAGATGCCGAAAGGCGAAACCCGGGTCGTCAGTGACAAAATACATGGAAGTGTACAAAATCTCAATAATCCAAATTTAATATTGAAATCCCATCAAGCACCCTCAGTCGATGTCTTAAATTATAATCTTGTTTATTGAAATTAAGATAAACTTGAATGAATATTTAGTTTGCTTGCGTAATTAAACATTGTCTTCTGTCTGTCTACAGAATATAAGGGAAATGAGTACTATGTTCGTATAGCTTCAGTATTTTCCCGATCAATGCATTCCTTCACCGCGTAGGAGGCAGAGAGGGGTAGTTTGTATAGCTGCGTATCTACGCCGTAGACGCTAGCTATAAGCAACATCCCTTCAACCATTAAAGTGGCGTAGCACCATATTGCCGCAGCCTGCATTATTTGTTCCCTGCGTCTTCCAAACTGAAATCTATTACCTTCTTCCACCTTCCACCCTCTTTCAGCAGAGGTGAACTTGGCTGTGTGAAAATTTGATTATAAATTCTGAGGATTAAAAACCCCTGTTTAACATTGCAAAAGTATGGTTAGGGGAGCATGTGTTTTAACTGCGTTAAATTGTTCGACATTATCGTATTATGTCGGTAAGGGTAAGTACAGATACATCTTGATGCACGTTTTGATATTCGATTTTCAACATAATTGATTTAAATATTTTAAAAAATAAAACTTGAGCAAACCGGTCCTGATCATTATACATATGTGGAAGTTTAACACCTTAAAAGATTTAAATATTGTTGGCGTCTGTGGCGCAGTTGGTAGCGTCGCTGGCTACGGTTACAGATGTCTCGGGTTCAATTCCCAGTGCGGACGGTTTTCATAGATTGATCTTTCAGTCGATGTATGGATTTCTGTTCGTAGTCTGAGTCCTCCCTTCCACCCATCCCATCCTCACGGGGCGTAGCGATAGCGATTAGCTAACCACTAGTCCTGTCATAGCCCTATCCTTCTATCCCTACTATCTTCTGAAAAAAAGAGATGTTGAGCAACTGATTAACAAGCAGTTCTCGTAGAAAAATTCTGTTAAGATACCTCCATTAGAAGACCATATGCTCCACATTGGGAGCGGACATGGAATAATAAAAATAATTCAAATAAAACCAATTTAAAACACTTTTAATTAAACGTTTGACACTGTTAACTGTCTGTCAGTTCGAGTCCATTCGTGCGCTCGAATGCCCGAAGATGCCGAAAGGCGAAACCCGGGTCGTTAGTGACAAAATACATGGAAGTGTACAAAATCTCAATAATCCAAATTTGATATTGAAATTCCATCAAGCACCCTCAGTCGATGTCTTACATTATACTTTTAAATTACTTCTTCTAAAATTATACTTGTTATTTAATTTTTTTGATCAATATTTTTCGAAATATTAATCAATCTTCAAATAGAAAGAAATACTTAATACACGAATAAAAACGGGTATTCAAAAAAAAAAAATATGAAAATAGTCTTGGAATATTATGTCACAATTATTTTGCATTATATTGCAATTGGCGGCGTGGAATTTCGGGTGCCGCCACCTCTTAGCCAGCCTACTACCACAAGTAAGTGATGACCTGAAGATTCAATAGCTTAAAAAAACTTGAAAAACTGACTTTGTAATCGAGAATTTTAAAAAACATCCACGTTCTGCTTAATGTTGGTACTCTTCGAACATAAATAATTGTTAAGAAAAGTTTTGTTATAAAGTTAGAATCGATAACTTTGTTATTCCACTTGTTTTGTCATTTGTAGTTATACTATACGCGGAATTACATACTAATCAGCATTAATTTGGAATTGAAAATGAATTAACGCAATACTTCGAAAGTAGTAACATTAATTTGACACACCCTGGTTTCATTAGTGTCCAGAACTGAAATCACCCAGCGGCAGCGGCAATAATTCTCAGAATCGGCCCAAAAATTATTACCATGCCGTTTAATAGCCGCCGGGTACGGCCGCTGTACGAGTCCATTTTGACGCAAAGGGGTAGCTCCGACGGTGAAGGGAGTTTTTTTATTATTGTATTTGTAGACAGTCGATTACGATCTGCCGAGCGGGACGAGCTGCGGTCTCGTGACGGCAGAGGTGACATGAAGATGTGAATTGTTTGTTTTTTTTTTAATTTGCATTGGACTTAATTTAAAATCGTTTGTCGTGTCATTTGTATTATAACTTAAAGGAAATTCAGTTTCTAAGTAAATGTAAATGTAGAATCAATTTTATGTGTTAGGATTTATGTATTTATGTATTATAAACCACTGCATCTTGGATGGAAAATAAATAAGTTTTGAACCGGATTTGAAATGGTGTTTGTCTGAGATCACAGCTCTTCCAGGACTCTGGATAACCAGCCGCTCGCCTCTCTTCGATCCGGGGTCTTCTCAAATTATTACAATACAGCCAGTTATCGACTTACGTTCATTCGCAATTACGATGAAAAGAAAAATCTTAAAATCAGATAAAATATTCGTATTTGCATTCCCTATGCAAAAAAAGATTATGATGAAAAAGTCACAGTTTTTTAAGTATCATTGATTCTTGACATTGCATCAGACCATCCTACAAACTTCCTCACTCAGATCCAAGCATAAACGTATGTAGTTTATTTACATCGTTATGTCACAAGCATTCTGTATCCAAAGATTCAAGGGGGGTATTTCCAACTTCAAAGTACATTATTTAAGAATCACTTATACCCAAGCAATTGCTGGAAATGTTCCAGAAGAAGAAATCTCAGGAGATGGTAATGAACCATCTCTAAAGATTAATTCTTATAAATATTAAGTAATCCAGGAATTAATGTCGTTTTTATAGTAAAACTTAAACTTGATTTTTTTATAATTTTTTTATATAAAAAGTAATTTCCTGCGTTGCCTACGACTCTTTGCCATCTATTTACTAGATCTAAAATTCCTCTCTCATAAAATGGTTTTGGTTTAGATTCGAAGAACTCCTGAGAGACCCGAATTCAGTTTTTCAATGCCGTCGAATTTTTTGTTCCTTAATTGGGTTTCTAAAGAGTGAAATCAATGAAAGTCGCTCGGTGCCAAGGTCCTGGATTTTTTCCGAGTAATATCGGAAAGTACGGCCGGGCGTTTTCATGATGAAGAATGACACTTCTTCTATTCACAAGAGCAGGTCTAATTTCTTGTAACGTCGCATTTAACTTGTCTATCTATTCACAATAGAGGGCTGAGGTAACAGTTTGGCCTTGTTTGAAAACTTCATAACAAATTACACCTTTCGGATCCCACCACACACATAATAATGCTTTCCGAGGATATAGTCCTTGTTTTGGTGTTGGAATTGGGGTTTGACCCCGATTTAACCATTATTTATTTTTTAATATCATGATAGAAGACCCATTTTTCGTCTCCGGTGATAATAAGGTCATGGAGAAACTTGGTAGACTGTTGCTTTTCTTGCAGTATATGCTGAAGCGCTGAGCTTTGTTGCGATCGATTAGCACGTGAGGAACCCAGATACCTTCTTTTTTTAATTTTCTCAAGATAGCGATGGGTGTTCGATCGTGATGTGGCCGACTTTCTTCGATAATTCATCAATGGTCATCATCGGATTTGCTTCGATTTCCGCCTGTAGAGCTGAGCCCTCCGCTACGAGACTCGTCCTTCAAATCAAGGTTGCCCGTTCGAATTGTTTTGAACCAACGACGGCACTTTATTTTGTCCAGTATATCACCTTAAATGTCACAAATGGATTCCGTTGCTTCTGTCGCAGTTTTTTTTGTATGAAACAAAAACAGCATACAGCTTTTTAAATATGTTTCCGAAGGACACGTCTCTGCCATTGTTTGTAGATGTGGTAGAAGAGATTTTTTTGTTTTAAAGAAAGGCAAAAGCACACGTCTTTACTGGTCAAAAGTCCCAAAAATATTGAGCCAAAGTCGCCTATTGAAAAAACGACATTAATTCCGGGATTACCTAATATAATATCATGTGTGCAATTATTTACGTGATATAGTTATTACTAACACCATACACACATTCGCTGATATTTGACTCGAAGATATCCTTAGACTAGACTTTGAAGTAAAATGTTAAGCCTATCCTATTTCAGTTAGGTAGCTATTGAGCTAGTGACGTGTTTTATTTACTGCAAGAAAACCCCATTTGTAAAGTGTGAAGTAAGTCGTTTGCCAGTCGAGTGAACGCCAATACATCAGCACACTCGGAACACAAGTACAAAAGAGCAAAAGGTCGGGAACTCCCCTACTGCACTGCATGTCAGAAAGCGTAAAAGTTTTCGTGCCTAAGTTAGCCTTTTCAGTTAAAAGACAGTATAGGATGATAATATATAATACAAACCATACATCCATAGGTTCAACAAACAGAGAATATCGTGTTATGAACTAGCACGTTTTCGAAATCATACATATTAAGTATTAGCACAATCCTTTGTAAACTGGCCTCTAATAAAGTGTACACTAGAAAGTCAAAAAACCGATTAGATCTTCGTGTAGATAGTAACATTATAGAATTGAATGTACATACATATTAAACATAATGAAACATTCCACTGCAAACTTTGATTGTTCAGATTAGTTTAAATGAATGCAAAAAATATAAATGTTCATTCTTAATTTAATATGTTGTCATTGTATAGGTAATTAATTGATAACCGGCGAAAAAGAAACAAACAAATCAAAGCTTTCCTCGGATGTATATTAATATTATAGCTGTTAACTGGTGTGTTTACATAATTTTGATTTCGAAATATGTGGCGGCTTATGTATGTGGGAACCATCGTTAATGAACCTCGGGAGCCACTAGCTGAAGCTGTGAAAGGCGTACGTACATACCTAGCTTCAAACTACACACAATATTTGAAAGAATAATATATACCACCTTCGATGGATTCGGCGGTAACTTTGTGGAGATTTGTTGTTTATATAAAATTAGTTTTTCAATTTATTTCACCATTTGTATTACTAAGTGTAACTCGTATAATTATTTCACCACCTGACATCTGAAACCAAATAATGACAACAAGTCATTTTGTGACTGAATTTTTTGTATTAAAATTTCAATTTAACATCATCCAAGAAGAACAAAATGCGTATTACTGTTCTGAATACTACAAACCTGTGTTATCATGCAGTAGTTAACTTATAACCATAGAAGTAACCCACTTAAAATCTTTTTTCATTCAATTATTGTCGCACGATAGCCATTTACTCGAAAACCTCCCAGTGGGGACAATTTATAGCTATGAAGTTTTATGTAATAGCGTCTTCGAGTCAATGCGCCTTCAAAGAACAGGAGATGAGTCCTTATAAGGCCTTCGGGGACGGTCAGTTCACTTGGGCCTCCAAGTACTTCCAACTCGCTCGCCGGGGGCTCTATCGACGTGCGATACATCACAATGCCTCACCAGTCTGCTGTACATAACGACTTAGCAGATTGTGATTTGTTGGTGTTACGAGACTACATCTGTCCTATAGGAAATGGTAAGGGATTTACTTACGTGGAATTTATTTGAAATTCCTTTACTGTTCGGCGGATTCTTGGAGCTTATTAATTATCGTATAACACTTGGCCCCTCGGAAACACGGAAACATGAAAACTCAACACGGAAAACACATCGTGGAATACAAAACCGTACAAGAAGTTTGAATATCCTACAAAATGACCTATGACTTATGATCCATAAAAGGAAAGAAGAAAAAGATTATAAATAGGCGGTTTTCGACTTTCGCACCTAATTGATTCCTGTATGCAAATGTTGAATGTTCAAAAGTAGATTAGTGTAAAAAAATATCTAAAAGTGTTTTTTTATAAATTTGTCAAGAGATAGTTGAATACCAACCTTTTTTTCTTTTCTTGATAAAGAGTTCTATAACGCTCTCCATTAGAATCAGATTTTTCCATAATAGTCAAAAATTTCTCAAGATACATGAAGGCTTCATTCCAGGCGCGTGCGGTGGTTTTATCTCTTTCTCGCTCAATCAAATGAAACGTGAAGGTGCAAGCGTATCTCTTGTATCCTTCTTGCTCATACCCAAATTCGGTTGTGCGATAGAGATTGTGATAAGTCCACCGCACGCCGATGCTTCATTCATATTTTTGATTTTCAGTCTTGACATATTTATAATACATAAACAAACAAATAGGCAAACACACATCGCATCGGCATGCGTTCTAACACTCCTAACGCAAGACTAAACTTGTTTACGTATTTGAGAAGGTGACGGGAAGCGGAGGATAGAAAAGTCAGGGTATACACAGTTTTTCCATTATCGACATACATATATACGTGCGAAAGTCGAGGATCGCCTGTAGAGTACAATGCAGTAAATAAATTTTATATTAATTAAAAAAATCACCTTTCCTCACATTTACTAACAATCTTACTTGTTTTCTGTAAACAGTTTTTCATTTCAGTGAAACAGGTGTAATCGAATTCCGTGCTGTAAATCTTGGTAAATTTTTTCATAAAAGCACGCTCTTCCAATGTTTCTTCGATATGTCTTCTATCAGCCATATTCCATCCATCCTAAACTACCAAATCATAGACGTAATATTGTTGTTTGACATTTTTTCTAGTCCCGTGTTTTACCAGAATAAGTCTCAATTCATCAACCGTGTTATATTGAAACCGCGTTACTCAAGCATTGAGTCTGAATGTAATAAATCGGTAACTTTGTATATACCGCTTGGTTTTATGATAACTATTTCTCATCAATTAATTATCTCAAATCTTACGGAACATAGGAAACGCTAGCTTGCCAAAGCTGTGCCCCGTAACATAATGAATAAACCGCATACATTGTTGACGTGCGAGAAATATAAAGTTAACAATTGATTGGTTTGTGTCTGCTAATTCACAATGCCTTTAATAAGTAAGACAAACGTATCGAATTTTCATTAAATAAATTTTTAATTTCACATGTTTTGAAAATCAAATTCTACCAAGGGGAACCACCCTACACGACATCACACGATTTTTGGTAATTTTAATTCTCCAAAAACGGAACGATGGAAACGAATATCGGCTCAAACACAAATTATTTTATTTTGAAGATGTCATAGAAAAATTGGCAAGACATATTAGACAGTTATAAGGGGTTCGTGTGAACCGATCGAGCAGCTTTAAAGATATGACCTCCTAACGGCGGTATCTAAACAGATTATTCTACCAGAACAGCTTGTTACTCAGTTTCTCAACCTCTTTTACGAAAAGAGTAGAGATGTCAGGATATGGCTAGGAAAGAACTAGTGGTTAGTTAATCGCTCTCGCTGCTCCCTGTTTTTAAGATCTAACATCCATGCCTCCAAACGGTAATCAATAAATCGTTTGCAGCATCAATTATTGAAACTACCCGTACCGGGATTTGAACTCGAGACATCCGTAACCGAAGCGAACGAAATGACCCTTGCACCACGGTGTCGGCTAAATGTATAGTGTTTTATAATCTTTTAATTTTATATTGTTGTTCACATCGTTTCGTTTCATGCTTTCGATATTAGTATTTTTTTAATAACAGTCCCAACATGTTTTGCTAAGCCAATATTAAGTAGTTAAATATTATGATTTAATTTTTTGACCGCTTACATTGGTCACATTTTTCATATTAAACCAATATATGGCAACGAGTAATGCTGTTATGAATGAAATATTCAACTTATAAACGTCGAGTAATTGCAACCAATTACTTAAAATACACCATTATGCTTTTTAAATTTCAAAGTTTTATTACTAATTTTTAAATAACACAAAATTGTAGACACTGTTAGATAAATCATTTGTAATATCATCAATACATCTTACAGTCTTCTCTGAACTGTCAGTACTATAAAGAATGAAGAACGCACTATAAAATAGTATACCGGGATATGAACGGCTCTTCGCAATGCAAGAAGTGAAGACCGCATCCACTGCACTGTCCGCATGGCCATAATTTCAAACAAAGTTGAATCTCCTTATTCGTCATCATAGTTGCAGATGACCCAGGAAACGTTTAAGACAGTGTCGTAGGCATTTAACTTTAACTTAACATTGGTCGTTTAATCGACATTGTTTCTCAGTTATCTTTGCGTATAACATGATCATTGTTGTATGACATAAAAGTATGTCTAAAATTACTTGTCGAAGATATCACGGTAACACAGTAACGCCACGTCAAAGTTTTCATCATATCTGTCTAGACAATTACACATATACTATGTAGTTCTTGCCAGTTCTTTGACAATGAAAGAATGAAACGAATAATATCAAACTTTATCATTTTATTAAGACACAAAAAACGTAAGAAAGTTTGTAAAAAATATAGGCTACGTTTTTATAAGAAATAACATCGTCACAAAGTACATCAGAAAATACTTAATATTGACGGTACAGCTATTTATTGGTTGGAATGAACGACAAAACGAACAATAAAGATTAATTAAACAATATTAGGACCTAATTTGAATCGTTCAAATTTTGTACACTCCGATAATATTTTTCACAAACGACCCGGACTTTGCATTTATTTCGACATCTTCATGTATTCATGTGCACGGATAAACTAAAATTGACTGTTTCGAACGGACTAGTCAATTCGAATTTACCCATGAAGTTAAATTCATCTAGATGCCGAAAGGCGAAACAGGTGGGTAGTGACAAAAACGAGTACAAAATTTTAACGTTTCAAGTTCGATTTTAAAATTCCATCAAGTCGATATCGTAAATTAAGTAAATTTGGATTATTGAGATTTTGTACACTTCCATGTATTTTGTCACTAACGACCCGGGTTTCGCCTTTCGGCATCTTCAGGCATTCGAGCACACGAATGGACTCGAACTGAGAGACAGTAAACAGTGTCTAACGCTTATATAGAAGATACAAATGCGACAAATATCATTTACGAGGCAATACATTATACGTCTGAGAGCCACACCGATACCTGAGTTAAAATTTCGGAAATCGTCCTAATCCTTATTTTGTAAACACCATATTACCAAAGTGGCGAATTGCCGCCTTTCAACTTCCCTTAGAAATACCAGTGATTTCACAATTACAACAGTATTGTGGGTTTTGACGGGATGCAACTCGACGAATGGGTAAATTATATACAATCATTCCACATTTAGTGAAATCTGTTAGGTGTTTCAACGTATCGGATATAATAGCGGAGAATTAGGAAGGTTCAGCTGCTCATTCAAGATTGGTAAGGAGTATAACTGGCCTCTATTAATTTCTAAAATTTCCTGATAAAATAATTTATGATCCCCCATGTTTTTATGCAACAGTTTAACCCCATCATCCGCATTAAACGTATGGTTCTCCATTAGCAAGTGATTTGCGAATGTCGAAGTTTCTTTTTTTAATCTAAAGGCAGCTAAATGTTCTGATACCCTTATATCTAATGTACGTGTGGTTTTACCCACATAGAAATGTTGGCAATCATTGCATTGTAATTTATAAATACCAGATTTGTTCTTAAAGTTTACTCTATCTTTATTGTTAATAAGTAATTTGCCTAGACCCTCCCTAAGGATTTGTCTGTTTTATCTACTAGAAATCCACAAGCCCCCAAATTTTATGGGCTACCGAAAATTCACAAGGATTCAATACCAATTCGACCGGTAGTTTCATATATGAATGCTCCAGCGTATAAACTTTCCAAAAGAGCTAACTCTCTCATCCGCAATCACAGTAAATTCAAGCCATTGTATAGTATTAAAAATTCATTAGAGTTAGTAGATAAAATTAAAAATTATAACATTCCGTTAAACGCCAAATTAATTTCTTTTGACGTTGTTAGCTTATTCACTAATGTACCTGTAAACAAATGTAAACAAATCATCAAAGATACCCTTAATACGCGTAGAGTTAATCCTGTCATTACTACGGAATTACTTAATATATTAGACGTTTGCGTTGACCAGAACTATTTTCAATTTGATAATAGATTCTATGAACAAACCGAAGGCCTTGCAATGGGAAGTTGTTTGTCACCACTATTAGCAGAATTTTACATGAACCATTTAGAAAACCTTATTTTTAGCAATAAAACAGAAGTTAGAAACGTAGTTTATTGGTTCCGTTACGTAGATGACATCCTTTGTCTATTCAATGGAACTGAGAGACAAGTTTCTAACCTTCATAATTTTCTTAACTCACTAGATGATAAAATTCAATTCACTTTAGAAGTAGGGGGCAAGAATATAAATTTCCTTGACCTTAATATTGATATTAAAAACTCCATTCATGAATTTAAAATTTACCGAAAACAGACGTTTTCAGAAGCCGCGATTCATTTTAAGTCAGACCATCCTTTCTCATATAAATTGGCTGCTTTCCATTCTCAGGTTCACAGATTAGTCACTATACCTCTAAATAAATTTAATTTTGAAAACGAACTAAACATTATTAAACAAATTGCCATTAATAATGGCTATGAGGCGTCTCTTATAGATAGTCTTGTATCAAAAAAACAACGTAAATTAGCAGAAAAGATGCTATATTTCGGGAACTTGTCTAAAGACATAGACCGCCCTAGAATCTGGCATAGAATAAGTTATTTAGGTTGCACAAGCTTTAAAATTAAAAAAACAACTCGCTGATAGTGTTAGACCGGCGTTCTATTGCAAAAACTCTCTAGGCAAATTACTTATTAACAATAAAGATAGAGTAAACTTTAAGAACAAATCTGGTATTTATAAATTACAATGCAATGATTGCCAACATTTCTATGTGGGTAAAACCACACGTACATTAGATATAAGGGTATCAGAACATTTAGCTGCCTTTAGATTAAAAAAGAAACTTCGACATTCGCAAATCACTTGCTAATGGAGAACCATACGTTTAATGCGGATGATGGGGTTAAACTGTTGCATAAAAACATGGGGGATCATAAATTATTTTATCAGGAAATTTTAGAAATTAATAGAGGCCAGTTATACTCCTTACCAATCTTGAATGAGCAGCTGAACCTTCCTAATTCTCCGCTATTATATCCGATACGTTGAAACACCTAACAGATTTCACTAAATGTGGAATGATTGTATATAATTTACCCATTCGTCGAGTTGCATCCCGTCAAAACCCACAATACTGTTGTAATTGTGAAATCACTGGTATTTCTAAGGGAAGTTGAAAGGCGGCAATTCGCCACTTTGGTAATATGGTGTTTACAAAATAAGGATTAGGACGATTTCCGAAATTTTAACTCAGGTATCGGTGTGGCTCTCAGACGTATAATGTATTGCCTCGTAAATGATATTTGTCGCATTTGTATCTTCTATATAAGCGTTAGACACTGTTTACTGTCTCTCAGTTCGAGTCCATTCGTGTGCTCGAATGCCTGAAGATGCCGAAAGGCGAAACCCGGGTCGTTAGTGACAAAATACATGGAAGTGTACAAAATCTCAATAATCCAAATTTAATATTGAAATTCCATCAAGCACCCTCAGTCGATGTCTTAAATTATGTAAATTAAGTAATATTATTAAGACCTGTTTAGTTCAAATAGTGAAAAAATTGAACCGATGTAAACATCAAACAATTGTTTTCACCTCTGATCAAAACGTATTGGTTTTTACCTAAATATAAAATGAATTTACTTATTATTTATAAAAAAAAGGGAAAACATTAAGTTTTTTATCAAACAAAAAAATGTAAACCTCGCCCAAATTAATTATATAAGTAATATCATTCGAAATCTACATTAAATAAAAAATGGTTAAGCAATTACTATATTTTCCCTTTACCTTCCTTGTGTCCTGATTATTTAAAATCCATTGAAAGTATCTAGTCGAAAACTATTTGTTGTTTATAGAGAAAGCAAAATTAAAAAGTAGTATTAACATTTTACAGCACTTTATAACAGGGGTCTCAAAACTACCATCAGCGAGTACCACCAATCCGGACATCCAGACATGCCCGGTATTCAAAACTACAGTATGTTGGTGTGATGAGCTAGCAAGGTCTTGGCCCTTGGGACTTAGTGGAGGAGTCAGTGTGTTCCTTAGGCTAAAAAGTTTGGAGGTACTCCTGCCTTATAGAGTCCAAGAAAGCGAATACTCTATCACATGTACCAAATACTATTTTCAAAAGTGTTGAACGATCCTTTTAAAGTACAATGTACAACTTGTTCATATTACCACACGCAATCGATCAACATTAAAATTAATACATACATCGATGACCTCTTCTGACCTGACTACAACTTATGGAGAGTTCATCACAACAACATGGATGCAAATTACGGTGAAGGATTAACTTACTCGTAGACTTGGTGATGTAACGAGATGCCTTTGGAAGCTGTAACAAATTGAAATTATAATCTCAATATAACAGACATGACGAACTAAGAAAATATAAAATGAATATGATGACAGTGGATATTTGCTAGGGCTTTAAATCCTAGATGAAGTTGTTGATTCCGGGATTAAAGTATCAACTATCAGTGCCTACCAATTTCGCATGTCATTTTACAATCAGTTTTTAATTCTTTTCCTCTCATTATTTCTTAAAAAAACACAATGTAAAAAAAAGTTTTCATTACATTTCTCTTATAGTGAGTATTGACACGCCCCACAATTTAGAATATGTCCCTTCACCTTGAAGCGCCTTATTTATAAATTTCCGTTCGTAGGCATGGCATGGATCTTTGTGATGCCTAGAATTTCGACCGCAACGAAAACGATGAGCTAATCACCAATCCTGTCCTAACGCTATCCTTCTATCCCTACTCTCTTCGAATAAGAGAGATTAGGCAACTGAGTATCAAGTAGCCCTCGTAGAAGATCTTTTGTTGAGATACCTCCATTAGGAGTCCATATGCTCCATATTGGGAACGGACATGATTCTAGCTAAATATTAAATTTAAATCCACGTGATGGGTGCCGAATTGTGTCAAACGTTTTCTTACAAATAAAACCCTAGCGATACTACAAAAGCAAGGGTTAAAGGAAGGGATTGATATATAAGTTTCACTTAGTAATCATCCGTTTATTGACAGTCGTTAATTGAATGATTAAATAGTGAACAATCAATTCTGCAAAAATATTAATTATACAAAAAATATGAACCAATTGATATAGTAAATTGTACGATCTCGATAAAGTTGAACAAACCAACCACATCTTATTAAACACTTTTTGTCATTTCCATTACATATATTGTAATCAATTTTTTACTCTATATTATATCAAATTTGGATTATTGAGATTTTGTACACTTCCATGTATTTTGTCACTAACGACCCGGATTTCGCCTTTCGGCATCTTCAGGCATTCGAGCACACGCGTGAGTCAGTTCGCGTCCATTCGTGTGCTCGAATGCCTGAAGATGCCGAAAGGCGAAACTCGGGTCGTTAGTGACAAAATACATGGAAGTGTACAAAATCTCAATAATCCAAATTTGATATTGAAATTCCATCAAGCACCCTCAGTCGATGTCTTAAACTATATTATATCTGTTTTTTCTACAATATTGTAACCATTAAAAAAATACAGCCCATTTAGTGGTAAAAATTTTTTATTCCCGGAATCATTTGCTTGAGCATGTCCCGAGATTCCGACATTGTAGACCCTTCTTCATTCTATTTTGTACTTGTTATCTTTTGCAAGCCTTTCATAATAATTAATCAATTGCCATATGCTTTTTCGTAACATTTGATTAATTGCTAGAATATTATTAACATATGTTTTTTATAGTATTATTACGTTGGTGATTTAATAAATATTCATTTACTGCACACTGAAATATAATACGAGATATTAAGCCATGTGTTTTTATCTCGTTGCGTATGTAAATATAATATCATATTAAAAGCAATCGCAATCAGTCATTAGTTGCAGTTGACTGACTCTGCTGGATGCAAGCAAATTCCATGTTAAATTTACTCGGCGCTTTTTGTTAGCCCTGTCAAAAGAACATTATCTTATAACAGGGGTCAGGAGACCGAGGTAAATACTGTGTGCGAAAGGAAAATGTGAGTTAAGTCGAGTTAATTGAAAAACGAGTTAAACATTCTGAAATAACTACAAAGCATACATTAGAGGTCTGCACGGGCCCGGGCTCGGCATGGTAAAAACAATTCAGATTCGGGCTCGGGCCTGGCCTAGTTAAGGAATTCAAATTTAAGAAAAAATATTTCGTACTATGTTCGGGTCACGACACGAGTCAGCAATAAGGCAATAGTATTCACAACACAAGAATGGGCTTTTTCCGGGATTAGAAAAATAAATCTCTGGTTCGGGTAACAAGTATGATATTGAGACTCGGGCTCGGGCCTGTCCGAGCCTGAAGATGAGGGGCTCGGACCTGCTAATTTTATTAAATGTCGGCCCGTCCAGATCTCTAACATACATGCATATAATGACAAAAGGAAGAGTCGAATCAATGCTCCTGAATTGGTAAAATTCATGTTTAAACATCCCATTTTTCATCAAATTTCATACAAGTGCAAATCTTGTTTTGGTTCTCCTGAAAAGTTCCAAATTTAGACATAACTCCCTTTTTCTTTCGCACACAAAATAATCCCATGGAAACATAAAAAATAATATTTAATAAGCCGCGTTAATTTTTATTTTATGGAAATTTTATTAATTTGGAAATAGGAAATATACACCCAGTAACGGCAAGGGTGTAGAGGGCTTCAAACATCACATACACTCAAGTAATCAATACCTATATCCGCATATTATTATATTTGATTACCGAATTACTCTGCGGAAGTTCAGTATACAAGTTACATATGAATGTGAAAAGCATCTTTTCTACATTTAGCAATACACAAGCGACATGTACTGATTGTTCATCAGTCGTAAATGGTTTGAAAGCATGAGGATGTCGAAAGGCGATATCCGGGTCGTAAATAATTAAACGTCCTGTGTTTCAATTATTCATATAATATGATAATTGTTAGCCGACTTATTTGGTATTGATATCAAGATTTAAATTTTACCATATAAAAGCACTGACGAGCTTCCTACCAGCTTAGAATTTTAGCGACGATAAAAACTATTTTTTTTTAAATAGTGGCATATTTTGGCGAATGTCTTTTAAGAAGCATTTACCGTAGGTAATCTTTAAATTCAAACTTTTTATGTCTCATGTACCAATGTTTCTTACGAGGGTGCAAAAGCCTCCTTGTGTCTTTTTCTATATTCTAAGGATTTTGGAGGTGCTGCTGAAATCAGAGTGCTAGGTACCATCATTGCACTTAGCGATGATTTAAAGTTTGATGTTAAATTTCTCCCTTATTGATAAATATTTATTGAATAAAACACAAATTTGGATTATTGAGATTTTGTACACTTCCATGTATTTTGTCACTAACGACCCAGGTTTCGCCTTTCGGCATCTTCGGGCATTCGAGCGCACGAATGGACTCGAACTGACAGACAGTAAGCAGTCGCTAACGTTTAATTAAAAGTGTTTTAAATTGGTTATATTTTAATTATTATTATTATTGAACTGACTCATTTCGAGTCCATTCGTGTGCTCGAATGCCTGAAGATGCCGAAAGGCGAAACCCGGGTCGTTAGTGACAGAATACATGGAAGTGTACAAAATCTCAATAATCCAAATTTGATATTGAAATTCCATCAAGCACCCTCAGTCGATGTCTTAAATTATATGAATAAAACACATATAAAAAAAGTGTTTTTATTTGAAATTTCATTTTTAACTTGGGAGGGGGGGTGGGGATGCCCTGAATAACTTGACTGAAATAAAGGGCGCGTGGGTTTTTTATAAAATTCTGAATGGTAAGCCACTATTCACTTGGCATTTTACGATGGTAACTGTGAATACGGCCCTGGTCTATATTAAATAACCAATTTATACTTACGAAGGAATTCATACAAAAGAAATAATAAAACTTAATGTCGTATTTATTTACAAATGCATCTTCCATACAATGTTTTAATGCAGCTATTCATTTTTATTATCTTATATGGAAAGAAATATATCTGTGACTGGAAATAAACATCGTCAAAACATTCCCTGGAGGCAGGCGGTCTGGAAAGAAATCAAATATTTACTTTGGCGAGCTTTTTTAAATAATAATATTGTGACGGCGAGTCTGAAATATTAATCTTTATTGATTTCGATTCAATATTTACATTTCTTGTCGCCCGGGACGTGAGAAAGTTCGACGACTTCGCTATGTATTTCATACGGCATACAAACACGTACTGCCATTCGTATACATTTGTTGAAATCTTGTCAATGCATAAGTACATATCTATAATAATTTTTTTAACTATTTTGAAGCAAATAGACTCCTTATGAAGAGCATTTACGGTATTTGTTAAACAAGAACAAATCATTTGTATTCAAATATCAACATGATTTTTTGTCCATCACCTTTAAAGTGTTTTACTGTAAATTTTTGGCGGAAATTCATTCAATTTTATAAAAATTAAATACAGTTTGTTTATTTACTTTTAATTCATCTTTCTACTTCCTCAGTTTTTATATTGGTAAATCATGACCATAAATCATGTCGGCGTCCGTGGCGCAGTTGGTTTCGTCGCTGGCTACGGTTACGGATGTCTCGGGTTCAATTCCCGGTGCGGACGGTTTTCATAGATTGATCTTTCAATCGATTTATGGATTTCTATTCGTAGGCTGAGTCCTCCCTTCCACCAATCCCATCCTCACGGGGCGTAACGAGAGCGATTAGCTAACCACTAGTCCTGTCATAGCCATATCCTTCTATCCCTACTCTCTTAGAAAAAGAAAAGAGAGGTTGAGCAACTGAGTGACAGGCATTTCTCGTAGAAAAAATTCTGTCAAGATACCTCCATTAGGAGACCATATGCTCCACATTGGGAGTGGACACGGAAGAAAAATCATGACCATTATGAACGCGAAACCGGTACGGATCTAATTAAAAAACGTGGAAGTAAAAAAAAGAGTTTCTACTTTTTTAAATATGATTCTACACCACACCACAGTGTTTCATTGAGAAATGTGTTTTATTTTTATTAATTCTTATGACTTTTTAACAAGAATTATTGGCAGTTCACACCATAAACGCTATAATTAAGTCAGGGTGGGAGTTTTGAAAATATCACAGACGATCAATGGACACAAATCAATCGAAAACTTAATGTATGAATGTTTCAATATAGGTATTCGAAACCGTGAGTGTGATGACCATATGCCCCGAGTAGGGAGCGTATATGGTTACAAAAAAAGGCGAGTTGTAAAATGGACTTAAGTTAATAATAAAAATACCTTAATTTATGTTTTGCTTATTATTTTATGTGCCTACTCTAGAAAAGAAAGGAAAATATTCGTTTGGCGTTAACTTTGTAGAAATTTATATTTAATATAAAATTATTGCAAGAATATTTCCCACCCCACCCTTGATTTTTAAGTTGAGAATTAGAATCATTGTTTACTTTAGAAATAAATAACCTTGCGATAAAGTTAGTCTGAAGATTATTCTTGAAGAGGCGAAACACATGTCATATTTAGTAACACAGCCAGTGGTATAACAAAGGCAGGAACTTTAATTTTATATGAAAAATGAGTTTTGTGATTTATTTATTGAATTGTTGCTGACTTGACGGAACGTCATTGTAAAGAAGTTCTCTTTTTTTTAATATAAAACACATTTTGTTTCTACTTCTTCCACATGTTTACAATGATCAGGACTGGTTTCGCTCATCACGAGCATTATCAACTGATACAAAGAACAAAGAATTTATTAATTATATTTCTATTTATATAAATTTTATTTACTAATTTTCACCGTAACTAAACTCAACTCTTCTCTTACTCTTAAAATTCGGATTTGGTGAATGTTGACATTAGTAAAGTTAAGATAATTATTCATTCCGTTCGTAAAATATATAATTTTGTACATAAAAATTGACTTTGAAAATCCAAAGTGAACATTATAATTACGGTTATAATTTAATTGACTGTTGATATTTATAATGTTTAGTTTAGACACCAAAATTACTATTCAAACTAATTATTAACTGAACGCACGGAATGCATTTACTATCACATAGTAGAGAAATATGTTATCCTCTCAGTAACACATCCCTGTAATTACTATTCTCAGAAATTCCCCGAATAAAATCATCATTATTTCATAAATCTTTCACGATAATAACTATTGGATACCGAACGAAAGTTACCTCGCCGACTCAACACTTAATCTGTGAACCCGGCACCCTCTGCGTGGGTTATCCAACCTATTACTAGTTTATTGGGTTTCGTTTCTAATAAAAGAGTACCCAAGTGTTGCTCTAACACGCATTTTGGGCAGCGATTTGAAACCGTTTATGATTTCGTTTATAGTTTATTTTAGTACGCAAATCGTCGTCTTAAAGTTTAATGTTGAAATATACACTCTTGAACTTGTTTGGTATCAGGCACTATTTCACAAATAATTATTCCCTTCGCGAACACCTGATAACTTTTTCAATACTTGTTCCTGTCCTGTTGGATACATCTTCACATTGTGTGCTTGAAAAATGATCTGTCTGATGAATGTATTGCTTTTTTTTTATCATATCTGCTCCCAACGTGGAGCATATGGCCTCCTAATGGAGGTATCTCAACAGAAGTTTTTCTATGAGAATGTCTCTTGTTACACAGTTGCTCAACATCTCTTCTTTCGAAGAGAGTAAGGATAGGATTAGGACAGACTAGTGGTTAACTAATCGCTCTCGCTACGCCCCTTTTTTGAGGATCGAATGGGTGGGAGGAAGTTTTAGACATCACAAACATTCATGACTACGAACAGGAATCAATTAATTCGCGTTAAAGATCAATTTATGAGACTGTCCGTACCAGTAATTGAACCTGATACATCCGAAACCGTAGCCAATGACGTTACGTAAATTCTGGACAAAACAAGTTGGTACCAGAAACAAAGCTAATTAGAATTTACAATTGGTTTTTATCGATTTTTATCAGTTAAAATATGCTCACTAACTCTGTTTTTTTTTTAATAAGAAGTGTGGAATATTTACAAAACGTATTGTTTATGTAGGTTTTAATTCTAATCATGTATAATCGATTAATGACTTTTGACCAGATATAAGTTGGTAGGCAAGATAATTATTTGGAAACTAAGAAAGACATGTCGCGATATTAAGAGCTTTTCTTTGAAAATTGTCATTGTTTAACACTTATTATTAGTAAATTGCTTTCTTTTAAAACCATATCCGCTCTCTATTCGGAGCATATGGTTATCACACGGATCCTCCAAAATACTCTGTCCCCCGCCAGTCTTCTTGCTTCCTCCCAGGTAATTACAGCGTCCCGCAGAAACCGCCGAATACATCCTATGAATGGTCATCAGCGACTTCCAGAGTGACGGCTTTTATTTATAAAACACTAACCCTCGCAACCAATTCTCATTTAACAATTTATGCTCCGCAAGGAGTCCATATGCTTCACATTGAGAGTGGACATAAAATAAATATGTGAGACATTTCTCCTACACATAACGCTGCTTACTAAACATATTCAATGGTGACTGATTTGTGAGTCTAATTGACGATTAAGACCTGCCAAGCTTTGATGGTTTAAGACCTCTGATCAGTGGTGAAGTCGTCCGCCCACGCACGCATTAGATTAGTTCCAGGTTCATCCCATGATGACCGGCGCATTCATTCATTCAAAGTAATAATTGTACTCACGTAAGTCTACCATACTCATTCATATCCTGGTAGATCATTTTAATCGACCGATGTTACTAACTACTGTTCATTAACCACAGTGCCACATCAAAGGAGTTCACCCGCGATTGAAATAAAGTGGTAGCTTTTGTTTTAAAATTTTCTGATCTGTAGCCACTTAGTAGTAATTTAAATTAAAATTTACATAACGTCGTCTTCCTAAGAAAAAAAATATGTCAGTAGTAAGACCTACTAATTTTCACCATCGCTCCTAAGATAAGACACGGACACTCAGCAGCAGAGTGTTTAGTATGCCAAATCAAGAATTACGTGGCATAATTTGCCAGACGATGGAAACAGGAAACAATATTATTATACTTTTGTAACAAGTAACAACGTTCCAGGAAACAATAACATTTTTGACATAATATTAATTTCCATGATCCTAAAATATGTCATCGTCTTGTCAATTAAAGCTGGCTGCATAGGTGCGAAAAAACCGTTTGAAGACGACATTAAATGATATTTGTTTGATACTAGTGAGTACCCGGCATGCTTTGCAGTGCCGCTCAAAGAAAGAAAAGGTTTGTGTTTTAATTATGTTTATTGAAGTGCTTTTGTATTTTGGATATACAATATTTTTTTGTCTTTCATCTGGTGAGTACACAAATAAATCGGAAGGGTTTGTCCGAGATGTCATTGTTTGTACGCATTTAATTCTTTTTTTTAGATTTTAATTTTTTTCCTTAAACCTTCACGGGTGTGTGCACAACAATTCACCAAAGTTTCAACGAAATCGAATGAATGGTAAAAGAACGCATAGAGGACAAACAAACATACATTTATATATATATAGATTGATATTGATATATGTATTTGACTTAACTTAACATTATTAAGTTTTAAGTTATAAATTAAATCAATTAAAAATGGAACCATGACGGGAATTCGTTTCAAATTTATTGAAAGGATATATTATAAATACATAATATATTCAACATTCTTCTCAATTTTTTTGTAAGCCATGTCTGCTCCCAATGTGGAGCATATGGCTTACAAAAATATATCATATATCAACAGAAGTTTTTATACGTGAACTGTTCATTATTCAGTTTGTCAACCTCCTGTTTTTTCGAAGAGAGCTAGGGGGAAGGATAGGGCTAGGACAGGACTAGTTGTTAGCTTGTCACTCTCGCTACGCCCAGCTGTTAGCAATATAATTAGAATATTCTTGCGTAATCTATTTTTTTAGTGGAATAGGGAAATCGGAATCCAAATTCATTTGTAAAAACAATTGATGGAAAACATATGATGTGATTTTTGACCCGACTAGAATCCAAACCTAGTGTCGACATCATACTACAAATTTCCACTTGTAAAACGCAAAGCACGCCTCTCGTGAATTGAATATCTAAATGAATTATACCTCATACGATGACTAACTATGAAATAGCGGAGGCGTCAGGAACTCCGTCGGTTATTATTTCAAATTGTTTATTAATCAAGTTTATGCGTGAATCATCGGGGTCATATTCATATTGTATAATATGAACCGACCGCTGTAGAAGGTGTCTTATATTATAGTAAATAAACCGCATTATTTACTTATTCTACAGTCGTAACTTAATGCTATATGTCGTCACTTTCAGATTGGTATGTTGATTACGTCAAATCTAAGTGTTACAAAAGGTTTATTAGTATATGAATATCTTAGGAACATTATCTGCTGTTGGAGGTTTTTAACGAATGTATTAATTTTTTTTGGTAAATAAATATGGACGCTTTCGTGGTTATAACATACAACGGTTATAAAAGACTTCGGCTGCCATTTATATTAATGTCAAATGAGTTGTATCAGACTGGTAGTTTGTGGTGAAATTTCATGTCAGCATTATTGAATCGTAGAGTAACTTGATAATATACAGCGACCTTTCCATTTACACATGAAAATGTCTAAATCAGAGGTGGCGAAACTTTTCCTGTTGGTAAGCTGTATTCATCTATCTCAAGACAAATAAGGCTGCATTTAAGAGACGTTCATAAAATGTATGTAATTTATTTTGTAAATTAAAGAAATTTTTACACTTAAAAAAATTACAATCAGTCAAACGGCCGCACTTGAGACCCTAAGAGGCCGTATGTGGCCTTAAGATCACACGTTATTCACCCCTGTTCTAAATTATTATCTGGTAAATTTTGATTCGATAAATAAGATTCATAAAATGATAGGCCAATACACATTGGTGTACAATTTTCTCATATTTTTTTACATTACCTTTTGGTACTATCGAATCATATAGTTTCATCTCCGCTATTTGGTTATATTTTCAAAAATTTATTTTGTGTATTTACGTTGATTGTGTTTATCATAAAAAAGTTTGAAGTTTTTTAGAAATATAAAGTAGACATTATGAAAAGTCATTGCACGATGTAATATTTAAGCAATGATAATTGTTTTGATAAACCTGAAGAATTGAAATACTTACTATATTGCAAAAGTAATCAAACCTTGTAATAAATATTTTCAGCACAAAAATTCTATCTTTCTTCATTCATCAAGCGTTTTTTTTTTTGTAACTATTACCGTAGTATTTCTATAATCAAAACTGACATACTCGTTTAGCTTGAAGATGTTTTCAATAAAATAAAACACGTTTTACCAAAAACTGTTGATTCCATCTAAAATACTAAATAGATGTTCCAAGTATTGAAGTGGCAGTTACTTCAGATGTAATTCAATACAAAAGATACAATAATTAACATATTACACAAATTTTCTATTTTCATTCTAAACGTGTGATATAAAATACAGGCGTTTTGATAGCTGGATTCGTTCTGTGTGGGACAACCCGTTTACTCAAACATAAATTCCTGTCAAACGTTAGACGCGAGTTCGTTATATCATAAGCTTATTTTCTATGCGTCCAGACTAACAATTATAACAAAACGAACGTGTGAAAAGGTCGTTGAATGTTATACAAGAGTTTTGTTTTTTATTAAGGAATCTAGTTTAGTGATACAGATAAAATACAGTTATCCTGGTGGAACTGACGGTAGTAACGTCAGAAGCTAGAGATTAACTAAAACTCTTTTGTGCTTCATCAATGAGCTCGAACGATCAGGTGAAATAAATCGCTGGAAAGCAACTGGAATCCAAATTAAGGCTGGGTGATCCAAAATTATAAAGTGTTCTCGACTGATAATGTATATACATTGACTGTTAATTTTATAACAGGTGTATTTAACATGTGTCTTTAATTAATTGGTGTTGCCTAAATATTTTTACTTTAGGAGACATTACAACTTAAAATTAGATCAACATAATAAATGTATTATTATTAAAACGTCTGTTATTCTCATAACTAAAATAATATAAATAGCTCTACAATAATTATTGTCACCAAAAATATTTGAAGCAACGTGTACAACACAAAATAGTGCTTAACAAATGACAATACAATCGATGAAGTGAATCGAAAATCTATTGATAAAAGTTATTTGAATATATATATGAGTACATTGGTATCATAAGCCATCTACGAAAATATACAGCAGAGGTGATTTTTCATTTTATACATATTCCACACTGCATCAATTCAGGCAACCATGACACTTTAAAATAAATTCTAGCTCTGTGAGTGGTCAATGTGTATGTATATGTCCACTGATTTCGCGAAGATGGATGTTAAGTGTTTGCTTTAGAACTATATACGAACTTAAAACTCAAAAATGTATATGAAACCGTCGGATTCTGATACTTTTGATGAGTTTTTTGAAAGGAAGCATCACTTGCACTAACACAAACAATATGAAAATTACTTTCATGGGATGTGGCATTTGTCCGACATTGATACTAAGGTACTATATGAAGTATATATAACTACATTTTGTTGTGATATTATTTTCAAATTTAACCGTGCTTTTTTATAAATATTTTACTTATTTAAATGTTTATTTTTCTTTTTCAGGTAAGTACCTGCTCTCTCAATTATTATTTTTCCACCATCGACGAAGTGATATTAATATCAACCGACTTAATGTAAGTTCATTCTTGATGTCTTTATAAAATCTTTGATGAAAGTTTTATCGCTCTGTAAAAACTTTAATATCATGTTAAAATGTATTTTACTTAAAGGATTAAATGTTCATATTTAAATCATGATTGCATGTATATATATATATAGTTCATCCGTTATATTATATTTAGTCAGTCATTAACTTGTCCTATAATAGAAATGGACGAGAATTTCGTCCACATCAATAATTACCACAAGTTATATGAGCTCATCACAGTAAAGTTACAGAACTCCATTATTCATGCATGTGAAAGCTATATCCGCTTTGTGACTGCGAATTTTTGTTACCAATTTCGTTTATGAAAGACTATAAAAAGGGTCATTAAAATAAACTGTTAAAGGGAAATATTTAATTGAAACTGAATATACCACTCATTCTTTGTACCTATACAGTTACACATTAAAGAAAATATACTGAAAATTATCTTAACAATTAATCTTGTCTGTACAATAATACTGAACGGACCAATTCTATTGAAATCAATGACACAAATCCACCAATTTACTTTTAAGATGAATGTTTACAAGTGAAATGATAGTCAACAAAATTGGTCTCTCTTATTCACTTGCCGGTCCTGTAGACAATTTCATTAGTTGTATTTCCCATCGATATATTTACTAAGAATTATAATAGAAAATTATTAGATTAATATCTTGTAGATTTGCGAACTCATTCGAATTGACAGATTTCTTCACAACGCTGTAACTTTTTTAATTCTGAGGTATAATCATTTTTATTTAAGGATTGGAACCACTGTTTACCTTACAAATAAATAGCCTTTCGATACAGTTAGTGAAACGCTTTTTAGTAACACAGCCAGTGGAATAACTAATATTTGAATTTTATTTTTATATTAGATAAAATCTTCATTGTCCAGCTTATCACTTATAACTGGACATGTTTTTGCGCTTGCATTTTGTTGATTCGATTTAGTTGCGGTAAAGGCGCTATTATTTTTTCTCCGTTTTCTGTCTGGCGTTTGTGAGCATCCAGTGGCAGCTAGTTGTCATTTTTCTGCTTTTCTTTCAGCGTCGGTTTTTCGCAGCGCCATACGTGACGTTAATAAGAAAATGCTATTTTCTTTTTACTTCAAATATTTCTACAAAGGTTGTATGCTTTTCAGTTTTCCTCCGAATTGAAACAGTAAAATATTTCAACAAAATCTTATTATCTTGTTAAACTATTCTAGTTTCATTAATAAAGTCACAAAACTATTATATTTATTCTTTATTGAGACTAGTACTGAATTCTTAAATATCGAAACCGTGTACATATATCGAAGCCGTGCATTCAGTGCCTAAATAGGACTAATTGTGGCGACTCATATGATTGCCAACGTTATATGTTTTTATTTTTAAAAAATACGATATTTGCTAGATTATATTCTTTTCAGTTTTATTCGCATTCAAAAAACCGTTCTTTCTGCATTTCAAAATCTTTACAATTGTCTGTAAATCCATCCAAATTCAAGTTAGAAAAATGTTTTGTCTGAAAAACATACATATTTTACAGTGCATCAAGGTTCTATCTGCATACATAATTAAAAATACCACATGAAGGAAATCACAATCGGTCACAATACTTTAGTCCGGATTTAGGCATTGCACGACAATTTATTGCAAGGTTTCTTTTGCTGTTTTCGCTAATCGTTTTGCTTTCTACTGCGCCCTTTTTATCATAAGTCGCTAATTATTTGCCAAGGTTTTGCATTCGGACTGCCTAAATTTGGACTTTTTCAATCCGAGCGACGGGGCGTTCATTTTTTCAACATTGCTAAAATTCGGCATATTTTTTTGTGAACCTCGGATCATTTCAACAGTGGTCATATTCACTTTTTGCACTCTTGCTCGTTTTGAAATTTTTGCACTTCGACTGATTTAATGCTACGATTTCCGAGTGCCGGGGCATTCGTTTTTTTAACATTGCAAAATTTTCGGCAACGGTGTGGGGAAAAATTGACTTCTAAATTCGATTGCAGTTTCATCGCCAAGGTATCGCCAGAACTAATTAAACATAGTCATGGCTTGATATGAATAAATCCAATGTCAAGAAATGATAATCCTTAGTCAACTGAATACATTTCCGATTTACCACTTAATAATAGAGTAACTCCAAGTTAATTACAAGTTAATTGATAAAATTGACTGGTATTTACTAGTGTGAAAACAAAAATTGTATATTTTGACGACTTTTATTCACTATATTATATGGATTCGGCGGTAACTTTGTGGAAATTAATTTTTAATATAACATTTAATTTTATACCCTTATTCACATTTAATTACAATTTGTACCAGTTATAATTAATTGACTGATTACTCATTTATTTCAATTACCGAAAACTAGTTGATTTATACGATAATAAAGGAATTTATAGACGAGCTGTCCATCTATGCAAACCATCATATATTGTCAAATATTTTTAAAAATAAAACATAATTTGATTTGTACTATTTTTTATAAAGGTCAGGACTGGTTTCGGTCATCGCAAGCATTATCAACTAACGTAATATAAATCAGCGTTATTGAAATACAATAATTATTAAATTTAATATTCTCATATCAGGGCTATTTTTTGTGCGATTCTTGATCAATTACGTGCAATTTTTTCACGTCAGAATTGTAACCTAGCATCTATATTTTTGTAGAAATACATCTGATAAATGTTTTTTAATTGTTTATTATTCGTAAAGTAGTTGATATAGAGTCAAATTCATGTTTTATTTTTATCAAAATTCAACACTTATAGTCGGTTAAAGGTTTTTTAAAAAGATGCCACTGAATAGAAAAGCTGCGAATGTGCCTCACCCTTAATAATTTCCATCTATTGTATTTGCAGTACATGGCATAAGTCGTCGCTATCAAATTCGCCCAGCGTCCAGTTCATAAATTATAATGTCCCCGGTATTAGAGGCCAGCCGAGCAATCACCATAAATGCTCCCGAACATTCGGCTAATGTCCCTGAAATATGGCGGCATTCTGTAATATAGGGCGCATGCACATCGAGCCATTGTCCCCGAGGCTTTTTACGTTACGTCACGTAGATATTGTTTGCATTTTGACACTGCGATGCTCGAGTAGGAAATTGTATTTTTGCAGTTATAAGTTTTATCATACTCTTGATTTAAGGATTGCAATACCAGAAAAATAAGCAAAATCGAAATGCTATTATAATTGATTTGTTATTTAACTTAAAAGTGCATTGTTTTGAAACATCAGGTGACCGCTTCTTATCCTAGACATCATTGAAGGCACTTGTATTCAAACACGTGTTATTTATCACATAGATGTATTTTTGTTTTATCCCATACGTTTATTCAGCTCTTCTTCCAAAAGTTGCACCTATTATCATTTTTTTAGCATGTCCGCTCCCAACGTAGAGCATATGAGCCTCCCAATGGAGGTATCGCAACAGAAGTTTTTTCTATGAGATATGCTTCTTACTTTTTTCGAAGAGAGTAGGAGTCGAAGAATAGAGCTAGGACAAGACTAGTTGTTAGCTAATGGCTCTGCCTACACCCCGTTTTTTAGGATCAGATGAGTGGAGGGGGTTTTAGACATCACAAACATTAATGACTTCTTTCCATGTCCGCTCCCAATGTGGAGCATATGGTCTCCTAATGGAGGTATCTGAACAGATTTTTTCTATGAGAACTGTTTGTTACTCAATTGCTCAACCTCTCTTTATCGAAGAGAGTAGTGATAGAAGGATAAGGCTAGGACAGGACTAGTGGTTAGCTAATCGCTCTCGCTACGCCCCGTGAGGATGGGATGGGTGGGTTAGGAGGTTGTTTTAGACAACACAAACACTCAGACTACGAACAGGAATCCATAAATCGATTGAAATATCAATTTATGAAAACTGTCCGAACCGGGAATTGAACCCGAGACATCCGTAGCCGTAGCCCACGACGCTACCAACTGCGCCACGGACGCCGACATTCATGACTAGGAACAAAAACCATTAATAGATTTAAAAATCAATTTATTAAACTGCTCTCACTGGGACTTGAAACCGAGACATCCGGTACCCTAACCAACGACTTGCCGCGGATCCGACGATTATCAAATTAGCGATCACAAAATGTAACATCTCTGAAGCTAATAGAAGGTACTTGTTCTGATAAAAAGGTCTAATATGATAAAGTTAGACGCGAGAAAATACATTTAGAATGAACAAAAATTTATTAGCAAGACTCACACAGCAAGTGAAATGTGCAACATGGGGTTTCGTTATTCATTAAACATCACAATATTACTCCAATCGAGGACTGTCAAAATTCGTGAAATATTTTCAAACGATTAAATTCGCGATAGCCAACATACCTTTAGGAAAGTCATCTCAAAATCAACAACAGATCCTGTGTTTGTCAGCACTCGATTAAATTTATCGGAGGTTTAACTTTCAAAATATGTATCAAAGTTTGAGAAGGGTTACGAAAGTCGATGCGAATGACTTTAATTAATGCATTTCGTTGAATAAAAGATGAAATATTAAAGCAATTCATAAATTGATTTTTATCAGCATTCAGCAAAGAGATCCGTTCCTATATAAAATTAATTCTTTAGTCCGATGTGTGATATTTCTTGTAGGGTAGAAAATTATTTTATCCCTTGTTTCTTTCGGTTTTCCACCATTCAGAAAGAAAGAATGAACTATTGGCTATCAAAGAGTATGTGTATAAAGAGTCACTGCATAAATACTTACACTTATTCTACACAAACTTACTATTTTACGCTGCTATAATATATTGAGGTGAAACAAAAAATCATTAATACATCTTCTGCTTTTCCACTCCCTGTATTTTGTGCATATTTTATATCGCTTCATCTTGCATTTTAATTGAAATTTCTTAAACCGCTTTGTTGATGTCAATATGTTTTTGTGATTATTGTAGTTTATCTGGGCGTGAAAGTGTTACTTAACGTTTGCTGGATATAAAAGCGAGTGTCTGATAATATGGACCATAATCAGAGCACGCTTGAGTAATTATTTTCTCTTCATCATTCGTATATCAAAATACACGACTTGTCGTATCTTGGTATCCTTTCCTAAGCTGTTTTGACAATAATTAGTGACATACAAATCAACAGCTGACAGCTGAATGTGTCATAAAAGAGACTATTTATGAAACGACATGCTCCTTATTGAAAACTCCACACCTAATTATTGTCTTAATTATATTAATGATAAACATCGGTATATCGTTTGATATTGTAATACTTAATTTATTTATTTCATTTGATATTTATGAAATAATATAATATTTTATTGTTTCCTGGTTCTACATCTTACATCCTATGACTATAGCTTCTTTTTAAATTTTCATCATGAATTCTAATCTAGTTTATACGCATAAACATGTTGTGCCGGTAAACCTCGTCCACTTCTTATAAACTCCTGATGGAACATATCAACAGAAATTGTATTTTCGACAGCTGTTAGCTCTTCAGTACCTCAAACTCTCTTTTTCGAAGAGAATAAAAATAGAAGGGTAATACTTGGAAAGAACTACTGACTACCGACTAGTAGTTAGTAAATCGCTCCGTCTCGAGACTGGACAGGAATATGAACATGACCGACATCTTTTTCTTTGAACACAAATCTACGAATCGATTGAAAAACCAATTTATGGAATTATCCGTCTAGGATTCGAATCCCTGAACACCTTTCAACCGTATAGGATGAACGCCTGAGGTCGTTGACGACTCAGCTATCGGGAAATAAGCCTTGCCATTTTTTCATCGCAATATTCACACATTTATCTTAATTTTGCTGTACTATCATTGAGATTCATTAATTTTTTCGGTGTCAAACCCTTATTGATTGTACATATAAAAATATAATTTCTAATCATTCAGCTGCTGACGTCAAAGTTTTACTGAAAAAATAACTAATATTATACAACTTTTTGAAACCTCGTGATAATTGATCAATAAAATGGCTTCTAGGTCTTAATATTAACGTATCAAAAAATAAATATATATAATTTTTTTTGTATTCCTACATGATGTTTTGTTTTATCGGCTCCATTATAATTATAACACAGCGTATAAAATTGTCTTTGAACAGAAAAGAAAATGAAGATTGTTTCAAATAATGATAGTTAATCATAAGCCAGGCATTCATATTCCGATAAGGTAAGGATTTAATATCTTATTTACGAAGATACAAATCTGTAGCACCTGTGCATTTTCATCTGATAAAATATACAATCGAAAACGACTTTTAATACAAATTATGAATAGCTAATCAAAAAGTAAAATGAAGCGTTTTGAGAGTGTGACCGATAGTTTGTTAATCATTATCATTTTCCTTTACATCATGTCCTGTACAAGAGGATTTCTCTTCGAGATAAATATTGTATAAAGCTGTTAATCATTTTTATTATTATTTTGAATAACAATTATTCTTAATATATAGGAATCCTCCCATGTTAACTCCGCTTTAAAACATCAAATCGCAGCGCTTATTTGTAATATAATTTATAGGGCGTTTTAAAGCTATCATAAATCCCAAAAAGGTATGTATTTCTTAAAATCGTGAGGTATTAAGATAATGACTTCCTTCATTCTACTAGATACCTAACTTAGCCACTTTGTACGATGAAATATTTCAACAAATTAAAAGTCTTAACGAGGGAATTAAAAACTAATTAACATTTTTCATATATTTTTTATCTTTAGACTCTTTTTTCGAAAGCAGTCTTTACTCGCACAGCTACGTCAAAAAACTTACTTCATAAAAAAATCACAGATTTTATAATTCAGAAGAGGTCTTCTAAACTCGCGGCCCGCGTTCAGCCTTCGACATATATCATCGACTACAAGTATGTATAACGATAGTTAATCCAATTTACTGCATATGAAAAATCCTTTATTTTACTGGTCCGGTGACGACATGGAATATTTTAAGAGTGTTTCATGTCAAGTTAAATCAATAATAATACAAATAAATGTTGACGTAGACTTTTAAAATAAACTTTAAACAGAATTACTTAGTTAGAAAAATTTGTCGATTGCTCTAGTCAGAGATAGTAACGATGGCAGTTGGGATTAGAAAAATAGTTGGCTACGATAACCCCTCTACCTTTCGCTTTTTCAGATTGGGGTAAACTTGTTGGGAAGTCTGAGACGGGATAATAACGTCATACACGTCCACGACTTTAGATGCTAGTTCATTACTTCTTTGAAACATCAATGTACCGTCTTTTTTCGAAAATAAGACATCCTCCGAAAATAAACTCTACCGTGATTTTCAGGATTTTTTGGAATATAAACTCTTCCCCAAAAATAATCCCTAGTTAAAATAATGTGAAAAATATAATTCGTGAAAAAATGCTGTTGAGTTTAGTACCTCTAGCTGGCCTAATATTTCCGAGAATTGTACAGCGTGGAACAAAAAATGTCTAGAAATACCTTGTTTACTTCTGCAGTTCGTTGCAAGCAATGCACTTTTCAGGTGCCGAAATTAATTCCTGGAATCTAGATTGTAGAATTTACCTAACTAACAATATACGGCAGCAGTCTTAATACAGTGCGGTCCTGTAAGTCTATAATATAAATAAAATTAGTGCAAAAAGAAATAGCTATTCTGTCGAGTACAAAAAGGATATCGTGGTGGACTCCTGGGACGTAAATCTTGTAGCCTTCTGTAAGAGAAGACGTTGAATCTCCGTATGGTTCGAAAATGGCGAGTAGACTACGACAGTGTGAAATATTAAACTAAAATATATAAATCTACTTATTGTGCTTGAAAAGTAAGCCCTCCCTCGATAATAAGCCGTAGCACGTATTTTAGACCAAAAAAGAAAGTAGGACAGTGTCTTATTTTCGGAAAAAGACAGTAGTATAAATGTATCCGCTCAACTAAGTTGAAGAAATCACAATAGGCTACAGTCATTGAGACTTTCACTCCAATTATCGCTAGTTGAAAAGTCTTTGGCGGTTAACAAGCCCTGCATTTGATCTGAACGCATGATGGATGACTTTTTTGATGAAAGAGTAAAACCGCGTCGTAAACCACATAGACCGACCGCCATAAACGCGTCCGCAGGTCCTTCCACTCGTTTTATTTATGATCTTTGAAGATGCGTCGTGGCGGTAGTTTTACCGTGTAATACGTACTTTACAAAGAATGTCACTCAGCTGTCAAGTGTGTTTCCGTGTGTCCGCTATTTTTAAACACTTTGACAGTTGACACTCGGGGCACTTCGAGTGGTCGGCTATTGACATGTATACTGCTTTTCACGTATATTCTGTGATAATATTGACATTTCAACAATAATTCAACGAACCTCATCGCAGGAGTTAACGCCTAATAATGAATGCTTTTATTAGGTTCAATAACAAGACGGAAATGGATAGCACATGGTGAAATAAAGATCCATTTGAGCTCGACAGAAAAGTATTCTTCTTTGGGTGACGTCTCCTATAGAAAGATGGCGACGAAATTACTGTCCGTCAATACAACCCGAGCCCGTTTTATTTGATCATCCAAGACTTGGAACATTAAATGGATTATTAAAAGAAACTAATTGCCACTACGGCTTATAATAGCCAAGCCGCCATATAGCTTGAAATTTTTAAGTCACATCACTCTAGAAGAAAAGTCACCATATTGACCTTACCGGGGCTCGAAATCAGACTCATCTGATCTCTAAGTTTCGTAGCCCAGAGAACCTATTTCTATTAAATTGATTTAGAATTCTCGATTCTGGCATTAAAAAGATGAAATTGAAAGAGTTGTCGATCAGTACACTTGTGGTTTAATATATAATTTAAATTGATAACTTTGTTATTCCTCTGGTTGTGTTATGAATTGTGACACGTGTTTCGTATCTTTGAGACACATCTTTTGTTTGAAGAGTTGTGTTTTGTTTCCTTCTTAAAAGCGAAACACGTTACCGCTGACTTCATAGAAAACATTTCTATCTTCTTTTTTAAACAAGATTTACGTTTTCTTCTTGGTTGGAAGTTGTCTGATATTAAAATATATTTTCTTTATTGAGAGTTGGCAAAATCAAAAATAGGTGATAGATAATTCTTCTGGAATTAAATACACACAAGCATTGAACGAATTGACATTTATTCGTCAAACTCGATTATAAATAGTAACAAATATTTATTTCTTTTCATCTTCATCTGAAGATACGTATGAAAGATGTGAAGCCGTTTTACACCCATCAATTTTAATTCAATATCAAAATGTAATGTCTCTAATTTTCCTAGCTGGGTTAGGTGATCTTAACATTTTAAAATTATACCAACAAATATATTTACATAATTTAAGTTAGTGACAAAATACATGGAAGTGTACAAAATCTCAATAACTCAAATTAAATATATTTACAATGTTATGAGGAAAGGGAGAATATTGCGTCCCCCACAGATTGTCCTCTTCGGAGGTGAACCGACGTGAACTTGCAGCGTGACACAAATTCGAAATGACACATTAGGAAAACAAATGCCGCCAACCTAACGGAGCGAGTGCGCATAACGACATGCGCGTGCCGAGTTCGATCACCATCAAGATCTCTCTCCGAAGTCTTCAAGCTTCGATTATGAGCCTAAAACTTCGTGACAGCATTACCTTATCGCTGTCTTATCGGCCTTTGTAGATTTTATATCTCTTATCAGGCAATCTTAAAGACGTTTCGGGGACATTTTTAGGCGTCTCTAAACCTTTTACCTACAGCTTCCAGCAAACGTATCTTTAACGAAAAGTAGTTTTTGTATTGAGAAAAAAAGTAATGAAAGTAATATATTTTTTACGTGTATTGAACTTAAGTATTTCACATTATGGTAAAGTAAATGGCATTGTTTATACGAATTGTTGAAATTTGGTACATTTCCATGTATTTCGTCACTAACTACCCGGGTTTCGCCTTTCGACATCTTCATTCATTCGAATACTCGAATGAACTCGAACTGAAATCGAAAGCAATGTTTATATTTGCTCGTGCTAATACTAATTTAACGTAACTCTTTTGTTTTTTTTTTTGTAGGGTGAGTAAAAATAAATTATAAATCGAAGCGTTTAAATTATAAAAATAATAGCATGTTTTTTTTTTTAATCGAGTGTTTTTGGATGCATCATACTATGACAAGAGTCAAAATAATTCTCTTACAGTTATATGGAACACCATTCTTCTACGGACCATGTTTAGGGATACAGTAGTAATTAGATTATCTGCCTACTATTGACAAAACAGTTTTACGAGATTACGATTCTAATATTTCGATAGAGGAGAACGAGTGATTTTCGTGCGCTACAAAGATTAGGTCGTTTAGATTTGTTCGTTCACAAACAACGCATTTTTACTAAAAAATCATCAGCCGACGAGCAGCGATAACAGATTGAAATTCTAAAACTTCGGAACTATACAAATGCTGCCACGCTTCCACCGCGACAATGTATTCCCAGACATTTCCAGAAGATAAAACTTAGAGCTTTTCTACATTTTATAAATGGATTAAAGTGTCCATGGCATGGAAAGTCTTGTTCTTCGTTCCGCCTTAAACTGCAGTTGCCAGGTTTTATTATCGTTTCACTCTGCCGCCTACCCTTCGCCAAGAAAGGCGTCCGCCGCCCTCTTGTTAAATAATGATTCCGTTCACCACCATACAGAATATAATTTAAACAGAAAAAAATAACACTCGAACATAATCATTATTATAATGTTAACAAATGTATTGTTCGTTTTTAAACCATGTCCGATCTCAATGTGTAGTATATAGAGTCCTAATGGAACATATCAACAGGATCTGTTTTTGCTTGAACAGGATGAAAGTCGTTGGTTCAAACTCTCTTTTTAGTGAATGCAAGAAAGGTAGGATGGATTAAGAAATGTACTTAATGTAAATTTATCACTTAATATTTCTTCTTTTGAAAAAGATGTATTTGTGCGGAACCATATTACCAAATTAGTTTGGATACTTCTGCAATTCTCTTCAACAGCAGATTCCTTAAGGAAGACACTATCACTCTGAATTCAAGTTCAGATGGTCACATTTAATCCGCATAATTTCTCCTTCTGATTAATATGCCAACTTCCACCAGCTTTTAAGATAATATTTGACAACGGAATAGATTAGTGTAATTAAGACATCGACGGGTGATTGATGGAATTTCAATATCAAATTTGAATTATTGATATTTTGTACACTTCCAGGTATTTTGTCACTAACGACCCGGGTTTCGCCTTTCAGCTGGCTTTAGATTAAAAAAAGATGCTTCGACATTGGCAAATTACCTGTTATTGGAGAACCATACGTTGAATGCGGATAATAGGGTTAAATTTTTGCATCAAAACATGGGGGATCATAAATTATTTTATCAAGAAATTTTGGAAATCAATAGAGCTCAGTTAAATTCCTTGCCAATTCTGAACGAACAGCTGAATCTTCCAAACTCCCCGTTGCTGTATCCTATACGTTGAATCTGGTTGACACCTAACAGATACCACCAAATGTGGAATGATTGTATATATTTATCCTTTCGTCGAATTGCATCCCGTCGAAACCCACAATGCTATTATAATTGTAAAATCACTGGTAATTCTAATATTAGTTGGAAAGCGGCAATTCGCCACTCGGTTAATGCGTTGTTTAGAAAATAAGGATTAAGGCGATTCTCGAAATTTTAACTCAGGTATCAGTATGGATACTAAACTTATAATATTTTATTTGTCGTATTTGTATCTTCTATATAAACGTTAGACACGGTTTACTGTCTGTCAATTCGAGTCTATTCGTGCGCTCAAATACCTGAAGATGCCGAAAGGCGAAACCCGGGTCGTTAGTGACAAAATACATGGAAGTGTACAAAATCTCAATAATTCAAATTCAGAATAGATTAGGTTAAACATATATTTATGTGTAATAACGATACAGGTTGACTATATTGTGATTTCTATAATTTGGCCGATGCATCGAAAAACATTGTCTCGGATGCGATGTATGACGTATCGAGCATTCTATAGAAGCTTCACCGTTTTACCCAATTTTCATGATTTTGAGTATCAAATTTATTTTTTGATAAAATATAAACATTCATGCAGTATCGCATAAAGAAGAATGTTGTCTAGCGGAAACATTCATTAAGGAATATCCTCACATTCTTAAGATTTTAAGCTTATGAGGTGTTAAACCAAAAAACCGATAAATTCACATTTTTTCTAAGCATAACAAAAAGTACATATATATATACTATAAGTTATTTCACATTATATGTAATGATATAAAAATACTTTGTAAAACTCGACAAAAGCATACGAAAAAAATGTTTAAACTTTTCCTCAGTTCACGGAAATCACAAACAGAAACTGATATATTAAATGCCGATACGTCCAATTTTAATGAGCTTACGTTTTTTGCAATTGGCGGCTAACTTTCTATTAAAATGAGGCATTTGTTTTTAATTGTAAATTCAATAAAAAAATAAACAATTGATAAAACTTATAATTTATTCGTGAAACACAAATACTTCGTTTACTACATTTCAAAGTGGACTTCAGTTTTTGCTTTCAGAAGTCTTATATTGATAACATCGTAAATTATTTACGTCCTTCCGTCTTACTAATATGGACAAGAAATCCTGTTATTCAACATGCTTTTATGGTGCAGTGGACAAACTTGCATACGATTTCAAACAGTGTAGTGCACGGAGTTATTCCTGTGGGGATAATTTAAATTCAACGGACGTGCAGTGCAGACAGAGGAGTGGGATGCGGTAACCTGACAATCTTATATATATTTTTTTTATTTCCATAACGATCTGACGGTGCTTGGCGCAGGAACAGTCAGATCCTTAAACTGACTCAACGCCACCATATTCCTGGACCGTAATGGCCGTTGAAATGGTAACTAGTCCATGTTTTTTTTTCTTGTCGCATCTGCACATTTCGCTGTTATTGCTTTATTATTCAAACAAAACATGGGTTGTCGCTGTAAAACGCGCAATGAATGCAAATAAATAATGTAATGGGTGACAGTGCGGTTCTGTTCCCTACATTATAATCAATGAACGAAACAGGAATCTACTAATTTATAAACTAAGCTTTAAATACGCCTAGTCCAAGGAAACAAATTTTCAAATCATTCTAGTTAATTATATAACTGATCTCCATGAAATATAGTGCACAGTATTGCACTTAAAGTATCACATTGATAAACTAACCAGTGTGTGTCAAAAATTAATGAGATTTTATCTAAACCAATGCCAAACTAACAACATAATGCGCACAATTTGCGATTGGATTTATTGTAACATAACTTTGTGATTGATATTTATGATGTTTGCTTCCGTTTTACTCCATTTTTTTTAAACAGAAAGAATCATTTACCGTTACAATGTTTACAATAAAAATATACTATTATTTCATAGCTAATAACTCGTTATCATTTATCATTTCTAATTTTTACTATCCGTTCGTCATATAGCATTTTTACGGGTCTAAATTATAACCAGTTTTAAAGGGATTCAATTGGAATTAACTCATTAAAACCACATTGTGATGTAGTAGAAATCAAAACAGTCCCCAAGATTTCCGCGGCATACCCCACGATAATCATAGATAAATGGGTATACCAAGATATTAGATTAAATTATGTATTGCATGTGTTATATAAACATTATAAAAGAGTTTTATGCGT
Source organism: Himalopsyche phryganea (assembly GCA_022494535.1). Taxonomy (NCBI): domain Eukaryota; kingdom Metazoa; phylum Arthropoda; class Insecta; order Trichoptera; family Rhyacophilidae; genus Himalopsyche; species Himalopsyche phryganea. The sequence continues at coordinate 6,519,638 of JAGVSL010000002.1, read as the reverse complement.
TGGCAGATAATCAGATAATACAGAAAAATAACCTGATTTTTTGCAATGAAACAATGCGCCGTGGCACACTAGCGGTTGCAGCGCGCTGCTTTAGGTGACGTAATTTAATTTTGAAAACTTTATCAAGATGTTGCAGTTTTTCCGGCAAAGGGGTGGCGAATATAATTATTATTATGGTGAAAGTTTTCGGTCACGGGGTAAAGAAAAAGATACTCGGAAGAGGGTTGGGGAAAAACTTTTCAGTGGGTCAGAGTAGGTGTTCGAACGACATGGCGTGATTATAACTTAATTATTAAAATCGATAAATAATCGCTTTTATTTCTCACTTTAGTATCATTTGAGCTGTAATTTCAGAAGATAAAGTTTTACGTCATTGTTTTTGACTAATGAGAATTGTTTTGCAGCATGGCCGTTATGTTCCATAATTTATTTAAAATCAGGAAGTTTATGCTATCTTTTGTCAAGATCATACAGATAATTAAATAACTGTCGTGCATTATTTACTAATTCCGAGAAATTTGAATTATGGAGATTTTAATTTGATATTGAAATTCCATCAAGCACCCTCAGTCGATGCCTTAAATTCCGAGAAGCATTAAACTCATCATTTGTCACCTGACATCACAGCGTTTATACATACAGCGATGGTGGGATGTTGAAATAGATATCAATTATAGATGGCAATACGTCTTTTTAAATACTGTATTATTTTGCCCTATTATAATGGATTTCTACCAATTAAATGACAATTCAATCAATGAAATAAGAAAGTCATCAAATTTAATTTTGTATTGAAAATGTAGTGTAAACATATCGTTTTTAAGAACCGTTACGTAATGGATGATATAAGGATCATCTAGATATAAGGTTAGTTTTTTTAAATGTACATAAAATACACTAGGCACTTGTATTTTTCATTTTTTAATAATTTTCTTGTTATTCTGGATGATAGGGTTTGAATATCTCCAAGAAATATATTATTTCATATCACGATTTATTCGACTAAACGTTTTATTTGTGTCTGTGGCGGATCTTTATATTTATGTTCATTCCAATTTTGGATGTATAAAGATTTCTGTTGATTATAATATATATTTTTTATTTGTATAGCGGCAATAAAAACGACAATCCACAGACTATGGTTATTCCTTAGATTGAATGAACCATAAAAAATGAATAATGCATGCATCATTCATAATAATAAATATTTATTTAAGCGCATGTGCATACATAATAAAATATTTACGTCTCCGCCTTCCACTCCTTTATCAGATGTATTGCATTGCATTCACGAAAGCTCGAAATGAGAAAAGTAAACAAGAATGACCCCTCGCTACTGCTCGCAGTTACTTTTATTTGATTTCCAAGTTAAAGGATAGTTTTCTTTTTCCATGGTAACTCCGTTAAATTAATTAATTATTAAATTAAATTAATTATTTCCGTTAAATTAATTTGGCTTATTCAACAACAACTGACAAGAAAACGCGAAAGATTATTGAAACTTATTACGGTTTGGTTCAACGACGAGTTAGTGACATACCAGAAGTAAGTTATATTGATAATACGAACATGGAAAGAAAATCGTCCCCTTAGGATCAAAAAACCTATCTCAATTTTATGCGATTCCGATTTACTTTTAGTATTGGACATAAAATGATATAATACTGTAAGTGACAATGAGACTAATCGAAAGTATATCTGATATAAAGATAATTCAATATTTTTCTTGCGGAACACGCTTTTATGTTAATGATTGATTACTTGGGAAACCTTTTTAGGCGTAAAGTAAATAAAAAAATAGATACCTTTCTTTGACTCAAAGGTGCTGAAATGAACCTCGATATTTATTGTTTTATTTAATTTATTTATGTAATGTATATATATATATATTAAATTATTAGCAATCTTTTAAACACTTTATGTTTTAATTATTCAAATTGAGTGGCTTATCGTTGTTCTTCTGATGTGGTGGGCAACGTTTCTTGAAATTATGTTAAAACTGTTTACTTGTCATTGGAATACAATGATATAATTTAAGACATCGACTGAGGGTGTTTGATGGAATTTCAATATCAAATTTGGATTATTGAGATTTTGTACACTTCCATGTATTTTGTCACTAACGTCCCGGAAGATGCCGAAAGGCGAAACCCGGGTCGTTAGTGACAAAGTACATGGAAGTGTACAAAATCTCAATAATCCAAATTGGAATACAATGAGTTAAATGCAATTGAATTCGAATAGCAGTCAATAAAATTCGTAATTGTCCTATGATAATCTAATATATTTTAATATAAAGTGTATTCAAATTACCTTGGTTTGAATCCGTCAGCACCTTGGTTTATACTAATAAGAAGATTTTCATGGTACATTCTCTTTTATGTGAATGTAATATTTCGTGTGAACATTCCGGTTTAACCTTTAATTAGGTTGAAGAGGTAAAAAATATCACATCATTAAGTCGTGGGATAAACGATTCTTTGACGTTCATATGACAGGGGGGACCTTTCAAAAATTGCAAAATCGATCCCCATCGATGAAAGACGACGCTGTAAAATGAAAGACCATCGAACAAAGTAATGAAGGTGATTTTAGGGCAAATAAAATGCTCACACTATTAATATAACGTGTGTTTATTTAATTACCAAAATAAACTGGAATTTTTTATTCAATTTCAAAAACTTGTAACTACATCATATGAATCTACTATTTCCAAGCCTGGCTCATTCCAATATCGTTGAAAAATGAATTTGTAATGACATTTTGCAGAGAAAAATACATTCAAAAAGTAACCTCATTATACCCAAAATATCATTTGAAAATAATGGGAAACTTTCAAACGTTGCTTATTCCACAATCATTAAGCGTTAAAGACGAATTGTTTGAAGACGTAAGCCATTGTAGCTAAGCTTTGGCGTCACGTGGTTAATATATCATTTGGTTGCATCCTTACAAAGCCGGATCAATCCGAATTGTTATATCGTAGATTTGCCCATTCCAACAGTCACATTTAAATTCATCTTAATTGAATACAACATTAAATGTAACAAGATACTTTATCCGGATAAAGATGAATAGTTTTCCTTTTTTTCCATTTTAAATATGCTACACCACAACTTAATAATATTTGCTGTAAAACGGTGTATTGTAATTTTCCGCAAAATAAGTTTTCGAAGTGAACCGAGTTGGCAAATAGTTGCCTAATATTATGATAATGTAAACTTAATAAATGTATAAATACACGGAAGACGAATACCGCTAGTTTGAAAGCTACCGGTAAAAATTTCCGTTGTTATCATAGTTCCCGATATGTTCGAGTTTGGCAGCATGAGTGATAAAAAAACAGTAATTCATAGCTCATAAACCTTGATAGTTTGAAAAACCCATACGTTTTATATCTTCCACTATTGAACCTGTGTTTTAAAACTAAAAGATAAGATGCTACCCCTTCAAAATTTCATTCTCGGTGCAGTGCACTGCCGTAAAAGCAAATGGAAAATAAAAATGAATATGCAAACTACGCCGTCTTGCGCTGAACCTTCTCAGGGAGAACTCCTATAAGACATCCGTGATTTTACTACCCTTAGCTGGAAAATATCCAAAGGTCGTGGAAAAAACTATTTTTATCCATGTCATTGTGACCTTCGGGAAGTAACTTTGGATATCACACTAAATAAATACCTATACACAGTTTCGTAAGATTTTAAACTACGTCGAATCGATTCTTCTTATTTGATAGTTTAATGTCAACGTTATAGTTTAAAATCCTAAGGCAATTCTAAAAATGCTTCTCAAAGAGACAATTTACATGCCACTCGTCAAATATCATCACAATGTTATCAATTTTATATAAATGTATTTCCACGAATTTGCTGCCAAATCACCATGCTGTGAATTTTTATTTTATATTAACGATGTTTCCATGGCTAAACAGAACAATTTGAAAATAATATTTTTGTCTTATCTATTATTTAATGAACATATAAGAAATAAATAATATATTTGTTTATTTATATAATATTAAGTAATTTATAAAAACAAAAAACTATAATTAATTCTAATATGCAATTTGAATGTGTTTATTGTAGATATTAAACGCAAATATTTGAAAACGACCATACTTACTGTTTATTTCATATAATACAAGGCATTGATTGAATTGGAATTTAAAGGAGCATTTCAACATAGATTTAAGGAACATGTAAGATCATTCAAAAATAATATTCTCAGATTCTCTATTTTCTAACCACCTCTTGGAAGAAACCCACTACATAACCGCTAAATCAGCTCCGATATGCTTACATTTGTGTGAAAAAAGTCTCAGGGTGAATCTTTTGGAACAACTCGAAATTAATAGATATAATCATGACAATAATCTCTTTAATGACCAAACAAATATAAACCCAGCACCCTTACTGAAACCATTACAAGAAGCCCATGTAATTACGCATAATCAGTAAAATTTAAATACATTTATTTTAACTACTAATTAATGACAGCACGTAAGCGCCTTTTCTAAAAACACAATTATTACCTTGAATGATTTAATTTTAAAATAAACATTATGATGTTTAAATACGTGAGATTACATGATATTGTCTATCTCTTCTAAACAGTATATATAGCTAAGCAAAAATAAGTTTATGTATAGTTCTGATCATGGCATAAAGCCGAAATAGCTATCAAATACCTGATAAAAAATTTGTAGAACTAAAAACTTTGTTATTTTATCCTATTATAATACAAGGCACTTTTTTTAAATGTTTTAAAATTTGTTTGGAAAAATATATCTGATAAAATTTTCACAATCGGAAAAATCATAAGAGGTAAACTCGATGAGAAGTCACTCATGTCTGTAATCATATTTATATACTCAATAAATAATAGATACGACAAAAATGTTATCTTCGAATTGTTCTGTTTTTCCCGTTCTGTTTCGTCATGTTCTGTTTAGTCCGATTACCATTCACGGTGCCTATAATAAGCCTATTTGAAAAGTCAGTTTTTTGACGACAAGTAATTCACTTTCGTGACGACAGTTTTGTCAGGTTTCAATATGCAGTATGCTAAATGTCTTTCTTCCAGTTGACGTTCAGAAAAGATTCGTTGAAAGTCAACCTTTCTAGAGTTAGTGTATAAAGTAGGAGAGTAAAGATTTATCCAGTTATCAAGAGCAATTATTAGAATATCTCTTCAGGAATACAACCGCCCTCTTGAAGTTAAGATGCATTTATTTTTTAATAAAGAACTCATTTAAGGGTATACTTTATATAAAATTATTTCATTTCCAAATACCTCTTCATATTTTTATTTTCATCCTTGTATTTTTTCAGAGCAAAAACAGTGTAAGTGATTTTGAATTTAGTGCTGGTCGAATCACAAAACAAAGTATTTAATTTCGAAAGGTTTGTGAGAGTATAAAATCCTTGTTCGGAAAGATAGTTGCCAACAGTGTCAATGCTGAACATACTGACCCTCAAGGTGGAGTGTGGATTCATCCTGGACCGATTGACATTATTGCTTACATAATAAATGCAGCACATACATTACTTTGCTATTTTCACGTATTTAATAATCGTATCATATTTGTGCCATTTTATGTATATGTAATTTAACCCGCTACATCAACCCCTACTCAGTTTCTTAATTAAGACGTTTTAAGAACTGCTTATTTCTACTAAGTATTTCATATTCTTCCATAAAACTTAAAAAATATATTCTGCTAAAAACTTTCGTAATAATTGATACACTGAAAGTTTCCAAGTATTTATACACTTGAAAAGTTTGCATACTTTTACATCATTCCACATACGGTAATAAGCACACTTCAAGAATAATTTAAACTAATTTCTTCGCGAGATAACAGGCTTTTTGGTGAAGCTACTCACTTGCTGCAAGTAAAGCTCCCCCTGGAAAACTTTAGCGCGAAGCACAAAAGCTCTGAAACGCGCCGCGAAAAGCTCTGTTTGAAATGCAACATGGCGTTTAATTGGGGTACAGTGAAAATTGCATGCTTAAGCATAAGGATCTATGTGTTACTCAGATATTCTTCATACCATACATAATGATCTGTATATAACGAAAAACTTACCCATACAAAATTCAGCATTAAACCATAATAAACGTTTAGACACAAGGACTAAGAATATATTGTACATAATTTGTAGCTGGTTTCTAAGATTGAATAATTAAAAAAACTCTTAAATTTATTTATTTATCACTACCCATTTTACGTCACGTCAATTCACACAAGAACAACTACATCTATTTAGATTTGTATAAAAATAATTTTTTGTACTGCAAATCATGATCATTAGTCACCACGAGCTTGCTCGAAGAAAGAGTATTTTAAACTGAAATATTTCAGTTTCATGGGAGACATGCCTATCAATAGAGATTTGACAGGTTTTTTGTAATTATATCCGCTCCCTATTCGGAGAATCACGCGGTTCGTCCAAGCTTCTCTGTTCCCCGCCAGTCTTCTCGCTTCCTCCCAGGTCATCCCAGCGTCCCGTAGCTCCGCCGAATACATCCTATGGATGGTCATCAGTGGTCTTCCTAGAGGACGGAAATCATCGGGTTGTTAGAAGAGACAGGCAGGATTCAGGCTCCCCTGGTGCATACGCAGCACGTGTCCAAGCCAGGTCCATCGTCGCATTTTGGACGTAATAAGAGGCTGGTCCGTCCGCAAACAAACAAAAATCAAACCACCGTACCCCTAGTATTCGCCGCAAGCATCTGTTTTCAAAGCCTAGTATATAGTCACTCTGTGCCTTGGTCAGGTGCCATGACTCACAACCGTAAAGCAGCACCGTCATAATGCATGCGTTGAATAAGTGACAGCCTTAACAGTAGTATTTTTCTACAATTGGCATTGGATTACAATGTGGCGTGATAGAGTTCTAATGTAACATCTCAACAGATATGGTGAGAAATGGTTATTATTCAGATGTCCAACTTGGTTTTGCGGATTGGGTAACTAACCATAGAATGACCAGGCTGGGAAAAGATTGTACGTTATATTTATTGCTAATCGCTCTAGTTACGTCTTTTTTTAAGGCTCGGATTGTTGGGAAGAGATATATACATCACAGATATTCACTCATGCCATTGGAAATAAACCTATAAATCAATTTATGAAAGTATTCGTCCTAGAATTCCAACACATGAACACTGTGATCAAATCTAGTAGGAAGAACGTCCAAGGCCTACGTTGAGCAACGTTGCGGCACGAGGAAATGAATCATGAATCAGGCTCCCCTGGGGCATCCGCAGCACGTGTTCAAGCGAGGTCCATCGTCGTTTTTTTTTTATTTTGGACGTAATAACAGGCTGGTCCGTCTGCCCTCTTACCTTCGAGTTCCTGACAAAATCAAACCACCTTACGCCTAGTATTCACCGCAAGCTTCTGTTTTCAAAACCCAGTATACGGTTACCCTGTGCTTTGGTGAGGTGCCATGACTCTTAACCGATTGATCCGATTGAATCGATGACTCGACAGTTATCACTACTTAATCTTCATTCTTGTTATATCGATCCAGCATAGATTAATCTGTACTATACGGAACACCTAATAATTATTTATAAGCTTTTAATTCCTGATTCATTCTTATATTGTACTTAATTCATTAAATAAACAGCACCAAGCCGTTACTATTTAAAAGTAAAACTTATATTTTAATGCCGGAATTACTTAAACCCTACCATTTTACACACCTTATAGTCAAAATGACTCGCACTAATTAAAACATTCGCCTACTGAATAGACACAATTATTGTACTCCTTTTTCTTCAATTATCTAAATTCTTCTTTTTTGTTTAATTGTTCACGTTTCCTCTCCCATTCTATTCAAGGGAAGTCCCGTGACACCTATAAATGAATAGAACAACATTTACTGTTATCTTTTCATTTAATTTTACTAGGTTTATCTCGTTTTTCCTCACTCTTTTACTATGACGAGAAAGAATAACAATCATTTTCACTTCCAGCACCTTCAGATTAAATAAACTTTGTTATTTTATTTATTAAAATCGAAGAAAAACAAAATACATAATCATGAAAATTTAACATACTAGACCTAATAAATTTGTCGTACAGTTGTAGATAAACATAATAGCCTCCTTTTAAATTCTACCCGTCTATAACTAGATTATATATTAGTGGCCCCGTCAAACGCTTGCCCCGGCGCTTGTTACTCAGTTGCTCAACCTCTCTTTTTTCGAAGAGAGTAGGGATAGAAGAATAGGGCTAGGACAGGAATAGTGGGTACTAGTCCTGTCCTAGCCCTGTGCTTCTATCCCCACTCTCTTCGATAAAGAGAAGTTAAGCAAGTGAGTAACAAACAGTTATAGAAAAAATTCTCTTGAGATACTTCCATTAGGAGACCATATGCTCCACATTGGGAGCCGACATGGAAAAAACCTTAAATAACTAAAATAATGTATATCTCGTAATTTCAGCAACAAAAGATTTAGAAGCGGTGTGCTAGGAAATTCTCTGTTGGCTTTCATTAAAATTCCCGCCAAACTAACGTAAACATAATGCTCTCTTTTTAATTGTATCCACATCCCGCTGGTAGCAACTGAAGCACCGTAATTAAAAAATTCATTGCACTTTGTGCGTCTGGCGTGTTAATTAAATGAATTAAGCGCAATTATTCTTGCCACTGCACTCTACCCTCAACGAATTGACTCTACTTTTTGTGCCTTGTTACAGGTAACGCAAACACACTGACCCAATTGATGATGTACGTATTTTTCTCTGTTTCTCGAAACCATTCTGAGACTAAACGAATGAACAATTCACATTAAGTCCCTTTTACATACTGACTTCAATATGCATTTAACATTAAAACACAAGACACAGCCCGGTATTCACGGGTTTGAATCCCTGAACGTATACTTTCACGCATAGATTTTTCAATTACTTTCAAACATTTGAGTAGCCTAGAATCATAACTCTCACATTCTCCAAAAATCGAATTTTTAGAAAATCGCAAAAAAACACTGTTTTTCGTAATTACAAATAACTTTATGAATTACCATGAATATTAATAAACCACAAGTGAAAAATAGAGTCTTCTTATGTACGAAATACGCCATTTAACTATGAGAAATACTGATCACCGACTGGTTCTTTCTAACCTACTCACATTATTCTTAAATATAAATGTTGACACCAAAAAATATTAGTTATATCCGGCCATAATTTATGCATGATTAAAAGTAATTTTTAATACCCAACTATATATCTTGATTGATTGAATTAGCATTTACTTCTAGAGCTCCATTATGATAGGGTAAATTATCAAAGTATTTTTTTTTTTTCGTTTAACCATATCCGCTCCCTACTCGGAGCATATGGCCATCACGCGGTTCCTCCAAGCTTCTCTGTCCCCCGCCATCCTCCTCGCCTCCTCCCAGGTCATCCCAGCATCCCGTAGCTCCGCCGAATACATCCTATGGATGGTCATCAGCGGCCTTCCAGGGCGACGGAATCCACCTGGTTGGTAGAAGAGACAGGCAGGATTCAGGCTCCCCTGGGGCATCCGCAGCACGTGTCCAAGCCAGGTCCATCGTCGCTTTTTTATTTTGGACGTAATAAGAGGCTGGTCCGTCCGCTCTCTTACCTCCGAGTTCCTGACAAAATCAAACCACCGTACCCCTAGTATTCGCCGCAAACATCTGTTTTCAAAGCACAGTATACGGTTTACCTGTGCCTTGGTGAGGTGCCATGACTCGCAACTGTGTCTGATTACAATGTGGCGTGATAGAGTTCTAATGTAACATCTCAAGAGATATGGTGAGAAATGGTTATTATTCAGATGTCATGTTGTTTGTTTGCGGACGGACCAGCCTCTTATTACGTCCAAAATAAAAAGGCGACGATGGACCTGGCTTGGACACGTACTGCGTATGCCCCAGGGGAGCCTGAATCCTGCCTTTCTCTTCTACCAAGCAGATGGTTTCCGTCGCCCTTGAAGGCCGCTGGTGAACATCCATATGATGTATTCGGCAGAGCTACGGGACGCTGGGATGACCTGGGAGGAAGCGAGAGGACTGGCGTGGAACAGAGAAGCTTGGAGGAGCAGCGTGATGGCCATATGTTCCTAATAGGGATCAGATATAGTTCAAAAAAGGGGGGCGATGTTAGATGTGGGTTGTGAATGTTAATTTATCAGAACCGGTTTTTTTTAACTATATCCACTCCTTACTCTGGACATATGGCCACCACAATTCTCCGTCCCCCGTTAATCTTCTTCCTTGCTCTCATGTCATCATTGCGTGCCGTAGCTCCGTCGAGTACATATTATGGATTGTCATCAGTGGTCTTCCAGGGTGACAGAATTCATCGGGTTGGTAGTAAAGACAAGAAGGATCAGCTGAGCGAGCAACAAAAAATACTGCTGAAGTAGCGTTCGTACATTCGACTTCTCAAGCAAAATCTTCATTACGATTTATCCACTGAGTTGAAGTAATATATTCATAATATCTTGCTTTACTAGTTCCACATTTCATGCAAATAGACTCTTCATTTCACAATCTTACGCAACGTGGTTGTTTGACTTCCCTGTTTGTTCTTGGTACAGCCACTAATAAAACAAGATCATCCCTGCACCCGGCTTCGCCATATTTGATTACTTTCTACAAGCATTCCACTATAAGCATTACGATAACGCAATAACTTGTTAACTTTCTTAACATATTGATGATGGATATATAATTCAGCTTATACAGTGTTGGCGACGTGTCATTTGATTTAATAATAGATAGAAAACTTTATGTTATATACACTACAAAAGAACACCATATTGTATATTGTGAAATATTATATAATAATTCAAGAAAAGAGTATTCTGTATATTCGTCTTCGTATATTATTTCTAGCTATTTAATAAGTTTATATGGATACATTGGAGACCTTTGTGTGTTTAAGTATTATTTTACATTAGTTTAAAATGCTAGTCTGCTGAGCAAAACGAGCTCTATTTTTTTTTTAATAATTATTGTACGATATGTAGCTTTTATTTAAAAACGACAAAACAATTTTTAGCCATTTCCGCTCTAAATGTGGACCGAATGGTCTCGTATGGGAGTATCTCAACACGACGGGTTATTCAGTCGCTCACCCTCTCGATTTCGGATAGTGTAAGTATATAAGTACAGTTCTGTGAATAGAACTAGTAGTTAGAAAATTGCGCTCACTACATTCAGTTTTGATTGGACGGTTGGAACTGTTGAGATTGATTGTAAACATCACAGATATCCATGTCCTTTGTACACAAAACCATTACTATATCCTGTCCTAATTTGGAGTATATGTCCTCCTAGTGGAAGTAACTTAACAGTTTTTCTACGAGAACAGGTTGTGAATCAGTTGCTCAACCTTTCGTTGTCGAAGAGAGTAGGATTAGAAGAAGCAAAGGGCTAGGACTGGACTAGTGGTTAGTTATAATCGCTCTCGCTACTCCTGGTTTTAAGGATCGGATGGGTTTAAGGGGAATTCTAGACAACACAAACATCCATACCTACAAACTAAAATCCATTAATCGATTAAGAATTCAATTTATAAAACAGTCCATACCGAGACTTGAACCCGAGACAACCCTAACCAACGACGTTGACCACTGCTTCACGGACCCGACAATCTAAAAATGAAGTTATGAAATGTTCCTTACGGGAATTCGAGCACTAACCGAATTGTACGAAAATCCTAGAACGTTGACCAAGACTGGTATAATAAACCTTTTAATAGTGAACATGTTTAACACAAACAGTGTTAATATAATATGACAATTGTATAATAAAGATATTTTTCACATTCGCTTTCAATCAGATACCCCTTTCTGGAGTAAGAACATTACAACCCTGACAGAACAACATAATACAATTAAAGGGAAAACATTATTTAGCAATATATCACCCTTTTACATTTATAATGTAAATTAAAAGCCTTTTATAATAATACAAGGGCTTTGTTGGGTGACCGACACATTCCTGGGGTCCCTACTCCACGTCGAGTGCCATTCCATATCCTCTCCATCATTCCTCAGCGGTGGCTTTAAACTTGACGTAAAAACGCTCTAGAACGCTGTTTCTGAGGACCTGTTCATTCATTTTTATTGTGTTACGTGGTAGTGGCAGGCGTGTCTATAAGCGTGAAAGGATACGAACATACTAGTATGCCAAACTACCTAAGTCGTTTTTCATTGTATATTATTTTACTCGAATATACAGTAGAACCTCGATTATCCAGACTATCTGTGGATGAAGAAATTTTTATTATTAGTGTGTACCCCATAAGTGGGATATCCGGGCCAAGCCCTATTTCTCCTTTCATCTAATGGGAAAAAGTGGTGCTTATCGTGTTATGTCTGTGTGAAGCAATGACCTCGAGAGGAGGTCAAACCATCAATGTCCCAGATGGTTTAAAAGTCTTTTCTTTGGAGTCGTGAGGTCGTCTTCTTCTTTCTTCTGCTGGTTCCGGTCCATGCCGCACTTCAGTCAGATGAACTGTAGTGAGGGAAGAGAGGACTCGAATGGATGAAGAAAATCCTGTTAATCGAGTTTTTTTTCAACAATAGGAAGGCGCTGCATAACTTCAAGTGGGCGATTAAATTATTAATAAATGTGATGTTGATCAGCAATCGCTGTGAAACGAGCGCGTTTATTTCATTGAGTCAGTTCATGCTAGTTCATCTGTCTTAAAAGCAGTTGAGTAAAAAATTTGCCAACTATTTCAAGAAATACATAAATATAATTGTATAATGTAAGACATCGACTGAGGGTGCTTGATTGAATTTCAATATCAAATTTGAATTTTTGAGATTTTGTACATTTCAATGTATTTAAATTTAGATGTATGAACATATATGGAAATTTGGATTATTGAGATTTTGTACACTTCCATGTATTTTGTCACTAACGACCCGGGTTTCGCCTTTTGGCATCTTCGGGCATTCGAGCACACGAATGGACTCGAACTGGCAGACAGTAAACAGTGTATTACAAAATAAATTGTGTTTAATTTTTAAAATAAAATAAACATCATAACATGGCTATTTATATGATTTCTATTTTTATCAGTTGATAATGCTCACGATGAGCGAAACTAGTCATGATCATTATAAATATGTGAAAGTAGTACAAAACAAATTGTGTTTTATTTTTAAAACATTTGTAATTAGTGTAATTTAGACGTTTTTCATTGTACTTTGATAAAAAGGGCGATGCCTTCGATAAGGTTTTCTAGATTTTTAGATAATTCTCGTATAAATTAAAACAAATGCATTCTACCGTATTGAAAACAATAATTTCAACGCCTTTTCATCGGAGGCTCACGATATTTATTCGTATTCTTGGTGATGATCAGTCTAACGACCATATCCCCCCCATTCATTGTAACCTTCAAGCGTTTACATTTTGATGAATGGGTTGGTCCTTCGTAAGTTCAATTCGCTCTTGAGTGTCATCCTATCCTGCTTTATTTTTAACTTAATTTACTGGCGAGTGCCGAAACGAATTAATTATTGTCAATCCGGGAAGATAGCAATTTTGGGATACCATTCCATAAGCATGTTTATATTTTGTAAAAGTTGAAATGTTTATAACATTAACAAGTTACAAAGATATTAGTTTAATTGTGTGTAGAAATTGTATGCAGAAATCAGACAGGCCAAACAAACAAAAAGCATGTGCGTTCTTACAAACGATTTCAAAGTAGTTCGTTCGGTTTTTGAAAATCAAAAACAGTGTAGGTATTCGGCGAACTGTACAATTTTCGTAACGCATTATAGAAACACAGATGATAGATAGAACCAACATTTTCGATTGTGTTAAACACGATAACTCGTGTTTTTACTTAAATGTGGACTTTCTGCTTTTTGCATAACTACGGTCAATTGTGCTTGTCAATTGACACCGAAAAGACTTTGTATATATTTTTAAAATATTCAACTTGTAATAATAAATCCAGAACTAATAAATCATTGAAAAACATTTTTTTATACACAAAGTCATATTTAATTGAATTCGACGGCGTTCTATCGGAGTATGTGGTAATTTATATATATCTTTCATAAATACTAAGCTAATAGTATAAATTATAATATTTCTCACGCCTAAACATTTAAGATGAAGAGTAATTTCTAGATAATGAAATGTGTACAGCTAATGCAGGAAAACTGGCTGTTTTTTATCTTGCTACGGTCCTGCCCTTCTTGAGTTATGAGTCTGTCTAATTCTATATCGCAGATTCGTTCAAACGAAAATATGTTGTATATTCTCTTGTTCTTATTCAATATTGAAAATCTGAAAAATTGATTCTTTAAAAATCTTTTATTGCTTTCTTTTTCAACAAAGAAAATATTGAAATCTGAAGCCATTTATAACTATTCATTCATATATTTTAACTCATATCTGCTTGTCCTATGCACTGTGCTTCGATTCTTGCTGTGCCATATAATTTCCTGAAATTTTCCAAAACCAATACTTGAGAGCGCTTTATTTTTATCATTTTCACTTCATAATATTTTTCGTATTTATTTTTTATTTTGAAGTAAAGAAAGCAGGTTGACACGAAAGAATTTTGAACGTTTACTAAGCATGTTTTTCCGAAATTCCAAAAAACCGGTTGATCTTCAAATACTCAATGTTTCTCCTTTTCAATCCCTGTGATTTTAATATCTAAGTTGACACTGAGTCAAATACAAAGTTGTAACAAAGAAAAAGCTCGCGATATCTATGTTTTGTTTACGATAGCGGCGTCGCCGTAGCTGGAGTAACTAAAAAAAAATGTCGGTCTTTCGAGCCGACAAAAGCTTATCTCACGAATACCAGGTGAGCTTTTTTTGTTTCATGTATTTTGTTCAGTCTTTCGATCCACGCTTTTTTATCTCGCCTTCTAGCAAACTAACAAATCATCCCTGCGGTTTTAAATCTTGACTCTAGTTTTTGTCCGCTGTATTGATAGTTACTTTGTGAAAATTCCTAATAATTGTAAAGCTCTAATTACACCTATAATAAATAAAATTGTTTTTCGAAATTCACATGGAAGTCATAAATAAGCTCATCAGTTGTTTATTTTTTAAAATATCGTAACTTATAAGCATTCATGTGGGATCTTTAGTGGAGTGGTTAATGTCGTTGGTTTCGGTTACGGTGCTCACGGCTTAAAATCTTAATACAGACAAAAACATCGATTGATTAAGAAATCGATTTATTGATTTCTGCTCAAAGGCATTTTCGAAGGTATCAGTTTGTGATGTCTTTAAATCCCCTTCCACCCATCTGATCCTAAAATCACTAGTTCATGCCCTATCCTTCTATCCCTACTCACTTAAAAAACGAGAGTTTGTGCGACTGAGGAACAAGCAGTTCTCGAAGAAAAACTGCTGTTGAGATAAGCTCATTTATGAGTCCTTATGCTTCACACTGGTAGCTGACATTTCTTAAAATAAATGCTGACATGACCTAGTTAGGACGTAAAAACTCAAGAAAATTCTAGGTTCACATTAATTTTAATACGCTTTGATGTCAAATATTTTACCTGCACAGGAGCAGCCAGCCCCACGGTGTGTGGAAAATGATTAGTTTTCCTTTTTCGCTTTCTGAATATTGCTTTCTGTGTTTATAGCAATAAATTTCGGTTTTTCCTGATTGCTGGAAACCATCGACGCTTTACCGCTTTCCATATTGTTTGTGCAATAAATTTTATGTTTATGCTTCGAAAATAAACTGTGGTTTCTAATATATTGAAATGAAATATTACACACAAGGTAAAAAAATACCGGCTGATTGTTGCATTATCAAGCAAATATCGGCAAATGATGGCCCTAAGAAAACGTAAAGAATATAAAATAAATATATGTTGCTTGCGTAATAATGTTTTGAATTAAGCTCTGCTAGAGACTGGGCAGGCCAATGTAATGTATCATGTTTATAATTACATGACCAACAATTTATTGACAAAAGATATTTTTGTTTTTTGAACTTTGACAGTCAGTATTCGTAAGGGGTTTTGATTGTTTTCACCAATGCGCAATCTTCATCTGAGTTTTGTTTTGGTACGACAGTATTTAGGTAGACTGTATTCAAGAAACAAGAAAATACCAACAGTTATAATTTAAGACATCGACTGAGGGTGCTTGATGGAATTTCAATATTAAATTTGGATTATTGAGATTTTGTACACTTCCACTTTTGTACATGGAAGTGTACAAAATCTCAATAATCCAAACCAACAGTTATATTATTGTACCTTACTATATTTTTTGGCGGAACGACAATAAAAGTACACTTCTAAAGTCATAGTCATTTTTACGGTTCTAACAGATTGATCTGTAGATTTAAAAACAATAATTTACTTCAAATGCCTGTCGTGTATTTTTTCATCATTTATCTCTCGTCCCTCTCGCACACAAGCCAAGCCCTCTCTCAATCTTACCGAATCTTCTTAAATCTCCCGATTTTGATTAATAGTTATGAATCTTTCTGAATAATGAGGCGGCCAGTGAATAACATACAACATTTAACAATTAGGTAAGCGTTGGGAACTTTGATGTAGAGAAACCACACGTACATTAGATATAAAAGTATCAGAACATTTAGCTGTTTTTAGATTTAAAAAAGATACATTAACATTTCCAAGTCATTAGATTTCCGAAAATTACTCGTTCAATGTGAATGAAGATGTTAAAATCACACCAAAACGAAGGATCATAAATTGTCGTAACAGGATATTTTGAAAATAAATAAAGCACAATTAAATATTTTATCAATTAAGAAAGAATAACTTAAACTCTTCAAATCTCCCCTTTATTGTATCTTTTACGTGATATCAGTTCTTGAAATAATCATAAATTACCCCAGTAACCGAATAAATGAAATTCCCATAACAATACGCCATCGTATAATTAACCCTAACAATATTTACCAACTTAAAATCAGTTGATATCACTATGCTGCAATTTCTCCAAATTGTTTTTTATGCTTAGTCCTATCAGTTTATAATTGTTTAGGGTAATATTTTCCCAATTAAATTTAAAAATCGTTATCATCAAATCGGTATTAAAATTAATTCAAATATCAATGCAGTTCCTAGACTTGACGATAAAATTTTTCATTAATTTATCTTATATATAATCGATATAAACTATTCACTAACTGTCGGTTGAAGTTTTGTGTACTCGAATGCATGAAAATGCCGAAAGGCGAAACCAGGGTCGATCGATAGTGACGAAATACATGGAAATTTACAAAATTTCATGCTTTGATTATTGGTGTTCTTATTAAAAATGTTATGTAATGCAATTTGCGAAAATATTACTTTAGAAATACCAAAAGTGTCAAGGAAGCCCACCAACATTATTTCCGTTTAATTTTCATATATTATAAAGATGTTGACTCATTTTTTCGGTTCTTTTAAGACTTTACTGATTGGGTAAAGTGGGGTTGTTAGCAATAGTAAATTTAAAATTATTTTAAATAAAATTCAAAATAGAAAATTTTTTGTTTTCGACTGTTTTTTCCTATACTATAAATATAAAATCTGTTATGGCAAAGGAAATTCTCATTGCAATTTAACATCCACTGTATTGAATCGAAATATTGAAAAAAATAGATATTTTAATGTCGGAAGTATTCTAACCAACCTCTCTAACTTCTTTGATTTTTTACAAAGAAAGCTTTAAAATGATTAATTTATTAAAATAGCATATACTTGGTAATCCATAATAACAAGGTGAAACATAGCAAATAATTAAATTGCATAAAAATTCTAAAATTGTCTTGTTATCTTTGTCGGCACCACGCCATCTTCATAGGAATAGTTAGTAGGTCTGACGGTGACGTAATATCGAAATAGCTATTTTTTAAAATATTTTTCTATTGATATGGGTACCTTTGTGGAAATTCGTTTTTATTTTTACATTATCTATCAACTGTGTTTTATATTTCTTATCCTACTAAATACTTCATATTAATTATCTTACTATGCAAAATAATTGTAGAAATAATAATATATAGAAGCTCAGAATATTGTGTTGGTACTAGCCCTAATTTCCCCTGCCTCCTTCGACATTTTAAGAAAGAAGCCTCACAATAATTATAATTAAGAATATCTCTCACGGGTGTTATTATAAAATTCTTTTAAAAAAAATACCCCCAAACGAAAATCTCCGGTTCAATTATTACGGAATGGCGCTCATTCAGCAAAACTGTCATTTAAAATGAATTTCGTCCGCTTATTAAAATCTCAACTCTTTCAAAAATTCCTGCGAAGGATGTAAAACGTCAGAATCCTTCTGGCTTCAGGAAATTTATAATCGAAATTCACGCTTTCATAGTGTCGCTTTAATTTTTTTTTAATTTTCTCTCAATAAAAAAAAATTGGGTTTTTATATTTATGTTTATCTTTGTTTTACCGCAAAGCAAGACTGTCAATATAATTATTTAGTGCATACAAAAGTATTCTAAAAGTTCTATGCCTTCCGATTAGAAAATACCTTCGCACAAAAATAAATAATCGATTGAACGTATAGCTTATTTGTATTTAAAAAACATTGATTCCTGAATATGGTATTGATACCTACGCAATCCTCAAACCAGGGCATGAAAAGCAAAATTAGCTTCATATTGTACTCACTAAACCCTATCCTTCTATCCTCAGTCCCTCTGAAATGGACAGTTGAGTGACTGATATACAGCCAGTCTTCGTTAAAATGGTTGTATACTAGAGGTCTGCGCGGGCCCGGGCTTGGCCCGTGGACCGGGCTCGGGCGGGTAAAGACAATTCAGATTCGGGCTCGGGCCGGGCAGGGAAGCAAAGTTGTAGAAATATATTTCGTACTATGTTCGGGTCATGAGTCAGCCATAAGGCAATAGTTTTCATAACTTAAATAATTTATTTCACATGTGCTATCAAAATTGTTGGAAATTTGGAAACAATAACATATATTGTTTGAAAAGTATAAATGACTTAATATATTAAACACAAATCGGGACGAAATATCAGTTAAAAGTGATCGTGATGGATAAATATTATACACATTGAATAACGTTACCAGTAAAGCTTCCTTCAGTGGAAAGAGCTTTCCAAAATCTTCTTAAAGAAGTTCGTTCTTATATCCTTTCAAATGATCCTCTTTACTGTGTAAACACTTTCGTAGTTATTGCTACCGGTTGTGCCCTCTAATCGAATTAAATGTCATCATCTTGGGCTGCCAGTCATCTCGACTACTGAATAAATTATTATTATTTACTTTCACGAAAAGCTCTAAAATTATAACGTATTTTTTGTCTTCCGTAATTGTTAGATGGAGCTTTCGTGTAGTAGATTGAGAGCTTTTTTATATTACATACATTTACTCGACGTTATTACGTCGCTAATGGTTACATTGTCGTACTGTAAAAGTTTATAACTTCAAACAAGTTTTAAGAATATATTCTTACAAACGATTCAATACTTATCGATAATATACGTATCGTAATTTATTATTTCTATGGAATTGAAAATCATTTCCTATATATCACCTTTGAGATGTGTCAATTCTGGTTGGAATCGCATTATATTTATAAAAATAGAACACATTTATTGAACTAATTCCACAATTTTTCCCAGACAAGTTTCACTCATCATATCACATTGTGGAATTAGTTCAAAAAAATGCTTGGTTATTCTAAACATTTCTAATTATTTGCAACAAATTTTAAATTTTAATAGTTCAGTATCCAGTATTGGTTACCTTTGATATGTATTTTTTTTTAATCCGATACAATTAGAATTGTTCCGGGGATTATTTAGTTTTAAAAGTCTCTATAAAAAACGTTTCACATATTGAATATTGAGTTATATGAGATGAAAAAATCAGGGTTGGTGAAATAAGCTAGTCGTATCTTACCTGGCCGATCTTAATCGTAGGTACACGTATTGCGCTCTCATTTACAATTCGCATTATATGAATAGAATTATTTTATAGTATTTTTTAAATTTTAATGTCATTCTGTCTGGAATAATTAACATATTACAGTTTTTACTAAACGCACATGAGCAACGCATTCAAAAATTATTTGATTGCTTATTACCCGTGTGAGACGGTTTTCTAGCAGGTTTTCGTAATGAAATTCCAATTTATTGGTATCAAGATTTTTGAATTCGATATGGCGCAAAGCCAATTTAGCCTCCACTTCGCCATATTTTCAAATGATATTTTAAAGTGTTTAATTTCAAGTAAGTGCTACTCCTTTGCGATAACCAACAAGATGGTCGCCACTGCGCTATGTATTTATATGATATAACATCATGTTTATATAAAAGCACATTCATCAATGAATTTAATATAATTATATATATGCAGGCATTCGTAGCGACTTGAATTACCTTGCGATTTATCTGCCCGTTCTTCAATTGCACATCCTGAGACGCAATGCATCTTCAGCGACGCTAAGAGGAAATGCAGAATGCAAGTTAGTGCTAAGAGTTGCAGTAAAGAAGACGCAGTGACACCAATTTATTGCCCCAGGGAAGATTTAATAGTTTGCAATGTGTCTGCAATTATTTAAACAAATAAAGCTTAGCGGCTGAGACCGTAAATACGTATTTACACAGCGATATATAATAGAATTATTATTGTGAAAATTTTCAACTAAATAGAAATTATTGAATTAACTCTTTACTCACACTTCATTCGATAATAATATTTGAATTTTAATCATTAAATTTTAGCTATTATTTAAGATTTGACTTACGATATATTGATTGAATTAACATTTACGTTTTAGAACTCCATTATATTAGGATAAAATAACAAAGTATTTAGTTTTACAAAATTTTGTAGAACTAAATACTTTGTTATTTTATCCTATTATTGACTTACGATCCTTCACGGAATTTCAATATCAAATTTAGATTGTTCTGGTTGAAAACAATCCCGAATTTCGACTAAGTAATAATATTTATTTTTTAAAACTGTCAACCAACTTTCATAATGTAAGTCCGTGCACAGGGATAAATTCGTTAGTGATGAAATGTACAATATTTTAATGATTCAAATTTAAATTGAAGCTATTTTTTTTTTTTCTATAACACCTAATTTCCAATATGCCAGATATTTTCAAATCACATGAGATAAATTCATGGCTTTTTTGATTTGACCAGAAAATAAAAGACTTCGTGATCACAAATGCCCATGATTTCAAATGTTTATTGAAAACAAATGCATATTTGATATTGCCTTGACTTGACTTGTACCGTTTGATTACTAGGGTTAAGCTTCACATTGATAACGACACATAATACATGTATTATTACATTTATTATTGTTTATTCTTAATCCGTATCCTAAATGTTTTTTTAATAAACGTTTTTACCACCATCTATTCGTCTTTTGATGTAACCACGCATGCGCGCTCCCTTCTCGTCTAATGTTAATATATTATGATATAACGTTGGTAATAACATTTAACTGTCACATCAAATGCAATGACAATTAATTAAGTTAATTTTAACTACAGTAACCGAAGTAAACCAGTTTAAAGTTTGACTTAAGTATACATTATGAATTGTAATGTCTTAATGATATCACGGTTAATATTAT
Source organism: Himalopsyche phryganea (assembly GCA_022494535.1). Lineage (NCBI taxonomy): Eukaryota > Metazoa > Arthropoda > Insecta > Trichoptera > Rhyacophilidae > Himalopsyche > Himalopsyche phryganea. Next base: position 6,498,045 of record JAGVSL010000002.1, on the reverse strand, counting down.
ACATGCAGTTACACCATCTTAGCTTCAGTGGTTTCCCGTCCCAGTTGCTTTTTACGCTAGTGTCGCTCTTTGTTCATACTTAATTATTATCATGTCTTTATGTCGCCATTGTCTGTTTATAGACAATATCTGTGCTTTCTTCTGTAGTTATAGTTTTACATCTTAGTCGGGAATGTCTGTTGACTGAAATTTATAAAATTTCACGAAAGTGTGAGTACTGTTGAATTTATACATTGTATAGTTAAACTCATATACTCGTTACTAATCATGCTTTTTGTGTACTCACTGTACATAAAATCAGTGTTTTTTTAAACATTATTGAAGCCATACGTCCACATTAAAAACCCTTATCCACACATTCAAATTTACATAACTGTTTCTATTATGTATTTCATGTTATTTTTTTTTTCTTAAAATGAGGGTCGATTTATTAAAAAAATAAATGCAGATGAAACTCGTATACACTGACGCAAAGAAATGAACGCGGTTGCCTCATGAAATACCGTTCACACGTTAACATTATAGCTTGATACGGAAAATAACCAGTTTAAGTTAAACTGAAATAAAACATTTGATATTATCCCATGAACCCGGAACATTATTATCACTAAAAATCTTTTACCGGTGACTGCGCTTCAAGACTAATTAACTAAAACTTTCATGACATAATGTCATAGTTTATCGATTTATCGATATTTTGGCTATGCCAGACTTTTTAACAGCCCAATCTGGAGTTATAAACTGTATCGCCAGTCTATACGCGAGTTTACAATTTATTGCACGACCTTGAAGAAGTACATTTTCTTTTCAAAATCTAAAGATTCCATATTTGTAACTACGAAGTTTCATAATAGCATATTTTAGTCTAGGGACATTCCGAAATAACATTTTAAGGATGGATATTTATCAAATATTTATTGCGGCTATATCAATATAATTATTTAATTTATTCTGTTACATGGTGAGTATAAATACTCCCAATATTAATGTTTAAAAAAGTTAAAACGCGTAGGTAAGGTGCCGCTCCCTGGAGCAACCAACCCACGGCCGTGGGTGGGCTCATACGTGCAATACACTGCATATGTTCTGTTCTGTAATAAACTGTAGGCAAACCTATGGGCGATGAGTGATCACTTGACTATTTTTCCCTCTTTAACTTCTGTTATTTTATGGCAAGAGCAACTTGCGCTCAACAACTCATCAAAGTTTCATCGAAATCGGATTGATTTTAAAAGAACGCATACGGAATAAACAAACAAATAAACATTCATTTTTATGTATATTTAGATAGAATCTTTAGATACAATATTAACATATTGCTAACCACAGTTAATTTGTGAAATGTTTCCTTTGAAACTGGACTTGGAAGTCACTGTCAGAAGACTGAAGACTGTTTTATATTAGACTAGTGAGTACCCGGCATGCGTTGCAATGCCACTCAAAGAAAGAAAGGGTTTGTGTTTTAATTCTGTTTATTGAACTGCTTTTGGATTAGAGGTCTGCACAGGCCGAAATTGCATAGACTTACCCGGTTCGAGCCCATCATCTTCAGATCTGGTCCGACCCTAACCCGAGTTTCAATATCACACTTGTTATAACACAATATTTTTGTTTTTCGTTTGGTGCGTACACGAATAAATCAGAAGGTTTTTCCTAGATGTCGCTGCATGTACGTATTTGATTCTTTTTTTTCAATTTTTTCTTCAGAACCCTTCACGGGTGTGTGCACAACAACTCGCCGAAGTTTCATCGAAATCGTATGAATGGTAAAGAACGCGTAAAGGACAAACAAACATTTATTTTATATAATACTTCCCGGCATGATCACAATAAGTCCTTCCTGAAAGTTTCGTCGCGATCGGTTGAGTAGTTTAGGAGCCTATAAGATCCGGACAAACCAACAAACAGACATTCATTTTTATATATATAGATTAAAACCACGAAACTCTTCATATGTATTACTTATAGCCGTATCCCAATGGACATGTCCCAAAGATACTACATATAACATGTCATTATACATCATAACAACGCAAATAATGTTGAAATCGCGTTGTTGTTAGACGTCGGTGTAGCAAATAATGTAATCTTGTAAAAGCATTTTTGCGTGCAATTAATGTGTTCCTTGACTCAAAAGAGAGAGCGAAAAATTAACCATCAGCTCAATTTGAAAAACAGCGTGATGGTCACAAATATATTGTATATATAGCATGAAATGTTTCTTACGTTTTTTATATGTATCATTTATCATTTTATTCACATCTCTTGGGTCAGACTCTATGGTCTTGTCACCGTTTCATTGCGTTGTATTGAACGAAAATCCTTTTTATCAGAGCTTCGCAAACATTTTAGTCTTGTTTGCTCTTCAATTATTGTTTTCCTTTCATACGAATGACATGAAGGACCGTAAACATAACATTATTATTCATACGATGTTAAATTCGTAAAAAGCGGAATATTTTCTCAGAGGAAATCAAAAAGGCTTGTAGGAACTAGTGATTCGTGATTTATTTATTTGAAAATTTCCTCAAACTTTTATTTTGTCACAAAATAAATAGTAATAATATAGATATTTTCATTCATTATTTTCCATGATTTTAACTTTATTTATTTTTCATTTGCAAGATTTTTAAATTCTATCCAGAATGTATTTTAAATATAATAATATTATGGCAGCATATCATATGTGTCTTGATTTAACCTCAGTTGCATGGTGCGTGAACAAGGAGAGAGTGTGTGTGTGTGAAATAGAGAGATTACTGCTGTCAAGCAAATGCTGACAGTAGGCACTTCGTTAATGTTTCGCTCTATTTAGCTGACAGGCGATTGATTTGTCAAGATTCAGTAGATTCAATTTATTTCATTTTCATATACGGTATCAATAATGGGATTTTGACACTTTTAACTATAATATTTGTGAGTAAGACTTACGTTCGGCGACCTGATGACGATGAAGATGTCTCTCGGGGTACACTCAAACACGCTCGTTTACTATTCAAATTCACTTTATTCCAGTTAGTAGTTTACAATTTAAAATACAAAAAATTACAAAAAAACACAGTTTGAATTTTAAAAAATCAAGCCCGTGAAAAATTGTGAGTGCTATGGGTTAATATTTCCAGTCGCCACGGAGCGACGGCCTCTATAGGTTAGCGTAGGCGCCGTGCCGCGCGTGAGTGGGTCCTTGCCTCTTCGCTGTCAGCGGTCCACTGTCTAAAAAATTTGGATCCGATGAAAGTTCTGGGCATGATTCGCACTGGATAATAATGGGTCGTGTCATATTATTTAATACGCTAATCGGAAATATCGGACTGTATTCGTGAAAGTAAGAGCTCATACTTTTTCAGTTTACGATTGGCTAATTACGGCTCTGCACCCATCCTTCATCTCCCTCCGAGAACCGCTTTCGTCACTACCAGTGTGGATGGACAAATTGTTGAGAAATAATTCGATAAACATTTGAGAAGCTCACTTTTATCTCATGAATATGTTTATTATGTCTTCGCAGTACATTGGCGTCCGTGCAGGGTGGCCTTTCTTAAGTTTTACCCAACATTTTTTTATATATATAAAGCCCATTACCGTCCGAGGATAAGGTAAAGAAATGCCATAAAAGAATATCAATTTCAAAGGCGTTAGATCGAAGGCAGGAACTTTCGTTTTTTTCTATCAAAATAGTGTACTTTTACGATAATAAAATTTCATCTTTTTTCGGAGAACCTTACTAGAGTTTCTGTTATTTTATATCGTATATTGTTCAATTTTATTTCATGTAATTGGATTTTCACATACTATTACATATGTATGGTGTGTTTTTATTTGAATTAAATATAGCAGCATTCAAAAAAATGTTGTAATAATTGTCCAACCAATACGTCGAGAAAACAGTAAGAAGTACAAATATTAGTTTAAAAGAGTATATTATGATATCATCATCGTAACCGAGTAGAAGAAAGTTTAATAGCAGTTAGCACTTGGCTAAGATACTGGAAACTGAAGAAAAATAAACAGAATATTTTTGTTACATGGTAAAAAATGTTTAAGGGGAAGCGCTATATTTATGAAGATTTGAAATAAATAAAGGCCTATGCAAATACGTTATCTCAAAGAAAACGTGTTCAAAAATATACACCGATTTTTTTTCGTCATTACACAACTATTTGAACTTAGTCTAATATTACTTTACGTCCTTCTCTCATAATATTTTTCCGTGAGACTTAATCCTTTATTTACAGCATTGGCTTGTAGAATAACATGATATACTTACATCAGTTTTGATTTTGTAGGCATTTGAGCCTTCATTAAATTGAAAGCTTATTATTACTACGCTGATGGTGCAATTTATTATGTAAATAAAAGATTTTAAAGAGAATGGTATTGAGAATTATTGCCTAACTTGCCATATCTTTGATCTATTATAAATTGCGGCAGTAACTAAGTTAATTAAAGTATTACTGTGAAATTGTCACAGTACTTACGACGATGATTTTTAACGTCATTTTAATTATTTAATTGAACTAGTGAAATGTTTTTTTTACGAATTTAACACTGTTATCTAACAATTGATTCGATGTTGAAACAACGATTTATTTTACAGAAATAATACAAAAACGATAATAATATGTTTCACATTTTAAAATATGACTAGAACAGATTTCTGTTCTGAAGACTATTCTCAAATGAGCGAAAAACGTTAAAACACTGATTGTAACTAACAGATTTATCGTTTTTAATTTTATACCGAAGTTATATTATTACTTTGTTTTATAATTCCAAAATTATGATCTGATGTCTGGACCATTGATTTTACACTTGAATGCAATCATATATTTTTCTCTTTGTTTAAAAAACAATAAATAAATAAAATGAAACTTTATCGTAAGCCCGATTACAATATTTATTGACCATTGTTCTGATGCTCGGTTGTGAATATTCTTTTAGTTCCGCAACACACTGGACGTAATCAACGTGACGTATACGCGTACTGTTTTACTTTCGTATGAAAACGAACGGCATGCGTATTTTACCCGACGTCATATGTAACATATATATTTTCATTGTTGTAGTCGCACCATTATGTAATTCATTTTAATGAAAGAGCATAAAATTTTGAATTACAAATAGTTTTAAATTATTTTCTCACACGTATGTACTTAGAATAAATATCTCTATAAAGTATCCAACTCAATGATACAAATAACTGTAAGAATTTTACTTACAATGGATTCACTGTAATGTTAGATTAAATCAATTTCTTGTTAACTCTGTAGTGTAAATACTGATAAACTTCTTAGAAACTGCCAGTCATATATTATAGTTATGTAAAGCGTTCATTATTATAATGATATAATGCAATGCTTTTTATTCACAATCGTTACTGATTCAATGAAGTGAAGTGGTTTCAATGAAAGCTGGAAACTCAGAATATCTACACATTATTACAGTGGCTCTTAACCTTTTCGAAGTCACAGTGCACTTTTTGTCATAAGAAAAATGGCGGTGCACTATCAAACCGGTAAAAAACAAAGAAAAATATGCGAACAGTAATACAACATAACAAAAATTAAAGAAAATATATACATATGTAAAACACATATATGCAAAAATTAAAATTAACCATTATAAAATGGAGATTATTGTATGTGAAAATCAATTACTGTAAAACTTGAGCTGGGCGACTTTTGCAGATTTCAGAAATATTACTTCGAATTTTTCATTATTTTTAAAATCATATCCGCTCCCTATTCGGAGCATATGGCCATCACGCGGTTCCTACAAGCTTCTCTGTCCCCCGCCGGCCTTCTCGCCTCCTCCCAGGTCATCCCAGCGTCCCGTAGCTCCGCCGAATACACCCTATGGTCATCAGCGGCCTTCCAGGGCGACGGAATCGATCTGGTTGGTAGAAGAGACAGGCAGGATTCAGGCTCCCCTGGGGCATCCGCAGCACGTGTCCAAGCCAGGTCCATCGTCGCTTTTTTATTTTGGACGTAATAAGAGGCTGGTCCGTCCGCTCTCTTACCTCCGAGATCCTGACAAAAACCGATTTTTGATATAGCTACCCTCAATTCTACGTCTAAATTCGTAAGTTTTTTTTTAGTTTTTATATTAGTTATTGTTGAGAAACCGATCTCACACAAATACAATGTTGAAAATTGTAACAAGATTTTCAGTGCTCTCATGCTGAGAGGTGGGTATTAGTCTTGGACGTAAATACAAAATTCCTCCATAGTTACCTCAGGAAATTTCATTTTTAGATTAAGATTCGTTGCAAGGTGACCATTTCTTCCAATTCAACCATTCAAGGCAACACGTGCGATCAATTAGATCAAATCGATTCGTTAAGATCCTAAGAACCACTACATTATTGACTCAATTGCTTCGGTAAGCCACTTCATTATTTTATATATTTAAATAACGTTATAACATATATAAAACACCATATTTTTACCGCCTCGAGGTATAAAAATTTTGGGAAATACTGGTCTTATTATTTTCATTGATGGATTGGCTGTCGATTCTCTCCCTTAGAACAACCATTGATAAAATCCTCCACATAAGTAAATGAAGGTGAAAACATGAATAAAAAAATACAATGGCTCATCGAGCGTTTGAACAGAGGGTGTTTATTGTTGGTGCCTCAATCTATCTTTTTCAAACAACACAAGATTAGGAAATTACTAGTATAATAGTAAGGTAATCTCTGTCTCACTAAACCCTGTCTTAAGAATCGGATAGGTTGGATGACGAAAGAACTAAGTGTCATAAACGTCACCTTGACCGCGCAACTTAGTAGAAAGATAAAGCAGCTGTCACTATATCATTTTCAGCCGGGGTCGATCAACTGCTTGATAAAGGTCTCCCCCAGCTCCCTCCACTCTTCTCGGTTCCTGGCTTTACGCTGCCACGTATTTCCACCGAACATGACAAGTTCGTCAAATCCAGCGGGTTTTGGGACGCCCCTGAGGCCGCTCAGTGCTCCTCGGGTACCACTTCAGTGGACACTATATAATTAATTTTAATTTCTATAGCATTCTCGTTCCTAGACTATATTCACTCCCTATGTGGAGCATATGGCTACATGACGCCTCCATGATGCCCTGCTCATCTGCAAAATCGGTTTGCTTCCTTACATGACATGACGGAGTCCCTCAGCTTCGCCGAGTCCACCTATAAATAAAACCCGATGGTCTTCCATGACGCCTAGCATACTTAATATTTAATTACGCAATTTGTTCTTTTTAGCTAATAACCTTATAATACAAAATACGCATTGTGTCGTAAATGAAATTGCATTGTCTATGTTTTCGTTATGAGAGTAAACGATAATTGATTTATAATTGCAGCTAGAGTACCATAAACAATCACATTTTGCACAATGGCACAGTAAAATCGTGTCACTTCCTACTCTATGAGTCATCTATTTTAGTTATTAATGTGCATTTTATTACTAAGCTAGGTTGATTGCTATTTTGCAAAATCAACAAAGATATGTACAACGATTTCATTTTGAGTCCACTGCTCAGTAAAAATGATGGGGCTAATCATTAGAATGCATAATATTCAACAAAAATATTTTTTAAAAGTAAAACACAATCCCTAGCACTTGTTCAAAGATTTTTCCACAACTGTGATTAAGACCTGTTTCGTTTAGCTACTGAGCACTTACAACCAATTATAAAATACGATTTAACTAATCCATACGAAACATTTATGACTTTCCTTTTATAAGCTGAGCTCGCACGCGGCAGTGCAGCAGTTTTAAAACAATTCAAATAAATTTTTGAACAAATATGAAATACAATTTTTTTTAAAAAAAAATACGAAACTAAATACAAATTTAACTTTAGTTTTAAAACAATTCATAAAAGAAGAAATAATAATTTTAATCATAAAAAAGTATTTTTTTGCAAATATATCACAATTATTCCGTGCATTTGTTAGCTTGGCCTGTGCAGCCTTTGGATTTTTTCGTAAAGAATCTCTCGTCTTAAAGGAAAAGTTATTTATGATAAACTTTTTTTAAATGAAGTCAATTGTTATAGTGTTCATTTTGGCATTTATATCTCATACAATCATACCTGAGCAAAGATGTTGATGATTTAACTGTTTATAAGCTACTTTTAAGCTCTGCTGACAATTCTTAGTGGAAGGGCATTATATATTTTAAAAAATTAACACAATGTTTCCAAGTTGTTGGGTTTCTGTTAAAATTGAAACCAGTAATGCTTTCGGAACACTAGGTAATAACCACGGATAATAACACGGTTCCTTGCCATGTTATATTTATTTATAAATGTTTATTACAATGTCATTATATTAGCATGTTTGGCATTTAGCGATCCTGTAGCCGATGACGTAGAAAGGTTTACGATGTTTGACGTATCCGATTCTCCTGGCTACGAGTTTGAATCCCCGTACGGAAACTCTCATAATATTATTTGCCAATCGATTAATGAATTGGTGTTAAATGGCATAGGTGCTTTTGATTTGTACATTCGCTATCACCCAACCGATCACAAAAAGCAGAAGAGTAACGAGAGCTATTAGCTTACTACTCGTCTTTTACTAATCTCATCTTTCTGCCTTTATCATCTATGAAAAAGAGTGTTTATCCGCATTCTGTCAAAACAACGCATATACTCCATATTTCGAACGGACTAACTTCACACGAACGATGGCATACGTATTTTTGTTCTATGCTTGATATTCAATATTAATAAAAATATGTATGTATTAACTTCATATTTCTATTGTGCTAAATCGTGTAATATATACACATATACTTATATATTACATCATATATATATTTCGACGTGGAAATCTTTTTGTAGGTCATCCACCGCCCATTGTTTCACTGAACGCAAGAACAATGCCCCAAATTGCAATCTGCAAAGAAAAATAACAGATCAAAAAACAAACAATGACATTCTGCAAGGGAATGATTGTTATTTGTTACATAGGAAGTGAATAATATTTTTTCCGCTACGGTTGGTTCTTTTTACTTTAAAACTCAAACTGCAGAACTTTTATATAGAGTTTATTATATAAAGAAATGAATTAAAAACCCTTGACAAGTATTCATACATCTAATTTCCGTGAATCTATCTTGAATGAATTTCTTTATAATTCTGTTTTGCAGTCTTTAAAAACTTAATAATGATGAATGAAATAGTCCTTTGCCAATCACTGTCCATTCTTGATGGAAATATACCTTTAATACTGTTCAACTTTTTACCATAGTATTTAAACTTGTATTTCTATTTCGGCATCACGATGTCGTCAGATTAAATTATCAACTTTAAATCATAAAATATAAACGAGATTTTATCTATTTTATATTTTTATTGTTTGTGTTACAGTAATAAACGAGCAATACAGTGAACAAAAAATAAATAAAATAGTCGAGTCGTTGTGTCGCAGCATGTTTTGTCTCATTTCTCGTACTTGCTATAAATATAAACAATATTAAATGGCCTTATATTTAACTTAAAAAAAACTGCGTAAGTTTGCTGCACGAATATTGTAGCTAAACGATTTATTCCTTCGGCAACATCTAACCTTAAAATATTATATCTTTTATTACATACGTACGTAAAGTTGGTCTTACCCAGTGATCGCCAAACAGCTACCGGTAGCTCGCGACGATGTTTTCAGTAGCTCGTGTGAAAGTTTAAACACATATATGTACGGTAAGAAAAATTACATGAAACTCGTATCACTTCCGTATACTAAGGTGAATTTTAAATAGTGCTGTTGTATGTTTTATGTATAGTTAGGTTTTTATTTTTGTCAGTTGATAATGCTCTCGATGAGCAAAACCGGTCTTGATAATTATAAACATGTGGAAGTATTACAAAAAAATTGTTTTATTTAAAAAGAAAATGCCTTTCCACCAAGAATTGCCGGTTATAACACCTTAAAAGTAATTATTATAGTATAAGAATATTAGATAACAAAAGTAATGATGCACCTGAATGTACATGAATTAGGACACTACAAATTATTACACTTGAAATGCCAATACAATAATTGCATTTATTAAACCTCTCTCTCATTATCGTGTCTAGAGGATTCTTTATGTACACCTTTTGTAGCTCGCCAAGAAAATAAAAATACATCTCTTTCTTGTTGAGTTTGGAGAACACTGTTCTAAGCAATAGTGCGAACCAAAGAAAAATATACTATACAGCAAAACTCAATTTTACGTTTACTTTCCCTTCGACGAGTGGGCAATTCCGGAATTGCATGAAGTCGATCGGAAACGAGTGTTTTACTAATAAACGAGGGTAAAGATGGCGAAACTGCCTTACCCTCGGGCTAAACGGGTGCTAAATTAGTATCTGGCAACTTCAACCCTTCAATCTGGCGAATCGGTCAATTCGATTAGACTGAATGGACAATCATCACGAAGTTGTAATAAACAAACATTTTTATTACAAGCTTTTGTACATATTCGTTCCGGTAGAGAAAAGTGGAGAATTTCAACTAACAGCTAATTTCGCTCATCATATTCATAACGATTATGGTAATATCGCTTTAATTACTGCATAAAAAACAGTAAAACTTCAATATAAACGTTTATTTCGTTTTTTATTGAGAAAACATTACAATTAATTCATATATTACCAATGAAAGATAAAAATAGTAAGGGATTTCAACAAATCGATGTGTTTTATCAAATTTCGAATCATCAGCCGGTGCGCGTTAAAAATCCTACAGCTAATTACGTACGAATTATACCCACATTCTTTTATGAGTGATGACGAATGGATTTTAACGTAGCATAGAATTTACATGACGTTTTTATCGATTTTCAAAATTGGCCGGAAAAATATTCCATAGCCAATTTTGAATATAATGTAACCAACTCTTAAAATATTTTGCTCACACCCAATTTTTAAAAAATGGTTGTTTTTCACAACATCGTGAGACATATTTAACTCCTTTTTTAAGAATTTGACATCTACAGTGGGACAAGTGAAACATCTCATTTATTATTTGATACAGTTTCCAAACAACTTAAATACATATGTAGTGCATTTCGAAAATTAAGATTCATTTGTTTCTCTCTATATTCTCATCCATATTTTGTTATTTCATGTTTTGGAAAAGTTTTTCGCCATTAATATTGCAAGATTGCAATCGCCATTTGAATGTTTGATCGACCGTGCACTTATTATAAGAAAAACTTTTTTTTTTCATATCTATTTCGGGAAGTTTGTTGAGAATTAACTGCAGCAAAATTATTAATACCTCTCGTAACATAACTAATGGCTGCGTTCGGAAAAGTTTTCACAAACTAGTTTGTTACTCTATGAAGCGATATTTACTTTTCGTATAAAGTAACATGAAAGCACAAAACTGATTCGGAAGCAGTAATAATGTAACACATTTAAAATGCAAGGAGTGCGTTGTTTTATCGCTACAATAGATCAACGCAAAGATTGTACACACGGAATCCGGCAACATTCTTTAAATAATTATCAACCATATTATGTTTTTTAGTTGATGAACTCAATAATCCAAATTTGATATTGAATTTCCATCAAGCACCCTCAGTCGATGTCTTAAATTAAAGAAAGAAATTTATAAATATCTTTTTACTGACCTGTAAATATCAACATTTTGTTTCATTCTATAGAAGCTAGAAGGTTATCTGCCTTAGCATTGTTTTCTATCATTTATGAATTATCTGAGTACTGAATCAAACAGAACGCAACATTTTTACATACAACTGCATACTATTCAACTCAAATTTCATTTCCCTGAAATTGTCTGAATAATAATTTTGACGATCAATATATCTTGTTACATTTGACTTGGATGGCGTTGATTTCTTTATTTAACAAGTGTGTTTTTTCCGTCAAACATAACAACATAAATTTAATGTGACCATATTTACAATTTCTATCTATCTCTTTTTGTCCTGTATTTAACAGCAAACTCGTCATTTTATAATACAATATTCTTTTTCCTCATATTGCTTTTTTTTCTTTTTCAGGTGAGTATCTGAACAACCCTTTTTATTATCCCTCAGGGAAAGCTACCGAGTTTAATTGAATTTCAGATCGGTAAGTCGATTATACCTAAGTATATTTTATTGAATATACCAAATATATGTTTCGAACGTAAGTTTTCGTTTACAATTTTTTTCAGATACTAATGACACAGGATTCTTTATTTCTTATGTCACCCTTTGTCAATGCACACTCAAATTTATGAACATTTTTGGCCACACCTAATCCTCAAGCTTCATTCTTTTATTATTATACCGTTTCCGAAAAAATGGTTATCAACACATAAAGTGTTTAACCCCCGCAACCATATTAATAACAGTTGTTTGACGAGATCTGGTTATGATTCCGTCGGTCGAACCCTTGACCAAACAATCATTTGGGACGAAAGCATATAGTCCATAAAATAATAGCAAACATAACTCAAAAGTAATACAATCCTTTTAACTGCTTCTGTAACTGCTTCATAAAACAGATATCACTAAGTGTTTCACTATAAAATGGTATTAGTTAATTATTTTTTAACTCTATATGTTTAAACTCCATTGCGCTTTTTTCTTACTGCAGTATTAAGTAACCATGTCGCCACATTAAACTGCATTACTTTTGATTCTCCAATATAATCTAAATTTCTCCTAATCTTTTACCATGACTCTCCCGAACGATTGGGGCTAATTGCTTTTAAAAATCTCACACGAACTTAGATTTAAAAGCTTCATATGAATTTATACACACCGTTTCAGGATTCCCCCTTTTGCAATCCGTTTTCATTTACCGCTTCATTACTTACCCTTTTTGTTCCCGCCTTGGGGGAAACCCGCCCCGTGCGAATTTCTTTAAATTTTCTTAACTCCAATTCTCATTTTCCACTCGCTGGATAAAAATCTACAAGAGTTCGAGCCCTCGGAAGTTTTTCTTTTTATTTTGAATATTGATGATAAATCAAAACTTTCGAGCAAATACTGAGGCTTCATAAAATGTGCTCTTTATTCAGTTTGCGAAGTTTTTATTTTGCAAGTTTTTGCCACCTCACTTTGGAGATTTTGGATCGCATTAGAAAAGTTTACGTCATTTTGAACTTTTGATTTTATCCTTGAAAATCTTAATACCAGTTGTAAGTAAGCAATCACTAATAGAGCATAGTCATGAATAATACAGAAGCTGACACACTTTTGAATATAGCCAAATCCAATTTTGTTTGGATTTATTTCGGAATGTATCTTAAATATTACTACACTTTTCTCCGATAAGGTTATATAGTGAAACATTCAATATTATTTGCTGTGTAGTTTTTTATTGCTAATCGCCACAAAACTATTTCACAAAAAATTTATCAGACATGTAAACTATAAAATTATTTTCTCGGTGCTAAAACTGCGAATACTTTTCATATTACATTAAACAGCCTCCATAGAAGTAGAACTGACACAATATAACAGAATACAAATATATTCACATAACTTTCACCGATTATAGAATAAAGTTACTTTTCAAATCAAATATTGACATTAAAAACAACTCGCAAAGGGCCATGCCGTGTTTACTGTTGGATTTTATCATCCGTTTCTTATACTCGTTTTTGCTTTGGTTACATTTCTCTTTCGTAAATGTGTGTCGGATCGTTTCCATATTGCCGCTTAATTTGTTTACATAATGGATACGAAACTTGGTGCTTTTTGCTTTCGTCAAAGGAAATTTGAATTCTGTAAGCTGTTATCGAGAGCGATTATTAGCATTTTGTCGGAGAGAAATCGTTCTCTACGATGACAAACAAAATAGTTAGGGCTACCAAAAGCTATGTTGTATTTTGTGACAGTTAGAACTCTCAATTTATTTTATGAGGTTCATAAGTCTTGTTTAAGTTGTCAACACTGAAGTCTTACAGCCTTGGTGACATGTATGTAGACTATTTTAACCACGCTTTACTAATTTGGAAAAAAAATATACTAAAACAAATGTAATCGGCAACACGGGTGATAAATAGTTTGATCATTTGACTAATTTTTACCCTTGTACTTACAAGTACTTGAACCTGAAACATTCTTGTTATACGTAACACTTATCGCTACGCTACAGATGTCGACTGACAATGTTAAATTGACAACGCTTAACACGTTGATCAGTTTACTGGGTTATTATAATGAAAAAACGAACATCTTTTTGTATCTAGACTTAATTATATTAACATCAAATAAAATTCAAATTAATAGTAATTAGAAGTAAATATATAATAAATTTTAATAAAAAATATATAATGAAAAAAAAAATAAAAAAAGAAACTTCGACATTCGCAAATCACTTGCTAATGGAGAACCATACGTTTAATGCGGATGATGGGGTTAAACTGTTGCATAAAAACATGGGGGATCATAAATTATTTTATCAAGAAATTTTGGAAATCAATAGAGCCTAGTTAAATTCCTTGCCAATTCTGAATGAGCAGCTGAACCTTCCTAATTCTCCGTTATTATATCCTATACGTTGAAACACCTAACAGATGTCAGTAAACGTGGAATGATTGTTTACCCTTTCGTCGAATTGCATCCCGTCGAAACCCACAATGCTATTATAATTGTAAAATCACTGGTAATTCCATAAGAAGTTGGAAAGCGATAATTCGCCACTCTGTAAATGTGGTGTTTACAAAATAAGGATTAAGGCAATTCTCGAAATTTTAACTGAGGTATCAGTGTGGCTCTCAGACGTATAATATCTCACCTCGTAAATAATATTTGTCGCATTTGTATCTTCTATATAAACGTTAGACACTGTTTACTGTCTCTCAGTTCAGAGTCCATTCGTGTGCTCGAATGCCTGAAGATGCCGAAAGGCGAAACCCGGGTCGTTAGTGACAAAATACATGGAAGTGTACAAAATCTCAATAATCCAAATTTAAATTAAATATATGATAGTTAAGTTAGGTTACGTCAGTTCTGACGATGGTGTAGAGCCGAAATAGCTATCAACTACCTGATAAAAATTTTGTAGAACTTAATACTTTGTTATTTTATCCTATTATAATGGAGTTCTACCAAGTAAATGCCAATTCAAACGATTAGTTAACGTCATTGTTAGAATGGTCCAAGAAGATCATAAAGTATTTACAGTAGTAGCAGCCACTTAACCTGCCATTCTGAATAAAGTACCACTCCTGCAAAAAGCAATGTTTGCTCCATACGTTATATCCTTTGTTTCAGCAGAAGATTGGCAACCCTACTCAGGACCCCGATTTATTTAAGTCGATCAAAGCTTTCGCAGTGCTTCTAACGGTAGGCAATTAACGGAAGCTTAAAAACACTTCAGGTTGTGTGTTTTACATCGCATAAATGTTATTTGTTTGCTTTAATTGTTTAACTTTACTATTAAATTATTATTCCACTTTTGCAGTATAATTTATTACATATTGCTTTTGGATATGAATAATTCATTATTATTGTGCATTAGTACATGCGCTTTGAGATAATTTTTGTCATTCTTGCAGAAAACTTCATGTCGGATATTGAGAAAATTTTTCTTTGTCAATCACATTCATTACGTCCAGTAGAACGAAATTTTAATATCAGAATTAGAGTAATTGTTTACCTTAGAATAATTTTGCGATATAGTTAGTCTGAAAATACTTCTCAAAAAGGCGAAATAAAGGAACAAAACTGCCTCTTAATTCATCGAAAATACATTCGAACTGTAAAAAAACGCCAAAATCATTATTTTTTATTATCTAGTACAGGGTTGGGATCCTTTTTAGGTTAGAAGGTTTCATACTATAACAACTTATTGCTCTTTCTCTGCGTCGCATTTTTCGACCTCTAATAGGGGGTTGATGGGGAGAGATTGAAATATCCCAGATATCCATGAATGTGTACACAAATCGATTGATAAATCCATAAATTATTACGAAAGTCCACTCGCTTTCGTAAAGTTTTTTATAAACTTTGTATACAAGATTAAATGTTGTAAACCAAATTCAATATTAATCAAACAGGAATCAATCCACTCCATCCATGAAAACGGGCAATCATTTTTTCTAATATCAAACAAATAAATCCGGCCTCCCGCTTATCCAAAATTCATTTCAAAGCATGCACACCGGTCATTCGTCTACATTTGCACAAATCTCTCTACGAACAACCGGGCGGCTTAATCCGGAGGCTTTGGCGGAAGGACCCATTACCACCTCGTATTCTCGCGGGGTAACCGAGACGTCGTCATAAATAATTCCACATTTAATTAGTAAGGCATTAAGGAAGCCGTTATCTGAAAACTCGTGAGTAAACTCAGCCTTCTGTAATTATTCTACGGGACGAAGTCGTGGCTCCACGATCGTGAATCGTCTATTGGAGGATCCATTTAAAACCGTGCTGGATAGAATTCTCCCCATGAGACAACGATGCTCAGCCTTGTCGTGATGATATTTTTTTACCCACAACTTTAATACAATAGATTAATGTCAACCGTTTTTTCGTTTACTTTCAATAAAGAGTATTTCCGCAATATTACTTTAACATAAATCAGATTCAGTTATTATCTTTTTGCAAGGTCCAATAAAACTAATTTGTCTGCTTTAAAACATTCTTTAATAATAAAAAAAACATATCACATCATATTGGAGCATACGGATTCCTAATGGAGGTATCTCAGCATACGTTTTTCTACGAGAACTGCTTGTTACTCAGTTGCTCAACTTCTCTCTTTCGAGGAGAGGAAGGATAGAATTATAGGGCTATTATAGGATTAGTGGTTAGCTAGTCGCTCTCGCTACATCCCGTTTTCGGGATCTGATGGGTGGGTAGGAGGGAAACTCAGACAGCACAAACATCCATTCCTACGAACAGAAATCCTTAAATCAATTTTTGAAACTGCATACATCCGTAACCGTAGCCAACGACGATCACCGCTGCACCACAGACCCGACATTTTTTATAATTGCTTTATTTGAAATGGACATTCGCGTATATTTCCTTTAACGAGAATACAACTTATGAACATATTGTTATGCAATTTTTGAATAACAAATTAATAAGTCGAAGGATCGCGTGAATACTCTTTGCACCGTTGCAAAATTAAATGCAAACGAGAGATTTGTTAATATAACATTAAAATTGGCTTTATCACTCACGTGACTCGTTTCGCTTCTTTATAAGCATCTTCAGACCAACCATATTGCAAGGTTATTTATTTCAAAGGTAAACAATGATTCAAATTCTTGATATCTCACTACTCTCACTACCTTATAATGATCGTCCATAATAAAAAAAAGTTTATGCCGCTTTCAGCTACCGAAATCTTCGTAAATCTTCTGGGCGTGATAATATAATGTGGTTGCCAAAAAACTGTAAATACTGAAGAAAGAAAGTGGGAAAAGCGCAGCCAAGAAAAATAGCGCTATACCCTAGACATCAATTTCGTTCCCCTTTTGTGAAACCACTCAAATATTTATCACTTTTTTATTGCAGTATTTGTTGGAATTTTTAAGCAGCTCAATTCAAATCTTGACTTTAAAAAACTGTAGATTGCACGCCTGTATATATGATTTATTTACTGTAATAAACAAAGTACATTATTCAATTGTTTTAATACGTTTATTTTTACAGCACTATCTTCAAAAACTCCTTAGTTAGAAACGCATAGAAAATTGAAATTGTTGCTTGTTAAAGTCATATGACTTATTTGTTATTTCGAAAGAAAATTGCCGTTTTCGAGTGGTAACTAACGGCAATAAGGATTCCCTGAATAAACAATTTCCATGTGTTGATTTGAGAGTTTTATTTATTTAAATTAGGTTTGTCCAACCCAGGGCCCATGGGCCGCATGCGGTAAATGCCAGCTCATAATATGGCCCAAAACAAATAGTACATTGTAATGGAATACATTGTCGGGTCCGTGGTGCTGTGGTCAAAGTCGTAGGCTACGGTTACGGATGTCTTGGGCTTAAGTCCCGATACCGACAGTTTCATAAATCAATTATGTATTCGTAATACCACCAGATAGAAGCTAGTCGATCGGCAAAATGCCAGTCACTCCTGTAAAGATTTATTACCCAAAGTAATAAATATTCAATTTTAAAAACCTAAATCATTGATTCTTTCGCGTATGTTTACTTGTATTCTGTATTCAACAAAATTGATAACATAACTTCGTTGCTCGTTTTGTTGTACAACAAAAAATTACATGAAGAACACACTTACCGCCGAATCCTTCGAAAGTGCGCTATAGTATATTAATTATTTATTGATGCGAATACCTAGAAACGTTATTTACATGCTATTGCAGCTAAACTAAAAGAACTCTTACTTGAATATTTGTTGTGTGCGGTTTCAATAAATGGTTGTAAACAGGAAAAACAATCTTATTTCCGTCGATTTATAGCTAGAATATATCTCACTTAAAATACCCACCCTTGTTCAATATTCTTGGCATATAATTCCTTTATACAGCCCTGAATGTTTCTTACACAAAAATACGGCAACATAACAGAGTTGCACTCAAGTGTTTATTGTGAAAAACTTTTGAAGTCAATACTTCGTCCGTTGGCTTGCAAATTCTAAGTAATCTCATTTTATGTCATATTTTATTACCCGTCTTGCTGCATCAAATTTTGATTGATCTCGGAATAATTCACAATAGTGCAATAAAATTTCAATGTCGCTTTAAATTGTAATCATTAATGGGTTGTTACATAGTAACTCCTTTTTTCCGATAAATTTAATGAATGCAATTGATTGGAAGAATGAAGGATAAAGTTTTTTTAATTCAAGTCAGATGGTAACTGTTATTATAAATTAAATGAATTTTCGCGGTATTTTATTATCGTATAAATATTTTTAGCTATTTACTTGTAAATAACATTATTTTCCGTCACTGCTATACTCTGACTCTATTCAACGCACGGAAGTGGAGTGACACAGTAATATTTAGAAATAAAAATAAAACACACCAGGATTGGTTTCAGTCAGCAATTTTATTTAAATACCCTAGACCCTAAGTTGTACCCACCACAACCCTACACGAATTCACATTCTTCTTACAGGGTGTATTCTGCAGCGTAACAACGTTGTGTGCACTTCATTTTTTTCCAGGAATGTCCGGGGAGATTTTCCTCATGAATTTATGTTCTCTAGTGTGCAAGAATTCGTTTCCAGATGTTTATTTTGTTCGCTTATTGATTAAGTGTTATTTACTGTTTTAAAGTGTTTCAGTTGGTAGCACCGTTGGCTACAGTTACGGATGTCTCGGGTTCGAATCACGTTGCGGACAGTTTTCATAAATTGATTTTTCAATCGATTTATGGATTCTGTTCGTATTCTGAGTGTTTGTGATCTCTAAAACACGCTTCCCACCCGTCCGATCCTCACAGGGCGTAGCGACTGCGATTAGCTAACCAATTAGTCCAGTCCTAATCCTATCCTTCAATCCCTACTCTCTTTGAAAAAAGAGAGCTTGAGCAACTGAGTAACAAGCAGTTCTGAAAGGAAAATGTCAGTTGAGATACCTCCATTAGGAGACCACATGCTCCACATTACTATACTAATAATAATATTCATAACTATTACTACAGGTTAGTTTCCACTTTTTAACTTTGCACTTTGGCTCTAGGATCTAGGATCAGGGGTTCCATACATACGCAATTTGTATATATATATTATGCTTCAAATTTAGAGCGGATATGGCTTTAAAAACATCTAACGAGCATCCCGTACACCGCTTTGACATGACCAAATGTAATATTATTCCTTTCATAGTGGACTTGCTCGACAACTTAGCAACATGTTCTTTCATTGCTTTTACTATGAACCAAGTAACTGTGTTCCGGAAGATTTGTTGCTGTTCTTGTCAGAACTGCCTCGCCATAATGTGCAGTCATCTCGAAGCCGTTCCGCACTCGTGATTTTTATTATAAACAAGGAATGATAAGTCACACACTCTTGCGTCGCTGATGTACAAGTCTTATCATTGAACCGAGAATAGAAAAACGTGAACAAACCCGTAATAAAGCATACGAAATAGAGAAAGATGATCGCAAGAGAACGATTATCAGGAACTATAAATCAGAGAAGAAAGTCTACGTATTATTAAATTTGGATTATTGAGATTTTGTACACTTCCATGTATTTTGTCACTAACGACCCGGGTTTCGCCTTTCGGCATCTTCAGGCATTCGAGCACACGAATGGACTTGAACTGAGAGACAGTAAACAGTGTCTAACGTTTATATAGAAGATACAAATGCGACAAATATTATTTACGAGGTAAGATATTATACGTCTGAGAGCCACACTGATACCTGAGTTAAAATTTCGGGAATCTCCGTATCAGTGTGGCTCTCAGACGTATAATATCTTACCTCGTAAATAATATTTGTCGCATTTGTATCTTCTATATAAACGTTAGACACTGTTTACTGTCTCTCAGTTCGAGTCCATTCGTGTGCTCGAATGCCTGAAGATGCCGAAAGGCGAAACCCGGGTCGTTAGTGACAAAATACATGGAAGTGCACAAAATCTCAATAATCCAAATTTGATATTGAAATTCCATCAAGCACCCTCAGTCGATGTCTAAAATTATTACGTATTATTATTAAACTCTTCTGTAAGGGCTTTAACTGAAGTTCGTCAGAAGGTTCCTGTTTCAATTCGACCGCTTAATTTTGACATTACAGTTTCATCAAGTACTCTCAGTCGATATCGTAAATAATTAACACTATCATTAAAAATCATCAGTTGATGCCGTCACGGATTCCGATATACATTAAAATAGTTCAACACAAATTCTGGTTTACTTTTTTAAATACAATGCCTTTTCACCAAATATTACAGTTAACACCTTAAAAGAGATTAACACTATCGATTTAATATTTTAAAATTAGATAATGCTAGTTGTGATGTATTTACTAGTCGAAATAATCTTTGGCGACTTCGTCAAGTTCTTGTTGAAATTATTTCAAATGGCTTGAAATATATGATGTATTGATAACTTATTTACATTATAATTGTAAATCAATCATAATGCCAAATGTTTTTGTAAAAAAACATGGTGTTTTTGTTTCACAAAATTCTATTCAGATATAACCGCTCAAATACAAACCAAATATCCGTAACCAAGATTATCCTATTGTTAATAGTATAAAATACTATGTCATTTATGAAAAGCGGTTCGTATGTATTAATAAATATGTAAAACGTCTTATTCGTACATAAAAAAATTACTTATCGCAAACTAACTTTAATCGTTGTTCTTATCTTATTCTAAAAAAGAAGACACCTGTTTCAGCTTTGATTACTAGAATAATACCCATCAGCTAGTCAACCTTCTCTACTTAACTATCAGACGATTCCAGGACCAAACCCTGCCAATGTCAAATAGCAAATGTTGATTTTTCAATTTAGGATATACCTTAAATCTTATTTTTTCTTGTCAACTAGCTGAACTCGAGTAACATTTTTGAAATCAAAAACTATTCAGTGAATTGTTAATTTATGGTAACGTCAAATATATTATTTCATTTATTTGAATTACCTGAGAGACCTGAGATTACTTCACGTTTCTCATTTTAGTATAAACATTTCGTAGCGACTTCGTACCATATTATTTGTTTTAATTGTTGTTTTCGGATTACTTAATCATTCCCACGAATTATCCCGAAAACCATGGACCTACTAATGAGGGCATTATACGGCCTTATTATAAATTATTAAGCCTCCCATCTACGGTGCCATCAATCATGACTTTCCTCTTTTGTTAGCAGCCAGTTTTGAATATGCGCGGTCCGATGATAAATCATTTCATTATGAATCTAATTAATAACTTTGTCCTTTGATCTTCCTTCCTTCACATCATATTATATTTTATCGTGAGACTGATGGATGAAACTTTTGATTCCAACAGTATATTTATAATATTTCTTTTGATTGTAGTATTTTTCTTTTTAAAATATAATATTACTTAATTCATTTAACTTTTTTTTAACGTACTGCATATTTTTTAATGATCGTTTTATGTATAATTGAGTATTTGAATGCATTTATACCGTAAATGATGAAGATGCTACCAAATGGTAAAGATTGAATTAAACAGTTGAAAAGTAACGGCGTTTATAAAATTTAATGCGATAACTGTTTAACTGAGTTTGTCAGACAAACAAACAGCTAGAAGCTTTTCTTTATATAATAATTTATGAGCGTATGTAAGAAATTACCTCAAAAGTAATAATTTCACCTTACTACGAAAATAACCATCCATGCTCCACCTTGTAAATAAAAAATACGTAATCCAGTATTTGGAGTCGAAAAATTTTCGCTATTAGAGGTCAATTAACACGTTAAAGGCGGCACAGATTCAATAATAATATATCTTCGCTGCCCTGGAAGAAAACACATATGACACAAAAAATGACATATTGAGTAGTTAGTTATACCAATTTTTTTCTTATTTCAAACTCTTACACTTAGACTTAGACACAGTTTTGTACAAACAAACAAAATGAATAATGTATAGTATTTCAAACATTTGACAAACTTCAAAGTCCAATTACTCGAAGCTAATATTTTTAAGTTTAGTGTTTTCTTCCAGAACAACGACGATATGTATATACATAAAACAATGTTAAGCTTGCTGCAGTATTTGAAGGTATTATTTCATTTCTATTTTTTTTAGTTCTTGGTATGTGTATTTAGACACTTTAGTATTTCACAAAAGATCATATTTTTGAGATAATTCAATCAAAACATGGATTTGAACCATTTTGAAGATCCTCCCGTCACTCTTAATATTTTCGATGGATTCGGCTGTAACTTTGTGTAAATTCATTAAAATTATCAGTCTGAAGACGTTTCTTAAAGACATTTAGTAACACAGCCAGTGGGGATAACAAAGTTGTTAACTTAAGTTTTATATTCCATTGTAATTTCTGCAACCCTACATATCTATCAGTCACTATCAAACCATCTACCGCCTCCAAAGGTGGGTTTTTATTTCACTAGGTCCAAATACCGTGGATATTAATACTTATTGCCATACTAATGACTAACTTATGATCGATATTAAATCATCTTCCGATCTACCATATAACCAACACTGCATATATCATGCATCCTCTGTGCTGTGGAGTAAATATATTTATATGTATAATTAAATTAACAAACCTTCTATCACTCTTAATCATCAGCGTCCATGGATCTTTCCGACTTTACGCTCCAAGTTAGTACATTTCAACGGGAGCTCCTGTCATGCCTTTAAGTCAAATACTGTGTGATCAGACCGTTAAGCCTCACGACTACGAATTAATGATTTGATTCTTTGCATACATTTGCGTTTTTCTACAATATCATTGATTGTATTAAAGCAATCTTCGCAAAGACACATACTTACTTTTTTTTTGTCGTACTATTGGAATTCAGATATACAAACTCCCAAAAAGATCCATCCGGAGAATATCGACCGCCCATAGACAGCATTTTAAAAGCCGACCCCTTTAATCTCTATGTTATTATATACGTTTTCTTTTTTAATGTGTTAACTGTCAATTCTTGGTGAAAAGGCATTACACTTTTTTTTAAATCAAACAAAACGATTCGTACTACTTCCACATTTTTTATAACGATCAGAACCAGCTTCGCTCATCGCGAGTTTTATCAACTGATAAATGTATATCTTAACAGGGCTATTTATATAAAATTGAGTATCAATAATTACCAGGCATTATATGCCAGCAATTGGTTCAAGAATTTACAGATAATCATACAAATTATACGTAAAAGGAATGAAATGTAAAATTATTTAGCCTTTCTATAAAATGTATCTAAAATATGACAAAATGTGTAAAAATAATAATGATTGTTGTGTACCTTACCAGTACTCAAAAATACCCTAGTAAAAACGCCCAGCATTAGAAAAATGTGTGGTAAAAGAATTGAAAACTCAATAACCGAAAAATGGTTTGCGGTCTCAACTGGAAACCAAGAATGCGTCATGGCACCGTTCGACTTGATACTTTGGAATTGAACTTCACCTGAACGAAGGATAGATGTTTAATTTGTATTGTTTAAGTAAATAAAAAACTCTTCAAAAACACCTTCTTCGTATTATTACACACCGTGTCGTGTATTTGTATGCAACGTATACCAAGTGAGCTTATGAGACGTTTCGTTGCGCAGAATTGAGACTTCTTCTAGGCAGGTCTAATTAGTTCCGCCTGCATCTTGCATCACGAGGTATTTACCGCGGGTAATCCGCTCTTCGATGCACGACGCTGCATCGAGGCAGGCGTAACAGTGTTGTAACTTGCTTCGTACCACTTACAATTTACGGACACTGTTTTATTGCGTCGTATAAAATAATAAACATGTAAAAAAAAACTTTTACAATAACGACAATTTCACATTGTTAAATAATGTCTTTTTTTTTTAATTTTGTCCATCTTTCCGTTTTTTAAGACTCCTAATGGAGCATCTCAACAGTAGTGGTATTTACGAGAACTCGTTCTTAATCAACCATATAACCTCACTTTGTCATAGATATTTATGATATTGAGCATGCTTTTATTGAATCCTCGTAAAAATATTTAGTTCATTTACATATACGGTTTTATATGTAAAATTGTGAGCCAATGAGAACACATATTATTAACTTTGAAGATAACAGTATCAGTGATTTCAATATTAATTTTACGTTGATAGTGAATTGCCTGTCAAATAAATTTAAAACTTTAAATAATAAATTATAAATTTTCTTTCAATTATAACAATATCAGTTAAAGACCTGAGCCACATTCAAACATTTTTACATGTCTCTCTTTTATCTAGTTATTTTTAGTAGAATATATAATGTATACTTGTATTCAACTTGAACTATTGTTCTTAAAAAAAAGTGTATTGTATCTAATAATTCTACTAACCAAACCTGTCAGTCCGCCTCGAGATTCTATACTGAACCGTACCGAAGACGTATCTTCAATTCCCAATATAAAAATGTCTTCCATAACACCAATATCTACACAATGTAACCATAGTTTGGTTTATTTATCTTCGAGTAAACCAGACGCAGACATTTGACAGACGAGAAACATTTCAAAACGTTTCGAGCTTTAATTAACTCTCCTTCTCGGAATTACTCTTTATCTTTTATTTGACGTATATTACTTCTGGATTTGAACTGATTCTGTTCTTGAAATCTTTTCTTTTTCTAAAATAAACTGCTTTTAATCTATCATGTAGTGCGCTCCCAGTGTTTTTATATACCTTTTACATAGTTATGTTGAATATACATTATTGACAAAATGAAGGATAGATTAGAAAATGGTTGATAATTTCCCTACTTGAACGTACAGTACCCGTACTAACTAGTGATTTATGACAACGCAATATCTCGACTCCAGGACGTCCATTCACTTCTCGTGTTACTAATCGTCCAGGAACTCCTACATTAAGCCATCGATCAATATCATTCCACTAAAGATGACCTAAAAAAAGAAAATATTGCTTAAATTTCTATGTTGAAACGCGTATGTTGGATTGGGCTTACAGTTTTTACGAAATCCAAATGTAAATCTACATATCTATATTAATTGGTTCGCGAATAAATAAAAGAATAATTGTGAAAAGTTTCTTAAATTCCTATTTGATTAAAAAAATAGAACGAATAAATGAGACCTTTTAATTAAACCGTTTTCATTAAAGATCTGAAAATCTTTTCTTTTAAACGGCCACCAACTAAAAAATGTAATATTTCTGCCAAATCCCACCATAACAAGTATAAAAAATCGAGCAAGATTTATCCGCCATCACTTTTAATGGTGTTTTCTCAAGCCTTTTATTATATTTTTCTTGTAAAGAAGAGAAATGAACGTTTTTGGCAAATTATTATTTTTTACGCTATCCTCTGATGACTTTCATTTCCTTCATTGCCCCTTATTCGCTTTTTTATTTTGATTATTTCATTATTTTAAACCCTCTATTTTTTAATCAAATACTGCCGTCATTTATATGACAACACTTTTACCGGTACATAACAAATGTTTTGTTTTTTAACATAAACCATGGACAATTTTAACTGTCATTTTGTATTGTTTTATTGATTAAGCATTTCTTCAGCTTTTTAAAATATTAAATATATCCCTGTTTTATACTACATTAATCGTCATTACGATACTTATCAATATGCTATTGGTTTTCGAATCGACCCAATATGTGAATTCCGATCTAATGCCACCAGTTCGTACTGTTTTAAATGGGGCATAGACAACAGGTTTCTCACTTTTGCTAATACCCACGGATGCTAATAAATATTTGTTGTTATATCCCCTGTGAGACAGTCAATCAGAGCCAGCGTTAGGCGGACTAAGACATTTCCCCGGAACCCGGCCTCCCGCTGGAAAAGAACCCACGTCCACAAATTCAAATGTCCTAGAAAGGCTATGAACCTTTACAATAGTAGATAATAGATAGAGAAGGTTATTATAAAATATAATTAACTTTAATTGGAAGTCACCGCAAAAGTTCACGCCGGCCCTGGTAGCACAATTGCCGGACCTTTAAAATATAATTTGTAAACATCTCATTGTATTTTTATTGCAATCTTATTTGAATAGAAATTGGGGGAAAATCAGTTCCTGTGCATTCGATTTGGCAAAATATGCAATTTTGACCCACTTTAGGCACAGACTGTGTCTATTTTTTGTGATCCTATCTATGAAACTCTATTAAGATTACATAATGTATTCTGTATCAGACTATATCCAAAGAGATGGCATGTGGTACATGTTGCCAAGTTGTAATCCATAGGATGTATTCAGCGGAAGACAGGTGTACTAGCATGTTCTGGAAAGAAACAAAACAATTATTGTTTTTTGACTGAGCGTAGTCCAAAAGGTATTCCGATAAGAAAACAGATGTACCATAAGATATTTGCGTCAAGAATTACAAAATCCAATGGTGTGCCAATACTGGCTTGAAATATTTAGATAAAATACAAAATAATTCGCTTCATATATTATATCTTCTCAGTGTTTTCAATAACAACTTGATGTTTACGGAAGCCTGTTAACTTGAGAGCATTTTTTAGGCAATCATATAAAAGGAATAACAGGCGCCGACGATAATTGAATAGGTATCACAAAATGGAGTCTGGTGTGAAGCTAGTCGCGGGATGGCGCCAAATTCTCCCGCCACTCGTCATTTTTCTCTTCTGAATTATTTTGACACTAACTTATATCATATATCTATCAAATATTACTTTAATTTGTTGATATAATTGACTCGGCATACCGAGAAATAGAATATAATGTGTATGTTTGTTATTGTATTCATTTATATATTTTGGTTGCAATTATTTTCATATAACATAAATACATATCTAAAACGAATGTGTCTTTTGTATTACATGTTTGTGTCTTACATTTATTGCATAATAATATAAAATCTATTATTACACACAGCCCGTTTCCAATTTAAAATATGCCGACTAAAGTATATAAACTTCACTATCTATCGAGCCACGGCACATAGTAATTCAATGCACTTTCATGGCAGAAAATAATGATTGAAAACTCAAAACAATTGAACATCGAATTGATTTTAGCTCAGACCATCCTTTCTCATATAAATTGGCTGCTTTCCATTCTCAGGTTCACAGATTAGTCACTATACCTCTAAATAAATTTAATTTTGAAAACAAACTAAACATTATTAAACAAATTGCCATTAATAATGGCTATGAGGCGTCTCTTATAGTTAGTCTTGTATCAAAAAAACAACATAAATTAGCAGAAAAGATGCTATATTTCGGGAACTTGTCTAAAGACATAGACCACCCTAGAATCTGGCATAGAATTAGTTATTTAGGTTGCACAAGCTTTAAAATTAAAAAACAACTCGCTGATAGTGTTAGACCGGCGTTCTATTGCAAAAACTCTCTAGGCAAATTACTTATTAACAATAAAGATAGAGTAAACTTTAAGAACAAATCTAGTATTTATAAATTACAATGCAATGATTGCCAACATTTCTATGTGGGTAAAACCACACGTATATTAGATATAAGGGTATCAGAACATTTAGCTGCCTTCGACATTCGCAAATCACTTGCTAATGGAGAACCATACGTTTAATGCGGATGATGGGGTTAAACTGTTGCATAAAAACATGGGGGATCATAAATTATTTTATCAGGAAATTTTAGAAATTAATAGAGCCCAGTTAAACTCCTTGCCAATCTTGAATGAGCAGCTGAACCTTCGGAATTCTCCGCTATTATATCCGATACGTTGAAACACCTAACAGATGTCACTAAATGTGGAATGATTGTATATATTTACCCATTCGTCGAATTACATCCCGTCAAAACCCACAATACTATTATAATTGTAAAATCACTCGTATTTCTAAAAGAAGTTGAAAAGCGGCAATTCGCCACTCTGTTAATATGGTGTTTACAAAATAAGGATTAGGGCGATTTCCGAAATTTTAACTCAGGTATCGGTGTGGCTCTCAGACGTATAATGTATTGCCTCGAAAATGATATTTGTCGCATTTGTATCTTCTATATAAGCGTTGGACACTGTTTACTGTCTCTCAGTTCGAGTCCATTCGTGTGCTCGAATGCCTGAAGATGCCGAAAGGCGAAACCCGGGTCGTTAGTGACAAAATACATGGAAGTGTACAAAATCTCAAAATCCAAATTTAATTGAACATCGGTTATGTAATTATATTATCTTCTATTCTTTGGACTCGCAGCATTTTTTTGTAAATTCCAAATAGTGTCTTATTCAAAATCAAATTTGCCATGTGGCGAAATCAAGATGTTAATGTTCACTTTAAAATCACTGGATAACTAAGAATAACAAGCCTTTCTCTTATCTGTGAAGCATCGTCAAACACATTGTACATACAGTAAAATATTAGGCAACTGATTATTTGGCCAGTATCTAATTCAATTAACGGTCAGTAACAAATGCATAAAACGGTCAGTAGAAAAATAAAAATGGTAAGTAAATATTAAAGGAAGGTTAGGTTAGGTTAGGTTAATTAAGTAAAAAAGATAAAATAATAAATTACGTTTAATTTAATAACTGACCATTTTATATAAATTACTGACCGATTATTTTATTAACTGACCACATGTATACTGACCATTTATTGAATCAATTACTGACCTTTTTGATTAATTACTGACGCAATAAATACAGGCCAAAATATTACCTTTATCGTAGGTTTTGAGCCAAGATTCAAATTGCAAACAATAACGATGGTTGATTCTTTTTGATTGCACCATAAATCGAATTTCAAAAATTAAATATTTACGCTATTTCAATTATATTCTAACATTACGTTTTGTCTTATAAATAGTACGCCTGTGTTTAAAACTTTTTCAGTTAAATAGTTTCCTGGAATGGGGAAAAATTAAAGAGCTTCTTCGTCATCTCATTTGCGAAATACTTTCTTCTGTTTTTACGACCGTAAACTTTTTATATGAATGTTTTATGATAGCATGCCAATTATAAATTTCGCAATTCATTTTTTCCAGTTTTATTTTGTTTTTCCTTTTAAACATTTATATTACAGTAGCCGTATAACTTTCCTTTTTAATTTCTCTTGATTTCACAATTATTGTCAGTCTGTCCATTCTCCTTTCCGTAACTATTACCTTTCGAAAAAATCAAACCTGAATACGTTACATATTATTCCTGGTAATGCAATTTTTTTTACCCATGTAACCTCGAATTATAATTTGCTTAAATTAATTCTTTTAAGTATTTGGCTTGCTTAAAACATGCTATTTACCCAATATCCATTATATCGATACTTAAGATATTTTTTTTTATATTTCATATTAAAAAATATCTGGCATCACAGCTGACAGCCAATTCGCCAAATATTTTGAAAATTAGAAAATCATATAAGATACACTCGAGAATTTTTATAAGTCTCATGTCCAAGATCACAAATTTAAATTGAAAAAATCTAAATTTGATATTAACCACGCTGGGACTCGAACCAGGACCCACCTGATCGCTAGGGCAAAGCTCTTGCCACTAGACCACAGAGGCCGACAATCGATACCTCAGTTCCAAAGTGTAACAACTGAAAAAGCATTGTTCTACGATAATTAGGAAACAAGGGCATTTTGGCCATGTTTAATTTTCAACTGTACATCTTGTTTTCATAGATTATAATAAAATTGTAGGATTGTCTAAAAAATATATTTACAATATTTTAAACATAAATTATTTTTTTTATAGTATTAATAATAGTTATCAGAGGTTTGTGCGGGGTTTTTGTAGTTGTTTCAATTCGTAACTGGTAGATAACTATCTATATATCGGAAGTACTTTTAGTGCTCCCACTAATATTTTAAAAAATTTCAACCAAAAACTACAAGTTAGTGCCACTGGTCATTACAAAACTAAAATATCACCCGTCTACACCTCTTCCATCAGCAATTTCTCCAAACATCTTCGTTCAAAGTGGAAAATAGTTCATTTTCATTTTCGTTGTGACGCGTAATTTTGACATTTGTGCGTGTAGATGCTCAACATTTACCCAATTCAATCAATGCTGTGCTGTGAAAAAGAACATACACCAGTCATAAATCCTAAAACTACACGTGGTCATCGATTTGGTTCTTCATATTTTGAATTATAAAAGTAAATATATAAAATAACAAAAACATAACCTCCAAATTCTGTTTATACTTAGAGCTCACACTGAACTGACGTCTTGATTCTTAATTTATTACTTTCTTAACTACCGGTGTCATTAACTTGTGATTAGTCGCATTTATAACATTCGCTCGTTAAACTAATTAACTTAATTGATAATACTTCTAACAGTGTATCAGTACATAAATATTAATATTTATAAGCATTCAAAGGAAATGGATATCTCTCGCGAATTAAAGGAAATAGTTGAAAGTATCAAGGCTTTAGCCGAGCGGATTGAAGTATTGCAGAAACATGTGGAAGCTGGGAACTACCATCAAAGTAAGTTGCCAACAAAAAAGATAACTGAAGTTATTACACCTATAGCAGAGCCATCCCATCCAAAAAGAGAATAACCCGATCAACTGCTAAATCTAGCTCAAGTAAAAATAGCCCAAATGCCAGCCAATCCTTATCAAAGCGATATCAAATTGCTCCTGCCTCCGCTCCTGCTGTTACTGAGAATATTGACATTGATCTTGCCGTTGAAGATGAAAAATGGACCAAAGTCCAACGTAAGCGGTCTATTCAATCCACAAATAAGGCCCATGATGATTTGAGGACTTCCGAACATGAACAAGAGAAATTGACGAATAGTAAAATCCTTAATGTCCCCATGACTGCTTCACCTTCACCTTCGATAAAGCAAATATGCGGTACCAGAGTTGGCACATCAGTTTGCTCGGGGATTGAGCGCACAGCATCCATCCACGTTTGGTCTTTACATCCGGAGACAACCGTGGATGGACTCACTGAGTATCTAAGTGAAGGTGTACCAGATATTAAAGTGAAAGTGACAAAGTTGATGACAAAGGCGAGATACTCATCTTTTAAAATTGGGGTGCCTAAATCTAAACTGAATCGTTTTTTATGTCCTGAAGTTTGGCCATTAAATTCAGTTGTTAAAGAATGGCAAACAAAATTGATAAGTTCAATAAAAAAACTGTGACTTTTGGAAGATGTAAAGAAAAAATTCAATAATTTAACCATATATTATCAAAATGTACGTGGACTACGGACCAAGTCTGTTGAGCTACGTAATGCTCTTATGGCGTACAACTATCAAATTATATGCCTGAGTGAGACGTGGCTCAACGACTCTATCTATGACGCCGAGTTCTTTGATAGCAAATATATCGTTTTCCGTCAAGATCGGAGATACGGTCAAAGAGGTGGTGGTGTCCTTATTGCCATACGCACTGACAGTGTTGATAGTGTTGCTAGGATTGAGTGCAATCCACGTAATGATGTTGATGCTGTCGTTGTTGGAGTAATGTGCGGTGGGTTACTTAATAAAATTTGTTGTATTTATTTTCCGCCCAAATGCTCACTAGAAGCATATGAGCAGATTTTCACATTTTTTGAAAATATGCCAATACGAAACTCTATTGCTATCATCGGTGATTTCAATTTGTATTCTTCAGCACCGGGGTGGAATTGAGTTTACTCATTTTTTGAGCTGTGTGAATCTCAAACAGTTCTCTCAGATCAAAAATGCGAGGTCGCGAGTCTTAGACTTGGTGCTGGCTGATGCAGATTGTTTCGTCTCGGTGTACGCAAGTGATGACCCTCTTGTTCCTGAGGACACACATCATCCAGCTATAGTAGTTGAGTTTCCCATTTTAAATAAGAAAGCATCCAGTTATCAACGTGGACGATGTGATGTGAATGAAGATTACTGTGATAATTATAGAAATAGAGCCTCTTGGAATTTTTGCCGAGGTGACCTATTGCACATGTACAACGAGATACATAACATCGAATGGGACGATATGTACTTGATCGGAAATATTGATGAAGCTGTCAGCGTGTTTTATAGAAAAGTTTATGATGTTTTTAATAAAATTTTTGATTTGAATGTGTACTCGGCCATGAAGCGTGGGTATCCAAAATGGTTTTCCAAAAAGTAATTACATGTATAAACTTAAAATATAAATGTCATAAAAAGTGGAAACGCTCTAAATGTCAGAGAGATTATATTATTTTTTCAGAGTTGCGCAATAGAGTGCACGAACTCATTAATCACGATTATAAAACATACATTAACCGGATTGGTATGAATATAAATTCAGACCCAAAAGCTTTCTGGACTTATGTCCGTAATATACGTGACTCTTCTGCTCAGCTCTCATCCATGTCTCTTAACGGCAGTGTATTGAATGGTTACGGACCTATTTCTGAGGGATTCGCGCAACATTTCAGGTCGGTTTACTCAAAAATTCCTCCAAAACTTATTCACTCAGAATCCGAGTACGCGCATTCTTCTTGGCCCACTCTTAATATCAACTATTTTGATGAGTCCGATATGCGTTACGCTCTCTCGCGTCTGTACCCAAAATCTTCAGTGGGTCCTGATGGTATTCCTCCATGGTTACTTAAAGGCTGCAAACTTTTTTTAAGTGCCCCTCTAATGTATCTGTTCAATTTAAGTTTAAGTACCTCCACTTTTCCCGAATGCTGGAGTTTGACTCGTATAAGACCGGTCCATAAAAAAAGCTCTCTGTCAGAGATAACAAATTTTAGGCCCGTAGCAATTTTATCAGCACCGGCTAAACTTTTGAATCAATGCTACATAGATATATCTATATGCATGTTGACTGTCAGTTAACTGATTCCCAACATGGTTTTAGATCAGCGCGCTCAACTATCACCAATCTAATGGTGTATAGTGAGTATATATCAAAATCTTTGGATTCCCATTGTCAGGTTGATGTTATTTACACGGATATTTCGAAAGCATTTGATAGTGTCGATCACGATATTCTGATAAATAAATTAAGTGCTATAGGAAGCTCAAATAAGTTAATTAAATTTGTTGTTTCTTATTTGTCAAAACGACGACAATATGTTGAATACGCTGGATGCGCATCAAATATTTTTCCAACATATTCTGGGGTACCACAGGGATCGAATCTCGGTCCAATTTTATTTCTTATTTTTATTAATGATATTGTGGAAAGCATGAGTGGAATAAAGTATCTGCTCTTTGCAGATGACCTAAAACTGTTTTTAACTATCAAGAAGGAGTCTGATTGTACTATTCTGCAACATAATATAGACTCGATTTTAAATTGGTCTATAAAAAACAAACTTGACTTCAACTTTTCGAAATGCTTTTGCATTTCTTTCTCTCGCTCAAGATTGCCTATTAAATATAATTAGGTGATATCGAATAATACTTTACAGCGTTTATCTGAAATTGTTGATCTCGGTATAACGTTTGACTCTTCTTTCACATTTCATTCACATATTAATTCCGTTGCTTTGCGTGCTAGCAAACTTCTCGGGTTTATAGTTAGGCAAAGTAAACCATTCGAAAACCCAACTGTGTTTCGCACTCTATACATTTTCTTGGTTCTCAGTACGCTTGAATATGGATCTATTATCTGGAGTCCATATGAAAATTCCTACAAGTTGAAATTGGAGCGAGTTCATAAGAAATTTCTACGATATTTCTATTTCAAAAAATTTAAATATTTTCCTTTTAATAGTTCCCTAAAAGAGTATTACCCAACTAAATTTCTTTTAGGAATGCTATCTTTTCACTCTCTTGAAGCACGAAGATCGTTTTCGATTCTAAAGCATTTCTCTCTTCTTCTTCAGGGACGAGTTTATAATCCTGAAATTCTCATGTCTATTAATTTACATGCTCCTAATTGTTATCTACGTGGCCGAAACCATATCCAGACAATTTTTATTCTTAAAACTTGTTCTTCGCGTCGGTCATTCGAGTCACCAGTTGCCAGAGCCGTTCGGATGATTAATGCACTGCCTAGAGAGCTGGATATTTTCAACACTAAACTATGGGTATTGTTCACTAAATATTTTTTCCTTTTAAATTAATAATGTCTTTTTTTTTATTATTTAGTAATTTAAAAAAAAAATGTTTTTATTTTCATTATTGTTTTTATTAGTAGTACTGTTTTTAATAATTATTATTATTGTTGTTACTGTTATTATGTTTGTGGAATGCATGGCGCATTGGCGTCAGCTGTAATGCCATGCATTTCAATTTTTTTAAATTTACAATAAATAAATAAATATTCTAAGATTTTTCTCATACATAAATCAAAACTGTAAATTTTTTATTTGTTACGCTCTGGAACTGAGGTATCGATATATTATGCTTTCTTGCTCTGTCTATAGACACACGTTTATAGCAAAAACAAATCATTAAAATCTGAATTGTTCTCATTGTAGATATCAAAACATTTTTGTATGATTTTCGTCTACAACATTGTAAAACAAAGCTTGAAGACTTCGAATTGTACCAGTTATGTTCAAAAAATATAATTATATTAATCACTGTCAACCTCGTAAACCTTAAATATATATATAAATATATGTGTACGTAAGTAATAGTGAAGGTGATAGCTATCTATTTTACTATTGTTCAAGACCGGCTTATCGTGCCAATCTTTTGAGCTGCAGTAAATTTTGAACTGCTAAATAAATCGAAATACTTTTTACTATATTCTAAGATTGCTTACAAGTATACACGGCAGGCTGTAACAATCTTTCACGTTTATTCGATCGTCCAATCACGAATCGAGTTCCATAAAGAGAGATATTACATCTAATATTTCAGATAATAAATAACCATTTCACCTGTCGTACTATTGTTCGATCTTTTCCCAAAGCTATGCTCCACTTGTCATTGTTTTACACCCACTTAATTTATCTTACATTTTCAACAGTAATTTTATTTATCCTGGTCATGAATTGAACGAAAACCTTCCTACATTTTTATAATGAAACAGGTCCGGTTTCGCCCATTACGAGCATTATCAACTTCTAAAATATAAATCTTAACTAGGCTATTTATATGAAATGAAGTGTTAATAATTACCTGGTAAATTATTTCATTTTTTCAATTTAATATTGATGAATAATTCTGTGGATTCTGTGGGAAGTGGGTTAATCTTCGATTACAGATCAGTAATTTATTTGTAAGAGGTCATTAACACTTTAATTGTAGATTATTTTATTTCATTTACGCTTGTCATAGCTCTTGGACCATTGTTTTGTATGTATATAATACTATGAGCTCATATGTATAGCATAAGTTTAGGTTTTTATCAAAATAAAACAATTCCAAAAGGCTACATAATATTGTTAATCCACATAAAACAACTGATAAACGTCAAAATGTACACACATTTCAAAAGTGGAACACCGGCAATAATTTCATTGTTGCCAGGTATAAGAACCATTGTAAATAAATGTTGCCACAGTGATTTTATCAGACTGATACCGGGATGCACTGCATTCAGCCAGCCATAGCTATAATACATAATATAAAATATTCATAAACATTATTTCGTGGTGGTCACTTGATCATACCGTGAGATATTATTTTTGTTTGATCGCTGTTCTTGCCAGTGCTTCTTTTTTCCATTGATGTTATTCAAATAAACAACACAAATAGTTATGTACATTTATTTTCTATTGTTGTTCACTGTTCATCATTATTTAGCCGTAGGTGGATTGTTTTATTAAATCTTGCAGCTGAGTGGTCAACAATCGATTTATGGATTTCTATTCAAGGGTATAAGGTCTGTGAACATTACACATCCTAATCACGGAACGTAGTGAGAGCAATTAGCTAACTAGTAACCCTTAGTACGCTCAATCATTTTATCCTTACCATCGCAGAAGAAGAGGGGTTGAGCGACTGAATAACAAGCAGTTCTCGTAAAAAAATGTCCTGTTGTGATGCTCGATTAAGATTTCAAGTGCTTCACACTGGTAGAGGACATGATTGGAAAATAATCTTAAGAACTTATCTATAGTTGAGTAATGTTTTCAAATATTAAGTCTAAAACATATTTTCTTTTTTTTTCAGGTAAGTGCAACATTTTCATTAGCAGCAGCTTCTATCATTTTAATCGCGTGCCGAATCCTTCGGTAAGTATAAAAATAAACATATCAAGATCAGCTTAAACATACTGCAACTAAGTGTCAGACAGGTAAAAAGTACTGACAATGTAAACTGGTATTTATTGGTTATTTTATATATATCATTTTGCTTCAATGTGTAACTAATGAAGACATCTTCTCGCTTAATCGCCGATGCCATTATTACATCCCAAACACTGCGACATCCCTTTCATGCAACACTATCGTGATGAAGTCGGACACTGCACTTTGTTGCAAGCCAACAAAGGCGTGGATGGAATAGATGGTCGTCTTCATTGAAACAATCGACTCTTACAATGAGACTTCCCGGTAAGACGATGTCGTGCACCGAGTCAACATTATGACACTGTGATACAGGATAGGATTTGAACAGTAATTGATGATTATAATATATTATTAAAATATAATACAAAATAATCATAGATATTTGATAGCTATTTTGAAATTGTCAAAACTTCGAACATTGTCGGACCGTTGTCAGAACTATACTGAAAAGGATTTTACGTTCACCTATATATAATGACAAAAGATATAGCAATTATAATAGTATTTTACTCTTCATTTGTATTCGTTTAGTCAACAAATAAGTTATTTCCATGAATATAATTATATGTTTATCTCTGATCCAAGCTATTTAGTCACGGCTAGGGCTTCCAATTAACCGGAGATTTTAACTAACCGGTTTTCGGTGTTTTTTTGACAAAGAAACCGGTTAACCGGTTTAAACCGAAATACCTCAGTTCATTATTTTCAAAAAAATCATATAAAA
Organism: Himalopsyche phryganea; assembly: GCA_022494535.1. Taxonomy (NCBI): domain Eukaryota; kingdom Metazoa; phylum Arthropoda; class Insecta; order Trichoptera; family Rhyacophilidae; genus Himalopsyche; species Himalopsyche phryganea. The sequence goes on along the minus strand of JAGVSL010000002.1, from coordinate 6,460,655 downwards.
GTATTTTTTTTAACTACACCAAATTAAAACAAAGAGTTATAACAAAATTTCAATTTCAATAATAAAACTTAAACTTAAATAATAAAATAATAAAAAACTTTAATAATATTTAATAATAATTTCAGTTCGAGTCCATTCGTGTGCTCGAATGCCTGAAGATGCCGAAAGGCGAAAAGTGGTTAATAATTAAATTCGTAAAAAAGATTACTATTTGAATGTGTTTAAAAAATATTAGGACAGCAACTGGAGAAATTATAAACAATAGCAACACATACTATATCTTATACAACAACAAAAAATGTGGTTATACACACGGAGCAGAAATAAAATCAAATAGACGAAAATATCTAATCAAAATAGAATGAATAATAACTATTATAAATATGTACATATGAAAAAAAATATTATTTCCGTATGTTTAATGATAGAATTATCAATTACGTCTAGAATAAACCAGAAAACTCAAATATAGTTTGTATGATAAAAAAAAAGTTTAAAATTTTTTATATTTATTAAAATAATACATGAAAATTTATTTAATATTTAAAGTGTTTACAGTTCATTCTAGAATTTTGAAATCTTTAATCAATTCCTGTGTGTCGTTGTGATTTTGGATTAACAATCAGAACAATTGATATGCTCTTACGCATTTCATTTATTGTATTGGTCTCAATATTAATGACACCCGTATTCCATCAATTATAATTATATAATATCTTTTGGGTAAAGTTTTTTCGTAATAATTTTTGCAGACGAATCTATGAAAGCTTAATTTAAATATAATTTAGTAAGTTTTATGATAGTTTTTGGTACGGTTCTGTTGTACAAATATTTCAACTAAGAAATCAGTGGCTTATCAAATCTCTTCGTTCCAATAATCACCGTGTTTGTATCTCATTACTGAGAAAACTTTCAATTCTTTCGAATTGTATAAAAAAATCAAAATTTCTTTCGTAGTTGAAATATTTACCTAGATCAATTTCACAAATTTTTTTTTACAAGTTCTAATGGTCGTAAATCAGATTATATAGATTTATAATTAAGTAATACACACAATTGATAATTTCTTTATTTGACAATCAGTAATATGCTTTGGAAAAAAAGGTGTTTTGTTAAAACGTCAACAAAAGAATATAATAAAAATCAAAATGCGGGTCCTACGGTCGAGAAAACATCTGGTTAGTTTAAGTTAGTGATGCTATAACAACTTGCCGCTCAAATATTTATTATTATTTATGGATGTCATATTTTTTATGACGGTATATTTTGTCAAAAACATAAATTTGCGAATGGATATATTGTATGACCTGACGACTAATTAGGGTAAAGTAAAATAGAGTTTTATTACACAGCTTTCTATTGCTTATTCTTGAAACAAAACTTTCTCAAGTATTACTAGCTACATAAAAAATTAGCCGCTTTAGGTTTTTAAACATACTTTAGTACAACGTCACATATAAACAATATACCTTTAAAAGTATCACTTAAAAGCAGCGGAAGAATAGAATTTTATTCCAACAAGCAAGTAACGGAAATATCCATAAAATAACATGCACGCATAGACATGAGAATATTTACTACGATTGTAGGTTATAAATATAATCAGCTTTGTGGTTCAGTGCTTAATGTTGTTGGATACGGTTACGGATGTCTCGGATTCAAGTCGCGGTGCGGACAGTTTCATAAATTGATTTTTCAATTGATTAATAGATTTCTGTTCTTAAGCATGAATGTTTGTAATGTCTGGAACTCCTTACCACCCAACGGATCCTAAAAAACGGAGCGAAACGAGAGAGATTAGCTAACCACTAGTCCTGTCCTAACCCTATCCTTCTATATTTACTCTCTTCGAAGAAAAATAGGTTGAGCAACTGAGTAACAAGCAGTTCTCGTAGAAAAATTCAGTTGAGAAACCTCCATTAGGGAGACATATGCTCCACGTTGGGAGCAGACATAGTAAAAAAATATATTGAACCAAACATTTTGCTATTTTTCACTTCTGGAAAGTATATGCTAATCAATCATTAAATTTATTATTAAAGAGTATGATCAGCCTATAGGAGCAGTCGACTCAATGGATTTTTATATTGGAAAATATGAAATATTTATTTTTATTATTTTATACAAGGTAAACATAAAACTAACAGTTATATAATGTCAACATTATTTAATTTTATTATAATTGTAATCTCCTAAAAGTACTGTGTAAGTATCATATTTTATGTCGCTAATGCACGATGGCGTTTATAAAGTACACAGTGGGTGAAAATATATCAAAATACTATTTTTTTTGAATATTTTTCCTATAACCTCACCTATTCATTGCATATGAACATATTTTTTTATTGCATAAAATATCGCTGCCATAATTTCGACACCTTTGTGATAGAGGCGATTTTTCAACAATATGTGTTTTCCTCTTAAAGGCGTTAAATTTTAAAAATAATATAATTAAAAGAATCTTTGAAAATATTCTTAAAAACCCGGTTAACCGCGTGAAATAAACCGGTTTTCGGTTTTTTTCAAAACACGCGATAAACCGGTTAACCGGTTTCGGTTTAAACCGGGTTGGAAGCCCTAGTCACGGCCATTGTTGCATCAAAATGTAGAAACTCCTATTATAAATTATAATAGATTTAATACATGCGAATTCGAATCCTAAAATTATAAATGCACATTGACGATTGCTGCCTTGAAGTACTTATAATTATATCTCAGCTATAATAAGGCATCTTTTATTAGGTCATATTGTCACTTAATTCGTCCCTCTATTATCCAGTCCCGCATCGAAGTGTCCGACGTGAGATTACGATTAAGATGCGCGGGAATTTTGAAGTCGATAAATAAATTATGGTGTGGCGGCATTCTTCATTCGATGTAATGGCGGTCCGTCTAACCAACATTGTTGATAACAATAATCTATGATTCCATAAGATGCTCTCAGATAACTTTCATTATTTCCCATAGACAACTAACGTTCGGCCCGCGGGTCTCTTGCGCTCCGCCAAAACATATGGCCTTACCGTGGGTTTACAAAGTTAATATCGATAATCTATGATTCTATTTTCTATATGAAGCGATAAGATATCAAAATATAACCCCTTAGGCGTAAATATAACACGCTTCTTTGAATTCAGTTTTAAATCGACAAAATCTTGATTAAAATAATTTTAAATATTCTAGTCTTAGCTTTAGAATCAATAACGCTTTTTTTATTCGAGAATCAATAATGGTATTTAATTTGAGTTCTAAATAGAAAAGGTTAACATAAAAGTACCCTACTATTTAGCACTTCAAATCTGCAGTAAAATCATGACATACTCGATAAATGTATGAATTCGTTCCTCACCACTTTTGACGAAAGTTGTGGTCGATTGGTTATGCTCCAAGACTTCTAATCTAACAGCTCCAATCCCTCCAATCCTAGTAGACGTTTCCACCAAGCTATCAACGTTATTACACAGCTTTTATGGAACTGAATAATTTTGTTTTATTATATTATATTACGGGCAGTGCTTGTGTTGGAGCAAAAAACATTTTCTGATTAACGTGTTATTTTTACCATCATCATTAAGCGCCATTAATCATATACGTATAATGAACACAGAAGAATTACATTTGAAATGACGATTATCGTTTCGTTGCCTTAAGTATAAACCGCTGGAAACATCTGACCAAGGGATGCTGTTATTAGATGAACTATTGTTTACAGTCCATTAAACCGAAATCCCTGGCATATTCTTCCTGGATAATATTTTAAGCAACAATAATAAATAATACCTATTACTAAAACAATCAATAATTATACTGCTTTATTTTCCGATCGACTTATCTTTGTGCAGACTGCCTTGGAGTTGCTCCGAAATGTCTAAACATGAAATGTCAGACATAAACAAAATGGACGCTATAAAAATTTTTACATCCTGACCCGAAGGTATAAAAAAATATATTATATCAAAATAAACTTGGTGCGGTATTCTGTGGCTCTGCGTGATACCGAACTGGCCATCACAAACAATATATCTCGCACCCAACAATGGCGGCTAAGATGTCGGGTATACTTTGAACCAAACAAGGTTGCCAATCATATTGTTGATCAAGTTAATTAAGAAGTTATTCAAATTATTGACTTACTAATGCACCGGATCTAAGAAATAACACGGTTTTACGCGAATCAACTCAAATCCTTTGTTTTTTTCAACCCAGCTGCTCTAGTTTAATAAATGCTTTTATTTCTTCTGGGTGAGCCACGATCAAACTATCGTCCTCTCGATATTGTTTTGCTTTACACGTACGGGAAAATAAAATTCACATTTGTTAGTTTTTTTATCATTCGTCGAGTTCGCAACAAGTCAGGCCCCTAAAAATTTTATACATCAAACTATTTTTCCAGGTTTTGCCAACGCTGTTTCGTCACCATATTTTCATGGTGATAATAAATTTCTATCGAAGAGAGGTATTTGATTTGGCCGCCCGTTGTTCATTTTAAATTCTTAATGCATCAATCCCTTCAGTAAAAAAACTTTCCCGATGCGTCTTCTCAAGGTTTCCATTTTATGATTTGGATATTAATTGTCCAGCTGGATATTCACATGCGTTGATTCTTTAATATATCTATCTATCTTTACTCATGCCCACTCGTTAAAACTGAGCGTTGAACGATTGTATACCGAGCCGTCCTCTTATCTTCGCAACTATTATAACCATATCTCAAAAAGTAATTTATGCTGAAATTTCTAATGTTAAAGTGCTGGACTATTCGGTGAACGGAAGAAGCCGTACAGGAAAAAAGTGGACGGAAAAACGAACCGCAAAAAACCTGACACGGAAAAAGGCGGACGTGGAAAATAGCGGATACGGAAAAAACCGCACACAGAGTAGAAAAAGAAGTATTCACATTGAAAATACTTCTTATCGTTTCATGAGTTTTGCAGCTTTAAAAAATGTTAAAATCAGATTTTTAATTTTAAATAACGTCAAATAATAATTTACAGAAACTCAGAACGTCCGACGACGAACGATTCATTTGTTGCGTTCTATCTTTGTTTGAAAGTATTGAGTTCATGAGTCTTCAGTACTCAGTAATTTCGACTGTCGTTTTTTGTATGTGACTTTTTTTAGAAATAAATTTTCTATTTATATACAGTAAAAATACGTATATGCATTTTATTCAACTTTTTACTTTCAACTCTTTCAATAAAACCGCTGACACAAGATAGACACGATCTTATTTCCATACGATTTTACACTTTAATGTGATTCATTCATTCTTTTCGGAGTTTCTGGAAATTACTATTTGACGTTATTTAAGATTAAAATCTGATTTTAACATTTTTTAAAGCTGAAAAACTCATGAAACGATAAGAAGTATTTTAAATGTGAATACTTCTTTTTCTACTCTGTGCGGTTTTTTTCGTGGCCTCTTTTTTCCATGTTAGCCTTTTTTCCTGTACGGTTTTTTCCTAGAACCGACTATTCATAACATCCGTCAGTATGAAGTGATATTTGTTATATGAATAAAGTTAAATTATGATGGGAAGACATCATGTTTCGTTGTGAAGTATTGTAAAACCATGAGAAAATTATGTAGTTAAAACCCTTGATAATGGGACCTTCAGCAGTTTCGAAACGTCGGGTGATTACCCCGATCATGAAACGCTGTCTTTTAAAAATAATAATTATCGGATATAAAACATGTCACTATTATTATTTATATAAAATTAGTTATTTATTTATTACAGTGCAATTTTACATTAAAGAAATACCTTTTATAGTATTAAAAATTAAGAATGGGACCTGTTTCATAAATATTGCGATCGATTTCACGGACAATTAGTTGTGCCAACCCTGAATGCTACCAACTTTGATTCCCAACCAAGGCCGTGCACTGAGGCATCTCTTGAGAAGCACGATTATAAGTTTCCCCTGCTATGTGAAACGTGAGCTGAAGATTTGCAGATATAAATTTATGATTAAAGGAACAATGCACGAAACCACTTTTGAACCAGTCGACGATCTCTATGTGTACAAGAAATAACCGCAGTTTTTCGAAACCGAGGATATGTTTTATATCAGGGATGGCCACATTTTCATGTTCATGACTTCGCCTCAAGGATTGGCTTCTCCATTCGTTTTGACGAAATTGATGTTTGAATGCACTTTAAATATTTTTCTAAGCGCATATACAAACATGCCAATGACTAATGACAAATATTTGTTTACATAACGTCGCCTATAGTATTGGTTTTAATTTTTTTGAATATAAAAAATGCAATCTAAACATTTTTTCGCCGTACAAACATGCCAATGACTAATGACAAATATTTGTTTACATAACACCTATAATATGTGGTTTTATTTTTGAATATAAAATTGTAAGCCAATCTAAACACATAGCGACGTAAGGTGACAGTACTAGAAATTTTGCAATTATATTTTTAAGTTTTAACAGTGAAATATAAAAAAATAAATTGAAATATATATATGAAGAGACTTAATATTTTTTCCATGGCCGCTCCCAATGTGGAGCATATGGTCTCCTAATGGAGCTATCTTAACAGAATTTTTCTACGAGAACTGCTTGTTACTCAGTAGCTCAACCTCTCGTTTTTTTTTTTCGAAGAGAGTAGGGATAGATGGATAGGGATGACAAGACTAGTGGTTTGCTAATCGCTCTCGCTACGCCCCGTGAGGATGGGATGGGTGGGAAGGAGGACTCAGACTATGAACAGAAATCCGTAAATCGATTGAAAGATCAATCTATGAAAACCGTCCGTTCCGGGAATTGAACCCGAAACATCCGTAACCGTAACCAGCGTCGCTATTAACTGTGCCACTGACGCCGACAATAAATAAATTGTAAGCAAATAAAAACAAGTAATATTTTATAATTTATGACACCGACTGAGGGTGCTTGATGGAATTTCAATATCAAATTTGAATTTGTTGAAATTTTGTACAATTCCAATGAACTCTGATGAACACGATCGCCTGAAGATGCCGAAAGGCGAAACCCGGGTCGTTAGTGACGAAATACATGGAAATGTACAAAATCTCAAAAACTCAAAAGTAATATTAAGAATATAATGGCAGTAAATTTTAAAATTCAATCGCCGTTTAAAGTGTATGTCTATTGTGAAATCAAAGTTAAACGATGTATGTAATTAATAAAACCTTTTAAATTTGATTATGATCAAAATAATTTCTGTTTTAGTCACATCCAATAATGTTGACAGGTGGCACAGTCATCTAATAATTTCACATATTACATATTTCCCAATGTAGTACATATCTGTCACGATCACGATCAGTTTTTTTAAGTTCATTTGTCTACCCATACTGAATAATCTTCCACTGTTTGTGATCAGTAACTAGGCCACGTAGTCCAATTTCTTTGACCATCGATCTGAACTTACTCATGATCTTGTTTAATAGACCCTGGTACTAAAACGTTAGCACTTGACGATTTACGTAATAAATGGAAACAAGGCTAACTTTTTCGATAGTAAAATTCCAATTTAAGAGATATTCATACCAAATTTGAATTATTGAGATTTTGTACACTTTCATGTATTTTGTCACTAACGACCCGGGTTTCGCCTTTCGGCATCTTCAGGCATTCGAACCCACGAATGGACTCGAACTGACAGACAGTAAACAGTGTCTAACGTTTATATAGAAGATACAAATACGACAAATACTATTTACGAAATAAAATATTATAAGTCTAGGATCCACACTGATACCTGAGTTAAAATTTAGAGAATCGCCTTAATCCTTATTTTGTAAACAACGCATTAACAGAGTGGCGAATTGCCGGTTTCCAACTAATATTTGAATTACAAGTGATTTTACAATTATAATAGCATTGTGGGTTTCGACGGGATGCAATTCGACGAAAGGATAAATATATACAATCATGCCACATTCAGTGGCATCTGTTAGGTGATTCAACGTATAGGATACAGCAACGGGGAGTTTGGAAGATTCAGCTGTTCGTTCAGAATTGGCAAGGAATTTAACTGGGCTCGTATTGATTTCTAAAATTTCTTGATAAAATAATTTATGATTCCCCATGTTTTGATGCAACAATTTGACCCTATCATCCGCATTCAACGTATTATTCTCCAATAACAAGTGATTTGCGAATGTTGAAGTATCTTTTTTTAATCTAAAGGCAGCTAAATGTTCTGATACTCATATATCTAATGTACATGTGGTTTTACCCACATAGAAATGTTAGCAATCACTGTAATTTATAAATGCCAGATTTGTTCTTAAAGTGGACTCTATCTTTATTGTTAATAAGTAATTTGCCTAAAGAATTTTTGCAATAGAAAGCCGGTCTACCACTATCAGCGAGTTGTTTTTTTAATTTTAAAGCTTGTACAACCTAAATAACTAATTCTATGCCAGTTCCAAGGTTGGTCTATGTCTTTAGACAATAATCAAGAAATTGTTTGAAATATTATTTTTTTACTAAATAAGTCTATCTAAATTTATCTATGTACTATCTATATTATCTACTATCGAAGATTACTTAGTAAAGCCAGTAATTATTTTGTGCACTAGCCTCGTAAAAGAATATATTCTTATAAGTCCAACATACCCATATTGTTAAGATTATGAATAATGGAAAGCTTTAGAGATATTGTTAATATCGCTGGAATTTATATGGATGTACTTCAATAACTTTTCTCCCGACAGCCAATATCTAGAGTGAAATTAATGACGGTCAGTCAATAAAATAAAGATCACAAACAAACACATCATAAACTGCAATTTTTATATGCCAAATCGATCTGGTTTTAGTTCCACTTAAATATATTTTGTTATGCTTTTTCCCAGACCATCTTGGACGAATATTATCATAGCAAAGTTATAACGATTGCGTAATGCCGAAATAGCTATCAACAATAATATTAAATTCTTATCAGAGGTATTAGTTAACGGATTTTTGTATGCAATATATACTTATTCAGAAGAGATAGAGAATTTATAATCTTTCTTACTCTAACGTTTTAAATTTAATTTTTAACTTTAGCTCAATTTTTTCTAGAGGAAAGCAACCAACCCACCAATTGATATATTATTAAAAACGGTTGTATTTTACTTCTAATAAATAGGTGTAATAAAGTGACATAGTTTAAATATTGTTAAAGCATTAATCTTATATATCGTCTTTGTTCTGGAAGAAGACACTAAATCGAAAAAATTACAATTGATTTCGTTTTACCAAAATGTTCCTTATTTCAAACTCTGTCGTATGAAAGAACACTCTTATTTTAATAAATTATACTTTTACTTAAAAACGCTTTTGTATAAACAAACGAAATGAAAAAGTATAGCATTTCAAACATTTTTTGACAAACTTCAGAGTCCAATTACTCAAAATTAGTATTTTTCAGTTAGTGTTTTCTTCCATAACAACGACGATATAATATCCCAGACAGCTATTATATCTGTTTTTCTCTAATTGCACTAGACCATTTAATCGCGATGTTTTGTTACGAATATTTGCATAATTAGGATTTATGTTATGTGAAACGGGATACTGATTTTGTTATTGAATGATCGAATGTGTAAGTTGAAATTTAGTACTCTTGCCTGGTTGTCATATGTATACAATGAAGTGCACATTCTGAAAGACAGTTTATAAACTCCGCTTCTATCGAGTTGATGTTATTTTTTACTATTTATCTATTTAAAATCGTAACAAACATCAAACGAGTTAACGAACTCTCCATTACGGAGACCGATTTTATTTCACGGCATTGAGGTTTGCAGCAAAAAAACCTAATTACAAGATTGACCTTGTAAAACACCTCCAGCAGAAAAAAATATGTTTTGCGGCGATACTTTACTGTTTCCTGCGCTTAAAATTAGTTTTGGTAGTCTGCAAATACAACCCATTTATTTCGTTGGTCTTTTTTGTCGCTGTTGCGTACCGAAAGTGAATTTAATTGCCGAAATCTAGAGCGCGTGCCTTTTTTTAGAATCTGTCAAAACGACAGTTTTTAACGCGGATAAATTGAATACATCCGACTCAAAAGGATGTGAGTAATACCATGCTGACCTATGTGTATTTTTCATTAATTATAAATTTTTTATCATGATTTCATAAGATACGTGAAAAAACTGAATAACGCAGACTTTTATGATACATCGTCAAAGCAGTACACTCCAGGACCAAAAACTAATTTAGTGTAATAATTTTTAGTTTGATCGGTTCTGTAGGCATGTCAATGCAATGCTCCATACATACCTCAAGTTCTTTCGCACATATTGTATCGTCGTCGTATATTATGAACTCGTAAAAAATGTCGAGTACTGTATTACCATTTTGAATGTTCTTTCCTGGTGCTTACAGTCACGGGATGAACCTTGATCGCCTCAATAAATCTCCCTTACACCGCTTCTTCCCCTGCCTTCCTACGCCAATTGCTGACTCCCAGCACTCTCAAGTCACGCAAGTCTTGTAATACCGCATCCATCCAGCAATTTCGCGGTCTTCAAACGCTCCGTCTCCCTTCAAGAGTTGAGAATGTGAGGCGTTTTGGAGTTATATACTCATCCATGCGCGACATATACGTCCGGTCCAGCGTAGGCGTTGAGTTTTGACAAATCTGACAATCTTATTCTCAGTTTAGAGGTTATTAATATTAAGCTCATGGTTGTGCCGACGCCGCCATATTTCATCATCGTAGACCGGACCGAAAATCTTTCGCGGCATAATAATACTTCGAATAGAGTTATTATTTAATCTTGTAAACTTTCTATGAAACTCATCAATGAGAGTCAATTCAATTGTCATCAATTTCTTGAAATTCCAAATTGTTTATTACCCATTTTGAAACGTTCTTGAACAGAGCTCAATTCAATTGTCATCAATTTCTACCCTCCAAATTGTTCTTACACCGCGAAACAGATAATCCAACGATGCGCTTCATATCCACCGCGACTGATAGAAAGATCCCGCCAGCACACCAAAGCTCGTGTTCCTAACAACAAAGCTTTTCAACTTGGTATGCTGTGGCCCTTATACCAGTTTATCGGAGCCGTTAAATTATATTGGTGTCTATGCATTTTGGTGTGACGTGCGTGGGCCCTTAATTATTAGTGTAAGTTATTAAACCAGAAACCATTATTCTGGATAATAAAGTGTGTTTTACAACACTGCTTAATGGTATATCTCGGTTATAAATATGTACTTATAAAATCTTCTTGGTTCATAAAATTAATATATTGATTTTTTAATCAACATGATTATTTATAAATTGTTTAAAGAAACAGTGCTTGTGTTTTAATAATCAGTAATGCTGATAATACCGTTATCCAAATATTTATACATTGTGTTATTTTCAGACAAATAGCGTATACACTGATGTGAAATCATAATAACCAGATTTCTTTTTTCTATCCACGCTACTTGGATACGACTTATTGGAACCTTTTTACGTTTGAAAGCTGCATTAATTATCTTCGATTAGATATACTCAAAAATGCATGTTCATTATTTTGTAAATTAATGAAAACAATAAAATGAAAAATTTCAATGCAGTCAAACAGCCGCACTTAAGGAACTCTACGACCGCAGGTTTGTTAAATATGCAACTAAACACTACCGCAGAATATTATATTATCCCTACATTTTGACCTGAAAATGGTGTCGCATCAAGATAGCTATGAGTATCTAAGATGTATGTCAAATTGAATACGATATACCACCAAAACAGTACCGATATGCAAGCGATAAGTCAATAAATATTAACCCTCAAATCACAGAACGGAATTCTAGATCGTATCCGCATGGCTACTGTGAATTGCTTGGTTAAAACAAAAAAAGCCCCCCGCCTTGTTACTTACACACAGTTCTGTGTTCTTGATAATGTATATAATTTGTGAGAAACCGCAACGTAGCTAAGCCGCATTCCTTCACTCTTTTCAAAGTTTTTTATGTGTTCATTTTACGATATCCTCGGTTAGTGCGGCCATAACCTGCCATGAGATTATTCTGTAGAAATATATAACTCATTAAAAAATGGAATCGAAAAAGCTTTACGTCTCGGTGATTTTATCGGCGCTTATTAACCATAGATGCGTTGTATCTTGCAATCAATTTTTTTGATCATAAAATTTTCTTAAACGAGAGAGAAAATCTGATAAAAATAATCTAAACCAGTGGTCGTCAACCTTTTATAACATATGGGCGACGTTCAACATTTAATTTCAATAATCGGGTCGCAAGCGTTTAATTTTGTTAAAGAGTACAAAGCATATTAATATAAATAACAGGCGGCTGACTATGAAGTGGTGTGTTGTATTCATAACATTCAAAAAATGTATAACATTTTCAAAAAATCCCCTCTTTGGTCAATATGGTCAACCAATTATGGGCCGCCGGTTACCTACCACTGATTTAAACCACTATTATTATTTTATTGCGATTATATTAAATATATCAAAATCTTTCATTAAAAACAATTGATAAAATTTCAATAAATCCCAATTGGCAATGATACAATATTTATAAAAATGAAATTCGTTCTTTTGTAAGAACTCCACAGTTTTACAAAAACATACAGAACCGGTTTCGCTATTCTAAGAATCTTCAACTGATCAATCAATCCTGATCAGTTCGGTAAAGTTGTGTTTTTGTTATATAAATGTTTCCCTTTCCACCAAAAATTGACAGCAAACACCTTAAAGTGGGATAATATTTTTTCTATTATTGCAATTGACGTCATGAGCGAGTTCCAGGAAAAAGATCATGGCACTGGCTTAAAGATTGGAAGCATGCAACATTAAGTATCCTTTTTAGGATTGTTAACTAAGATATTTTACTGCAAAACCTTATTCGTGCTTCAAGAATGGCAGTCATTTTCCTCGCAATAAAATATTTACATAATTACCAACAATTTCAGATACCAAAATATATATTTGCTTTATTTTTTAAATATTTCATTTTAAGTTTTTACGATTCGCTTGGTAAAAATCAAATTTCTTTAAATTAGAAACAATCTCTTTAATGACATAATGATAATGATGATCATTGAAATATCACCATAATTGCATCTGCAAAAGAATATTTCTTGATCGAATTAAGTGGAGTCATTATCATTTAATCGATACTATTAAAGACATCCAACGACGAGAGGAAAGTTTCCTCGTTTGGCATCAGGTCGCAGCCTTGTCTTGCCATAAAAGGTACCAGAAGAACTGCTTTTTTCACCGGCTTTGAGTCTTGCCAACTCTTCGTATAAGCTATAACAGCGAGAAATTTTCCCCATCCTCAGGGACTGGGGGCATTGTATTGCATTCTATATCTTGCGCTAATGAATAACATACATAAAATGATGAACTTTCGTTTTGTAGAAGTTAAAATTATCGTAATTATTACCATATATGTGATAACAAAGTGTGTGTGTGTGCTGCGTTTAGATAAATCAAAACAAATTGTTAATATTGTCATAACGTTTATATAACATATTTTATTAACCTCCCTCAAGAAAATACATTTTAAAAAGTCTACAATTTTAAATGTCTAACTTATCTCTTCTGACTTATAATTTTACTGTGCCATTTTATTGTAATTTAATAACGTGTATTATTTTACCATCAGTATTTCGATAAACAATAATGTTCAGTTTATTGTGGACGTCGACAACTTTAAGTTCTATTGCAACTTAGCCCATTATGTTTTTCATGTATTCATTTAATATGATGCAATACGTCTGAAAGCGAGCGGAAATAGCTGTACAATATTTAAATTTATTATTGCAATGTAATTAATAGAAGTTGCTTGCATTTTATACTAAAATGAATACGACGAAAAGAATCTGCGCAATTATTTCTCCGTGCAGACATACGATGCGTAATACAGCGTGCATACGGTCATTTGCTTTTCTTCTTGCAAAACTAGCGAACTTGAAGAGTGAACTTGGAGCAGGGCCAAATATCGTCTGGAATTACCAAACACTAACTGCAAGTGCCGGTTTAACTATGCGCTGATTTAATGCAACGCGCTAATCACCCCAGACAAAAATAAATTAATATTTTTTAATTTTAATCTTCAGTGAAATGAAAGCATGGATATAACATAACCATTGTTGTATTTCATAAATCTTTGATAAAATTTATGATCATATTTATTCAAAGAAGAACCTTACATATTACATTGCCTACGTCAAAGTTTTCATCGTATACCTATGTCGCGGAAAGTTTTACCATTACAACGTAATTGTTGAGAATTGTTCGAAAATTCTCAAAACTCAAGAGACAAATTAATATAGGAAAGATTGAATAAAATTTCATTGAAGATTTTACAAGAAATATATCATTATCGAGTACGTCAGAGAACATTTTATCTTGAGAGTTCAGTTTTGAGTCCTTATGTACAGTAGGAGCGACGATGAAGATTGATTTAAATGTGTAGTGTGAACTTTTGCGCTGTTGTCTGATATAACATATCGTTTTGCTTCTTTCATTCTTTGATATTATCATTTTTACCGTGTTCATACTAAATAAGCTAGAATTACGCATGATTCGTAATACTGTTTAAAAAACAGTTAATATTATTGATTATAGAGTGTCTCACGAAATCAATATGAGTTATAATCAGTGACATTAACTAAGTTCTTCTTCTATTGATACTCACTTTTGAATTGTCTATGCAATAAACTATTTGCCATTATTACAGCGGCTTATTTACGAGGTTTGAAGTTATGCGGAATGATTAACTCTTTCAAGTTTCACTTGTCAGATGAACCAAGTGCAAACTGGTACTAAAATAGATTGTTTCCAGATGTGAGAATTCAGGAAACAATCGTGAAATTTACGAATATCAAGTGCAGATTTTAATATGCAGATTAACAGCTCTTTAACGGCTTTATCGCGAGCACTTCGTGTGAATTAACGCCAAGAATATTATACGTAAGTATTGAATTTAATGTATTTTGGTTTATTTCCGGCAAAAGAATGTCATCTAAGATGCTGTTAAACTCTTGCTACCACCAACTGAGACGATTTTTCACAGGAAACTATGGCAAAAGTTATGCTATTGTAGTTCACTCGATTCTCTTTTGCACGGTAGTCTCTGGAACGTATCCCCCATGCGAAAGAGAATACGGTTTATTTATACTTAAGCCAACCAGCTTATAGAAACCATTTGATTTCACTCTTTATATAAATAAACCTAAAAAAGGACAATCATTAGCACGGCTTAAAAATCCTTATAAGAAATGAACGATTATTTTGAAAAAAGGTTTAACTTATCGTCAAACAAATTCGACCGGATTGTTGGTTTCGTTTATATTCAGTTCTATTGTACACTTAATTATAAATAGCTGAGAATCATGATGATTTCTTTTTTAGTGATGGAATCTGACTCAGCATTTGTCCTCAATTTGAGCAAACATTAAAAAATCGAGATTGATTAACACAGGAGATGAGTATTTTTCTAATTGTAGCATCGGCTATTCTTCGTTTGTAATGTAATTCACTTCCGAAGTATGAAATCAAACCGAGCAAGGACACATTCTTCATTATTCGATGATTGAGTTGTCAATTCTAACTCCGCATTCCACACACTGTCGTCACATAGGAATCTAACGATGGTCTTCGGTGGGAGCTATTTTATTATATATTCCTAACACAGTGAAAATCGGCGAGGGTTGTCAAATATCTTCTTAAATTCAACAAAAAGGATACAAGAGCTTTATTGAACACGTCACTTTGCTGTATAAAACAACACAAAATATCATATTATATTATATTTTTGCCAGCGTTACATACTCTTCTAAATATTTATATATTCCAATTTACATATTCAATTAATTTAGCCCATTTTGTCAATTTCAATTATTGTTTTTTTTTTGGTATTCAATTCCGATTTGTCGTAATTTCCAAACTGTATATTTGACACAACTATATGCCTGCTTTAATTAATCTGTTTTTGTTTTATCTACAACGCATTGCAGTTATTATATTTTATGCTACCGTATTCAGCTGACAAATTACCGATGCTTCCCAATTAATATTTATAGTCGAATATAGTAGACTCTAACTTGCTCTTATATTTAATAATAACATGGAGATACTTATAGTTTGTTCTACCCGTAAAAGTTTTGAAGAAGTAATGTTATGTGTATAAAAATATTGCCAAAGTTAGACAAGAGTTGGCGCTAGGGTGCACATAATAACCGTTTTTATTATTTAAAGGTTTGTTTTATATGCTCATATTATGGAATCGCGTATAATTAAAGCTCTATATTGCTTACATGTTCCAAAACGGTTTCTATACAACATAGGATGCGTTTTGTGGAATTATCGTTAGTTTAAATAGAAATTCATAACTGGGAGAGATGTACACAACAGGTAGTATTAGTAACTGTTCTACCGTAGCTTTTAGGATGTCATGTTATAATGATGAAGCGCATTTAAAAACCGCTATATGCATATTTTGCTATTGCAGAAACGTTGCTCTGCTACAATTTTGTTGTCACACATGAGAGATTGTTTTGAAAAACAAAATAATTGATTAATCTTCTCTTGACAACATGTGTTAATTATACATATATCTATCTAATATTTTAAAAAATAAAACACAATTCATTTGTACTACTTCCACATATTTATAATGATCAGGACCGGTTTCGCTCATCACGAGCATTATCAACTGATGATCAACGCTCGTGGTGAGCGAAACCGGTCCTGATCATTATAAATATGTCGAAGTAGTACAAATGAATTGTGTTTTATTTTTTAAAATATAATGTCTTTCCACCAAGAATTGACAGTTAACACCTTTAGAGTGATTATATCTCATATAATAATAACATAAATATCTGCGTAACTCACATACAATGGCGAATAATATAACACTATTAATACTGACTATTAACTAGAACTCCATAATATCAATTTAAAATTAGCTTTGAATTTACTTTTATAAGGCTTGTGTAATATAGTTGATCGGTAACGTTGGCTCGTGAGAGTTTTACAAATCTGGGTGCGTTTTTATATTTTTTTACATTTTTGGGACACTGAAATTTGAGAGGACGATTGCATATTGAGACTGATGCTTTTACTGTTATGTGTCAATACGTTTGAGACGGACGCGTTAATTTCTTTGCGTTAGTGTAAGTATAGTTCTTCAGCATTAAATCAGCATGTTATTAATCGGCTTTTATTTCAAGAAAACTCTATATCACTATCTACCAGCGTAGTTTTGAAATTTCGAGTTCACTTAGGTAGGTGTTGAATAATAATGTTATTGTGGAATTAAAATATAATGTTAAATTTTAAAAAATAAAACACAATTCACTTGTTCTACTTCCACATATTTATAATGATCAGGACCGGTTTCGCTAATCACGAGCATTATCAACTGATAAAAATAAAAACATAACAGGCTTATTTAAATAAAATTGAGTGTAAAAATGAAGGTATATAAAACTGATGGTTCATGAACTAAGACAAGAAAATACTGATTAGCAAACAAATTATACATAAATCAAATAAAAGAGTCTACAATTAAAATTTTATGGACCTCTATATAATCTTAAGGCTAGATCCTTCAATAAGGTTAAGAAATATTCATTCAATTCATGGTGTAACAAGTATAGGTGAGCTGTAAAATATACATGAAATAGGTAACTTTTACGAACAAATTACTGTTGTAAACATGGTAAATTTGTAATTAAATAAACACGCAATGACGTCAACAAGTACGAACATGGCTCCCGTATTTTTTTATCCAGCTCATCTATAGAAAAACCAAACTCCAGAGATTTGTAGTTTGGGCCCGAAGACTCAGATGTGCAGTAAATTCCTCTGGATTGTGTCTATCTATTTTGATGTTTTGGCGTTGTGCGAAGAACGGGAGCGTTAAAAGGAAAATGACTGCAATTAAAGGCTTCAATTCATCTTTTGTGGAAAATAAACTTAATGTGCCAAGCCATGCAGGGTAGGCTCCAATCTCCTGCGTTTATTTCTTTTACCGGTTTTACGAACATGCAGTCTCGTTTTGCGAAATTTTCCATAAACTTGACCGAAAGTGTCAATAACTTCGATACTTAGGTTAATTTGGAGGTTATTTTGGAAGGCTTGGCCAAGCGAACTAAAAATTTCGTCCTTGCCGGACACGAAATATATTGGTACTCTTAACATAGTATTATTCCTGTGTCAAAATATACACACACGAACTAATTGATATTTATAATATTGGGCATTATTTATGTATTGGAAAAAGAAAAGGGCCACACTTGGCATTACAGCTGACACCAATGCGCCATGCATATGACAAATTTAATGTTAACACAGTACAGAAAACAAAACAAAATTGAGAAAAACGGAATAGAAAATAATAATAACTTATAGGAATGTACAAAATTTAACGATTGAAATTTGAGTCCTCAGTCGATATATTAAATTATATCAATATTACTAGTACAGCATGATTGACATGATTGACAAATCTACAGTAAATACGCGTTAACGTGTCGTGTTGTTAATATAGGCGATATAATCTGTTAACTAATTGTCAGTTCGAGTTGATTCGAGCTGAAAGGCGAATCCCGGGTGTTTCCAAAATGTGAACGATTCAAAAAAAAAATGATATTATTTACATAAATAAATAAAAAAATACCTAAACAGAGTTTGTTGCTAAATATGCCCACCTATTTATTATATTCAATGATTGTAACGCTATATTTAGTGGGACGCTTTATTTTTCGCTTAATATTCGTACAAAACAAAAGAGTTTGAAATTTATATCACAAATACGAAGAGCTAGAATGTTATGACGATAGAATTTTCACATAAATAGCGGAGATTTAATTCAAATCCAAAAACAAAACTTTTACAATTAACGCACCACATAAACTGTCTGTAAAAGTTACGAACATTAGATCACACTCACACGTCACACGTAATAAGCATTTAATATGACTAAACCGATAATTTTCTAGAAAAAAGTACATTTGATTTACTGCAAGGCATAGGGCTCTCATTGTTTTCTGTATTTCTCCCGATGCAACAACGTTGTCTTCAACCTTTTCGTTTGGTTCATGATATCGTACGCCCATCCTGTTGACTTACCTTCTTTTAATAGTTCGTGGTCATCATGTCATAGGTACAAATATTTCACCTAATTTCTCCACAGCAAAGCCATTACGACCGCTCATTCTACAAACTGGCCCACTCCACTTATAATCTTTGTTCAGGCCATGAAAATTTTTCCAAATTGGAGTTTATATAATTTTAAATTTGGAATTCTTAAAGTAAGTACATACTCCGAAACAGTCGTTATTAAAAAAATGAAATCATTAATCAAATTAATTTCGCATGTTACTTATTTAAATATTTCCAGTTTTATTTAGTGGCAATCCTATTTGCGTAACATTTTACCTTTGTATTTTGTGAATAATGAATATTTTACGGAGACGTAGGAAATTATGCAATATGTTGATTTTATTTACGGTATAATTAGTGAAATTAACAGATTCATGTATAATTAAATTCCATAATTTCGCTTTGTATGTATTCATGTCGATTCTTTTTAGTTGTGGAATGTTGGAAATCAACTTAAAATGTTTTTCTCAGGAAATGGACATTTGATTTTATCGTTATCATTACGTAGAAAAACGTGACAATTCTTTGCACACTTCACCCGATTGCCATTAGAACCCTGAATACAATTTCAAGAATGGGCGTTGATAAAAACGACGTAATAATGGGAAAACATTCCGCGATTCGACGTAGTTTGGTATTACTAAAAAATATTGTCAAAATCAATTATTGTTTTTACCATGTTGACTCCTAATGGATGAATCACAACAGAACTGCTTGTTACTCAGTTGCTCGATCTCTCTTTTTCGAAGATAGAATGATAAGGCTAGGACAGGATTAGTGGTCAACTAATCGCTCTCGCTATACCGCGTTTTTAGGATCGGATGGACGGGAGGGAATTTCGAACATTACAAACATCCATGCCTATAAACAGTACATTTAAATTTCACTGTATATTGACTTTTAATTGTATAGATTTTTCTTTCGCGTCTCTTTTACGATGCCACTGTGGAGCATTTATACTACTAATTAATTATTTTATTGAATGAAATGGTTGCAAATCAGCCGCCATAATTTTCATTTTATAAAGGCATTGGATAGAAGGATGAGGCTGTAAATGACCGTTATCTATTTGATTAGGCTCGTTTTCGTTATTGGGCTGAGAAAATATCACAAACCTGCATAACTTAGCACACAATTATTCCGTAATTCGATCAATGTACAAAAGGATCTATCCAGGAATTCGCACTCTCAAGTGCGCATCTAAATATAACGAAACTAGATGTGTACCATTAAGCTTTGCCATCCACTTATATTATCGGAAATATGAGTCATTACGATGCTCTTTCCTTCAATTTTTGTTTTATTTATTCTTTAAAAAATGATTTTACATGGCGATTACAGCTCACAACATTAATAAACTTTAAACAAACATAAAAAAATGCATTAACATAGATTCAAATAAAAAAAAAACAGTGTACAAAGCTCACTGCCGAATGTATCCACCTTTCGAGACAACGCAATGATCAAGTGTTAGCTAGTGGTATTTCGCCCTGTTCAATGTTCAATTAAGTTAGCAATGGTTGAGAACACATGAAAAGCCCGTATTTTCTTTGTGATTTTTTTTAGCTAACTAATAATTAAAGAACATATTTAATATTATTATATTCAATGATGTATCTGACCGATTTTCCGCTGGGTCAGTGGTTTGATACTTTTAATAAATGATATGATAATAAATATTTCATTTTGATATTTTTGTTTTACTTTATGTTATGTTTTTCATTCCACAGTAGCCTAAAACTTTTCGATAACGTAACATAACTTTAAACAACATTCATAAACAAGGCTTTTATCAATTACTCGTATTATTGTTTGGAACAACCTTCATAATTCACAAACAAAATTACTAGGAACACCTGTGCTTGTGGAACTCACAAATACGTGCTAGCTCTAAAACGAAATCTTTAAAATATGGATTGGTGTTATGCCGCATCGACCAAAAAAAATTAATAACTGAACTGATCCAACTATTCTAACCAACAGATTTATTACCCAGTTTTAAACGATTTACTAAAAATTTGAATTCGTTACAAAAAAACTGTTATTTATTTTTACATTAAAGTTAATAAAAAATCTGCTCTTAGTTAGTTGGACGAGTGCCCAATCGAATAAAGTTACAAAAAATTTTGTCAAGTATTGACCAATGTAATTTGTATGAGAATTCGTTGTAATACAAAATAAAAACTCCCAAAAATAAAAAGCAGGTCCACTGTATTTTCATACAATATTATTCAATTATGTGATTTCAAATTTGAAATATTTATTCTCTTGTTCAATAATCTTGTTTTGTATAGTCTAACTGGAATATAACTCCAGGCAGCATTTATTTACATAACACTGAAGAAACTGAACTGCTAAATTCTCATAGTCCTTTCATAATATTTTCTTACAGAATAAAAGCATTGCTCGGTATTATTCATTCGTACAAACTCGCCGGAATGAAGCACTCTCTCAATTACTGTGCAAACATGAAAGTGCACGTATTATAAAACTCCGCAAGGTTAACCGATTGCGCAATAATATTTACTTTCTATTACATGTTACCAGTTAATTTGGGGTTAAAGATGATTAAGGCCAAACGACCACAATAATGCCTTGTTGTATATATGATTATCTATATATGTGTTAGTGTAAATGTTTGCGAACAGTTTTTTTCGCACAACACATACACACTATCACTCTCTGTCTTTGCATCATTCGCATCAAGCTAATGATAACAGAATCGATGGTGTTGCCACTTGGTAACATTTTGACAATATTGATAGAATTATTGCAGTAAAAAAATCTTTATTATAATTATTAGCTCGGTCACTTTTCGCTTTACTATTTTTGTAATCATATTTGCAAAAACAGCTCATACAGTTTGACATGAATGTCTCATTCAGCTATGCGCCATTTGTAAATTAATTCTCTATTAACTCGTTATTACAGTAAGCAACATTCTGTAAAAATTGTGTAGTGGTAAGAACTGGAATAACTGCCATTTCAATGATGAATTGAAACTTTTTTAATGCAAATAAACAATCGCTATTTGTATATTTATCTACTTTAAATGCCAACTCAGTCAATCGAATACTGCATCATAAATATTCTGCAAATCGAACGTAAAAATACAGCTAACAGCAATCGGTATATTCTTTGTATTGAAATATAATATTAACTGTGATTTCAACATTAACATTTTATGATTGACATGATTACGAATATTTTAAATTGAGAAAAATTATTTTGCTCAGAATACCCAACTTATCATTTTTAATTTCGATGACTTTATTTTTATTATATTTTAAAAAATAAAACACAATTCATTTGTACTACTTCCACATGTGTATAATGTTCAGGACCGGTTCCGCTCATCACGAGCATTATCAACTGATAAAAATACAAATATAATAGGCCTATTTATATAAAATTGAGTGTAAAAATGAAGGTATATAAAACTGATGGTTCAAGAACTAAGACAAAAAAATACTGATTAGTAAACAAATTATACATAAATCAAATAAAATATTCTACAATTAAAATGTTATGGACCTCTTACAAATCAATAAATACTAATCTGAAATCACAAATATAGCTACATTAAAAGTCCATTAGCTGAGCTAAATTTTTTGATGACATTACTAATGCAATAAGCAAATGTGGATTGGGAAAATTATAAGAAAAAATTAGTGAACCATTTAAAAACAATCAAATATTAAGTATGTAATTAATATTAACAATAAACAGCCATTGTTATTGATAAAAAATAATGAATCGCTTGCTTAGCAGGATTGCTCTTTATTTATTCTGTAACGGAGTTGTTACCTTGCGGAGTACTGACGTAAATATTATAGTTTCAAACAAGATGTAAAATATTAAAAATAATGTTGTTCATTGTCCTCTATTCGCGGATCATTCCATAAGAGCTTTTTTCAGAGAGCTTTTCAAGTGAGGACACCGCAAACTTATTTGCATTCAAAAGGTTATGTTAATTGGACATAAGTATAGCGTGTTGTCTTTTTTGTCATCGTCCATACTTGCCTAATTTAATCATCGCCAGACAAAATGTAAAAGGACAAATGTTACTTTTTTCACTTAGTCCAAATTTAAGCAACATTAATTTAAATTGAAAAACGATACATGAATCGTTTACACTTGGAAAAAATGCCGAAACCTTTTGTTTACGCGTTGAATTAAGTTAGTTATTTAGTTAATTAGTTGGTTCATCCAACATCTCACGCCATATCGTCGTTGGTACTGCAGTATGTTGTACGTCAAAAATAATTCAAAATTATATTATACCGTTATAGTGGTCAAAATAATTATCTTCACAACATCAAAAGAATTACATGTCAGTGAGTTTGTTAAACACAGCAACACATAACTTAAAATCTCAAGAATTTAATTTAATAGTAAGTAAATGGCTACGATTTACTCGCTTAATGAGCACTTCATGTTTCTTGACATAAGAACTTTTGCAGTGTAAACGACGCTATAATTTATAATATAGACATAATATAATCTATGAATCAGTTACCTTATTAAACTAAGTGTAAATATATTTATATTATTAATTTGAATCTTCTTTCACATTTCATTCACATATTAATTCCATTGCTATGCGTGCTAGCAAACTTCTTGGGTTTATAGTTAGGCAAAGTAAATCATTCGAAAACCCAACTGTGTTTTGCACTCTATACACTCTATACAAGAGCCGTTTGGATGATCAATGCACTGCTTAGAGAGGTGGATATTTTTAGCACTAAACTCTGGGTATTGTTCACAAAATATTTGTTCCTTGTAAATTAATAATATTTTGTTTTTTTCTGTATTTAATAATTTGAAAAAAGGTGTTTTTATTTTCAATATTGTTTTTATTAGTATTATTGTTTGCGATTATTATATTTCAATTTTTTAAATTTACAATAAATAAATATAAATCATTACCCAATACTTATCCGTTCATGAAAGGGAAAATCAATCCTGAATAGTGACATCGTCAATTAGAAAAGATAATTTAAAAAACCAACCGCTAGTTTTTGGCATCAAATTACACTTTAATTTTTTGACATCAAATTATTTCTACTCGACAATAACTCCATACCTACTTTATTTCGAAAATTGTATTTAAAAAATAACCAAAAAAAATTACCTTTTGAACAAATCAAGTTGGCGGTTTCTGTGTTGAAAAATCTTTTACCATGTAGAATGAGAACAAAACGAATTACAGGTAATATAATTACACACAGCTTCACATCATCTATGATTGTTGAGTGACTCTTATATAGAAGCATTAACTCAAGAAGATTTAAGAAGGATTAACTTTATTTAATTTAATTAGAAATAATGAATTTATAAAACATATCTTCTTTGTATATTTTACATACCAAAACGAAATACTGCTTGATAATTAATTTATTCTCAAACATCTCTGACGATTTTTAAATTCGTTCCGACTTTTACAATCGTCTTACCAATTATAATTTTATTCATGTCCCGCCGTCCGTAACGTGGTATTATCTTAATATTGTTTTAAGTTTTTGCCCCCTCCTCTACCGCTCCTGCATTAACTTTATAAAGTGCCCCTATCTGAAGTTTTTCCCGCGCCTTGAAGCCAAAGCTTTGGTCTCTCTCACGAAGCAAGGTTGTCATACATCATTCTTGCCAAAAGTTTGGCAAGGCTGTCTTTACTATTTTGGTACATAATAATATAAATATGATATGAACTTAACATCAGGCTAAGAAATAGACTCTAATATAATACATTGATTCGTCTATAACCTTATGAATTCAGAACAATTGAGTAGTGTTAACAGTTAGCTCTAACAATTCTTACAACTCTCCTGCCTCATCATTTATAATCTTCTCTTACCTTACATTAAAAAAAGATTCTTGCTGATATTATTTTTATAATATTTTCTGATCAAAATGTCATTCTTACAATGATACAGTAACAAAGAATATCCGATATATATTTAGAATCACTTTATCAATGATGCAAAAAACACACTAAAAATGCAGTAACACATTGGATGCTATATAATATAACTTGAATTGCTGGAGAATTTTGGCTGTCACTTAATCACCCTTCATGTTTAATAAATAGCCAACTGCATATTTATAGCTAGATTCAATGACTATCAATAATTTATGCCTTGCAATACTTAACTCACTTGATTGGAAGCCACATTGAATTGTTTTGAAAAACATGTCAAGTTTCACGTACAAAAAATAATAGAGGAATAATGAGTGTTATATACGACAATATGTTATGTTTTTAGTATAGATTTACAGTTTTACAATTTACAGCTAAAAACCAAAGTCGCTTACGCTAGCATTGTCAACATATTTTTTTTTTAATTCCATGTCCGCTCCCAATGAGGAGCATATGGTCTCCTAATGGAGGTATCTTAACAGAATTACTATATGAGAACTGCTGGTTACTCAGTTGCTCAACCTCTCTTTTTTCGAAGAGAGTAGGGATAGAAGGATAGGCCTAGGGCAGGACTAGTGGTTAACTAATCGCTTTCGCTACGCCCCATGAGGATGGGATGGGTGGGAGGGAGGACTCAGACTACGAACAGAAATCCATAAATCGATTGAAAGGTCAATCTATGAAAACCGTCCGCACCGGGAATTGAACCCGAGACATCCGTTACCGTAGCCAGCGACGCTACCAACTGCGCCACGGACGCCGACATACCTGTCCAAAATTTCTTAATAATTTATTAACTGATATGCAATGGCCATAGATGGTGGGGTAACCCTACTTCAGGACATTTTGATATTCAGTCGCCGACGGTAATTGGTCACGTTCTCCCATAATAAGAAGACGCTGAGAATCGGACGTTTTGCCATTTGCAAGATTTGCGACATTTTGATAGATAATTCAAATCCATCACGCGCATAATTAGTAACTTGGAAAATTGCTTCGATTTTCATTTTTTTTAATTAATCTAACTTTATCTCTCATTCTCCTGATCCTCATAATAACATCATTTATTCAATTGAAAATAAATCTTCAATTGATACATAGTGCTTACTTAGGACACATTTTTGAAACAAACAAACCTAGTGATACAAAACTGTCTCTGAATAATAAATTGCCAGGTGGGCACTAACCAAGTCTTAATATATCTCTCCCAGGTGTATTTAAATATTTAGATTCTATCCGTTCTACCTTACGATTACTGACTGAACGTTCGATTGATTGTAATCTACCATTGCTGGTTTCATACTCGACCATTTTGTCAGGAAAGCTAATCAATGTTAGATACAAAACATTGGAATAAAGTAAAGTTGTTAATGTAGTCAATTATTGATGTTTCAACTTCAAGACATCATTATATTTTTCGATGAACTTTCTAGACACGTCATTCATAATGCCCCTTCTACAAGAATTTCGCCTTCCTTACATGGCTATCTTTTCCAATATCATTGTATGTTCGAGTCGTTATTACACTAAAAAATCGTTCCTATTGTTCTTATTGAAGGCGTTTTTATATGCTTAACATTTGGGTAGCCCTGCTAAAATACAAGTGGGCCATTACAACACTGCATAATGCGACGATGTTATCAGTCATCATCGTGAATCTTTCAATTTCATTGCGTCAGTTTATTCGATTTCTACTGCATTAAAATAAGTAAAATTTTCTTTATTCAAAAAATAAATATAAACAATAGTAATTTTAGAAATTTATTTTTAGCTTGGTGGGGGTTCGAATAATTTTACAGTAGTCAAAGGTTCCATGTCTTCATTATAGTTGAGAATCACTGGTGTAGACAAATTTAATGTGTAGACGTCATTATAGTACTAGCCCAATTTAAATTACTGATTTATCTTAGAAATAACTATACAAAGAAAAGAGTTCTACAATTGATTTAATTACACGAAAATACAACTCAGTTGCCCTGAGAAAATTTCACCATTGTATAGTCACCGAGCATTGTATATCATATTGAAATATAAAACTCATTTTCCCTGAAATATGTCATAAGTTCCCCGAATTTTACAGCTGGTTGATTTTATTAAAGAATTAATTAATGTTGTCAAGGTGAAACACCAAACGCCGTGTTAAATAGAAATTCCACAAATAATTTTCTCTCATTTCGGCTCAAATTTACAAAAACAGAATAACACTGTATTTTCGCTATATTAAGTCCCTCCCTACCTTCAATGCTATAACAAAGCATTTCATCGAATGTAATTATTTTATATTGTTAAAAAGAGATTTTTAAATTCCACAATAATTTCGATTCACAATTATTGCCTGGCAACATTATTAACCAAATATATTATAATATATCTGAACAACTATTAAACCACCTAGTTCGATATCGATCTAAAATGCTCGATGTATGTAGAATAAATAATACATAGAATCTATAATTTTTCATCATTTCTTATAATATTTTTCCGCGCAGAATTATTCGATTTATTAATTTTTTAGTTGTTATATTGACTTATTCTTCTGTAGCTTAAAAACTTTTTTGTACTTTACTATTTTTTTTAAATTTATTGAGTGCAATCCTTACTCAATCATATCATCAGCTTAGGCAGACTCGATCTCTTCGAGTATTATAATTTTTTTAACCATATCCGCTCCCTATTTGGAATATGTGGCCATCATGCGGCTCCTCCAAGCTTCTATGTCTCCCGCCAGTCTCCTCGCTTCCTTCCAGGTCATCCCAGCGTCCCGTAACTCCGCTAAGTACATCCTATGGATGGTCGTCAGCGGCCTTCCAGGGCGACGGAATCCATCTGGTTGGTAGAAGAGACAGGCAGGATTCAGGCTTCCCTAAGGCATCCGCAGCACGTTATCAAGCCAGGTCCATAGTCGCTTTTTTATTTTTGACGTAATAAGAGGCTGGTCCGTCCGCTCTCTTCCTTCCGAGTTCCTGACAAAATCAAACCACCATACCCCTAGTATTCGCCGCAAGAATCTGTTTTCAAAGCCCAGTATACGGTTACTCTGTGCCTTGATGTGTCATGACTCGCAACCGTAAAGCAGCACCGTCAGAATGCATGCGTTGAATAAGTGGCACTTGGTTCTGACCGAGTAGAACCGTGAGTCCCAGACTTTCCACATTGAGTTAAAGGTTGCTCCAGCTCTCGTTAATCGGATTGCGAGCTCTTTACGCGGATTGCCATCGCCTGTGATGTGTACCCCCAAGTACCTGAAGCCGTCGACTCTTTGTCGTCTCGAAGTTTTGTCTCGCGCTCGTCAGAGGTTAGTCTCAAAACCAGACAGAAACTCTTGTAAAGCACATTCGTTTTACTCGCATTGACTTTCAGGCCAATGCGATATACGAGTTGCTCTGCAGCCTGTCCATTGTTTCTTGAATACCCTCGACAGATTTTTCATATCTGTACTATAATAATCTTCCCTAATTATTTGTATACTACTAATGTATTTAATTTTCACAAACAGTTCTAACGATAGCAAGATATTAACAATATTGGATAACTATTTTGAAACGTCATTTCATTAAATCAACGACATTTTATTTACTGTATGTAATATAAAGCTTTATTTGTATTGTATCCCATGCTTACACACTATTGCTGCGTTGCTCCCATCATTGTAGCCATTCATACAACGCTTACCTTGCGCTCTAGGTACATAAATAACACGTGTTTTATTATTATTGTTTTCAAAATGTCGCATATAGATGACCAAAACAGTTTTTTTGCGAATTACTCTGTAAAAGGGTTACCCAATGTGGACTAGATAAAACATAGTGATCAATTTACCTAACTATCCTAGAATTTAATTTAATCGATTACTATTTTGGCCCACGGCACACCAAAATTTTCGCAGATTTGCGCGGCACACCACAAGTATATGTATATATACGTACATAAATGTATTTATATGAAAAAGGTTAACACGCAGAAATCACATTACTTTTCTTTAATTTAAGACATCGACTGAGGGTGCTTGATGGAATTTCAATATCAAATTTGGATTATTGAGATTTTGTACACTTCCATGTATTTTGTCACTAACGACCCGGGTTTCGCCTTTCGGCATCTTCAGGCATTCGAGCACACGAATGGACTCGAACTGACTGTTGACTGTGGAAGTGTACAAAATCTCAATAATCCAAATTTGACATTACTTTTCATTTAATAAATACAATATAAGAGACAAATTATTTGATTTCTTTGTAATGAATAAATAAAGAAACGGCACACCTAGGATCACGTCACGGCGCACCAGTGTGCCACGGCTCAACGGTTGCGGGCGGTTGCACTGATATTTTTGTTGGAACTATCCTGTGTGTTTAATTATTTTATATTGCATCACTTGATACAAAGCTTTGCATGAACTTAATTATTACGCGATGTAAAACGTATTCACTAGATCAGAGTTTTCCAAACTATGCTCCGCGACAATTGGGAAAAGTGTTATACACTGCAATACATTTAAAGATCTTCTTCTACTTCATATTGAACGGCGAGTGATGATTAATCTCTATTGATGTTTATGACGTATCTAGGTACAAACGGAGGACCATCTTTTGTCACACCGTGCGCATGAAAGAGATTGGGTGTATTGTTTTTTTACCTGATCGGCTGATATGTTTAATCTTATCAGTTTAACAACAGTTGTTGCCAAAATTGACAGAACGGTTACCCGCGCTAATAAATATTGTTTAATATTCAACATATCAGTGGATAAATTTTGGAGGGAAAAGTCAGCGGGAAGTTTCATAAGTAAGTCCGTGATGTTTTTTGTAACCTTAAAATTTGATTGACTTCGAACTGAAATTTTTTGTTTATCAATCACAGATTTTTTCAAAGTAAGCTTTTATTGTTATATTTCCATTTTCTACAACCTATTTATGCGAAGCGGGATTTTCTTATTATGCTGCAACGAAGTTAAAGTGCAGGAACTGGCTCGACGCCACCGTTAAAATTTTCGGGTTGCGAAGTGTTCCATTGCAGAAAAAGTTTGGGAAACCCCGCACTAAAACTCTGGTCTTTCAGAAAATCTTTCAAAGTATTGCCGTCATATCTTATGAAGTCATTCAAAGAATAAATAGTTTTCAATAATAAATTAAATACCAGGTTGCATTAACAATTACATTTTACATTGTATTAATTTTAGAATAACCTCTATACACCGCTGGGATCTTATTGAGAGATTTACCCTCCAGATTATTCGTTGCTACCTCCTTTGATCAGGAATCCACTTAACTTCCATGACTGAAATCCGACTTCTCATGCCTGTGCTGCATCTTAAGAAAGAAAAGGGTCTCTCCCGAACAATCCAATCTAATCAGGGAGTTTTATTTTTTATTTTTTAACGCGGTATTTGGAATTCTCCGTGACGTTTCAATGTTGAAGCGAAGCCGAACGCCTTTTTTCGTTTGCGCCATCGGTGCCCTGCCAGTGAGATCGTGATAAGTCAAAATTGGATGTTGCGCGGGTCCTAATAACTAAACTGCGATATTATTCTATGTTCCAACATAGTAATTGTAACTATGGATTACAATACCGATATTACAGAAACCCGGAATCCCGGGTAAGTCCTGAGTTTGTCCAATACCGAAATACCTATTTTTAAAATGAAAATTGCTGATTATTTTTTAATGGCTTCATTTAACAAGCGTTGAATCTAAAAGGGCTTTTTCTGCAGCTGATTCTATCATTGATGAACCAGCCTTTTCAATGTCATATTTAAAGTCAACAATTCAAATAAGGTTTTTATGAAAATCGACATTGTATGCTTATGATTAATATTGCTACATATTTTTTATAGAATTAATGCCGTTTAACAGTAACTAATTATTTAATTCCATAAATGGTCAGTTAATAATTATGTTTGGTCAGTAAATAATTGCCAAATATATTAAGTTTAGGCTAGGTTAAGTTTAAATAAAAAAAAACTGACCGTTTTATATAAATATCTAACCGCTTAATTTAATAACTAACCGTTTTATATAAAATTTGGATTATTGAGATTTTTTACACTTCCATGTATTTTTTATATAAATTATATAAATTACGTTTTATATAAATTACTGACCTTTTATTTTATTAACTGGCCACGTGTACACTGACCATTTAACATTTAAATTCAAATATTTTTTTTATTTCGTTCATATCGCAATCCCGATTGGCCGTAATTATTATTTTTTACTCATTTGTATCTATTTTTATAATACCGGTATTGCTATCCCTAGATTTAACGATATGAACGCTTGCGCAGATTCGTTACTATTTGTTTGTAACAGTTCCCTACGATAATATATATTCTCATTACTTCTTTTCTATCTCCACTTCTTCCCGTCAAGAAAATAACACGCCTCACTAGAGCTTTGCGAATTCTTAATTTACTCTCGATAGACATTCAATTCGGACCTAAGATCGCGAAATAAGTCTTCTGCGGTCTGTACTGTCACCATAA
Source organism: Himalopsyche phryganea (assembly GCA_022494535.1). NCBI lineage: Eukaryota > Metazoa > Arthropoda > Insecta > Trichoptera > Rhyacophilidae > Himalopsyche > Himalopsyche phryganea. The sequence goes on along the minus strand of JAGVSL010000002.1, from coordinate 6,429,126 downwards.
TTAATACACACAGCTAGCAGAAAACAACGCCAACTTAAATTTGGATTATTGAGATTTTGTACACTTCCATGTTTTTGTGACAAAATACATGGAAGTGTACAAAATCTCAATAATCCAAATTTGATATTGAAATTCTATCAAGCACCCTCAGTCGATGTCTTAAATTATGCCAACTTAAATATTGTATAAGTTATTGGTAGCTTTGTCCTGAATGTAATTTTTTACCATTAATCGTTTGTTACATTCCAAACGCCATTAACTTTTATTTTGTAATTTCTGTACTACATATAAATGAAATAAAGAAGTGTGGCTCTCAGACTATAATATCTTACCTCGTAAATAATATTTGTCGCATTTGTATCTTCTATATAAACGATAGACACTGTTTACTGTCTCTCAGTTCGAGTCCATTGGTGTGCTCGAATGCCTGAAGATGCCGAAAGGCGAAACCCGGGTCGTTAGTGACAAAATACATGGAAGTGTACAAAATCTCAATAATCCAAATTTGAAATAAATAATAAAAAATCTAAGAATATGACGTTTGGCGTTATGGCTTTTTGGCTTTTTGATTGTGACGGCAGTTTACGTTTAATATGCTTTTTATATCATCAAATATAATCATGTCTATATATCGTGGCAATCATTTAGTTTCATTTTATTGTCATTCCACCAGGTTACAACATATTGCACAGTAGTTTTAGCATCTTCTTATATCAAATAAATATTATTTTTAGCTACATTTTAGTTTTGAATGCCAAGATATCGATGTATTGCTTCCAATGTACATATTATGTTTCATGATTATATTACAAGTGGTTTTGATTTGTATCATGTATTGCGTAATTGCATTTCCTGGAAACCTTATCTATCAGGCCTTTAATGATTTATACCATTCACCCTAGGCATGTCTCTCAAGACACGATCTTCTGAATCCTTTACAGTCTTTACACCCTTGGAGTCGTGGCGCCCTTCCCCTCTTGACAAGACGTCCCGCTTATAGTGTTTCAGTGACGTGCTCATCAAAAATATTAGACAGTACAAGAATTGCGATTATTTTGATTACGTTATGAATCGAATTGAAATATAGTTACTATCGAGTAAAAGCATAGTGTGATTTGAAATCTGAGATTATCCTTTTTTAATTCACTCTTTCGTGGATATTTTTTTAATGAGATTGGATAAGTAATAATATTTGTTAATGGCTTTATTCCCCATCTTTCTGATATGATATAATGTGCGAAATATTGCTTAATTCACGTAGTATCTTATAGATTGATATTTGAAATGCTTTACTATCAATCGAATAAATTATACCAAAAATATGTTAACATTATAACATAAATGAAAATGAACGAGCGCATACTCTTTCTACTTCCCACTGTATTAACGTATTGTCTTATATCTTATGCCAGACCTGGACAAATTACGGCCCGATGCGTACTTTAATGCGGCCCATGCGTCTCATTAAATTTTTGGTTATTAGAGAATCACTTAAATTTCTTTTTCGTGATAGTAAATAATAGAATTTTTTGCGGCCCGTCGTTGATTCTGGATTCCTTGTGTGGCCCTTCAGTGAAAAGTTTGCTCAGACTCTCCGTAGCACTCTTAGTACGCCACTGAGAAGCCCTCAGCCATTAATGTTTATGGGAAAGGAATGTTGGTAAAACAGTGTGCATTACTTTAACTCTCCGTGTTTACCTACCAATAAACAGGTAAAGCGTATTGAAATGAAGTCATGATTTCAATATCAAAGTTTCTCTATTGAATTAAACACTACTACAATAATTGACTCGCATTAATTTATCATTATCCTGATTTTATTGTCCATGTTCATTTTTCGGCATTAGCAGATGTGCCGAACTATGCGAAAAACAATATAATAACTAAAAGAAAATTCACACTTACAAATCTAAAAACAAGCCTATCATAATCATCCATTTCATCTTGCACATTTTGCACTTGTCATTTGTCAATAATTTTACATTTTGCCTGTTTGGCTTTCTATTTTTAAATACGAACAGTTTCTTAGACCAATTATTGCAATATCAAGTAAACAACAAGATAAATAAATCTTAATGTGTCCAGTCACAAAAACGTAAATTCGCATTCAACTTAATAATATCAGATCCATTACTGTGCTAAACAGAGCAATATTAGATATTTATGTCAAGTTTCATCTATTGTATTCCTTTATTGATTTAGTCGTCCATTTTATATGCTCTTGTCATCCTGTTTAAGATTTTTTTTAAATACTTTATAGTTTCTTTTCTTCTACAAAGATCCATAGATCTTCTAGATAGAGAAATATTATAGTCTATTTAAAATAAAACTAATTCTATTTAGTTTACCTCACACGAGAGTTAAAAAAATAAATACTCTCAAGGGAAGTGATCGGTAAAATCTCAGTCACACGTTTATTTTTAATGTAAACGCAGGAAGCAAGTTCGAAAGAGTTGTCCATGTTTTAAACGTCAAAGAGCGTTCCTTTTTTAAATTAGGAAGATTTCTTTTTGATGTTGAAATAATTATTATTTTATTACGTTACCTTTAATGGCTTCCTTCAGCGGTAAAAAATGTTCTGGATAATGAAATAATCATTTCGTTTTATTTTTACTTTGAAAGCTTAAAATATTTTTGTCATATTGTCATGCTCCTCCATAGCGTTATTTTATGTGTGTAGCTAGATACCTACATGCATTTTTAATATTGTTTTTAGTCAATTAACGAAAGGAATTATTCCTTTCGTTTTTGAGGTTTCAGAGTTTACTTTCGTGTAGTATGAATTATACTTCTTATATAATATAGTATGTTACTGTACTACTGAAAGCTTCACGACACACATATACTAATATAAAATTAAAATTGAACTTTATTATTACACCAGTGGAATATCTTGGATATGAATTTAAAAATGGATATTCGTAAAGTTACCTCAGAATCCATCGAAAATACTTTTTATAATTCTGACTCATTTATAGTTGGATATTCTCGTATGTTTTGTTTATTGACTCTGTAGCTGAGTGGTCAACGTCGTGATCTTCGGTCGCGGTTTCTATAGGCTCAAAACCCATAATGCACACTTTCATAAATGGATTCATCAATCGGGTGATGGATTTTTGTTCAAAGATACGGATGTCTTCCCTCCCACCCATCGATAATAAAAAAGGGGCGTAGCGTGAGCGATTAGCTATCCTAGACCAATCCTTCTTTACTTTAGTTATGATCGATTAGGAGTCCATTTGCTACACATTCGGAGCAGACATTAAAAATGGTTTTGTTTGGATTGGTATTACAGTTTTAAACAATATATTATAATAACTACATCAATGTTTGGTTACTTTCTTCTTGCTATTACGTGTTCAATATGTCAAGCGAATAGTTTAAAAACCGTAATATTTAATAATAGTGTAAAAGTTTCATCAAAGAGCGACCCTTTTTCAAAGAATACTGTCAATATCATGTGCACTAACGTAGAAATGTTTCTAAATTTCATAAGCGTTTTGCAAACAGAATTATATTGATATCGACAAAGTTTCCCGGATAGAATCGAACGGAGCGACCATATTTTAAATGATATTAACCTTTTCAAATAAAAATATTATATCCTTTTTTATCATGTCTGCTCCCAATGCGGAATTGGCCATTTAATATGTAGAAATCTCAACAGAAGTGGTTATACGAGAAGTACTTGTTACTCAGTTGCTCAAGCTCTCTTTTTCAAAGATAATGGTGATAAAAGGATAGGGTTAGAACATGACTAATGGTTAACTTAATCTCTTACTACGCCGCATTTTTAGGATCGTAACAGTGTGAGGAAATTCTATACACCACAAACATTCATGATTATGAGCAGAAATCCAAAAATCGATTGATTAATCAGTTTATGAAAATCTTCGTGCCGGGATTTGATCCCGAGACATCCGTAACCGAAGCCAACGACGTTGACCACTGCATAGCAATAAAAAAATGTTACAAAGCTATGCAATCAACTGTATAACTTTTATCTCTATAAATCCATATAAAATGTTTAAATTACTAAATGGATGCGTGATCAAACTTCAATAAAAAACTTCAATGCTGAAAGTCGAAACCCAGGTAGTGGAAAAAGTTATAAAAGTGTTCAAAGTTTGAAAGATTAAATAATTGTAAGAATTAGTAAAGTATTCTCTAAACTTAATCCCTGCATGTAACTGAACTCAAAACTGTCTACTCTTGTGAATAGAAAATTGCATGTCTTATATCTATACAGCTATGCTTACTTTGTGTTACGTGTTTCGCCGCATTGAGAAGCATCTTCAGACTTACTGTATCAAAATATATACTTGTAGAATGGTTCCATCACAAAGTTTGGTTATTAAACTATTGTCATAGCTACACATAAATAACGATTTGGAATTATGCGGAAGCATGTCGTAGAGATGCATCATCGAATTAATTATATCTAAAACTTAATTATCAACTATTAATCTAAGGCTTAATATTCAAGATTGAGTTTTTTATTTCATCGTTTTACTCATTTCGATTTAACTCTCATATAAAATTCTGATCTGGCGCATTGAAAGCAAGTGTAAATCTCGTCCATTCAATTATTCTCGGCGAGATTTGATTGGGTCATTATGGAGAAGTGCGTTCTTTGATGGTCCCCGCTTGTATTTAAATTATTCTAGCCGTCGACGTCAAACTAATAACGAAACTCAACGGCCATACTTTGATATTCAAAGAAGAGGTCCGTCAGATGAAGCTGCTTTTTTCCGGGAACGATTTTAAAATGCAAATGTTTTCCGGAATCATAGACTTAAAAGGAATGGCTTTTCAGAAAGTAAAACTCTCGAAACGAAATAATCGAAATGGCTTCTTTTAGCAAGCAACTAAATCTTGCATTTAAAGTAATTTAAAATAATGCAGCTTTTGTGTTTATAATACATGAGCGACATTTATTTATATGTATAATTTACTATATATTATAAATAACCAAAAAAATTGTGATACACATGACTAAATAAATAAATAAACATAATTTAAGACATCGACTGAGAGTGCTTGATGGAATTTCAATATCAAATTTGGATTATCGAGATTTTGTACACTTTCATGTATTTTGTCACTAACGACCCGGGTTTCGCCTTTCGGCATCTTCAGGCATTCGAGCACACGAATGGACTCGAAATGACCGTCAGTTCGTCGTCCTATCAGTTCGAGTCCATTCGTATGCTCGAATGCCTGAAGATGCCGAAAGGCGAAACCCGGGTCGTTAGTGACAAAATACATGGAAGTGTACAAAATCTCAATAATCCAAATTAAATAAATAAATGTTCATAGTGTAAGCCTGGGTGCTTCGTAACATGTAGAATATAACTACAAAAGTTCAATTCTAAATATTATATTCAATGAAATAATATAGTATTGCCATATAAGAAATAAAACAGTCATTTTTATTGTACCGTTAATTAGCTTGTACACATAAATATTTTACAAGAGTCGCTCGCCAGCCGGTTCTATCAACGTATATTATAGATGGTGGATAACTGAGGACTGGTTGTTAATTTTTCGTTTAATTATAAAAATACACCGTCGTTTTTTATTTAACTTATTCCGCTGTGACACGCCATTGACTGTTTACGCCGTTGCTTTAATTGTGTGCAAATCATTATCCAATCTGAATAAGACACTGTCACTCGTTTATTTCCACCATTTTCTTAAAATGGGATACTTGGTTTTTGGAACTGAGCCCATATTTCTTGAAAGACAACTGTAACCTACCAGAACGAACCCAGCCTTCCGTATTCCAGGTCAATCTACCTGAGTACCTAAGGGAACCATTTTACTTTTTTAATTACGTAATATGATTTTATGAGTCTTATCTTACTATTACTTAGAAATGGAAGGATAAATTTGAATCTCCATTCTCCGGCTGATCACATTTTATATATTCCTTAGTGAACAAAACTTAACTGTTTTTTTTAAGTAAACTGAAAATGCCATTGAAAACGCCATTTTGATCCGTGTTTGTTTACTATAAAAATAATAGGGTTCATAAAACTGTCATAGGAATATACCGCAAATTATAGTTAATAAATAAGCGACAAAAATATCTTACGCACTCTTCTATAAATAAAATTATTCCTACCAGCATATTTTAATATCTAAACCAGCCACTTAAAGGATAATCTAATAATGCGTGACGTTTGATTGTACCAGCATGGCAGCAATCCCTCGGGAATAATAATTAAGCTTTGATCTTGTACATATCGTACATACTTCTGTATTACATATATATAGAATCACGTGCAATTAAGTCAATCGTGAAATATAATCCTAGCCCACAGTCTAAAAGAAATTTAATACTCTTTCTATATATGCTTAAAACGATTTTAACTTTCGAATGTTTAATTCAGCCACTAGATCTAAACTTAAACTCATTTGACTTTACAATGTGTTGTGTTATGCGTAATATCGTCCAATTATAAAATAATCTGAGTTTTTATATCCATATCTGGCAACCCTAGCCTACATCCACCGTATTGAAGGCCATTATCCTCAAAGTCCATTCACTGCAATTTGAAGAGATGCTTCAACTGCAGCAGCGAACGCAAACGTTGCCGTCTAATAAATAAATAAATGCACCATTGTCCTCAGGTCTTCTATCCGCCGTGAACTAAAACCGTAAAGTAAACCGCAAAAGAATAACGTGCTGTTGAACATAAATAAAACATCTTGCAAAAAATTTTGCAGCTTTGTTATGTAGAGTTTTATTGTATATGGCGTCAATTATATTTAACTATTTAATCCAATTTCGTGTGTACAGAAATATATTATGTACATTATATTACCCTTCATGGTGCATCCGTATAACCTAGGATTCTTCAAACTCGAAAAGATCCAAATATTTGTAAGTGGCCTGCAAAATCGTCATAGATGAAAAATATGATCATAGTTCGTTAGACAAAGATTCAACCTTCCTTCATATCTGTCACTGTCAGATAATTTACATTAGCGTTACATTGTTGTTGATGGTAGTTGTTTGAATATGAAAGAACCCAACGAATAATATCCAAAGTCGAGATATAACTTTCAATTCTGGGATTGAAACAGTTTGGTATAGACAATCGACAATTTCATTATAAAGAAATGTCAGAGAATACTTTAATCCAGTTATATGATCATACATTTTTTCATATTGTGAAAAGAGGGAACTGCGTTATAAAATGTATCTTGTGACCACAAGTCCTTTGCAAATATCAATGATACGGACTGTGATAATATTTATTGAGTTATATCATCTTCTATCTACAACTATCGAAATGCATATTCGTGGAATGTGAATTTTAATTACGTATATTCATTATTGTCATACTTACCTATTTTAAAAATAAAACACAATATGTACCACATCCCCATTTATATAATGATCAGTACCGGATCATTATACAAAATGTGGGTTTTCCCAACAATAATTGTCAGTTAACAACTTAAAAATTCTTATCTATGTTTTTCATCTACCTGCATTTTTAGTATCTTATGTGTATTTCTTTGTTATTATAACGTCACAAAGTTTTTTTAATCATAACAATAATTATTGTTTATCTTATCGACTGATTACGGTGTCCATTCAGTTTCCAGTAATTCAAAAACACCAAAAAACCCATAGTTCATGCTAAATTCGATACATTTATTTATTTAAATTTTTCTTCTTCTGTTTGACAATACATATTTATACTTCATTTACGAAGTCCTACTCGTTTTTGCACGATATGCAAATCGCGTATTAAATTGTATCGCCTCAAAACCCCTACAGTTTTGGTCATTAAACTATACATAAAATAATGCTTCGATTTGCACGGGGTTTCGCTTAAAATCATTAGTAATAACGAAATAATGTTCCAGGAATTTTAAATCCATTATAACGAAGTAAGCTGGGAATGCTGTGTTTTCTGTAAAAAGGTTTACGCAATCAAACAAAAAGGATTGCCCCGCGAAGGCTCCTGATGTCGGAGGAGCAAAAACAACATACATAATTAATTGCTATTGTCACAAAAATACGCATCAACACATCATACAAGTGACTCGATAATTCGTGGTTTTAGTCTGGACGTTTAATTTAGCTTAGCGTTTGTTTGAACGAAGTATTACAAATGTGTGACTTTCGTTCACTTCAAAGATGAGGTCGTTTGGATTCGTTCGTTCACGAACGACGCATGTCTCGTAAGGCGATGTTTGTTTGAACGCTTCTTCTAAATCGTGATTCGTTCACGACTCTCGTTCGCTTGAAAGATTATGTCGTTTGAATTCGTTCGATCGCGAACGACACATGTAAATGAAATACGTTTTACGGATTATACGCAGTAGTACAACAGAACCTGGAATTAGACAGAATAAAAATGATCAAGAAGGTGGCTTTATGGTAGTTGTGTAAAATTGTAAACCCTTTATATTTTTCTTTACAAGTTGTGGTTACCCTAATGAAATTATCAGATAAATATTTCAATCGTAATATACGATAGATAATTAATAATCTATCGGTTTATGAAAACTCATTTCTTAAACGGTGCTATTATCAATATTGGTAGCTAGTCAATTATTCTGGATTATTAGTTATTGTCAGAGTAAAAAGAATGCCAAGTGAAGTGAATAATATTCAATACTAGTGAGTACCCGGCATGCGTTGCAATGCCACTCAAAGAAAGAAAGGGTTTGTGTTTTAATTTTGTTTATTGAACTGCTTTTGGATTAGAGGTCTGCACAGGCCGAAATTTCATAGACTTACCCGGTTCGAGCCCATCATCTTCAGGTCTGGCCCGACCCGAACCCGAGTTTCAATATCACACTTGTTATAACACAATATTTTTGTTTTTCGTCTGGTGCGTACACGAATAAATCAGAAGGTTTTTCCTAGATGTCGCTCTATGTACGTATTTGATTCTTTTTTTCAATTTTAGATTTTCAATTTTTTTTTCTTCAGAACCCTTCACGGGTGTGTGCACAACAACTCACCGAAGTTTCATCGAAATCGTATGAAATGGTAAAGGAACGCGTAAAGGACAAACAAACATTTATTTTATATAATATTTCCCGGCATGATCACAATAAGTCCTTCCTGAAAGTTTCGTCGCGATCGGTTGAGTAGTTTAGGAGCCTGTAAGATCCGGACAAACCATCAAACCAACAAACAGACATTCATTTTTATATATATTGATAGATAGTAGTGAAAATGTTGCAATGTTACAGGAAACGTTTCAGTGTCACTTAAGATGAATATGATTATTTTAGTTATACAAAACGTATGTGAAATTAACTATTATTAAATTTAATGCACCTCATAAGCCCCTTGAAAACAAGGATGTACAACAATTCACTAATAACAGTACGGTGCCCATACATTGTTTATTTAAATTGACATTTCTTTAATTCATTGGTCTGTCCTTCAGAATTATTTATTTTATAAAATAGCCATCATATCCTCTATTTTGTGAATTGAAATATTAAAATTGTAAAACCATCCCGCTACAATACGGCTCACAGAAACATAACACTGTCACTTCACCGGCATTCGCCAGTGGCACGGCGCCGGTATCATTGCTGGCGTGAGTATATATGAATGTGTGGGTAGTGAATAAGCTGTGGTAGAAGTGAGTCGACTTCTTCAAGTTGTGATGTTGTCATTGATCTCTGGTATACCTAAATGAAATTAATTCGTTGCCTATGGAGATCATTTAGAACATATTGTAAGTTCGAGTAGATTAACTATGAAAGTTATTAGAGTTGTGATTCATTTTCTCCAAAAAAATATGTTTTCCATGGCTTTCAGTCCCATTACTCTGTTATTTCTATCTTGAAACAATATTTCATACGACAAATACGAAGGATAGTATTAACTAAATTGTTCAGTCGGTAAATCTAAAACATATTTGAGAATTATACGTTTTTAATTCGAAAACAAAATACAATTTTGAAAACATCTTCCTGCCTTAAATGGAAAAGTATTCCGGATTTTAATGAAACTCGCCTGTAGCGTTATATTAGCGTTTTACATACACGAAAAGATTTTTCTGATTTTTTTGTAATATTTAAATTAATTTATTAATTAATCCATCATATTTACATTGTTTAATGGTAAATATGTGCTGATTTTATTTATTATATTAACACAAAACTAATATTTCCTACTTGACGTTTCTTCTTACCAGATGATATATCTATTTGAAAGTAAAAGAGATATATCTCTTAAATCATTTCTTTTAATAAATAACTACAGGGTATGTGCACTGACATTCGGCTACAGCTATAACAATTAATGTTCCCCTTGTAGTTTTCCTTATATAATTCAGCCTCCAGTAAAGGCAGTAAAGATTTTAAAAAATCTCTGACATAACAGCTAACAACAGCCAAGGCGTCAGATATTTTTCCCACACACATCTAATCGTTACGGTAAATAACTTACCATTAGACCACAGAAGCTGTCGGACTTGGCCTTATGATGAATCCTTTAATGTATATTGATCTTTTTAAGTACAGCTTCTTAATGTCATTTATTCATCCAACCCTCCTTGCCGTTATGTGTTATTATGTCGTTATCCTGAAATTAAGAATGTGCTTTTTTCTTTTACAGCTGAAGGCGATCTCACAGCGTTCGCTTTGAGAAAGGATCATTATGCTTGCAACACTCTACTCAATTCCGATCTATTTACACCTGACACGAGGTAAAATATCAAAAATTAACTGTTACTAAATATAAACAAACCTAATGTTATTACACTTGTTGTGCCACACCTAGTAACACGGACGCATGAAATATCAGAGTTATCAAATTTAATTTTATATTTAACCAGTATTTATAACGCAGCTTCTTCACCCAGGATAGAGGACGCTAACATTTAAAAGTAGCCGTCATTATGGCGCTATTTTAGTTCAAGCTAATGTTTAAAGTTGAAAATACCACCGTGGACTATATTTAAAACCCACAAAATATAGTCTATCAATAATTTTATAATGTTGAAAGTTGAAAATGGCGCAGTTGACCTAGAAATGATATGTGCAAAGTTCGCGTCGCTACTGTACACCGTTTGGGAGTAGTTCTTTTGACAGACAGACAGATTTAAACATGTATTTTCTGCTATTTGGTATAGATCAGTTGTGCACAACCTATTTGAAAGAAGGGCCAGTTTATCCATTTTCTAATTTTTCACAGGCCGCAGAGGTTAAAAGTGTTGGAAAATAATGATACATATATTATACTATACGAGATATGCATTTTATTATTTTTAATTTAATAGTTACATAATGCTACTAAATATAACTTGTTATTTTGGGCCATATGTGACCCACGGGCCGTGTTTTGTGCATCACTAGTATAGATCATACATTTTTTATTTATCTAAAAATTTAAACATAAGTTTATAAGTATACAAGCTATCTAAAAAGAGTATAATGAGAAATTCCTAACCCGTATAGTCGCCTCAAATTACTATGTGCCGTGACTCATAGTAATTTGTTTAAGAAAACTTGAGAAAGATGTGCCTATTACACTTATTTAAATAAATAAACATATTAAATTTGGATTATTGAGATTTTGTACACTTCCATGTATTTTGTCACTAACGACCCGGGTTTCGCCTTTCGGCATCTTCAGGCATTCGAGCACACGAATGGACTCGAACTCAGTTCGTGTGCTCGAATACCTGAAGATGCCGAAAGGCGAAACCCGGGTCGTTAGTGACAAAATACATGGAAGTGTACAAAATCTCAATAATCCAAATTTAATATTGAAATTCCATCAAGCACCCTCAGTCGATGTCTTAAATTAAAATAAACATATAACTGGAAACACTTCTTGTGTTTTTAATAAATTATGTATATGATAATATTTACTGTTTTTAAGTGTTAGGGTGTTTTTGTTTATTTTATCCCTGTATCCCAAACAGGACTATGATCCTGATCGGTATCTTTTTAAATAACTCAATTTCACTGAGATAACTAAAAAAATGTTGTGACACAAAATGTTAGGTATACACACACTAAAAACACCTCCGAATGTATAGTATTATATACAGTGGTGGATTTACTCTAAAAATATTGGTTGCCAGGAGTCAATGGGGGCCCCTACTCTATATACTGTACTAATAATTAATTGATAATTACATCCACATATTACAAACAGTTGAAACAGGCATAGAAAATAAGTTTGTAACCATGATGAGGAATTAGTTCATTGTGTATATCCTAAGAAAACATATTTATTTGTATTTATGTTATACCCAAAATGCTTTATCCTGTATATTTTTAAACACGTAAAATAAAATTGTTAAAAAGTTATTTGATTTTACTGAGGGCCTCTAACATACAGCGGGGCCCACTTACCATCGGGCAACCTAGCCGCCACTGATTATATATATTATGATATTTACTGTAATTAAAGGTGACGGTGTTTTTTTTAATTGTATCACAATGTATGTCATAATCTCCAGAACCTCACAGTTTATTGTTTTCTATAGTTGTTCATAATCTAGTATCTGAAAAATTAATCAAGTTAGTTGAAGTAAATTTCAATATAATCACCCATGTTGATACCTAACTTTCCAATGCCGAAAGTCTTATTTATAAAGAGATTTTTTTGTGAAACCTATTGATTCAACGTTATTCAGTATAAAATGAAATTCATTATTCGCCGCGGTATTTCTTTCGTAAACTATTTTTCTTCCGTTAACTCGCTAACACATTAAAATGCTTAAATAAAAACATTGAAGAGTCAATCGGTACTTTTTAGCCAGACGAGGAAACAACATTTTTGAAAATGGTCATTTTTTTGATGAATGTTGTGACCATAATTTTCGCAATAATGATTCACATCACCAATTAAATATCACTATTAGAAAAAAATATAGTTAAGAAAAGCTGGTGAAATTATTTTAATGAGTGGTAAAATTAAAAGTATTGACATTACAGCAAATTGTCTATACGCAATATATTGTGAATTTCTAATCACTTTAATTTAACGAAGTCACTCAATATTAACTCGAGAAGAAAAGATTCGCAGAAACCCATGGCTTTGATTTCAAACGATAAATTAAAAAAATATTGAAACTGTGTTGACCTTGTCAGGAGTTGAAGTCGAAACCTTGTATTTTAAAGCGGAACTCTTACCACTGGATTACAATAACCAACGTCATCTCAATTTTGCGTCAACGTGTGAGCATATAATAAATATTCACTCCGACAATCCAATTCTTGATGGGAAGACTAATGCTGAAGCTTATGTGACAGTGACTCTTCATGTGGTTTTTACTGAGATAAAATAGTAATTGAATTTTCATAAATATTCCTTTAATCTATGAAAAACAGCGATATTACAATAGACAGTGGTCTTGTTTTTTTTCTGTCAGTAACGCACATCACAACACTGCGCTTGCGCATGATAGTCAAACAGAGACAGTGTGTGTGTGAGAGCTGAGTGTTGAGTGAATTTTGACTGGTGGTAATGCCACCTGGTGTGTATTACTAGTTATTTGTAATACATACTAATATTCTAAGAACAAAAATGCCATCGCTAATTTTATGCGTCATTAATATATTAACTACAACATATGATCAGCCTAAGTCGACTTACGGGAAAAGGTGTGAGTTGTTAGTTGTTATCCCCCGAATGATCTATAAAATACTTTCTGAATAAACTTTCGCTATAAATAATATTTATTTTTCTTTAATGGGCGATGATAATTATTGTCAGTGGCCAAAATTAGTTTGCGCGCCACCCCACGATTATTACGTGAAACAATTTTCTTGTTTTTGTTCATCTGACAGTTCCATTGGACATCGTTTTGGCGGACAATAAATTCTGACCGAAATGAAGGAATTCCCGGAAATGGCATTGTTAAAAAGGATTTAGGGAAACGAGATAAGGCTGGTTCAGATTTACAGACACGTAGATAATAGATTTAAGGGCGGGGCGAAATAGAGAGAAACTGAAGCAGAACGGAGTCCACTGAAAGTATTTTCTGATTGCCTTTAGGGGGAAACAACTTGAATTAATTCAACTGATTGAGCAGTTTTTAATTAATTTAATATCACTGTGATGTTTTAATGGATTGGATTATCTTGCTTTAATATTACGATATGAATTAATGATATATAAACTGTAAACTGTTACACCCAAAGGAAAAAACATATTGACTACCTGTTTTATTTACTTTGTATTGTTTTTCCCAGACCAAAATGTCTGCTGGATCTCTACTCGTCTGCCGGCCGCAATTCTCCACAACCAGATGGATCCACAGGAACACGTGCAGGAAGACGATCCCCCCTCATATTATGCACTCCAGTTCTTGGCGCAAGGAGACGGAAGCTCCGAGAGAAGGTGGACGTGGAAATAGAGACTAGATTGGTAAGATTTATTGCAGCAAAAAAATAGTATTTAATAAATTCTCAATGTATATATTTACCGTTATCTACTCTTAGTAATAATAGTAAATACATTATCTTGTAAATACTTCAAACTTATTTATCAAAGCCGAGAAGCGGCTTAGATTACTTGAGATTTATGTAACACTTAATAAAGAATATTAAAATTAGCCATGCATATAAATGTTGAAAAATCACTTATGAAATAAGTCTGCCCAACATGGCGCCATATCGTCTACAAGTCTACATACTTCAAAAGCAAACTTATGCTTGTTCAAAGTTTCGGCAGTGAGTATTTTACGAGGATTGGTTTAATATTTCACCGGTCGATGGTCAGTTATGACTAGATTAGAGATGTTAACATAGAATAACTATGAGCAGACGTTTGATGTTAGATCTTTGTTTTTGCTTTCTTTTCGTACTTTCATTTTCTAAGACCATACAAGGTAAGAAATTGTGGTTGTATTTTTATATTCGAAAGCATCACAGACTCGCTTATTCATTGTTAGTCATCGTAGAAAACCACACATAACAAAATCATTCTCAATTCTAGACTTATAAATAGTTTTTTTATTCATTTTTAAGATTGTAACAATAATGTTATATTGCACAAAACTTCAAGTGGAATAGGTAAAACCTAACCTCAAAAAGCAACACCAAAAAACTCTCCTCGGTTAATCATTAATGCACACAAAAGCATGAAACCTCAACTTCTTTGTTCTATGTTTTTGTTAAAGACATAATGGAATGATTTTGATACATTTTTTTATTTTACGGCTCAAGTATAAACAGTAATTAGTAACGGTTTCTTCTTTGTTGACCGGCTGAGAATGAACAAATTTATCTACACTATATTTTCTGTATTCTATATTTACTTACCTAATATATACACTATGATTATTCATTGAAATACAATTAATTTATCGGTTTTACTACAATGGAAATACAAAATATACGTGTTTGATTTATTTTTATATTGAATTGGATTCTTTTTGGAAGTTACAGTGCTTCCTGAAGATACCCAGAGCATTGTCCATTTTTAACCAGCAACTTATATTTTAACATACAAGTAAAATTCTTCAGTTCCAAAACTATTTACTGAGTGTAGGGTTACCATTTTTTTTTTTTTTTAATCTCGGCTCAAAATTTTAAAAACTGTCGTGGTAAGAAATTTATGCAACCAATGAGTTTGAAATGAAAAAATTGATCTTTTTTACTCACTACTTTTTATTTTCTTTTCATTGACACAGATATGGGATACTCATAAACTGATGATCCGTTACCTAGTTTCTAAGGAATGATTTGTCTCGGTGTCTTAATCCATAGTTTTTGGAGAATGTAATAATATAAAGATGGTGTAGGAAAGGATTGGTAGTTAGCAAATCTCTCTTGGCATCGTGTTCAGGGTTGAATAGGGGGTGAATGCGGAGGAAAGAAAGTATCATTTGTGCCTATGTATTGGAGAAAGTATCCATTCGCCGAAGTCGAACCCTGGAACGCGCAATCGAGTACAATGAAATACTAAAAGCTTCAACAACTCTGATAGGAGACCTTTATGAATGATGAGTCGGTCAGTTATCCGTCGTCAATTAGAAAGCGTATGATGGGAGCATAGGGTTATGTGAACGCTATTAAATAATGTTCCAATCTTATCCGGTAAAATCAATCGCGATTGATTTATGGCAACCCTAATAAAGCGCTTTCGTGGTCGTACTTATGCCTAAGAAACCGGTTAAACATTCAAAGCCGCCAAGATTCGGGCGAGTAATTTTTGAAATATTCCACCATCAACTTCCTCCTTTCGTGGTGGTGTTGTGTTTTTTAAATGCTCCTTTAAACCCTTTCATGACGAATATCTAATATTTTCCAAATTAGCATCGTAACCAAAAGGTTTAAATAATTTTGCTGAAACCATACTACCACCAACTAGTAGAATAACAAGGTTATCAATTGTAATTTTATACCAACCACTTTTATGTCATACATTTTTTCATTATGATCTTGATTTCCATGCTTGTATGTTCTCTAATATATTATAATCGAATTATAAATGAAAATTGTGTTAAAACACATTGTTTTACTTCCAGCAGTTCTAAATGGGTCCCTGAGCTTGACCACCCGCGTGCTTTTTAAAGATATTACAAATTTGGTAAAATTGGGTCTGTGTCAGCGATGAGGCCTTAACATTAGTAATATTACACAAGCGAGATTTTTTTTAAATTTCAACTAAAATTAAATAGTTAGCAATGTAAGGGTTATTTTATAATGTCCGGAGACAAGTTCCCTTTTAAGGCAATGTCTTTGACCATTCGCGATCGCATTTTGTTTTCTTTTCCGATTGCTCAATACATTTTACCGCCAAATATGGCGAGAATTTTGCGTACAGGTTCCGCGAGTAACGGGACCCGATTTTTTGTGGATCAAATCGAATCACTGAGCAGAATTGATTCTTGAAGACATAATATGGTAATTGATTGCTGTGAGTTTTTGAGCAGAATGGCTTACCAAAAAGTGAAGATTGTTTTTTTAAATTGAATCAGTATATAATGATGGCCATATAAGTTTGCCAATTTCAATTACAATACATAGTACAATGAACCAAGGATGGCAACACTCTTCGACTCTTGGCACATTACAACTTCGTTCCAAACTAAAGTCAATAATCTTCCCATATGCTTCTGTTTGTGTCATAGATAATATATGGGTAATATCATAGAGTTATAAGTTTATGGTGTCAAGACTACGTAAGTCATATCAGGTATTAAAAAATTGACACTATTCAGTCGTTAATGTTATATGTTCATAAAATAAACATAGTAGCTCTGGTTGTATTTAAGTTCACACCCCATGAGTGTAACATATCCGTTTACGAAGGTTAAAATGATAGTGAAAGTACATAGTAATTAAATATTATATTATTTCTGTCGACATCTATAAATTTATGCAGACTAGTTGAAAATCAGTTCTTTATAGACAAAATATTAAAATTATTTAATTGGCAACTTAGATGATAATATAATATAATAAAAATACACATTTCTCTGACGGATGTTATTGTCACATATATTTGGTATGTAATTTTTTCAGTAATTTTCAACACTGAATCAAAATTTATTTACTCTATCTATTTATAAATAAAATAAGTATGCAAATTTGGATTATTGAGATTTTGTACACTTCCATGTATTTTGTCACTAACGACCCGGGTTTCGCCTTTCGGCATCTTCAGGCATTCGAGCACACGAATGGACTCGAACTGAGAGACAGTAAACACTCACTCGTCACTCACTGTTTACTGTCTCTCAGTTCGAGTCCATTCGTGTGCTCGAATGCCTGAAGATGCCGAAAGGCGAAACCCGGGTCGTTAGTGACAAAATACACGGAAGTGTACAAAATCTCAATAATCCAAATTTGATATTGAAATTCCATCAAGCACCCTCAGTCGATGCCTTAAATTAAATAAGTATGCACTTATTATTTTTGTTATTTTATATATATCATAGGTACATGCATCTTAAATATTATTTTGAAATGCTTTTTATCACAATTCACCGGTAATGCCATCTGGTGGCATGTATGGCTCAGGCTTACAACTGCTGGCTAATTGATGATGAAACAAGTCGGATTCGAAAATAAATAATACTAAACTCCAGATATATATGAATTTACGGAGAAAAATGTTACTTAATTTATGACTTGGATAAAAACACAATAAAATATAATCAAATGGTCAATCATTTTTTTATAGGAAAATCTAAATAGACACAAATAATAAATAGGATATAGAGAATAAGTGATTTAAATATACATAAAATGCACTGAATAGTTTTTAATCATATAATACATGGTCATTCCAGCCTGCTGCCATCGAAGAATTACGAAAATGGACATCCAGTGAGGCTCTAGGAGACCTGACTGTCTTGCCAGATGGACGAATGAGAATCGCCTCCAACCTCACTTTTGAGGACACTGTAGATTCCTGCGGCGGAATGAGTTCCGGAGACGATGAACCCTTAGATCATAAATTGCCAAGTCCTGAAGAACAATTAGGCGCTATAGCTTCCAAGTAAGTACCGCCCGATAAGTATAATCGAATTACTCAGAAAAATGGGGAAACAATACTTTCATATTGAGATCAAAAAAAAATATCATTGACATTAAATTTGTACGAGAGAACTAGTAAACCTTTATTTTCATGGCCAGATAAACACTTCAAGGGGACCTGGATGAATTTATAGAGGAGCCTACATTAAACTCCCACCATATTGAAATGTAATTTAAAGTAAATGTACATTTTTTCTTCACTCTTGCTTTTTTATTTCAAAATATACATTTTTTTGACATTTTGACTGTATTAACATTATAGCAAGTGAACTCAAATCAATTTATAATTAATGGAATATAATTCGCCAATTTGTAAAAAGAAAATATCATTTTTTTTAGCTTATAGATGAAGCATATTAGATAGCTTTGGAGCCTTCCGATTCAGGGGCTTTGGTCAATAAACCATACGGTCAATTCAGCCCTGCTTATTGTCATACTATATATATGAGACACGTCTTATTTTCATCACTCTCTGTTCGCCTAGTTTCTTAAAACTATTGTATTCAAACATAGAACTTATGAAGCAATTTCCCTACTTACCTGAATTCCATTTATCTTTTTTATTTAAGTTTTTTTCCCACAATGTTCCAGATTCCCTCCAGAAATGGTCCCGATCGACACATCGGGCCGAGGTTTCGATAGAATGTGCACCTCGAGAAGATCCCTCCTCCACGCGGACACCTCCTGCGATAGGAATCAAAACGGCACCGATTCACAAACCGTGAAACGAAGAACGCGGTCAAGGAAACCACGCGGTAAAAGACGAAACACAATAACTGGCACAGATCAGAAAGAAATTAGAGATGCAATCGCGGGGTAAGCTTTATAGATGCTTAATAGATACGCAAGTATTGATGGAGAAACAAACAAAACCAATACAAAAATTCAAACTGTCATAATATAGTAAGTTGGTTCTTTCTCAAACTGTTTGCTAAAATTTGAATTCACCTCTTTCTTTTTTACCCTTGAAAGAATATTGAATATCGTTGTTTTAGACCTGAACTACTACAATATAAACAAAATTTTTTCGAATTATCAAGAGAAACACAAGATCATCTTTTTATATCTCATTATTAGAAATCAAAACAAATTTATTAGCCAGAAACTTCAATTATGAATTCTACTGACTGTTTTTTGTTTTTACAGTTTGTAGAACATGTTTGCAAACATCATAATTAGAATTCATGTGTAGTAATTGATCAATTCCATTTGGATTTTTGTATTGATTTGTCGGTGTCTCTATTGGTATAACAATTCACAATTTGCATCAGTGCGAACACCACAGAAAAATTTCATAAGGCTTTGCACTTAATGTGTGGTACGTTTGCTTATTCATAATCCGATATGTTTAACATACATAACTTTGGCACGTTTGAGCAATGTTAAATTCCCTTTACTAAATTATTGATATATGAACCATGAATGACATCCAGCATTCACCCATTTGGCTTTCTTGTACATTACATCAGACATTACAAAAGTATGTACAGATTTGTGTTAATTTCTACAAAGGCTATTAAGGTTGCTCATTTTTTACTCTTATCAAATGAAAATTTTAGCACATCCGGTAGATTCAATTGCTTTAGTCAAGTTAGTCTAATAATAGTCATCGAGTGGAACAGTTTTTGAATTATTTGCTTCTAAAATACATAACAATTATTACAATAATTATAATATTCTTAAAACTTTTATATATTCCTAAATACAAAATTTACATGACACTTGTTTTGCTTGAACATTTCAACGCCACCTCTTACATCAAATTATTTATTTATCTGATGTTATGTATGTCTGAATATTTTTTACTAACTGAAAGTATCAGTTTTTGTCTGAAAAGTCATGTATTTAAATTCAAAAACTTCATTTAACTTTTGTTCAACTCTATAGCTGTTTGATTAACTTGAATATTCTATATAAGAGTTTAAAAAGAGCAAACCTTGTGCGTTAGTTTTCCCTACTAATCGGCTCGGTGTGTTTACCTCAGGGAACAAGCGAGCCCCGCGGACGAGCCGGGAAGTCCGGACTCGGGGGCCGTGATGCGGTCGCACTCCGGCGATCTCCTCAAGACCTCAGCTTTTGACGCTCACGCTAAAAAGTCACACTTCAACAGCCTGAAACAGTGGGGAAGGAGCCGGCTCAGGATGATGAGCCGGTCCCCCGGGGACGGAGGGCGGGACCCTTCCAAGGGCGACCGGAGTAAGAGCGGCAAGTCGCCGACGGTTCAAGACATTGACGACGTCAATATCTATGAAACGGTCACGATGCGCCGGAAAAAGAATGCGGGCAAGCAGCAGGATAGGAAGATTTCTCACGAGAGAAATAATTCATACTCCTCGTCCGAGAAGAGCATGGGAATTCCCGTCTCCGCCCCCGTGTCCGGGGCGCTGTCTCTGGCCGTCAAACTGAGAGAGGCGAGCGCCGGCGGGCGGAGACGGAGAATCCGCGACGAGCCGCACTCCTCCAGCGGCAACTGGTCGGCCAGTTCCGAATCAGGCCGCACTAGCATCGGTTCCGAGATCACTTCCACCACGATCGCTCCCAGAAGTAGCACGTCGGCGGCGACCTCCAGTAACTCCCTCAACGTTCATCAAGGACCGCCCAGTTCCATCGTAAGCCGACGGCGATTCCTCAACACCTCCGGGTCGGGCAGCGTCACCAGCGAGGGAACCCTGACCCCTGACATAATACACGACCTTCACGATGATATGGAGACTAGCTCTGAATTTTCATGCGACACTGAAGGGTATTACACGTCATTCCATATGGACTCCGGATTGAAAACATTAAAAGAAGAAGAGTTAAGTCTGCCTATAACTCCGTTGCACACAACCAATACATTCACCGGATCTGCAAATCAAACTGCAGAAAACGAGTATGAGCTGTTCGGGAAAGGTTCCACGAGCACCACCACTAGCTCGGCTGGTACGGTCTGCACCACTCTGCTCGCTGCCGGTAGTGACCGTTCATTAGTGCTCGGTCCTGCGGTTCCCGAAAGAAAGAGTTCACTTTCCAAGTTGAATAAAAGCCGAAGTAGCTCTGGCAGTTCATCCATTAATTTAGAAAGAAGTCTCTCCAACAGCACTGCGGGCTCGAATTCTGAAAGAACCGGAACGATCAAGCGTAACGGTATACCTAAAATCAACCGCAGCAGTCTACCCGTGTCCGCTGACTCTTTGTTAAATAAAATGCAGATCAAAAATACAACAGAAATCCTTTTCCGCACTGACAAAGTCAACCTAGAAACGGTCGTTGCAGACGTTCATCAGACTAAACTCAGCTTGCAAACTAGCACGGGGGCCGAATCACCGGACTCGGGTCACAACACTTCGAGTTCTCCGGTGGACGATTCAGTTTCTAGTGCCAACGGGGGCAAGTTGAGTTATTCCGAACTCGATTTCTCAGAATCATCAGATTTGGAAGGCGTCGATAGGATTGAACGAATCAGAGTAAAGACTACCATAAACAGCTCAAGAATACCTTCAATGTGTGTTATTACACCGCATAACTCGGACGATGAAAGCTTTCAAGGTTCCAAAAGACTGTCTTCTGACAAAAGCGGTAAAATTCTTCTAACAGGTTCTTCACTCGTTATCGATAAATGTGAAGGACTCAAAGAGAAAATCGGCAGCCGTCCTAAGCTAGATCTTCCTCCGCAAGAAACTGATTTGGATACGCTAGTCTTCAATGACGCCCAAAAATCGGTGTCGATGAAAAATATCCAGATTATTGACAAGCCTATCGACGCTTTTCAATCCGATAACGTATTCGGACTGCGGCCGAAAGCTAAAAAATCCTCATCGAAGCAAAGCGATATTCCAAAACCTAGTTCTGCTCGATCTTATAAGATGCCACTCAACAATCTGATGTGTCGGCTCAAAGAAGTGTTCCCGCAAAAGTTGTCTCTGAAAAAATCCCCGAGTCCGAAAGACAATCACCCAAATGAATCTTTATACGGCGACAATGGAGAGTATGTAACTATCGCAGATGTGAGAAATAATAATCAGAAAATTAACATCAACTCTGGTGGAGGTGTTTACTATTCCAATGATACGGTCAAAAGAAATTTACAAACAGTTCTATCGGGAAAACTTCAAGAGACCGAATACATATCGTTGAATGAGTTACCTGCAAATATTTCCGCAGAAACGATGACCTCTCTGAATGACAGCAACGAAGAAAAACTTGAAAGGGGTGAAGATATTCTAAAGAAGAACGGAGCCAGGGTCACTCTCGATTCTGCAGGAAAAGTTATCTATTCATCGGACAGTTTAAAAAGATGTAAAGGAGCTCACACTACATTCGAACCCGGACCGTTCGTTAAAGATGTTCCGGATGTCGGCACTGAAGATACTGCAGACTCCGCGACCTCGCAGTCGGCAACATTATTAGCTTCCACTGACTCATCCGATACCACGATTGTTCCTAAAATATCTAGATTGAGTTCCCCGACGCGCTCTGGAGTTCCTGCCGACGGCTCTCGGCCTCTGTCTCCTCAGCTCGGAAAGCTAGTAATACGCGCCCCCGCCGCCAAATCGAACGTTACAGTTCCGACTTCGGAAGTAGTGAGAATGCCCCCTTCTAATATAGTGACTCCGAACAATGTTCTACGGCCTATGTCGCCCAGGAGTGTGGCGAAAGGCGCCTATGTTAATATTCAAGACGCCCGCGGGGTCAGCCTCTCGCCCATCAAAGATAACGACCAAGGTAAGACCCGCAACGGAGAGTCGCGGTTATCAGGTTGTGTTTGTAAAAATGTTCATGCAAAGTCGTGTCTGTATTGTGTTTCGCGAGACACTTCAAGTCCCATCCGTTTCCTTTCTAAATCCGAACCCAATTCAAATTCTAAACAGAACTCGAAGAGCGCCGAGGTAATAAAAATATTCAATTCGAAAAATAACAGCACACCTGTCGATTCCGATAGGTCAATGAATGATAATAATGCATCGGCGCGTCTGTCGGCTTTCTCTAAAGTCGTCATCAATATGCTCAATGATAGCCGTGACAGCAATAATGTTAGAAAAGTAAAACGCAGCGACAGTTACAAAATGGCCAACTCTCCCTTGATGCCGATCAGACGATTGCTCAACGGCGATAGTTTCAGTCTCACTAATAAAAATACAAAATCCATTGAACAAATCGAATCCGAAATAGCTGCGGATCTGCTGAGAGACAGAATCAATTACCCGCCCACTGTCTCTCCTAAATTATGCAGCAGAATGTTTATGTACAGTGACCTCAATAATATTCAATTTAAATTTACCGACGACATTGATAAAAACAATGAAACGTCTTTCAATAATTTAACGGATGACTTTGAAAGTAAACTCGCAGAGCTAACGTTGAGCCCTCTGAATAATCCGATCTACAGTCATCCGCGTCCCGTGATAAAAGTTCTCATCGAACCAGAGCAGCTCTCGTCTGAGGAATTTCTCGATTCTGATTGCGAGGAGACTTCGAGATCTTTCCCTTATCCTTACATAACATCTCCGAACAGAGTCACCGTGCCGAATGACAGTTCGAATCACCGAGCGAGAGTTTTGTCCGTTGCGAATAATTGCGACACAGAAATTTGGTGAAAGAGTGACTGGCTGGTTATTTGAAACTTTTGTGTATATAATTCAGAAGTTGGTTTTGGTTTCACTGTCGCGGGTGTGGTATTAATTCGGGTTCCTCACAATTTAATGCAAAATTTCTAACGCCTCTCACATTGATTTGTAAGTTCTTTCGCTCCTCCTGGAAAATACCCCTTTTGTAACATAACTCATGAACTGGTTTGTGTGTGTTTTGTTTTTGTTTTCAATAATATTATCTGCACTGTGACTTTTCTAATTCATAACCATTTTTTTTTATTCATGCACCTCTCAAAAAGACCGTCAAAAAATCAGCCACGCCAATAAAGGAATAAAACATTCTTGTTCTTTTGTTAATTTAATGACATTATAACAATATCTGCAATTAGAGCTGGTTAAGCAATATATTATAATAATTTAAAAGGTACTTTAAGACTCCGCCGCACACGTTTTTCACTAGAATATATTAAAATATCCCTAAAAAAGATGGCATTCTCATAGAAACTTAATGTTTATGAAGGCATACATATGGTACCAACTAGTAATTTCTGAACCCAATAAAACAAAGATTTAATTGATTTAATATACGATTATTTGACCTTCCCATTCGTAAGCTTTAAGTTTAATTGCGAATGGCATTCTTTTTATCTTCAAAATGTTTTTAGTGAAAAACGCGTGCTGCTGATTGGTAAAGATTACCCTAATTTATTTATCATTGTAAATAAGAACAGAATTCCTGGAATGGAATAGAAGAATATAAATAAATTGACAATCATGTCTGAACCTTCAGGCCATTAATGTGATATACTACATCTAAGAAAAAACCTACTTGAAAACATTCCTTTTAAAGTTGACTATATTAAAAACATTCCATAACTAATGTTTTAGTTGTGCATTGCACATATTTGAATATATATATCTTGGTTAGTTATTTTGTAAGATATTCCAATTGACAAAATGAAGAGTAAAAATAGAAAACAATGAATGTGTCACATTCGCGTTAGAAATTAGAAATGAAAGGAAAAAGCTTTCTGTTTTTAATAAATCTAAAATACATTAATTAGAAGCCAAACTTCACGCTGCCATCTTTAATTTGTAATGACAAATTGTCCAATACTTGTTTTTTATTTCTACTTTTCAACTATTTTCAAATAATAGTGTCATATGTTAATTTTGATAGTAATTTAATTATACATACAAAATAAATCATTGCTTTTAGATCATAAAATTATTTAAATTTTATGTGGTATCTAAGATATATTTGAGTGTTTAAGATATTATTTTATAGAAATATTCTTTTTAAATCTCTGTACAGATCATCACTATTTTTTTGACAATTGAATTGATGTTTTATTAATTAATTTAAAAGACGCAATGCATGTAATATTTTTCTATTTGTTTAGTATACAGTGCATATCGACAATTCATTGCTTTGATATGTAAGTGCATGGATTTACGTTTTTTTTTTACTATTGTGTGTGTGTGTGTTTTTGTATTATAAAATAATGAATTATTTCGTGTATCCGTGTGCCAAATAGATTACAACATTATTTCTGTCAATGTGCCAGTATTTTATTTTTAATTTTGCACCTTATGAAAATCGCATGTCACAAATGCTTATATGCACCTAAAATCACCTGGTGTCTACCACTTCACCTCTCTCCACTCCGAGTACCTTTCCATTTACCCGTGTACATAATTATTAATTCTACCCGTTGAATACTTCCAATTTCCAGCAATATGTAAAAAGTTTATTTTTTTATTTCAATCATCTCTTAAGAATTTAACATGACTCGCAATTAAACAAATTTAATATTAATTCTGTTACATCCAACTATGGTAAACTTTATTCAACATTGTATCTCGCACATGATATAAGTTACAGAATTAACTGTTTTCCAAAATGTACAGTTCCATTTCATGATATTTCTCAACATAGCTCTGAAAACTATCCAAATGAAGTAATCAAATAATATTTAACTCAACAAATTATCTATAAATAATTGCTTCTTTTTATTTGACTATCGTGAATACAAACCATTGTGTACATTATCAAATCAGTGTTGTATCTATTATACTGACAGCTTTCGTTTGTTCATAAAATAAAAATAATGTTTTGAATGTTTGCTGTCACTAATCGATGATGTTTATGTCAAAAATAATTGTTGTCTATGGAATTACACATCAGTTGTTACCGCCATACTTTATTAAATATTTTCATCATCAATCAGTTCATTGAGGTATTACAATCCTTTTTTCAATCCTCGATTCCACTATCCACAAAAAAAACAAATAATCCTCTTACTCTCCCTGTCTCCTTACTTAATGCAACCTGTGAGTGTTTTCAGCACGTTAATTTAATATTAACCGAAGTGCTGTTTGCTGCAAGCCATTTGTACAATTTACATAGTCTACTGCCTGCATTATTCGCATTTTTTTCATATTACTCTCACTGCACTTAAAAGGTAGTATACCATGTTCTTTATTGTTTTTTAAAATTAATTTTATATTTTGTAGTATAGTATATAATTAACTATCATATTTTTTCGGAAAAATTGATTCAGTGGCTAAATAAAACAATTAATTCTTAGCTTCATGAAAAGGTTTCAAAGCTTATTTTCTGCTAATTATACTGGAATGGGAATAATGATTAAACATTTTATGAGGATCTCTTTAATTTATCAGTAATATTTTTATTAATGCTAAAAGACTGAATTAAAAAACCTTCCTATTGAAAATATATACAGAATTTCATAACCAATTCTTATCAAGTGGTGTGGCGTTTTTTCCATGTGACATTTTCAAAATTAATTGAGATATATTAATTGAGGCATACTAAAACAAGTTTCACAACACAACATATGAGGCGCAGAGTCGCTAAACACGCTTCCGAAGGTTTATAGAGTTTTGAGTAAATCACGAAAAAGTGTTATGGTCAGTATGATAGTTTTTAATATAATTTTATTTATTTTGTGTCTTGTCCTGTGTGTAACGAAAAGTAAAATATTCTTTTACATTGTCGTTTTTTCGGAGTGCGTCAACCGTGTAAAGCGAGGATCGAGATTGTATAAAAAAAACGACATTTTGAACTTTGAACAGGGGACGAAATAGGAAGAAATTTTAGACTTGCAACTGGAAAAATAGACAGATCTGTCGATAGAGCACACACTTATATTAAAAATTTATTTTGTGAAAAATCGCCAGGAGCGTGTTTAGCGACTAAGTGACTCATATAATGTATATTATTATGTACATTTATGATGTATTTCATGAAAGTAATATATTCCGAACAAAAATATTGCTTCTTGCTCGATAAAGTAATATAAAGTAATATAAAATATCCTACCTTTGATTAATAATATTTTAACACTTACCACGTTTTATTTGAATCATGAATACTTTCTATATAACAAATTAAAAACATAGTTTCTACTTTTATTGCCAGACCACCAACAATAGAAGTTATTAAAGTAAATCATAAAATAAAATAGTAGTAGATTTAAAAAACACTGAAATATCAACATTTATAATTCATGTAAGACAAAAAGATGTTTCAAATTTGGATTATTGAGATTTTGTACACTTCCATGTATTTTGTCACTAACGACCCGGGTTTCGCTTTTCAGCATCTTCAGGCATTCGTGTGCTTGAATGTCTGAAGATGTTAGTGACAAAATACATGGAAGTGTACAAAATCTCAATAATCCAAATTTGATATTAAAATTCCGTCAAGCACCCTCAGTCGATGTCTTAAATTATATATAAACAAGTTTCTAAACATACCTATATCAAGAGTGGAATGCTTGTAATATCAAAATATCTGAGCTTCTAACACCCAATGTTAATTAAATATTTAAAAAATACTTTTTCCACTTAGCCAAGACAAAACTCTCAAATCTGCTGTATATGCAAAAATACTGTTTTAAATTCACTCAATTATTACAATGGTATGGATTTTCTAAATGAAAATTCATAGCAAAATTATTACATTTTCATTCTGCCATAAAGTTGTGAATTAAGGAGTTAACAGCATTCCACGCTCGGCTTGGCTGACGATTATTCGCATATTGGGCAAATACTAAATGCAAAAAATACAGTTTGACACACGCTTTTAATACTAAATTGCAAATCCCATGTGCCTTTTTGATAAAATTCATTATAGTTTTGTAATTTTGACTGTAGAATATTAAGCGTCACAAATTATATAGTTGCCTATTCCATTAGTTGCTTAATTTACATTAAATTCATACTTCTAGGATTTCTACAGTCAATCCAGAAATTTTTATGATGTCACTTGTTTTATTATAAATTACAAAACATTAAGTCTCAACGTTTCTGGATTGATAATAAAAACGAATGTTTACATATTTGAGGAAAATATTTTTCACACAAGTTATGTCGAGATTTTAATGCTGAATTATTTTGCAGACTATCGACATTCATCGGCTGACCACCTCCAGCGAGGAATCTCTTCTCATCTCGCATCACCGCCGCTGCAACACAATAGTTATAACACGTTGCAGGCGTCTACTATGCCAAAGCAAACCGTTTCTGTTGACCAAAGCTATGCTGGGCTTTCGGGTTCGCCTCAGAGAGCGAGCCCCGCTTATTGGACCCTCCAACATAAAAAAACAGGCCTCTCATCTTTTTGCTGACGGCAATCTGGCGCAGCGTTCTGTCACGCCGGACATCCAAAGAGACTTGCAGTCGTACCCGGAGAATAATTTAAGTACATTTAGAAATAATCACGATGGAGAATATCAAAGACTCGTCTCACCTAATATTCATTCTGTAGGAACGCCTGTACAAATTCCAAAAATATCTTCTGGTCCAAGCCAGTCGCATATTAACTATGGAGAGTATTCTCCTAGATTCAATACGCTTCAAAATACTCCATTGCATAAGGTGTTGGATAATTCTTTTGTTCCTATTAATAGCTATCAAGAACAAGGTAGACATCTACGGGGATATAACAGTGAATTACTCAAAATGTCCCCAATCGATCCTCGAAGCGCTGGAGGCTTTCAATCTTCCACGCCCACGCACAGCGAGGCCGCCAAAGAGAATAGTATTAATGCAACAAATAAACTGGCATCTCCCCTCAAGTCGACGATGTCGAACGAAGAACTCTACGCTGTGATTCATAAAAGCAAAAAGAAGATGAACATAAAAAGTCCGCCGTTGGACAGAGCCGGATCTCCGGCGCTGTCTGTCTGCAGTCTCTCGCCTGGCAGCTCGGAGAGTTCCATTCCTGGCAGAATTACACCTGTCAAGTTGCCCGAGACTGGATATTTGACTGACGCCAGAGTTCGACACAGCTGGTCCCCAAACAATCAAGACAATTTTGCATCTACAGCTTTTAATAGAAATCCAGAAAATTCTTCCCCTCGGCAATATGATACGGGTCCCCGCCAGAGTTGGGCCTGCACTGACCGCCTCGGTCCGGCGCCCCAGACATCGAGATTAGATTTCAAAAAGCTTCTTTTACAACACGGAGTCAAGTTGA
Organism: Himalopsyche phryganea; assembly: GCA_022494535.1. Classification (NCBI taxonomy): domain Eukaryota; kingdom Metazoa; phylum Arthropoda; class Insecta; order Trichoptera; family Rhyacophilidae; genus Himalopsyche; species Himalopsyche phryganea. Next base: position 6,399,555 of record JAGVSL010000002.1, on the reverse strand, counting down.
ATATGCAATACACTCAGAAACCGCCGGCCAAAGTTTCCGCGGTGGAAAGACTGAAAATGTCAAAAGAATCCCCGATACCCGGACAATCCCGCTGTCATAATTTGTCCAATGTAAATATTCTCGATCTCAGCGGATCACCTAAGACCTACACGCACAGACGAATGATGCGAGTCAATAATAACCCTAATCCATCATCTCCCTCTCGAACTAATATGTTAATAAAAGAGCACAAAACCACACCAAAAATTCTGCTCTCTCCTAAAACACAATGGCGGTTTCCAAGCCCCCGGTCCGACGTGTTGTCGTCTCCCATTCCTGAAGCTTTCAATGAAGACGATAGTCCCAACGGATCAGGTGATAAAGATCAAAAACAAATCTTCACAGATTTTTCCATTAAAACAAACACCAAGTTGAGTCCTAAAGCTTCTGAACCCAAGCCTGGCACGGGTTTCAGGAGAAGCCTTATACCTACAATAAGAGAAAACGTTCTCAGTGATAATAGTGTTCAGCGAACTGAAGAATTGAACGATTTAGACCACGGAATATCGCCAATTAAAGATAACCTGTTCTTAAAAACGCAAGAAAATAATTTTACAAAATCAGAATTGCAAGCTCTGAACACGTTTGGCCAGCCACAGAAATTGGCCAACTCGCAGAGCAAAATGTCCAGATCTGAATATATTCAGGCTCAAAAGGCGCAATTTTTATCACAAGAAGTGAAAATTCCAAATATATCGAGTCAGATTAAAAATACATCTCGGCTCAGCCCGAAGAATACAATCCAGACGACTCCGCCGAATGAACCTTTGAAATCCCCGTCACCGCCTACCTTGGAAACGGCGTTATGATACAATAACTAATTCAGATAAGTTTGAATGTTTAAACCAGTGTTTCTTAACGGCCTCTTGTGGGGAGTGTAAAAATCTGGCAGATGTTTTTATATTTTTACGATTTGGAGGATGCTGCTGAAATCCCAGTAGACGATCGCATGATTTTATGTTGCGATGATGCAATCAGTCATCTCTGTCATTACTTGCGAGACAGGCTCGTTAATTTCTTTATTTTAGTGTATTCTTCTGCATTAAAATCGGTTGGTAAAAATTGGCCCTTATTTCAAAAAACAATTGTGTAAATTTGAAATTTCATTTTTACTTGGCTTCAAAAAGGTTAAGAAACACTGATTGAAACCTGTCTACTGTCAATGAATTGTTGAATTTTACTAAAGACCTTAATAATTTTAAATATCCAATGATAAAGTCCGCCTTTGGATAGTGTTATTAAAATAATATAAATAATTATTGTTAAAAATGTTGCGACAAGTTATTTTAATGCACAAATCTCTGGTCAAGTGTGTAGTTATTGTAATGTAATAAGCCTTCATCGTTCCCTATGAATAATTAATGTTTTAGATTTTTTCATACGTTTATTATCACTAAGGGTTTATAATAATATGTATTAGAGAGTGAAATATGTAGAAGTACTAGCGATTTTGTGGTCTTTTTATATTGTTTATAAAAATTACTTTCATAAATCAGTATGTAAGCCGTTACATCAGCATTTTTAACATATTTTTTTTCTGGGACCAACATGATTTTTTACAAAATACAATTTTAATGAGATCGGTAGTATCCCAGACTGAATGAATGACATCGTTTGACACATACATTATGTTAATTATTTATTATACATGAAATCATAATAAAAAATGATTTTTATTTTAACTTGAAGACATGTTATGATGCAGCTTTTAATTTATTAAAATAAAATAATATATAATATTAACAGTGCATTTATTTATTTCTATTATTCTTGTCAGTGGGTATGTTTCAACGATTATCGTTTCCTGGGGGTTTATTCTCATGTCCTCTACAAACAGCCACACAGCTATATTCAATACCTTCAAGCTGAACATGATTATTTTATTCGCTCTATACATTTTCATTATGTTGTTATATAGTAAAATGCACTTCTATTTACAGGATTAAAACATGAGAATAAAACCCCTTGATATTGGATGGATGGGAGCTATACGAAAGATGATGTAAAAAAGATGGGTAAGAAAAAATTATTTATTCGGGCAAGAGTTTAGGAGGGCTGCTGAGATATTAAAGATATTAAAGTATGCAGCACGGTAAAATTAGGGATTATAGTCACTTTACAATTGGACCACGTTATGCAGAAACAATCCGGGGGGGGGTAGAAACAATTGACATTCGGGCTAGGGCCAAGCCCGGGTAAGGTATTTTTCTTCAGAAAATTTTTTCGGACTATGTTTGGATCATGAACATATATTGATAACTGAATACTGTTGATGACAAAACGGCAATAACTAAAATAATTTATTACGTTTTGAATATCATTGGAAACAATAAAATCTTTTGTTTGACATTTTACATTTTGGTAACCTGAAACTGAGCTCATAAAATTGTGTGTTATTGGTGTGAAGGCTTAAACAATGCTTTGTTTATTTAAGAATCACCAATCTCTTCTTCCATATCCGCTCCCTATGAGGAGCATATGGCTACCAAGCGGCGTCTCCATGAATCCCTGTCACCCGCCAATCGCTTTGCTTCCTCACATGACATGCCAGAGTCCCTCAGCTCCGCCGAGTACATCCTATGGATAGTACCGGATGGTCTTCCCGGACGCCAGAATCCCACAGGTCGTAAGAAGAGGCAAGCAGGATTGAGGCTTTCCGGAGACATTCGTAGTACGTGACCCAGCCAGTTCCAACGTCTCTCCATAACCGCCGATGTAACAGGACGTTGACTGGTCCGTTCCCTTATCTCCAACTTCCTCACGAAGTCAAACCACTTCACCACCAATATCCGACGCAAGCGTCTATTCTCAAAGCTCAATATACGGTGTTTTGAGACTTTGTCAGGTTCCATGATTCGCTACCGTAAAGCAGTGCAGGTTGATGGTCAATGGCTGGGGGGTCCCACGTGAGCATATCAATGCCAGTTGGTGTGCCCACACTACAAATGGTAGGAAATGCCACACACCAGCAAGTCCCATCTGCTGGCATCCGCATGGCGACCGTCGGGTAATGCAAAAATAGTTGTAGCTGACAGTAGGGTTTGAAAGGTGAATGTCCGGTGCCTCAAAACTGGTCCACTGGCTAAGGTAAGGAAAAATCCGACAGAAAAACCAGGGTTGAGCCGACCCTTTCTTACCCAGGCTTCGGGAGCGCAGGGTTAATCACTCTGCCTACTTAAACGACCAAGATTACGATACTAACTACCAGAATCACCAATAGTAAGTTAAAATAGTTTGTTCATAAAAAATTTATTATAAAAAAATACAACAGATTCATTAAAAATGAATTTCAAGGATATAAAGAAAAAGTTGAAAAGTGGTGACTGTGGTGTGTGAAAATCATTTCGTCAAATAATAGATTTTTCTACATGTGAAAAAGTTAGATAGGTACGTTGAGCCTGTTAAATGCCAATCAATTTTATGCTACTGTAATTTTTTTTAAAAAATCAGGTTTTTTTCGGGCCGAGAAATATAAATTTAGGCTTCGGGTCGGGTAACAAGTGTGGCATTAAGACTCGCGGTCAGGCCTGCAGTGAATGAGCTCGGCCCAGGTAATTTCATCAAAATTCGGCCCGTGCAGACAGACCTCAACTCTGACTACTTATCTACAGGCGCAAAGAAATTAGACAAGCAAAAAAGAGAAAGAAAAATGCATTTTTGTTTTCAAATATTATTTATTAAAATTATTTTCACTTTTCATGACATACATAATTAAGAGTAATAAATTTACGTTATATTAAAAAAGGCGAAGTATCCATTCCTAGTTTTATAACGTTACTGAAGCCAATGTAAAATCATAAAACAAATAAATTGTTGATTTCTCCATTATTTTATAAATTGTTTAGTTTATAGTAAAGCAATAAGAACTGCATGCAAAATAATAATTGATAATGTATGAATATTTTACAATCCTTTACCAGTCAGCTCAAATATAAACCATATATATATACAATTATTTTCGGAATGCTTTGTTGTTGTGAACAAACACAAATTCCCACAAAATTCCATTACTATAAGTATGGATACTAAGCAATCTCTAATGAGTTTATTGTCTTTCACACTTAATTTGAACATTTCAATCACGAATTTTTGAGAGGAGGTCCATTCATCATAGGCGGTCTCATTGGCCCCATTGGTCCCATTGGACCCATCATAGGACCCATGGGTCCCATCATGGGTGGCCTCATGCCCATCATCGGCGGCATTGGCCCGTGCGGACCCATCATCATAGGAGGCATCGGCCCCGGAGGTCCCATTCCGGGCGGTGGAATCATTCCAGGAGGGGCACCTTGCGGTGCGCCCGGTGGTCTTTGCGGAACACCGGGACCGCCGAGATTCGCCGGCGGAGGAATGGCTACACCTCCTTTAGCGGTCGCGAACGGATTCTGGGCTATTTTTCCAGCTTTGAAGGCGGCAGTCGTCGCGTCGATCAAGTGCTGGGCTTGTTCTTCCATCCACTTCTGATAATAAAATCTTACATTGTCTTTGTGTTTTCGTCCTGTACAGTGGGTCTTCCTAACGCTCGGTGAATCGTGGGTTAAATATGTGTCACAATAGTCGCAGTAATACTTAGGCATGTTGGACGTAGTTTTCTAAATTGTATTAATGTTTTTTAAACGTCAATTCTAGGTTAGCTCTGCTAATAGTATATTACTTTATGGCTCTGCTAACTACAGTGAGTTTATGGTTTCTGCCGCTTATAGCTTGTCTATAGATTACGAGAGTTTCAATGTTGCCAGCATTCAAGTACCACTATACTATAAAATATGCCTGTGTCAAAAGGGCATAATTTATCAGGCAAAAAATTTTGCATACAATTAATATTTAATTAAACAGATATATTACAGCAATTTCAGTCGTTCGTGAAATTTTCCCTCAGAATGAACTTAAATTTGTTAGTTTGCCTTGCTTTACGACAGATATTTCCAGCCCCGATTTGTGTGTGACCGCCACAATTTGTCCGCGACACTTTTTTTATTATTTCAAATTTATTTAAACGAGTTTCTCAGCTACTTATATATAGTAAAAATGTGTACACGTTAGATGTACAAACGCATTGGTAAGCCACTGCTACAAAACCAGTACTGTCAACTGGGGTTATTTCGCCTACCAAGTATAATGCCGCATAATAAAAAAATATTTTGTTTATCTGGGGCCTTAACTTATTTTAACACTAGGGTAGACAAGATAATATCTTATTTAATAACAAATATTCTTTGTTTATAACCTTATTTCAAATCATTAGTTGATCACACTGAACCTTTTAAACATCTAGAATTTCTCGTAAGCTATAGTAAAATTTTACCTTTGTGAGCATATATGCACAAACCAATTACATCCTGCATCTTAAACTTGAGCGTTTCTGATAACAAAATGTATAATTATTTTCTCATTCGGTTATTTACTGAAATATCGAAATTATAATTTAGAAGTCTGGTAGCCCTATATTTTATTTACCTACCTGAATCAATGGAAATGGTTAATAATCACTTAGTGTTTTAAATAAGTCGCGGGCTCAGTTCTGACATGTAGTATTGTTTTAAAAATATTGTATTCTAGATATTAAGTTGATAAGTAGACTAAAGATATAAAAAAATGAAATATCTATTATTGACAAATGGAAGTGTTAGTAGATACGGACAAAACGAAGTTTCTTGTGGGTTTGCAGCTTTGATGAAATCATTGAATTTGTCTATTTGTTTTTTGAAAATCAATCCCTATATTAATATCGATGCAGCACAATTAAGTTTAACCGAACATGGTAAGAATTTCTATTTGCATTGGTGATACATTTAAAGTGTGTATTATAGGTTTTAGTGACAATCTTTGCCAAAGGCAAAAAAAAATCGGCAACGATATTTGTGCTTGTTCCTCTTCGAATGAATTGAATCTCCTGTTTATTTTCTGATTATATTAAAAATGTGAAATTTATAAAATTATATGAAATACATAATGATTTACAATGACTATAGATTTCGCTTAAACTACTAAATAAAAAATACGATTCTTAGGTAAAAATTTTTTTTCCTTATTCAATGATTTGTTTGTATTTTGTAAACTAAAATAAAGTTTTATTAGGTACTTATACAAATTAATCTGACCTCGTAATAATGTGTAGTTGGCGACAGTGGAATAAAGCGCGAGATTTTCGAATGAAAATTCACAATATTTTGGAAAGAAAAAGAGAGAAGATAATTTTGATGAAGAGAAAAAGGGAGACAAAAAATTGAGAACCATTTTTCCGGTGTTCGTCGTTGCAGCGAATGAAATTATTGAGACGTCAAAGCGAACAGAGTGGAAGCCGCGAATTTGTGAAAATGTGCGCGTTATCAAGTGCTATGTCGAATATGAAATATGTTTTGGTGACCGGCGGTGTTATAAGTGGAATAGGGAAAGGTGTCATTGCAAGTTCCATTGGAACTATCCTTAAGAATTGTGGAATAAGTGTGACATCTATAAAAATCGATCCATATATCAACATAGACGCAGGCACATTTTCGCCATATGAACACGGTAAGTACTTCGTATTTTTTACATCGACACACTTTCACGATCACATAAAAATGGTCAGATTATATCTGTGTCCTTGGGAATTTTAGCGGAAGAATCGAGGCATAATCTTTTTTGGCAGAAAATCAAATGAAATTCATCTAACCATGTGTTTCCGTGACGCCATATTCACGCCGTAGGTATAGGTTATTTTTATATCAACAACGTCAATGTCAAGTCTAAAAAACTAGTTCTACAATTAATACAAGGCGAAAATGCATCACAAGTAAATAATATTATTATGCAACTATTTGCTGAATTTTTTTTTGTGGCAAATTATCATCCAAGGACTATTTATTAATGACGAATATGACGCACTTACGATCTCTTTAATTTTATCAATACACGAGGATATTACCATGAACAATTAGTTTTTCGGGCGAAACTGTGTCGTGCTTCGTTAAAGTATTATGATTATTTGAGAAAACAACTTTCTCTTTAGTAATTTCCATTCATGACATGTCGGCTTCTTTTTATTTTCCACGCTAATAACGGTAATACATTATTTGGTACATGAGTGAAACTATTATGTTTATGGCGCTTGCTATTTTTAGAATAAGTTTCTTTATTAAAATGGAAATAATTACCTACATTAAAATTTTCTCAACACAAAAAGGCACATCTTTATCATGATAATTACATTGTAGTGTATACATTAGGTTGTCTGTGAATTCGATCAATTAAGATCTGATAAGTAATGGATTAGTAGACCCGCATTTTGAGCATCTATTTTTATTATTTTGATTTTTCATTAAAGCATTTGGTAGCATTTAAAATTATAGTTTTAGCATCCATTATTATCAGGCATTACTTTTCAACAGAATTTATGTTCTAAGCATGATTTAAAAGCTAACATCACAATTCAAATAAGAGAATCATGAAAATTCGTGGCCCGAGTACTTAAAGTAAATGATCGTATTGGTGGACATTGTCTACAATAGAAAAGAATATGGAAATTGTTGATGGAACAAAAATGACCTTAAAATTAGAGTTTACAAGAATGTAAGCTTATATAACTTAAAAGTGCTCTAGTGAAAAGTTACAAAATTTCTAATAGAACAATTAAGTACTCCGCCAACGAATTACAGAAATATGTCATAAGAAAAAACAACAAAAATAATTATCATTTAAGTTGGTATGTACGACAATCAGTTACTATTATATTCTAATATTTGCTGAAAAATTTTTCACCGTCTACACTAAATTGACGGGTAATAATGCTCGCAATGAGTGAAAACGGTCCTGATCATTATAAATATGTGGAAGTAGTACAAACAAATTTAAAATAATGCCTTTCCACCAAGAATTGTCATTTAACACCTGACAAGTGTTTAAATTGTTAGTATTGCAGCACAACCAAACCCTTTATATTTAATCTTTGTGGTCAACAATAATAATTGCAGTGTTAAGTTTTAAACTGCACTTCTCTATTAGTTATTGAAACCATAGACACAGTTTATCATTATTGTTGTGTTTTCCATAAGTAGTGATTAAGAAAAATAACTAATCTTAACATCTATTCCCATCATTTCTTATTTTTGCATTAATTAGCATTCTCTTGTGAATTTTAGCATCTATTTTGCATTTGTAGCAAAATTGTCAATATATTTCTTTATACCTATGTAGAGTAATAACAGAAACGAAAAATTAGGTTGTGCAATAATTGTGTAATAAAATAATTTAGTCGATGAGTCACAGAAATTGCAATGATACTTTGGTATAATTTGTATGCCGTGTTTTAAAATTCATCATTCCTACAGTGTTTTGTGATTTGTGTTGAAGCTTTCAGATCTTTTGAAAGAGGACTGTAATAATTTTACGTTTTATAAAAAATCTCTTACATCCACATTATTTGTTTTAAAATATTTAGTCTAGCAAAGTTTCTTTCATTTGGTTTGTAATAAAGTTGTAACAATAACCTCCTTAGATATTAGTATTTTACATTATCTACCATTCATTCATTTTTTTTTGTATCTAGGTGAAGTTTACGTTCTGGACGATGGCGGGGAAGTCGATTTGGATTTGGGAAACTATGAAAGATTCTTGGACGTGACACTTCATCAGGACAACAATATTACCACCGGCAAGATCTACCAACAAGTCATTAGCAGAGAGCGTAAAGGAGACTACCTCGGAAAAACAGTTCAAGGTAAATATAGATTAGTTATTTCCGAAGGTCGACTAATATTTTTGTGAGTTTCGGCTCGGAACATATCTTTTACATGCACTAGCCAAGCTTATAAAGACTATACCAAATTGCTTGTGGTATAGCAATAAAATCCTTGGGCCCTAAGAAGATTTTATGGGCATCATTTTTGGGACTAGAAAAAGAGCGGATCCCAGGATCCAATCCTTACCTAAGATAACACTGCTTTTTATTTCTCAACTATTCATTTGTAAATTGGTAACTTTGTGCTTGTATTTCTTCCTGCTAATTGACCAAAAGTGAGTTACTGCTTTGTTCATTGGGTTGTCATATTAAGTCATTATAACTTCTTACCAAAAGACTTATTATCTGTTCTGTATAAATGCAATGAATTTATTGTGTGCCAATTAATTTGAAATCATCATTGGTGCTTTAAAAATATATTGAGCAATCTGTTCACATGGGAAAATATCATATGTCATACAGTAATTGCTTCAGTTGTTTTTGTTATATAATTGTATGTTCATAAAATCACTCTTCTGATATGTTTATCATAAACTCCATACAATAGGCTCTTTGTATTTACTCACTAAATAAATTCCTTATTTTATTATTGTGCTCAATATTTTTATTATGAGACTTTCTTTTGTTTGATTTGAATGAGGAATGTTTGTCATGAAAATGTCAATGTATGATCCACAGCAAGATTAGCATTGCTGGCAAATTAACCATGCACTTTTTGTTGTTTTTATTTTCAGTTGTACCACATATAACCGACGCCATACAAGAATGGGTGAGTCGCGTCGCCCACATTCCAGTGTGCCAGGACGAGATTCCTCAAGTCTGCATCGTGGAGCTCGGCGGCACCATCGGCGACATCGAGGGTATGCCGTTCGTCGAGGCCTTCCGACAATTCCAATTCAGAGTCAAAAGAGAGAATTTCTGCTGCGCCCATGTTTCTTTGGTGCCACAGGTGATGTTGAATCATTATTGTTTTAATATTATTTAACAAAGTTTTTGGACTGGAGATTTTGTTTTTCTACCACTTTATTGAGATGAAATTGGTGAGATTTTAACACAAGTCATTTATAGAGAAACGACAACAAGCACATCTCCAAGATCCCTAATCAAATGTAAAGAATTCAAAGTAAGGTATTATGATCGATAAGTGGAGCTTTTAGACACAGACAACAATATTCACCCAATTTAATATATTAATACAATTAGTTATGTAGTGGATTAAGTAATTTTACTGCCAATAGCATTTTTGCATATCTCACAATTCAATTAAATCGGAATTTATATAATTTTCATCAAGATGAACGCACCTTAAAACAGATAAAAGTCAAAAATGCATTTGAATTGATGTTAATCTCTCATATTTTTTTTTTTTAAATGGCAATGTTCACCTTATGCCAAAATTGGAATTTTCCAAAGTTGGTCCTAATTTAAAATTGTTGAGCTAGTCTAAATTATGTTTATTTATTTTTATAATCACTTCTTCTCGATTGAGTATTATCACAATTCATGTGTTTTTAATTTAAGGGTTAGTAGAGTGAGTAGAGTGAGTAGAGTGAGTAGAGCTTATTTAGAGAGGAATAATTACTAGTCAATGTCTTTCCCTTTCATCCATCGCTCAGAGCTGAGGAACTTGTGACAAATTAAGTCCTCAAGTACGGCCTTTTGACTGAATCCAAGTTTTTCATATCTTTGTTTTCATTCAAGAATATACCTAGTCATGATTAACAGTGTTCATTATTGTTATTTAATTTCAGCCCCGTGCCACAGGAGAGCCTAAAACAAAGCCGGCGCAATCATCTGTGAGAGAACTCAGAGGTCTCGGTCTTTCTCCTGATCTGATTGTTTGCCGTTCTGAAACTCCCATCGGTATCTCTGCCAAAGAGAAGATCTCCAATTTCTGCCATGTTGCACCGGAACAGGTTGGTAGAGCTGTTTTCTATTATTTTTTTTGGTGAAGCTAATTCTCAAAGTATCGTTTTTATGAGACTAATAGGATTTCATTGCTAGTCCTTGGGTTGTTGGTTCTATTAGATTTGGTTGTGGTCTCCATGAATTTGAATCCGTATATGGAATCTTTCATAAATTGATTTATGGATTTTGGTTCAAAGGCATGCATGTCTACATTGCCCTCCACCCTCCCAAATCTATAAACGGGGCATAGTGAGAGTGATTAGTTAACTAGTAGTCCCGTCTTAGCCCATCCTCCCATGTTCCCTTAGAACACGTTCTTTTAGAGATGCTCCAGTTGGAGTCCATATGCAGCACATTGGGAGCAGTACTCGAAACAATCAAAACTCAGGAAAAAATGATTTCATTGTTGCAAACTTCAATTTTGGTGGGAAATATTTGTTTGAATTTTAATCTTGTGGGAAATATTGACTGGTTGTGTAAACTGAAAAAATATATTTTACATTTTACGAAAATAATAGTTGTCTAGAAAAAATATCCAACATATTTTTTTTTACTATATGCGACCATTTGTCACATGATACACTCTTATATTACATACATCTTAGAATTTAACTTGTAGGCAATGTAAAAATAGACCATGTTTTTAATTAATATTGTTTTTGTGACTTGAGCCAAAATTCATATTAGCAACCCGCATTGAAACCATGATGACTTAAACTGCAAGTTTACAAGCATTTATTATGTTTTTAGACAACGGTTATACTATTGTTATATAAATAGTTTCTTGATATTTAAAAAAATATGATTTACAACTGTTTTGGTGTATGGATATAAAACAATTATTATTCTCGACAAGTTTTGTTTTGATACCAATACTTTTTTTGGCAGAAAGGTCATTTGAATTTGAAATTTATACTGTAATTATTGATTTATAGGTTATCTGTATCCACGATTTGTCTTCTCTCTACCATGTTCCCCTTCTTATGGAGTCGCAAGGCGTGGTTCAGTTCCTTTCCGACCGACTTCATCTGAACATTGCTACACCGAGGCCTGGAAAGTATGTACCCTTTCATTATTTAATTTATGAATAAATTTCTAGGAAAAGAAAATATTTCCATTTATATGTGCAAAAGAAAAAAAAAAGTTTGTCAGGAAAGATAAAAATACAACAAAGCTTATTGTCACAAAACTTATAAATGTTGAATCATTCAAATAATAACAACATGCCAACTTGGTACTATCTAATGCAATTAGTAATCACTTACTTTGAAGTAAATGTTCGATGGGAAAAAGTTTTTACTCCCAATGTGCTTCACTCTAAGGCAGCGGTTTTCAACGTTTATGCTACAACGCCTCCCCTAAAAAAAAACTTTTTTTCGGCGCAACCGCTCCTTTAATTTATTTAATCGATATTATACTATAGACACGTTTTAAATAATAAAAAATAACTGATAAATATAATTAACAGAATAATAACAAGATTTTGTGGCGTTTACAATTTGTCGTTTACAAATGTTACATTTAATATTAATATCCTAGAGTCACGCAGGCTTGTTCTTGAAATATGTCAAAAAATGTAGTCTTTAAAATAACTTTTATATTTATTATTTATATAAAAAATACAAAATAGTTGATCTACAATCCATTAATATATTGTACATAAAACTTGTAAATTAATTAAGGACAAGATATTCAGCAGATTTTATTAACACAACAATACCAATTCGCAAAAAAAAATATTACAAAATTATTTCTCCTTGCTTTGCTCTCGGTAAAATCGTCAGCAACATTATCAAAATCTGTTTTATCTGCCAGTTGGTGTTCTATTGAAAAAAAAATCGCAAATTGCTCACTGTCGATGTTAAATAGTTTTTTTTTTGTTAATTTCAACCACAAAACGATAATTCAGCATCTTGGGACTGTTCACAACAATTTTTTCTTTCTGCCTCGACATTGAGGCTTCATGATTATCCTGAGATTATTTTTATTTGTTTTTAACCTAGGGAATTTTCTGTTCACAAATGCTTCCTCCAAGAGTATATTTTGTCAATGAGTAACATAAACATTCATTCACTGAATTTTTACTGTTATATTATGATATGAAGTTTTATTTATTTGTAGATATTATGGTATGAAAATTATTTTTTAATTGCAAACTTTTGGCGCTTCCCCTGGCGATTGCCTCCCTGGTTGGAAACCACTGCTCTAAGGAACATCTTGACAGAAGTTTTTCTATGATAACAGTTGGAAGTCAGTCACTCGACCTTTCTTTTCTGAAAGAGCAAGAGTGTGGAGCTAGGAAAGTAGCAATATTTGGCATATTGTTTTCACCATGACCCATTTTTAAGATAGGAAAGAGGGTGGGAGGGGAGGGAGGGAATGAAAACATCACAGGCATCTATGCCCTTTGTTTAAAATCCTTAAATCAATTGAAAAATTGACTGAAATTGTTACAGATTCATGCAGAAGTGGCGAGATCTAGCCAAGCGCGTTGACAACCTTCGTAAAGAAGTGAAAATTTCCATCGTCGGCAAGTACACCAAGTTTGAAGACTCGTATGCCAGCGTCGCCAAAGCTCTTCAGCATGCGTCCATTGCCGTAAATCACAAGCTCACTATCAAGTATATCGAGGCGGCTAACTTAGAGAAGGCCATGAAGATTGAAGATCCCATTCTATACCACGAAGCCTGGCAGAACCTTTGCAGAAGCGAGTCAGTATTAAGTTTTATTTCCCTCATTATCTGACTATTTGTCTTGCGGCATGTCGCACAGTCTCCTTTTGATGTCGTTGTCTTCATGGTGATGTATCTTTTGTCATTTCAGCGGAGTGGTGGTACCAGGAGGGTTCGGTCAACGCGGAATGGAGGGCAAGATTGAAGCTTGCCAATGGTGCCGAGAGAATCAAAAGCCGTTCCTGGGAATCTGCCTCGGTCTGCAGGCCAGTGTCATTGAGTTTGCTCGCAACGTCCTAGACCTCGAGGATGTCAACACAACTGAAATAGATCCCAAGTGTAAGAACCCACTGGTCATTGATATGCCAGAACATCACCCGGGACAAATGGGGGGAACTATGAGGCTCGGAAAGAGGACAACTTATCTAGAGCCCAGTGTTATAAGTGAGTATTCTTTCTTTACGCCATATAAATTACTTCCCTGTAAGATAACTCTCGTAAAGCTATCGCTGTATATCTCCTTTGAATGCAATATATGGTTTGTGGAGTATTTTTTATAGCATTTTTTAATTACCTAGAATATATTTAAATAATATTTATGCGTATTGTATAAGTAATGAATTTGGAAGTTCCTGAGCAGGGCAGCAAGAAAGTAATTATATCTCTTTCTTTTTCTAGTGTTTTGGTGAAATTCCTTACAGTGTACATGTTTCATTTTTAATTATATATATATATAGATCAACTTTTCGATATTTCATTACGTATTTTAATATGGCATGAATTAACACCAGGACTTGTGGAAAATTGTAGAGAAAAAATCAGTTTGATATTTTATCAACACAGAATGAGTCAGTCATCCGCGCTGTGTAATATAATTTGTGTGTTCCTGTTACAGCTCAGCTGTACGGAAACAAGGAGTTCATCGAGGAGAGGCACAGGCATCGGTATGAAGTAAACCCTGAATATGTCGACAGATTAGAGGCAGCTGGTTTCAAATTTGTCGGTGAGTGCAAGCACTTCAAAATATTGTAAAACCGCATGAGCCATTTACGGCTTTGAGATTTTGTAATTTAGTCTACTTTGAGCCATTATTTTCTAAACCTGATTTTTTCAATAGTGCCAAACTGTAAAAATGTGTATTTTTTCACTGGAGACTATAAATTGCACTACGCTTTAGATTTATTTCATCAACAATAACAAAACAGGGCCTAATGAAAGCGATCAGCCTACCACTAGCCCTGTCTTTCCGTCCTTTTATCCATACTCAATCTGGATAAGAGATGTTGATTAATTATTCTCAAACAAACCGTTCTCATAGATTAACTTCTTCCGAGATAACCTCTATTAGGAGTCAATATGCTCAACATCGGAGTGGACATGGTTACAAAAAAAATTTCTTGCCAAACTTCACATTGTGTATGCATGTTGTTTTACAGAAATTAAATTACACACAGCAGTACACAAGGATTACTTTGAAAGTACCAAGAGAAATGATATTTCATTTCTTTGGAATGTTTCTGCCCATTATGTAGTTTTTCATTTTAGATAAGCTCGATCAGGTTTATTTGACTTCTTATATATTTATGATTCACATGTCTGAAAATAATTATTCATTTAACGCAAAAAATAGGCTAGTTTTATATTCTTCACTTCAGTACATAAATATGAGAGTGCAAAGTGGTGAAGGCTTTGCTTAAAGTCTGTCTGTCCATCCAAAAGGTTGTGGTCTTCGGTAAAAGAAAAACGGACGATTCAATTGTAAAATAATATGAAATCATCCATTCTTAAGCTACGCATACATCTGGACATTCAGTGTCTGGAGCGGTGTCTACTCCTAGTTGCAACGCTGTCTCCATCTGGACCAGTGGTGGCCAACCTTTAGCACACCATTCGCCATTTTTTTCACAGGGAGTTCAGATGCGCCATACAACTCAAGCACCTTTTTTTACCTTCTTACGTTGGGGTTGGAAAATAGGATACAGGCAGGATCTGCTTCACTTAAGGGAGGAAAAGGAATAACTCAATCACGCAATTAAATTAATTAATTCTAAAGACGCACGTTTATTGGAGCACCAATCTACAATCATAGTTAGAAATGATCTCTTAAACAAGTTATTCGCAACCTTGTATTGCTTTTAATCAATTTCATGGATGAAAATGCTTGTTCACATCCGTATGTCATTCCAATACAACATATATAACTTTTTGCAAATTTTCTTAACCCTGGGAAATGTTCACAGAGTAATGAATGTCGGAAATTAATTATCTCAGAAGCATTTTTATCTGGAAAAAGCTCATTAAAATTCATTTTTAATTATGAATTTGTTTTTAAATCAATCAGTTCCATTCGTACGATACTAGGCAATCTGTATTATGTTTTGTTCACTAAGTGGAAATGGGTTTATAAATCCAAGCATACAATTTCTTCTTTACCAAAATCATGAAAACGACTGTCAATTAACCCTTGCTATAATTTTGATTTATTCAATATATTTGGTCAAATTGCTTTTATCCGCAGCACATTCACTTGGTCATTTTAAGTGTGTATTTTGACTCAAATCCTCATTTTTCAACTGAGAGATGAACACTTTTAATTTCAAATTTGAATTGTTGAGATTTTGTACATTTCCATGTATTTTGTCACTGACGACCTGGGTTCCGCCGTTCGGCATCTTCAGGCATTCGAGCACACGAATGAACTCAAACTGAGACAAGTAGACAGTTTATAACAATTATATACAAGATAAATACGACAAATCTTATCCCTAAGTCTAAGAAAGTAGCATCCGGAATAGTCCCAACACATGTCTAGGAGTGAAAAGTGGGGGTTTTGAATGCAATTCGAAGAACTACCTACTCAGTTTCAACTAATGGGCTCTGTCAGGGTGACCATGGACCAATATGTATTAATATAGGAAATTCATTATTTTGATTGTTAATTTATGTTTATGTTTTACTGACTCATCTCACGTAAAGGGTACAATAGAGGGGAGTTTGGAAGATTCAGTTGTTCGTTCAAAATTGGTAAAGAATTTAACTGGGCTCTATTGATTTCCAAAATTTCTCAATAAAATAATTTTCAAGTACAAGATAATAAAAAGTGTTCATCTCTCAGTTGAAAAATGAGGATTTAAAGCAATTTGACCAAATATATTGATTAAATCAAAATTATAGCAAGGGTTATTTGACGGTCGTTTTCATGATTTTGGTAAAGAAGAAAATTGTTCACACACACTGGTCACATCCTTCAAATGTAAACTGTCAAAAGATTGGGACGAACTGATGAGTAAGAAGGCTGTATGAATTTAACTGAGAGTACTCAGGTGTTGAAAAGATGAAGGTAGATTCAGTTATGGCACCTGTTGAAAAAGAATAAGCATGCGATGCATGACATGTAATCGTCTGATGCGCCATGGTTTGGTCACCATTGATCTGGACACAAATAAGTTGCTAGAGCGATCTAGCTAGAGCAGTGTTCCGAGCGTCCACATCTGGTTATTGGTACACTTTTTGAGACACTCGTCAGTTAAAAATAGGCCATCTTCGATGCAGCCAAGGGGCAGGGTAATTAAAGTATTTTTTCTATTATTAGTTGGACTATCGCTGAAATGTTTTGTAGGTATTATGAAGTTATATTTATTGCATGGTATTTCTGTCTAATAATGTTGGCTGCATGGTGCAGTTGGTAACGTCGTTGACTACGCTTACGGATGTCTCGGGTTTAATTCCCGGTGCGGACAGTTTCATAAATTGATCTTTCAATCGAGTTATGGATTATTTCTGTTCATAGTCATGAGTATTTGCGATGTTTAAAACTCCCTCTTACCTATTCGGTCCTCAAAAACAAGACAAAGCCAGAGCGATTAGCTAACCACTAGTCCTGACCTAGCTCTATCCTTCTATCCCTACTCTCTTCTAAATAAAAACAAAGAGTTATAAAACCAAGTGGAATGACAAGTGAAGTTATCAATTTTTAATTTAATTTTATATTAAAAATGAACTTCCGCAAAGTTACCGCCGAATCCATAGAAAATATTAAGAAGTTATTCACATTATTCAACATTTTTATGCATTTTTATTTGAAATAAAAACATTTTAACAAGTGGAAATTTGTAACAATTTAATGTAATCTAGCCAGGATTGAATCATTTGCAGTAATCAATATAAGAACCAATTTCTCGGATAAATGACTTTAAATGAAATTAATGATTATAGACGCACATGAATTTACAGTTTTGATAATACGTTTAATACGTAAATTTAAGCATATAGATAATACATATTGCAACTATGTACTAATGTTTCAACTGATCTTTGTTTTTAAATTAAATTAATATTTTGCAATGCTTAATAATGTGTTTATTGGTAAGAAATTTCAAGCGGCTTCTTTTCCGCCAAGCTATTTAGTTTTGAAGCAATTTTTTACTTATTCACTAAAAGGTAAGACATCATTCATGTTGCTGTCTGCGCTTTAGCTAAAAATTTCCAACGGGATTGAAAACTGCTAAACTAGACTGAGACACTGCGACACAGTCTGTCCACACTACAATTGCAGCTAGACAGCAGCGACAATGCTCTATTTGACTGTCCACACTTAGACACTCAGTCTGAACTAGACTGTCCAGATGTATACTTAGTTTTACTGTTTTGATAAACATGGTGTCCAATTATGGTATGTTTAATTTAAAGCTAAACGTTTGTAAAAATTGTAAAATACTTGAACATACTTCTATTGATTCTTTACAATTTGTGTTACAGGCAAGGACGAATCGAAAACTAGAATGGAAGTATCGGCAATTGAAAGCCATCCGTATTACGTAGCTGTTCAATTTCACCCTGAATACCTCTCCAGACCTCTGAATCCCAGCCCACCATTTTTGGGTCTTTTATTGGCATCAGTCGGAAAGCTGAAGTCACACGTTTCAAAAGGATGCAGACTCACCCCTAGGAATCTGTCGGATGTCAGCTCTGGTATAGATTTTTTTTTAAAACATCAACTCATTTTATATGTTTAGTAAAACATTTATTGTATATCAAAACTTAATATGAATGTCATTTGTATAATTTTTTGATGCTGCTTTTATGCCAGTTGAATAAAACAGTGTACGCTTCTATAGGTTGCAGCATGTGTTGTCAATTACTTGTTCCAAGCATGGAAAGAAAATCTTTTTGATTATTTATATATCGTCAGCTTACAACTTATTTTGATTGTGGAATTTTTTCGAGTTCCTACATTATGTTTTTATTCTTAATTAAATATGGCTTCATGCCTGCACAAATAAATTGTTTCATTATACATAATTAAATGATCAATAAATTATTAAAAAATCTATTTTAACATTTAAAGACAAACTTTCCATTTTACAATTTTTTTAATCATATAAATGTGCCTTATTCAGTAGTAGATTTTAGTTGTAAGCCGACGATGTTAAATAAAAAATTTCCAAAACCAAAAATAATTATGTTTTCCACATTACAAAATTAAAATTGATAGATTTGTTTTCACAATATCTCATAAGCTTGGCGGTAACTCTTAGGTTTCCTATTCATTTGCATTTTCTTGTTTCAGATGAGGATGACAATCGTTTAGAAAATATACCTGTCAAAAATGGTGTAGATGCACTAGCAGAGAAGTTGAAGAAAACTAATTTAACCATACCGTTACCTGACCAAAACGGGCATCTGAATGGACACGGAGAAGTTCAACAAAACGGACAGAAAGAAAAAGTACACAATGGACTAAAGGAAGAAATCAATGTAGGGTCTGAATATCACAATAATTCACATTCTTTTTAATCTTAATTATTAATTTTTCTGTCTTCTACGTCGCCTGTTGGATTGAGTATTTAAATTCTTTTCTTTTCTATTAGATGATAGTATGTTGCATTACTTTGTTGAAAATATATTGAACACTACTATAGAGATGAAAGGAAGGAAATTACCTTAATTTCATCATTATTATCTCCAAGCCGAGGCTCTCGCATATTAACGTCTTTTTTCTTGCCCGGACATATGTCTCATTTTGATAAAAATGGATGCACTGAGAGCTGCTATTCGCAATTCCACAAAGAGAAGGATATATCTTTATATATTTGAAGAATAACTTATCAAATCATTTTTTTTTTGATCAAATCAGGCAACCTAATTGCAATTAAATTAAAAAAAAAACAAGAACACTTGCATTAACTAATAATTATAGTTTCAAGATTTCATGTATCGGTCATTACAGTGAATGAATGACAGTCGGTAAAGCTGCAGTATATTGTCACAGCAATTCTCCACACATCATTCATTCTGCCAGTATACTATTTTTTAATCTTGTTTTCTGTTTAATATTTACAGTATCGATTATTTTTAGTAGCAATGAAATATTGTTTCATAACACGTATGACGAAACTTAAAAATGTGTTTAAATACGCTTATAAAGATGTATTATTTTTTAACTACAGATTCATTTACTTCATTTTTATATAACAATATATTATAACATTGTGTAAGTAAGCTTTATATTTATATATTTCTCTTTATCTTGTATAATTATTGACCATGTAAAAACATGTTTCGAATAGTGTTATAATAGTATATATTTTGGAAACACTTTTGTTAAGAAAATGGAAAGTGTCATATGACGTGGTTTATCAGGAATGGTGGATGTCAAATTATTAAAAAAATATGTTTAATTAAGTGTTAGATTTAATTTGATATATTCAATTATATCTTCCCTTTGACTTGAATTTATAATGTAGTATTAAAATTCGAATTAATGCTGCATATTTTAAAAAATTAAGAGAAAAAAGCTATATTTATAGCATTATGTTACCAACTGAAGTAATTTTACAAAAACAAAACACAATTTTATTTTTATAATTCATATTCTTTTTACAATCGCCAATTTTTTTCGCTACTTGTTTTTTATACGGTATATATTCCATAAATGAATTGCATGCATAACTATTAAAAACAAGACAAGACGGTTATGTCTAATATTACTTGCCATCTCATAATGGTTTACCTTAATCTTCTTACAATAATAATCATAAAAGATTGCAGTGAATATATCTTATGTACACCCTCGGTCTGTATTGAAAGTAAGTCACCTTTGTATATGCCCCCTAGGAGACACTAAAAATGGATAAACCAGTCTAATTTTCTCCCTCTTGTTTCTTGTTAAATTTGACATAACGTGGGCCGAGTACTTATTTGTTCTATCAGAAATTTTGTAACTTGGTAGTTTTATGAGCTTACATTCTTGTAAACTCTAATTTTAAGGTCATTTTTGTTCCATGAACAATTTCCACATAATAGAACAGAATATGGAAATCACAATATCCTTAGGTATAAATATAACCGTATAATCAACAAAAATTGTTTATTTTTAATAGTTGTTTGCAGGAAGTGGGAATCTCTCACAATGCAATAGGAGTAATTTTCGTTCTTCCTAATTTCATAATCATTGAATATTATTTTTTTACTGAATACTCTTTGTTCCGTAGAATGTTTAAGACAATTGCCATGTTTATATTACTCCTAAATATAAGTTTTTAACAGATCTGTTCAACAATTTGTCAATCATATTTGTCTATATAATCAATGTAATATTGCTTTTAAATATTATTAATTGCTATATTTTAAAACTTACAATCTTCAGGTGTTATAGATACTGCTGTCTATAATGGTATATTCTTGAAGTCCGTGAAGATTGAAGAAAACGTGTATATTTCATAGATTTCGGTGCCATTGTATCAAACTCGAAAATTTATTGAAAATAACTCATTAGTTATCATTCCTGATTGTTTGAACACTGGAGGATATTGACGATCACATTCCCTCCTTTATGCGGTCACTTTTTCACACAAGATAAATTGTAACCTAAAAATATCTAGATTATCAATAATCTCATTGGATATATTATAAGAAGAAGTAAAGAGTTTTTATTTTAAAACTCCAAAACTATGTTGACTTAACAAAAATGATATAAATAAATATTTTTTATGCTATTTGTTAATATTCAGCAAGCAATAAAACTAGCTGGCTAGGTACATATTAAGAAGCTTGTATTTTCAAATCCTGTTTATGTCAATTAAGATAGCATAACTGTTTGTCTTGCCTGCTTGGTAGTGGCTGTATTATCAAAATGGTTAACTTTGGATTAATGTATGTGTGAAAACCCTAGCATCTCACTCACATACATATGAATTTAAGAGTCACTATTTCTTTATCTTAAGCTTCGATACATTTTCTGCGGGCGCTAAGTCTGGTAGATTGAATCAGTAAAACTCTGATTATTCTGTTTAATATCAACCAAGGTATTCCATTTAATTTGAAATCAGGATAATTGATCTCGTAGTGTAATGTTTATTTGCTCATGGATTCATTGCTCACTATAAAATACCACTTTGGTCCGTACGATTGATGTGTACTGTAAAATCGTAAACATTAAAATTTATCTGAAAAAACACCTGAGCAGGCACAAAGGGTTGTTGAACTAAATGACAAAATAGTTGCAGTTGTTTTGTTTCACTTGTACACACCACTTAATTTTAACAAAGTATTGAATTAAGTTTTAATTTTCTACAGACAACAAATCTGGCATAACGTTTATGCTAAGCTTATTTATGTTATGCCAAGAACTATCAATCGAATTAGTATTTACTTGGTAGAACTCCATTATAATACCATAAAATATCAAAGTATTTATACAAAATTTAATTGACGATGACCTTAAGCCGAAATAGCTATAATAAAATTACTAACTTAATACTTTGATATTTTATCCTATCAAGAATTGTCATTTCACTTATCTTTAAGAAATGGGAAAAGCTATACAAAATAACGCAATCAATGTGCGTTTTTTTGTTATTGTAATTCAATGAATTTTTTCACCTCAACTTTTATAAACGGTGTTTTTAATAGTTAATAACTTCATTTCGCTTGTGTATGTATTGAAATGAGAATAATTTTTAGGTGCTTCATCCTTAAAAATAAGTTATTTGTAAACATTTTATTGAAATCGGTGTTGAAACATCTTAATTGATTTTTAATTGTGTGTAATTTGACCTGGGAAATATAAGTATTTTTCAAAAATGTAATAATTATAGATGATTTATTTTTGACATAATTTCTTGAATATATTCTAAAAAAAAAAGTTCTTTTTCTCTGTGGTGGATTTTATAAACTTTCTTACTTCGTTTGTTACTTTTTTTAAATACTTTTCTGCTTAAATATTTGAAAAAATAACATATCAAATTAAGGATTTCTCTTCAAAGACATGGAGATGTTAAAATACCCCCCTACTTACCTATTAAGGTGTTGTTCCACTGTCAATTATTGATGGAAAGGCTGGCTATATTTTAAAAATAAAATAAATTGTTCGTACTACTTCCACATGTTTAATGATCAGGACCGGTTCCACTCATCGTGAGTGTTATCAGCTAAACTGTCCTGATCTTTAATAACATCTGGAAGTGTCCAAATAAATTGTGTTTTATTTTTAAAATATCCTACTCAGCCAAAGCGATGTGCTCTTACAGTTGGGCAACTGAATAACAAACCAGTTCCTTGTAAAAACAACTGCTGTTCCAAATTTGAATTGTTGAAATTTTGTACATTTCAATGTTTTTCGTCACGTACTAACCGGGTTTCGCTTTTCGGCACAAAGACGAAAACCGGTTCGTTAGTGAATAAAATACATGGAGATAAAAACCAGTTCTTGTAAAAAAAACTTTTGTTCCAAATTTGAATTGTTGAAATTTTGTACATTTCCATGTTTTTCGTCACTAACGAATCGGGTTTCGCTTTTTGGCATCTTCAGGTATTTGAGAGCACATGTGAACAACTCGAACCTGAAGTCAATTCGAGTTCATTCGTGTGCCGATCCTAAAGATGCGCCGAAAGGCGAATCCCGATCAGTTAGTGACGGAGAAGTACATGTGACGTTTTGTTTATATATTTCCGTCTAGCGAACCGGGTTTTAAAAAGCCTTTCTGCGTCTTCAGGCATTCGTACAACTCAAACTGATCGTGTATGCCTAAAGATGCCGAAAGGGAAACCGGTTCGTAAGTGTGATAAAATGACACACCAGTTCAGTATACACACAGGTATTTTCGTCACGCCTTAGGGACTCAGGTCCGTACTACGAATGATATCGAATTCAATTCGACGTCAGTCATGGCCAGGCGGATCCACGAATGAACTCGAACTTAGTTCGAGTTCATTCGTGTGCGAATTTAGTAGGATACATTATGTCTATGTTACTAACCAATGGGGTTGCATTTCGGCATCTTCAAGCGAGCGCACAACGGCTCTGTGTGTTGAATGCTCTTTATGTGCCTGAAGATGCCGAAAGGCGAAATCCGGTCGGTTCGTTAGTGACGAAATACATGGAAATGCACAAAATTTGAAAACAGAAGTTGTTTTACAAGAACTGGTTGTTACTCCATATATGTCTCACAAACGAACCGGATTTCACCTTTCGGCATCGGCATACTGAGCACACGAATGACTGAAAGTCAGAGTTCATTTATGTGTTCCGAATGCCTAAAGATGCCGAAAGGCGAAATACGGTTTGTTTAGTGACGAAAAACATGGATGTGTACAAAATTTCAACAATTCAAAATTGGAACAAGTTGTTTTACAAAAACTGGTTGTTAATCTCCATGATGTCACTAACGAACCGAGTTTCGGCATCTTCAAGCATTCTCGAGCACACGAATGAACTCGAAATGAAGTCAGGTTCAAGTTCATTTATGTGCTCGATGCCTGAAGATGCCGAAAGCGAAACCCTGTTCGTTAGCAGATTACATTGGAAATGTACAAAATTTCAACAATTCAAATTTGAAACAGAAGTTGTTTTACAAGAACTGGTTGATATCTCCATGTATGTCGTCATTAACGAATGGGCCTTTCAGCAATCCTTCAGGCATTCAAGCACACCGAGCACACAAATGAACTCTCAGTTCAAAGAGTTCATTCATGCGCTCGAATGCCTAAAGATACCGAAAGGCCCAGTTCGTCACTGACGACATACATGGAAATGTACAAAATTTCAACGACCCAAATTTGAAATAGAAGTTGTTTTACAAGAACTGGTTGATATCCTTCGTCATTAACGAATGGGCCTTTCAGCAATCCTTCAGGCATTCAGCACACCGAGCACACAAATGAACTCTCAGTTCAAAGAGTTCATTCATGCGCTGAATGCCTAAAGATACCGAAAGGCCCAGTTCGTTACTGACGACACACATGGAAATGTACAAAATTTCAACGACCCAAATTTGAAATAGAAGTTGTTTTACAAGAACTGGTTGTTATTTCCAACGAACTGGGCCTTTCGGCATCTTCAGGCGTTCGAGCACATGAATAAACTTCTAACTGAAGTCAGAGTTTCAACTACATCCATGTTAGTGACGAAATACATTGGAGATGTACAAAATTTCAACTATTCAAATTTGATATTGAAGCACCCTCATTCGATATGGCCACCACGCAAGTGCCTTAAGTCATGTTCAATGTTAGCCCTATATCGGCGGCCTCCCAGAATCCATCTGATGGATTCTGTCATTCTGGGAGGCCGCTGATATGGAGCTACCATTGACATGACTTTAGATGAAACAAAGAAATGGACGAGGAAATAGAATCCTGAAGGCACTGCATGGTGGCCATATCCTCAAATTATTGAGCGGACATGGCCAAAGAAAAATAATGATCTGCACACAAAGTAAAAGTGGATAATAATCGAAATGAAAGTATTTTAAAATAAGGACAATTTATTTAAACAATAGTTGCTACTGCTTTACTAGTCTAAATATTTCCATTATTAATTTTATTAAAGTACCTCATGATTGAAAAATAATTACAATGAGATAAATTACACATTATCCCAATTATATATATAAATATTATTTACATAAAAGTAGTCGGCAAAAAAGAAATCATATGCATACAATATACAGGATACAATATTATGATTTTTAAAGATGAAAATTGGATAGGTATTGCGAAATGAAAAAATGATTTGACTACACGCATGAATTATTCCGCGATAATAAATAAAAATGCTAGGTACATCTTACCACTAAACGTGGAACTTTGGCAAGCAAAAATATTCATTACGCTATTACTAGTTTTATGAAAGTTATTATAATTCATAATATATTATGTACTAAGAGATACACAAAATGTATTTTTACTTTAAGGCGGATAATATTATTGCAATGAATAATCACGTAGGGTCATTATACAAATGCAATTATTTTAGTATATATTACAATTATTCAAAAAATCAATCAAGCTTTTTGAATCAATAGTGAAATATAGACGAATTTAATTATTATTTGAAACAATATAAGTTTAAGAGGCAAAGATATCATAACGCCTTAATAAATTTATAATTTATATAAAAAAATGTTGGATGAAATTGTAAAATCTACCTTGCTGCGTGAGAATAATAGCAGTATCACATAATCATCCCCTTGATAAATTTTGGCAAATTATTGTTTTACTTGTAAAAGGATGAAAAAACATATAAACAATGACAACTGATGTGTGCTGTGCATTCGTTTAGGTCATCGTGATAAAATAAAATTAATGATATTCACATAAAACGGACTTATTCGAAACATTACAATAAGGATATAATAATTAATTATTATTAATATTAATACTGCAAAATATTATGCTTATTAAATGATTTTCAATTAATATTATTTAAATACAACAAAAAAGACGTAACATATGGCGTACCATCCATCGCTCAGTGTAATCATTTTATTCTCGTTGAAATAAAAAATATGAAAATACTGACTTATTTTCAAATGTGCCCGGAGACTTTTGATAGTTGGAAAACAACATCAGGGAAAAATATATGTTCGGTAAGATGTCACAATGATTGGACAATGTTGTACAATTAAGATTTTTTCTTTTAAAACAAATGTTCCATCTAGAGAGAGGAGCAAACAAGTTTGCAACGAGCGGTCAATTTTTATAAAATAATATATTTATCAAATTCGCTAATTGGCTATTTGTATTTTTCCCTGATATTGTATTTTCGTAGTCAGTCTGGTTTTATGGAGGAATAAGGGTACACGGTTACAACAGAGGAGTCAATTAACTAAGAATTGGAATAGATCACCATTTTTAATACTAACATTTGTTGGTTTGTGCTTGCTTAGCTGATGAAAATCTAATTTCACTGTTGAGTGTCCGGCGAGGAATGCCGCTGGTTTTATTTTGAGACACTAAATTAATAGTAGGCGGCAAAGATTTGTACCCTCCGTCAGAGTATTCGTCAGCGTCCGTCGTGCTACCGTTCAAAAAATTATTCCCTCCATTCTGAGAGCAACCGTTGGCTTTGAGATGACGCGTGTCATCTTCGCCTTTCACGGTGTCGTTTAACAGATTACTGTAGGACGTGTGGTGCTTTACGGGTCTCTCTTTGTACCCGTTCGTCATTGGTTTACTGGGCGGGGAATCGATACAGGTATCTTGTTTGCTGAACGTCATCTTTGGTCCGTTTTTAGGAACGCTGTTACATCCGTTGTGATGTTCAAAATTTTCTATAGACTTCGATCTAGAGTTATACAGAGACCGGCTTCTGGATGCCCTTTCATTATTTGCTGTACCATTTTGTACATATTTGCCGTTGCCGGTTTGCTTGCTGGCGATGGCTTGAAGGTAGCGTGAGCCCACTCGGCAGTTATTTTTAATCAAAACACTGCTGTCTGTCGCACCGTTGCTGACGGACGCTGAATCTTGCTTGGCCGCGCCGTTAATCGCGTGTCCGTTAGTTTTAACACTGAGTTTATTATGATTAAGAAATGCGCTTTCGCAATCGGGAGACGGCGAGTTGCAGAGGATGAAGACCTGGTGCCGGTTCGACCGCGGAGTGGAACATCCCGAGGGTTGGTAGAAATCACACGGCGACACTATCCTCCGAGGTATTTTCTGCTCATTCCAACTAGGATAACAAAAATATACATTAGAACCCAGACAAAAAAAAAATTTACGTCAATAATTATCAAGTATTTAGTTTAGGTATGTTGTTATAAATCATCACAGTTCTGGTAGAAACAAACCTATGTTTAAAGACTACAGTTAAACGGAAATAAAAAACTTATTGAATTTTTATCCCATAAGGAAACTGACATGCATTTGTTGACTTTTCAAAAGATATTGTTTTCATGGCGATTCAATACATTGTTTAACTTGGCACATATATATTTAACATTGATTTACTCAAAACAGTAATTCCCGATTTAGTGTTTTTTTACCGGAAAAGTATGATGTACATAATAAACGATAGGAAAGAATGTATGTACATGAATTTCTTGAGAAAGAGCACATTTAATTGACGTTGATAATATCTCCATTTCTCCTTCAAATAATTTATTATTTGATGATAAATACTTAAATAATGATAATAAATTTCCAATCAAACACAGAAATTTAATATATTTTAAGACATTATTAATTTGTTATCATAAGTTATACTATACCAAATTAATCCACAGTTTTAGCATTGTTATAAAAAACTTTAAGGCGACTATTAATTCTACAATAACTAATTTAAACATTTATATAATAATGAATAACAAAATGTTTGCTACGAAAAGAGTGTAATACATACCAAAGTAGTATTAAATACTTGTGTAGAAATAATGTGTGCTTAAACAATCAAATAACTTGATACTCGATGAAATTAAAAGGTTAAATAATTGTTTATAACGAAGTATACTTTTTGAGCTACCACATAATGCGTCGATTCAATTCCCCGACTTACCCTTAGAGCCTTCGAGTAGCAGCATGGAACACACAAAGAGATATCCATAACCGAAATAGTCAGTCTACTTACAGATTAATTCAACACAATGTGTAACATCATCAAAAATAATAACATGCCATAGAATGTGATAGCAAGAAGCTAATATGAAGTTCAAAAAATCATTGAAATGAGCAGTATAGTAAGTAACTTCATACAATATATTAAATATTGATTTTAAATAAGCTATGTAACAACAAAAAACTGTAACTAACATAGATTTGGACCTAAAATATTTTATTCACTGTTGAACCAATCAAGGCATAATTATGGAAATTTCATCCGTAACATAGGGTAATATTGTTAATATTTTAAAATTACGAGTAATAAAGAACACAATGATATTATAAGCTCTTGGAAACTGAATAAATCTTAATCGATCCAGTAAAATCTCAATACACCGCCAATAATAACAAGGCACCCGAATATGTATCATATTTAACAAATTTATTATATGAATTTATGATATTAATATTAAACGTCGATAAGCAGTATCAGATATTTAAGTGCTTTCTTTATTCATCTGCATTTTAAAATGAAAATGGGGATTAACTTTACGAAATCCTATCCTATCTAATCAATATATAAAGACGAGAAAGATTTTTTAATCCTTAAATATGATCAGTTGTCTCATAAACAGTTGTCTAAAATGCATCTAGATTATCATAGTCCTAGGATCATCAACTGTAAGGCCATGAATAACATTCAACTGTCACTGCAATATATTTTTTTTAAAAAGGAGTAATCTTTTGCAAATAACATGTAAATTTTCTGCAAACTGAGACTACAGATAGAGCTTGAAAAAGGAAACATTTAGTTATAAACAATTCAAAATTACAACCATATTGATTTAATGATTTTTATCAGAATGAAATATCCTATACTGTCTATCAATAAAATTTAAAAACTAATTATCTCATTTCAAGAAAGTTTACATTTTATTTATGGAAGTACAATTCGGTTCTCGATAAGAATCAAGCATGGCATTGCTTATGACTTATCATAAACTGCAACCAATTTATTTGTTTTAATCAGATGAAAAGTTAACTCTCATTCTCAATATTAAAATGTAATCAACTTAGCGAATCACAGAAATGATACATGCATAAGGCATACTCAAGATTACAACTGTTTAAATACCTACAAGATAATTTATTAAAATATATTTCTGATATAGTTGATCAATATGATTTCATAAAATATACACTCACTATTTGTTGCCTTACAATTTCACTTATATGTGATAATTCAGAGTAGATAGCGAAAATCTCTAATATTAGACATCAAAACAGGGAACATGGATTGGTAAATGGTACACACAAACATACATTGAAAAAGCGAAACCAAAAGGGTTGCAAGCGTTAAAACGAATTATTACTTCTGCTCACGGGAATAATTACACCTTTATTAAGTTAATGGAAATAGCGAAAAATATTTGTAGACAGATCCACAAAAAATAAACATGTGGCATATTACTGACTCGATACTAAAAAGACCAATGCCAAATAGTTAAATTGACTTACATTGGCAAATAACCAAGTAAAACTTGATCTGAAACCGTTTCTTACTCATAAAAGTGCAAACACATCCTTTTGAGTGTTTTAAAAGGAAGAACTGTCGCATTCAATATTTTGCGTCAGTGTATCCATGTCCATACGCACTAAAAATCACTTCAATATGAATGTTAAGATGTTGGGAAAACAGAAGGTTGATCGGCGATATTCAATTGAATACTAATATTCAACAAAGTAAATCAATTTTGCCTTTTTTTTGATTATGGACCTTGTAGTATACAGACATAGATTTTAGAAAGTAAGCTACGTAGAAGTGGGTGTAATTTTTAATTTAATTGTTTATTTAAAAAGTATCATTAATCATTAATTAATAGATATTTCTATAATACTGATATTTTATTGTTCATTTCAAAAACTATATGCTGAGAATCAATCCCGGAATTGTCTATCGTGCGTAAGTTATAATTCATGAAAATTATAATATTATTATCATTAGCCTGCTATAAGGAATCTTATTACTCATTCTGTTGACAGAATATTGATCACAGCTTACTATACAAAGAAAAAAAAAACTAGTAATCCATTGATAATAATTATATAAAGCAGATAAGGTGACATATATTGTATTTACTTTCTTGTTTCAAAATTCACTGTGAAATTAAAACCCCTTTCAAGAGACAGGCAATAAATTATAAGTATGGCTGTATAAATATGTCCCACAAAATTATTGAGTCACTATTTAAGAGATTGTCTAGAGTTTATTATAGTGTTATGAGGCCATGCCGTGTTTTATCATGCATGAAGTGAGTTACATGAAGATTTAAGCAATATCTATTCTGTATATTATATAATTTATCTTTTATCAATCTTTTTTTTTTAATACCGAAATACCAATATTGCAATCCCTATGTATCAATACGCACTGTAAAAGATGATTAATTATTTTTTCAGATTCCATCAATTGCACCAATGTGCATGTCAATTTCGATAATTCATTATGGATGTCACTATTAGAGCAACTATGAACATCACATCCAAACAAAGCGATGTGGCAGGTTTAAAAGAGCTTATGGTGCACAAAATTGCTTTATTATGTTTAAAATAAAGTTTAAATCATCTCTATAAAAGTGGCTCAATTGTATAAAATCATTTTTGTAATGAGTGTAGAATAGGCAAGCTCACTTGACACGAAAACATAAAAATCTATGTAAAATATACTGCCTGGATTCTTGTTAGTTCGGTTTATCGCTATGTGTGTGTTACATGATTTAAATAAATTCAGCTGTGTAAGACAAATAAATCAATTATTAGAGTCGCAATGCCTGTGGCAATTTTCACTTTCGCTGAACGAGTTAGTGGAGTGGTAAAGGAGACTCAGCAAGCAAAGGAGGTTGACAGAACACAGCACGCAAACGGCTAAAAGGCAGTCCAGCCACTCTACCTGGTTTAAGGAATTTGGCCCTCGCAACCTGGATCCGGATGCCCCGTCTCCCAGATGAAAGCTGATCATTCCACAACGACAAGGTCCGCAATATTCGCGAGGGTGGTTAGTTTTTAATCCGGTTTTCAAGTTAAATGCAGCGTGAACAATAATTTCATACATATGTTGTTATTAGAGTGAATATTTGAATGCGGTTTGATGAGATGGGAATGGATATCGAAAGAAGCGTAATTTTATGATGCTTTGAAATATAAATCTATTGTTCATTAGTGTTTCTGTAGCCTGTGTTTTGGTTGTTGAGATATTTATGTATTTTAAGCTTTATCAAATACAAAATTTCACCCCATATTTTATGCGGTATAAGTTTACCATAAGGATGAAAGAATAAAGTATTTACATCTGTACGGAATATAAATACATAGACTGTTATATTTGAAAATTCATAATACTAAACATAAACTTAATAAGCTTTTGCAGTTCCCCGGCAACAATTAATACAAAAGAAAAGAATAATACACAGTAATATATAACTGTTTATATATGTATATGTACACTTATAAATTAACCTTTTAAGCGGACGACATAAATATTGAATTGTTGAATATACCTCAATGAAAATCTGTATTAGGCATATTGCCGTTTTCTGTTTTCAAAGCATGCTCTCACATGTCACTTCTAATAATATTAAAATGACAAAAAATATATTTGGTTGACTGAAAAGCTCGAAAATGCCCGTCACTATCGTGTAGGCATCAAATACACATGACGTATACCTTTCATAACAAGCGCCAAAGGGTTAACAGATTTCTAGGTGAATCTTCTTGGTAAAGTGAAATTTCAATATTCATCGATGTCCGTATTACTAGTTTTAACAAATTACAAATGTGGGTTTCTTTGTTTTTGTATAACTATGTTCAATAAATATTGAGTTGTTTTTTTTTTTAATAACATTGTGCGTAGGGACGTATAATTCATCTTTTAATTAACAATTTTTCCACCATTTACGGTTAATTTTGATTTTAAGTATAAATAATTGAGTATAAATACTGACATCATGTTACAGAATTTTTTGCAAAATTTTATTGCTCGATTTGATTGAAGACATTGATCATGAATCAAAGTAATGATTATGCTTTTAAAAACCCTTTATGTTTTATTACTCTTATAAATATGTGTTCGGCCATTAGCTGTTTTTTTAATGTATGATGGAATTACAATAATAAATGAATTTAAGGTTATCTACATAGTTTAAGTAGATATCATAGACAAGAAACTGTTCATGTATAAAGAATTAAAAACTGAAAAGGAACCGACAGCTGACGAAAGAAAATTCCCAAATCGAGAATAGAGTTCAGAGGCTTTAATAATCATCGCTCTAAGTCTCGCCGAACGGTAATGCGGAAACAGTTCGGTCGTGAAATAATTCCTGGACCCGGTGAACCTCAAGCACGTGATTATGTTTGATGATGATGTTGAAATGTTGAGGGTCATTAGGTTTAGTGTTCCGCTGCCGAGGTGAGGGGGGACGGCGAAATTTAGACAGGGCAATGTTAACTGATTGAAATGGCGATAGAGCGTTGCCTTAACTGAATGATAAGCTCGGCTGAAAAACCTAAAACCAAGGATGAACGGGGAATTAATGTCTACCAATTTAACTTGGCATGTCTGTCATACTTATTTTGAATTTTGACACGGGTTTCATCTAGATTTGATTACGAATACTCACGCAGGGATTTTATTAAAAAAATACTATGTAACAACATACACGCTCCCAATGCGGAGCATATGGACTCCTAAGATTATGTCAACTAAAATCGTTTAAACAGAATTGGTTATAAGCAAGTCGATAAACTTCCACTTAAAGAAGTGTAACAATAAAATGTGGGGTCCGAGGTGGAATAGTTGCTAGTTAATTACTGCCTCTATGTCGTATTATTGGGCAGGGAAGGCGAAAGAAAATCAACATGGACATTCCTATTTTTATATAAATTAATTGAAAACCATTTTGTAAAAATACATTTTCGGTCATTTGGGCCAATGCTGTGGACGAAAGCTGTGAAGCATGATCTATAATTGACCACGGAAATAAAATTTTGTAATATAAAAATTACTCAAACAGGTTCCTCTTATCCAAATGAAAATCATTGTCTGTAAAATGCTAAAACTCTGAATCTAGAAGTGTGATGTAGTGTATAAGATTAGAAGAGAAGTGACCGGCCATCTAGATGAAAATTTCTTGGACAAAATAATAGCCCACTCCTTGTAAATTAAATGAATAGAAAACGTGACAATACTCGGACTGATATGACAGAGATTCCAAGAAAATTGGCTGTAATTTAAGGTCTATAGAAGAAATATTGGGGCAAAGTATAAAAAAATATGATGGACACCAAAAAGATGAATATGGATTGATGAATGATCTCCACGTTTCTCACCTAACTATTCCTCCTGTGTGAGACTCCGAGTGAAAGCCTTGGAGTAAATTTGATCCTTGTGAAACTGGCCGCAACTGAAATCAAAACAATTGCTGAATATACTAGGATGTCTTTTAAGTCTTTGCGTGTTGTTGTTATGTGAGTATGCTTTGCTTAAAATAATATATCATTAGAAGCAATATATCATTTTTTTCATGTTCTGCTCTTGGAGCAGGAGTTTGGGGTAGATTGGTGTGGTGGTGAACCACTGTGCATTGATATGTAGAATCCACTTGTCACCTCTAGGAGCAACATTACCCAAAAATTGCTTAGACTGTTTACAAATTATTAAAAATTGACATTTCGAGTGAGATTTATTACAGAAAATTTATGATGCATCTATATTCCACGAGTCTACACATTTCCTAATTTATTTTGATGTCTGTTAACGGTATCCTGATGCATTTGAAATTCATGCAAATTCCTGTACTGTTTCTCATTTAATGACAGTCACAATATTCTCACTGTCAGTCATTTGATCAGATCATCAATGTCATTGTTGGTTTAGGGTTGAAAATAACAAAAAATATTATAAATTGTTACTGAAGAGCACAACAGTTAAAAACTGAAAGATTGCTAAAAATAATATCGGTTGATAAAAAGTTATCTATTTGAGCAAATATTAAAAAAAAGCGCAAACTACTGGCTAATTGGAAATCATCTTTAGTGTCGAAAACATTTTTAATAGGAGTGAAGTTTCCATGTGAGTCATTTCATTATAACATACTCTTTCTGTTTGCGTAGCCACGTTGCACGTGTCTTCGTTTCCTCCATGCCCGACTCCGTTAAGCCTTCCGTGGTCGGTGCCACCGTTGGCAGTGTTCTCTGAGAATTTGCTCATCTGCTGTTGTAAAAGTTTCACCATTCTCTCACGCTCTTCCAGTTGACTCTGCAATGATAATACCAACAAATAATACTTCAATCCTAATTTTATTTCATTTTCATAAAGAGTAAAATATGGATTAATATTAGCAATAATTATTGTTGAACAGTATTCAGATGGCATGCTAGTGGCACTAGGTACAAATTGTGATACAGTTTTTGATTTGATTTATCTATCTGTTTGTCCATAACGCCAAAGATATAAATAATACAAAACACGCAAACACTTGGTCTCTTTGTATGTGCATCAGCAACATTGAAAGAATGTTGAAAGGTGGCACTTACAAACTAGTTAACACATAAGGATAAAAAAGATCTAGTTTTATAAATATACTACATAGCTGTATCACCTGTCAACATTCACTCAAAGAGAGAAAGAGTGTGTGTGTATATTTATAAAGACAAATTATATATATATTGCAACATTCATTAAATAATTATTTTCATCAATAGATGTCACTATTCATAGCTTCAGCATTGTTCTTCCCTTAAGATTGAAACGATTCCTTTATTTTGTGTGGTTTAACAAAAAATTAACATGATTGAATATTTAATTTTTTTACTTTATTTTGTTTGAATGAATTTCAAAATCTCGTGATAAATTGATGGCATCAAACCTGCAGAAAGACCAATTGTCTCCTGAGATCAGCGACCTCTTCGTGAGGCTTGGGCGAGGGCGGCGGAGGCGAAGCTTCTCCTTCTGAACCGAGACGCAGGGACGGCCCGTTCTTCAGCGGACTAGTGTCGCGCTGGATATCCAACGGGTTGAGAGTTTCAGTCTGTCGGCATAATGAATATTGTTAAGTAAAACAAATTTAAAAATGATAATATGTGGATATATATTATATTATACACTTATAATTATGCTGTAAATTTGCCAATAATGTTCAGATTCAACGGAAATGAGATTCATATTAAAAGGCATTTAAATCTGTGATGTTCATATACCCTCTCACCCATCCGATTTTAAAAAGGGGCGAGAGCAATTTTCCAAGTACTAATAGCCTCATCCTTCTATCCTATACATTCCTTACCCTGAAGATGGGTAACTGAATAATAAACGGTTCTGTTGAGATACTACATTAGAAGTCCATAGTTGGGTCCAAACATGGTTAATAAATAAAAGATAATTACTACCCACTGTACAACATTTATTTAATTTTGTTTTTATTATATGATTTTATGGTTATGAAATACAATTGGAGAAATTTATGTTGCTATTTATGCAAGATGTATTATGATATAATTACC
Source organism: Himalopsyche phryganea (assembly GCA_022494535.1). Taxonomy (NCBI): domain Eukaryota; kingdom Metazoa; phylum Arthropoda; class Insecta; order Trichoptera; family Rhyacophilidae; genus Himalopsyche; species Himalopsyche phryganea. The sequence goes on along the minus strand of JAGVSL010000002.1, from coordinate 6,363,840 downwards.
CATTGGATTTGTATTATTATTCCGTCAATATGTATGTAAGTCTCATTTCGAGGCTCACCGAAAAGTAAATTACTGGTGAAAATTAATAATAAATTGCTGTTATTTAAAATTTAACCAATGAATAATGGAGTAGTAAAATGGTTGTCTATTATTAATATGGGCACAGTTAGTTACTGCGTAATAAAAATACAGTCTCGAGCAGTAATAGTATAAGTCAGTGGTTAGCAACCTTTTTAATACGATATGCAGTCCGAATGGTTTGTTTACCAACTTAATTATTTTTCTGGATGGGGGACTGAGAGCGGTCAAATTAAAACAAACTCGAGTTATTAATAAACACATTTTGACATAATCTGCATTTATTGCTTTTAGATAGTGGTCTAAATGTATCTCAGTTAGCCGTGATCGATACTTGAATTTTAAATACTTCATAATTATTTGAAATACGATATTTTTTGATTTCATTTTACTCAACAAATGGTAACTATTTAATCAACTATATTCTAGAATGTTCATCATCAATCATTTTGATGTGCTCGTAAATCACATGAATTTGTAAATTTAGTAATTCTGTATTCTGCGTTGCTGAAAACTATCAAAATCAAAATATTGTTACAATTTTGACACACTCTTGTGTGTACACGCGAAAGGATTTTTAAAAATATACAACAAAACTCTCATAGAAGTGTATTAAATTCGTGCGGAAAATGAAAAGTAAGATTACTTTTCAAATTTACATACTAAATTGTTTAATATAACTTGACTATCGAGAGGAAAACAACATAACCGTCTGCCTCAATCTATATTAATTTATGTATGACTTCACTGGACATTTTCACCAAAGCTGTAATATTTTTATAATTCTGTTAGAAGTCACGCAGTTCCGAAATATTAAAAGGCTTATGTTATTGGCGAGCAATTCAAATGGCAGCGATCCGGGTTGCCGAGCACTGGTATATTTTTTAATTATTAACAATTTTATTAGTATGTTCATTATCATTGTTTTAGTCACTTACATTGCAGAGGCACAAAAATAGGTAAATTAGATAAAACACAGTATTAGAATTAGATAAGACAAGATTATCTTAATTATTGCCATAAAATGTAAATGACAGTAATGGAACACAGATGGCAATAAACTGAAAATAATAATTGTTTCTTAATTAAAAAAGTAATAAAGCAAATTATAATAAATCTCACCCTCTTCAAATTAAGTCCCTCATCTGGCTGCGTGAGGTCAACACAGAACACCACACAAAACCGAAACACAAAACAGAAAAAAAAACATACAAAAATAAATTAAATAAGCAAATTGAAATCTTGTAAATCTGAAGAATAATATTAAACATAATCTTATAATTATTACGTCTAGAAAAATTAATGAAATAAAAAAATAATTTTATCAAAACCACACTATGTTAAATGTAAATTGTTGACGGAAAAAAATAAATATTATTGACCCCTATAACACGACATCATACAACACGGTTTTCTCTTCATACAAAAAGATTCCAACTATTTTGATGACTTAATTTTCTTTTGATAACTTACAAAATTCATTATTTATTACAAATTCATTCGTAAAGTTGTGTAAAAATGCTATTATAATAAATGAACATTATCGGAACCAAAATAACATGGGCTTGATGTGTAATTTAAGGATTTAATATATTTTGCGAAAATAAAAAAATAAAACTGAATTTGTATGAAGCATCCACGCACACTTTCGCAAAACATGCTACAGAGAGGGGATGGTCAACTATTTTTTTGGTGATGCTGGACAGTTTCCTAGGGTTTATGACTGCAAAAAAAATATTAATAATAACAAAATAAAACTAAATTAATCACAAAAGCTTGAAATATGGTTAGTAAGAAGCAAAAAAATAAAATATCAACAAAACACATAAGTACCATGTATTGGTCAAAAGTTATGTTATAATGTATTATTTAATAAGTTATTGAAATGGGCGAAGAGTTAGGTAATGCGATTAAAATTTTATTATGAAATGTAAGCCATGTAATAGTCGAACAATTTGAATAAATTATGTAATGGTAGGAAAATTTTAATAGATTTAATATATGAAAATTTATACAGAAGAAAGCCGTTACGATAATAACAATGGAAATTCGAGAAGAATAATATTAACTCTATGAATAATATTTCAGTTGGAAAAATGTTACCACTTAAAAAATATTAAATTAATCATGGAAGAAGATTGACTAGGTACGTAATTCAAGGTTTTTTATTAGGGGTGAATATTTTGAACAAATATATACCTCTGATATTGATTTTCCTGGAAATTGGCCAGAAACATGTTCTTAAAGTTTAGTAAAAGGTTTTAGCCTTCTATGCTGGTTTCTAAATGGGAAATTTTGCCTACTGTTTATCGATGTTTTTTCCTAATTATTTTTGTAACTATTTTTTTATTACTATTTGGGCAGCGCGCTACTCTCCGCGGATTTTACGAAATGGAGCGCTGTCGTAGTGTGTTCTGGTCGACTTCGAGCCGTACCATAACGTGATGAGAAGAGAAATTCTGAATATTTAGACATTTTTTGTTGATGAGAAAAAATAATTTTTCGAAATTTACATCACTACATTTTGAAAACGTGTCAATTGACTTTTAAGGAAGTATTATATTATATAATACAATGCTTTTTATTTTATTTATTACCGTCCACTTTATAGGGTGCTAGTGAAGCCGTTAAGCGATGCATTGAATTAATTTTGATTGAATAATATTATAAAGCGTTACATTATGAGTTTTTCATGACATAAATAATCAGTAAATGAAATTATGCTCTAATCAAGGAGCGGACATGAAACACAAAGATTTGATATTTTATACGGAATATATTAATTTGGATGGTCGCGTACCTCTTGGAGCACTCTCTTGAGCTTGAGTAGCATAGTCTTGATTGTAACAATGTCCTGCTGCATGGATCCATGAGTCGCCCTCTCCAGCCGCAAAGAGGCATCGTCATTGTTGGGGTGTTGCGAGGCCGGACTCTGCTGGCACGACGATGGCGAAGCATTGTTCTGAGGAATGGAGCGCGGCGTGTCTGGCGTGCAGGCCCTCGATCGTCCTAGTAGACGCGCTGTCCGAGCTGGTAGAGTGGCTCTGAAAAAGATGGAGAAGAAAGCTATTATAATAAAACCAATTCTTAAACAAAACGGTGCAATACTAAACGAGCGGCGATACAAGGCAGAAGTTCATTTTCAACTACTTAATAAAGACAGGATATACGAGTATTGGATGGATAGAAGTGGACCAATGATTATTTGAATAATTCCAAGTCTATTCCGACAGTGTTGGGTGCTATAAGGACTAACTAGTCACACTATTTTTATAGTAATTTTTATATCGATTTGTAGTGAGTCAAATAAATTCGGTAATACATTATAAGGAATGATATTAGCTGTACTCTCAAGGTAAGGGTGGTTGAAAACATGAAAGGTGCCCATGTCCTGGATCATAAAAATTCAATATGTATATTGTAGCATCATTTGTATTTGATGTAAAAGTTTCTTAAAGTCGTATCTTGAGTCCAGGATTTCTAGCGAATAATTATTTTGCTCCCTCTCAGCTTATGACATCATCATTTAGTTCTACATTCTATGGATATTACTCAAAAGTCTTTCAGGATTCAGAGCTTACAGAAAGAAGGGTTGAAGCCACTACAACACATGTCAGTCGATTCTAGCGGTCTCCACAAACGCTGATTAATGTAATAGAGAACTTCCTGGCCCGTCTACTAATCTCTGAATTTCTCAGTCAGGTCACCTTACCTACAATATTAGACGTAACTATTTTTTCTCAAGAATAATGGTCAATAAAACCGATACGGTATACTTTGATGGCTTATTTATTGCTGAACATACCACTAAAGATGTATTTATAAATGGCCTACCCGCGAAAATGGGGTACGATCTTAAAAGCGCCCAATTTATGAGCTTTATAGTCTGCGTAAATATTTTATTAGGGCAAGACGAGAAAGCTTTTTGGGTGAAAGCCTCAAAAGCGATGAATATTTAAATTTAATTGGTGATTCTTCCTATTCGTATCCTTACATAAATGATCGTTTTCCACGTATACCGCCATTACTTGAAGATTAACTGTTCGACAGCTAGTTTGAGGAATCAATTTTAATGACCTCAATATTATGGAAGGATTCAAGTATAGGTGATGTACCCATGTATTATATTAAACATATATCGTCGCCCTCAAGAAACAAGTCACCAAACACAGCTTTAGCTCAAAATGAGTTGTTTATACGAACAATCCTGTAATTTTTAACTCTATCTCAGAAATTTTTTAAATACGGTAGTATTGAATGTTTCAGTAGGATATGTTATGTCGTGACCGCACACTAATTTTATACGCACAGTTGGTAGACGTGTATTTGTTTTGGGTGGCTGAATTGTGTGGGTGTATTATTACGCACATTATTTCGCGGTAACAGAATGGCGACCGCCAGGAATAAAGAAGGGTAGGTCATTAATTTGACATTAACCTGTCCGCGCTTTTTCATAAAAACAACAAAACAGGGCGTGTTGTCATTTTTCAAGGGAGCTGTATAACTGAGCTATATATAGCGCATCAGTAATAATGGCATTCTGCGAAAGGTCGTCAAAATGATTGCGTACTCAAGAATATAATAACGTAAATTAACTAGGTCATTATACTCGCAACGAATATTACAAATTACAATTGATAGTAGAGTTGTCACTTTATAACTTTGCACTCCGAGTGTAGGGTTTGCATTACATACTAATACACTGATAATTTCTGTGTATTATTGTAGCAAAGAGTACAAAGTTATAAAGCGTATACTCTACATATGTATATAGACGGTGTTTTGGCCAATTGATCTAACCCTCGAAAAATACGAAAATGAGTAAATAATTGTATCTCATTTTATAGATGACAGAGCAGGTCTCGGTCAAATGATGTAAATTAGAAAAATAAAATTACCACTTTTTGCAAGTGAAAAATCATTTTACATTGGTTTTAGGTTCAAATATTCTGACTCGACCACTTGATGTAAGCCACTATTATATCGACACTCCCTACGTATAATCCCGTATCTGCAACCATGAGAATTTACAGGAGTGCATTTCAAAGATTCATAACGCAACTCATCACAAGTATAATTTTTTCGATAAAAACTGTTTTTACTCTATCCTGAACAATTTCAATTTTGAGGGTTACACCAATTGGCCAAAACACCGTCGTAGTAAAGAATGAAACGCCATAAGAGTGTTAATGAAAGTTTATCGAAAAGGTGTTTTTTAACATGCCATGCTCAATGAGAAGCATAGCATATGGAGACTCTCAATAAACAATGTTTTTACGCGTATTGGTTGTAATCCGACCGCCGAATTTCTCTTTTCGAAGAGCGTAAGGGTGTAATGCGGCTAGCAGGTGGCTAAATGATATATTCACAACCTGTTTATAGGGTTGGATAAGAGGTGGGTGGGAGGGAATGTAGTAACATCAGTGACGTTCATATATTTGAAAACAAATCTATCTTTCGATTAAAAAATCAATATGTTATTAGGGAGTTTGAGCCCGCAACACCGTAACCAAATAGTACAAAATACAAGTCCGTTGACCATTCTGTTGTTCGTTGCCAACAGGAAAATCAGAAAAACTTTAATATCGAGGGTATACTGACAGAAGGCATTAAGTCATAAAAACGAGTTCTGAGATAATCGCATTTAAAGCATTAAGTACTCACTCTTCCAAGTACAATTGTTTGTTTTTTAAAAAGATTTTTGTACATTATAAAGAATAATCTTTTTGGCATACAAATCATAATATTGTCGGTGTCCGTGGCGCAGTTGGTAGCGTCGTGGGCTACGGCTACGGATGTCTCGGATTCAATTCCCGGTGCGGACAGTTTTCATAAATTGATATTTCAATCGATCTATGGATTTCTGTTCGTAGTCTGAGTGTTTGTGTTGTCTAAAGCTCCCTCAGCTAACCACTAGTCCTGTCCTAACCCTATCCTTCTATCTCTACTCTCTTCGATAAAGAGAGGTTGAGCAACTGAGTAACAAACAGTTCTCATAGAAAAATTCTGTTGAGATACCTCCATTAGAAGACCATATGCTCCACATTGGGAGCGGATATGGAAAAAAAATCATAATATTTGGTATCGATGAGTTATATCATACTTTTTTCTAGAATAAAAAAATATCAATTTGAGTTAATACTGTTTTTTTGAAAGCCATATCCTATAAGTTTATATGTTCTACCAACCTTAAATTGCATACATTTTAACATTGAAAACAGAAAATCATCAAAAAATGACTTAATGCGATCTGTCAATATACCCTCTATATACTTTATTCTATTATTTTTTGCGATAAAAAATCACAAAACTTTTTTCATTTCCATACGGACGTGGTGATTTCAAATATGAAATATGCTCAAGCCAAAACAAATTTCATAAATCATTCCTTTGTATTGGGTAAGTAAGAGTTTATTTTCATGTTACCTACGTTGTCTGCAGATTTAAAGTGTAAATCTCGTAAACCCAAAAACAAAAAAATTATAATATAACAATTCTGAAAATCTATATCGTTCTTACATTTGTATGTTATAATAGGGTGGATTTAATTTACTATATTTTCAATTTATACTCTGGCGTTATGTTTTGTCATAGTTTTATCGCGTATATAATATATTAAATACAGACAAAACGATTAAGTCTGGTAAATTATAATGTTTTTTTGCACACATATACCGTAACGCTACTGCATAATACGGTAGTAAATTAAATTATGTTCTGCGTCGCATACGTGGGAAAGAGGAAGTTTACGTTATAATAAATTATGTACAAATACAATATATTGGCAAAATAATACGAACATAGTGTGATAAATTCGCGTGAACGTAGGCACGCCAAATTAAAACGTTTGCCAAGATACGTTGCCATAGATCCGGTCGCCAAATCTAGTTACAAAGTTGTTTCAAAATATAAAACAAATATATGAAACAATCTTATATCGTAACTGAACAAATTATCATGGGTTGTAAGTTAGATTAAATTATCTAATTACGATAACTGGGCATAGACTCATTTGCACATACGTGCATATATACACATCAGTTATTTTAATAAAAGTATAAGCGAGATTTGGTGATTTTACGACCTTCTAATTGAGGACATAGAAATAATCAAAATTGGTCATTAATTAATTTACACAATAGTGTAGGTCAGGGTTTCCAAAACATTTCTTGCGATGGAACACTTAACAAACCCAAAAAACTTTAACGGAGCACATTGCTTATTTTATTGGTTAAATAATATCAATATGAAGTAAATTTTATTCTGAACACCTATTACCTATCTGTGGAACACCAGTGTTCCATGAAACATAGTTTGGGAAACCCTGGTGTAGATGCATTTTCAAATATCTTTTTGAAATTACCTTCCGATATGAAAAGGTTCCCCATCCCTGGCATGAACAATAAATGTGTTTTTTTGCAATGTGTATACATGTTATTAAATAAATTGAATATTTTAATTAAAAATATGCGATATTCTGACATGTATGTATGGTAAATAAATTGAATAGTCATAAACAATATATATCTGTCACTTAAAAATATAGAGTTATGTATATTTTTTTAATATTTCTGAAGCACTAAAACCAATTATAGCGGTGGATTGACAATCATTAATAATTATACTGTATTTATATTCCCTTGTCTATATTTGTAGTCGTTTATTTAATTACCTAACAATTTAATTTCTTAAATTATTATACTATCTTTGAATTTGTATTTTATATCACATTGTATAATATTAATGCTAAATAAAATTCATCATCGTGATTAAAAGCACTTTTATTTTAACTACTTTTACTATGATACGCCTTTTCTCACGACTATTTATTTCATATAATTATAGGAAAAGCAAGAATGACTCTAATGGTTTGTCGTGACACATTTCCACCAGGGATTATAAGTAAACAATATTAAATTTATTTAAACCCAATGCAAACACCCACTAGTATGTTGTGTCGTTCTATTTTTCTAGAATAATAGATCATTTATATTAAAACTTTTAATGATTTACGCGATCGTATGAAAACTGCTATTTTTCTTGTTAATAACCAGCTGGGAAACATACCTTCATTGGCATGTGAATAATAAATAGCGAGGGAGTGCTTTCAGAGTTCTAAATTTAAAATTTCATCTGGGTACTTTCAAAATAATGTTTTTTCAGCTCAAAATATAGTGCGTCTATAAAAATAGAACTAATAAAAAATTCTCTCCTTCATGAGACGGTTGGAACCCTATTAATGCTGTTTTTTGTAGATGATTACTTTGATAAAGCATATCGCATGATATTGCTAAGAGATTATATCGTCGGGAAACGAGAAGTAACCAAAATTATCTCTCCAAGATTATCAACCCCCACCACAGGTAGCAGTGCCATCTGTCAACATTCGCGCAACAAGCCCATTATTCCTCTCTCACACACAATCCCTCTGTCTCATTCTTGTCTGAAAACACAGTGTTGTGTGCTACAGACAGATAAATCAAAATAACTACAGTAAAATCTGGATTTTTCAGACAAACACAAAATTTACGAATTTGCTGCGTCGCAAGTGGCGGATTACGTAAGTTATTACTAAATTACGAAAATAATAAAGAAGCAATGATAAGTTTCCACAAATAAAATAATTTAAAAGACTGTTGCTACACGGCAGCAGAGAGCTGGAATTATTTAGATTTAACTTCCAGTTATGCAGTAGAAAATTATATAGGAGATCACGAAAGCAGCAGGATATATTTAAAAATGCAGAATTGTGGTGAAGAAGATATCACCGTTAAATTCACTGGTTAAATTGTGATGTGAACGATACTGGATTACAAATTTTGAATGATGAGGAAAAAATTGAGGCAATGTCTGCCTCAGATGAGCAAGATCAAGAAGACATGGAGGAGTATTGGTCCTACACATTCTGAAGCTTTTCAATGCTTAGGTATCGACAAAAAATGATCCGAGACTAAGGAAAAATGAAACTCGAGGTAATTTATGCGACTTCAAAGTACATATTCGTGATTATACAGCTTCTAAAAAGTCAGCATATGTAATTGAATTTCTTATTAAAAAATAATTTAAAATTAAAGCATAAATATCAATAAATAAAAAATAATCATACTACATGTACTTTTCTATCCTGTCAATTACATATTTTTTTCGATTATCCGGAATTAGTCCGGATAAATCACCGGGAACGATATTCTAGAGAAAGACTCTATAATTAGTTCAATAAGACTATTCTTTCAAAGAGACTAATTCGAATGGATTTTTTTGAAACGTAAACAATATTGATAGTAATGCTTTCAATGTACGATTGAATTATTTAGAGAAATTCAATTAAAATTATATAATCTGAGATATACAGTCTTATGATTATGGACAAGATGCCAATGTTTCGATTGATTTTCAATTCATAAAACTCCATAGAAGACACATCGGCGCCCAAAGAAAAATATTAAACGAAAATTTGCTGTGCGAATAAATCGCTTTTTGAGATGGAGGAAGAGGCAGATAAATCTTGTTGAGAAAAAAACGCGTTTACATAGAAAAAAACAAATGTATTTGCTGAGAGAGCTTGTTGACTTATCGTGTAATACAGAACGTATTAAATTGCATTATCGAATGTTTAATAATTTTAGTTACGGTTAGAAGTTTTGGATTAAAATAATTACAGTTCTTCAAGGCGAAGAAATAAATGATTTCATTTTTATTAGATGAATACACCATAGAAATAGATGACTTTCTACCATAGAGAACACACATATAAGATTAAACAATATCAACGTACATCATCGTCTATAAACGTAAAAGCACAAACTTTTGAAAATAAATATAAAGTATTCGTTTGCATCAAAGGTAAAAGAAACTTAAATAAATGGAGCATTTCAGTTGTTTTGTATAACAAATTTACTTCAAAAAATATCACAAAAAGTGGCCAGATATAAGATTTCGTTGCCGTTTTTTTCAAATGTTGTAAAATTTTACAGACTATAATTTTAATTGAGGCGCCGCAAGAGGAAGTGAGGTACTGTCTCGAGTGTATTTAGATATTTTATACGTATGTCAAATACCTAAAAAGTCAGACCAGTGGTCTCCGAACTTAACGTGCATGGGAGCTATCAAATCCAAATTTCTCGATGTGTTTCACATAATTATTAATTACCTAAAGACGAGTCAACATTGAGAAGTAGTTCAATAGGTAAGTACAATAACTATTTCACTATTTTTCCACAAAAAATACTTAATTTTTCAATTCGTGTCAAATTTTAAATTTGTCACGAATAATATTAGCTGTACAGTTGTAGTGGGGAAATAATATGATTATCTGAATTATCTCCATTTCAAAATAACTTTCCTCCACAATTTGTAATTATGGTATAGAAGCTATTGAAAATACCACCGCGAGATAACGGTAGGTCGTGAACGATGGTTTGGCAACCACTCAACTATTTATTATGTGGCGCGTATACTAAAAATGAATATTATAATACGAGAAGTATAAGAGTAAACGTAGCTTTCTACCACGAAGACGGTTTTCAGAAAAAACCTCAAAAACTGATAAAAGGCTTTAAAAGTTACAATATAACATTGTGATTCAAAGACAATTTAATTTTTAGAAGTCATTAATTTGATAACATTACTAAGATGTATTAATATTTCATTTCGAGAAAACTGCATTTGCTTGTCACACATCAAGAAGTCTGATTTTGCTTCTGACTACTTGAAAAGAAAGTCGTGTTTGCTTCCAAGTTCTGAACAAAAATGGGCATATATTTTGTCATCTGATTTTTTTGTATGGGAGTAAACATTTAAATCGAAGAAAGGTGAGTTTGCTTATTAAGTGAATTTTAAACAACGGTTTTCTATGGAATTAAACGAGTTTGATAATGAAACGCCAGCTCACAAGCTGCAGAGGTTTTAGCTTTATGATTCTGTATTCATAGTTTAAAAAGTCATTTTTTTAAGAAGGCTACGTTTGTTTCTGACCCCCTTTCCTCCCTCATACATCATGTATATTTCGTTACAAACGTCGGCATCACAGTGAGCAGATTACTATTTTTACATCTGAGAGGGAGTAATAAATTGTTTTACAATACGCAATACTAGTGGGTTTCCCATTTAAGAGTTGTTTACCTATATTGCTGAGCCCGCTTACTCCTCGGAGACGCAATGTCTGGGCAAGGGCTTGCACACGCCCTGGTCACCATCGGTTCCTGTATGTGAAGATCAGTCTTCTGCCGACGTGCGTCAAACGGATCGCAGGCTCGGAGACCACTTTCCATCTTCAGATAACTACAAGTCTTAGAACTTGGTGTCTTCACCGCACGATTATTTTAGTCCTCATTGTTAATAAGGTAATGATTTTCACGTAGTGATTTAACGTGTATAAACTTTCAAATATAATTTAATTAAAAACACTGAGTATTGGATGCTATACGGACCTATAAATTTGTTAAATGAAATTAATAAACTAGTACTGAATTAAATTCTTATACTATTGATACTTACTGATGAAGGTGCTTAATGGATTTCAAAAAACGTTGTAATTCTGTAAAGGTTATGTAGGGTATACCGCAGACGCATAATATATACACTTAAAAAATTTTTTGCGTCATGTGGAGAGCGAGTAGATAAACTCATTGAAGCTACCTTTTGAAAAATGATGTAATTGCTCCTGATACACTCCTGTTAATTGTTTTTAAGTGCTTAACGATGGTTTATTACGTGATACGCTTTGTATAACGCGAGTTTCTGTGAGAAGAGAGGGTGTAATAAAAAACAATTTATATTTCAATTTCGGTATTTAAGCATTTGATTTTAAGACTAGAGTTTTACCACTCATCCATGTCACTCTATTGGCTGTGTGCAGCTTTCGACTTTACTTGAAAGCGTAAATTTATTATTTTATTAAGCATTATTCAAATTGTAAATAAATTGCAACGTGAAAAACTGCGTTTTGCTGTGTGCCAATTGATTTCCCCAGCATTTATCTAAAACGGTCGTTATTATGATTAAAGCAATAAAAATTATTATTCCAGTTTAAACAGGTGCCAGTGCGTATTTTTTCAATCTTCACCAAAAACGTTCCGCTTGATACATCAAAATATTCCGATTCAATGAAGCCGATAATCTATAATTATACGAAAATATAATTGTTTTTCAAATTGCATCGCAACGGACCTGCCATTTTAACTATCGCGGCAATGATACGACACAGTAAGAGCGGTAAAAGAACAATGTTCAGTTCGAATAAAAAGTTTTTTAAATAATTTTCTAAGTCTACGTAGCGGCTGATCTTTATACCTATATATATTTACTTCCTGAATCCATGAGACGCCTGTGAAGCAGGCTATCATCAGCTTCCTGGCTATTTTTATTTCTAAATATATCCATTTCTCGCATGTATCCTAGCTATGCTCTGATTGTTAAAAATTCTGCCAGCTGAACGTTTTGAACGGAGAAAAAAATTAAGAAAAACTCCTTTCGAATACTGAGAGTGGGTGTTAAGTAAACAAAAAATATTATCACAAGCTGCAATCTTGCAATTGTAAGAGGCGCAGTTTATAATTGTCAGATATCTACTTTACTTTTGGCACACATGACATCGATAAACCGTGTCACGCGACAATTGCAAATTAAAAAAAAAATGTTTACAAATTGTAACAACTGTGTTTAAAATTAAATAAATCCACCCAAACTTCTGATTAAGTACACCTTACTACAATTAGGTAAAAATAGCCAAGTATTTAGTTAAATAAGACTAATGAAATATAGTTGATGGATATTTCAGCGATATCAACTAGTTTCACGTTATAATTTTTGTGGATCTATATATTTTGCCAATTTATTATAACGGAGTTCTGTTAAGTAAATAAATGTAGTACTTTTAGAATAGCAGCATTGATTAACCTACAAAGGAACGATACGTGTTTTGTGTTTAAACAAAAACTACCGATAACATTTAAGTTATGGATGAAACGTAAACAGGTTTGATTTCAAATGGTAACTTTTTATGCGGTTGAAACGAAACAGAAACTACTGTTCTCTGATTTTTGGTATTATTTAGAATTAATAATAAATTATTATTATTGTCTGGTAATCAATGTTTGGGAAAGCCATTTTCAACGTGTATTTTTACGCCTTCGTTTTTGGAGCAGGACTGGATTCGCCAACGCTGTTGATTTTTTCTGCCAAATTCGCTCCATGTGTGGAGATATGACTTCAATTTGTCAATAATACAAAAAAATAAACAGCTACTCTTGGCAGGCCGATAAAGCAATGGCCAGGCATACTAGGTTAAACTTCTCTCGTTGGATTAATAATATTTATTGTATTCTATTAAAAAGCGTATGGAGAATTTGAGTGGTGGATGTTTTTATAATGGCTAGTTGATGCCAATCGGCCAATTTTATTTATTAAATGGTAGATTAAGCCGTTATACTGTACTAATAAAAGTTGTGTCCAACTATTTTAATAACTTGCGGTATATAAGTTACTTATATAAAAGAAAATTGATCTTAACATAACTACGTTCATGTTGTATACAATATTTATCTTTCATTAAAATAGGGTTGGCACCCCGCCTAAACAATAAGTAAATATTTATCTGACATTTCCAAAATGTCACGACCTTTTCGTGTAAGCGGTTTGGCGAGAAAATACGCGAGGTTTTTTTTTCATAAAATGGCCCATTATAGGTATATCTTATTGATATCAATGTATCCAGATATAGTATTTATCTTACTTACTTAAGTACTTTATATATATTTTTATCATTTACAATGATTTCGTACACGTCATTAGCTTTATAATTAACGTTTAGTGAACAATTAGTCTGGTATTAGTATTTTATAAAACATAGATAAATTTTATTACTTGAAGTTATTACACTATGAATACAATATATCATTATTTTTTATAATAAAAATTCTTCCAAAATTAATCGCCGGAAGGAAATTTTTAGACTATTAATTATTAAACATTTATTCTCATCACAAATTTCATATATTATTCATTTAATCAAAACATAACAAGAACGTATCAGTTGTAAGTAAGCAATGTTTAGTAGTGATGGCAATTTTTTAATTGATACGTGTAGCCGGTACCGGCTTGGCTTAATAAGATTATTAGAATTTCTATTTAAAAAATTTACTAAATGTCACATTGGACAACAATACAGAAATAATTAACTAAAATGTATGAAAGAAATTGCGCTAACTTTAACATATTTTCAATGTTTATGCAGAGATAGAGGGCTAATCTTATTTTCATTGTACTCTGCCAATTTCATTCTTTTTTTTTAAAATTATATATGTGATGCGGTTTCAAGTTATTGACATGACAAAAGAGAACTAGACTCATGTAAGGCGAGAAAAATGAAAAACTCGTCAAGGCCGGATGTCACATTAAATTTTCTCATTCAATGCTAACGCAAAGTTTTTTAAAAACATTAGGGATATTGAGATATCACGGAAAATAAATTGATGACTATGTTACATTTAATTGGACACTTTAACTATTCATATTTCCACTGGTATAATGTTAAGGCAAGGCAACGTATTTATTCTTTGGCCATAAATATTTCACTACGGTTTTTGAATTCACTACGTCCACCAATTATTTAGCGTTCTATTTTTGAATTGATTAGAATATTATTAAAGTGTTATAGAACTGTCAGATTTAGGAATTCAACTTGGGATCGTTCCACCGCACTGACCGACGACTGACCACTGATCGGATTGGCGTACACGATAGTCAATCTGATGGCTAGAAAGCGATTCTCGCTGCAGCAGAAGTAGATAACTAACAATTATTCTGAGGTAAAAACCGTCGAGTTAAATATAAATAAACAATTCGCATTTTTATTGTAACTGACACAGAGCGCGTTTGGCCTGATACGTCCAACTGTGGGAGGTTGGCTGAAAAACTGAATTTCTCGCAGTTTTTTGAAAGTAGTAACTTTTGAGTCACGTCGGTTATCGTTCTGACACTTTGGCCCCTGCAATTTGAAAGTAAAAAACGGCAAAATTTGAGGCAATTTTCTCATTATTACATTTTACAATATAATAGATTTCGCATTGTCTTTAGATTTTACAAAATACGATCGCAATCTTAAATGAAATTATCAACGGGTAGCCAAAACAATTGTTAAAAACTACGACTGGTGGTAGAAATATTTACACTTCATAAACACGATTAAGAAAAGCAACGAAATTGCATACATGGAATGCAAAATTGTATAGAATAACATGTTTGAAGTCTATAAATGTAAAACGTAAAATACAAGAGAGAACATTTATGAACGAAATCACCAGAAACTAGGCAAGGTTTAAATGTTCTCTTTTTTGTAATTTATTTCCGGTGGGATGGTTGCAAACCAACGGATAGTTAACAATTTAACTTTGTATTTTTTATTGTTAATTCTTAGTGGAACACCATAGCAATGAAATTATTTATACGGACAATGACGTCAATAACCTTCAACTACCTATATGAGCTCAGTTGATGTAGGTAGAAAAAAAACTTTTACCCTAAGAACACCTGTCATTAAATTTGAATTATTGAGATTTTGTACACTTCCATGTATTTTGTCACTAACGACCCAGTTTCGCCTTTCGGCATTCGAGTCCATTTGTGTGCTCGAATTCCCGAAGATGCCGAAAGGCGAAACCCGAGTCGTTAGTGACAAAATACATGGAAGTGTAGAAAATCTCAATAATCCAAATTTGATATTGAAATTCCATCAAGCACCCTCAGTCGATGTCTTAAATTATACCTGTCATTAAGTTATACAGATTCAATATTAGGACTACCTAGTAATTATAATTTGGAAACTAAAACGAAAGAAAATTAATGATGATTTCTTTAGCAATTTATTATGTAAAAAAAGAAAAACCACTCAAATTAATTTTTAACTTTGGACTGGTTTCCAAAGTGTAATCTATAGTGGTGTACCGATAGTGATAAAACAATTGTAATTACTGATAACAATGATATTGATAAATTACTGAAATAAAAGAAAAAATTATGTGTGTATTGAAAATACAACATATGAACAGCAGCAAGTCAAAAAGAATAGGTATTTATTTTTAGCCACTTTTATTTAATTTTATGAACTATGAACAATCGATAATTTTATGATATTGATTGTGAATTCTGCTGGAGACATTTGTGTTACTTAATTAAAATTTCTTGATGAACACGATCAGTTGAGATAATATTAAAGAAGTAAGTAATATATATTACAATATAATACAAATTGGGTTTTATTTTTAAAAGATAAACTCGATAACATAAAAATTTTATAGACGTAATCAAAATTGATATATCTAGATTCTAGATAGAGTTATTTTAAAAAAAAATCTATCAATATTTATTAGATGTAACATTGTTGTTATATTTTCGTTATAAACGTTTCTTTGACAGGTTATCGATATAAAAAGCATCAGCTGTTCTCCAGTCAAAACAAACATGCCACAAGTAGCACTCATAAGTGATACAATTGAAGGACCATAACCTATAACACTAGATACACTTATACAAAGACACAGATAAACAAACTAAAAAAAAAACACTGCCAAAAATTCGTTCACAGAAATATAGGCACTAAACAACATTAACCCAGTTTCAAATGACGCTTCAAAGCAACCACAATGTTAAAAAAACTTATTCCAATTCAAAGTAAAAATACTACATTGTCGATTCATTCGCGAAAATATCTGCGTTTATTTAGAAAGCCGGCGATGCGACGAATTATTATTGTCAAATATTAAGTAGCGGACTGTCAGGGTTGTGGCGGCCATCTTACATTAGAGGTCGCGCTTGCGCAATGTTTTGTATTCCGAAGTTTGTGTCAAAAGTAGGGGTGGTTATTTTTTCAAATGAATCTGCGGCTTACATAAAGTTGGTTTCATCGCTGGCTACGATTACGGATATCTCGGGTTCAATTCCCGGTGCGGACGGTTTTCGGTATTTCTGTTCGTAGTCTGAGTCCTCCCTCCCACCAATCCCATCCTCACGGGGCGTAACGAGAAGGATTAGCTAACCACTAGTCCTGTCATAGCCCTATCCTTCTATCCCTACTCTCTTCGAAAAAGAAAAGAGAGGTTGAGCAACTGAGTGACAAGCAGTTCTCGTAGAAAAAAATCTGTCAAGATAATTCCATTAGGAGACCATATGCTCCACATTGGGAGCGGACATGGAAAAAAAAATTGTTTAAATATTCAAACAAATTTATATATATTTTTTATGCTTAGTATTTAAGCAACGGATACAAGTTTATGACAATCGCTAATTGGAATCTAACTAAATTTTAAAAAGCCGCGTCGTGGTTAAAGATGGAATGTCAGTTTGAATTTATTTGAAGCTATTTTTGTAATCTACTAACAGGTGGCGGTCCTACCTGCAAGAGAGGTATAGTTTTCGCTCTTTCGCATACAGACCTACGCTTGGAGCGCCATCTGTCTTGAACGTGTGCGGTAATCATGCGCGGTCGATAGCAATGGCCTCCTAGAAAACAGCTGATTGCATTGCTTGGCAATTGGATCAGCTGTTCAAAATCAACATGACTAAACGTATAATATAATAAAATAATTTGCATATTTTTTGACTGTTCATCGTGCACTAATGACGGTTAGTGGCAGTTATGCCTCAATAGGATTGTATGCTTTTAATCAGTGTATATTAACGGGGGTGTTTATAAATTTTTAAATTTAGGGGGCGTTGCTGCAATGCAAATAAGCGATTTTATTATTGCATATTGTGAAGAATCAATCAGTCATATCTGTCAATCCTTGTGCGACGGATGCATTCAAATAATTGCGCAAATGTATCATAGTTCTTTTGCATTAAATCAGTTAATTATAAATTGGACATTACTTCAAGAAATCCACTATGTGATAATCATATAAAAAGTACTGTAATTTTTAAAACTTGTTTTTAATTGAGTCCCACCCCCCATTTGTATAAATTTTCCATCGTAAATGAGGCGATGACTTAAACACTACTTGCTTTCTGTTCTAAGATTTCCATAATTATTGGTCTCTAACACTTATTTACTATTTAATTATTTCGTATTTAAATGATTTCCCCTAAATACAACATTCTAAAAAAATACATATTATAATACTGTTCATACCTGAAGCAGAGCAATTGTCTTTCGATATTTGGTGTAATTTAGCCTTATCTAATATTGCGGATATATGTTATATTTAATGTAGAAAGTGACGCAATAAACTCAAATTGCACACACTTTATCAGCAATTGAATTAATTAAAACAATGTGGGCGTATAGTAATGCCATTTATTATATTGGCTACGAATAAAAAAAACATTTTTTATATCATCGGCAATGGTTATTAAAAATCAGCCTAACTAACAATTAACCATGAGAAGAGTCAAAGAACCAGACTTTATGTAATATGTGGGTGTAATTATTTAATACTATTAATCAAAAAAGAATCAGCGGAGCAATTTACTTGTTACAAAATGATTAATACCATTTATATCACCAAAGTGGAACATTCCTTTGTCATGTTTTTGCGAAGGCACATTCGAGGAATCAACCAGAGCGAAGTCAGAAATAAAAAAAGCATATAAATGTCTCGGTGAGATTTTTTATGTAGTCTATGTAGAAAAAATGTAATTGCCCAAATGCTTCATGTCAAGACTTCCCAATATTCGAGTGGCAAAATGAAGATAATATAACGATTTATAATCATCGATACATTATAATGTTTCAATATCACTTATTTTAATACGACTCAATAATGTGTATATTAATGAAAATTGGGTGGTGCCATTACGAAGGCTCAAACTGATATACACCAAATTTCACAACAATAATAATGAAAAATATATATTTTAAAAAAAAATAAGACAAACATAATATATAAATAAAAATTGATAACATAGCTATTCCACTAGCAGTGTTACTAAATGTAACGCGTTTAGCTTCTTTAAGAAGTATCTTCAGTCAGTGGAATAACATCTGTTGTCAATTTTAATTTTATAATAAAAATTAATTTCCACAAAGTTACCGTCGAATCCATCATCGTGAAGACAAACATATTCATATATTCGATATGGAACAAATAATGATATCTTGACCAATTCTGTCATTTTTCGGTCACCACATCACTACAATAATGAAACAAGTTACAGATAATGTCGATATTACGATACAAGAAGATTGTCTCCCGCTACACGGATAAATGTTTACATGAAAACCTCACTTACTGCATACTGCACAAACGAAGGCCGAGGATCAGGAAGAGTCGAGCTGAACCGTGCAGAGCAATCAAATTGACCACGAAGTTTACACAGTTAGACACGATTTACACGATGATGAAGATTTTAATTTTTTTTTTTGAAAATAATCAAGATTCATGTAAAAATTAAAAGTTACAGCTTAAAATCCAAGTAAAAATTGTGAATAACAACGAAGGTATTTTCTTTGAGAACGCCAGGTAAAATATTCTTCTTACAAACTATTTAATGTATTCAATGATGAAGATTTATAGCATCTCGTCGACTATTGAAATTCGCGTAACAACATTGCATTACATCACAATGAAATGAAATAAATTGCAACATGATCTTTTGCGATGGTTGTATTTTTTTCTAAGGTAGCTTACATCAACTATATAGTGCTGTATCTTATTACAAGTCTCGTGGGAACTCGAATAATAAATATGAAAAGCAAAACTATTGGAAAAGCTCTTCACAAAATAAACCAAGTTAGGATACATTTTGAGAACTATTTGAGTAAAACATCAAAACGAGGAAGTTTCATAAAACTGGGATAGATGGTTTCCATAACAGTAATAGATCGATGGGTGGCTAAATTGTTGTGATATTAAAAATCAAGCTTTAAAAACCATTCCAGCACCTGATGTGGAACAAATACAGACTCAAAATTAGCATTTTAGGGTAAGTTTTCAGAGACAGTAAAAGTAGATGATTTAGCAAAGGACTCTCAAAAATCGTTTTCAATTTTACATTGAAATGAAATACTCAGTAAACTTCGGTTTCCTTTCGATATAAGATCCGTTTAACGAGCAAAATATTACAGACTCAAGTTCTGGTAAGCTCAATATAACATTTTGAATTCTTTTTTTGAAATTTTGAGACTTTGGATATGAGTGTTTCCGATGTCTTGTCTCATCGGGTTGATTTCGACTATTGAGTGAGTTTCTGCATTGAAAAAATAGAATCTGAATGATGAAAATACTGGAGACGTAATACTTATAACGGCCGATTCGGTAATTTAGGGTAAAATTAAAAATTATCCATTTCATCATTCAGAATGATAGGTTTAAAATAATCGAATACACTTAGAAAGTTGTCGGCAAAAACCACTAAATACAAATAATAAGTTAAGGAAATCTCTCTTACAGAAAAAACAAACTAAACAAAAATCGGCACGGCGAAATAAATTGCACAGGAAATGAGTGTTAAAATAATCGGTTTGTTGATCGAAATAATCAAAATAACAGTAAGTTGTCCAAAGCAATCAATATTATAAAAAATAATAATAATCAGTCGCACGATGAATACCGAAAAAAACTTTCTAGATGGCAATCTTATAAATTCAATTACCTTTAAAGTGGAATTCCTATGGGTGCAATATTAAATAGTTTTCGAACATTACGATAGATTATTTCCAAATTTGTGAGAGGAGGCCCTCTCAGTAATTGGAGAAATATTTCAAATAACCTTACTTCTTCAGACAGTAAATAATGTGAGCTCTAGAACAGTGGTGGTGAATATTTTTCGGAAAGTGAGCCGTAATTGAATTCGAACTATAAATATTTAAATGGAGTAATTGGACATATAAAAAAAAAAAGATGTAATACATTTTTTGTTCTATGCTTGATGCTTATTGATGGAACAGATTTACACTAAAATAACGGCGCAGAGGAAGGCGGCTGTGATACGAACGAATCCGAATGTCATAATCTTTCTAATATACGAGAGTTGTCCGTCTTAATGGAAATATTAGAATCGCCAAGAATCACCCGCTTTCTCGCTCTAAAACTGCTTTGTCAGTAGCAAGCAGAGTGAGAGAACAAATAAATCACCGCTCAATTCGACATAGAATTAGAATGACTTGATGAGGGGTATATTTATTCAGACCGAATAAACTTATGGATGCATTTTGATACAGAGTCCGAAAAAAACTTGTTTCATTAATGAAAATGTAAACTTATGAAAAGTAGCTAATAATATTCAAGTATTGCTATATGTCATACACGTACACACTACACACATACAAATTTTGTTATGGAGTGATAAGACTCAAGTGAGCGAATCAGTCAGAACGAATTGATTCGAAGATTAACACATAAATGACTCAATTCCATGCCTAATTTCGTATTAAGTCCAGCAATGTTAATTGAAGCATGTTTGTACATGGACAGCATAGTGCCAAAAGTATCCATTACATATGTTTAAAAGTAATTCTGAGTAAGGAATATTTTAGTTGTTTTTTGGTTAAATAGATTTTTTGCGTTCGCTTAAAAAAGCGTTGAGGATATTTTTAGTATTACGAATTTCGCGTTCTGTGAACTTAATATATAAATAAATGAACCACCGGGAACGGTTTCTTTTAAAATAGCCACAAGAGAATATATAAAAATAACTCTTAGGTATTTATAGCTGTCAGTGGGCAGTGTCACATTTCATTAAGAAAAATCATAACACGGTAAGAGTGGACATAAACGTAAAAAATGATTCTTTAGTAGAAATAAAATAAAAAAATGAATAAGGTTAACATGAGCCACCAACGCATTTTTTGGAAAATACATATTATCCTATTTTACATAAACGAAAAATAAAACCAATTTGATATTTATATTTTGCACAAATATATATCATATTAATATAGATAGGTGTGTTGTGTACACACTGGGTGTGTTTTTAAAATGCAATTTCTTCACTGGGCTATATTATTAAAATCGTGCACGGCTGTACTAAAACTATATAATTTTACTTTCCATTTCAAATTATATCAAAGATATGCTTATTTGGATAGGTTGGGGAACCTGTGGTCTTTTGACTGAATCCAAATTTTTCATTTTATTGTTCAAAAATTATTTTTGATCTCGAGAGTGTATTTTAAGTTTCTTGAATATGACCTTATTTGTGTACAGATAAATTAATGCGGAATCTCAACATGAAAAGGTTTCCCATCTCTGTTATAGGAGTTTTGTTATACTTGGTTGCGCAGTTAACTCTACCAACACATTCATACATTGATTTTTCAATTGACGTACTTTCATTTCCGAAAATGGATCGAAGAAGAAGGCGTTATAAGTCCTAAATTCATCATTACTCTTCCCGAAACGAAAGATATGATGACTGACAACAAGTTTCCATAAACCAGTTTCTATGTTATGCTCTATTATGTGTATATATGTTATACATCGATAGCGAAGATGGTTGAAACTTACATTATTGACAGAACATATCGACGGTGTTTTGGCCAATTCATGTAACCCTCAAAATTGAAATTGCTCAAGAGAGAGTAAAAACTGTTTTTATTGCAAACATTATATGGCGAGTTGCGTTATGAATCTTTGAAATGGACTCCTGTAAATTCTCATGTTTGAAGATACGGGACTATACGTAGGGAGTGTCGATATAATACTGACTTACATCAAGTGGCTGGGTGAGAATTTTTAAACCTAAAACCAATGTAAAATAATGTTTCCCTTCCAAAAAGTGGTCAATTTATTTTTCTAATTTACATAATTTGGCCGAGATCATTGTGTAAGAAGTACAGGTGAGCTGGATAAAAGCTGACAGTGGCCATTTTTGTATTTGTTGACGTCACTACGTGCTTATCCAATTACAATGTACTAAGTATGTTTTCAAGGGTGTTTTGGTGACAATAAAAATTTGGTTCGCCAAAGAGACGTCACATATAATACAAAAACAACGATCCAGCTCACTTTGTACTTCTTATACACCATGGGCCGAGACCAGCTCTGTCGCTTAAGAAGATTCAATCATTAACTCATTTTCGTATTTCTTGAGTGTTACATCCGTTGGCCAAAACACAGTATATTATTTATATTATAAACTGTGTTTACAATATTTACATTACATATAATATTAAAAGAAGATGATTTGTATAATTCAGTAGAGATAAATGAACTTACGTACAAACGCAGGACTGCACAAGACTGATCTTTGAATAACGAAACTTCACGCAAGCCCCGATAACACACATTTTGAATCACTCCGGATTAAAGTGAATGTTTTGAAGACAACGTCATCTAATTGTGATGCATGACATTTAGAATTGGATTTCTTAATGGTAGTGTGATATCCTATCCAAATTTTCTCTCATTTAGTCCACGTAACCTGACCATATTTAATTAATTGAAGCCATATTTTTGAAATCGCTCATTGAAATGTTATTCGTGAGCTTACCTTGTCAATGACTACATCTTAATTCTCCACCTGGCTTTTTTAATTTTCTAAATCCAACCGTCCGACATTATTTCTCAAAAATTATTACAAACAGCCATTTGAAATGTCATAATCAAAACCACTGAAGTCAAATTCGTAGCTCACAACGTGTTCTAAATTTAAATAAGATATCCATAGAAATTATTTGAAGAAAACGTAACCGGAAAAATTAGAATTATATTCCATCTCCACATAGTAAAATATAAGGGCGTCTGTTTTGATACTAACAGATTGATAATTTTACGCTATGTTGTACGACAAAAAGATTATAGAAGTGTTTTATTGGCTAAAGCGAATCCATCAGATAGGCGACTAAACGTTTTTCAACCGTTGATATACTTTTCGACCATTTAACACATAAAAAAATAATAAAAACAAAGATTTCTCGTTTTACCGGAATCGAGATGTACCGATGTTGTTTTTGCGACAGTACCGGATGCGAGCTGTCATTTATAAATAGTTAGAGAAGAGATTCAACACGTATTCAATAACCTTAAAATTTCGTGGGAATGAATGAAGTTTACTGTTACTTGTTCGTAGTTTTATCGATTTTATTTTTATGCGACTTATAAAATGAGATCGTAAAATTGTTGAATTACATTTCTATTGATAACTGCTTCTTCAATTTAATACTTGAAATAATAAACTGTATTATTCGATTCATTTCACGATTTAAAAATAATTGAAAGATGTAATCGTGTTAATATTTTCTCTATATTGTACAATTCATTGAGTCAATCTGACGTCGAATGGTCTGGTGGTATAATTTAGAACAGTCCTCAGCAACCTTTTTTTTCCACGGCACACCGAAATTTTCCTCATACCATCTCGACTCAGCACAAAAAAAAATACATGAAAAGGGTATCCGCTAGGCATGGTCAGTGGATTTTTCTCTTTCTCGGTTAATCACATGTAAAGTGAAGGACGCAAGCGAGCTGCGAGCAAATCTTTTATCCTACTTGCTTATACAAAGGTGTATGCATAGAAACCAATCTTTTCATTTAATAAATTCACGTAATAAGCGGATTATATACATGGATCAAATTATTTGTTTTTTTGCAATGAAGCAACGCGCCGCGGTACACCTGGTATCATCTCCCGGCACACTAGTTGTGGAGCACTGCTTTATAGCAGCGGTCGCCAACCGGTAGTCCATGTATCACTGGTGGCCCGGACAAAAAAATAATTATATAAATGTATAAATATAATTATATGATAAATAAACGCATAGTAAAATATTTATTAAAGCCGACAATTCAAAAGCGTATATCGCAAACGCAGCAACACATATCGCTCTAATTAACTTATTAATTTGTTATTACCATGTAAGTACCATGTCATAATAAAAAAATTACTTTTATGATCATTATTTTATGTAATTTTTGAAGAAAAAATCATTTCCGCAGGATTCAAAGTTATGAGTCCGTGAGGTCCGAAAGGTTGGTGACCGTTGCTTTAGAAGTATTTCTTAGCCAGACGATCAACATCTAAAATTGAAGGTGATATTATATAGCCAAATTTACTTTCTCTAGTGATACCGAAGTAGGCATGTAATATAATATATCATGTTATGTAGCATTGTTCAGCGTTTTGGCGTATTGACATGTAGTAAAATATTAATCTGCCAAAGTGCCAATATATATTAATATTCATAAAGAATACCTGTGTGTATTTCAGTTAAGTTTCGCAAGTACTCTAAACCTAAAATACATAATTATAATCTTGTGGGGTACAACGGAAGACAGCGTCAAATAAAATTAGAATAAGACCGAATAGGAATCCGGATTGCGCCTGTGAAGCTGTTGACTTCGACGGTAACGAAGTGGAAATTCATTTTTAATATAAAATTAAAATTGATGGCATTGTTATTCCACTGATCGTGTAACTAATTGTAACACACGTTTCGCCTCTTTGAGAAGCATCTTCAGACTTAATCTATCGTTGGGTTTTTATTTATAGCATTTTTAGACATTGATTCTAATTCTTAAATTATAAATAATGAAAATTAAGTGTGGGGAGGTGCTACACACAAAAACATTTTTATTTTACATCTGAAAATTGTGATGATAAATCTTCATTTAACCCGTTATCTGCCCTGCTCTCCCACGCTCGAGATTTTACGAATAACGATATTGAAACCCGTGTTGAAATATATTTTGCAGACCGTGGCAAATATTTACTAAACGATATTCAAAGACTTTGTTGCTAGCGTGCAGCAAATATAACGATTTTGAATTTAATTGTATTACAATAATTGTAACGAATTATTCGTTTCCAAACTATTGATAGGACGGAAAAGGAAATTATTGAATCTATATTGTCTAAAAAGGCAGTGTAGAATATGAAATAAATCAAATCTTTGAAATTATTGGATACCGTTGACATTTTCGAAATAAGTAGATTTAAAAAGCACTACACGTATGTCTCTTCTTTTATGTAAATATGTAATGTCAATTTATTCCAATATATGCTGTAACACATATCTGGTTTAGATATTTCAACGGCGTAGCGTTAATCATTGTGTTAATGGGACATAAAAAGTGGATACAAGAAAAGATTCATTGACGTGAGATATTTAGAAGATACATAAGAATTTGTAGCGTGGTAAACAAATACGTACACATTATACAAACCAACATTGATGACCAGAAGTAACCATTAGTGGCCACCGGTTATTGGTTACACGAAGGTTTTTTATCGGTTAGGTACTATTATTTAAAAGTGGTCATTCAACTTCTGTCATAATGTTGGTTTGTATTTTATTGTCTAACGACTATAACGTCATGTAGGTGTAAAATCGGTAAGCAATGAAATTTCGAAATTTGAAAATGGAGTATCTATGCCCGATAGTTTCATCTGGAATTTTTTGTTTAAACAAATTTAATGATGGCAGCACTTTCATGATCGTATAATATTAAATAGGTGGCAACTGGCAGCACTGATATGTATTGCTTTTTAATATCACTCGTTCAAATATTGGGATTTTGGATGTCTGACAAATAGATTAAATGACAATTTTTTCACATCTAAATACAAGTACCGTAAAACAAACATTTATTTGATCAGACTAGAACGATCTATTTCGTTTTCGACGGCACATCTTCTTTTTGTAAGATGTGAATGTACCCATAAACAGTGTAAGAATCTTTGTCATTTCTTGTCTTTCATGTTGGATCTAAATCTCCTATTACTCCATACATACTTGTATTTATAAATAAGATTACATTTGAATATTTGCATTGAAAATATAATATTTTCTACTTGGTACTTTGGCTATATTTATTCGTATTAAAAATACTCAGGTTTATAATAATAATTCCTTTTGCGGTTTAAAACGAACAAGATATTGAATTACAAACTACTGTTTCCAATGTCACGTAGATATCATTAAAATTTACTATATTTTTATGGAGCAACCGATCCATAGATGAAGATCCATAAAATAAGTATACATATTTTTGCAGTTCTATTTTTCGATGCCAGTAGACTTTGACTGATCAAAATCTTGAGAAAATAGATTTTTCGTTTTTATTGGTGACAGTTGACGTTTTGAATATGGAAAGTCGTCGCCATTTTATAAATACAAATCATCTACTGCTTATTGCTACTTCAATATTTGTCTAGTCATTCCAGAATACTTAAAACCGTGAAATATATTTTAACTGATTAAGAACATGACTAAAAATACCCAAAGGATCTTCACCACAAAGTTTCGTCCTAATTAAAGGTCCCAAAAGGCTCGTACAGCAAAGTTATGATAGCCCAAACAACTTGTGAAATCACTAGCTAAGTGCGAACGTCTGTTGTACATACATAGTTAAGTACGCTTGTAGTAGGTGGCAGGGTAATGATGACAATACGAGTCAGGGCCATTTCAATCTACGGTAAATAGATCTTGGTATATTATTTCTTGTGGTGAAGATGGATTGAATTTTATGTATGCAAAGAGAAAAAAGTTGCGGGGACTGAAATATATAAAATAACGACAGACTGAATTGATTTTGTAACATTGACAAACATTTTAATCAATGGCCGATTATTATATTATATGAATATACACATTTGAATCACATAATTATTGATATTCATTTATTTTGGTATTTCTCTCCCA
The DNA here is from genome assembly GCA_022494535.1 of Himalopsyche phryganea. Taxonomy (NCBI): domain Eukaryota; kingdom Metazoa; phylum Arthropoda; class Insecta; order Trichoptera; family Rhyacophilidae; genus Himalopsyche; species Himalopsyche phryganea. The sequence goes on along the minus strand of JAGVSL010000002.1, from coordinate 6,336,188 downwards.
CATCCTGCATTGAATTACTATATGTTCTGAGACGCAAAATATGAATACTATATATATATATAACACGATAATTTTCTTTCAAGCAAAATTTTAAAAATGAAATAAGAGCTCAACCTCACTGAAGAAAAATAAAAAAGAAGCGCGATATAACAGGTTGCATATGAACATTTAGCGAAATACCTATCTCTACGATTTAAATAAATATGATTCGATTTTTAATGACACCATTGAAGAAGCATTTATATCTGTAATGTTGACATCTCTAAAAAGAATCCGGAAAGAAATCTGATAAAAAATCATGAATATTTTGCTAATAATTTAGCAGTGGTGCAGTGGTTTAATGTCAGCTGCTGATGACTTTGTTTTCGGCTCTAAACACAATAAGAGAAGATTTATCTGTCATGAATTTTCACCAGTCGCTAAATAATGGTAATAATTATACATTCTAGCCGGGCACAAAAATTATACCTCTACATTGAATGAACTGTAGTCGCTGGCAATTGCAAAACGGCATGCTCTGATTAACGTGATGAATCATTCGCCACAGAAGTTGATGAGTTGTACTTGGAACAAGTTGTTCAAGATGTCTATGTTTAGTAAGATCGTAGAGTTTCGAGGACTCGGAGTGGAGACGAGATGACTGCGGGTGATTGATATATTAATTCATTCACTATTCATGACTAAACAACATTATTGCATGGAAATTACTATGGTAATTTGTTGTATATGATATTGATCAAAACAAGAGAGCTGTTTGACTTGTTGAGATGTTCGTCAGTTCGAGTTCATTCGTATACTCGAATGCCTGAAGACGCGGAAAGGCGAAACCCGGGTCGTTAGTGACGAACTAAATGGAAGTGTACATCTCTCAACAATTCAAATTTGATATTGAAATTCCGTCAAGCACCCTCAGTGAAATTATATCAAGAGAACTTTATTACAGTAAAACATATTTATAATGGACGTCAGAAGTAACAATTACCAAAAATATTCATTTGATAATTCATATATGTTTAAATCCGCTCATTTTGTACACGATAAGCGCGTGATCTCAAAGCTACAGCAGTTTTGACGTGCGCGCTAGGTGATGATTTTACGTGCGGTAAACCATGCCCAGCGGCGTACATTTATTTGTTTTCAATTGGAAACACATCGGTATTATCCTACTGTATAAACGCTTAACAGATATTCAAACACTACATAATTGACGTTTGTATTAACGTTGCAATAATGCCGCGCATTTGTTGTTTTGGTCTGCTCAATGCTGTGAGTTTTTGCGCGTCTCGTCTAAAAGGGACCTTTGATAACAAGTGATTGCAGAATATCTTGGATTATTCAATTGTCACAAATAATGTTTTATTATGTCCCTTTTGCCATAGTTGGTCGGTGACAACGAAACTGCTTAAATAGATGTTTGCAATCTCACTAGAAAAGGAGTTATACTTGTTTAGTGTCATGGTTAAATGTTGATGAAGGTATGTAAACACTTCGGTAAAGTAAGCATGTGCAAAATGAAAAAGCAGTAATGGTATAAGGCCCGTCGCGAGAAAGAAAAACAGTCTCGGGACATATCGATAATTCACAGGTGGTATTAATGTGCTCATTTAGCTTTTAACCGGGCATATGACCGAGAGATCAACGTCTTTGGTTTCATAAATTGATTTATGGATTTTTCCAATGCAATTAGCTATAGCCTTAGTCTTGTCTAGCCCTAGCCTTCAAATAGAGTAACATCCATTTTTCGTTAAAGAATTTCTATTGAGATAAGGTCCATTAGGAATTCATACTTATCACTTTGGCAGCGGACATTATAGCAAACAACAAAAAATAAGGTGTAAAACAATCAAAGTGGCAGAAAAAAATAGCATCGATGAAACATTTATTGAATTTGCGACTGCATATTTACTTGAAAAGCGTATCAGTGAACGAGTGATGACCGATACTGATGTTTGACTGAATACGTTTGCTGAAGAAAATAGTTTCGCTCAGCTGTCATTTATGTATAAATATGTAATTTTGTTTGTTAATCTTTATGTTTATATGGTTGAAATCACTATTTCTGATTATTTTTACGTAGTGGTAATTGTGAACATAATGTGAAAAATTCACGAAATAAAACTTATATTATATTTTGTTAAAATAATAATAACCAACAAAATACTTTTTTGTTACACATTATGTACGTAAAATAGCTACTATAGTTGCTTTTCAACCAAAAAGATTCAAATCAATCTCTCTGCCCTTTCTCACTATCGACCCTGAAAGTTTCCGGGTAAATTTTCAGTGGGAATCCCCATGAGTCATTTGTTATTTTGTACGATGTTGCGGTGTTATTGAAAACCCAGACGAAAACAATATTATCCCATTTTAGTAAAAGTAACTCAACAGGGAGTAAAATGAAAAAAATAGAATTGAAATTGACCGTTAATAATACATTATTACCGTCATCTGATTTTTGCAAATAAATTATTTAGATGGTGAACTCGTTTCTCAGGCTTTATTAGTAGTGCCGATCGAATGAGATGTGTGTTGCAAAAGGTCTAATGATTAAAGCATTGCCTTTTATAAAAATTCTCAAACACAGTTTCATTAAGATATTCTAAAGCCAGTGAGAAACTTCATTACATTATTATAAAATACATATATAGATATACAGTTTCTTTTTGGCAGAATCTAAATGCAATGAAAATGCTTTTTCTTTTGCAGATGTTATTTCAAAGAATGCCTTTATCTTAATAGATCTCCCGTGAAAAAACCTTTACATAATATGGGTAATACTAAAGTTTTATGTTACCCCTGAAAATTCAACTATCTCGCGGTGACTTGGTGAAAATGCGACATCGTCACAAGACGATTCGATGTCGTATCTAAGAATATTCAGTTTGCAAAATTGATTTTTTAGAATGAATTTAGTAGTTAAAAAGTATTTTTAACCATTGTACGTATCCTCTTAAGGCCATAATGCACGTTTTGGAATAATTGATAATAATAAAGAGACTGGTGTTCTCTCAGAAATCAAACGCAGCAATTTAAAATCCACTATTAAGACTGTATTCACGGTCAGATGAAAGATCTTCCACCAACCCTAATTGTGGAGTAAGATGTAACAGTTTTCAAACTTATTCGCTCCTAGATATAACATATTTACTCATTATGGAGCATATTAATAAAACACGGCTTACTTGTAATAATAAGTAAGGTGAGTAAAGCCTTAATCAACCGAGATATTTTCAACATTCTTGCGAGCTTATATGAATATTTGTGTAAATTTCATAAATAAGAAAAGTATTTTTTCTCATTTATTTTCGATATATTTTTAACTTCACTGGTTGTGTAATTAGGTGTGACACGTGTTTCGCCTTTTTGAGAAACATCTGTAGGCTAACTTTAGCGTAGACATTGATTCTAATTTTTTTTCCATGTCCGCTCCCAATGTGGAGCATATGGTCTCCAAGTGGAGGTATCTTAACGGAATTTTTCTACGAGAACGGCTTGTTACTCAGTTGCTCAACCTCTCTTTTTTCGAAGAGAGTAGGGATAGAAGGATAGGGCTAGGACAGGACTAGTGGTTAGCTAATCGCTCTCGCCACGCCCCGTGGGATGGGATGAGTGGGAGGGAGGACTCAGACTAGGAACAGAAATCCATAAATCGATTGAAAGGTAAATCTATGAAAACCGTCCGCACCGGGAATTGAAACTGAGACATCCGTAACCGTAGCCAGTGACGCTACCAACTACGCCACGGACGCCGACAATTGATAATTCTTTGCTTATTAGGAGAAATAAAGTGTGAGAGAGAATTATTTTTCTTTTATTGTGCGCGAAGAAAGGAAAGATATAAACAATATTTTTTTATAATCAAAGATGTCACTGTCAAAGCTGCATTAGAATTTAAAACTGTTATGATGCACACTCTCTTTCTTTGATATTAGGCCAAACATCTATAATCTATGGCTGTAACATTAAATAAGTTAACTAATGATACAATTGATACGCTATCTTTCTAAACCGTTTTGAAAGCCATCTGTTAGTGGCATTGCAAATATTGGGGTCGGTGTACTGCGGTAAAATGTTAATTAAAAAATCTGAATTGAGACTGGAAAAACAATTAAACAATTATGGTAAACAGCGATTAAGAGTTATTGCAACAACAAAGCATGCACACCATATTGCATTTGCATATTATTAAGTATCAGCAACGTCATTTATATTAGGGCTGCAATCTGTATCAATATTTTTATGACGAGATAAATCAAATATAGCGGTGTAAATAATATAAACGGCTGCCAAATAAATAAATGGCGCGAAGACAAAATGGCGAAGGCAATAAGTTAACTGAGGATTAAGAATTGATTTAAAACGTCGCTTGATTCAATCTGTATAAACTGTACCATATAGTCTTTAATTTTTTTCTGCATAGAATTTATTCCGTACAGTTATGTCCACACCATATTGTCCTACCAGTCGAAATCAATTTATTATGTTGAGTGTCCGGTATCACACGATGACAATATTGTACTGATATTAACTTTAAGGTGTTAACTGTAAATTTTTGGTGGAACGGCATTATATTTAAAAAAATATATAACACATTTTTTGTAATACTTCCACAATTTCATAATGATCAGGACCGGTTTTGCTCATCCTGAGCATTATCAACTGATGATAAAGTTCGCGATGAGGATCAGTTGATAATACTCGATTATTATAAAAAACGTGGAAATAGTACAAAACATATTTCGTTTTATTTTTTAAAATATTGTAGGGATACTATAAAGCCCTGGTTTCCAAATTCCACTAGTAAGTGTCTAAAATAAGATGAAAATGCTCACCCGCGTGACGAAATCGGTATTCGAATAAGAAGCTACATTTTTTATTTATAAAAATATAGTATCTTAACACCAATACATTGACTTGACAATACTAAGTGAATTAAAATTAAGACGCTTGACTTGATCATAAAAATAAAAAAATTTTTTTTTTATTGGCAACGTATTAATTGATTAAGGTATTTATTTTCATATATTTGGGATATTCTAAAATGTCGCCATACGCAATAAGGTGGTTATTATTTAATCATCAGCTTCAAAGGGGAGAGTAATTAATTATCAGGTCATTTTCATATGTTGCTGAAGATAGGCCTCCACAGCTTTCTCTATGTAAATGCATGTTAACTTGGAAACAGAAAGATGGCAATAAATGGACTCGGAAGAGTGAGACGATTTAGTGTTACTTCGTAAACAAGTGGATTGCAAATAACCTGCAGTGTTTAACTTGACAGATTGCCAGCCTTAGATCCCGAAGAAATGGAATGCTTATTATGTTATTAATAATTATATTGCAAGCTATTCGGAAATGAAGTTTAAAATGTAACTAAATTATGCATGCATTATGAATTGACGTTTCTTTAAACGATATGTTTTCAAATTTAAAAGTGACGTACCACTTTCCGAAATAATATTCTTTATACATTTTCCAGTGTTGCCACACCACTGTTTAAATGTATTATTATTGGCAAGCTTCTGTTGATGTTTTTTGTGTGGTTAAATTAAACGCACTGGCTGTCAGAAATCAGTTCACAGGTGATCGACTCCATGTATAACACATTCACACAAGTGCGGCAGCCATTTCGCTCAGGTAAACATCTGTAACGCCGAAAACACTTAGAGCTCAACCGGACCGGAAAAGCGAATGCACACAACAAATGCATGAACACATAATACACGCAAGTGTTGGAGCGCACCTACTGGAAAATCTTTAATTACGCACTAATTTGATTAGACCAACACATATAATTGTTATATTACTGTTTTTAAAGTACATATATGTAAAAGAATGCACTCTGAGTATGTACATATTAATTTACTTGGATATAAAACCGTTTTGATTTGAAAAAATTCACGTCTTTGAAAACAAAATAATCAGTCGAATTGTTTATCTCAAGCCTGGAAGATTTTACTATATCGTAATGATCATTGAATATCGATCATAAAACTTCAAGTTAAATAAGCACACTAACTTGACAACTGTGATTTTTAATTTTTAGTAAAACCATTCAATATGAAAATATTTTTTTTGGAATAATAGTGTGGTCTATTGAGGATATGTTAAATAGTATTTTATAAATCGGTGGCACAGGGATACAAGTGCGAAACTACACAGCTCAATATCATACTTCAACTTTAATAAATGTATTTTTTGTTTTTTACTATATAAAAGAAACCTTTCGTAACAATACAAACTACTTCGTCATTTTGCTCTATTTGTAGTTTCACCCTTGTGTCCCAACGCCCCCGAAATATCCAAATGTTTGAAATACAAACGTAATACGTATGTTAATAAATAGCTTGCATATAATAAATTATTATTTTGAGGCCTTGTCAAAAACTTATAACCGATTAGATAACTAATATAAAGTAGATTATTTATGAGTTGGTATATTAGCACCCACTTTAATGTACGCCCACAGCATTCAGCATCTTAGTCATACATTTTACACAGCAACTATTAAAACTCGTAAATCCCATATTAAATTATTAAATTAACTATTCTGGTATGAATATGGCTATGTCACGTACAAAGTAAACTAATATGGATTTACAAGTTTTAAAAGTTCATATCGGTATTAAAATTTAAAACTCCCACTATAAATTATTCTAAAGAAAATCATTATTCAATATTTCCCGATTTTTTTATGATTGAGCAGCAGTTTTTAATGTTATCGTACGCATTTTAAATATTTTATTATTTTTAGAGCACACGGATTTACGTGGTTAACAAAGTTACACAAAGGCTTAAATCGTTTATTATTTATAGTACGGTTGCTATACGGCAGGTCTTGTCTAAAGTTAAATCGCGGACCTTTTTGCAATAATTAGGTATCATTCTAAAATCTACAATATAACACTTCAAACGTCATCGTGGCCAAAAGTGAGGGCGCCACCGTTGCGTTAAGAATGTTGCCAGATCTGAAATTTAAATAAATTTCAAAACTGACATTTTAGCGACGGTTATTAAAAGTAGACATAGATTTTCGAAATACATTTAATGGCAATTGGAGAAATTTATTCTAGACTGACAATTCTAGTCCCAAATTCGGCAGCGGCCAAGTAATGTTGGTACTACTACACTGTATATTATTTATTTCATTTAAAAATTGTTGTACCATAATAAACACAGAATGGATATAATTGCTTATTCACAAGCATATTATTATCCTTATTTTATACAATATGATGTTATTTATTTGATTGATAACTTTTAATTTGGTATATCTTTTGTATTTTTTACTGCATAACGGTCATTATCTTCATGTTACTCAATATCGACTGTTACTTAAACGTCAAAAAATACGAAAATGAATTAATGATTGGATTTCATTTTAAAGACGACAGAGCAGGTCTCGGTCAAATGATGTAAATTAGAAAAAATAAATTTACCACTTTTTGGAAAGGAAACATCATTTTACATTTGTTATAGGTTTAAAACCGGTTTGACCCGGCCAGTTGATGTAAGCCTCTATTATTTCGACAATCCCTACGTATAATTCCGTATCTGCAAAAATGAGAATTTACAGGAGCTTATTTCAAAGATTCATAACGCAACTCACCATATAATGTTTTCAATAAAAACAGTTTTTATTATCTCCTGAACAATTTCAATGTTGAGGGTTACATCAATTGTCCAAAACAACGACGATATATTCTTTCGCGTAGCTAACCATTTATATAAATTAAAATTTTAAACAATTTTGTATATCCGTTAAGAGTTCTCACTAGTTTGATCTGGTTGCCTAAATTCAAATCTGGAATATAAGAAGGTTATACTCACAGATCAGTTTTTGATGATTTTCTGTTTTAAATGTCAAAACGTAAGCAATTTAGCGTTCTCGTACTGGTAGACTGCATGGACTCATTGGATATAATGGTTTTGAAATAAACACAGTATTGTCCTATTGTCATTTTTTATTCTGGCAAAAAGCATGATATAACTATAGCTTATCGATATCAAGTCTCATGATTTGTATGTCAAAAAGATTATTCTTTACAAGGTACAAAAAATCTTTTTAAAAAACAAATAATTGTACTTGGGAGAGTAGTACTTTGAAAATAAAAATAATCCTTTAAATACGATTATCTCAGAACTTATTTTTGTGACTTAATGCCTTCTGTCGGTATAACTTCGATATTTTATAATGTATAATATCTTTCAACTAAGGATTGATAGTTTACAATTTTAGCTGTATCAATGCATAGTTGCATACCAATTTCAGTAAAATCATTCAAATTTTCATCTTATTCGAATGTCTAAAATGTGTCTCCAACGGTTCGCCACTAATTTGTCGATAAAAAATCGATAGCAACGTCAAATAAGTTGATTACCGCTGTTATATGCTAAGTTAAATAAATATGTATTACTAAAGATAACATAGCAGTGCGCCCACTATCTTGTAAGCCAATAAATACACTATTTGCATATTGAATTGGCTATTGTATTTATCGGAAATGGGTTAATGTCTCAATGTCTCTGGATAAAATGTCATGTTGCATCCAGTCACTTTTCTTTTATTGGCTTCATAAAATTTGCCGTAGTATTTAGTATGTTATTGTTATTTTAGCGATGGACATATAAAGAAACTGTAAAGTCTTAAAAAATGATTAGAACGTATCGATAACTACGAGAATGTCGATCGAATAGCACGGATATGGCCATATGCCAATTTTAGGGTTTCAATCTAGAACATAATGTATTGTCTTCCGCGAAAGCATGAAGCCGTTTGCTGCGGAAGCTGCGGTCCGTTCTCACATGGTTCAACAGGCTTATTCTAACTTGATTGCATCTTGCATCTAATGTTAACTTTAAGGCATTTTAAAAATAAATACTTTAGCACAGTGCTGTGTAACATTTTATCAGCCATGGCATATATAAGTACTCCTTAGAATTTCGCGGCACACCACAAGCGAAAACGTTTAATTTGATTTTCGAAATAGCTGAGAAAAATAGATATTACCTATTACTTTTTGAAAATTACAAATTATTAAAAAAATCTTATTAATTACGAATAAAAAATAACTAAGTAAGCTTAGTAAATAAACAATTTTTATTCGTCATCTGAGCGTTTGCTAACTTTTAATATTTTAATATTTAACATGGCTTACTTCTCCGTTCATAATATGTACATACATTGTACGTATCTGAACAATTTGTCAGAGCCAATAAATTTTCATTTTTTTTGTTTAATTCATTCCTATGATCGAAGATTTTAGCCATGTACGCGTGTTTGGCAATGAATTGATTATTTTGAAAAATTTCATAGAGCATGTTTTGGATACAACTTAGAAACCAAATGGCTTTGTTTTTTTTAGTATAGTTTATAAGCCTATTGAGTCATGAGGTGATGCCAGGTGTACCGCGGTGCGTTGCTTCATTGCAAAATAATAAACTCTTGTCTCTAATAACCAATACTCGGCCAACGCGCATAATTCTATTTTAATGTATATTTATCAAATGAAAAATATAATTGAGTCTAATTTCTGTGTATCCTTTTTACAAGTATTTTTTACTTGCAGTGTGCCGCGGAAATCTGGGGGAAATTTTAGTGTGCCGTGGGAGAGAAAAGGTTGTGGAGCAAACTTCTAAGCAATGAAACATTTACTGCAATTTCAACCACAATATTTTTTTAAGATAACTTTAATGGTTTCTTGGGTATATATAGATACTTTGATGAAAAAAAACATTCAATATTTCATTTCAATATCCGATGGTTGTCTTTTTAATTATTATTATAACTATTGATGTGAAACCCTTCATAGTCTCAAATGCCTGTCCGACTGTCGACACTCTTGACGTGTAAATTGGTTTATTATCTCACTACCACCATAGTACATAAATGAATTTATATTTAATAAATTATTTGTGCTACTTTATCTATTGAGTACAATGGACTAAATAATTGATATTGGATAATGGGAAAACGTATTTTATCGCAAACATTTGTTTACTTACGTTGCTAAGATACAATTTATTGGAAAAGCGATAGAAGGAAAATATTATAGAAACGCTTTAGAATAAAATTATATACTTACTAAGAGTGTTGTCAGTCACAAAAAATGTCCGACACTAAGCGAACGTTGGCATGTGTGGAATTCATTATGTTTCTATTTACAGCAACATTTTATGTTCACGAAAAAAACTCTGAAGGCATTCCAACAATTTTCTTTTCGGACATTTATGAAGAGCGTTTGATCAATAGTGGTTTTTCACTACATACGTAAAGAGGTATGAAGTTATGAGATCGGTGTTACTTACTAATGTGGCGAAGGTAGATGATTATTATCCTCCATATTATTGTTAGCAATTAGAAATTTGAATTATTGAGATTTTGTACACTTAACTCGAACTGACCCAGTTCGATCAACTGATCGAGTCCCAACTGATCCCAACTGATCGAGTCCATTCGTGCGCTCGAATGTCTGAAGATGCCGAAAGGCAAAACCCGGGTCGTTAGTGACAAAATACATGGAAGTGTACAAAATCTCAATAATTCAAATTTTATAATGAAATTCCATCAAGCACCCTCAGTCGATGTCTCAAAGTAATTAGAAAGTTTATGGATTATTTTGATTGGAAACACAGTTATCAATTTTAATACACATCGGCTTAATATAAAATGTGTAATGGTTGCGTTACTAAGTGTGACACGTGTTTCACCTCTTCAGGTATAACCATATTCAGACTTAAGAAATGTTTATTTTAATTAAAAATGATGTGCATTTTTTATAATGCCAATATTTTAAAGTAAAGCATTACATTATTGAGGAGTTGAAAGAATATTATTACAACACTTAGAATTATGTCTCATTTATGCATAAAAATTTGCTTGTTGATATTAAATACTGTGGCAACATAAATTACGACTAAAACATATCATTTTATGATTGTGAATGATTGTTAAACAAATCGTCAAAATAATTAATGCACTGTAATTAAGTTAAAACAAGTGAGAGAAATATTTCAACCCATTGTTTGATCGTTAACTTTACAGTTACAACTTTGTGGGCGTAGGAGAAAATCATATCATAATTAAAATTCTATCTATCCAGAGATCGTATTTGAAACATTATGATTGCTATTATACTAAGCATATTTATACCGCTAAACTTTCCGTATTACCGTTTAAATACAATTTTCGTATTGTTATTGATACAAGTAGTAATGTTTGCGGTAATATGTGAAATTTAAACAGGCACTATTTAAATGCAGTTATTATTGCCATTATCATAATATCGTATCAATGCAGTGGTCGTTTACAGACGGTAATCTGTCAAAACATAGAAAAAGAAAAAGTTTACAATATCACTCAACGACTGTGAATGGAAATGGTTACTAATCGACGTCATGATCCATTTACAAACCAATCATGGCTTGTTAGATATAATTGCAGAATTTGTAAAACTTGGTAATTATAAACTGTATTTTTCGACATTTATTTGATAAACGGAAATAGTGAATAATAAAACAAAAGATTTCAAACAAGATAAAAGTATCATGCTAAAAGATGTGAAATATTGAGAGAGTTATGAAGTTATTGGATACAGACAAATTGGCAGAGATTGAGAATTAGGTTCAATAATAAAACTGAACAGAAGATAAGGTTTGATAAATGATTAATAAATCTTACTAGACTTTGTGTAGAAAGTTTCTTTTAGTGTATAATACTTTGAGATATAAGTTTAAGAAAAAGAATTAATCTTGGTAATTACTTTGCTACATTATTTTTGAAGATAGATAAAGAACAGAAGTCATATTTATGAAGAGTATCCAAAAAATCATGTATGCAATTTGGAATAAAAATGATTATATTTATATCGTCCCCGTTCTCATAATAAACGCTACGTCGAAAAAACATTTTTATTTTGTTATTCGTATGAAAATATTCTTTTTTTAAGATCGTTTGATGAGACGGGATTGAAATTCCTTATTAAAAAAACCAATACAATCATGTCGACAGAAATAACAAATTTTAGTAAATTATCTTATTACATCATCTATGAATTATTGCGCCCATCAATTAGATAAGGTTTCTAGTTTACCGATTTGTCACTCACTTTAATCATTTGAAATACTATGATATTACCATAAGAATGTATCGTCGAGATATAAACCAGAAAAGTTGTTTTATTAATAATATAAATATATACCAAAAGTTCAAGCTATATCGTCTGGCATAACAGACAATGAAATATTTTTTTTCTCTAAAATACGCATTCCAGGAAACATTGAAATTCAAAGAAAATATAATTTAGTTAAGTGTACTATTCACACGCACTCATTGCTCGACAGTTTACGATGTGTGAATAAAATAGCTAGACATACTGCTGTCTATCGAACGATATAATATAATATTTAATTGGATACGATTGACATTCAAATATTCAAAATTGATTTATTCAATACTAATATTTCCGAAATTTTGCATGATTCAGTGTCATTCTTTTATACAGAAACTATTTCTCGAACGGGATGTTTTTTGTAACGCTAAACATTGAATGAACTTTTATTGTATAGTTCAGTGGACGGCAATATTTTTATATGAAAACCCGCACCGCAAATGGTTTGATTATGACAAAATAACTCTATTCTTTTATTTTGTTGGATGAGGGAGAGAAATACTTTTTAAAAACTTTGTTATTAAAGTAGTTTTTTCTTTATTTCATACCTTATATTTTTCCAACAAAAGTTTATAGTATTCAGATTTTAGGTAGTACCCGAGTGAAGGCAGAACTAGCTAATGAGCAAGGAAGAAAATATCGAGTCAAGTTGTGGGATTTTTTTCGTAGCAAAAGACTTAATTTGTATGTGAAATAATAATAAAATAAACAATCATTATTATAATTGTTTGCAACACGGGTGGATCTTAGACACATTTCCCAATATTTAGTGTCAATGGTATCCTACAGGTGACACTGGTCACTTTGGGGTTTAACTTTTGAAATCGGACATTAAAATAGCAAATGAGACTTTTGATATTTACGGTGGCTATGATTTCTCCAAATAAATTCTGTACTTAATATTTTTCAACTAGCATCCTTGATGATTGAACTGCGATCACATTGCCGCTATCAAGGATAGGTACCCCGCCGGTCACGCACTGTCAATTGAGATGTCGGTGTTTTCTGACCTTGGTAAACGTGGTGATTTTTAGAAGATACAGTACAATTTATCATTGTAATTCATTTAATGTTGGGTGCTTTCACATTTCAGCACATCGACGTTCTGCAATTTTCTTTCGAATATGTCGAATTTAAGTTCATAGACTTTGGCAACAGTCCAACACTCCAGCCCATAGGTCATGAAGGACACCCGCCAAATAATGTCAGCGATTAAATCAAGGAAACTATTACAGTAATGCGATACGATAGTCTAGCTGAAGTGGTAATTCTTCCTGATCGATTGTGTTATTAAAAATACGTAATAGTTGGATCAAGTTTTCAACGAAATAAACTTGACACGAAATGTCGTAAGTTCAAATATTCACACTGTAATATGGCTTCAGAATGAAATTAACGAACGTTTGTGAAGATTTAACAAGCAGAAAATCGACTGCAAATGCTTTGGTGTCTATTCATTGCGAGTTTCTTTCGTCACATTTATTTGATGAACAATTTAATTGCCAAGAATAATGAAACTTCATTATTAATCCGGAAGTTACCAGCAGGAGGCCTTTTCTGGCAGTCACAAACCATCTTGCCAGCGGTAAAATTTACGATCATAACTTTTTGGTATGGAAAGATTGTACACATGTAGATGGTTTATGCTGCGTAAAATTTAAACCGCTGGTATTACTGCGGGCTCTGAGTAAATACTGACGGTGACCATATGTTCTTTCTTTAAGAGGACAGCTCTTAATTTCAGAGGTCAATCTTTCAGATTTTTTTTGTTTTATAAAACGTCCATTTTGTTCTTTATTTTGTGCACCGAAGTTTATTGATTATTGGTACGCAGCACAAGGCTTTGATGTGAATTTTATACGATTCGATGAATTCTTTAAGCACCAAATTTCGTTCATGGGTGGAATATCAATTTATTAATTTTGAAATAGATACCTACTGTGTAATATATGATTGCTTAAAATGCAACGTACAGATTTTATTTTATAATACGAATTGTAAAACTTTTCACTTTTAGTGTATCACCACATCAACGCAACCTGATTTTTTAATATAATTTAAGATATCGACTGAGGGTGCTTGATGGAATTTCAATATCAAATTTTTCCCGGGTTTCGGCTTTCGGCATCTTCAGGCATTCGAGTACAGCAATGGACTCACAGTAAATAGTGTCTAACATTTATATATAAGATAAAAATACGACAAAACATTTTACAAATAAGTCTATGACCCACACTGATACCTGAATTAATCCAAAAAAAACCCCGAGAATAACCTTAATCCTTGTTGGAGAAACAAACGCATTAACAAAGTAAAAGGACAATAGTGATTCGTGTGCTCGAATGCCTGAAGATGCCGAAAGGCGAAACCCGGGTCGTTAGTGACAAAATATATGGAAATGTACAAAATATCAACAATTAAAATCTGATTTTTTAAATTATGTTTTTTTATGCCCCAAAACATGGTCACCGTATGTACACTATAGTGCATTGCTGCCAAATTTGTATACGGGGTTGTTTGAACTCTCTGGTTGGGTTGGGATGAAAAACGAATAATAAAGATATTGTTTGTACTCATCATATAAACTAGTATTGAAGATGTCAAAAGCGATATTGATTCCACTGCAGATTGAAAACTGGAGCTGGTGGGTGTTGACAAGTAGTTATAGTATTGGTAATTATAATATATATATATTTATGCAGAAATAAAGATATTTTAAGGATGCTGTGAAGGAATTCACCAAACAATGGACTGATGGTTGATGGACATACAACAATAATAGAGTTTGACAGGTTTTTCTGCGATACCAAATAATGTAATTGAAATAGATAAAGGGACTTATTAGAAGGCTTAATCGTGAAACAAAGTTCTTTTTAAATATAATAATTGACTTCGATTTTCGTACGAAAGGAAAGCAAGGAAGCTTCATAGCTCAGCCATATTTACAAAAGTGTTATTGAAAAGGGCATCTACCTAAATCGGCAAATAAAATAATTTGACTGAAAGAAGTAACCGCGGAGACGTAATAAATACTGGTGATCACCTTACTGATTACATATCGCGAGATGTCAACTAACGTTAAATTCGTCAACCTGTTTATATTTTCAGCGGTTGTCTCATCTCAGACTACCGTGAGGTGTGTTTTCATCTTTAGCCGGATTCAATATTGCCAACAATGGATTTAAATTTGTCATAATTAAACCACCGTGACTAATCGGATTTCTCTAATGATCAAACCAACTAAAACGTCAACATTGCACGACTTATATCTCGGATATTAGTTTAAAAATATGCAACAAGTAAGTGTGTATTTAGGATTAGTGTTGACGCTATTTATTACCTTACTCCATTTCCTAAAATACTGATGAGACTAAAAGGCCAAGTCTTAAAAATATTAATATTTACATTAAAAAGGTGTATTTTAAAAACAACTAAGGACTAATTGAATTTCTGTTGCTACTATTTCGAGGAGACAAGTGTAATTAGGAATGTCATTCTTTCTTTTAAACGATTTTTTGCCGTTTTCTTTTATAAAGATGATGTTTCATATATATTTTTTATTACCAATACGTATGCTTCCTATGATATAAATCCAAAATGTAATTGATTATTAAATATTTATAGTCCATATAAATGTGTAGGTAGTATCATTTCAATGAATCTACGCACGATTGTTCTGGGGCACAAAGGAATACTGAGCTGATTGAAAGCCCTCATTGATCTGTTTCTAAACATGAGATACATGTGAGAAAAGTAAACAATAGTGTAAAAGAATATAAATTTACCCTCCGCTATTGTTGTTCATGAGCGTGACAACCTGCGCCACTATT
Source organism: Himalopsyche phryganea (assembly GCA_022494535.1). Lineage (NCBI taxonomy): Eukaryota > Metazoa > Arthropoda > Insecta > Trichoptera > Rhyacophilidae > Himalopsyche > Himalopsyche phryganea. Next base: position 6,320,188 of record JAGVSL010000002.1, on the reverse strand, counting down.
CCTGGCGTCGGGCACGCATCCCTCTCGATGCTCGCTTGCCGAAGATAATTATTCATATTGCAACACTGCACTTTGAACACAAAAAATCTACCAATCAAAAACACACAACCCGCGGCACCAACTTTAAACTTGGTTTATTTCGATCTAAACAACAAAATTGTATCACAGAACACATACACTAAACATAAATATAGTCGAAAGAATTCGGTCGAAATATTCGTGTGTTCCATTTTTGAATCGCACCACAAACTTATTTATCTACGGCAGTCCTAGCAATAGAAACGCTGCTGGATTACAAATCGATATTGTTCTAATATTGATAAATCTATGGATTAAAGGCGCTCGAAGAACACGTGATTCTATTTTTAAATAAAAGAATCCTAGTTCATAAAACAATTATTTTTGTGCATTCGTTCGTCCGGTATTCCAAATTAAAATAAAACTGTTCGTAAATTATCTCTGATTCGTGTTTGTTTTATTGACAACAATAAATAAAATACCAGATAAAATTTTCGCCATATGAATGAGCGTATCGAATACTAATTTTAACGTCACATTGAAATATAAACAAAGTTTTATTATGGATTATTTATTCGTATTAGATTTCCGATAAGAATAGTATGAAATTAAACAAAAACTCAGAATGTCACAGATTTCACGTGGCGGATTATTCACTGCGATAATGACACGATCTTAGGGCATAATAATCACGTTGGGAACTTTCACCGATTAAAAAATACGGCAGCGCAGTCAAAGAGTAAAATGAAGAAAAACAAATAAAAACGCTAGTCCGCCGGGGTGGAACGTACTGTCGTAGCCGCATGAACTGTTGCACTGAACGGGGGTAATCAGTAATCGCTGTTTTACGTCAGGCATGGCGGCGCCGAGACAATAGTGACTGAAGTCGCTCGGATCTTTACTGAGCCACAGTGTTTTGTTTCACAGGATTCACAATACGCGTCCAGGAAGTAACACAACATGATAACTATTTCATTTATTAACATACGTTTTAAAATACATGAAAAATAGCGTGATTGTCAAGGCCTACAGGCGTGCATAGACGCTTACAAAATGTTATAAAATTTACGTACAGTTAACAAAATAGTATGGAGTTGCAGCACGGTAAGCAGAGAAAATGATTGCTTTTTAATAGACCTTTACAACAACCAGTAGTTTATTTTACCAACAGAATGTGATTCATACCCACTTTAAATTGATATTGAACACTGATAAGAGCGATTACGACAGTACAAATCAATCGACGATAATACTTTGGAAACGTGCTTGCAACGTTTACATTACGTTAATAAAACTACATCATTTTAGTTAGCGATTTTTCGATAGTGTCAAATTGCTATACATCAATACATTTTTTATTGTGTTTAGACACATTAATCAGAATATAGTTTATTACCATTGGTTTTAATTTAAATTATTCTAAGAGCGCAAAATGGCTTATATTTTAATGGCTTGTAAAGCAATTATTATTTATGTAAACATACTAGAATTGCTAGTGAAAATTTTTGGCCCAGCTCTATGGCATGTCGGTCTATTTTTAGAACGTTTGGACATCATCATAATATGAAATTAGACCAGTATCACAAATTTTTAACATGTTCGTTTATTTTCGGTTAGCTTTATAATTTTATTTGCGTGTTAGAAAAATATACTGTGTAAAGTGTAAAAGTTGCAAGCGTAAATTTACGCAAATTATTTTAGTTACAACATACGGGCTGCGTGGAGATTGAATTTGACAGAAAAGTTTATTTTATTGTCTCATTCCAATGGTGAGACAAAAAATAGAAAATAGCTAGGCGTTTGGTTTCTTTATAACAGAATTCACAGCTCATTTCACCGCACCGCGAGCTAAATCAGCCATGAAGCGTAAATTTTATTTGAATTTAGAACCTGATGAAAACAAATCAATGAAAAACAGCTGATCGCGCGGTTTAAGGCTGCGGCAGCCGGTGAGCGGGATTGCATACTAAAAAAGTGTTATTCTTCATTATATGTAACTATCTCGATATAATCATAATTATATCGATTATCATAAAAATAACGAGATAAAGAATAATGTTGTCGATAGAAAAAAACATGACGTTAATATCACGTATCTCAATCAGGTGTTCTGACAATTTCATTATCCTCATCAATGGTGTATGACATGTAACGAATTTTCGTTGTATTCATTTTCATTATAGCTTTAAATTAAACGAGACATTCACGATATAGATCGAAAAAATTCATTAGACAGTTTTTACAAACAGAAAACACAATGAGGCAGACTCATAAAATTTTCTTGAAGGGGGAGAAATGCAAAATTCTGGCAACACTGCATCAAAATATATGGCTGCAGATTGGTTGATACGAATGGGCACGATAATAACAATAAATTGAAATGACTCGTGCGCCTCGTGGTCGCCATAGGAACTTGCCACTGTCATATCGGTGCCTTGCACAGGGCGCCGGAAAATGTGTCGGCATTTTCTTGAATGACATTAAAAATAATATGAATACGTGTAAAATTTCAAAGGGACGCTTCTTTTAGATATACGCATTCCGTTCTCTCTGGATTCCTTCTATTTCCGATCTAATTTGAAATGTCTTTCAAATATTAAAAATATATCTCTAAATCGTGTGAGAAACGGTTTCCGCTATCAAATGGCAATCATTAAAACACGATATTGGTTGCAAAACATAACTTTGTATTTATAAAAAATGTTTATTGAATAACAACTTTTTACGGTAAATATTTAAGGATCCCTGGTTTTTTCGTTTTTTTTTTATTGTTGAATATGTTAAGCTTCCTGATATGGTAAAAAATGCTATCGACCAAAAAACTTTTCCCATGTCTATGGTATGAACATATTCTACGTCGACGTAAATTAAACTTTTCTATTGAAAACTTGATGAGGCTTATATGGCCCATTTGCCTAGCTATAATAACACCTCTTAGCAAAGAGATTTCGAGTTGTGTTACTGGAAGATTAAAACATCAAATTTACTTAGGTTTTAATGATACCATTTATTTGAGATCTTGGACAAGGAATGCATTGTCTTTTCTAATGCGATGTTATTTAATTCTCCTCGAGTTTATCCCGATATAAAATGATGTTACTAGAAATTCACTGTAATGTCAAATATAAAAAGAAAACACGCCAAAACGGAAACAATATTAAACTAGAGTAGTAAACATAATATTCTAATCGTAGAATAATGGTAGATTTAGCCAAAGCTGCAATGTTTCTGCGCAAACAGCAGCGATCATTATAATACTTAACAACTTAACCATCTGACCCATTATACAGAACTCTATGTACATTGGTTATAACGAACATAATTGTATTTTCACCACAATCACGGAATATTATGCAATAAGGCCAAAAGTAATAAAATATTATGCTAAATTTATTCAAACCGACCGTTATTACTCGCGTTTTGGCTACCAAACGAAGTATTGCGTGTGGCACGAACGAGAGATAAAACCTCCGATACGTTAACTTCTCATGCCTCCCTAACCGGGGAGACGTATTGGTTAGCGCTATAATGAATCCACACTGTAATGGAATGAGTATTATAATTATTACAAGTCTAAGACCAGAGGCTTGTAGCGTGAAAAATATGGACATCCGAGAAAACACATAAGTATGATTAAACACTTGATTGATGTTAACTGTCAATGGATAACGGAAAGGTATTGTATTTACTGGATTTGTTACACGAGTGAGAATTGTCAACTGAAAATGTTCAACTTGTAGTAAGTACTTACTACTATTTGTTACAATTTCACACAAAAACAATATTTATTGTGCAATAAATGTGACATTAACAATATTTACGTCTCCAAATTGTGCCAGCCATCCGATAGGTAGTATTCTTTTTCACCATATCTGATCCAAAATGGAGTATATTAAATACATTTAATTAAGTGTTTTAACAATGTTCCTGATATTCGACTCCTAGGTATTCAGACTATTTATCGTATGTGTTTCACAAAAAGAATCTTATAGTTTTAGTGATTTTAAATAAAAGGCCTTCGTGTGTAAGCTTTCTTTGCGATCAGAAGGTTACGGATTTAAGTTCTGACAAGGTGTTTTCAATTAAAATTTCTTATCCGTGGCTATAAAATTTTGCATGTAAGAATTTCCTGCTTGATGCGACTACCAAAGAGTAGCTTTTAGTGATAACCAAAATATGAGAAACACCATAATATAAAAGATAAAATTGATTGCTACCAACAAAATAATGATAGTAAAAAAAAGTAAAATTTGATCATCGAAAGTGAAAAGTCACCGACGAAAAATACGAGGTTAATATTCATTTTATATTTTATTACGAGAAAGTCAGTGCATTTATTTATCATTGAGAAAATTTCACAGCGTAAAAAACCGATGACCGAGAGAATTTCTAGAATCGAGAAATTACCTGCCTAGTTTTAATTACCATTTTTTGAATTACGGCTTTGGTATCACATTGAAAATAAAATGGGACGATTTCGTGTTCAGCGAAATAGTTATTGTTATAATTTAAGCTGTCTAGTCGTTAAAATATTATAAAATACAACTCCAACTCCCATTTCAAGAATATCAAGTTGATTTTTTCTGTACAGATTATATATTTTTTTCAAACCTGAAGTTTCTATTTAAAAAGAAACAGAATCGTTGTTCCGAATAATTATATATTGGTTATAGTTTGATATATTTGCATATTATATCGAAACCCTCAAAGAATAAAGCAGTGGATTCACTTTTGGTCATTTTGCAATTCAGCAAACTATGATTAAAAGAATTGATAGAAATTAATAAAGGCCTCAATAGAAATCAATTATTAGTTAGTAACATTTTAGTACGCTCTTCTGCAAAAATAACAAAAGTGAGTTACTGTTTTATTTGTTAGGGACATTAGGGTTGTCGTTATATAAATAAAAACTGTATACAACTCATATAGGTTTATTTTACTTATGCGCCAGTGTAATAGGCGATTGAAAAATTGATGAATCAGTTTAGATGTAAATATGCATAACATAAGAAGTATAATAATATCTTTTTAAGGAGTTAACTGTCAATATGTACTTGCTTGGCAGGCATTATAATTTTAAAAATTTAACACAATTTGTTTTGTAGCAATTCCATATTTTTTCATAATAAGTTGTCAACTTTCTGGTGTTGAAACACACCTTTTTAATGAAATCAATTGCTAATAATTTTATTTATGGCGATGAGCGACTGCGGTCCTGCTCTTTATAAAAAATGTGGAATTAGAACTAAACAAATTGCTTTTTTTTAAATTTAATTAAAACTTTCCGAGCCTCTGGGGAAAAGTTCATGAAATGCTGATTTTATAATTTAATTCACACAATATATCATGTAATTCTTTCAAAATATACAAGAAATCACAAAAAAATAAATAATAACGTCTCACTTTGTTTGAATATTAATCTCTAATATCAATTTTGTTTCTATTATTTATTACACAACATTGAGAAAATTTCATTGTTATGTTTGCAAAATGAACATAAAAATGATTCTCACAAAAGTTGCACAATAAACAATAAATATTACACCTAATAATGAGCATTGTATTTCCCATGCCATTGGATTGTTTTTTTTATAATGGCACTGAAATAAGATGGCAGAAGAGTTATATTTATATGCAATGTTAAAGTTGACCGTCTCGAGTGAATGTCAATTTGTAATAATAAACAATGATTCGGTCATCGATATATTTTTAACGAAACAATGTTGGTGTTGAACAAACTGAAACATTTTTCATGCTGCATGAACTGTCAATGATTTGACTGGCCTGACACTACTACCGTATGCTACCTATACTTGCCGGCAGCATGATTGGACGATATTTTGAATATCAAATGCAATCGATATCACGGCAATATTTCCAAGATAAATTTATTCCCTTCTCGCTACGCTGGATAGGTGTGCCTCTGTTCGAGATGTGTCAAATTGTTTACCCATGTCGGCAGAAGTCAGATTTATTCTCAGGTCTTGTCGTTATTATTAAAATTTATTATATCTTCAAACACGTTACGATGAATGTATGCAGTATGACATCACACTCATGTATGAGTAGTGTATTGTACTAGTTAGCGAAATATGTAATTTTTTTTTTTTTTTTTTTTTTAAATAAATGTCTTTCCACCAAGAATTGACAGTTAACACCTTAAAAGAAATATGTAATGTTGCGTTATATTGTAATCTTAATAAAAACTGTTTAAAATTATTTTATGTGACATAAAACATAAGATAAGCTCTTAGCAGTTTTAAAGTGCCAATATTATTTCATTCAATTGTATTCTAATCTCTTAAAAATCGTTTGTAAGTATCATAATTCATCTTAGTACGTAATTTTAAATATTTCAGACGCGAATTGCGGGAAATAAAAACGTAAAATTCGGTATTAAATGTACTTTAAATGAAATGAGACTGCAGAAATTGCACTCAACGAGAAAACGTGAATTCTGGGCACATTAAATCAGAGTTTCATAAGTTGCGGAAAAAGTGACAACTGTCAAATAAGCAACGAATGTCGACCCCATTGTTGTTTTAGCTCACTTCACGTATACGCGTAAAATCATCGGCCATACTTGCCCAGCGGTGATGTCGGGCCTCAGACACAGTGAGTCACATTCTCCAGACACATTGCTGCAATAGTATTACCGTAATGTCGGCTTTAGCAATCTTGCCGGCCGGCTTTAGGAATTTTAATAAAACTTACTTTCGTAAAAAGGCTTTGTTGGATGGGTGTTGTGAGGATCGGTTACGAAATCCTTTTATAATTATTCTTTCATTTCCATTTCTTCCATGAACCAATATTCTAACTAAATTGTGATGAAACCGAATTTACTATAAATGTTGCAAATGATGCATCTAAGAACACAAAAATTCTAAAGAATAATGTAAATTTATGTTAAATGACTCACCCCGCGTTGGCAATACTGCTATTACTTGTAGAATTGGATTGCACTTGATGCTTGGCAGAAGTTCCGAGGAAGGAGAGATCACTGTTAAAGGCGCTGGTATGTTTTCTGATGCTAAGTTTCATGAGTTCTTCTCTCAGCTGGGCATCTTCTAATGAATTTAATCCACTACGAATGGAGCCATCAAGCCTAAAAAGAATCAATTAAATTAATCATTTAATATTTGTTCCTATTTATCTACTTTTAATAAGAACATTCTGTCTTTCTTTGCAAAATTTTATCTTTACACATGGCTATTCTTTTTTCGGAGCATATTTCTAAAATTCTTCCGCCAGCCTTTTTGCTTCCACTCAACTCAAGCCAGTCTTACAGAGTGACGGAATCCATCCGACTGGAAGAAGATATAGGATCCAAGGTCTCCTGAGGCAGCTGCAAAATATAAATAAGCCTGGTCTATTGCCAAGGTGCTAAAAACCTCATACATCGGATTTACTAAAGCAAGCTTTGATGTTTCATTTGAAAAATAATAAATGAAATTTGTAATTTTTTCTTTAAGTTGACTGAATAAAATTTTGTATCTTTTACCCTTTTTTCCTTTCTTAGGAATGAACTTAGAAATCATTAATGAACTCCAATTAAAATTCGACACACAATGACAAAATCATAAGGTTCTCACCTGTCAATGTATTCATCTACACTGTTCAGACTGGTGATGGAATGGTTGAGATCAACATCCATGATGAGGTCATCGGATGCAATGCTGTCGCAGGGAGAAAGGGTGTCCAAAGAAGGAGATCGGCGAGGACGAGGCGGGGATAAATTAATCTTCTGCGACTGTTGTTGTTGGTGACCACCTTGAGATAAAATAAATATCCCGTCAAAATGAGTAAATACGGTGCTATAAAAAATATGCAGCCAAACAAGCAATATTACCAAAACATATATTTCAATTTTTTAAAGATACTATTGGTAATATACATAATAAATGACTACAAATAAGATATCAGACCTATACTTCTTGATTATCTCTTCGTTGGCCCAGGAAGAAAAATTTGTCTATAAGATGACTTTAATATGGTTTTTACTTTCAATCACTTGCATCTTTAAAGTGATCTGAAAGTTCTTCTCACTATTCATTACTTTAAAATCATATCTGCAATTTTGAATTTGGACAAAAGATGCAAATAATTTACAGTACTTCCTCTCATTTACACCTCTGATTTTTTGGTGACCTTGAAATTACAAAATTTCTTCAAGGATAATGCAAAAAAATTGTATATAGTGATAATGAAAGAGTTTTTACAATACATAACTGAATATAACATTGGCATACAGTGGGAAAGCACTAAGCGTCTCTCCAGATAGGCTATTGCACGACATAGAGCAAGTTTTTCATATTAAATGGTGATTTGCACAACTGTATGTGGATGAGCAATAAAATTTACTTATGCTTATTTACAAATCACTTCATATGAATTACCTGTAAACATTTTAGTTTTAATATAATTAAGTGTGAAAGCTTGTAAAGTGTACTACATAGTTTTATGTTTTACTGACTAAAGATGGCTTATCACTATAAGAGTAGACTGCAGTCATGATGAAAAGAAAGCTGATGGCAAACTTTATACATTGCTTTAACAATTCACCACAATATCATAAACAGAAGCAAGCAATTCAATTAGATAAAAAAACAATTGTTATTGTTGTTATCAATCAAAGTTTTCAAAACTCTCCTCATTTTGCAATTGTAATGTGGTGGAAAAAAGAAATATACAACACAAATTGTTCATTTAATTACCATATTAATATTTATCACAGCTAAAAACCTTCACTATCTTTCTACGTCCTTGATGAAAGATATGATTCAACTTGTTTCGGCAAATGATGTTTACTCAAAAATATAAGTCAAATAAGCAAACTGACTTGAGTGCAGATCCACTGTAAGCCCAGAAAAATGGAAAAAATAAATAAAAATGCGATACTATTAAGAGTCATGACGTGTTTTTGGGGACCGTCAATGAGGGTATTAAAATACTAAATGAAGGCATGCAATACATAAGCACTATCTAAGCGTTTTCTTTCAATAGGACGGTCAGAGCCACAATTAACCTCACCTTTGAATTTATTCACGGAAGAAGTATTTGACGGTTCCCGAAGAGTGGGAGTGTTGTCAGTTATATTTATGTGAAGCAGTTGAAGCGAGGATGTGGCTGCGTCGGCCGTGCTGTTTGCTGGAAATGATTTTATCATGTACCATCACACGTGTATGTGAATTAATAGTAACACCTAATAGCTGTGCAGTTGATAAACAAAATTCTATTTATTACCTTGCATTGGTCACACAATTACGTGGTTATAAAACAGGTTTGTTTAATAAAATACTGTATAATTTTAAGTAAAAAATTCTGGATAAATCATAAACTATACAATTTAAGTAATATATAATTCTCAATGACAATGAATCCTATGCAAAATTACATCTTTTCATAACAGCTACACTAAAGTACGAATTTTCAATCAAATGATCGAGAGGTCAGTGGCAATTATTGCCCTGATATATGTTGCATCTACCAAATTTACCTACCATTATTATTTAAATTTAAATATATGTTTTCAATTTTAAAGAAAAACATATGACTGTGATGTGTTTAAATATATGAGAATGTTAATATTGAATTTTCTATTTTATGTACAGTGTTGTTATTCAATATCATTATAATCATTTTCAAATTTAAGGTCTGAAATTAATCAGATATTTATGTATGAAAGTTACAAATCATAATATATATACAGATATACAGATAATATATGAACGTGATGTAAAATCTTCATACTAATTTAATAATACAATTGATGTTTTTTAAGATCAAACTTTACGAGAAAATTCACTAATGAAATTTAATAAACGAATGAGTGAGTGATATTTACAAATTCGAAATAATTACGGTTACAGAATATTGAAGCAAAGTTTTCAAGGAATTAGACTAACTTTCAAACATAAGCGCCGGCTGGTCTGCTATCTCATCATCGATAAGAAAATCTCTGCCTTCAGAAAGGGATAGAGAATTTGAGGCATTAGTTGGCGTACCTGGACTGCGCTGTCCTTTGTTATTGTCAGGAGTGAGTCTGAAAATAATTAAATGACACATTTATAAATAAGAAGAGGAATAGATTGACCATTATAAATCGTCTGTTTAAGGAGGGCGTTGTTGTCACGAGAGTAATGTTGTCATACTATTTTACTTGTAATATCATGGTTGCCATACGATCCGAAATGTTATTATTTGGAATTATCAATTATTTTTTGAGACTTGCAATCTTTCCGAAACCTCCCACACATTCTGAGAAAATGCTTTCGCATTATTGCCTCTAATTTTTATTTCCACAGTATTACTAACAAAAAACAACTTTTTTGGCACTTATGCGCCTACATTTGATATCTACAAGCCCTAGATTGACTATTTTAGTTCCAACATCTGGCGGCGGCCAAGTTATAATGGTAAATCTATAGCATGTTACCAATTTCGAAACTAATTTCTTACGCGATTGGGTAAAATCTAATCCTCTCTTAACCTGATCACCATATCAGTCTTTTTATAGGAATGGGAGCTTGAATCGAAAAAACAAGAGAAAAATAACTGTGCAGTTCCTACATTTTAGTGTTTAAGTTTTATTCAATAATACTTTAATTCAAATCATCAATTTGAAATTTTTTGTACTGTAAGCCAATTGTTGATTGAATTGGCATTTATTTGGTCAAGCTCTGTTGTAATAAGATAAAAAAAATCAAAGTATTTAGTTCACTGAGAATTATAGTATATAATTGATAGCTATTTCACCTTCACACCATCGTCAGAACAAGTTAAGACATTGATATTTTTACCTTAGTGTATCCACTTGGTTGTACTATTAGTAAATAGACCTGTCAACTAATAGATGGCTTTCAACTATGTCTTACTTTATAAAACAAAATTAATTTTAAATTTCGACCTACTTTTCACTGGAGTTATCCTTAACAGAACCATTTCCAAGGCAATCATCCTCTTCTGCGATGTCTTTATCATTGTCAGCTGTGTGGTAAGCGGATGATGAAACTGTGGGATCTTTTTCCAAGACAGGCATATCATTATTTGAGTCAGTACTGGAAGATATAAGACTGTCGGCCGGAGATGTTTCATCATCGATCAGGCTTTGATTTGAAGAGGCAAGTGCAGCTAGAGCGAGATTAGGATCGTCCAACATTAGGGTGCTGTTGTGAGAGTCACTGTATGCAGATGACGACATGGAATCTAGAGAGAATAATAAATAATAAATTAGTGGTATATCTACATATTTTAAAATTTTAAATCAATTTCTAGGTTGGCAGTATTTCTGTAAGTTATTCTGTAGTAAGGTAATTGTTTATACCATCATTATAGTTGAATAAAGGAGGATTCATATCTACAGACAATTGACATTGCATACATATTCACTCTCTCGCTCATGATATTCTACCAGAAACACTACAATGCTTTGTCATTGTCATCAGTGTCAGCCTCTGTTATCCAGTGACAAGAGCTGTACCCTAGCAGTCAAATGGGTCTGGGTTCGTCCTGGCGAGGTCAATATCAAATTCTCATCGAGTTTATGTCACGCATATTAAAAAAATTAAATTATTTAGCAGCTTGGTTTTTATTAGCTGTATTTGTTGTTGATTGGATGTGGTTATTTTTTTGTTCTGTATGCATGTTAAATTCTAATATGTTTACAGTGAGTAGTTAAAAAATATAAACAATAAGAAATAGATTATGCAAAACTTACTGGACATAAGTATGCTTTGAATCGCAGAATGTTGGCTTAATGTCAGTGACTTCATCATCATGGGGTGCGCTGTTAGCTTTGCGTAGTCCCTTGGCTCATTATTCACTATGTCTACAGTTGTCGGAGTGAAAGTTGTCAAATTGGAAGACTTATTGTTCACTCCTTTGTCTTCATCACAGCTGGATGAGAGGCTTAGTGCAACAGAAATATCATCATTTGACCTGGAAGAACATTGGAACAAGTTTTTGCTAATTGTTTACAGAGCCCTAATATTATAATAAATCCTCAATTGAAGCTATTCATGCTCAAAACATATCATAAACCCTATTATTATTTCATTATTCCCACAACCTTTATTCCAGAGCAAAATTTGATAGGCTATTTAAACATGAGTTGTTTTCCGAAAAGAAATAAGTGATTATCAAATCTTTTCTCAATCAATTTGTAAGAATTTGAATCAATTATGCTATCCATACCGTGACCTTGCTCATGTCTTAATGAGGACCTGCTAAAAGCCAGTGATCTTTAGCTTTTTCTCCCATCCTTCTTTGTCTGGCTCTCTAAAAGATATAAGTTTACTTGGTACGGTTTACCTTAGAGCCATTGATTCCCCAGCAGTTTGGTTCACCCACGCCTCTAGAGGATCACTTCGGGAGCTAACCGTACTCTGATGGCTCTCATCACTCTTGGTAGATGGACTCGATTCTTTGCTGGAATTTCTGGTCAGTGATGACGATTGATTGGTGCTATTGGAAGACAGCTTCATGAAGTCCTATATTAAAAAAAGAGTTTTCCAACATTATATATTACACACATTTTATACAGCATTATAACGGTATTGTACACTGTTTAAAACAGAAACAGGATAATTTAGCTAGCTATATATTGTATTTCTATGTAGCCCCCGAGGTTTAACAATTATTTCATAAGATTTTTTGTGTTTCTGTTTTATTTAGTAGAAATCAAGATTATTAAATTAATAGCAATTAAAGCCTAAAAGAATATAATATTATTCTTAACAGCTCAGGAGCCCAAACCTGTCCTGTGGACAGAAACACCCGCAAAATATAATCCATCGATTACTTATAACGTTTAATGTTGAAAATAGCACAGTTGATCTAGAAATGGCAGCCAGAATAACATATGCAAATTTCATGTCTCTGCTGTTCAACGTTTTTGAAGGAGTTCTTGTGACAGACAGATTTATTCATGTATTTTCTACTACACAGTATGGAGTATAGATGATGTTGTTAAATTTAATAAAAGGATTTTATTGTTTGTGAGCTTAGTGATGTTTTTGATAATATATTATGTCTAACCTGTTTCTCCAAGTTTTCACGTTGTATTCTATCTCTGGATACCTTCTCTTCACCGCCATTATCGGGTGGATCCAAAAACCTAGATCTATCTCTCTCCTGATTACTTCTGTATCGTTCTGATATCGACATGTGCATTCTGTCATTATTGTTTTCCGTAGACGTATTCATTTGACTGATCGGCCTGGTGAAACGACTGAGGCTCGACTGGTAGTTCTCGTACGCCAGTTCCGCTTTCTTGTCTCTGTCGAAGGTGCTCGGCAGCTTTGGCAGCGGAATGACGTCCACGTCTGTGACCAGTGCTTCATCTAGAAGATCATCCACTAATTGTGAATGCAAAACAAAACGTGAAGCAAGCAGTTCTACATACGTGTAAACATGAAAGTGTATAATGAAATAAAAAGAGCATAATTTCTTGATTTGGTTGATAAAAGCTTGTTTTATTTAAGAGTAATGAGGTTCTTTGATGTCTCACTGTTTTTATAGTGATGATAATGATGCAAAAGTAGAACTAGGCGCTAAAACATTGCAATATACGAAGCATTATTGATTAAAATGTATTTCTAATTATTGTTATTGTTGATGCAGTGGTTATTAATTATTTTAAAGTAACCAATTTGCTATTGCAAGTGGATTTTTGCTGTGGAATATGAGACTATTACTAAATGAATTGAAGCTTCTAAATCTAATGTTTAAATTTACCGCTGATGTATTCTGAGGCATATTTTGCTAATGAACTTGTTTTTAATGCCAGAATGGATTGCGTGGACCACACTAGGAGTTTGTTCATATGTTTCATGAGGAACATTGCTCCGTGAAGCTTGCTTTAGTGATATATGAAATATATATTTGGAATGCTATTCTTTATTACTGCAATTTTAATCTCATTTTTTGGCAATGATTTTGCGTGCACTACAATGATTTTACTCTAATTGTGGGATTCTTTCCGAAACCTTTTCAAAAATATACATTTTCAGAAAGCATTTTTTCTTCGAAAATACAATTTAACATGTATATGTACTGTATTTTAATAGAAAAGAAAATTGTTTTACAACCAATGGAATATTGAAGACATCAATTTTAATTGATTGTTTATCCACAGAGTAACACATGTTTACCATTTTAGTAATTTCAAAATGCAAATGTACATTATCAATTGAAATCTATGAAAGGATCAATAAATATCTGATACATTAAAATTGACTTGTGGTATATATGTCATTGCGTCACTGATTTTGTTCATAATTGAACAAAAATATGTAGTTACGATAAAATAGTAATTTTTCTGAACAAGCAATTGAAATTCATGCCTATTCTGAATGTCATGTTGCTTTCTTCATTTTTATAAGTGAGCGTCAATAAAGTAGAATTAATCATACTGTTTTCAATGAATTGATATTAATGGATCTGTCAATTAATCTCTTTCTGCTGTAAAATGAAATATTAACATATTACATATTAAAAACGAAACAATTGTGTTCTCAAAAAACATGAATTTTCTAAATAAAACAGTCCGGTTATAATATTAATTATAATTGAATTTAAATAAAGAGTTATTTAGAAAAAAGGTGCGAACCTATTTTCAATAATTAAGAATTTTAGTTTACCCATAAGATCAAGGTCGTTGACTTGTAGTTCTTGGAGATGGAAATTATGTTCTCCCCGCATCACCATTTGAAGAGTTCTCGGTCTACGGTGCATCCGGCGAGATGCCCTCGGAGACCAGTCGCCTCCCTCCCCTCGTTCTTCACCCATTCCTCTGACTATACCACTATCCATGTCAACTCCCGACACTCCAGAATCTTCAGTAACAGAACCTAGCGGTAAATAGAATGAAACTTTTAGCAATATTGGATATGAAAAGATGCTTCGTAAAAAATTTAAGTGGCCAAAAATTGAGAAGCGTATGGAACTCTCGGTGTGTAACTACGATAAATTTTTAAAAACACAGACATATTTTGTCAACTTTGTCATTTTAAAAGATGAAAAAAGGCTTTTAACAATTTGGATTATCGAGATTTTGTACACTTCCATGCATTTCGTGGCAAATTACTTATTAACAATAGAGTTCACTTTAAGAATAAATCTGGTATTTATAAATTACAATGCAGTGATTGCCAACATTTCTATGTGGGTAAAACCACACGTACATTAGATATAAGGGTATCAGAACATTTAGCTGCCTTTAAATTAAAAAAGAAACTTTGACATTTTACTAAATAAGGATTAAGGCGATTCCCGAAATGTTAACTCAGGTATCAGTGTGGCTCTCAGATGTATAATATTTTACCTTGTAAATAATATTTGTCGTATTTGTATCTTCTATATAAACGTTAGACACTGTTTACTGTCTGTCAGTTCAAGTCCATTCGTGTGCTCGAATGCCTGAAGATGCCGAAAGGTGAAACCCGGGTCGTTAGTGACAAAATGCATGGAAGTGTACAAAATCTCAATAATCCAAATTTGATATTGAAATTCCATCAAGCACCCTCAGTTGATGTCTTAAATTATAGCTTTTAACAATGTTTAAAACTGTAAGAAATTTAAAAATTTGCTACTTATGATCCAAACTGTGTTATCTTAGAGCAGTACCCAGAAGCCCCACCATTTGTTGGGCTTTATTGAGTTCTTTTGGCAGTTCGATGTTTAATAATTTCAGCTCCCCAGCATTCTTTTTATGTTGAAACATTAATTTTATAACATATATTTTGTTGAAAGTACCAATAAAGTACCTCTTGCAAGTAAGACTCTCTCAACTCATTTCATTCACTGATTAAAATTGTGAATTATATTAAAACTGTAGCTTGTATATTTAATGAAATGTGTAAAGAAATATGAATTCAGTTTGTTCCCTTATTAAAACATCCTTTTTCAAATCTATCGGAGTCACAACTCTGAAAAGATTTGGGAGTCTGTGATCTATATATTTACTTTTTTATTGCTTTGGACGGTAGGGACAGTAGGGACCCAGGGCCTACTCAGTTAAAATGGTCCTGGGTAGGAGAAAAAGCCATAGAAATTCTTGATATTGCCAGTAATTTCCAGACGGGGATTTGAACTGAAGATTTTAGAATGGAAACACAGTACACATTTAAGGCACAGGCAAACAGGGCAACACTTACTGAAGAAATATCTTCAAATAATCGTTTGAGAATTACAACAATCCATTTCTGAAGGTGGGACTTGTTGGCAACCACACATGGAACACTGCCATAGATATAATGCTAACATTATAGAGATCTGATGTATTTAATGTCACCTTTTAAAATGAATTCCGGTAGAGTATCACAAATTTTCAAATAATTCGTTTCAAACACTTGGCGACCAATGACTTACTGTTGACCACATTTATTTCATATTAGAAGGCAATTACAAACCAATATGAATATTGATCTACAAGCCGCAGTGGTCAGTATGCCATTTTTGATGACCAAGCGATGACAACGTTTTCATTGTCAGCAGCTTCCCTACTCTTGCACCAAATCATATGATGGATTATCTCATCCATCAACTATATCTTCTGTTGACGTTTAATGCTTTCTATATGTATCGATCAGGCTTTTAATTCGGATGGTGTGAAATAATTCATTCAAATATTTACTAAAAGTAAGGTCTTATAGCCATGCTGTCATATAAATATGGCTATTTTAAGCTGAACCAATTCGGAAACAACTATTACAATATACCTTGATTTATCTGTCTATTTGCAACGCCCGAGGTATGTACAACACTGCACAATCTATGTCTGCATTGTGTGCATCAAACCCATTGAGTGCATTGAGTGAATGTTGACAAGTGACACTGCCAACTGGTACTAATATACTGGTGATAAAATATTTTTTCAATACTGTGATTGCATTATAGGCACGGAATGAGTTAAACCAAGTGAATTTTATTATCTCACATTTCCTGATCCGTTAGTTTCTTTCACAGTCCTTAAGCGTTATACTTGACACCAAGTTTTAGATAAAAAAAATATTTTAAGAAAGAGTTAGAATAACTAACCTTCTTTAGATGATCCATCTGATGATCCGTATATTTTCCTGCTATTATTTGCCACCTGAAACAAGAAAAAAATATTTTTGCTAATCTCATTGATGCATTTTTTTTTCTCCTTGGCAAACCATAAAACCCATTGTTAAATCAAATTTGATACTATCCATCTATATTCTACGAACCCGACCAGGCCATTGTTTGTCCTTCAGGTTTCTGAATATCAATTTGTTTTGCTATCTATTATATGTATACATCGATCGTCCAGTTCATTACTCAGACATCTCCAAATAATCCATATTGAGTTAGTGAGAAAAGCAATATTTAAATAGTCACCATGAATCAAATATTATTGATTTGTACCCGAGTTTTATATATTTTATAATCAGGCGCTTAACAATGGGGTACTTGCCGAGTATAGTCAGTAAAAGGATATTTAGAAATATCATTTTACTGACCCAGAAATATCAACATTTTGTTTAATTCATTGGAAGGTTATCTGCCTTAGCATTTGTTTGGTGGCATTTTTGAAGTCTCTGAATACTAAATCAGATAGAACTCAAAATTTTACATATAGTTGCATATTTAACACAAAATACTTTTTTTTGGAGTTGCCTGACTAATAAACTGGACAATCGACGTGACCAAGGCATCTAAGTCAAAATGCGCTGGCTTCTGTACACAGCTCCCCGTTGAAACTTTGTCTCCATCCCAGCTGTCTGTAAATGAGGACTCAACCAAAATGTTCTGCCTTGTACAATTCTTCATATTATTGTTCTTGC
This sequence comes from Himalopsyche phryganea, assembly GCA_022494535.1. Taxonomy (NCBI): domain Eukaryota; kingdom Metazoa; phylum Arthropoda; class Insecta; order Trichoptera; family Rhyacophilidae; genus Himalopsyche; species Himalopsyche phryganea. The sequence continues at coordinate 6,302,363 of JAGVSL010000002.1, read as the reverse complement.
TAAGTTCAGGTACTTTCAAACATTCTTCTTGAATAAAAAACCCCTACACATTTATTTAGTTGCTTCAACATTTTTTAGTTGACAAAAAAGAGGACACAATAACATTCAATGCATCTAATTCATAAAAAGGCATGTAGGTAAAACAAGGAAACACTTACGTTTTCAAGTAGTCATTTTGAAAAAAATGTTAAAATACATACGACTTATCAAGTGACCTAATATAAAATGCAACAAATAAAGCTAAATTAAACTTATGAATTCAGATTATTAAGAATTGGATACAATAATATATTGTAACAATAAATTAATAATACAATAATTCTGACAGTAAAAATAAACATAAACGTATAACGAAAACATCTGTATAAACATATGTGCACAAATTATTTCAAATTAAATGAAGATCTGGTTTGGCTTATGTGCAAGCAATTTCAACTGATTAAATTGTAGAATATGTAATTGAAAATGTGTTTTTATTATATTGTCTGCCAAATACAGTAAACATTTAGTAATGTTAAATTGCATATTCATTTGGTAGATTTTTAAGAGTAATAAAAACGTGATGTTTCTTTACCATGACTTTTGGTCTGCATCAAAATAGTGAATTAATAAACATACACGGAGTATTTATACATTATGATTGTTAGTTACAGGTGTTTCAGAACTGTTTACGACACTCACGGCGAGAAACAAATATATCGGTCGGCAGTATCATGCATACAAAAGACTTTATGCAACTGATGTTGTATCCTGATTCAACAGACTGCTTCATTGCATGTTACCAAAATAATATAAAAGCCCGTATTACAAAGGACTGTGGTGCATTATCTCATTATGGATGTACTCCAAATGAATAATGGATTCTGTGAGTCAATTGTATAATGGAGTACCTACCTAATTGTACTTTATTGTATTGACAGATATAGGATTGCAGTTTGCAGTGGGTAATGATCTATAAAGTTCAAACTCTTTTTTAATGTAAAACTATTGTTGGTTTATTTAAATTCATTCTTCAGTCTTTTTCAGAAGTGCAACTAAAGTAATAACCTTCCCACACATTCAATCCTAAAATTGGAGTATAGCGAAATCAATAATGTAACCATTAGTAACTGTCCCACTGAAATCCTTTTATCCTTACACTTTCTGAAAAAGAGAGGGTGATCGATTTAACAAGAAGTAGTTCAGAGATGCTCTATCAGGAGTCCATAAGCTCCACATTGCGAGTAGACATGGTTAAAAAATAGTGGAATGAAATAAATAAATCAGGTGCGCGAAGTGGGAATTGTGATTGATGGTACTGTACAACAGTTGGAGTCGTCACAAATCAGCCAACTCCGAATTCTATTCAATTAATTTGTGTATGTGTATGAATATACTAATTTTTCAATTTTTACTCATATAGATTTGTCAATATAATCTCACAAAATAATCCCATTAGTTAGGTTAGGATGCAAAATAAGGACATGGAATTACTCATGGGAGAAAAAATCTGAGAACGATTTTTTATCAGTTTCTCTCTTATTACTCAAGTTCTCGAATTATTTTTAAAGTTATTATGTAAAGATGAAATTTTTTGTGAAAAATAAGGTTTTTATATCATATCTTTTGCAAATTCTATCTCAAAATGACAAATTACATTTATCATTAATGGATATTATTTTAATTAGAAAAATTTACATTCAAGTAAATTCTATATCTGCTACATAGTTTTAGATGGCAAATAGATTTATCGACATGCTCACTGATTAGTCACAAATCATTAAAACTTGCTAGCGCAAATGTTTTATTGCCGTTCAGTTTTTAACACTTTTGACGGTATCGGTTAAGATTAGAAACCCCATTTTTATGCATCAAATGACAAACATTTACATAGATTTGTGATGTGCTGCTTCATTAACTTTTTTAATATACTTAGCAGTTTATTTTAATAGATTAGCTATATGAGGCTTTTAAGCATAGCTTCAGCGTTCTGGAATTAAAATGCTTGAGAAAAACAAATTTAAAAAATTTGATACTGATAATTGATTATAAAATAATTATGTACTGATATCAAAAACAATCTCATTGAGATTTTGATAAATCTTTACTGAATGCTAGCATGTAGCATTGGCTTTTCAAAGGACAGTATGCATGTGTGCATTAAAACAAGACAGCTGTTTAAATGTAAAAGTGAACCAACAAAAATAGACACTCCAGTCTAAGCTATTGAGCAGTGGTATAGAGTTCAAACTGTACAGAGTGAATAATAGTTACTTGGTAGTACAATCTATACAGGTTGCAATATAATAAAGAGAAAAAATTCTTGAAGTAAAAATGACAATGTGGTGACAATCCCATTGTGATCCCACTTATAGCCCTAGATACACAATGGATAATAGGGAGTCTATACTATGAATGTTATTTGTAGTAAAATTAAATTATTACTTTGTTTCCATAATTATAAAAAGAGAAATAGGCTCCAAAATATTCATTATCCAAAAGAACCTATAAAAATATATATACTTAAAAGGAAAAATTGATTTGTTCGGATAAGTAAATCAAATCGGTAAATCAAACAAATATACTTCAACGGACTAGTTGTGATAGTTACTTGAATTGAATGAGTATGCAAACACCAAATACAAAAATTATTGTGCAACAATTTCATAAAACTTAATCAGACTTTTTTTATAGGAGCGTTATGCAAATGTCATATCCAATTAAGAGGTGTTTTTAGTATGACTAAAAGAAAAGTCTAATTAATTGGGAGTGTGGTCATTTTGGTTAATAAATTGAAATAACCAAAGAAAACGAATGAGTATAGGCCTAAAGCAGAGCCTCTCAGAGAAAATGTGGGGTCTGGGACATGCCATTAAGCATTTCATTTAAAACTTCTGAATTATAAAAAAAATTCACAATTTATTAACAATATAAGTAATTAATATGTAAAACCTTTCCATGTTTGCGCATTTTAGCAAATCGCTTATAAATTTATAGTAATCTAAAGTATACGCAATCCAGAAATCTACGTCAGTCTTTTTAGTCACCTTTTCAGTACACAATCAGTGATTCGGGAATCACCTGTTGGTGAATGCTGCACTAAAAGAAACTCTTTACTTAAAGGACTAATAGGCATAGTTTAAAGCTCAATCCCCATGCGAGACCAAGTGTGGCTTAGCTCTAATTAATGAAGTTCAACCTGTAATGCCTCTATCTCAGACAAATATTTGACAAAACTGATTGATTTAAGTTCGAAAAAATCAAACCAAAAGCGTCTCACATAAATCATGTAAAATTTTAAATTAATTTATATGTCTTTGGTGCATTTAATATATGATAAACTTACATATTTAGAAGTTGCACTTTCCTTACTTTTGAACCTATACACAACACTAGTGTAGTTAAAATAAAAAGATATTTAAAAAGATGACAAAAAAAACTGCAGCACATTATGTCGAAGTAAGCCAAAAATAGGTTGCCCTAAAGAAAATTTACTGTTGATAATATGCTGCACAATTTAAAGCCAGAGAAATTAACGACTAGACAGAGAAAGCAGATGTAATCTAACGGGGTGAGAGAAAGAGATAGCGGGGTCATTATGTTGACATTAGCTGATGTAAGAAAGAAGATTCTTAAAGACATAACAAAATCGCTTTTCTGAAATTCCACAAAGTTCTAGAGATGACTAAAAATACCGATGAATAATTGGGTGACATTATTTTGTGAACCTGTTAATTAATTCCATGATGATATGATATGATTTTGGAGGACTCTTGTTGAACTTTCATGAAAGACATTCAATCTAAATAAAATCCATGTCAAAAAATTAGACCGTCTTTACGGGAATATAAAACACAATTTGTTTCATCGACTGAGGGTTCTTGATGGAATTTCAATATCAAATTTGAATTATTAAGATTTTGTACATTTCCATGTATTTTGTCACTAATGACACGGGTTTCGCCTTTCGTCATCTTCAGGTTTCTTCTTCATCTTATGGTTTAATATCAGTTGTTTTAAAAATAAAGTGACTCCCAAGTTCACATCGGGAAATGTTGAAATTATCAATGGTTCGAGGCCAGCAGTGAAAGCTTTGCAAAAAGCTAAAGCAGCGTTTTCTGAAAGCGGAAACAGATCAGTGGTACTTAACTCACATTCGTGTGCTCGAATGCCTGGAGATGCTGAAAGCCCGGGTCGTTAGTGACAAAATACATGAAAATGTACAAAATCTCAATAATCAAAATTTGACAATTTGTTTCTTTTTTATGAGATTGTTTGTCTGCTAAGTGGACGTCAATGGTACTACTATTTGGATAGAGATGTTTTTAGGTATTTTGAGTTATGAATGGGATCTGGTCAGAAAAAGTCCAAAGTTCGATATGCTAAAAAGATCCAATTTACATTCGGTCTAGTTATTTTATTTACATTATTTCCCTTTTGTTTAACAAACAAAATATATCAAAATGTCAAATTTTCTACAATAAAAGAACCAACTCCAAAGTATCTGTTATGCATAACAAGTGGTTGATTGTTAAGTTGCAGTTTGTTTTTTTAACAAAAATAAAGGTTTATTATCTATTGCCAGCGTATGTACATTTACGCAGCCTTTGTGTCTTATAATATCATTATTCAAACATATTGTTCACAAAGGTGACTTGATAAAGTAAAATATTTCGTTATAATCCGTAATTATTCATAGAGTATTCAAAACATAAAAATGTTTATTTGCACTTGGTTGTCTTATGATAAATACATTATTGATGGCTTTCATATTGAAAGGAATTATGCTAAAGGGAACCAACTGACAGTCTGGAGATGCTTCTTAAAGGGGTGAAACGCATCATGTTAGTGATAAAACAAGTGGAATAACTTAGTTACTATCCTCAAAGTTACGGCTGAATCCATAGAAAACAGAGAACAAACAGTTGGTTCCTTTATGCAAAACGGTTGCAACTGCTGTCTGTATGTAAATTGTCATAAAATAAAAAGGAACCAACTGAATAATGAATATCTTAAAATCTATGGATTTTTTCTGTATTTTTCAAGTAGTAATAGAGTTCTATTAATAATAGCCATAATGTTAAAAAGTTTTCATGTTCACAAAACTAATCAAAAGTATTTAAACATATGTAAACTTTGAAGCTTAATATCTCCATTTGGCAAATTTGTAGTTGGTTCCCTTTTGTTTATCTCTATCCATTTGAAGAGTCGTGACTCAGTGTGATACCTCACATAATCAAGAACATGGATAACTCTGTCTCATATTGGCATCTTATAGGCCGAATGACACCCTACCACCTGATCCTAAAAACGTGGTGTTCCGAAAGTGATTGGCTAACTACTTGTCCTGTCCTAGCCCTATTTTTCTATCCGTACTCTCTCTAAAAATGAGAGATTGAACGACTTGGTAAAAAGCAGTTCTCGTAGAAACGTGTGTATATGGAAGTGAACAGAGTTGTCAATTCAATCATCAGTTATTTTTGAAAAAGAATCTCATACCTGTTTAGCGGACTTCGTATCAAATAGTTTAACGGCTGGATATTGCGCTTTTGGCATTTGATAATTCTGCACCGCATACTTTGGTCCCAGGCCTGCAACTCTGTAACCGGCTGCATCATAGTTCCCGGCGTTGGTAGGATAAGCTCTACTGGCAGAAACACTTCTAGGGTATCCGGCGTTCGTGTGGCTGGTAACTCTGTTAGGTATAGCTGGGCTCTTACTTCTTAAGCCTCCGTTGTTGCAGAGGACTGGGTACTGTTTTGCGGAATATGTTAGAATTACTGTTTGGGTTTGACGAGGGACTGCGTTGATTTTGGTTAAGCCTGTTCCTCCTACTTGCATTGGTATCAGGCCTGCTGGTATACCATTGGAAGGTTTCGTACCATGTTTTTCTACAAATTTAGAGAAATTAAATTTTAAAAATACATTTCATTATTTTTATAAGAGTAGTCATTCAAAACCTGACATGAAGATTACAACGACAAATCTTATGAATACAGTGGAAACCCACTAATTGTAGATAATCCACAATTTGTGGTTCAATAAAGATTCGTTTTAAGTATTCAACTAAAATTAATAACCCTTTTATTCCACTTATCGTATAATTATTTATGACATAATATATGACAAATGTTTTAACTCTTTGAAAAGCATTTCAGTTTTCTTAGAGGGAAAGCATTCTTAATTGAATTTCATTAAAATTGTGATATGATCGTAACGGTTTAAAAAAAACCCACATAACGTAGCCGAAAAATATTTTTTATATTCGTCAAAAATATGACACTAGCGTAATATATTATTTCTCTTTATAACAATCAGTGGGATTTAAAGATCCAAGACCTTGACAAATCATCGGATTGGTACAGACAATCCGTATCAAATGAAGAACTTCAAGAGTTGATGGAACGACTGACTGTTTCATACTTTTTATCCATTTGACTTAATATAGTTTTCGGTTTAATAACTCTTCCAATATTTTGATCTCACCATTTGTGTAATTATTGTTCTTCGGGTCATGGTCTCTGTAATTAGCTGACAAAGCTTGTTCAGCAGACATATTTATATCAGCCACCTTAGCCGTCTTTGGAATTGATGTCTGGCGGAAACCAAATCTGAAATAAAAAAGTTTACACTTGTTGAATTGTATAACATTAAATAACAATAAATATTGGTAGCATTTTTAAAGGTTACTTATTTGGGAGATTGGACATCTCAGATCCCTGACAGTGTAATGCAGCGTTTCTTAACCTTTTTGAGCCTCGACCCAAATTGTAGTTTTGGTTTCATGACCGGAGGGAGGTAATACGAGTAAAATAAAACATGCAATTTTTTTAATTTTATTTAAATAACAGAATGTATTTACAGGATTGGTCTTATTGATAGCACCATGAATTTGTATAGATTTTGAGAGTTTATCAAATCTTGTATGGACATCTGGTACTGCAGATAATACTCATCGAATACTTGACTTGTGGTTCTCTCAATTTGTAAGTTGTCATATAGAATATGTGGAGTGTTGTTGAAAATATTTCGTGACACACTAAATATGTCATCAACTTCAATTTTAGGCCCTTATCAATAGGTTAATAACCACTGCCATAATCTATAATATTATCACGTTTTCCTTATATTATAAATTTTACCTTCAACATTATGTTATTTGAGATTAATAATCATTTAAGCAAAGAAAGTTAGTTTGTAGCATTAGTTATAAAATGGCAGTGCCCAACTAACCAAACATTTTCAATACGTTTCAAGATTCAAGAACATTGTATTTTATAATTTTTAATCTTATTACCAAAATTCCATTGGACAAAAAGCAATAAAAGTTTCATTATTGATGTGAAACAATTGAATCTGGTGGACATTGCCATGTTATTTCTGTTTTAAATTACTTGTTTAAATTTTTGTTTTGTCTGCAATGAACGGAATTGCAAATGAATTATACCTGTTTGTTCGCAAAGGGAGTCCTGCAGTTTCCTTGCGTGGTCTCGCCAACGGTGTTGATCGACCAGACATTACGGGACTTCCTGTGTATAATTCTTCCGTTGAACCTGAAAAGAAATGAAAAATTGTTTATCAATAGACACAAATATAAATAATACAATTACTATATGTGTAATGAAAATACTGTGATGGATGTTCACTAGATAGGCGCTGAGTTTGTATATTATAGATTACAAATCTTTAACTGATATTTTAAATAAATTACGGTAACTTAATTATAAATTCCATTTATATTTATGTGTTGATTTTTTAACGGTACCTATATACCTAGTTAGACCACAAGTTGAGATATGGCACAAGTTGATTCCAAACGATTATTTTTTGAAACTATACGTCTTGGCTTCTTTACCAATTTGAAAATAGGGTGTAAGGGTGTAGGGAAATTATTTACGATCAGTCCTTATAAAAACTACAACCAATGAATTATTTAAACAAATGTTGCACTATAGGCTGGGGCATCCATTTTTGTGCCAAAAATGCTTTTCGTGAAAATGCGACTACAGTTAAAATCTGAACGACGAATAATAGAAAATATATTGAAGTTATATATATAAGTAATTTTTTTTATAATAAAACTATTTTACATGCTAAAATGAAGCTCCAAAGACAAGCGTCAGCAAGAAATACAAATAAGACATTCTCAGAGCACTGAATTCAATTAAGATTATCTCTAAAATTATCCACTTTACATTAATTTTGTGGACACCAAAATTAACTGTATTTTATGTGCTTTACAAAATATATAAATTAATATCATTTAAATACACAGTTTTTCTCACTTTTTGAAAGAACTGCATTTATGTTTGATTATTATAAACTTATATTTCGACTGGAGTTTTGAGCGGCATGAGGACAATCAATAGGAAATATATTCATTATTAACGGCAATGAAAAACATCCTGCTATTTTTCCTGTTTTTTGCACTTTTTGAGTAATTCCTGTTTAAATACTGACTTGGCGCGGTACTACAGTAGAGGCGAATCACTTGTTTCCATAATAGTATGTTATCAATTGCGTTTAAATGACAGTAAAAGGGATTATTTTAAAACAATTCGTGGTTTTAGATCTGAACTACACTTTTTTTATTATTTTGAAAGGTGATTTTTCAATTTTCTATCGCCTGACCACACTGCGCACTGCAATCAGTCAACAAGTGAAAATGAATTTAAATATTTTTGGATGCATATTATTGTTACACGATACAATGCTTTGCACTTAAGTTTTAAAGTAAACAATTTCATAATATGGCGAAATATTTCACCGTGCGATATTATTACTCGATTTTGTTTAAATTTCACAAAGAAATGTCTGCTAAAACAAAATAAGTTGTGATTTTGAATAACAAGTAACGACGTCATTATTGCCTTCTTTTGTTTAACAAAATGAATACCACTAATGAAAACATGAATCATCTACCGACAAAGTATTTATTTTTCACGCAGAAAGCATCTTAAGGCGTACTGTGCTGTATTACTTATCGGTCAACTGTCAGAAGATGTCTAGAAATTTGCAACAAAGATTACACAAATATTCGATTGCAACATATTTTTTAAATTATCTAAGGTACTGAACTTTGTATCTACCACCACTCGCTACAGCTTCACACTCTTCTATATAACAGGGTGAATTCAGTAGCATAACTATACTATGCGTGTTTGATACTTAATAATTATAGAAATCAGTTACTTATATAACGACTTTAAGAAAGCATTCCCCGACATTATTTTAAAATTTTGATGATGAGGCTTCAATGTGCATTAAATATAAAAGACATTGTCAAACAATAGGTATATAAATATTATGTTTATCGCATACTATGTCAATTTTTTAAACTATTTTTTTTATGTATTTTTATGTAAAACATTCTTTTAGTGACTTTAATTTATAAATTACTATTTTTTTTTGAGTTAGTGCACTGTTTGGTTAATTATAAACATAATTATGCATAAAAATGTAATAATTGTATGTTTGTCAGAATCGTCACTTTTTAATGTTTTTCTGCCGATAATTATAATATATTTTGGGTGTTTATTTAAAAGATATATTCTTCACATATATATATTATGTACACTCGAAATTTTAGAATCCTAGTTCTCATAGAAAAAAAGTTACAGATTTTTGGCATAAAAATCAGTGTTTCAGCCCATAGTGGGGGGTCGAATAAAATATTTTATAGGGTTCATAGTATTAAACTTGATTGTATAAATGTTTATAGTATTGTTGGATATTAAAAATAATGTCCACTATCATGCAAGTAAGATACTCTACCTCCATTACCGTTCTTGTCGAGCTTATCCTTGCCATCTGTGACGTCTGCGGGGTCTGGCGTCCGGTTCTTGCCACTCTTCTTCTTGCCGAAGCCGAAAGACATCGCGGCACTGCGTCCGCCGCGGCCTCCACCTCCTCCGCCACCCGATTTCTTACGCGCCCCCTTCGAGTCTGATTGGCCCTGGAACAACAGAAAAGAAAATTATTGTACTTGAAATGCAGTCGAATTTTTTTATATTAATATTTCGATTAAGCGGCAATCCAGGGTGAGAATTCTCCTGGTAATATCATCCTAAGTCTATGTATTAAGAAACTTTATCGATTTCATTACATCCCTACAGCTCATCTGCCTGAAGTGCGGCATGGACCTGAACCGGAAGAAGAAAGAAGAAGATGACCACCCCGATTCCGAAAAGAGAACTTCCAAACCATCTGGGACATTGATCGTTCAACCTCCTCTCTAGGATAAAAAACAAAAAACTAAAGAGGCCAAAAGAATATCAGTGTTACACAAAAGTGTAGCACAAATATTTGCAAAACAAATCCAAAAAATAAAAAAATATGACAACATATATATTTAAAAATATAATATATATAAACTCAAATCCTTACGATGTACAGCTCGAGGTTATTGTATTGACGATCAATGTTACCACTATCAAGACTTCATCGCTTCACACAAACCTAAGACATTCACACAAATTTTCCAACAGATAAAAGGAGAAATAGGGCTTAGCCCGGGTATCCCACTATATGGTGTACACATTAATCATTCATCACAATACGTTATCATGCGAAAAGTGTGGTCGTGGCATTCCGAAGAATGAATATATTACACCGAATGTGAAGAGTAAACGAGAATATCGCTCGATACTAACCAAAAGATCCAATATCCTAGTCATGTTTTTTTACAAGCCAACGTCAAATTGATGATGACAATCGGTGCTGAGATCCTTGGTAAGGAATATGAACATTACTGTAGGATTTATTGAATGCAAACGGCTGCAAGTAATACAGATGACGACTATTGTGTCATCAAGTTTTTCTTATATGTTATGAATCTGACAGTGATCAACACATCCAGTTCCAATGGTGACAGTTCCCAGTTCGTACGATCCAGGGTTGTAAATTTGTTTATTAATACAATTCATTAATATAATATGAATTCGTATACAAAAGTAAGCGATGATCGCTTCATATCCCACTCATTCGTTAAAAGTGAACTGTAGAGTGTTAGACCAAAAATGAGTCTCTTTTAACCATATCATTACCCCATCATTGAATAAAATATGGTATGTAAAATGAACAGTGATAATAAATAAAAAAAAAAAATGAATTAGCCACATTTATGACAGCCATGTCAAATAATGAACACCTATTACAAAAACACACAATCTTATATTGCGTAGAAACAAACGTATATTTCTATCCAATTTCCTTATACAAAAGGTAAATAATCCGCTCTACATTTACCTTAACACACCTTAAGGGTCAATGTTGGTTAATTGGCTAAGGTTTGTTCGGGTTGTTTCAGCTTCATTGGGCAACATAATAAAGCTACTTGACTTGCAAGTCAGAGAGAATCCATTCAAAAGGTAATCCCCGATGAGTAACGCACAATTGCTGTTGTTTTACATTGCGTGTTTCAATTTTGAGGTGGAGAGGTTAAATAGAAATTGTACCTATATTCTGAACTGCGTAAATCAAAAAATCAATTTGTAGCGAGGAAAAGTGACTTAAAAATTAAATTCTATTATCTGTTATTGTTGGTTATTGGAAAATTTCAAAAGAATACAATTTATGATAAACGAGGAAAATAAATTACACCCAATTAAATGGACGTTTCAACGTATTTAATTAACGGATATTATTTTACCCAATTGTTAAAAAATATTTTTAATTTAACTGGATATGCAAATCGCAATATTCTTTTCATACAAAACATTGTTTTACTGTAGAATTTTTCACACGATCGAATTTAGGATATAATTAGATTTTAATGAGGCTGTTACAAAACTTATAAACAAGTCTTCCGTTGATTTAATTATTATGAGTGAGTTAGCAAAGGCAATTCAACCTGACTTAATTAACACTTATGAATGTAAAGATTGTTTTGTTTTATATCTTTAATTTGAATGATTTTGTTATTCAAGTAATGAAAATGTCTCATGATACTGCAAAATACAGTGTTAACGTAATTTACAATATTAAATTTCTCCTTCGTTATGACAAAACACATCATGTCGGATGTACCAGTTTTGAGTAAATCGATGTTGAATATATAAACAATTAAATATTTTTTTAAAAGTGGATTAGTGTGTTTTGACAGAACAAATAAAATAAAAAAAGGATTTACGGTATACATAGCTCGAAATAAACAAAACCAGATTTGGGTCTTGGCTAGTAGCTGTAATACTGCCGGCACAAGAAAGAAAGCAGCTAACTACCCAATGAAATTTCTTAGCAATGAAACGTAAACGTAGAAATGATTTTTTAACGTTTTATTGATTATAATTATTCATTTTCATGATTAAATCGATCAAATTCGGAAACACCGAGAGCACGGTTTACGTTTCATTGCTTATAATATGCGTTTTTACTTATGACGGTACGATATACATCGGAACCCCCGATTACGCTACCCCGAATAACACGCCGAATAGAAATATTCGCTGCAAATCCTCCAATTGCGCGGTCGCATTCCATTGTCGTTGCTGTACACACAGTAACTAAATATTTCGTCGACATGTATATTCTTTTTATTTATTCTTAGTTTTGGCAGTTTTGAATTTTTCGCGAAAAAAAACGTAATCCTTCATTTTGAACGAGATTCACTCCCCTAAAAACGCGGTCCTAACTTCCGTGTAAATAGGGGTTTTACTGTATGAGTATCGCCCAAGTACCCCATTATAGTATTATTAATTGAACCATATTTTCATATAAAGATGCATCTGAACGTGGGGATGAAAAAAATAACCAAGTAACATGCATGTTTATATTTCACCCAATTACGAAGGTCAATTTTATTGTAAAGGTAAACTTCTATATTATACATTCGCACATTGTGTAGTATTTTTTTATGGAATGTAATTATCATGCTCAATATGTATCGAGCACGCAATATTATAAAAAATTACTCACGCGCTTAGACATAATAATGAGTTGTAAGATTTTGGAGATAGAGGTGTGTGCATAAATATTTTCATTTACATTCTAATAATTGTGCTCGTTTTTCTGTGGACCTTATTAGACGAATGATATATATTTTGTCCTACGTTTTCCAGTTAACGGATGGATAATACTCTGGAGATTCACCATTTGGTTCCGGATTCGTATCTGTGGTGTTGATTATATAATATACTAGCGAGTATCCGGCATGCGTTGCAATGCAATTCTAAGAAAGAAAGTGTTTGTGATTTAATTCTGTTTATTTAAATGCTTTTGGATACACTTTGTTCCATCTTGTGCGTAATCGAATACATCAGAAGGTTTTCCGAGATGTCACTGTTTATACGTGTTTGATTCTTTTTTTAGATTTTTTTTTCAGAAACTGGTGTGCGCACAACAACTCACCAAAGTTTCATCGAAATCGGATGAATGGTGTAGGAACGCATAAGGGACAAACAAACTAACATTCATTTTTATATATATGGATATGTCTCATTTGATTTTTCATTTCGAATAACCTTGATTATAGAAAACAATCGAATTAATTATAGGTAAAAACAAATGCTCAAATATTAAAAATAAAAACAATTGAACATCGATTATGTGATTCAAATAATATTTATGTATCTTTCGTATTTATGGTTTTTAATTATGATAAATTCAAATATGTTCCATTTGACAAATGAGTGACGATTTGACAGCTAAGTAAAATTCTATTCTTACATATTAATTGATATTAAATAGTCTCCTATTTCATGGTTTAACTACTTCCATAAGAAGTGAAACCGGACAGTTAATAGTTATATGAGTGTAATGTTTTATTCACTATTATGTAAACATTGTAAACAGATAGTCGTGAATAGCCATAATTTGATGAAAAAACATTATATCGTATTTTACAGCTGGCAACTAACAATGCGAAATGAATGCTTCATTACCCAATGTGCAATAGTGCAAATCTCCGCAATTTAAAGAATTATAGGGAAATATATTTTCTTTCAGAGAAATAGCAGAAAAAAGTATGTTTAACACAATTAATATAAAAAATGCATTTCCTGTAAGTATTGCATTGTATCACGTTAGTCAGAATCTGTAGTCAAGTGGAAAAAACTCTGCTTAGTAGGTAAAAGTTTCGGTTTCGATCCACATGCCAAGCACAACGTTGTTTTTTATCAATTTCAAATGGTATTCGAGATCTGGGGAATGGTGATACATTATTGAGGTAGTATATTACGCATTAAATTTTTGTGTGGGTGAGAAAGAGGGATATTGTTCTGATGACATGATTCGGTCACCAGATCATTACGTCACAGCCTCTTATATCGTGGTTATGTCTCATTGGGTTAAAGTACCTTTTATATCTTTTTTGTTTATACGATATAATAAATTACGGTTTGGTGTGTTTGAAAATTATGTGACAATATTCAAATTCAATACAAAATATTTTTATGACGCTGTTTGTATTAAAGTCAACAGTCGGAAATGAGGATCATATGTATTGCATTCAAGGTCATATTTTACAAAAATATGTAAAATGCATTAATTTTCAGTTTTCACTGAATAAAAATTTTGAAAAATATTGGTTTATAACGGAAGTAGGGCTTTTTGAATGAACCATTTTTTTTATTTACCAAATATTGTTAATACTTTTAAAAATATCTAATAAAAATTTCAGATGAATGAATGCGGTTTTACGACACAAAAAGACCTCTGATCAAGAACACATACATTACATTCTATATTTCATTTCCACGGATGCAGTATAATTTTTCAAGCAGACCGTTTACAATGCGTAGAAAAATATTATTCTTTTTTGAATTACTACTATTGTATTGCATTTCGAAATAATAATAGATATATCATCGGAATTTCCCGTTCCTACTCGTGCATTTGGTACAAAAATGGCGGAAAATTGCTGCAGCGTAACCGCAAATAATGGCATATAATTTCATAAAGATGATGCGAAAGCAGTCACCGATTGTGCGAAGGCTAATATTACATCCCGAGGTACGCATGCAAAACCGCAGAACTGATTATTTTTTTTATATTATCGTTGATTATGGAACACCTGTTATCTCCAATGTGGTTTGAGTATTTTTTAAATAGAAAAAGCTTAAATTTTGGCAGTGTTTTTTATGGATATAAGATTTATTTTTCACTTAAATGTAAGGCAAAAGAGAAAATTTTATTTAAATTTAAGCAATTCCAGATCAATTTTGTTCCAGTTCGTATTTGAAAAAATATTTTTGTTTTTATGTGAACAGGACATTTCCAGATTGATCATCAACACTTGTCTTTCAGAATTAAACACGAAAAGTCTTCGGTGTTTGCGTTTTCCTGCCTTTACGTTTGACTTTTGCTGCCCTATTCGAGTCAAACATGTTTTGAATATGACACAATAATTAAACCAAGGACGCTCGAGTACAACGTTGATTTAATTATTGTTTAATAAAATGCCTTCTTTTTTGTTTTTTCCATGTCCGCTCCCAACGTGAAGCATATGGTCACCTAATGTAGGTATCTAAACAGAATTTTTCTATGAGAACTTCTTGTTACTCAGTTGCTCAACTTCTCTTTTATCGAAGAGAGTAGGGATAGAAGGATAGTGTTAGGACAGGATTACTGATTAGCTAATCGCTCTCGCTACGTCCCGTGAGGATCGGATGGGTGGGAGTGAGTTTTAGATGTCACAAACACGCAGACTGCGAACAGAAATCCATAAATCGATTGAAAGATCAACTTATGAAACTGTCGGCGTCCGTGGCGCAGTTGGTAACGTCGTTGACTACGTTTAGGGACGTCTCGGGTTTAATTCTTTTTTACATTAACTTAAAAGCTTTATATCACAGAAAAAGTTTACAATAAAATTTGAAACACTTTATTTTACTATAGTTTTCGTCCCTCTCATTTAAATTCCCTAATGGAACCCGCTCACGAAATTTTATTGTAGTATAATTAATACTATCAAATGAAGGAGCTTGATGTAACTTCAATATCATATTTGAATCGTTCAAATGTTGCAAGCTTCCATAATACAGTTTTTCAATAACGACTGGTGTTTCACCTATCGGACTCGTCAAGTGACGTCAACCATCTGCATAAAATATCTGTAAATGCTGAAAGGCGAAACCCAGGCTGTAGGTTTCAATATATGTGAAATCGTACAAAACTTGAACGACTTAAATGTGCTATTGTAGTACCGGAAACTCGTCTTATAGTTTTAATAATATTATAGAACATGGAAATAAAAATAATATTAGGTTGGTTTGACAATGAAGAGATGTGCCAGATTAGGATTGCCTATCATACATTCGCGAAGAAAATAAATTGCAAGACAACGGTGTAATAAATGCCCACGCAGAAATAAACGATATTGGACAGTGATGGAGAACTGGATAGAAAATTTGATTCATCTATATTCTATATCGACTGTAGAAAAGCAAAAGTACGTAACACACACCAAAAAATATTGTGTATAACTCACACAAAACGTGGAAATACACTATATTTATATATATAATATATCCACTGTAGAAAGGCAAAAGGACGTAACCCTCCGTCTTTTTTTTTCGATGATCACAATGTATACAATGTATACACGTTTTGTGTGAGCTATATTTGTGTGAGTTATACAATATTTTTGTGTCTGAGTTACGTCTTTTTGCCTTTCCAAAGTCGATCTGTATTTTTGTTTTATAGAATTTATTATACGTTGATATTGATAACGTTTTAAATCTAAAACATATTAAAAGAAGAACTTACTCGAATTGCGCAACAAGTGACTAAAGCAACATTGAGTAAAGATGGCATTTTTTACTAAAACTGAATGTAAAAGAAAAGATGTTTTTGTTGAAACTTGTTAAAATTTGATTCGGATAATCTTTGTAAAGATTAATATGAAGTTTACTATTTTATTTTAAAGACGGGTAATTAGTTATCTCAAACAGAAGATTATATAAAATATATTCCAGACTCATTGCACAATTTATGTCTCAAACGTTAAAAGTTTGTTTTCACTGACTCAGCATTTCTACAATTGTACATCATCTCGATAGAAATCGTTGAGGCCTTTGTATAAATACCATAAACATAGATACAATCCAAGAGACTATGTTTACTTGCAAGATATTCCTTACAGCATATGAAATAACTGTTTCTTGTGCGAAAACTAACAATAAATCGTACATACATGAAAGAATATATAGCTAAATTGTAAAGGTTATGTGTAGATAATTGTAATTATGAATAGTAAGTCAAAAAAATACCCCAATCTGTTTTGTATTATTGTACATAATTATAAAATATTTTGATGAGCTGTGTTTACATATTTAAGTGAGAAATATTTCAGCATTCACGTTCAACATTATTGTATTATTCACGTCAAATATTAATATAAATATATTTTTTATAATTACTTTCTTAAACATAATGATTCATTAGAGTAGTCAAATTTTTTACTACTATAGTGTACATATTTTCACAACTGTTTTAAGCCAACGTTTAGAATTTTGATTTGACGTTTTTCATGGAAGAAAATACACTATTGATAGCATATATTGTACTATTAACGTTTTCTAATTAAATTAATCCACGGAAACATTTTGTTTTCATTAAAATATAATGTAACCCCTTAAATATGTTTAAAGTAGTAGCACGGAATAAAATTGAACCCCAGGGAATAAATTCCCTTGTGTCAAGGTAACCCTTAATTTTCCCACGCAGGACTCCAACATTCCAAAAACTGAATATTTAGGAAACGTTGCTTTTATCTAAATGAAATATTTAGCCGAGCAGTCGTCTCATGTTTCATGTAAAAGTATTTTAAAACAAAACGTATTATTGTTAGCTCAGTAGCTGGTTTCCAATTTAATATTTTGAAGTGAAACAAACGAATGCCCGTGGGAAATACTTTTCAAATTACAATCATGACTTGGGATATGGGTAGGTAGGTAATGTTGGCTGACTACCGAACCGAAAATCCTAAAAAGGAGATTGCTTGTATACATTTTTTCAATCAAGTAAAAACCACTTTTCGATTTCTTATTTGGGAATATCGACGAACATTTATGGTAAGTATTACAAAAACATTTTTTTATATCGATAAAGTGTAAGTGAAGGTATTAGAAAGACAATTCTAAGCAGAAATAGATGAGGGCATTTAAAATCGAGAGGGGCTTTTTGTATGAATGATATTTTTATTTTTCATATTAAAAAAAAGGCATTACAGCTGACAGCCAATCCGTTAAATATTAAGAAAATCGGAAAATAATACGGATAAGTATAAATCACAAACTTAAATTGAAAAAAATTGAAATTGACCTTGCTGGTACTTCAACCAAGACCCACATGATCGTTAGGATAAAGCTCTTACCACCAGACCACAAACGCCAACATTTGGTGATGCTTCTGAAATCCAAGTCGGCGATTGCGCATTACGTTAGTGCAATCAGTATATGCTTTAAACTTGTAAGATGTGCGCGTTCATTTCTTTGAGTAATTGTATGCGAGTTCTTCTGGATTAAAATAATTAATCCTTACTTCAACAAATCTTTTCCTTTAAATAAATAATAACAATAGTTTAATTTTGTAACCAGAATGAGATAATAAAGAAATTCTTTTGACTTCAAAATATATTTCAGAATACATGTTTTCACGTTCAAAGATTTATACTGCATTAACATTTTATTTAAATATACTTGCTAAGCAAGGGTAAAAAGGACGATTGTTGCTACGGCATAACATCCCCCGTTACAGACGTTACCAGACTGAAGAGATAAGTGATTCTGAGTTTTTATTAAAAGACGATGATACATTCGCTGGAAAAACAAAAAGAAAACAATTTCATTACATATTGGAAAACAGAAACGTTATTCTTCCGTAGATGAAAATTTAAAAGCGTTTCTTCTTTAACTTACAGCAGCGATAAAATCGCTCGCGTACGCAATTTTTTGGCAATACAAATTGAAATGTTTATACATGTAACTACTATTTTCAAACGTGCACACATAAATAGGGGAAATTTTTTTACATAATCGATGTTCCTGTTGAGTAAAAGTATATCAGTGGCAAAATACCGCATGTGACCCTACGTGAATTTATTTGCAGCTCCCAAAGGCCAGCCTGGGATACTTTTCTTTTAAAATTATAATAGGTTCCATTGAATTTTTCTCGATACTAGTGTATTTGTAAACCAGCAGAGCCAATCTGCAATAAATGATACATCATTTCAAAAATCGAATTGATTTTTTACTATTATATATGAATCCTTGTTCTTTGGGTGCCGGCTTCTATTAAATGATGGTAACCGAATTGAAGTACATCTCTCTATCTTAGCCAGTCGTATTATTAGATATTGAGTCACTTATAGGTTTATTTTAAACACTTTTTCAAAAACAATAAAAATATAAGAATGGGGGACTAGCATATAAATGTTTTCATTCCTTGTGACAATGTTGGTGAATGTGGTTGACCGATTCAGATTTAACTAGATTTGATATGAAAAAAATATTTAATCTACGTTTTTCATTCAATCATGTTGGATTTGTTCAAGTTTGTTGAATTATTTCTGTGGATGGTATACCAGAGCTTCATACTGCTTACTCAGTTGAAAAAAATGCTAAATATGGATTTGACCAATTATTATACCAGACAACACATTAAATGAACGCGGCATTCCGACATGAAAAGATTCCTCACGCTTGATTTAATACTTAACATAATTTTTACAGGATAAAGGTCCATACATCAATTGAAAAACCAACGTGTTAAAATGCAGATTCGGGAATTAAAACGGTTGACGTTCTACTGAGCAGCGCGAAAGAATTAAGCGAGCAACCGACATCAAATAAGTTATGTTGAAAAATCTGTTAACTCTCATTTCCATTTTATTGGCCATTTTGTTTTTGTTGTTTTTAAACAAAATTGAGGACTTTAAAACATATTTAAAGAGTCTGGATGCATGTACAGCAGATAGAGTTTAAAATTTGTAAGAGTTGGGTCGTTACACTGTAGTGTAAAAAAGAAATGTTAAAAATTCCAATAGAGGAATAGCATTGAATATTGCTCGTGGATAAGAATCAGGCGAGGAATCTTTGTATAATACATTGTAAATAACGAAAAAATCCGAGAGCAGAAAATTTAATGGAGAAATGATTGTGAAAAGTATAATATGGTACATTGTAACAGTGAATAAATAGGTAAGTGCGGCAATCATGTTTGAAACAAATTATACGCTTCCGTGGAACCGAATCAATAAAACTTGAGGCGCCCACTTGTCAGCGAATCTTCAATAAGAAATTCTCAAACCATGGTTCAACCAATAATTGTTTTAATAGTTTTCAATGTCGAATCGAAACATGAATTTTGAGATCTAATAGGCGTCGAATGTTGAATAGTAGAATTTGACACGATTCTAATTCCACTGTTCCGAAGGGATCGCTGAAATTTCTAGCGATCCGATTTATAAATTATTATTACGTTTATATTATACATAAACTATGACCGCTCCCAATGTAGAGCCTATGGACTCCTGGCGTTATATCCTAACATAACTTGTTTTGCTTGTTCGAGAACCGATTCTTATTTAGTCACTTAACTTCTCTCTTCGTCGCCAGACTAGCAATGTTCGAAGAATCATTCGAATATCCAAAATACTAGTTTTTTACCATGTCCGCTGCCAGTGTGGAGCAAATAGCCTCCTAATGCAGGTATCTCAACATAAGTTTTTATACGAGAACTGCTAGTTACTCAGTTGCTCAACCTCTATTACTGGAATAGGTTAGCTATCCCTCTCGAAACAAAAATCCATAAACCAATTTATGAAACTGTTTTAATTTATTTTTCAAATCTCAATTTACTTATATTAAATACGTGAAAAAATCCAAATAACGAGATTATTCTTAATAAATAAAACAATTAAGTTGAAATTGTAACTGTAGAATTCGACAATGAGTAGAACTAATTTGGGAAAAGTTTTCGAACATCAAATGTTTAGAGCCATATTGTAAAGAATTCGCCTGCGGCGCCTACATAACCGCACCGGCGCTGCAATTATCAGCATTATAAGAATAGAACTTATCTATTTTAGAGATGGTTGAAATATCGGTAATTTTGTACCAATACTATTTAGATACCAGGTATAGTTAAATTTTAAAAAAAAATCGTAAAATTTAATTTGATTACTTTGTTATTTCACTTGCGACACACCCAAAGAGGCGTAACACGTGTCAGAAAAAGGTAAAACACAATCTGTAATCAAATGCATGGTTATCAATTTTTCGATAGTACTTAAATGAACAATTGCAGAACTTTACGATGCACAAATAGTTTAAATAAATATATATATGATACATCGATTTAACGTTTATTAGAACGGTATGTAAAAGTATCGACACCCTCAACGAACAAAGTAGTAACTCGTTATTGATTATTTTGGAGAAGCGAAAAATTTCTATGAATTTTTAATTATTAGTATATTTAGTTTTAATATATTCATTATTAAACGATAATATTTAATGCTTGTATTTTGCTGCCTTACAAAACAGACCGTACATGAGGTCTTAAGTCTAATATCGATAGTGTTTTTTTTATATCAGTACTGCAATACTTGAATATATCTTTATATTCACTCTTTGATACGTGTGACTGCAATAAACATTTCAAACACATTCTTCGTAAAATTATCTTTAAATGAGATAATAAATAATATTGTGAAATTCTGATATTTCAAGCCATAATACATTGTATAACAAGTGTTACCCCGTGATAGATTCCTAGGCTAATTTAAAGTAATAATTAATATAATCATAAAATAACTGCGCCATTTTTAGTCACAAATTAATTGAAGATTGAATCGTAATGTACATTCGAATCATGATTAAATAAACGTATCCACCTCACCTACCATATTTAAAAAAAGGATTTTATAAATCGACGCAATGTCAGGTTTGTTAAAAAAATCTTACTTAATAAAATTATATTAGGGACAGGAAGTAAAACTAGTCGGATAAAAATTATTCTGTATTTTCAAAATGCTTTCGCTCGTAATTTAATTATTTGTGTTCATGAAAAATTACGGAAAAATTTTGTTTAATGAGCAGTCAGTATTCGTAAGGGTGTTTTCAATACACAAATCGTTTACACACTATTTAGATATTGCATAACACTTAGCTAGAATAAATAAACAAGGGAAAGATATATTAAAACTCAGTCAACTAAATTATCAAAGGAACTGTTAGTCCGCTTTAAATGTTTTATTATATAGTTCGATAATTTTCGATTTGAAGAATATAAAAACATCGTTTCTACTAAATAACTCTCCTTATTTCTGTCAATCACCGCATTAAAACGCACGATATACTAGCCGAGTAGAAGATGTATAACAAACGATAAAAATAAATGTTCGCTCGAGTGGAAACCCATTTAAGTCTTCGATAACTCGATCACGCTGCGAGACGAATCGATTAATCAACGCCAGTGGAGGATGGAACCGGAAGACTCGCTACAAGACCAGGGTTCGTTGTAACACCTTGACATTTCCCTTGGACCGCTAATTCATTATTCTAGTGACTAGTGTAACTAGTGACTGAACTTGGTCCATCACTGATCTATAAATTTATGCGACATAGTGTGGGGCAACTTATACCAGTTAGTGATAAAGACGTATGATTGTTGCGCACATTTTTACACTATACTCGCTCAAAATGTGTAGTATATAAAACATTTATGTTGTATAAAGGAGGCACAATAATTATAAAAAAAAAGATAATGCATTTAACACTACAAATTCAAATGAGTATGTTTATAATATTCTCTGACATATTTTATATTGACATCTGTGATTTTAAAGCCGTATTAGTATTTTTTATATACAGCTTAATTGAAAAAATAGATAGAATTTAGATATTGTACGTTGTGTTTTTTGATTTTCAAACTGACAAAATTATGTCGTATTAATGATATTATCTAATACAGTCATGACAAAAAATGTCTCTTAATACAGAATATATAGAATTCTAATAGAGCATATTAACATAAATTATTTTTACGAGAACAGTTCGTTATTCAATCGATCAAGCTCTTTTTTTTTTGGAGATAATGGAAGGATAGAATGGGGCAAGCAAAGGACTCGCTATCACTCTCCGTATATCCCATTTAAAAAAAAAATGTAAATTGATTTAACATTGAAATTAAAGTGTCATTTCGTCGACACCGCAACCAAATAAAACGAACACTCCACGTAGAACGCAGCGTTGTCCGCACGGCTACATGACCGGTAATGTAATATGTTTATAAAATATCCTTAATAAGTTTATGATTATATGTTGTGTGCAACAATTTAAAATTATGTAAAGGAAGCAACCTTTTCGTTTTGTGCGATGCTGGCTTTAGAGCGAAAAGGTTGCCTAGAGGCGACTTGCGTCACTGCAGGTTTACGGTCGATTGACTTTAGCAGTGGGTAAAATGGTGAAAACTTCGTCTTATTAAACTGGATTAATGGATCGTACTGATAGCTATTAACGACGTAATTCACGTAACGCAAAACATACAATAGCGTTTTTTTTATCGTATATACGCTGTCATGTTTATCGTGCATACACTGTATTTTTTATAGTAAATACACTATATTTTTTTGGATATTTATTGACGATATTTAATTTGGTATAGTGTACACAAGTACACCATGTATTTCTTTTTATGTTATACTCAATAAAACTTTTCACTGCTAATTTTCGTATGTTATCGATAGTTGCGAAGTCTGTATCGAGTTGTATCAAAGAGTATTGTATACCACACTCCCACAACTATTGCCATATTGATATATTGAAAGGTTTCTTTTTAATTTGGAATAAGACTTTATATAATATTTGTAACAACAGACATTGTCAATGCGAAGAATAATTTTTGAATTTATTTCAAGTCTTAATAATATAACATATCGACTGTCAATTGATGTAACCCTTAAAATTGAAATTGTTCAGGAGAGAGTAAAGACTGTGTGAGTAGCGTTATGAATCTTTGAAATGCACTCCTGTACATTCTCATGTTTGCAGATACGGGATTATACGTAGGGATTGTTGATATAATAATGGCTTACATCAAGCAGGGTGGTTCAGAATTATTAAACGTAGAACCAACGTAAAATGATGTTTCCCTTCCAAAAAGAGGTGAATTTATTTTTCTAATTTACATCATTTGGTCGAGACCTGCTCTGTCGTCTTTAAAATGAGATCCAATCATTAACACATTTTCGTGTTTTTTGAGAGTTACATCAATTGGCCGAAATATCGTCGCCATTATTTTTGAGATGAATACAATAAGAGCTAAACAAAGCCACCCGAGATCTACTCGATGAGAAAACACTTTACCAACGCTATAGATTACAAATCAAAACTTAAATTAAAAAAAAGAACAGTTATCAGACATCAGTCAATTAAATCTGGAACTTTCTGATCTAAAATGAATAGCTACCAAAAATCGTATAAAATATTCGTATTTCAAATGATTGACAAAATAGTCTATTCTAAAAGTATTTAGGCATCGTGTTCTTAACTTGTATTATAACAGAGATTTGATTTAATAAGCACGAAACAGTATATTTGTCTGTTTCTGCTGACGGTATTCCCCGTTCCGCCCATGTATATGCTTCTGGTTCAGTATTGGCATATCGTTTGCGTTGCCATCTGTAATGATTCATCCCCCACAAGTATGTAGGTATATGGTGCAATATGCAATACTTCATTAGTATTTAATCCAAACAGCCATTTTCGTGTAAATTATTTTGTGACGCAAAGCTACCACCTCAAGTATTTCAGTAACTGAGTAGAGTTGCCACTTTATAACACTGCATTCCGGTTTTAAGATAGGATCTCTAGGATCCATAGCGATCCATACATACTTATATACTGACACGCTCTGTGTGTTATACACAACGCGTATCAGTGTAGTAAAAAGTGTAAGTGTAGTACAAACCGAAATTTTGGCAGCTTTAGATTTAACTATTTTTTAAACTTCTTCTATTTTCCTTCTTCCAATTTTATATTCATACACAAGATTTGAAATTATACAAGTAAGCATATTTTTTGTTTCACTTTCTCGGAAAGTAGCCAAGTATAAAAATTGTTCCGAATTTAGTTAATCAGTATAATATATCTCAGTATTTATAAAACCACAACTTGACAGAATATGACGCTTTGACAAGCTCAGTTTGAATAAATTAATCGTAAAAAAACTCATGTTTATGTACCTGTCGAGTGTATTATTGCATTAATGTTTTAAGGGATTGGTATTATATTAACGGTAATCGACATGGCGGATGAAGAATGAAATACAAATATTAGGTAATATTTGTGTGGGTATTCAAATAATTTTAAATTATTATTTAAGTCATTGTAGAAAATTTAAACTCGACTCGATATGATTTATAATATATGTGGGCAACGCACCATACTAACTCATTTTCTGCGTGAGATAACTAATTGCCGATCTTTGAAATAAAATCAGAAACAATTTCGATGTATTGGTACCTATACAGTTTATGGAAAATTACATAGAGAAAAAATCATTCTTTTGTATTAGATTTAGCAGACAATTCCACTTTTATCCATCGTTGATTTAAATGGTAGGGGTAGTCTTCGAATCTGTATCAATTTTTTATTTATTTATAATGTACGCTACCAATGTGCAGCATACAGATTCCAAGTAGTGTTTTTTTTTTATATATATTTATGATTAAAGCCAATAATTGAAAATGCACCAAATATTATAAATGCAAAATCACTCTAGATCAACACGAGGTGAAAAAACATCACATATAAATTTTAATTTGATATTGACATCGGCATGACTTGAGCTCAAGCCCATTTGATCACTAGGACCAAAATCTTACCACCGGCCACAGAGGCTGACAGTTTTTATCATAACTTTTTTTAAAAAATAAAACACTATTTGTTTAGTACTCCTTCAACATTTTAATAATGATTTATAATGATTTATCATAAAAACGGTTCGGGATTGGATACCCTAGTTATGTCCAGCCCAACATGACCAATTCAAGATCAGGAAACGAAATCAAGACGTGTGCTCGAATAAAAAATATAACCGCAGGAATAAAGTTAACCGCAGATGTTATAAAGAACTTGTGCGCATCCTATTCATCATCCTATTAATATAATAAACACTTCAAATAGATATAATATATATAAGAAGCTCGTCTTACAACAGTAGTCAAAGTAATCATCAAAGATAAACGGGTTTTGCAACCAGATTGTTAGAGCTATTACGTCTAGGAATGTGTTGTGTTGATTTTTTCATACTTATAACAGTAATATAACTACAGCACTTAGTGAAGTGTATAGAATTATTCAATTAGATGCTCAGTTAACGTATTGCGAAGATTCACATGGACACAGTTCAGAGTTTTAAATCAATTACCTAACTAACATTATACCTTATACCCGATATATCTGTATTTGTGTCATTTCTGTTTCATTGCGCATGCACGCTATATGTTTTGTTTATGCAGAACGATTTAAAGACGATCATATCAATATAAATTTAAACTGATAACTTAGTTATATCACTGGCTGTGTTACTAAACGTAACACGAGTTTTGCTTCATTAAGAAGCATCTTCTATATCGCAACTTAAAAATGAATGAGAATTAGATTCATTATTCTACCTTAGAAATAAATAAACTTGCGATATAGTTAGTCTGAATATTAAAGAAGCGAAACACGTGTCACATTTAGTTACAGCCAGTGGAATAACTAAGTTATCAATTTTAATTTTATATTAAAAATGAACCTATATAAAGTTACCCACCGCATGGTGAATCCACCGAAAACGATCATATCATTTTGACAAATACTATTCGATGACGGGTTATTTTGAAAAATGAATTTTGTGGTAAAATTGAAAGGCAACGACTTTAAGAAAAATTAATTACACACTTATTTAGGGACCCTTTTTAGGTCACATGATTACAATGAAAATAATGCTGTTTTTAACTTTTCTCTCTTCAAACTAGCTCATATTCAAAATGGCTTAGGTGCTAAGATTATATGCAACATAAAGTACATGTATACGCTTTATAACTTTGCACTTTTTACTGCACTGATACGCTTTGTGTATAATACAAAGAGCGTATCAGTGGATTAGTGTGTAAGGATCCCGTAATCCTAGATCCTAGAGCCGAAGTGCAATGTTATAAAGTGGCAACACTTCACCATTTTTATTTTAGAGAACAAGTTTTAAAACTGGATATTTTTTTATAAAAAAGTGTATAGAAATAACCAATATATTTTGTTATTAATAGAAGTGTAGTAGGTAAGAGGCAAACGTGTATTGATTTGTTGTGTATGTAGGATATGAATACTCCTTCAAATGAGAGGGTCTGTTGGTACGCCATTTTACAACACTCACTGTTTTAACGCAGGCAACCTACCAACTTGCGTTTTACATGAGCTTATTTGTTCAATGTTGTCTTTGACAATAATATTTTTATTATATACAGCTAATATTCATATTGACATTCGAATAGCTACTAGTTTCTTATTACATTTGGAATTGATTTAATCAACAAATAGTTGTAGGTATACATTGTACATAATATGTGTAGAAACATTTTATGTACATAGTTTAAAACTCACCAAATAATCAGTAACTTTTGACAGTTACATCACATAACTCCTTAAACATTTCAAATGTATCTACATGTTGTATAAATACGTCCTGAATAATTAATATAATCACTAAATTGTTGAATTCACTGCCGTGAAGTTAGTTGATAACTGTCAAGCAATAAAGTTAATTGGAAGTTGGGATTAGACAAGCAGACGCGCCGTCTGAACCCGTCTGCCACCATTTCAATTAACTAAGTTTTGTTATAGAAGCGGATATTTGGGTTCCATTATAAACGACTTGTTCGACATAACGTTAGAAAATAAAAGAGGAATAATAAGGCTCATAAAATGCCATTGTATGTAAAAGAGGTCGTCGCCTACGCAATTCGAAAACTTCTTTGATAACTAAGTCGATATGATATTGAACCAGTGCTGGTCAGACTTTTCAGTGCGGTGGTCCACTATTTGTTCAATTTTACCCACCGACTGAGTGTATCGCTTGTCGTATCTCATCTAGTGATCCGAGGAAATAAATTCGCATAAGAAAATTGGAAAAAGCAATTACAATATTAATGGTAACTGTATACAAGCTGTATTCAATATCGGATCACCTGCAACATCTATGTATACTTGAGGCCAACACATAATACATACGGAAACGTTTCACTTTTATATATAAAGATTATTTCGGTGAGATACATATCGTCGTTTCCATTGTAAAATTGAATATCTACAAACCAATTTTTTTCAGGAGAGCATAAAAACACTTTAATACACAACTTTATCGAAATGAAACAAATATATAAAACAAACACTTCATTAGTATATTAATTTATATTTAATATTAATGACGTATGTTTTATTATTGCTTTAATTCGGGAAAGTTATTTTTTTAAGCTGTTTTTATGCTCTCTCGAAAAAAATGATTTTTCAGATATAAAATTTTGCAATGAAAACGACGTTTTGTACATCTGAACGCAATATGTCGAAAAAAATATTATGTTTAATAGTTAATTCCCAATACTCCAGGGCTTTTTCCGTATCATTACAAAATTCCAGGGTTTTTTCCAACATTAGTCGCATCAGACTTGAAATTGAACTATTTATTAAAGACTTTTTAGATAAAATCATTTGGAGATATCTATCTACACATGGAAAGTAAACGGGAAAAATTACTCAAATATATAGGATTATCATTCTGATCTGTCAGTCTCGTCAGCCATGCCAACGTGATTTCATCCAGTGAAAATTACAAGGCATTCAAAGAGCTTCCGGCTTCGCACGAAGAATGGATATCACTCATAAAGAGGATCTTCCGTTATTTAACTGTCTGTACACTGCAGTGCATTTAATCAAGTTGTGAGAAATTTTCCTCAGGGATTACCAGTAAAAAAAATGAGACATGAGTAACAAAGGCGTAGCTGGTCATGGTGGGTACAAAGTTGAGTCTTCTAGAGAATGTTTAAAAACAAAATTGTATTGGAATTCAATTACGTTATATACTTAAAAGCTTTCTTTGAATACAGTAAAGTACCATTTCCATTTTCCAAAAAAATTCCGTTTTAATCTATTTTATCGGCCGGTGGCTGACCAGTCTAAAGATTGGCGAAGGTGCGTGCACCACCATTTGAGCAACACTGATCGTAATCTATTTCTGTTCAGACTGTTTCAAATAAGCTTATATATAATAATATTTTGCAAATTATTATGTATGTATACTTGAACACGTATAAGTTTTTTCTTATGTGGCAAATACTTAAAAATGCAGTAGCAATTCTATGTAAATGAAATCATTTTATTAAATGAGTGTATCAATATTATCATCACGTAGGAGTCACGACAAAACATCGCTAAAAAATTCAAGGATGGTTGAGAACGTCATTATTTTGTGTTTTATAGTCATCACCTATTTATTATTACAATATTTTCTCAGAATCAATGCAACTTAGCTGTAACATATTTAGCACCTTGTCTTCGCGGATATCATAGATATTATTATGTTTAGTGGATATAATCATTGTAAACCATTATACGAACAATTCGAAAAGAGTTTTCATGTAAGTTGATAACTCCTAATTTGAAAAAGCACAGCCTACGAAAACGGACCAATATTCATCTGATCGTTATAAGCATGTGGAAGTGGTAAATACAAATTGTGTTTTATTTTTAAAATATAATGCCTTTCTACCAAAAATTGACAGTTAAACATTAAAAGTGAAGAAAATGTATACTCTCCCATGTAAGTTAAAGTTCTCATATATTATGTGATACAGTCGGGTCATTAGTCAACGTCGTTGGCTTCGGCTACGGATGCCACTGGTTTGAATCACAGTACGAACAGTTTCATAAATTGGCTTTTCAATCAATTTATGTTTTTCAATTCGTAGGCATGTATGTTTGTCATGTCCAAATTTCTCCCAACCATTCGATCATAACAATGGGGCGCAGCGAGAGCGATTAAGTAACCACTAGCCCGGTCCTGTCCTATCCTTTTATCCCTATTCCCTTCGAAAAAAGAGAGCTTGAGCAACTGAGTAACATGCAGTTCTCTTAGAAAAACTTCTGTTGAGATACCTCCATTATTTATATGCACCAGATTGTAAGCGCACATGGTTTAAAATAAATATATATTTTTTATCATAGTGTCTAAACAAACCGTTTGTAAGTTTAGTAAAGCTTTATTCATGCATAGGAAATTGATAGAGATGCCAGAAATAAGAAATTGATCGAAAAATAGTGTATTTTTTTTGCTGTTATTGCAAAATCGATGACATTGAAACAAACAGAATAAAGCACGACATAAAAAGTTTATTTTACAAAATCGATTTAGAACTTATCAAAGCAGTGATTTGCAGGCAATAAAAAGCTCAGTGGAGTAGGCACAATGTCTGCCGCATTCCGTGCCGAGCCAAAGCTCCTCCCTATAAAGTTCAATGCCATGCGAAAGCTCTCGCCTTGCTTGACAGAACTTAGCTTTGAACAGAGTGACTCAGGCGGACGGTAGGTTTACCAACCACTATTGATGAATAGCACGCAATGTTTAGAAATCGGTATATTCTATCAACACATAATAGATCGCTTGAAATGTTGAATTACCTGAGTACATCCAGTTAATTTCGTGAAAGTATTAACATGTTTTAATGTAAATTAATTGATTTCTAATACATTTATTGAATAAGATTATATTGCTATAGAAGGTTTTAAGATTTCCATTAATGTATGCAATATAGTTATATGTTATATACCATTCAGGCATTGGATTAGAAATGTTTTTGAATACTCAATTATAATATAAAAAATATAATTTTATAATATTTACATAGTCAAAATATAGAGAAGGAGTCGTTATGCACAATTTAATATTTTCTAAGAGAGTACCACCTAAGTAGTTTATATCTAAGTGCTATAACACAAAAAATACGAAAATTGTATTCTTGTAAAGCAAATTTATGTTGGGGTCATATGATATATAATTTATTGTAAAGGTGTACAGTATATAATAGTTAATGATGTTTCACGTTTTGCACTATAGACATACTGGTTCGTAATGTAATATTACAAAAAGTAAAACGCAATAAGGCTATTGGTTAATATATTATGCGAAAAAGATGGCGGAATTGTTGAGCAAGAGTAATAATGAATATATGGTTGTTATTATAATAAAATTTAATGAGAAATCAGCAGTTAAATATTTGGCTTTCAAGATGATAATTTATTGATTGTTCTTGATATCCGGCCCGCGGGCCAAGTAGCAATAATTATTTATCTCTTCTAGGAATAAATTGTTTCAGGAGTTTTTAATATTAAAATTATTATACGCAAACAAACAAAAAATTATGTATAAAAGACTGCTTAGTTCTACACTTTTTTTTAATTTCTTTCTACGTTTATATAATAGTAACTACCAGCAGAAAGTTCGTCTAACATAATGTGATTCATTCATAAATTACTTTCTAATCAGATAAAGAGTGCTTTGTAAAATGTTTCTGGTTATCTTGAATCTGAAAGGGTTATTCCTAGCGGAAACGCTGAACAGTATTAAAACATTTAAATTATTAATACGAGATATATTTACTTGTAGACATAACCAGTGTGCTTCCGGCGAATCAAATAATATATTCGTCATCAAGAGATGCGTTCTGTTTTATTGACTAAAAAAATAATGTAAAAATATAAATCTGTAGATAGAATATTTTTGGTCTCACAACTTTCATGAACAATTATTTATTGAATGATGACATTTAAATATTGCCTATTTCTTCTAAGCCACTATAATATATTAGTTAAACTAAAATCAGTTTACATAATATAGTTCTGAAGATGATGTGAACCGAAATTGCTTTCAAGCAATTTCTATAATTCTTGTTGAACTAAATACTTTGATAATTTTACGTTATTATAACATTGATTTAAATAATTATATAACTCTAATCTGTAATTATTTCTCTCGTCAAACCTGCTATATATTATATTTATTAAAAATGATTTGTTTTATTACGCTTACAAGCATTTTACTACTATCAAGAAAAAATGCTAACATCAAAAATCATATTTAGATTAATGAAACATTTGATTTCGATTATAGTATTTTAATACGATAAAAATATTCAAGTATTCCTTGCAAAGCTTGTTGAAAAAAATATTGTTTCATATTAAGCACATAGAGTAGTCTTAAGCCCTATCGCCGATTCCATTTTTCACAGACTCTGTATAATTTCACAGATTAATATAATATCGGTTAAACTGCAGTGAATGGAAAACTTAGAGATATAATCGAGAAATATTTTATACTGTTAATTTTTGATGTGAATGACATTTTAATATGTGATCGAAAAATATAGAATACATTTTCGTAGGCTTAAAAAATGATTGGGACATCAGTTGACAATGATAATTAGTTAAAAGGGAGCGAACGAGTTCGTTTTTCCTAATACCACCCCTTGTGATGTGCAGCCAATGTTTCATGGCCGTATTCTACAACGCTATTGAAAGGAAAAAAGTAGTCTACTCCTCACATTAAAGGCCCGAGCAGAGCTGCATGGAATTGATTTTGTACCATGCACTACTGCGCTTGAGTTTTTTTTTTGTAAGGTGTGACTAGCTAAACTACTTAACTGGCGTTAGTATAAAGTATCCCGTATACTGAGAGTCAGTTATTTTGGACGAGTTTATTGACTCTAGTGAAGAATCAAGATTATGGCGATCCAATTAATGAGAACATTGTTACAAGATACTTTACAAACATTCGTGTAATTGATAAATGCCAGCTAGCATATTGAAAACTTCTCAGTTGATGGTATATCTATATATATGTTTGGTATCGACTGTGGAAAGTAAAAAGGACGTAGCCCACACACAAAAAATATTGTGTATAGCCCAACCAAAACGTGTATTAAATTTTATACATTGTGATCATTGAAAAAAAAATATTTTGAAAACATGGAGGGATAAGTCCTTTTGCCTTTCCGCAGTCGATATATTGTATGTTTATTTATAAATATAGTGTATTAGCACGTTTTGTGTGAGTTATACAGAATATTTTTTGGTGTGGGTAATGTCCTTTTTAGTTTTCACAGTCGATATACTTCTCAAAATAAAATATCGCATTCAGATAAAATGGACTAGTTTACCGAAAGAAAGTCAGCGCGCCAGGACGTCACCGGAGCCGTCATTTACTCTTTTACAGTAGACGGTTAGTGGAATATTATAAAAAGGAAAGCTTAAATAAAGTTACGTAGATTACACGAATGTTCACATAAAAAAAACTTGTAATAATAAATTCATTTTATTGTAAGGATGAAAATACTTTTCAAATAATACTCTAAAAGAACTAAATCGATTACTGCATTATGTTTGATACGATGCGGTAATTTCTATCAAAATTGTCTGCCATGAGAGTTTTCAGTATGACAGAACTACCTTCCGCACTGCAATCGATTATTTTCAGCTGCGATTTTTCAAACTCACTGCAAGCACGCAAGCGTCTGTCACAGGGAAACACTATTTATATTCACAAAATGTATTTATAAGCCAGAAAGCTACCAGTTTCAATATATCCTTTAACAAGTCCCGCAAAGATATTTAAAAACTAGTACATCCAAAGTCGATACGGCAACGGTGGAATCATTACTAAATATTAATTCAATATAGCTTTGATTACTGTTATTAATTATGCTAATGTAATTAAATGTTTATGTGGCCATTTGAATTTGAAAAAAAGACAGGATGCAGAACACGGAGTCAATGTTTAAAAATCAGCAGCATCCGTGACTAATACGCCAAGCTCTGTTCTAGGGATTCCAAATATTCGTTAAATAAAACGTTCGAATATCGAATACTAAAACATTTAAATATTCGAACAGTTTTTGAATCACTATAAAAAAATTCACGTACCGAAGAGAAAGGGTATATTTATTTTATATTTGATAGTAAATATTTTATAAATAACAGAGCATCGCAGAGATTTCAGTACAGCTGAAACATTCCAATAGATTGGACATTAAATTACTGGTCTCATTATTTGTATAATGCTTTTTCCGGTTTTCAATATATATAGCTATGTCATGTAGTTTAAATTTCTACCTTCATTATTTCGAATCATAATAATTGTCACGTGTTTATTTTTTTATATATATACTGTAATTCGACATAGGTACTGTAAAAACAGACTAATCTTTACTTTACTTTGAAAAGGTTCTAACTGAATTTTTTGCCTAAAATGACCTTTTGATTGGAAAATGTTGTATTAGCCACATTCTACTATATACGTTGATTTCAGAGTCATATATTGTTCAATGAGGGAGTTGGCTGTATTCCGGAGTTCTATCCACACAATTTTTTTCATAAATTTTTTTTATACGGTTCTATGAATCGATATAACTGTTTATTATCATCTCACAGACAAATATACACATCACAGTTTTTTTGAAAAGGTTTTAATGCCACGTCGAACATTCTTCGCTCGATGGTTGGTGTGTGTTTTACCATTTACTTATATTGTTCAATCGATGTGGTCATTGACGAAAGTTAGCTGAGTTCGTTCAAACATTCAAAGTATATATGTATTATTATTCTGTTGTATTATAATATTACTCTTAGCTTATATGGTTTAGTAAGTCATGTTAAGATTTAAGATTTTGTTTGATAAAATTGAAATATCCGATAAAATATTTTCAAACAAACAATTGTTGTCGGTTCTAATTGAAGCTTTAGATACTCATTATTTTCTAATGTAAAGGCGTTACTTAAAATAAATTATATTAAAAACAAGTAATATATTTATATATATAAATATATGCTAACTCACTAATTAAAAATACATTTTTTCCTTCAAAATACAAAATATGATCAGTCAAAACTTCAAACGCTCGTATCTCAAAACACGTTCAAGTGCAATTAGAACCTTTTCAAAGTAAGGTAACGTAATGCTATTTGGAAAAAAATAAGAAAATAATTTTTTGTATAATATAATATGTCCATTAATGTAACGTTTCTATAATGAAATATGAACGAATTATAGATCACATATTCGAATATTCGAATATTAAAAAGAAACCGAATATATTCGAACATTCGATTGGAAATCCTAGTCTCTACAAAATAATTGTTTATTTAATATACGTAACAGAGTTACTAAAATATTTTGCATGTTGGACTCTTCATATTAATTATGTAAATGATTTATAATGAATACAAAGCTATTTATTTTTTTAAAAGAAAAAAAGATAAAGAGTGAAAGAAAGGATGACAGTTAGGTTATCGGAAGCGTTATCAATGTAATCATAGAGTTTTATTGATAAGAAATAATATCATACTTGGAGCGTTAATACAAACATAATTTTTATAATTTTGCGAAGTATATGTAATTTTTAAATATTTACATATTATGGCTATTGACTTGTTGTAATATATTGTCTTTGTAGCTAGTTTGTGATGTTTATTTTCTGACAAAATTCAAATAATGATTGCATGTATTTGCATGATACATACCAGATTCATTTCGCATGAGCAAATTTGCTTGCCATTGTTTTATTGCCGTGATAATAAATTTGTCTATGATGTCTTCAATAAAAAAACTTGGCGATTATAATGCTAGACGTATTAATTAATATAAAATATACGTAACGATCTTATCTTAATAATATTACGATTGATAACATCTAAATATAATCATATAATGTAACAGAAAATAGTCGAAAGGTATTTATGAAAGTAACCAATTGCGATTTTCTCATAATATTTTGTTTGAATAACGGTTATGAAGATATAGCTGTTAAACATCATTAACTTGTAACGATGTTTTAACGATTAAATGACAAAATAATGTACGGAGACAGTTTTTACGATGTAATAATTCTTACAGGTAAGATGATACAATGAAAGATAGAAAATTCAAAGTCAAGTTCACAAGACCTATGAACAAATTTGACTAACATCGATATTGAAATTTACTGAGGTCAAAACTTCTTAAAACTATGTCCGCTCTCAATTTGGAGTATATGGCCTCCTAATGGAAGTATTTTAATGTAAATTGTTCTACGAAAACTGCATGTCACTCAGTTACTCAACAGCTCTTTTTAAAAGAGAGTACTGATAGAAGAATAAGACTCGAACAGGACTAATAGTAAGCTTATCGCTCTTGCTACTTCCCGTTTTCAAGATCGGATGCGTGGGAGAGAATTTTAAACATCACAAACAACTATGCCTTCAAACGGAAATATACAAATCGACTGAAAAACCAATTTATAAAACTGTCCGTACTGTGCTTCGGACCCGTGATATCCTTATTCGAAGCCAACGACAACAACCACTTCACCACGGACCAGACCTCTAAATTAAATATAGGTCATAATATTACATAAATGTTCGCATATCTTCAATCAATCAACAATATGACACGTTACGTTTATAAAATATAAATAAACAGTTTCTGAAAAAGTGTAAATTGTGTTTCTAATCAAAAATACTCAAAACACCTACTGATAAAATCAGATGTAAATAAAACTATAAATTCTACACCTTTATGAGTCATGTATGTATAATGCAGTCACTGACTTTAGACACGCCTTGCAACAACGCCACAGTGAGTCAAAAAATGAATATGAACCATAAGTTAGTATAGTAGCACAAAACAAAGTAGAAGAAGAGAGAAGAAAAAGGAGTATCATATTATTTATAATATAACATTACTGTAACAAAAATGTAACCAAATTTTAAATGACAGCGTGATCGCTACGTTATTTATGACCAAAGCCAAAGTTTTTTTATTATAGCATATGCGTCCTGCTCCGAATATGGCAATGATTTCCTATGCCAAAATTACTATGCATAAACGCGATTGGCATACCAACAAAGACAAGACTAGTTGCTTTTGATTACTAAAACGATAAAGCGAAGACAGATTTCTTTATGAATTCACTGCGTCCCAATTAAGCAGATTATTCATACGTTACTAAGGTAGAAAATGTAAAAGAATAGCTAAAACTATACGATTGTGAAACCTTTTCAATGATGCGGATTACTTTAACAATGTTACAGTGTATTTACATCACAAGGAACCCCTAAATATGTTTAGAGAGTATTTTGGCGCCATCATTGCAGACTTCAACACATACTCATGTTCCCCAATCTATACTGTGTTTATCCATAAAACAACTCATTAAGTTTACATTCTTACCAGTTGGTTATAAGCTTGTTAATTATCGCAAAGAAGAAAATCTTCTTCAACACCTTCGTCAAAACCAAATTGTATTCGTCTTTTGGTGTAACCGCACCATACATATTTTAAAATTTAGGTGTGAATATTTATTATTTGTTTTTTAGTCTTTCGATAGTGTTATTGATTTCAGAAAAAACGTGAAGTTGTTAATAATGGTGACACAAGTATAAATGTAAATGTAGATAACTCTTTTGCGGATCTTAAGCCAGTATTGTTTATTGGTCAAATAAGATTCTATAAATATAATACTACGATAATAAATTGTGATCCCACATATGTAATGAATAGTTTCATAATACAATATTATGAAACAGCATTTCGTTCTAAAACTTGCAGACATGCATGGAATCATTTTACATTGAATTGCAATATGCAAACGAATTAAATTTTGATGGGAAAACATTTCGACACGATTTTCTTTTGTTTATACTTTTACAGAATGTAGAATGCAGCCATTATTATACGGTGGCGAAATAATCTCTTTTGAAGAAATTCATGTAAATGGCCGGCGGAAAATTGTTTTACGCATTCAATAGCATGTGTCCACATTTTGTATTGTGTGTGTTACATACGGAATAATGTGGTATTGTCGAATGGAATTTAAAATACGTACGGGAAAAAAAACCTGGTTGCCAGTTTCACATTTGTTTTTTCATAAATATTCAGTGCGTTTAATTTATTGTAGTTACATCCCGTTTGTTGGAATTGAAATCCCTGGATTGTGCCATCGCACATCGCCGTCATTCTTTGGGGTTTTCATAGTATAAAATAATAGCTTCAATATCCTTAATAAAGTGAAAGCAAAATGAAAAGTTTACGTTATTTTTGCGTATCCTTTTATTATTTGGTTGAGAACCAGATTGATCGATGAGATGTGTTTTTTTACGTCCAGCTTAACATTTTAAGTTGGAACTATTCGTATCATTTGTCAAAGTTAAAGTTAAAAATCAAATATCTTAACGTCGACAACCAAGAGTTGTATTTTACAAGTATAAGTGAATCTAAGGTGTTTTATGTGGAATATATGTGTCACTTAGAATAGTAATGGTGTAACTCCAGTTTTCAAGTTTTGAGTAAATCAAGGTTTTGTAAAATGTTCTTAGTATCAAATAACAACCATTAATAACTATTTGTCAATCAACTGAAGAACTTAAACATGAGTGTAGTAGTGAAGTCTGTCCGGACACTTCACTCTAATTCTGATATTTGAGGTACTTCATTATCGAAAAATATCGTTAAATATGGGAATATAAAAACAAAAAACAGTTTTTTAAAGAAATTAGGAGTATTTATAGAAGTGCACCATTGTTAAACTAATAGAATAACATCTTTTGAACGTGTTTGAGGTATAAACTCATTTTTCGTAATTTTGGAATTACACCATTACTATTTTAAGTGACACATATATGACTGAATAAGATTCAGTTAAACATTTGAGGCAAACGTGTTGAGGTTTTGCCTGGCATGCACATTCTACTTGCATTTGAATTTTTTGGTTGGTACTTTGAAAAATGCGCAGAATTTATTATAGTCTTTTGGCGCTAAAAATATTTAGTAAAATTGAGCCAAAAGACATGACGAATGATCCAAGAAGGACGGATTTTCCAAATTTATTTTTTGTTTCAGGATTGCCTAGAAAAATGTTCATGACCGACCGATCGACCGAATGTTAAAATAGTGTTTGATACATCATTTGCAGAGTTCAAAAATAATTATAATCTTAATGTATTATCATAAAAAAAGTCAATACAAGTTTCAACAAGACTTCTGTAAGATACAATCGAACACGTCCGGTTAACCACTCCCAAATGTTGTTTTAAATTTATTATAATACCAATGTGTTATTACCAAACACTTTCAAATTCAGGTGGACATGTATGCTTTCAATCCTAAATGTTAATCAGGACACAACAATGAAAGGTATCACGATCTAAATTAGCATTCAAGGCAGTTCAGCATGTCCTTCGCGAAAGAGCATTATCGGTAAAACAAAAAAACAGGCTTCGAATGTCCAAATATTTAGTCAGACGTTATATTGATGCAGCCAATATTTCAAATCAATTCAGTAAAACTAATGTCTGCTTACCTCACGAAATACTCGGTACATAATATTTCATAAATTTTAGTTAGTTTTATGTAAAACATGTCTTAGTACTAAACCAATTCGAAATCTTTAGAACGCAAAATTTAATAAAAAAAAATATATGGCATTAGGCAGAATCATTTTTTAAGTCTTTCCATTCGTATTGTAAATACTTCTCTAAAATGTAGATATGATTTTTGTTAAATACGAAGCTAAGTCGAAAACAGAACATAATAAATGATTGTTAAGTGTGTTTAATAGTTTTTTAAGGATTGATTAGATTAGGGTAGAAAATTTAAAGTTACTTTTGGTCAAAATCTGTTGTAATAAGGTAAAAATATCGTCGGCTCCGTGGCGCAGTTGGTAACGTCGTTGGCTACAGTTACGGATGTCTCGGGTTCAAATCCCGGTGCCGACAGTTCCCACCTCCCACCCATCCAATCCTCACGGGGAGTAGCGAGAGCGATTAGCTAACCACTAGTACTGTCCTAGCCCGATCCTTTTATCCCAACTCTATTCGAAAAAAAGAGAGGTTGAGCAACTGAGTAACATGCAGTTCTCATAGAAAACTTCTGTTGCGATACCTCCATTAGTAGACCATATGTACAACATTGGGAGCGGACATGGTAAAAAAATATGAAAGTGTTTTACTCTAAAATAATTAAATGAATTGGTTGATAGCTATTTCAGCTTCACACCATCGTTAGAACTATGTTTAAATCGATTAGGATGTTAGAGTAAGTAAGATCAGACAGGATTCATCTCTTCGAAGCTAGTATATTGTATAGATAAACTGAAATCAGTTTAAACACAGCTGTGATGATGACGCGAAGCCGAAATAGCTATCGATCAATCCATACAATTCTTGTACAACTATACTTTGATATTTTTGTCTTGTTATACTTTTTTACCATTTAAATCAATAATTTTTAGTGAGTCTTGTGACGTAAGTAAATGTTGATTTGCGTTATTTGTGTACAAATGTTCTCGATTGAATATTGAAATAGATTTTGGTTGAAATTAAAAATTGCTACACTAATTATTTTACTTCAATATAATGGTTTAAAGGCAGAAATAATTCACAAGTGTTATACAGCAATTAATTTGAAGGTCGTTCCTATTGTCGATGGAATATTAATTTTCGACCCGGCAAAGATTAGGACCCATTGATGTTAACAAACATGTTTGCAAGTGCTAACATAACTCTAATGTTTTTTTGAAAAAAGAAAATTGGAAAGTATTTTAATATATCAAGACGTAACATAACTTCACTTACATTGAAATGTGTCTGTGAAATTTGAAATAAAAAAAACTTATCTGGGTGCGTCGAAGAGGTGTGTACTAATTATCAATAACAATAATGTATATTTTTAAATTGTTCAATAAAGGATACCATAAAAAGTAATCAGAAAACAAAAACCAATAATAACAATTAAATCAAGTCCCCTTTGTTATTATAATACATCGTAATAAAACTGAGTGCGTTTTGTTAAA
The DNA here is from genome assembly GCA_022494535.1 of Himalopsyche phryganea. Classification (NCBI taxonomy): domain Eukaryota; kingdom Metazoa; phylum Arthropoda; class Insecta; order Trichoptera; family Rhyacophilidae; genus Himalopsyche; species Himalopsyche phryganea. The sequence goes on along the minus strand of JAGVSL010000002.1, from coordinate 6,261,526 downwards.
ATAATTTGTCCCAATAACCAGCTATTATGTCTTAATATTTGACATTTCGTTTCAACGATTGAATTTACATAAAACCCGGTCAAGGTTAAAATAATTCTTATTTCAAAAATTCAAACAACTTGCCGAGTTGCCGTAAGACATGAAAATCAATTCAGTTATGCTTGTTTGTAAGTGCTTAAATATTAGTTTTGATTACAGTCAGAAAATAAATACACATCTGCATAATAAAAGAGATTTATTTACATTTTCATAACAAACTTGAAGAAAAGTAATGAAAAAACAAAAACAGCTATTTCTAGTGTAAATTAATAATTAAATAACCAATAGAATAAATTAATCATTTTTGATCGTGAGGAAGTGGATCAAATAGCTTACAATCTACGTATCTACGGATAGCATTTTTTTACTAGTAACCGTACACGTCATAGATGAAGGCATTGAAATTGAAATACTGAATTCGAAAGTAGCTAGTACGTTGGAAATGTGTGTGCATTGCATAACATTTTATTTTATATATATTGTGATAATAATAAAACGTGTACAGAGCGGTCTGGGCTATTATTTTTTTATATTTTCCCAATGTATCGAACCAACCTGCCAATGGTGATGCAACTGAGATGAGTTTTGATCAAAAATATTGTTTGTTAATACAATTTTTCGCTTGAAAAATAGTGATATTCAACAGAAACCGATGTTTCAACAGATGTCATTGGATTAGCTCGGAAAAGTCCTTGCACGTACATTATTTTATTGAAAAGAAAGTCGGTGCCCGTTAAAGTAAACACATTTAAAATCATATTAAAAACTTTTGTTTACTGAAAGTGCTAAGTCAGTATTCGTAAGGGGGGTTTTTTTCCCACACAAATCCTTCGGCTGATAAAAACTGCAGTCAAACAGTACGTAGCTAGAATAAATGCGGTAAATAAATATGTGATGTAAAGACTTAGTAAGCAATAACTTAGCCAGGATTCTGAGAGTCTGTATCGCAGACTACATATTTTCTGAAGGTAAATGAATATATAAGTAGGAAAGACTCTTTCGATTTCTGCGTCTAACGGATAGTTTCTCTTCTTCAATCTTTAACTAACACATAATGCCAAACACTTGTAATCACTCTTTTGTATGCTGATAAGATGATTGTTACATCATGCCATTTAAAGTACAGTATTGTTTTTTCTAATTAAAATAAATTGGCTCTATAGACATCAAGACACATTGTTCTGTATTGTATGACTCAATTATTGCGTTTTTTCGTTATTAATTGTTTTCATTAGCGTACTTCACGTATTAACGAGCGCAATAAATTTATTTGTCAAATGAATGCTGTGTAAAAAATATTGACAGCTATCAAGTCAGAAACGATTTTATCTTATACTATAGATAATATTTGCAACAAGTTGACCACTGCACGAAGTCCGTGGTGCAGTGGTCAACGTCTTGAGCTTCGGTTACGGATATCTCGGGTTCGAGTCACGGTAAGGACAGTTTCGATTTTTAATCGATTTATTTATTTCTGTTTGTAGGTATGGATGTTTGTGATATTTGGAATTCTCTTCCACCCATCCAAGTCTGAAAACGGGACGTAGCGAGAGCGGTTAGCTAACCACCAGTCCTGTTCTAGTTCTATTCCTCTATCTCTTCTCTATTAGACAAAGGGAGGTTGAGCAACTGAGTAACACGCAGGTCTCGTAGAAAAACAACTGTTAAGATACCTCCTTAGGAGTCCATATTATCCATAGTAAAAAAATATTTGCTAAAGAGCGTATTTAAACCATTGGTACTCAACTTTTGGCTCGCTTAGGCCACACATCAAATATGTAAAACACAGTATAAATATAAATGGACAACTTTGTATGTTTGCCGAAACTAATGGGTTCACTTGACGCTGAATATCTGTTTCGATAGATGTGGTTGTGCAATTATTAGTTGATTCTGGAATTGCTCGTCAGAATTGTTGTGTCTAAGTTTACTATGTGATTTAGAGACTTGACATCTCGAAATATGGAGGCAACATAGTTTTACCGACTGAAAATGGAGTTGAGAATTTGACAAAATGTTGGCTCTCATTACGGCAGGTTGAACACGATATCTATTTACAGAAAAATTATCGACATATCATTTAAGAGACGATATCGTAGGTATTTCTAAAGATTGAATTTCTATTTTCTATGGAATCGGCGGTAACTTTGTGGAAGGTCATTTTTAATATAAAATTAAATTAAAAATTGATAACTTAGTTATTCCACTTGGTTTATCACTAACGTGACGCGTTTCGCCTCTTTAAGAAGCATCTAACTAAGGTTAGTTAAGTTAGGTTAGTTATCAATTTTTAATTTAATTTTATATTGAATTTTCTGTTTAAGACCTGGTTTATTGGTTGGTATCGTCAACATGTTTTGTAAGTTGTATAAAGCAGGTATTATTTGATATTCACTGTATTTCACAAGAAACGACGTTATACAATGACAATGACAAAGGAAAACTAAAAATATTGAAAATTCAGTTACATTTGTTATTATATAAGAGCAACTGAGAAACATCTAACGTAGTCTGCAATGCGAGAGAAAATTCTTAGAACCAAAACGTAGGCGTAGGATTCTGCTGAAATATAATATTTATGTCTGTTTGTTTGCTTGCAATAATTTTGTCTGTATATCGCACCCTTAGTAAAATACTGGTGTAGCTCCGAAATGGACGTTTTAAAAAGTGTCGGCACGTGCTGCATCACTGATTTATAAAAGCAATTGCTTAAACAGGAATGTGATATTAAATGATGGTAGAAGGGTTTTAACAGTCGCCTCGTACAAATGTGTTCAAATAATTTAATGATATTTATTTCCGGAAGATGTAATGAAAGCATACAATCAACAATGTTTATTTAAAGAAAATGACTAGTTTCGCTCTGTCACTTAGCGTCAAATGAAGATGATTAATGACTAATAATTTCTGTTAAAAATATTACATATTGCTTTCATTGTCTTATTTCTGATAGTTATTATTGTCTTGACCATGCTCTTTCTTATTTTGTGTTTAGTCTTACCATTTATCATAACTGACGTGGGTTTAAAAAACCTTTTTAAGAAGCAGGCAGAGCGTAACGGACCTTGCTAAGAAGAAAATAAAAATGGTTGATTACGATTAATGAAAACAAATATTAAATACACATTTATAATTCGATTTACAGAAGAAATATAAGGACGTTTATAATAAATATGGGGCGGATGTTTAACAGAAAACTCATATATAATTACTGATTGAATTTAATTTTCATTTTATAATTAATTAATTGTAATGAGTGTTATATTCAGATAGGGGGAAAATATTATCATACCAAATAAACAAAAATGCCGAAATCGACGATACATCATTAGCTTACTGCTGATGCGATTCAATATAATGGCGTACAAATTTTCTTTGTTGATATTAGTTTCTTTGATGTAATGAAATTTTATCTTATGAATTGTATTATTGTTGTTATTTGTGATTTATTACTATCGGCGTCATAGATTGTATGTGTTTTAAGTAGTGGATTTAAATTGGTTTGACATTTATAGATAATATTTTGATTTGCCACAATTTTATGGAAAACTGAAGATTTTAAGGTTAAATATTAATTAAGTTATTTAATACAATAATCGTTTTTTCGAAGCGGTAACATATTCATAGGAAAAGGAAAACGTTATTTAAAAATTTAATTTGAAAAGGCGATGTCAAGTCTTAATGCTGATTATTTAATACATTATGAATATCCATGACTAATTGATTAAGTGGCAGAGTTGTGCATGTTTTTATGATGTTATATTATTAATTAAGGGTGAAAATTTAATAATCGTAATAAAATTTACAAAACAATACCAATTACAACTGTTACGGGAGATGGGAGTCATTTAGTCACGCTCGTATATCTTGATTTTGTATATTCCATTAGGCAAAAAGTTGATTCACGAATAGAACAGCAAGCCTAATGAAGTTGACTGCTATACGCTATCGAGGCTTGAACCTTTTAATTAATTATATTAATTTAAGGTCCGTTAAAAATAAACTTCAAGCTCCACACTCATATAAAAAGTTAATCGTAAATCCTGTCCACCAACTCTACTCAATTTTAATACAATATTAGAACATGCATGATTGTATATGTTTCTGGGGATGAAAATAATAAAACGCTCATGAAAAGTTCAAAAATAAAGTAATAAAGCCTAAAGGTTATGTGTGTTTTACAAATACAACCTCTACGCGACCTTTTATGCGGCAGGGGTCTTGATAAAATGTACGAAATCTCCATCAGTACGTTTTTAGGTTATGTCTAAAAAATAACTTACAACATTTTTACTGCTGTATAAATGCATACCATAGTTAATAGCGACTCATGCGAAGTGTGGTTTTTTATGTAACAAAACGTAAGAGCTTGAATTATGAGTTTACATTTTTGATTACGTTTTGGCCAACGCATTTTAGCGTGCTTTAGAAATAATTAGTAATAAGATTTAATGTAAAAACATAACTTAAACAGTTCTCAATATTATCGGAAAATTCTTCATTGGACTGGAGATTCGTCGGCCATATTGGAATATGTCAGCCGAAAATCATTTTTTTTGCAATTTATAAACAAATCAGTTCAATCATTGTACGTTATTGAGTAGGGTGAAACAAAAATTTGTCTTGATTATCTATTAATAAGAATAATAAAAAAGACTGATTTTAGTTGATTAGAATTTACGAGGAAAACGTTTATGCTTTCGGAAAGATTTTGCATATTAGCATAATTTGTTTTATTTGTGGACAATACTACCAATTGCTTTTTGGAACTTCTGAACTCCATATCTAGGATCGATAGCTTAATTACCAAGGATAGGGTTCCGCTTTTGATAGTTGCTCAACCAAGAAAGACTTTTCCAAAAAGTGTAGTAAAGAAGTTTTGGAGGAAGCAGTCTTGTAGAAGAAGTTGTAATATATTTGCTGAACATCCCGTCAAGTTGACAAAATCTGAAAAAATCCAGTTGGGATAAGGTTCGTTCGTTTGCTAATATACTCAGGTATATATCAATTGCGATGTTGCCGCTATATAAAATTTGCAGAAAAAATCTCAAAGTTTTTAGATCTAAGACGCAGATTATAAATTAATATCGTATTAAGCTTATTATTTCTGTTGCCATGTATATGAAAGAAACTAATACCGAATATATTATTACTTTTACGAAATATTCCAAATATAACATTTAACAGTGGTATCTGTAATTCGTATAAAATGGCATTCAAAATAGGTTACTTGTTTTTCATTTATTTATAGAGCACTTATAAATGTTTTTGAATACAAGAAAAACGTTTAATATTATAAACTTTTTAAAAATTGAATACAAAATACAGAACAAATTACAATACATATGCAATAAAATGCAAAAGTTTCCTATTAAAAATCTATTTTCGAGTTGATTTCTTGCAGAGTAATGCAAAATATTTAAAATAGGTTGTATAACATACAACTATGTAAAATTATGTGCAACGAAACAACATAAATGGTAGTAAATGAATTAAATATGGAAATATCTTCAATTTTTAATAAAATACATACGTTGCAAATAGGTATAATATTTCAATATAAAAATAGTTGAAAATGTTCATAATATATTAGTGTAACTTGTTAAATTTGAAATTATAATAAAGTTTATATAACCGCAAGAATCCAAGAATTCTTAGATATCGTATAAAAATGATTACTCACTTTGTAAGTTGTAAAGTTATTCACATTTAAAAGCAAATAAAAGTTTTATTTGCGTCGTATAATCTTTACGAAGAGTAGTTATAGCATTAGTATATCTTACCATATCACATTGACCATCGATTTCGTCATAAATTAGATTACTGCACTCATCCATCCCTCTGTGTTTTTAGGGGCTCAAAATAAGCCCCCCAAGGTCCGTCTTTGGACTCCAAGACTCAGTAGACTCCTGCTGTTTTAGAGTACCCCTCACACCACTACTCCATGGTCTTAAAAAGACCTTTAAGCCGAGGCCTAGTATTCGAGACACTCAGTTTCACATCCAAAAAAGAAGCGTGTATTTAAAACTTGATTATTAAACTGTTATTATTTATAATTTTTTAAAGAATCGATTGAAACATCGGCTAGACAGCAACTTGGCGAAAGCTGCACTGTAAAAATTCGCTAAGCAAAATTTGTTTTGGATACGCAATACGTCTGCAGCAATATTTTCCGGATATTTTCTAAGAAACAATGAAATCTTTTTAGATTATCTTGAATGTTTAGTTAGATTACGTATTTTCCGGCTGTCTATTGCGTTAAATTGTCAGTATTTTTAGATAAAATTGATCGGCGAGTTTCACGCGACGTATTTGTTGTTGGTAAGTGTTTGTGACTAATAGAGTTTTGGGGTAGAAACGCTCGCGCAGGCTGTACGGGGGTGGAAGTCATCGATCCGTACGAGGGCGCACGCGCCAATCGCTGCTGTTTTACGCTTTAAAAGGCGCTTCATTTGAAAAATGTAGACGCTCATACTGTGGAAAGTTTTGTTGAACATTTCAATTTCATAGATTATTAATGATCCATGTGCTCTAAATACGTATGCAGCAACCACATCTTGGACTTATTTAATAACACAATTCATATCTTAGTTCATATGTAAATCAATTTCATTCCAGGTGGCATTTTATCGTGAACCGGAATGTTGCCTGAATACTGTAAAAATTTCCGTAAAATAATTATAAGAAAAAATTCTTAAATGTTAACAAGTGTGTCAAGTGAAATTTTAATGGAGTTAGTTTCTCTCATATTGATTCGTTTTCTAGCTATAGATCATGTGTAACATCTAGGTGTAAGTTACTAATATCCATCATATTTTACTTAAAAACATCCCAGAATTCCATGTTTTTGGATGTTTGTTCTTATTATGTGATCTAGGAAGGTATCAAATAAAACGCATTTCATTGTCATTTGTCTGTTACTCTGCTCTCTCTCCGATCTCTACAGGTCATACTATTTGACCAGATGCAGCAATATTAAGAAATCATTTAAAACAATGTCATTTTCAGATGCTAACAGGGTATCATCCCCGTAGGTTTATATGATAACAAAATATTAGAGTACAATTTAGAAATGTGTTTCAGATTTTTTATTAAATAAAATTAATTTTTAAACTACCTATTGCAATTTCGATATTTTTTTTCTTGTACCAAAAAATTTAGAGCTAGGAACATGAAATTTTTGGGTTTCAAGGATTAAAGTCGTAAAAAATATATAAACGTTCCATGACGGAGGTCGGGGATCTTAAAAACAAACGTTTGTTGGTTTTGTACTACCTGTCTTCCATAGATTGGAAAGAATAGATCTATAAGTAAAGATAATTCTTAAAATATTCTTTTTTTTTTAATAAATTTACACCATGGTGTGTCAAAATTTACAATCCCGACATTTAAAAACGATCCGGGACTGCATTCCTTATATAAAGTACTATCTTAGAATTATTTAAAAATATTTCTGTACGTGCTTCATAAATATTTATAAACTTAGTTGCATATAAAATATTCGTAAATGTTTCCTGTTATTTACACTAATTGGACATTATCTGAAAATGCAAAAATATTATAAACATTGAACAGGTTATCACATTAAATACACGTCATAGAAAATAGTCAAGAGCAGCAAGATAAACGATCTTTAAACATACAGTAATCGCGATGCCCCATTAGCAATATCTTTGATCAAATGATTTAATTACATAGAATACTAGTTTTAATTAGAGAATTGTGTCAAATAATATTGTTTAATATAATTTCAGATCTATGTTCTGGAAACTTAAGTTTCAACTGACGACTAATGTTTAAAATGATACTCGGTAATAAAATTACTTCTCATAAATTTTATTGACGTACTTTGAAATCTTTGAATGTTAAGAACGGAAGATAATGCGATGAATGTGAATGGTGGATGGAGTTGAAGGCAAAGGCACGAAAAAGAATAATCGGGATTATGTACTGTCACTTGCGTCAATTACGTTTATAGTCCATTGTAAAATGAAAACTATGGGTGCGTTCAACTTTAATTAGTATTGATATAGTTTTTTTAATATTTGTTTGGCTGACATCTTGATTGTCTAGGTTTTGCCTTAGGTGCCCGTTGAAATTTCTGTAATTATCAAACAATGAATGAATACACATTGCAAGATTTACTATAGACGTTTATATTGAAAACTAATTGTTCATTAAATTAAAATACACTTCATTACACTCGGATATTAAGTTATCCAAATATTGCAGATAGCTATTTTGCCATCACAAAACGTTAGTACTATGCATAAATTTAATTCTGCTTGCCGATATATTGTAGCTAAACTTCACTGCAAAGCCAGGTATTTACATTCTAATATAATTTAACTGAGTTCACAACTCATTACGGATGGATAAAGTGAGCTGAAAATAGTCGAATTAATTTAGATTACCTAGGCACATTTCGTGATTACAATTTACAGTTTTTTATGCGACAATTCAATCATAATATAGACTGTTTTCATTATAATTATCTATATAAGAATATATTATATTAATTGACACTTCCTGGTTTTTGTTAAGTTTAAGTTTCATTAGTGTCCAAAACTGAAATCATCCAGCGGTAACGACAATAATTCGGAAAATCGGCCGACCCTTGTTGCCAAGCCGTTCAATAGCCGCCGCGTACGTCGCTGGACGAGTCCATTTTTGACGGAAAGGGGTAGCTCCGACGATGCAGGAAGTTTTTTTAATTGTATGTGTACACAGTCGATTACGATCTGTCGAGTGGAGGTGAGCTGCTAACCTCGTTGTCGGCACAGGTGACGATGTGAATTGTTTGTGTTTGTTTTGAAATTTGACGTAATTTAAAATCGTTTGTCGTGTCATTTGTGTTATAACTTAAAGCAAATTCAGTTGCTAAGTAAATGTAAATGTAGAATCAATTTTATGTGTTAAGATTATATTTTGTGTATTGTAAACCACTGCATCTTCCATTAAAAATAAATAAGTGTTGAACCGGATTTGAGATGGTGTTTGTTTGAGATCACAGCCCTTCCAGGACGTTCGATAACCAGCCATTCGCCTCTCTTCGATACGGGTCTTCGTCATATTATATTTACTCACACTTAAACGGTATTTATGTAATAGTTCTAAGTCGATTGGTGTTGAAAAAAATAATAAATAGTAGAGGCAGAACTATTTAATGTGTAAAAAGGATATGACTTTTGTAATTATCTATTAATGAACATAGTTTTTATATAAATTTTAGTAGTAAAAGTAAAACAATATTCAAGTGAGATATTTAACACTAATATTCAACAAGTTTATATGAATATTAAAGCGTTGGAGAGACCTGTTCAAGGGCTTAACAAAAATCCGAATGTTTATGGTTAACCTAGGCAAGAAAACAGTGAGTGCAAGAAACGCATTACGTACTTCGTACATAATGACGGGAAGTGGCAATTATACTTTCCTTCTATTAGAGTACTCAGTACCCAGTTACCTTCATGTTGTACTTGTCATTAGAACAGAGAAGCCTAACTATACAAAAGATGGTTATATTTCCGCCGACAATGATAGTTATTAATTAATTATTATACATAAAGAAACTATTTATAATAAAATATTTATTAACCAACGAGTCAATGGCCTTAAGGTCGAGATTTATTATTGCTTATAAATCCAAGGATATTTTAAAAACGTATTTTTTTAATATAGTATAATACCTTCTTCTTTTCGTCGACTGTCATGGACAAATTATAATACAGTATATATTATCTTTGGTGTATTAGATCGTCAATGCATTTAAAATTGACCAAGCTACGATAATTCGTAGACAAGAGAATCACTTTCTCTCTACGCCTCTACGGCCCTCTATGTTTTACCTTACATTATGGGTAAATAGAATTGGTATTTTTTTTTGCGGAAAATTCTTTTTGTTTTACGAAATGAAAACTGATTACTGTACTCTTCCACTGGTTGCATGGCACGTATTTTTTCTATTTGAGAATCAACTTCAAGCAGTTATCAACACATTTAAGGTGCAAATTTTTAAGAAATTCATTATCTCGAGTGTCATTATGTCAGTTTGAGTTCATTCGTGTGCTCGAATGTCTGAAGATGTCGAAACGCGAAACCCGGGTCGTTAGCGACGAAATACATTGAAATGTACAAAATCTCAACAATTGAAATTTGATATTGAAACTCCATCAGGCACCCCCACTCGATATCTTAAAATTTCCCAATATTTTGATCTCAGCATTAGAGTAGTTATTGTTTTTCGGGTCATGGTCTCTGTAATTAGCTGACAAAGCTTTTTCAGCAGGCATATTTAATCAATCAAAATTATTAATACAAAATCATTATCAATATAAAATTTAAAATGGTAATTTTGTAATTTCCGAAGGTCTTCAGACTGAAGATGCTTCTCAAAGAGACGAAACACGTCTCAGACCAATAACAACGATATTAATTTTAAATTCATGTTAAGAATGAATTTCCGAAAATCTGTTACCTTAATAATATAAAATTGATAACTTTGTATTTTTTAAAGAAAATAAAACACAATTCATTTGTACTTCTACATATTTATAATGATCAAGACCAGTACAAATGAATCGTGTTTTATTTTTTAAAATATAATGTCTTTCCACCAAGAATTGACAGTTAACACCTTAAAACTTTAAAATAACACAGTGTGTGTGTCTAGGTGTCATATGTGTTTCATCTCTTTGGGAATCATTTTCAGAATTATTTTTAAATATATGACACCGCCCCGTACTTATGGGGCGGACAGGAGTCTTCAAAACCAATCTGCAGACTCTTTCTATTAATGAAAATTTAATATGTAATATCTCTCCTAAGGCATTCAAAAATAATTTGTCATATTTGTTTGGTTATCGTTATTTGTTTACCTTTAGAAGTAAACGAAAAGCTTGCGCTGCTTAGGGAAAGAAGGGCTCGCCTCTTGGCCTTCTTCGGGAGAGTCGTTGGCCGACGAAGTGGTAACTTAGTCCGAGATTTACGATCCTACCATAAAACCACTTACAGAGTTTTAAATTGAAATTGTGTATTTTAAATCTGTTTGTGTTTGTGTAACTGTCTTCGAAGAATTTATAAATGTAAACTAACTGCAATTAAAGAGAAAGTATACTGAATACGACCGGGTTTTAATGGCAGACGAAGGAAGCTGTGAATTATCCTTTGTCCCCACGCCGGACTCGGGGCTGTCGAAGTGTGTTGACGATCCGCGCCCCGCTTCTCCGCTCTCCACCTTCCCCTCAGTAGCGAGCGGACGTTCTTCTTTCCTACTCTCTCATATAATATATTTTTCTTTGCGTGGACATTTATAATCTTGGGAATGTGGTGGATGAGGCTGCTCGCGTAATGTCTACGAGAAGTAAAAGTCTTGGAAGATGATGAAGTATCTCAGTAACCTTTATATGAACTTCTTCTCTCGATTATAAGAAGCATGTTTTTACCTATATTAGAATCTCTGAATTCGACATTGCGTTTTATAATCGATTGCGTCTTCCATCTTACTATCGCTGTCAAAAATGCAAAATAAGATATTTTCTGGGACGCCTCGGAATAGATACTTAAGTCCATTTTAAGAACAAATCTGGTATTTATAAATTACAATGCAGTGATTGCCAACATTTATATGTGGGTAAAACCACACGTACATTAGATATAAGGGAACATTTAGCTGCCTTTAGATTAAAAAAAGAAACTTCGACATTCGCAAATCAATTGCTAATGGAGAACCATACGTTTAATGCGGATGATGGGGTTAAACTGTTACATCAAAACATGGGGGATCATAAATTATTTTATCAAGAAATTTTGGAAATCAATAGAGCCCAGTTAAATTCCTTGCCAATTCTGAATGAGCAGCTGAACCTTCCTAATTCTCCGTTATTGTATCCTTAATAAATGTGGAATGATTGTATATATTTACCCTTTCGTCGAATTGCATCCCGTCGAAACCCACAATGCTATTATAATTGTAAAATCACTGGTAATTCTTTAAGTAGTTGGAAAGCGGCAATTCGCCACTCTGTTAATGTGTTGTTTACAAAATACGGATTAAGGCGAATCTCGAAATGTTAACTCAGGTATCAGTGTGGCTCCCAGACGTATAATATTTTACCTCGTAAATAATATATGTCGTATTTGTATCTTCTATATAAACGTTAGACACTGTTTACTGTCTGTCAGTTAGAGTCCATTCGTGTGCTCGAATGCCTGAAGATGCCGAAAGGCGAAACCCGGGTCGTTAGTGACAAAATACATGTACAAAATCTCAATAATCCAAATTCGTGTTGTTTTTGTTATTGGTATTTAAAAGGACGCTTCTTATAATCGATGGCGTCTTACAGTTGAGGAAATACGGTATAAGTTTTATCTCTCAATTTTTGAAAGCGGATGTTAACTATTTTTTGTATCTTATGTAGTCCTTGGATTAACTAAACTGATCGCCGTTTGAAAGTCGATGTTTCCGCCTATTCAAAACTCATGACTTACGTGATAAACAAAAAATGAGATATAATAGTACAGTCAAATACAATTACATTTTCGTAGACGAAAAAAATAAAAAATAATCGAGCATAATGGCTGTAGCTCAATCTGGTATTATCGTGATAAAATATAAGTAAGTTGTCAAAGATTTTTGAATAGATAATAAGTATTCGTGATCATTTTTTGGAGAATGTAATTGTTATAAAACATCAAGTGAAAAATTTAATACATTTTCATTAATTCGTTTTGATACTTTAATACTCGGTTGACAGTTATTTTTATAATCTTAGAAAGTTATGACATTTAACTAGCGTGAAAATTATGTTGTAACGTGTTTTTACATGGAAAATGTTTTTTTTGTCCATGTTCGCTCCCAACGTGGAGCAAATGGTCTCCTAATGGAGGTATCTTAACAGAATTTTTTTCTATGAGAACTGCGTGTTACTCAGTTGCTCAACCTCTCTCTTTTGTTTTCAAAGAGAGTAGGTATAGAAGGATAGGGCTAGGACAGGACTAGTGGTTAGCTAATCGCTCTCGTTACGCCCCGTGAGGGTCGATGGGTGGGAGGGATGAGTTTTTTTAGATATCACAAACACTCCGACTACGAACAGAAATGTATAAATCGATTTATGGGAATTGAATCCGTGACATCCGTAACCTAAGCCAACGATGCTACCAGCTGCGCCACGAACGCCGACAGGGAAAATGTAGATGAGATATTTTTCGTTTTTTTTTTTGCATTGTTTCACGATCATTTTATGAGTGAGAAATATATTATGTAAGTTCTCTTGTGGTTTTTAAATAACTCATAGTAACAACTCAAATAATTATTGCCAGTTCCGCAGCTGAATAGTAACGCTCTAGAGCTAGCGTCTTATTTTGTGTCTCGGTTAAAGGTTCGATTTCTAGACTGGTCCCTTTCATATTATGTTTATATAGATTTTTAGCTAAGATATTAACGATATCCCATATTTCCTTACCGATTACGAAAACGGGACGTAAACAGCTTCCCAGTGCTTACTCTTTAAATAGACAATTTGAGCGACAAAATTACAAAAAGGTCTCGGGAAACACATCCTGTTGAAGTGCTCCATTACATTTAGTCAATATGATCTACATAGGAAGCCGAAATAAAAAATCTTTACCAATTTTTAAACATGAATATATACCTAGATAAATATATATTTTGTGTCAACATTTTTTCGTGTTGGGGCTAAATGTGAACTATTTGGGTATGCATAAATGCAGTTTTAGTGGAGAAATTCGATAAATAACATCCTCGGTTCGGGATTGATTCGCCAGTTATCGATTCATTCTCATTGTTTGCTAATTTATAATATTCCTGCATTTTTTAGAAATATAAATGACGAATATTATTACATTTTCGACTATGAATTCAATTAAAGGAATAATCTAAATATTTGCAGAAATTAAGTAACAACTTTAAAAATAAGGACGAAGAATAAACAGTCTTACTAATTGGAGAACTTAGTAACAGTTTTCACAATAATACCGCTATTATTATATCCGTTATAGTAACAAAAAAGGCTAGTATAACAAAATGAAGTGCACATCGTAAAGAATCTAAGTGTAAGAGACATTATTAAATAATTCTGTTCATAAAAAAAGCCATTGTATTTCCGTTACTTTCAATAAGAAAATGATATTAAAAGCAATGTGACAGGTGGATTAATAAAAACAGCACTTCACACTACATATTGAGAAATATTCATTTTCTAATGGGCATTAGAAATCTTTAAGTACGGGATGTGTAAGTGTTAATTTCACTATTATATCATTAATAAAACACATTCTTGGACAAAAAAAGACCGTCAGAGATATTTTAATTATATTTAAGCCTTCCTTTCTAATAACGACAAGAGTAAGCAATAAATTTATAATGAAACGGAAGTACACACCACTTCCATATTTTCTTATAATTTATAATGATTAAGGCAGGAAATTTTAAATAATATTATACTACTATCAAAATACCTAAATAATGTTTGCAAACAGATGTATGTTATGAATATATTTCTACTTTATTATAGTTATCAGAGTTTACAATATAATTTTGATTAATAATCGATTAATTTTTTTTCAGGAATAACACGAAAAGTAAGAAAGCGTATGGTTTTTTTTAGAACGTGAATAAATTGGGTCATCAGATGTGTCTTATAGTATACACCGTTGACTTCATCATCAGTTGTGATTATCATTCTTTTCAGCCTCTGTGATCTTGTGGTAAGAGCTCGCAGTCAGATGCGTCTGTGTTCAAGTCCGAGCAAGGTCAATATCAAATTTCAATTTCGTCAATTTGAATTTAAGATATCAGACATGAGGTTTTTTCATATCTCTTGTTATCGAGTGACGATTTGAGTTTATCTAGTGTGACTTAAAATTTTCAAAATTTCTGGAACCTTGGCTGTAAGCCATAATGCCAGATATTTAAAAAAGGGTTATAAATAATTGCACTTTGTGTTAGGTAGTATTCACTTGGTACACTTGAACTTTTGTTTCGATAGTTTGCACTTTGTATAAGATAGTATTAACTTAGTACACTCAAACTTTGATTTTAATAGTTTTCACTTCGAAACGGATTCTTTTAACAAAGTACCATAGACTAATTTTGATAGTTTGACTTTGAAACGGATTATTTCAATTTTGTATATTATGGACATTGAAATAAATTATATTAACATATTGCATGTCCACTTCTTCATAAATAACACTCCTATAATATACTAGTGAATAAATTCTAATGCGTGGAGCAAACACAATTTTTAGTGAAATAATTTGTTTTTTGTGGAATGTATTTGTTATAAGTGAAAACTATCTTTACGAAAGTGAATATCATCTAAACAAAAGTGCATTCAATTGTAAGCCTTTAAAAAATATATAATATATTAAATTTTGTTTTGAATTTGCACGTTATTTCTATCTTCAAACAGATCTCATGTCTGCCATATGTGGTTTTTGAATGAATCCTGTAATTTAAAAAAGCTTGTTTCGCTTTTTCAACGACCTCTAATAAATCACAACATAAAATTTTCTTAAATATTGCTAGTGTTTAGGTACATATTTGTTTCCCAAGGTTAAACAAGGTCTTTTGTTAACTGCCGTCACAAAACTCTTCTATTATTACCACGTCTTCTGATGTTGATAAAATAAAAAAGTCGGGCATTTAATATTACATCGTTCATTACAATTCAGTTCTGTTTAAAATGCTAATTTCGGCGTGTATACATTCAAATAGTCGGCGACATTTTTGGACTAGGCACATGTTTGCATTTTAAATTATTATCACCCATTGTAAACAAAGCACTACGCTGAGAATAGTTTATGATTAGCACTTTGGAATACTTTTTAATGGTACGTAAGAGAGTCATCAAAATGGCGATGATTTTATCATTATTTATGCAAATAAAAGCCGTGAGATAGAGAAGGGAATTTCAATTGTTCTTAATTCAAAATGAAAGATATTTCTGTTTATCATCCTTATTGAACAGTTGCTATGTGAATTTGGAAGGGTTAAACTGAGTACTATTTAAATCTGTAGACATGAAAAGGTTTTGTGTTGCCATTATGAAATATTTAAAGGGTCATTCAAGAGCTAGAGAGTATACCATTTGAAAACTACGGATAAAGATTGTCTTATCCTCATTATAATCCTTGTGCTCGAAAATAAAGCATATTATATCAACTTATATGGACAAATATAACAGTAGTATTGCAACAATGTATATGTTTATAGTTTACGAGTCGATCGCATATCTTTTGTTTTAACGGAAGGAATCGCTGAATGATAGAGTAAAGAAGATCGATTTCTTATCAAAAATTTTATTGGTTGAGTCATTGTTAACTTTATAGGACTCCATCATAATAAGGTAAAAATAGTAAATAGTAAATGGTTCTCAAATGTTATTAAATATATAGAGATGATCATGAGATTTTGTTCTTATTACAGTTACAAATTACCATCGTTCTAACGATGGCGTGATGCGAATAGCCTGAAACATTTTAACAGAATATTAGGAAACTACTTAGTCAATCCTCGGTAGAGTTTAGAAACACCACAATTGGGAATGTTCTATTATCGCTTGGCCATCGCTTTACCAGCTAGTTATGAAGACATAACAATGATTTCGTGAAAGGTTCCATTTGAAGTTTGACACTTGAATCCTGTTACCATTGGCCTTGGCCCATCTCTGACCACCGTGAATAATTACACATTCTCTTTAATTAAATGGTCAAGGGAATCCTCACTGTGCGTGACAATTTCTTAATTTTATCTCTAGCACAAACGAGGTTATGATGTCTTAAATCTGTAAAATAGCGTGACTTTCCGTTTAAGCCATTGTTTTCAAAAAGACAATGCAATAAGTTAACAACCATAACACGGCGATACAGAACATTGTGTAGATACAATACAACAATCTAATTGAGTGTCTGCTTAAAGTTTATAAAATATTATAATAAATCATTGTGAATGGGGAATTGCTATATTTGTTTTTTGTTACCAATATTTTTCAGTCATCAAATTGGAGATAGGGCACAATCGCAAATATATCCACTTTGTTAATAATATTTATAAACTTTCGAAGGTAAAATATTCTTGATGTATTAACGTTGTGTTTGTCGCATCAGAGTACCCTTATTAATTGTAAAGCAGTGACAAATATTCAATATTTCACTTGAATGTATGGAGCCCACACAAGCTTGATTTTCGGTATCGATTTGTTCTATTTTTCGAGACTGGTGCTATTTTGCAAAGCATGACTCAGCTAAAAGTTTTTTCCCACTCTGTATCGTAAAATCCCCACTCTTACTTGGCATGTACGTTGGATAATAATTAACGCATTAGAACCAGTACCATCCATATAGGTTCAGCCTGAGGATGCATAGGAAAGAATCGAAACATATGTCATATCTAGTTTAAAAAACAAAGTTTACATTTTTATTGAAAATTAAGCAGATGCATGCAAATTGAGAATAAGGATTCCAGTAATGTGTATCCTCAGGGAAAACCAAGCCGGTTTCTTACCTGGCCGATCCTGTGCGGACCAGATTCATAATCTCAGATGCCTTCTCCACCAAAGCAACGAATTCAACAGCTCGCTGGCGTGTTGCTTCGTTGATTACGAGAAGGCCTTTGATAGTCCGCACCGGCCTTCCCTATGGGACATATTAAAACTGTACGGAATCCCAACCAAGATTATCGCCATCATCAAATGCATGCACGAGGGCAGTGAATGCTGTGTCAGAATCGGCGACGTAACGACAGAATGATTTGGGGTCTCAACCGGGGTCAGACAGGGTTGTGTTCTGGCTCCGTTCCTCTTTATAATAATCTTCGACTTCATCCTGAGGAAGTCAATTCCACCCGACCGAGGTTTAACCGTTGCCCCCAATCTGAGGCTATGCGACCTCGAGTATGCTGACGACGCTGTAATATTTGACAAATCTGTCGAGGGTATTCAGGAAACAATGGACAGGCTGCAGAGCAACTCGTATCGCATTGGTCTCAAAAGTGAATGCGAGTAAAACCAAGTTTCTGTCCAGACCCAGACTACCCTCTGACGAACGCGGGGCAAGAGATCGAGAGAATCGACGGCTTTAGGTACTTGGGGGTACACATCACAATCCGATTAGGGATAGCTGGAGCAACTTTTAACTCAATGCGGAGTTGGAGTACTCTTAAAGCAAAGCGTTGCAGAAAATATGTGGAAGTAGTACAAATGAAATATAATGTCTTTCCACCAAGAATTGACAGTTAACACCGTAAAAGTGACTAACGGAATGTTTTTATACAAAGACAAATACGATAAATCAAGTATTATTCTCAAGTATTTAGCAGTAAAAATGATATAAACTTTTGTACAAAGATAACAGTGATATAATAATGGTGAAACTGTTTTATTCGTTTGTCGTCGTCGAATAAATTTTGTCTCCGACAAAAGCAATGAAAAAACTTGCCATGCATAATTCCATGACTGCGGTACTATTTACTTGGTGGGATCGATAAAAAATGTTGCGAAATTCTTGGGTAATAATGATAGTCAATCTGATAGGTGTGTTCTAAAAAAAGTATAAATATTACATAGGGAAGTAAAAAGATTATCGCCAGTAAATAATGAGAGTGGCAGAATGTATTACAATTGCCATCGCCAGGCTGCAGACTTTTACTAAATATCTCATTTAACATTTACTTTTTATTTTTATAAATTGATAATATATTTTGCGAATTCCAGATTTCTAGGACTGTAAAATTTTGCTAGGTCAAATCACTAGGTTCCAGTACATTTTAAAATCCGATTAATTGATACGTTTCAACATTAATATTATATGTAACAATGCGAGTGATGAGGTTAATAAAAGTCCTTTCATTGCCACATTATTCTATCCTTTTTTAACTATGCCTGATACCAATGTGGAGCATATTAACTCGTAATGGAACATCTAAAGAGAAGTTGTTTTACAAAACTGCTTGTTATCCAGGGAAGGCAAGACTAGAAGTTTAATGTGGTAACCTAATCGCTCGCGCTACGCCCCGTTTTTTAAGGAGCGGATGTATGGGGGTAATTTACATATCACAGCATCCATACTTTTAAACACAAATCTATCAATTGTTTTAAGAAAATTGTCGTACGGAGATTCTAACCTGTGAATACCGCAAAATAATAGGAAAGACGCACAAGAACGTTTATCACTCGGCTACAGTAAAGGCACTCTATATTAAGGTAATAATTTTGGATAATCACACTTTTTGTAACAATGTCGGCTCTCAATATGAAGCATATGCACTCGTAATGGAGTAATTTCAACAAAAAAAAATCTTAACTGTTTCTTATACAGTCGCTTAACTGCTCTTTTTCTGTGAGGATACAAGAATATGGCTTGGGAAGAACTTATAGTAAACTAATCACTGTCGTTATGATCCGTTTATTGAAGATCAGATGGATGGGTAACTTTTAAACACAAATAAATAAATCGGTTTAGAAAATTGTCCGTATGGAGATACGAATTCATCGATACCGCAAAAGAATAGGACAAAACGCCCAAAGTAAAGTAATTATTGATAATCATGTTACGAATTTACTGAAACTTGGACAGCTATTGAGGAATAATGCGGATCAAATAATTTCTTATTTTTCTTACTATGTTATGAATTATGGCAACAATGGTTACGATGTTTTAACTGTAATAAGATTAAAATTAATAATAAATAATTTTTTTCTATTATAATAATTTTCGTGAATTGTAGATTTCTCAACAGTAATTCAATTGTGTGTGTTTTTTTACGAAATGATTATGCGCCTGAATTTAGGTGCAGAATTGAAAGTTTATTGTGCAATATTTATCTAGTAAGAAAAAACAGAAAATGAAATCGTAAGTGTTTGTGAATGAAATACAATGGACAAACATAATCCATTAAAATGTTTATATGACGTTTGAATGAGATTTCTGAATTACTATTTCACATAAAAACAAACGTTTATAGTTTCTTGTATCATTTACCCATTTAAGAAAATACAATACTGATGGAATATTAGTTATCAACATTCATGTGGATTCATCATATACAGTTGCAGTGGCCACGGGTTCGAATTTCGGCACGGAAAATTTGATAAATTAATTTTTATGAATTTGTGTTTATAGTCACGGATGATTAGAGCACTTAACTAAATATATATCTTATACCAGCCCGAACTTTAAACATTATTGTCCAGATCCTCTCCTAAAACAACTTCTTTTGAGATGCACAATAGCGTCGTTTCTCAAGTAAAGTCTCAATTTTCAGTGCAGCATAAAACCAGTTAAAAAAATAGCTGTATTGAATTCAAACAAAAATAAAAAACACGTAAATAATATTAAATATAATATAAATATAATATAAACACTTATTTACTTAATCATAGTTTTTGTCAGTTGTATCATTTTGCATGCATTTAATGGCGACTTCTGCAATGTTTAATACAAAAAGTCGAAAACGCAAATGCATATAGGTTTACAATTTCGCATTGGAAATAACGATATCTTTATGCTGTCCATATGGTTCACACTGGAAGAGGACATTGCGAGACTGAATTTTTTATAATGTAATCGCACAAGGTTCTAATAATTTAATATTCAAAAAAAATCTCTTGACTACAAAATTTATTTATAAATTACTAAATTTAGATGTATCAAATTTAAATTTGGATTATTGAGATTTTGTACACTTCCATGTATTTTCCATGTATTTCCATGTGTAAATACATGGAAGTGTACAAAATCTCAATAATCCAAATTTAATATTGAAATTCCATCAAGCACCCTCAGTCGATGTCTTAAATTAGATGTATCAATTTAACTTGGCCGCTAGTGAGGGTGCCACCGTCGCGTTAGGAATGTTGCCATACTCAACCAGAGCTGAAATTTCAATAAATTCAAAAACCGATATTTTAACAACGGTTATTAAAAGTAGACAAGATATTTATTTTCCATAATAATGGCAATTGGAGAAATTTATTATAGACTGACAATTCTAGTTTCGAATTCGGCGGCGGCCAAGTAATGTTGGTAATAAATACAATACCTAATCACTTTTAAGGTGTTAACTGATAATTCTTGGTGGAAAGGCATTATATTTTTAAAAATAAAAACAATTTGTTTTGTACTACTTCCAGGTCATGTTTATAATTATCAGAACTGGTTTCGCTTATCACGAGCATTATCAACTGGCAAAAAATTATTACCTACTTATGAAACTATGATTATTATAGATGCTGTTAAAATGCTTACCATTGACAGGTTGCTGCTTGATCTGAATGAAATATTTTTTGAACAGCCAAAAATAAACTAGTCAAATGAGGCAATGGACGATACATTATCGCCAGTGAAGTGCATCGGACTGAAAACCCAGCTGGTTATTGAGTTATTTCGACCAACCCTATTAGAATATGTTATGTGTTTATTATTAAAACACGCGAACTTCTCTTTCACTAATTCCTCCATTGCTACATATTTTAATCAATGACTATCAATTCTTGTTTATATAGCCAATATTTTCATGTTTTCTATCTTAAGAATGAATTTGAAAGATGGGCTAACACTGTCTCTGTTGAGATACTTCATATCACGCTAAATTATCAGGGGGACGGGTGGGTGGAGTGAACTCAAGTGTAATAGATGGCCAAAATTTTTAATACTCTAAAATTTGGCCTACTTAGCGGCATGGCAATACAATTATAACTACTATTTTGTCGTGATAATTACAAATCAAATAGCCAACGGCAAATTGTGTGTTCTGAGAAATGAAACATTAACTGCGATCTCAGCTTTAGTAAACATATTGTTGAAAATAAAATTACTTATTTTGAA
Organism: Himalopsyche phryganea; assembly: GCA_022494535.1. Lineage (NCBI taxonomy): Eukaryota > Metazoa > Arthropoda > Insecta > Trichoptera > Rhyacophilidae > Himalopsyche > Himalopsyche phryganea. The sequence goes on along the minus strand of JAGVSL010000002.1, from coordinate 6,239,641 downwards.
ACCACAGTTAATGTTTCATTACTTAGAAGAATAATTATTTTGCCGCTAGCTGTATTTCTACATATGGCGACAGTTAGTAGGTACGTAACCGTTACTTTTTAGATATTTACAATAGTCTTTATGCTCTTTCTAAGAAGTAGAGGTCTGCACGGGCCCGGGCTTGGCCAGTGCGCCGGGTTCGGGCGGGTTGAGACAATTGTTATTCGGGCTTGGGCCGGGTCCGGGTAAGGGATTTGTTCTTCAGAAAAATATTTCGAACTATGTTCGGATCATGAGTTCTCTTGATAACTAAATACTGCTGATAACAAAAATAATTTATTACGTTTTGAATATCATTGGACACAATAGTCTTTTATTTGATAAGTATGGAGACATCATTTTACTAAGAAGGGACCGCAGACCACAGTTATACAGATACTAGAGGTCTGCAGGGGCCGAAATTTGATGAAATTACCTGGCCCGAGCCCGTTCACTTCAGGCCCGACCCGGCCCAAGCCCAAGTCTTAATACCACACTTGTTACCCGAGCCTGACCCTAAGCCTAAATTTATATATCTCAGCCCGAAAAAAACCCGATTTAAAAAAAAATTCAGTAGCATAAAATTGATTGAAATTTAACACACTTAACGTACCGACCCAACTTTTTCACATGTAGAACAATCTATTATTTCACGAAATGATTTCCACACATCACCACAGTCACCACTTTTTAACATTTTCTTTATATCGTTGAAACTCATTTTTCACGAATCTCTTGTATTTTTTTATAATGAATTTTTCGGCACATTACACAGTCGACTATCTAAGCCGAATAGAAAGCAGATACTGAATAATATCACACTTTATTCATTAACGAACTATTTAAACCTACTATTCGTGATGCTTAAATAAGTAAAGCATTGTTTTACGGATCAATAACAATTTTATGAGTTTTCAGTTTCAGATTACCAAAATATAAAATGATGTCTCCAAACTTATCAAATAAAAGACTATTGTGTCCAATGATATTCAAAACGTAATAAATTATTTTTGTTATCAGCAGTATTTAGTTATCAAGAGTACTTCATGATCCGAACATAGTCCGAAATATTTTTTTGAAGAACAAATCCCTTACCTGGGCCCGGCCCAAGCCTGAATAACAATTGTCTCAACCCGCCCGAACCCGGCCCACGGGCTGGCCCGGGTGGAGGCCCACGGGCCAAGCCCCGGCCCGTGCAGACCTCTAACAGATACTGTATTATATTATGTACAGATGGAATTATATTTCATAATAAACATACTTTGATAGGCTTAATTGCAGAACAATTTAGCGAATAAAAGAGAGTGGGCGAGACATGTTACTCATATTTCACATGTCACTGAACTTTTATTAACAAGATAAAAATGTAAAATAATAATAAGTGTGTTTTTACAGCACAGTCAGAGCCGTATCGAGGCAAGCTGTCGTCCTCTAAAAAGGCTCGAAATGCCGCTCTTTCATAATAAAATATTTCAGGGCATACGTACATAAAGACTGCTGGATAAAATCTAATAAATAAATTTTGTTCAGCAGAATCTATATATATATATATATAAATGAATGTCTGTTTGTTGGTTTGTTGGTTTGTCTGGATCTTATAGGCTCCTAAACTACTCAATCGATCGCGACGAAACTTTCAGGAAGGACTTATTGTGATCATGCCGGGAAATATTATATAAAATGAATGTTTGTTTGTCCTTTGCGCGTTCCTTTACCATTCATACGATTTCGATGAAACTTCGGTTAGTTTTTGTGCACACACAAGTGAAGGGTTCTGAAAAAAAAAATGAAAATCTAAAATTGAAAAGAATCAAATACGTACACACAGCGACATCTAGGAAAAACCTTCTGATTTATTCGTGTACGCACCAGACGAAAAACAAAAATATTGTGTTATAACAAGTGTGATATTGAAACTCGGGGTCGGGTCAGGCCAGACCTGAAGATGATGGGCTCGAACCGGGTAAGTCTATGAAATTTCAGCTTGTGCAGACCTCTAATCCAAAAGCAGTTCAATAAACAGAATTAAAACACAAACCCTTTTTTTCTTTGAGTGGCATTGCAACGCATGCCGGGTACTCACTAGTTATTTATATAATAAAATAAAGTGTTCATTTTGTTGTACTGATTCCACTCAACGGACCAGTTGAAAATGTTCACGATTAGCGAAACCAATCCTGACCATTCGGTAAATTTATTTTTATTTTTACAGATGCATAGCTTGTCCTCCAAGAATAGACAGTTGTTATCACAATAAAAGTGATTAATAGAATTAGCATAAATTTGTTATACCTGTATGACATTCTTATTACCAGATAAAAATATAATTTAATGACCAAGTTCGTATAACTACGGCATTTCATATTTATTTTACTCATTTCACGTGAAAAGTAGTATATTGCTTGATGACGTAGTTTATATTGTATTAGTATTTATTCCCCAGTTTCGCTCGGGATGGAGGGTTCATTTAGAAGTTTGCGTTATTATGACGTTATTTTTGTGCAAGCTAACTTTCCATGTAATTACCCACAAAAAATAGTAATTGCATCAGTTAATAATGAGGTTGAAAACATCAGGGTGGACCGTACTTCATGTTACAGCCACAAAATATAGTCTATCAATTGATAATAATGTTAAATGTTGAAAATATCACGGTGAGCCGTACCTCGTCTAGCACCCACAAAATAAAGTACATCGATTAATCACAATTTTAAAAGTTGAAGGTTGAAAACATCAAGTGGACCGTACCTCTTGTAACAACCAAAACGCATAGTCAATGAATTGATAGGAGATTTCTCCGTTTGGTAGGAGTTCTAGTGACGGAAAGGCAGATTGGATGGATAGCATGATTTCAGAAAAAAACACATACATGCATAATTTGACCATTCCTTTAAGAATAGTCGAAATATTAGATGAACTTATCAAAATTAATGCCACAGAAAGCCATTGCAGCGAAACAGCAACATGTTTACTTTTAGAATTATAGGTAAAGTATTGGGATGGCTTTATTATTTCATTTATAGTAAAAATATAGTAGGCAATTCGTAGCCCCTCAGTATCTGCCGCCTCTGGCCACACGTCACTGAAAACAGTTTTGTTATCCAAAAAAAATGAATTACACGAGAACTATTAAGTTAACACGCCAAGATAAAACATTAGATAACGCTATTAAGCGTTGTATTTCTTTATATGAGAAAAGAGTTTATTATTGGACATTGTTATGGTAGTCTCAACGTGCTCACATTGTTTCGAAATTTCTTGCAGACAATTCATAATTAATATGAAGCTTGCCCATTGTTCTAAGATAGACTTGACGATTTAATTCTGGATCACAATGTGTGGAGAAAATAATGGAGTATTAAAAACTTGAGAGACTAAAATTAACTATGTGAAAGTTAGAAGCAATGCTCAACAGCGATCTAGAACCAGAAACGAAGAATTATCTTGACTAAATCTTCTCGGCAGCTTTTGAAACAATAGTGAGAATGGCCTGATATTTTTCTTTGCATTGTTGGATTTTATTTGCCTAAGTAAGATATGTCTTATGTTATGCTCATTATGCTATTCAGCTTCTCCTATTAGGTGAATGTTTTTTTTTAAGTGGATTAAAGAGTTTTGTAATTCGGACAATTTGAAAACGTCCAAAAAAGGAATATGTCAAATAGTGACCATTATTGATATTTTTTAATATGTCCGCTCACAATGCGGAGCGTATGGACTCCTAATGAAGGTATCTCAACAGACGTTTTGTACGAGAAAAGCTTGTTACTTAGTTGCTCAACCTTACCTTTTCGAAGAGAGTAGCCATAAGAGATTAGGGCTAGGACAGGACTAGCTGTTAGAAAATCGCTCTCGCTACGCTCCGTTTTTAGGATCGGATGAATGGGAGTATTACATAATAATATTGTCGTGCATATGCACTCTTAATGGTTAAATCTCAACAGAAGTTGTTCTACTAGAATTGCTTATTAATCAGTTACTCAACCCCTCTTATACAGAGAGTAAGGATAGGTTTAGGACAGGATTATTGTCTCACTAAGCCCCCCGTATTTAGAAAACTCAATCAATGAAACTGTTCGTACTGGCATTCCACCACTCGGCGATAGACCCGGAGACTCAGAATATATGATACATCTTCACGTCAATAATACTACAACTAGGAAACTTGATTTTTATTTTTTTTCTGGATTTCCTTCTTTTTTTCCATGTCCGCTCCCAATGTGGAGCATATGGTCTCCTAATGGAGGTATCTTAACAGAATTTTTCTACGAGAACTGCTTGTTACTCAGTTGCTTAACCTCTCTTTTTTTCAAAGAGAGTAGGGATAGAAGGATAGGGCTAGGACAGGACTAGTGAGCATGAGTTGGGTGGGAGGGAGGACTCAGACTAGGAACAGAAATCCATAGATCGATTGAAATATTAATCTATGAAAACCGTCCGCACCGGGAATTGAACCCGAGACATCCGTAACCGTAGCCAACGACGCTACCAACTGCGCCACGGACGCCGACAAATACAAAATACTAACTAGGTAAGTCAAAAGTTAATGGGAACTGTCTTATTTTTGTTTGTTTTACAAAATTTTAAAATTTTGTAGAAAAGGAAATTTAGAATATCATTAAAAAATTGAAAATCAAGTTACCTAGTTCTATTTGCAGTATTGAGGTGGCGATATACACAATGATAATATTTTTATCTTTCGAAATATACAAAAAACATACTGCAGTAAATAAGATGACCACTAAAATATGTCACAACACCACTTTGTACTGTTACTTTCAATTTATCTTTTTACACTCGTCACCATCTTTTGAGCCAGTGAACATAGTAGCTCGATATACTAAAAATAATAGACAAATGAAATGTTACATTTAGAAACATATTAAATATTAAAAACACGCTGTGTCACTTTCACTAGAGAATAGGTGACACTCGTAAACTTGAATAAATATTATATATAAATATTTATATTTCAGGCCAAGAATTGTGTAGGTGAATTTCCCGCTAACATAAATAAAATATTTTCTTCCGTCAAGCGAAACTGTAATCTGACAGGAGATTGACAGAAAAAACTTTATGGGTTCATATTATTATTTACGTCAAAATGATTTCCTGTGAATGTTTTCTAATGCTCGCATTTCTCGCAGGTGATTCGACAGTGTGATCAGTAAATAGATTATACTCAGATTTTTCAAGATCATCGTTATATCCAGTCATTAGTCGAGCAATAGTGTACAACAATGGGTATAGTGCAACCGCTTTAAATATGAGAATGAATATAACTGATTTATGTTTGATACTTTATAATCAATCGAAGAAAATGGTAGTATAAACATTTTGCATGCAAACTTATTTTCTTCAGCAGAGCTTATTTAACAAACTACGTATTAGTATATAACAATGATATATTTATTATATTTTACCGTTGTTCTTTGGCACAATACCAATATTTTATATGTATAATGAACACCTGTAATTTATATTCCACCACATAATTACATAGTGAGTGGTTTCCGTTATAAATTAATCTGTGTATCAGAATTACATATGTTTTTGTTAAGTATTGAATACTAAAATAAGGTACAGCAGCGGTTCACAAAAAATGGTCTTTCTTTACAAAATCGACTACAAAATAATGATTCTTTTGTCGACTCTTATCCGAATTTGATTGCAATAAACGTTGCCCCGTCGGTCATGCCGACTTGGTTGCATCTCTGACAAATTACAAGGCATTTAAAGAGTTTACGGCGTCTTATGGAATGCGATTGGAACGCAATTCCTTAACACATTAAACCCCTTGTTTTACCTTTTCTTTTTTTTAACACTTATTTTAAACATAACCTACTGCACACTAGAGTGCATGCAACCAAGTCTTGAGGAATTTCTCCTCGGACATTCCTGGCAAACATTTGAAACACGCATAACGTTGTTACGCTGCGGAATACACTCTGTAAGAGTGTGAAGCCGTAGTGGGTGGTGGTGGGTACAACGTTGAGTACCCTAGGGCATTTAAAAAACGTTGTAACAATATAATTGGATACAATATCAAAGAATTTTGTTATGAAAAAATATTAGTTGATGGCTATTTTGGCTTAATGCCATCGCATAACTCACAGTACATTAGAATGATTACTATTTTATTTCCAAGACCTTCCGATGTTTGGTAATAGCTTATCTGCAGCATCAACACCAAAGAAGATAATAATAAAAAACACAATATCAATTGACTATTATTTAGCCAAAGAAACTGGAGAAAAATTTATTTACTAAACTAAATTCGAATTTTTAGCCCAACCCACTGGTTATAGGCGCCGAACTCTAAAAGATGAAAAGTTAACATTTCTTTTTGTAATGTTTATACAAACGTAACGTAACAATTTTAAAAAAAAATTACAGATAGGAGAAAATCGTCAGACATTACAAAACAAAATATGTATACACTAACTTAAAAAATGATAAAAGATGATGAATGCAGTATCATTGACTAAATGTAAATGTTAAAATCAAACTTGGCAAGTTGTTTTATTGGATTTACTTGTAATAATATAACGTGTTCTTTCGCATGAGACATGGGAACGATCTTTTTATTGTCATGTTGCTAGTTTATTCTTTCAGACTTGTAAATATTTAAAAAAATGTGTTTAGGTGATATTTGATTTTAAACGTCTCGTGTAAAGTGCGTTCATAATTTAAATACAATTAATCGTTTTTCAACTGTTATTGTAATAAGTGTGGGAAAATATCATCGACAATAATAATTTTATAATAATTAGCGCCTTAAGGTATTTAAAAAACGTAAATCTAAATATTTCACACATTCATTATAGAATAACAATGAATTAAATTTTCGCATGACTTTTCGTTCTTGATGAATGTATTTTTGTTGAGTTTCTCATCATTTCTTCGACAGACATATCTTGTACATCTAGGAATATAATATACATTATAAAACATATCATGGGATAAAGTGGTTTTATATAAAAAAAAACCTGATTAGTGATGAAGTCAATCGTTTTTTTAAAACAGATCCACGGTCGTTGTGAAGCATATACTTCTTAAGGAATATTTAAACTAAAGATTTTTTGTCTGTCGCTTAATATCTTCTTTTAGTGACGATAAATAAAGAGTGATGAGGCTAGGAACGGACTGGTTGTTAGCTAAGCGATTTCTCCATATTTCGTTTTCAGGGTTATTTTGGATTTGAGTCCGTGAACGCCGCAGGTCGTTTTCATTTGGAAGAGGTTTCAAAAATTTGAAATGGACTTTTTTCATAGATCATAGTTAACATTAAGTAGTTCGCATCACTAATGTCGCCTAATCAGTGTGTACCTTTGTCGCGTTGTAAATTAGGAATGATGTCTCGTTTGTGAACTCGACGCGTGACTATTAAATATACGATACTTCTATCAAGAACCTGGTGTTAAAAGATATACAAACACTACAATTCCCATTCTTAGATTTTTCGTTTATATCGTATAATGCATACTATATATTTTTTAAATAATAAATAGCTTTCGACGAGTCGTAACGACAACTTACGGTTATCCATCCCATTCTGTGATCCAATGTTTAAGAGTATATAGTAGGTTTTTTTTCCCACTTAGCGATAATGGTTTATCGAAAAGCCTAATGCAGTTAAATATCTGAAAAATAGGTAGCAACTTATTGCTAGACATGCTTGAAAACTTTACTATTTTCATGGGAAAAAATTGCAATAGTGTAAACAAATACTCATGAAAATGCAATAATTAATAAAAACATTTGTTTTTTTGGGACGTTTTATGAGATTTAGGCGACGGTAAACAATTAACGGTTTTCGTTAAGTGGGAAAGAACCTACTATGTCCTCTTAAGTGACCTCTTTATTTAAAATCTTTTTCTTATTTTCAATGGAAATGGTCGGGTGTGTCATCTTGTTTTTATATCCTACCTAATAGGGGTATTAAGCGATTGTCTAGCAACTTATCTCCCACCGATCTCATTAATAGATTTGCGATTGATTTTCAACCAATACCTGTATAAAAATCTACAGTTCAAGAACTCTCTTTGGGAATTGCTTCAAAATTGTAGTTGGCATGGTTTTAAAAATTTGTTAAGTTACCACCTTTTTGTTTCGTGCTGGTACTGAAATTACGGTTTTCTTAAACGCATTATAGTCATTAGGTGAATAAAAAGTAAGCCGACCCTTCTCATCTAGACGTATAACGTAATAAGTCATCATGACGTGATGTAAAATTTCTCGGAAACTTCTTGCCACCCAAAAAAAGGTTTGGAAAAAATTCAATTACAAAGCTTTCTAAAAAAGAGACTGCTTTTTCAAAGAGGCAAAAAACGTATGGCAAATAATCACGCTGTAATTTTGGTGGACTCGCATTTAACACACATCTCAAGAGTAACTTTAATGGATGTAAAAAAATAAACATACGTAGATTTAAAATAAATCAAAAGTTATAGTAACAATCATAAAAACGAATAGTTGTAAAATAAAAATTACTATTATAAGTGCTGAGAATGTGGTCGAGTGGTTAAAAGTCGTTGGCTTCAGTTACAGTGCTCACGGGTTCGAGTCCCAGTATATACAGTTTCATAAATGAATTTGTGGATCGATTTATTAATTTCTGTTCGAAGGTGAGCGTCTTATTCCCCACCCACACATCCGATCTTAAATTAGTGTGCGTAGCGAGAGCAATTAACTAACCACACCACAGGATGCTGAACACATCCTATGGTAGTGTCATTTAATGCATGAAGAAAGGGAAGAGCTCCGCAAGTCGATCCAACCTTCTATTGGACCGATCGGCCACGCTGACTTGGTGGCGAATAAACAAATTACCAGGCCTTAAAGAAAATTGCGGCGTCATACGGAGAGCGAGTAGAACTCAACTTATATGAGATTTTCATTTATCTGTCGGGATTGATTTTATGTACAAGTGTACGCCACCAAGTCTTTGGCAGTTGCTCCAATGACACTCCCGATTAAGGGGGAAAAAACTGTAGATACGCTTAACGTTTGTTACGCCACTGGATACTGCCGTATAAAATTAACGGATGGGAAAGCAGTGGTAGGTGAAGAAGAGCAAGGTAGCCCTACCGTTTTACACCTAATCTCTTCGGAAAAAAATATTTGAACAACAGAGTAAACAAGCAGTTTTCGTAGAATATCTTCTGTTATTGCGATAAACTGGTTAAAGAATAATATTAATATTCCACATTGTAAAAAAAATTAACAAGAGTTTTTGTATTTTTGTGCATTATTTGGTTAAAAAAATATCCAAATATATTCTTATTTTTATATTAAATTTAATGAAAATCCTTGTAAAATATAAATTGGAATACGATGTCTTTATGTGGAAACATTTTTCAATTACATAAAATCGTTATCTACAACAATTTAATAAATTAAATTATTTTAAGCCGGGATCAGACACTTTTAATATCAGTTTGAGTAAAGTACGTTATGTTTCCACATAAAATGGCTCTGTCGAATTGCAATAAGCTCTAGAAAGATAATTCAATAAGTAACAAAACATAAAGGACAAAAAAAATGCGTACTTATTCAATTTGTGTTGCACTTATTTGATTTCATATAAAACAGAATAAACTCAGTGTATCTATATGGCTTTGTAAACATGACATTTAGAGTTTTATAATGACTTTATTTTATAACACGGTGATGGTGAACCTTTTCCCGTTGATTGTTCGAAATTGCGAACACTGAGACACAGCGAATTGAGACACTACGAAAAATATTTTTAAGGGGAAGTTGAAAAAGTCTGGAAATATACAGGATATTTGCTGTGGAATTGAAGGATTCGGAGGGATGGGGGGTAGTGAAAGAGAATCCAAACTATTAGCTCCAAATGAGAAACGTATATAATAAGAAAAGTATTTTGTTTTCCTTATTTTGTGTTTCGCGTTGTATGAACATTCGAACATCATTATTTGTGTCAAAAGGCGTTGTTTTCAAACTCCAACCCACCTCTTGCCTCATCCAAAAACGATAGGGAGAGAGTGACGTGCCTAATATTAGTTACACAACCTTTGAAAATTAATTATCTCAAACGTAAGTAGTAATATTCTTTCAGGTAGCTTTAAATCGAAACGCGGGTTAATACGTGGCACGCAGGCCACTGGTTCAGGATCACTGATATGGTTGGTAATTTATGACTTGAAATGATTGATGAAGCTTCTTTTGAATCGGATTATCAAAGCTTTGTGTAAAGACGAATGATTTACAGAAAAATAACAAGTAATGAACACTAATAACATTTGATTGCAGCTGTAATTTGACATAGACTATAAATCTTTTTACTTTATACCATAGACCACAAGATGTTTATAAAAGTAATCGAGAAGAAATGTTCTCAACCAGTTTGCTTTATAACTGAAAAATTACAAAACTTATGGAAGTGTAAAACCTTTTACAGATTCAAATTTAAAATTGAAATCACATCAATAATTGATATTGGTTTTGTAAAATAAGTGTTTTATTTTTATAGATAGTCAATATGTTTGAAATCATAAAGATCTTGAAGTGAAATGCATGGAAATATGCGGATACGTATTTGTAACGGTTTCCATTGTTTTTCTGTTAAAGCTCGTTGTTAAATGAATGTGTAATGTTATTACAACATTTCATGACACAACATACTGTACAGTGAAGATGAAGGAATGCTTTGAAGCGAAACATTAAAATAATTGCAAGAGTTCTAGCAAAAATTACTAACTTCGTCGTGCCCACCTCAGTTATCGTATCTACACAAAACACAGCCATTCGCGGACTCGAACGGATGATCGAGCAAACGAATGCACCAAAGCTGAAAAGCATTGTCCAGTATTTGGCTACGTGGTCGAAAAATATTACATATGTTAATATACACATTCATTTATAAATTATCTAAATACTCGCAATTGGAAACCATATTTGTGTCTAATAGAAAAGAACTACGGGTTACATGGATACAAATTCATTAACTATCAGGTCCTTGATCGAGTTATCAACGTCTTTGATTCGGCTGCGGTCTGTGATGTCTAAAATTCTCTCCCAAACATAGGATTCTTATAACGGAGTGAGCTAGAGCGATTAGATAGCCATATCCTTCTATTCCTAAATTCTTTGAAAAAGAGAGGATACACTGTATTAGGAATCTATATGCTCCACATTGGGAGTAGAAATGGTTAAAAAATAAAGGCATTTGCGGTATAAAATATTGGTAATATGGTAGTTTGTTTCCAAGATTTTGAGACAATGTAGCAAACACTAAGGCTCAACCATACCAATAATTTATCACAAAATGTGGTAGGCTACCCCTCTAATATTCTATATCTTATTTTATTCTGTGTAAGACAGCTTATTGAAAATCTTTAAAATAAAATGAGTATTTATTTTATACATCGCATTGCTACAAAGATTGTCGAAATCAAATTTGATTAGGAGCCGACTTTATATCGTGCTTTCGCATCCGATTTAACAAAACAATTTTATATTTGCCCATCATTTAAATTGGGCATTGTGAGAAAGAATAATAAAAAAAAAACACAAGTCTCACCACAATTAACAGTTTAATAGACATTGCATTACAATAAAAGATTCAAATATTGATAGAGAATATAAGTTATTTATTAAAATCTTAATAAACTTTACATAGTGAAAATAGAATCAATATTATCGTACAGAAACCCCATTACAATAGCTGTTGCTCCTATATACATTGGTCGAATGTTTGCATCGTGGCTGTTTATTTCCCAGATGACATCGTGAATCGTGATGTTTTCGTGTCAATGGCTGCACGATTTTTAACTTTATCACCTAATTGTATCCATTTTCAATAACCAAACACAATAGAGCAAAACTACTTCCTATTTGATGTAGTTTATTATTTATTATCTTCTGTTTAGAAAACGCCAATATATACTTTACAGTCGCTATATTTTTGTAATACTCATGAATCACAAAATCATTGACGATACTACCAAAAAAGACAATGTTTAGTATCATTGGAATTATGTATAATAACATCTTTTACAGTATTTCAGTGATAATACAATACACTCCTTTTTGCACGGTTTGTTTTACGTTCTTTTTTACAATGGTTTTTTTGCTTTTACACGATTACAAAAAACGAAAAGTTTTATTCAATACGGTATACTTATGTATATATTTAAAAAAACACTTCAGCACTTTGTGAATATTGAAATCGTCATTTGACAAATTTTAAGATGCAATTTTTGTTTGCTGTTTTGGTTCTAGGCTCATTCGTTGCGCATTCTTCCCTTTGATTTAGTAGTCGACTCACGCGTTCCGCTAAGTTATGACGCCCCATTCCTGCAGTTTTAGTTTTAATAGCGTCGTATTAATTTTACAAATAATAACAGTATTTGTAAGTGTAAAAACAATATAGTGTTGCAAGTTGATTTATTAAACAAAAGAAATTAAAACAAACGCCACATAATTATTTTACTGTAACTTGATATACGCGATATGTCATTAAGAAATGGGCAAAAGTGACAATTGCATAGATATTAAAAAATATCGTGAAACGGACTATTTGTCGTGTAATAAAGAAGTTTTTACAGGTAAAAGACATGTAGATAATGATTCTTTACTAAGCAAGCTTGATAAATTATTATTTGCGTATGAAAAAAACAATTAAAACCAACATTAATATTTCTCAGATGAAATTTTGAGTAAAGTATTTCTTCTGCAGGAATATAAAGGATTGAGAATAGGGAGAGGTAATCGGGAGGTTAGTTAAATCTTAAACTTTGTAATTTACGTGCTCGGTATAAAGTTTCACTATAGATATAGATAGTACTGGATCAAGGTTGTATACAAAGAAGGGTTCTGATAGAACAAGCGAGATAACGCTCGTAAGTAGTAATACCTCTGTATATCCATGACAGGCGTACAAACCGCTAAATTACCATTTGAGAATACTGAGAACTATAACCAAATGAACAGTTCATATAATGGCTTTTTTATTTAAATAAAGAATGATTTCTCGAGTAAGGCAAAATGCTTTCGTATATTCCGAGTCGAACAAATATTTGTTTCGGCTATTTTGCATTAGGTCGATTACATTACGCGTGGTCGTTGTATCATCCTCTCTATTAGTTCCACACGATTTCTTTTCAAGCATCAATATTCTTTTTAAAAAACATTTGACAAAAATAGTCGATATTATTTAAGTTTATTCATCTTAATGCTTCTTTTAAAGTCTAACGATCTGGACTTGTAATTTGTTATCCTTGACTTGACATTCATTGTGTTTTGGTCAATTGATATAACCCTCAAAATTGAAATTTTTCAGGAGATAGCTAAAAACGGTTTGTATCGAAAACATTACATGGTGAGATGCGTTCTGAAGCTTTGAAATGCACTCCTGTAAATTCTCATTTTTCAGATAGGGGATTATACGCAGGGAGTGTCGATATAATAGTACCTTACATAAAGTGGCCGGAATATTTAAACCGAAAACCAATGTAAAATGATGTTTCCCTTCCAAAAAGTGGTCAATTTATTTTTCGAATATACATCATTTGGCAAAGACCTGCTGTGTCGTCTTTAAATGAGATCCAATCATTGACACATTTTCGTATATTTTGAGGGTTATATCAATTGCCCAAAACACCATCGACATCTACAATACGTGCTCCTAAAAATGGTACGCAGATCGATTCGCTATAAATAGCCTCCCTACCACATCTTTCAATCTTCACGTTCTTCTCCGTCAGGCCTTATTTTATTTTATTTATTAATTCATTTTATACAACACGGATACTATAACAAAAAGAAAAACTTTGAACACTTGCTGTAGTAAAAAGAGTGTGATTTATATTAATTTTAATATACAGATACAAACGATGATAAAATGGTATAGAATTATATTAACAACCAATTTTAAAATGAAAAAGTTATGACAACATTTTTACAAGTTGGTTGTTCCACTTCCGTCTGTTATGTGTATGCAGCTGCTACTTCACGACCACCTTCCATAACACAATAACGATCAAGGAAAGAAACGAATTTACTCGTCATGCTCATGGCCCGATGCAGAACTTCATCGATATTTTATCCACGCACTATTGTATTTATGAAAAGAAAAGATACAGTGGAAAAAAAAAGAAAATGTGACTTGCTCGGCCACTTAGATTAACTGAGAGCCACCGTAGCGTTAGAGTTTAATCTACTCCACGTTGAATTTAATGAGGAATCGAGATTATCCTACTCCCAAATACTAGCAAATTTATCGAATACCTCAAAGTTGGCCTTGGTTAAGATCAAGTCAGAGTGGCCTATTGGGCCCGTATGAGGATGGACCACAGCAAACAGTTCTGCTCGTTCGGCATTCATCTCTGGGCAGTCCCATATAACGTGATTAGCGTCCTGATGGTTGTGTCTACAAGTGAAATCTGGTTTTTCATATCAACATTTTTATAAGAAATCGTGCCAGTATCTTATAGCTCCATCGAATACACCATATTGAATGTAATGTAAGTCTCGCTGATGAAGATTCAGACTCTTATATTCAACGTCCTATCTTAACTCTCGCGGTGTAGTGTGTATGAAGATGATGAATAAAAGAAAATTAACTGTTGTTAGTTATTTAATTGAACCTCTTAAAATTTCTAACAGATAATAAAATTGTAAGGCAACAAAAAAAACTGCGACGATAAAAATTGGCAATCTTTATTGAGGTTCGTGCGGCATTTCGCAGTGCTATTTTTGGAAAGCATCCTGTCTCCGCGACCCAATACATAGTGTGGGCATAACACCCCACCCCACTGAGCTTGTTCTACAAGCGAAGAGATAGTGGTCGGGAGTCGTGCAGTTATTTTAAATGAAGTCGCGGCATGAATGGAAGAAACCTGAAGACACACTGTAACATTAGTGTGACCAGCACTTACGTAATTTTTTGTGGCTACCTTTTCAAATTCGCAGATCGCTTTCAACTAGGTACACGAAATATTTGTGGAATTCTAAGCATAACAAAGATCACTGAATTTTATAATCAAATGTTTTATAAGGATCAACAAGGCCAGTTTATAGAAATTTGTGTATTAACGTATTTAATTGCTATGCCATATTGATAGATCAGAACCATCAATCCATCTTATTATTATCGAGCTCGGTCTTTAAACTGAAGTTTTATAAAATTCCGGATCCTTTTGACATTCTGTTTTATAATATTAATCCATTGCTTCTGCTCATGTCAAAGATTATTGATTTTTTCTTCTCTTAGAGTTGTTGTTTATCGAATTGTAGTATCTTTAACATGGGACAGTCGTATTAGATTAATCAGATCCTTTAATCCGCCTTTGAAATTGAGTCAATTACGGAGATTGCGAAGCCAAGAGGGTTTCTACCTACGCCTATAAAGCTTTCAATTTTACGTCGCATAGTGAATTAAAGTACTCATTGCGGATGTTTGATGATTAATTTTTGATCAAATTAGTGAATATGTTTTTATCAATAGCCGATCAGTTGCACAAACTCTCACTTCGGAGAGAGTAATAAATTATGAGAAAGTTAGCGAAGGACAAAGGTAGATAGTCGCTCTATCTGTGTCCCATTTAGTGAATCGGATAGATAGGTGGATGTGAAGGTTTGAAAGCATTAAAGATATTCATAGTTTTGGATACGCATTTATGCCATGTATCAAAGTTTGCAGTTGGCCATTCAAACTCGCTTCGCAACCGAGTGCGACAAACGCCTAAGAGCGGTAAAAAATCGACTAATATTATAATAACATGGGTGTTGTTAACTTTTTAACGGAAATTCGCGACGGATCACAATGTGCAGAATGCCAAATAGAATTGAACGTATGGATGCAATATAGGGAACGTCATTAATTTGTTACCAACAGCATCTTGCGACTTGCAGCTATTATTGGAGTGGCGATGTTGAAACAAAGTTTTGCCGAAGGTTAAAATCGTGATCGATCCCCCGCACCCCACGCGGCTAACTGTAACGAGATACGATTCTGCCTCACTTCACTCCACTCGGCTTGAATTAATTCCGCTCATTTCCGCAATGCTGCCTTCCATCCGCTGCTAACGTCACCCACCTGCGCATTCCTTAACCGGCGCAGCGACCACTGCCGTCGCCGGGTCGCCCTATATCATTAACGACTGGTTTACTAAAAAATAATTAACAAGGGGCACGAATTTAATTCTATTAACTATGTGTATATCTATATTTTACCGTTCTCGGAAGAACATAAAAGTATACAAAATGCGGTTCGGTCTCCAAATTGTTTTATTTTGATTATTTTATTACTTAATAGGGGCACAACTTTTCAAGCGTAAAATAACATTACGAAAAATTTCTTTTCAATAGTGAAGAACACTTACTGTCAGTATTCGTAAGGGGTTTTTAATGATTGTTTTCCTCGTTCAAAGATTTAAGCTAACATAATCACATGCTTCAAAGAAATTTAAAGATATAGTCTCTTACTAACCTAAATTAAAAAATATTCAGGAAACTTAGAGCTTTCACCTAGTTTCAGGAGGTAAATATAAGTACGAAAAAATAATTTTAAATATGACGTAGAGAAATTTTTTCACCATGTCCGTTATATGGCCTACTAATGGAGGCAAATCAACAGATTTTTTCTGCGAGAATTGCTTGTTACTCAGTTGCTCAATCTCTCATTTTGACGAGAGTAGGGATAGAAGAATAGGGCTAGCGGTTAGCCAATCGTTCTCGCTAGTCCCAGTTTTTAGGATTGGATGGGTGGGAGGAGAATAAAAAGAACAATACATTTAGAGAAGCCATACTAAACTTTTTTGATACCTTTAAAACATATTGCGTATTGTTCAAGATCGGTACTGCGTAAATTTCTGTAGCTCGTTTGCCATGTGAATTAACAATGCGGGGAAGATTCTCACAGGGCTGTGGAGAAATTTAAAACTTTCCGACTCCGATTTTATCAAATTTAAAGGATCAATCGGGTGACCCTGTCATAAATGCATTAACCATTACAACGAATATGCTTATTTTTTAATATTCCTGTGGTCATGAACATATGTTGACGGAACAGGTTATGGTATAATATATCGATATAATATTATATCGAGGGTATACTCACAGAGGTCATTAAGTCTCAAGTTCTGATATAATCGCATTTACAGCATTATTTTTTTCAGAGTATTCTCTCTCCTAATTACAATTGTTTGAGATTTTTTGTACATTATACAGAATAATCTTTTTGGCATACAAATCATAAGATTTAGTATCAATGAGTTAAAGTCATGTCATGCTTTCTGCCAGAATAAAAAAATAACAATATGACTTAATACTGTTTCTATTTCAAAACCATTATATTCTACGAATTCATGCGTTCTACAAGAACGTTAAATTGCATACATTTTGACATTAAAATAGTTTGTTTAAATGATACATAAAAAATCCAAAAATAATTTCGAAAAAAGTTAACTTAATTTTCTGACTACTCCGACTCCGCTTAAAATATCATAAATCACGACTCCAAATGCACAGCCCTGGATTCTACAAATTAGAATATAATTGAATTATTAAATTACGTATGTAGGCGGTGTTTAGCATTAACTTTATTGATATGGCTGATTTGAATTGTAGTCATTAATTCTGACCTTGATTTGCACGGAATCAATGATTGTCACGTCTTGTCAAAAGTTAGTCATCCAATTATTCTAATTTATTCTAAGATGTTAAATGTTTTTTTTTTGATTTCTAATACATGTAAAATAAACCTGTAGTTCTGTAGTAAAACTAATGTTACTGCGTCAAGGACTGTAGACCTGAGTTACCACATATATTACTTGTCAGAATTCAGGGATTGAAAATCAAAGATCACGGGTGTCTGAGAAATTATATTGAAATAACATAAAAACATTACAAAAAAAATATTCAAATAAAGTCGCATTGTATAAATAAAGGTGACAAAGAAAAAATGCGTGTGTATAAATTTACAAAAATACTAAAACCATTATTATTTATATTACTAAACTTACACCACCTACTTCTTTTTCAAAAATCATTTTTCCCGCCTTAGAATATAAATATAATTTGGCGAACCTATTGCAGTTTGGGATCAATCGAGGAGCAGACGTAATTCAAAATTACATACAGAATTATTGCGTTGTAGTTCCATCAAGTAGTTCACGTAGAACAATATCTGTTGAGATAGGTTCCATTAGCAGTCTTTGTGCCTAACATAAGAAGCGGAGATTGATGAATATCATATATATGTTAAAATCTTAAGGGGCATTTCCATGTATTTGTAACATCACACAATTTAGATGGATAATTTTCCGTTCAATCTTTTGAGTAGAGAAATTTTATTATGACTGCGAAAATGATTTCAACATTCACGATTTTAGTATAATAATTTATTATTTGTGACATTTATATTATTGTTTACTTCGGGTTGCTATTTCAACGAACAATATAAATATGACTTCAAAATAGTTTGCGTTGTTACAGTCACATCTGTTATATGAAGTAACTCAAGGGGATGAGCACTGGATACGGCTATGGGTCATAGAAATTTCATATTTATGTCTGGTGATCCTGTAAGGAGCAGTAACAGCCAGCTAGTACATATAATATTATATTCTTCAATATAACTACGTCTATCACTGTGGTATTACGGAGTATCATGAAGTAAGATCCATAATGGCAACTAGCATACAAAGAACAGCATTGTTAAAAGATATATTCTTGCTTACACTGTAGAGTTTTGAAGGAGTGTACTGGCCGCATTCTCAGACGAGATTCAAATAATGGAAACAAATTACGTTACAAAACTAACCAAGACTTCCAGTGACTATGCGATTCCATTGTCCAATGTTACCGTATAAAGATGCAATGTAGGACCGAATACCAGTATTAGTTTTTTGTTATAATACCAGAATACAGCTTAGAAAAGTGCTCGAGAACTTACTGAGATGAGAAATGTTTTTCTTATTGATTATTGCTGACTATGTAGCAGCGTGGTAACGTTCAAGGGCAGGAATAGCACGTGTCAAAATAAGAAATAATAATTTTTGCATTCTTCTACCTATGTACAAAGTTGGTATGGATATATAAGTTTAATACCTTTGCTGAATATAAACACAATATATAATTGTCTAAGACAAATTGTAACACTAATTATGCAGTATAAAAAATGGTACAAAATAAAAATGTAGCAAAATTAATATGTTACAGCAAGAAAAAGAGTATTTTTCAGTTATCTGTAAGGCTTTTAAAAAACAGTTCTTGAACTTTAGTTCTTTAAAAAGATAACCAGCCAAAATAGAGCATCATGTTGTTAGATTAGGGTAGGTTAGCTTAGGTAGATTTTTCGGTAGATGGCAAAGTAAACAAATTCATTTTTAATTGTTTTACGGATGTGCGATATCTGAATATTTTTTTATGTGCCATGAGATAACAGTACCGGGCCAAATTACTAAAATTATCTTTGTTAGAAACCTCTTGCTTCATTTAACTTTTAATATAGTACCTATCTGTTGTGCTGGTATGTTCCTTGATTGCAGAATAATAATCTTACTCTGTTTACTTATTTATGGTCATTGAATACAAATAATTTAATAAAAAAAACAACTTTGCTTGAGTAAGCAGAAAAGAACATTTTTACACTAAAAACGGTACCTATCTGGCTAACTAAATTTCATTATCTATTGATTTCTAAAATCCAGAAGTCAAATTCTTCATTCTGTGACAATCGATGACGTTCCGAATGATTATTATGGAATTATGGATACATAAAGTTCTTTCGCGTTCTTCTATATCATCCCAGCTTTTACCCTGCTTGCTGGCCACCGTCAAAGGATCGAATACTTGAATAGACACTTAGATACGTTGATTTTTCAATCGATTTAGGGAATATGACATACCCCAGTTTTGCAGTGTGCCTGAAACCGTGCCTTGAGTCGCCTTTAATTATGGCAACTCATTTTTTTACAGATTTGGTAAACAAATATTATTTAATTTAACTTCATTTATGTAAATCCGCGGAGTAATAACAAAATCATTTTAGGTGACTGTTCGAAATATTTCTATCGCCACAGGCAAAAATGTAACCGTGACCCACGGCACAAATTACAATAAGGGTGAATTTTTGGATCTTTTATCGTATCGTAAACACCTCTTGTATGTATTATATATAATTTTGTCGGCGTCCGTGGCGCAGGTGGTAGCGTCGTTGGCTATGGTTACGGATGTCTCGGGTTCAATTCCCGGTGCGGAGGGTTTTCATAAATTTATCTTTCAATCGATTAATGGATTCTGTTCGTAGTCTGAGTGTTTGTGATCTCTAAAACTCCCTCCCACTTAGCCATCCGATCCTTGCTTGGCTATGCGAGAGCGATTAGCTAACCACTAGTCCTGCCCTAGCCCTATCCTTCTATCTCTACTCTCTTCGAAAAAAGTGAGGTTAAGCAACTGAGTAACAAGCAGTTCTCATAGAAAAATTCTATAAAGATACCTCCATTCGGAGACCATATGCCCCACGTTGGGAGCGGACATGTAAAAATATAATAGTTAAAAAGATATCATTATAAAGTACAATAAATTACATTCGAACTGTTTTAAAAATGTGAACGGCAATAAACAAAAGTGCAATGTCATCATCGTCATAATCGACAAAACTTTATAATGAAAAAGTATGCTGCTGTTTTATTACTTAATTAATAATAATGATATAAAAAGATGGCAGATAGTGGCTATAAAACAAAAGTTCGTTCGATAAGTTATATCTTATCCTTTGACGCTGCGCAAAATGTAAAACTTTCGTTCTACGCCAAATTATTTCAGATTAACGTATTTAATGTTTTTACAATCTGTTTGTTGCCAAACCAATAATTTTAATATTTAGACAATGGAGAGATTGAAGAGTCTATATATGATCAACGTCGTCCTCTTCACCGAAATAATAAATTGATTTTTGGATAGGTTTACAGTTTTGGGTTCAAACTGATGGATGTCTGTGGTGTATATATTCCGTCATAAAATCTTTACTCTCTATTCAAAAAAAGAAGTTGAAAGACAGAATAAAATCATTTCTTGTAGAACAACTTCTTTTGAGATGCTCAATTGAGAGCTCATATGCTGCACATTGGGAACGGACATGGCTTAAAAAAATAGAACAAAGTGAATAGTAAATATGACACATTTGAAGATATAGTATGACATCTGTATCATTACCCTGAACAATGACGAAAGTTTGAGGTGATGTCGAGAAACAACTAAATGGAGCTCAACCAAATTTTAAATTAAAAATATTAGGCGGATATTATACACACACATATATATATATGGCATAAAAATCGCAGCAAAAATATCTACCGTGTTGGAAAAAATACTGAAAAGAAAATGCGATAATGTTTTTTTTTCGCCCGTTATACCTATAAACCAGAACTTGCACCCTCCATTAACATCTATTTAGGCACTTCAACAACTTTTAGCAATAAAAAACTTGTAACCTATAGGCAATTTGGTGGTTAAAAAAGATACCATCTACACTTTGGAATAATCTTCTTTTTTATATAGAAAGAAAATGTTAAAAAACAACACGACTTACCGAACGACCTAATACCTTTCAAGCACACCTGATCAAATTAAAACCGTATTAAATTTTAAAAGTGCTTCATTTTGTTCCAAATATGGATCTGACATTTAAGATTCATTCCATACAAGGAATAAGATATGAAGGTGCAGTCGAATCAATGTTTTGATTGTTGATTATGTAGGCCAGACACCTTTCACCATTTTAAATCTGTGTAAAACAATTTATTTTTTTTCATTTCAATCGGACAAGACACAATAAAGTTATATTTAGCATATTTATTGCCCCATGAAATCAAGTGTCTATTCAATAGATTGTAACGTAAACCTCAAATAAGTAACAGCTCAAAATTCATAACGATTTTCATTTGCTTTGTGATTACTGTTCTTATTTTAAAAGTATGTTTCTTTTGTTTTCAGAAGAGAGAAAAAGTGTTCGGAATTTAAATATTACGATATTGGTGTTCACCGAGTTCAATTAGCTTTAGACACAAAGTGTACCCGCAAGTTTTTATTTTAATAAATGTTTATTTCAATAAGAATTGTCTTGAATGTTTATATTATTATGATCATAATATGTCATTTTGTGTACAACGGAATGCTTTCTGAAACACCGGACATGCAATGCAAGTATGATAATAATACAATATATGATTTATAATAATGTCTCTAAAGAGGTGAAGGATGACAAAGAAGAAGACAAACTGTGGTACTTTACCACTCAGTAATTTTCAGTTTGATGTTCAGGGTTATGTAAAGAAGTAGTCATTGGAAATGTCAAAAACAACACCCACAGTTCATTTTTAAACCAGGTGCAAAAAAAAATTATACTGTTCACCATAATACTAATCAGTTATAATATACCTGTAACCAATTGCTCGGCATACTTTTTAAAGACCTGATTATAATGAAAAAAAAACTACTCTTCGGTTACGTCTCTCATGTGTTAAAATCCCGGTATGGAAAGGTTCGTAAATTGATTTTTCAATCGATTTATGGATTTATGATCGAAGGCATGGATGTGTATGATGTCTAAAATACCCTCCCACCCATCCAACCACTAGTCCTGCCCTAGCCAAATAGTTATATCCCTACTCTCTTCAAAAAAGGTCGGTTGAGGAATTGAGTGACAAGCAGTTCTCATAATAAAACGTCTGTTGAGATACTTCCATTAATAATCCATATGCTCCACATTGGACGAGGGCATGACAAAAAAATATGCACTTAAATTGATCAGAAGGTGTAATGACTTTTTGACTTGAATAACAATTATAATTTTTTAATAACTGTGTATGATTGAGATTGTTGTAATCAAAATCGAGAATTTATAATAAGATGCGATATATTGTCTACTATGATCTTCAGTTCAAGCGAATGTATAGCAATATATATGGTTCTCCATTTCCATCTGCCACAATTGGGGATATAATAAATATTATTATATAAATACAAAGCAATTGCCAAACAATCTATCACACAAAATGTACGAATAACTGGAAAATACAAGTACGTATAAATAAAATGAACAAAAAAACAATCACTAGAAGCACAAATAAATTAATCAACATTTTATTTATCGAAAGTGTGTTTCTGCGAAAGGACTTTTCATTTAGGTCGGGTGTCATGTTTGGAAAGTAAGAAAGAGATTTATAGCAACAAAAAGGAGATCGAATGTGAGTCAACGAGATGCTGTACCAAATATTAAAATTCTGGAAAAAGAAGCAACCACGAATAAAGCCAGTGTAATAAATAACGCGACGAAAGACAAGCAACGTTTTTCAAGGCGATCCGAAGAACGGTATTCAATAAACGGGGCGGTTCAGGGTGTTACAGTAGATGCAAAACGTTATTCGCACAAGCAAATCCAAATCCATGCATGATTTAGAATTCATAGATATATTATGCAATGGCTTAATGTTCAGAACGACAGAATAGGGTAGTTTCGCCAGTGCTCAGCCAGTTAAGCGACAGGTGTACTTGTAAAAGGGATTTTGAGCCAATGAATGATAAATACATATATTTTTCGCTGTTATTCCATTAAACAGGAATTAAGCAATGTAACCAGCTTAAAATAAAATAGTTAATATTGTACCAAGCATAAAATAACAGAAGTTTACAAAAAAATGCCAATTGTCCCAGTGGTCGGCCCCCAAAATTCAATGGTCGGCTTTTCGTTGCCCAGTGTTTGGCCATCACTATGAAACTTCATGAATATCGCGAAATAATTTACTGATAGTAGACAGAACAACAAAAAACATAATGATGCAAAGCATGACAATATAAAGTATATTTTGTTAGCGATCCCATGAATCATACATGAACTTGCGAAGTAAAAATGTGCTTTTTTTAATTGCGTATTGCATCATATAGGTCAGTATAGTGCAGACATACATTGGCAAGTGGTAAGACTACCTACACGAAATAAAAAAATCTGTTTTTTAAATATATCCACTATTATTTAAGTTTTAAGCTCAAAGACCGACTACTGGCGACGGTTGACTTTAGGAACAAGCACCCTATAATTTTTTCAAGTCTTTGAAGACCTTTACTGAGCTTCAAGAATAGATGCTTGCAAAAGAGATAGACGGTGAGGTGGTTTAATTTCGAGAGGAACTCGGATTAATGAAACCGCGCCCATGTGCGCCAATGCGCAATTACATCAGTGGTCATGGAGGGACGTTGGAACTGACTGGGTCACGTACTGTGAGAGTCTCAATCCTGCCTACCTCTCCTTTCGACCTTTGGGATTCTGGCGTCCTGGAAGACAGTCGGGTACTATCCATAGGATGTACTCGGCGGAACCGAAGGATGCTGGGATGTCATGGGAGGAAGCAAAGCATGGTGGCCTTATGCTCCACATAGGGTTTAAAAATAATAATAACATCTATTGTTAATTTAATAAGGCGCGTGCGGTGGCTTTATCTCCTTCTCGCTAAATCACATGAAAAGTGAAGATGCAAACGAGATGCAAGGGCATGCGGCGAATGCTCTTGTATCCTTCTTGCTCATACCCAAATCAGGTTGTGCGATAGAGATAGTGATATATCCACTGCACGCCTGTTTTATATATATATATATTGGCCATAGTACTATGCCTGTATTTTCGTTATTCACTTGTGTAAAAATGTATTTTATGACGGGTTGATAAATGAATGTTGCATAAATGTACTTTGAACGTCCCCTGATCTTGCACTTGGATGACGAAAACAAGAATTACAGCGTCCATACCGGTCACCAGTTATGTGTAATCCTTAGCGGCAAAATGCTGTGCCTCGGCTCTAACACTGTCTGCTAAGTAATAGTATTATAAAGTATTATAAAATTTATTAAACGCATGTATTTAGTAATAAAATATATTGAAAACAGACAATCAAAACCCATATTTTATATACACGTCTTCATTTAAAGAACACAAAAATTAAATCAATCATACAAACAATATAAAAATTGATAATCTTAGAAGTTGTCCAGTTTGTACTGTGTATAAGGCTTGTATATAGAACAAACCGAGTCTTTTGATTGGCGAACAAACAATCCTTGCATTTTATTAATAGCTATTTGAGTGACTGACTTAATCAACTTAGCATGTATACTATCAATATGGAGCATATGGACTTATAATGGAAGCATTTTAATATACGTTATTCTACCAGAACTTCTTGTATACAGTCACTCAAGATCTTTCTTTTCGGAGAGAGTAATGAAAGAAGCATGTGGATAGGGTATAATAAGCAGTTACCTTTTTGGTCTCGCTACGTACCTTTTTAGGATCGGATTTGGACATCACAGACATCCGTGCCTTCGAGCACAAATTCACAAATCAATTGATGAAAGTATCAGTGTTTACTAAAATTCAAACCCGTGAACAACACAACCGAAGAGAACGGCGTTAACCACTTGGCTTACAGGACGGCTAAATACTGTATCGTTATGTTTAAAAAGTTAGTTGGAAATCTTAAAGCTTAGCTTAGCTAAGTTGGAATTGACGTGTTTAAAGAAAACTGAAGAAAGTTGTATAAATATTACTGATAGCTTATTTTAAGAAGTGATGGTATTCTTAACCATACAAGTTACCAGCGCAAAAAATACATATCTGCCTGCAATTTCAATCTCTTCTATACAATGATATTACCGTTTTACAAAAAGCACATCAAAATACGTATATGATTTTTTTGAATACTTAAAAGAAATCGATCAGAGAAACTATTATACATCCAATATAAATTGAATACCAGAGACACAATGACAATATTTTTTTACAAAACGATATGAAATTTTACTGTTTTGATTTGGGAAAGAATGGTTGTTCAATTTGTAAGAGGTGAGAGTATCTTCCAGTGAAAAGAATGTTTGTTGCGAAGAAACAGTTTGATCTGATTATGTTATCAAAAATACACTTTAGAAAGAATTAGAAAGTGTAAGATAAATGTTTTAATGATATCTTGAATCTTTTACGCTTCAAACGATTTGTGAAGAAAGGATATAATCTTGAAGCTTTCAAGTCAAAATCAGAAGATTGTGTATTAAAATCAAAAAGGGTCGCCGTTTATGCCTTAGCTATATTTTTATTAACACGTTTTATTAATTTCATTTTGGTTGACCAATAAAGTGAAGTATGGATATTATATTATGACAGTCAGTTTATTAGAAGTTATTTGCAGTAGTTAATAAAAAATCACGACAGGAATTATTGAACACTTTCTTTTATCGAATATTCTTGATGAAGTGTTTAACTTAATTGTTTTTTATCAGTAAAAGCTTACAATTTTAGGTAAACCAGTATGTACGTAGATATAATATAGCACAATGAGGAATTGGATATAAAGACTTCATTAGAACCGAAAACGACAATAGATATATTTAAAAAATAGAATTAAGTTAATGATGCATATATCTATATACAAGTTGGTTGCTCCATCTCCATCCATTATGTCTATGCAGCCGCTGTTTCACTGCCGCCTTCCATAACGCAATAACGATCAAGAAAATAAATTAATTTAATCTATATATGGATGGTCTAATGTCTAATGTTATAATCCCGTAAGCGACTTTTTACAAATTTTGCAGGAGGTTAAAAGAAACTGAATATGTACGTTAATATGTATATTAGATTTTTTTCTTCTTAGTATTAAATGGATAGTATAGCGTACTTGTAAACCATTAAAAAGTTTAAATACTTTGTATTATTTTAAATAAATGAGATACGGTTTACAAGGTCATTTTCGTAAAAATATCAGATACGGGTTTATAACATTAGGCCATCGATATACAATATACAAATAAAAGCTTTACATTAGTGAATATATATCAATTTTCAGTAGGTGATTCAAGCTCTAGGCGCTAGCAAGATAGCCAAGTTTTTTTCTAGTTACTAAGAATTGCCGCATTTTAATAAAAGCATTCAAATTTACGTTACAAAATGGCAAAAACTCTATTTCTTATCACAGAATAAAACTCAAGCGGCATGGAAAATAAACACATACAATTATATTTTATGACATGTTTTATCTTATCTTACGTTGATGTAAATATCAATTTGCCTTGCAAAAGTATCGTTGTTAGTATTTGATATCTACACGGAAAACTGGTTTTAAGCTACAGGCCTTCTCTAAGAATCTCTTTTTATAATTTCGTTGCGATATTATGATTCAATCAAGTTGCCCTAAATGTTAATGAAACCAATAGAGATGTTTAGAAAACTTATGCAGCCATTGATTGAGAAGATGTAATATGATAGTTAATACCTCATCTTCGGTGTCGGCCTTTTTCTCTCGACATTGAAAGCGTGTATTATCTTTTACTAGACACTGTCAATGTCTTAATCAAATGAGATATCGTTACTCATGCGGAAATAGGATATATATGTCTCGCATAGAATAGTAATGGTGTAACTCCAGTTTTGAAGTTTTGAGAAAATCAAGGTTTTGTAAAGTGTTCTTAGGGTCAAATAACACCCATTAATAACTGTTTGTCAATCAACTGAAGAACTTAAACGTTAGAGTATATACTATTCTAGTGTATTACTATTCTAAATGACACACATGTGTTTTAAGAAATAAAACACAATTCATTTGTACTACTTCCACATATTTATAATGATCAGGACCGGTTTCGCTCATCGCGAGCATTATCAGCTGATAAAAATACAAACATAACAGGCTTATTTATATAAAAAAGCCTGTTATGTGTCACTACTATTATGTCTCATTACTATTCTAAGTGACACACATGTGTCACTTAGAATAGTAATGGTGTAATTCCAAAATTACGAAAAATGAGTTTATACCTCAAACACGTTCAAAAGATGTTATTCTACTAGTTTAATAATAATGCACCTCCATATATACTCCCAATTTCTTTAAAAAACTGTTTTTTTTTTTTATATTCCCATATTTAACGATATTTTTCAGAATAATAGTGAAGTACTTGCAATATCAGAATAAGAGTGAAGTGTCCGGACAGACTCCTTTACTACACTAACATTTAAGTTCTTCAGTTGATTGACGAACAGTTATTAATGGTTGTTATTTGATCGTAAGAACATTTTACTTCTCAAAACTTCTAAAATGGATTTATACCATTTCTATTCTAAGAGACACATATATTAAAAGAAATTGCTTATATCGTTTGACAAATTAATAAAATTACCAACCACAGAAGTGAGTTTACTTTGTAGAAATTCATCATTATAATATATATATAAATATGATTATCTTCTTGTTAAGTAACTACGTGTGACACGTCTTTTGCTTCTCTCGGAACTATTATCAAACAAAATGTGGTATATAAATTAGTTTATATCACAAGTATACATAATTATAATCCTTTAATTGTTGAAATCGTGCAATAAATTGAGCTCATATTTGGAAAAAAGCGTTAGTCATTATGTGGTGTTTTCTTTGGCAACACATTTATCTAGGAAAAGATTTTTTGATCAATAAACAGTGATCTCAATAAAATCACTCACATCATCTTCATTCATTAAAGATAAATATTTTCGATAAAGGGTATCTCCATAAAAACCAACGGTTATTGTCTCTGATTAATGTTTTTAGGACAACGCTGTTTTTCCGCTTATGGGATCCATTGTAGAAGATTTCTTTTTTGACCAGGCGTGCAAAGGAGAAGAATTTTAAAATGGTTATCGCTTTTCTAATGATGTGTTTATTTCTATTAAAATCGACATGAAAAATACACATTATGAGGAAATTCTACCCGTTTTGCTTTAGTTTAGCGAAATGCGCTTTAGATGATGCGTGTTGAGTTGAAATCCCATTATTTATTTAAAAAAAAACAGCAAGTATGAATATCGTCGCCTAGATTGTAAAGCTTGTAACTCCACAAATGTCAACAATATGGGAGCATGTAAACCATAATGAATTCTTAGCGACATCCTAGTAATATACTAATAATAGTTATGTAGGTATTGCTCAATATTTTCGCAGCAGTCGTTTCCTGCAGCCGACAGGTCAACGATTTTCTTACTCAGTTACGGGTTCAAATCGTCGAATTTACACGCCGTACATTGATTTTTTAATTCATATATAGATTTGTGGCCAAAGACGTGCAAATTTGTGATGTTTTTATTACCTGCCATTCACCTCCTATTTGTTCCTGAAAATGTGACGTATATAGAGCGATTAGCTAGCTACTGGTACTTTCTAAACCGCACAATTCTATCGTTAAATTTCTTGTAAAATTTTGTTGAAATACTCCACTAGTAGGACAGGTCTAAGATCTATTTTAACGGGGGATATGGTATAAAAAAAGTGAATGCAAAAATATTTTTATTGATATTACAGACGAATATGTAAGAAAAATAGGCTTGTGGTGAACGAATCAATACGGACAGAAACCCAGACGAGATGGGAATAAAAGAAAAGAAGCATCGACACTGGTAGAAAGCGCACTACCTTATACAAGGCCGGGCCCTGGCCATCGACAGCACGGATCCGGCCCCTCATATGCACAGATTGACGGCCGCTCTATTCTTAAATTAAATCTCTAAAAAGTTAGGAACACGATGCCTAAAAAAATCACGTTTTAAGTAGTCAAGGAGTTAAGAGCTTTGCATTTTTGGAAAAATATGTGCATTGTTCGATTGATTTAATGATAATAAAAATATCTCATTACATTTTAAGTAAATATCAATGTAGAAAATCCGAAAATTATAATAATTAATTTACGTATATGGCGGCTTCTATGAAATCGTTTCCTCAAGTTCATAGATGGGCAGAATGTGAGGTGTCAGCTATGGACTCTCGTCAAAAGTGAACTCGTAAAACCAGTTCCGGAACGAATTTATTATTTCTAGCTCGCCACATTCATCTGGCAGACAAGTTGTCAACAAGATCATAATGAATTCACGCCACGAACATGATTCAACCATCGCCACAAAAAACGTAAAAGGAAAGGCCATAACGACGCGGTCATTTATTAGTGTTTAAACAACGAGCAACCAGTATATTTTTTTCAGCAAAAGAGACAACAGTTAGAACATAATAATTATTTCATACTTTGGCATTTGTATCTTTTCTTGACTTATTTCTTCCGGTTGATGTAACGTTGCCGTGTTTTTGATCGTTTGTTATTCGTGATGTGCCAGGGTCAAATACTGTACTACATTTTAATAAACAAGTTTTTTTCCTAGCGACATACTAGACATTTATTTGCCTACATTCTCTTGATTAATAAATAATCAATAATCTTTTCAAAGTGATTAGTTTTAATAAAAAGATATTTGAAAAATTAGATTTTTTAGTGCAATTTTAAGATGAAATGACAGGAGAACCTTCAATGTTGGAAAGTCGCATTCATTCAACTGTAATCTAACAAGGTAGCATCCAAAAAACTTCAATTAGATATAATTTTTTTTTAAATGTACACTATTTTGAAAATTAACGAATGACTGTTTATGTACTAAGGTTTCGAATCTTGTGTTTTTCCGGCAATCGACAATTTTGTGTCTTGCGCCCCGGAAGTTGTCAAAAAGTCGAGATTTTAGAATCCTGGCTATTTTATTATATTTCCAGGGCGAGTAGTGAGTACGGTCTTACCAAAAATTCCGACAGCTGAAGGCTTTGAATGGAGAAAACAAAAAACCCTTTCGAATACTGATTGGGAGTGTAAGAAGTTATACTCCATAAGGAACACATATTCTCCACACTGAGAAGGGATATGAGTAAAAAATATTTGAGTACTCTTTAATTTCAATTGTTGAAATTTTGTACATTTCCATGTATTTCGTCACTAACGATCCGGGTTTCGCCTTCCGAAATCTTTAGGTATTCGATCAAATGAATGAACTTGAACTGACTTCAATTAAATTAAAATTAAATATTCTTTTTATCTTGGCGTGTCATGGGACGAAGCAAAGTAAATGGCAAGTGACTGAGAATCTTGGAGGTGCCGTATATATGCTCCTCGTAGGAAGTAGATATGGTAAATGAAGAACATTAATATTTGGACACCGTTATCTTCCTAAATTGATTAGGAGATAACAAAGCAAACAAGGCGCAGATTGACCCAACACTGCAATAGTGCACCCATCCATATCAAAATAATAACATTACCATTAATATCGGATTCACGAGTTTGCAGTTCCGGTTCATGCAATGGTGGTCAGCATTGAGCTGCGGCTATTTTGCGATTCAATGTGATTAGGATCACAGGTTAATTTTATGATCCACTTTTACCACTGGAACAATGCTACATTGAATTTATTTCGACCACACTTTTTTATTTCATTTTATGTAGTTAGTGTTAGAAAATATCTTTGTTATACTGACAGAAAGGGTAATCACAGAAAACTTTGTTTTAAGATAATCGAAATTTTCGATATTCACGATATTTAAACATCTCTAGTTTACACTTTAATTAGTATTTATTTTAAAAAACACACAATGAAATTCGTTTACAAATTTGATCCTAATAATAAAAAGCTTTTAGATATTTACAGTTTTTTGCCAAGAATAAAAGAATGAAATTGACTCAATGCATATTACTTCTTTAAATCACATACAATATCCATATAATATGGCTGAAATTACCTTTTTACATTGCTGGATATATTGGGAGGCATTGATGGCAAAAAATTTCCCAGTGAAATTATTAATTAAAGAATGTATTAAAATAATACACATTATCAATTCAAAGGTGAAAAAATATCAATCACTACTATACTATTTTAGATTCACCAAATTCGTTTGTGAAATTTACATATTTTGGCTTTGGTGTGCCGTGGGTAACAAAATGTTGCGGAGCACTGCGATAGAGCGTGATGAAATCTATATATTTGCATTCATAGCTCAACACAGCCGATTTTTGGCATAACGTTTTTTGCCACTAGACCCCGACTATATACAGGTAATGTTATGTTGGTGCCACGACTATATAGACAGCATCACGAAAAAGCTGTGCATTTTATTTTTTCTATAAAAATCTTACGTTTTTAAAGCGATATGGTTTGGTAAAATATTCATCGAAATTAAAAATTCTCTGTTCAACACAAACGGATCTACGTCAAAAATATGCAGATATAATAATAATTAATTAATTTAACCAAATCCGCTGCCAATGACGAGGATAAATATGGACTTCTGATGGAGCATTTAAGATAACTTATTTTTATGATTTTTAGTCAGTCGTTCAATCTCTCTATTCCGACAGGGCAAATTAATGACTATTGAGATAGGAAAGGAGTATTATTTAGTAAGGTTAATCAACTCTATACGCTTCGACTTCAAGATTCAATAGGGGATGTGTGTGGAAGTATGGAAACATCATAAATATCAATACATTTGGATAAAACATAATAAATCGATTTGAAAATCAATGTATGAAAGTTTCCGCTACGTGATTCAAGCCCTCTACTCCGTGAACTAGTAAACGAAAGTCAGATAATCTTGAATACTAGACTACAGGATCGACTGAGGAAAATAAATAACTGATGATAGTATTAATTTATATATATCGACGTTACCCAATAATATATTTTAACAGTATCTTTTTTAATAATTGTAAGTTATTAACAAACGAATACAAGTCGTAGGGTACAAATATATAACGTATGTGCATATATGTACATATATTATATATGTTCCTTTTTATATTAGCATTTTATTCAAACTAGAAATCCCTGCCAGGTAGAAGAGCTACCAGTGCGAACGATCCTCAAACATAAACATAGAGTGTGTGTGTGCTGTGCGTTAAAAAATCACTTAAAACTTATGTTTACACACACTCTCTTTCTCTGAGCTTGCGCTGACAGAGAGAGATTGTATGTGTGTGAGCGGCGTTACAGAAGATAGATCAAGGCAACAACATATTTAAACAATTCCATTAATTTTAAGATCATTCTGTTGTTTCGAGTTATTTCTCCAAATGCACGTACATAATAAATTTGTAATTCAAGTTTGTTTTTTGTCAGAGCAACGATGATACATATTTTTGTAACCATGGAAAATAAAACAAACATTATTACAAAGTTTTTATGCTGCTTCCTATCATCCTTGCTCCATTTTCTGCACGTATAACAAAGATATCTGAATAAAAGATAATATTTATATTATACGTAATATATATTCTTTGCGAAATTCTTTTATACTGTGTCAAAATACTTTTTCTAAAAATCAGTCAAGGCTAGATTTTTTAGCAAACTTTGATCTTACCTATGCAGTATATACAACGTTATCTCGTTGGCGCGGAATACATTTCAATATTTTTTAGGCGATACTTTTATAAATGAAATATTTTCCTCTAGTCCGTTATTTATAGAAAAAAATTAGAAAGTTATATGTGACTGTTTTAGAGATTTCTCGAAGTTGTAAAAAAACATCTAGATTCAAACGAATTTTAATGTCGAAAGGTTGCCGTATCTTAATCTATCATATGTAAAAAACAGTATGTTTCTTTAAATTTGCCATAGGTACTGTTAAATGATAGAAAAACTATAATACTTATAAAACTACATATAAAAGTACCGTGGTGCAGTGGTGAACGTCGTTGGCTTCGGTTACGGGGCTTACAGGATTGAATCCCAGTACAGTCAGTTTTATAAATTGATGTTTCAATCGATATATGAATTTCTGTCAGAAGACATGGATGTTTGTAATGTCTAAAAATATACCACCCACCCACCCGATCCTGAAAACGGGGCGTAGCGAGAGCAATTAGCTAATGCTATCGCTTTCTTCCTACTCTCTTCGAAACAAAGAAATGTTGAACGACAAAGTAATAAGTAGTTTTTGCAGAAAAACTTGTATTAAGATACCTCTATTAAGATACCATATGCTCCACATTGGGTGCGATCTTGGTTAAAAAATAATATTTAAAAAAACATAAAAATTACATGCCATATCTACAAGACTGTATTATATACTAAAAAGTTAGAACCTGAGTAGGTAGTAATAAAAACTAACATATTATTTCGGCGAAGATTAACATCTTAAATAACGTAATTATTTTTGTTGGTTTTATACTTCGTGAAGGTAATGAGCGCTGCAAGATATATGCTTTTCAAGCATAAACATTTTATCTTTTTTTAATATTTATGTTTGTTTTTATTGAGTATGTGTACGATAGATTCAAGATGGAAATTTATATTCAGTCATACACAATGTGCTGGTGATAGGTATTGGGATCAATTCCTGTTCATTTTTATGAATCTTATTCTTTTAATTATAAGCAGTTTTAAGATATTCTAAACTTTCTTTCCTCTCTTTCTCGTATCCCATTTTGAAGAATCGAGCAGTGATTTACGAATCCTTAGAGATAAAACATACTAAATTTGAAATTCATTTCACATTGAAAATATTGAGTTATATTATAAAAAATATACGTTGCTCCTTTTTTCTTTTTTCTAAGCATACATAAAATTTTCCATAGTGGCGTTACTGATCTAGGACTTACCGCATGTTGACCATATTCGTCGAAGGCTGATAGGGGAAGTTGAAGTCCTGAGATGCTGACTGTGTCGAAGGGATGGACGGCGGCATACGGCGCCATGGAATTACGGGACACACATTGCCCCATAAGAAGCTCTGGCTACTCTGGAAACAAAACAAGAATATTAATCATAACAAAACTAACACATTCTAACTAGGGTAGTGAGAAGAGATAGCTAGTTAGTTAGTTAGTTATAAATTAATTGGTATTTGTGGACGAGTGGCTCTTTTTTTAACCATGTCTGCTGCTCTTAATGTGGAGCATGTGGATTCCTAGTGGAAGTATCTCACCAGACGTTTTTCTACAAGAATTGCTAGGGTAAAAAGGGATTTTAGATATTAAAGATACCCATACCTTCGATCATAAATTCATAAGGCGTTTGAAAAATCAATCTATGAAACTGTTCGTACTGGGATTCGAGCCTATGACATTCGCGACTGACGCCAACGACGTTGACCACAGTGCGGTGCACTACGGACCCAGCCACGACGACGATTTTTTTATTTACAAATTATCATACGTCAGGGTTCTCCAAACATTTTGGCATAAGTGCCACACTGACTCCTCCACTACGCCCAAGGGCCAAGACCATAAATTTGCATAAAGTTGCATACATTTTCTTGTGGGTTTTTTTCCGTTTTCGGCACTACTTATCTGTGTGAAAAAACTATGACGGGCCGGATTGGTGGTGATCGCTCTGTAGTTTGGAAACCCTTGTCATACATTATCCCCACCCATCAATCTATTATAATTATTTAGTTACATAAAAATCCATTTAATCACACTTGTTGTTGAAATGATATTTGTATGTTATTGAAATTAGGAGTGCTTACAGTAAAATAATCAGTCGGGAGTTTTTTTTTTAATTGTTTAAAGGCTAAAGTTAAAATCGATAAAATTTATAGACCACGGCACTGGATACCTCCAGTCATAAAATAGGTTTTAAGAATGGTAATTAACCAGTGATTCGAGTAGATAAAATACGTACTACATCAATAATTAATGTAGTACATATTTTATCTACTCGAATTGCTGGTACACTGTTTTGTTTCACTTATTTAAATTTTAACGTTTCATGCATTTTGCATTCCGTCAGACCAAATGGATATATTTTCTATTTTTAATCACAAACGAAAAGACTCGCTATCATTTTCGTAGAATAGTACAATTACAGAGGCTTACTAATTACTGCTTGATATGGTAAATTATTTTGTGATCGCGCTGAGATAAGGCAACAGAAAGCCAATTGCAAATTTCGTATCAAGAATGCGATGAGATGTAAATCTCGTTTTATATGTTGCTCTAATGTAAATCTAAATGCAACAGCAGTTTCTTAAAAAATGCTACTTATATCAGCGGTTCCAGAAATAATTTAATCACGGAACCCTTTTTATAGGGAAAAAATCTAACCCTAATAATTTTTGTCTTTTTCTTTTGTGCTATAATAGTAGGCGATAATTTTGGCTTCAGCTATTATTATTTGACTTGCAAAACTTCTCCAGTGGAATCCCTTACTTCATCTAATAATAATTATTGACTTCCAGTCTATAACCAGCGTATTTCATTTATTTAAACAGTGTTGTGCTATACGCAACACCAAGGGGGGGAGGCGGTCTGCCTCGGGCGGTACCCTTTCGGGGGCGGTATTTTCAAAAATTTCTGCGTTTTTATATGTACACATAATCAATGCAAGCTGTATTCCATTCGCCATGTTTTCTTCGGTCTAATTTGTGACTCGCTGACAAAATATACTTTTTTATGGGTGGCATTTTTGAAAATGAGTAGAAAATTCGGTAGGTAATAAATAAAGAAAAATTGTTATGCTTTGTGATTTGCTGACAAAAAAATAATATTTCCTTTTTGAAAGATCTAAGGATAATCATGAAGTCTCAATGTCGAAGGAGGAAATTGTGGTCTAGTGAACAATCGCAGGTTGCTGAGTTATCATTCGAAGAAGAATTGAGGAGAGAAATGTTTTCTTCACTGGACAGTGACTCATAAAATAATTAGTTTTCTTACTACAATATTAATATTAAATTCAGGTAAGGATTGTAAAAATATATTACCTACACATGTTTCAAGAAATTATATTAATACGTAAAAAAAATTCTGCAAAAAACCCTTAGCTACGCCACTGCACGACAGTCTGGAAAAGAAAATGGCGAAAGAATATTTTCAAGATCTACAGTACATTATTTAAAAGTTTCTTATGTGATCTACGGTTTTTTCAGAGTTTACGAATCATTTAATTGAAAATGATCATAATTTTAATAAAAATATTAAAGTAGAAATACTCCATCTGGTAAATAAAAAAGGTATTAAAATGAATAGCTTAGAGTTTCTTTTAATCAATAAAACCATTTACAGTAATGAAGGATTAGTAAATAACATTTTAAGCAGAACAGGCAGCTAACCATTAATAAAATATGTTTCCCTTGGGTTTTTCGCCTCCAAGTACCAGTAATTGATTTGTAAATAGTGTAACAGTGTTTATATCTTACCCCCTTCCCTTCCGCACGTCCAGTAGAATGGAATAAAACCGAACCCCACCCTTTATTTAATGTAAGAACTAGAATCATTGTTTACCTTAGAAATAAATAACCTTGCGATATGATTAGTCTGAAGATGCTTCTTAAAGAGGCGAAACGCGTCACGTTAGTGATAAACCAAGTGGAATTTTAATTTTATAATAAAAATGAACTTCTGTAAAGTTACCGCCGAATTCATAGAAAAAAAAAATGTTTTATTCATTATGTAAAGTGATATATTTTATTCTCAGCTCTGGAAAGGTTAAATAAATTCTGTAAACATATGTCAAGCTTATATTTGGGCCTGGAACTTAAATTTTTATCTGCGGAAACTAGGGGCTCTGCGCAACACGGTTTGAAATACCCTGCACTAGATGAAACTGTAAACAAATACAATTACGCCTCAATTAGTTTTAATGGTTTTCTGTATGGATGGTAAAGTTTAGAAACAGTGCTTCATAATAAAACACTAAAAGTTTGTTGTTAATTCGACATGGAATAACATTCTCTGCATATTTATTATTCTTTACATGTAATTTTGGATATTTTTTTGTTAATATCACATTTACTACTGACAATATAAAGAATACGTTTTCATCACTTCGTAAAAATTAACAATTAAAAGCTTGACTTGAAGAGTGTTCATAGCATTCGTATTCTGAGTCAATTGTGGTTTACGAATTAAAAATGTGTAAATGCAATCACTTTTATTGAAAGAAATAAAGTGATCGTTGGGATCTTATGGTTTGCCAATTGGCGACACTTTTACCAACATAGTCAAGTGGTAGACTATCTTGAGTTTTCGTCCAACTCTGTTATACGGGCAATGTTACAAATCCACAAAGTACACATGACAATTAATTTTTAATAAATTTGAAGATCTGTATCCAACGGCATGGGTGACTAAGATGCTTTTATACTTTTTAACCAAGCTCACCAGAACCTGAAAACGAGGAGTAGAGCGACTATTTAAGTATGAGTTATAAATAATTGCACTTTGTGTTAGATAATATTTACTTGGTGCACTTGAACTTTTATTTTAATAGTTTCCACTTAGTCACGGATTCTTTTAACAAAGTGAGTTAAGTTGTAGTAGGTTATATTAGGGTTGGTCTGGTTTGGTTTGTGTAATGTATTCTAATGCGTGAAGCAAAGACAATATTGGCGGCCTAATATGGGGTAGAAGAATAAGTGAAAATTCATAATAGCTTCGTGAAACTATCGATTTCAATGTGTGAGTATTTACATCGAGTGAAAATATTTTTTCCTAAGTGTAATTATTTCTTCAACGTTAAAATATATTTTATTATGTGGGATCACTTTATTTATTTTTAGTGAAAGAATTTGTTTTTTGTGGAATTTATTTGTTATAAGTGAAAACTATTTTTATGAAAGTGAATATGATCTAAACAAAAGTGCATTTAATTGTAAACCTTTAAGTATTAGTCCTTATCCAACTACGTCCTTCAATTCCTTCCTTCTCTGAAAAGAGATATTGGGTTACTGAACTACAGTTCTCGTATATATAAAAATATATTTTCATTGTAAAGACACAATAACTTTCGAAAACCAAATGGTATTTATCTGACAAACAATAATGATCTATAATATTATTAACCAATCTAAAAACCTTTATGTTTGCTTTGCTGTTATTTCAATATAGTATATTTAAAAATGTAATAACATAATAGTCCGTAACATTTTGACCGCATAATTTCGTGAGTAAAATTAAATTTTAATTTCAGATAAAATTAACTTTTGGTATAGCTGTATAATTAGTCCGACATGACAGGCCAAATCGCTGTGGCTTCATTATTTTCCACTTTCACTCCGAATTACGGACGGGATGTATAAAAAGATTATCGAAAGTAGAAACAAATTACTTGAATGCATTTTTAATAAATAGACATTTGATTTATTAAAATGAATTACCGAGAGATTAGCATTACCAACATAATTATGATTCAGTTTGTGAAATTAGTTACTTTGAATGAGCATTTGTGAATAATCAGCATTTTAGTCAACATTTCAAAACACAATATTTATTTCCATAAGTTTTTTTTACAATATCTGCTTCTAGTGTGGAGCATATTTACTCCTAATGGGCTTTATCTCAACAAAAGTTTTGCTACGAAAACTCCTAGTAACTCAGTTTCTAAATTTCTCTTTTTAGAAAAGAGTATGGAGAGAAGGATAGGGCTAGGACAGGAATAGTGGTTAACTAATTGTTCTCGCTACGCGCATGTTTTTAAGATCGGATGAAATAACAGATACTTGAAACAGAAATTAAAATCAATTTATGAAACATTCCGTATCGGGATTCGAGCCCGTGAGCACAGCAATCGAAAACAACAACGTTAACCACTCCACCAAAGATACCGACATCCATAAGTAACCCGAGTTTATACACTCTTTCACCAATCATTCATAATGGAGTACGTACGAAGAAAAGGACAATCTTCAGTAGAGTAATCAGTGATCAAGGAATGATGCTAATTTTTTCTAACTTTTACTCGTGAAATGTTTGACTGACTGGTTTTTATTATTATCCTTTTTTACACGATTTGCTATACCCCAATGTTGTTATTTTTTCAAATAACACAGTTTTTCTAAATTGAAGGAATCAATCTTCAAACTTTTTACACGGTTTTTGGTGGAACGTATTCCAAACTAAATAATATTTCGTTGCATTTCTGCAAAGATTTAAATTTTTCTTTGATGTTTCGAAGTGGGTAAGAATCATTGTTATTCAGTACAGGCAAAACTAAATTGAAAAAGAATAATGCAATTTAACTTTAGGTTATTGTGTGGCCACAACTTCGTGAAACGAGGTTTTTTTAATACGCTCAATAGAACGTCTATTTAATAATTAAAAGCTGATTTGAACGGTTTTAATCAATCTTGTTTTGCTTTTACTGAAAAGTAATAATTTCGACTTGAGCCCCTACTACCGACAATTATTTATTACATGCTATAATACAGTGCTCCGCAACCTTTTCCCACCCACGGCATACCTAGGTATTCATTAATATTTCGCGGCACACCACTAGCGAAAATATGTAAATTTTGTAAACAAAACTTAAAATTTTTTGTTTGTTTTTATTTGACGAATTTGAAATAGTAGATTATATTTTTTTTAATAAAAGCCAATTAAACACTTTTACCTTTTTAAAGCGATGAAACATTTAACACACATTTTTTTGAAAAATACAAATTATAAAAAAGCATTTGTAAAAGTTCCTAAAACAATTAATTTTAAAAATTAGCTAAGCCAAGTTGAGTGTATAAAAATATTGCATTTTTTTTGCCGAATCCAAAATAATCTTTCTGTTTTCAAAAATAGTCTCGTTAGTCCTTCAGAACATTTTTATTAATCTTTATCGTAACTGAACAACTTTGCCAACGTTTGAGTTTCTGTTTGTATTTGTCAGAGCATATTAACTTTTCGTGTCGACCTTTCATTTTTACTTTAATGCTTCTCAATATATACAGCAATGTGCTATTTGTATAGGATTTTTTTCGTTTTGCAATTCTTCAACTTCCATGTTATTTCCCACCATAACAGTTATAATGAAAAAATATTTGTTTCAAAGGTTTAATTAAAAACAATTTAATCGGAGATCTTTGTAACACAATGGCTTTAATTCTTTCTATTATAAAATACTCGATTTTTTCTCATTTTGGATGCACTACGTCGCGGCACACCTGGGATCGTCTCACGGCGCACAAGTATACCGCGGCACACCGGTTGCGGAGCACTGCTGTAATATACGACGGCAATTGTAGGCGAGTGGTAACTTCCTAAAGGCATTCCTACTACTCGATTGCTCACATTCTTACAATATTATTAATCCAGATTATGCATTTGCATACAAACGCATGGATGTCTGTGGTATATCCATCGTTTCGCATCCAAATTTCTTCTATAAATAAATATTTTAATACTCTACACTTTAACAGACAGCCTTCAGATATGATTTTATATATATTGATGGCACAGTTCCATAGGACAATAAGTCAAAAATTTGATGTTTTGAGTTAGGTTAGCCATTATAGTCCAACTCCTCTCTTCTACGGTTCCACAAAAATACAGCTTGTAAAATGTAGAGTTTTCTCTCAAAAGGCAGATATTTGGATATGGAAATCAGCAAAATTAAATAATTTCTCACTTTCATATACATACATATCGAAATATCGTATTGTGTGCATATATTTTTGTGAATCGTGGCGGTCCATACAGAAAGAATCTTTAATTTTAAAACTATAAGCTATTGACTACCTATTTCAATAAAAAAGTAATACAAATAATATGCCATCACTTTTTACGAGTCAGTTTAGAGTCAAAACTTTTAACGGCCATATATCAAAACTACCAAGTTCTAGTTGTATCACTATGGAACTAAGCCATCGATATGACAGATATGTGTCAATAATCAGAGTCAAAAACCAACACAATTTTACCGAATTTGGTATATTGCATATTGTTCTCAAACAATACTGATTTAATTAATATATGTTTTTCTGGTAAGTGCATGAATGTGAATCAATCTTTTTCCAAAATATGTAAGTATTTTCTATAAATATCACAATGAAATATTTTGCTACACAATTTCACATCTGCCAGACAAAACTATACAAGATGATACAGCATTAATAAATCGGTTTCAAGAAGAAATGCTGAGAGATTCAATGATACCAACTAGACATGCGTCGTTCGCGAACGAAACGCTAACCGTTCAAATGAACGTCGTCGTACTGAATATTATGCATCGTTCGCGAACGAGCGTATCAAATGAACAATAATAAATAATGTCGGTCTTTGCTCCTCCTATTCCAGGAGCCAAAGCGGTGCATTCTTTTATTTATTTTTCATAATAATTTGTTATTAAATTTACCTTTGTCTAACTTAAAAATAACGTCTGTGTATGTGACAAAAATCTTTTAATACATTATATCTAATTCGTTATAATTACTGATTTAAATTTTAATTATTATTGATTTGGCTGAACATATTTGATGATGAATACGTTTTCATATTCAACATAAAACGGGGCGGCAAACAAAAAAAAAATATTTAGCACATTGACCCAATAAAGCGAGTCGAATGAACGAATCGTCGTTGCCAATTGACTAATCGACTCGTTTCCCATACCTTATACCAACATTACCTCGTAAGAAACACACAACGATTATAACGCATAGCATTTCTGTGTCATTGATTTTAATTATGAAATTATTATATTACATCGACGTATTCCCTACCATATTCTATTAAAATATAATAACTAAAATCAATCAATCAATTTCAAATAAGTACAGTTGTAATGTTGGCTACGACCTGCGTTGAACTCTTTGGGTAGTGAATGGTAGTGATTTTATCATGTACAACAGTGTCAATAACCTCTTTACAAAAAAATGTTAATAATATTAAATAATGATTATAATCAAGGAACGGTTCCAGGCGACCATACAACATAAAATAATAACTAGAACTAATATCTAGAAATCAGTTGGACATATTCGTTGAATAGAAAATATTACGTTGCTCTTTAATTATTATCATTACGTTTGCAGTTTTTAAACTCAGTGATATAAAAACAGCAGAAATAATTACAGTATTTAAGTGAATCTTCGCTTAAATAATATCATATTATAACAGTTCTTACTAATTTACTTAAAAGTTGGTATAGTCTCTTGTAGATATTAAAGCATGTAATTTTTATATGTTTTTATTACTATTTTTTTTAGCCTGTGGAACGTCTGTACTCCTAATGGAATTTATCTCATTAGAAGTTTTCTTTGAGAACTGCTTATTTATTAGTTGCTCAACCTCTCTTTTCCGACTAGTGCTAAGCTAATAACTTTCAGTGTGCTCCGTTTTTTAGTATCGTATCGGTAGGAGGGAATTCTAGACATCACCAACATCAAACAGAAATCCGTAAATCGATTGAAAACTATATTTATGAAACTGTCCAAACGGGATCAAACCTGTGAGAACCGCAACCAAAACCAGCGACATCGACCACTTAACCACGAACCCGACAAAAGTTTTGTTTGAAAATTCCAAAATTTT
The DNA here is from genome assembly GCA_022494535.1 of Himalopsyche phryganea. Taxonomy (NCBI): domain Eukaryota; kingdom Metazoa; phylum Arthropoda; class Insecta; order Trichoptera; family Rhyacophilidae; genus Himalopsyche; species Himalopsyche phryganea. Next base: position 6,196,528 of record JAGVSL010000002.1, on the reverse strand, counting down.
GGTGAGATCCAATAAATGACGTAGGAAATAACATTATTTGTGGCCAATCACAAAAGAAATACTGGTTGCATAGTTATTCCACTGTTTGTGCCAGTAGGCATGGCACGTCCTTTCACCTACTTGAGAACTTTGTTTGAAAGATTGAAATGATGTCAAGTAGTGGAATAGCAAAGTCATCAATTATACTTTTTTATTAAAAACAAATTTCCACAAAGTTACCGCCGAATCCATCGAAAATATTGTCTGAAATTGTTTCTTAAACAGGAAAAATATTACTAAATTCATAAGTTAACAAAAAATTTGAATATATTGCATCAATATTTGATGTATGACTCAAAGTATATTTCTGCAACGTAAATGATTTGAATTTAACTACCTGCTAGCTCTCTCATTGACATATCCTATTTAAATATCTCAAATTTATATGACAAACAAATTTGGCCATATAACAGGGATATACACAATTTTGAAGAATTTAGGTACACTTATGTTTAAAGAAATGAAATTGAGTACCAAAGAATTAGATATGTTGAATATGTAAATAATTAATGCAAACGTGCGGTGTAAAGTTGCTATATTGTTTGAGAGGATTAATGGGGCCTGTCACGCTGTTCATAATAATAAAATTATGTAGCATATCGAATATAATTTCACACTTAATAATATCATATTTATAACTTCCTCGAATGCAAATCACGTAAATGTGCATCGGCCGCCATTTGAATATAAATTGCTTGCAGTATATTAAAAAAAAATCGTTGCATTTTATTCAAGTTTTTATCTTCGTTAATGCATATTAAATTTGCCCAATGCGCGAGTGGTGTATTAACTCCCGTGTTAGTGGTTGGGTAAAAAAATACTGTATGGAAACCGGTCACCATAACCGAGTTGATTGCACGAATGCATCTGATGAAACCCTGTCCGATTATGAAAACGGGGTGTGGCGAGAGCGATTGACTTACTACGAATCCTTGTAAGGTTTCTTGATGGAAATGTATTATATTTTAAAAATAAACACAATTTGTTTTGTACGATTTCCACGTTTTTATAATGCCAAATTATTTTCTCGTGTTCAAATTTGTTATATCCGTTTCATTAATCTATGCATTTTTATCGACAAACTTACTAAATATTTATTATAATTTGTTTTCAGATATCTTTCGAAGGTACCGAAATCATTATTCCGAATTTACCTTGCGCTATTTGGTGTCAATGTTAATTACATATTTAATATTTCATTAATTGTTATTAAATCATTTAAATGGTTCATAACTGTATTGAACAATTTTCCCATTTGCTAATTCTGTTGATAAATATTTATGAATAATTTTAAACGCATTATTAGTTTTTAATGTGCCTTAATTTTGGATTTCACATTAGTAGTTTTTGATTTGTAAGAATTCCTTAACATTTTAATTTCGTTTATATATAATTTGTTTGATTATCTGTAAATTCTTGTCATAGCTTTTGGACCTGTTGTTTGATATACCTTGTGATTATTAGCATCAAAATTCATATACATTATGTACCTTGTTAATATTTGTATTTTATCAGTTGATAATGCTCGTGATGTACAAAGCCGGTCTGATCCGGTGTTTTATTTGTAAAATACGAATCTTTTCATAGATCCATCATCCTATTATTTCCCCTAGAGGTTGAACGACTGGAACCCAGGTCTTGTAAAAACAACTTCCTCCATTAAGAATATATATGATCCACACGCGGAGTGGATATGATTGAAAAAAAAATAGTTCAACGAATGCTTTACATTCTTTTTAATTGTTCCTCGCAAGAAATAAGTAAACTGTTCTGTTTCACAACTTTCAGATTACGTCGTCAGATAACAAGTAGCTTCACGTCCGATAAACATGTAGACCTACCATCCGATCAGACAATAAAAGTAAAAATATTTGAGTACATTATTTATTAATGGCAAAGAAAGGCGAAAGTGCAGAAAGTGAATTATTAAACATATACTAATGAAATGATTGAATAATATTTGATTACAGCTTTTGTAGACTTGCTAATCAAAATCACTTGAATAGTTGTGTAATACAATTATGGAGTTGCATTGGAACACAAATGTATGTGTGAAAGACAAAATTTTGCTTTTTTTTATCACGCTCGCTACGAATAAACGCACATGGTCTTACATATTGAGTATCTCAACAGAAGTTGGTGTACGAAAGAGGCATGTTATTTTGTCTTTTAGCTTGTCTTTTTAGAAGAGAGTAAGAATATAAATGATGAGGCTATGAAAGGACTAATGGATAACTAATCGATCTCACTATGCATCGCTTTTAAGATCGGATGCATAGGATTCTTAGTAGTCATCACAGACATGCTTTCTTCAAACAAAAATCCATGAATCGGTTGAAAAATCAACATATCAACTGTAGAACGGCAAAAGGACGTAACTCTCAGTGTTTTCAGTACATTTTTGTGTGGGTTGCGTCTTTTTGCCTTTCTCGAGTCGATATGAAAGTGTTCGTACTGGGATTCGAATCCGTAGATACCGATCAAATAGTACGAACGCTCAAGAGTGTTGCCTAGGGATTCCAACAATTCGTCATTATCGAATAGTAAAATGGAAGCTATTCGAATATTCGATTAGTTTCTAAGTATGAAAATACTATCAAAAATTCGATTTGGTTTCATTGTAATATAATATTTAAAATTTGCAGCTGTGTCGGATTACTACAGCGGTATTTTGTCAATTACTGAAATTATGGCTTGTTAAAAGGTTTTTTTGGCCCCGAGTCATTCGTCAAACTTAAGTATTATAATAAGATATTGAAAGCGCCCGAGTTGGGCTTAGGCAAAAAAATACTACAGGGTTTACTCATTATTTTTGTTGAGATTTGGAGAGATTGTGATGTGATCTTTCGTCGTTGATTTCAAATTATTACGGGTACTATTCGAATAGTTAAAAAAAGGGCCAATATACCGGATATTGAGTATTCTAATATTCGAGATGGAGTCCCTAGTGTAGACCACTTCAGCACAGGATTGTTATTAATTCTTCCACTCGATATTACTTTTTTACACAAATTATCGTAGTGAAACTAGCGACACAGTTGTGTTTCGAGATAAATTGACAGCGCAATCGTCCTGGCCATAAATGGGACAATGCTATGCAGGTAATATTAATGTTCAATAACAAATCTTCGCGAGTCGTGATGTCATCGCTTGATATAATCTAAAAGCAAAGCCTACGTGTTAGACATGCGAATTCGTCACATAAGCACGAATCCAACACTTCGAGTCGATTCCCCTCTCCGATTATTTCTTATTGAATCGTTCATTTAGTCGCTTCACTAATTTTCATGTATGTGTTACGCCGAATGTGTGAATTTGGTTATTAAATGAAATAGGAAAAATTCGCCTAATTCATGAAAAGTGCAAGCCCATTGCCTCATTCCTGAAGTAGGCAAATTTTCTGCTGATTGTTTTTTCCAAAATGTTTTCTGTATCAAAATTCATCACTAAATTTTAACGAAATAAGTACATATAAGCTTTTCACAGAGTCCCTTTAATTCAAATTCAGTGACAATTCATTTGTTTTCACACTTTGCCTTACACTGGAAAGGCAGTGTCAAAATAAGAAAACAAATATTTCACGTTTGATTCTAACTAGATTCTTACCGATTCATTTGTTTTCGCATTTTGCCTGCTATTGAGTAATGTATTTGTAGAATAAGAACACAAATGAGTCACGTTTCGTTTCTAATAAGATTCTAATCAACTCATTTGTTTTCTTACTCTGACTGCTATTGACAAGCTGTGTTAGAATAAGAAAGAAAATTATCAGGTGAACGAGTGACTCATTGATTACAAAGATTAGATGAAAATAAAGCGACGCATGTCTACTACGAATTAATTTATTACACAAGTAATAACGAGTCATAAAATAAATGTATTTATAGCAATCAAAATAAATAGATATGATCATATGAAACCCATCACCACAGAGAAACGTGAATGCCCACTTACATTTTTTTATTATTCCAAGATGGACACTTTCACTGTTAGCACACTGCGGTTGCTGAAAAATAAAAAAAATAATCAATTTATATCACTGTTGTAGGAATCTTTTTTTGACGCGCTGCTTGTTACGCATGTGAAATAATATTTTGATAACAGTTTTTAAGTTCTCAAAATTGTTTATCTAAAATTGAGTCAAGTGATAATGGGAAGGAATGTTACTATTTTACTTTATTTCAAATTCTTTGATTTTTTGTTATCGCAGTGATACAGTTCTTGTAGGTAATATAATTTATTATATTATTTTGTCGTTGGTTATTGAATATAATTTTTTTGCTACCTAACGCTGTTTGACAAATTGAAGACGCAAGTAAATGAATGGGTTATATTGCAAAATCAAAATTTTTAGTAAATTAAGGTCTAAGTTTTTTTTCAGTTGGTGACAATTTAATAGTAAACTACTTATGCATCATATACTTTCATAAACAAAGAACTAATTTGTCAAGGATTTAAATGTGGCAACTGGCATATGCTTATAAGTAAATGGACGTTGTTAACCAATAATCGATCAACCACCAAAATGGAGTTTTGTGATATATGCATTTCAAGTTTAAATGTATTTGGTTTTATCATGATAATAGGTACGATTATAATTTCCGTTTTGAATTATTCCTTCTAAACACAATGTTTTATGACATCGGTATAATTGCGGTATATTGTTTTTTGAGACTAAAATTATTATAAACCTATTATTGCTTTGTTAAATATTATTGAACAAAGTCAGATTGTAATTTTGCATTAACCATTTATGTGACAAATTTGTGACTTAGCTGATTTTACATTATTATTAAGTTCACACCAATTTTTCACAATTTTCAGAATTATATATATCTAGATACTCAGGGATTGCCAACCAGATAGATCAGGGGTTCAAACCAGAGGGCAATTCCCCTAGGGGGAGTTTTAGAGTTCCAGGGAGGGAATTGCTGCCGTTCAACGCGTTTCTTAAAGATTTACAATATTACGTATATGCATATTTGGAAAGCACTCCTTTGAGTTAGAGCTAGGATATCTTGGGAAGGGGGGAATTATATTCTGAATATTGTTAAAAGGGGGAATGGGGTAAAAAAGGTTGAACCGCAAATTAAATTTATTATATTGATTAAATTGGCGTTCACCTGGTAGAACTTCATTATACTAGGATAAATATCTAAGTATTTAGTTCTACAAAATGTTATAAGTTAGTTGATAGTTATCGTCAGAATATAGTTCTGACGATGACGTGAAACCGGAATAGCTATTTATAAATTGCGGCTTGTACCACTTTACTTGGTAGAACTTGTGAGATTTGTATTCGGAAAATTTATAAATCTGTTCAATAATTAAATATAATATATTTTTTAATGTTCAGGAATATCAACTGATTTATTTTGAGCAGAGAAAATTAATAAAAATTATCTTAAAATGACCTATTCATTCAAATCTTTCAAATAAATTAAAAGCAATTTCATAAACTTTAAAACTTGACAGCACTAAATTGATAAAACAATAAATACTATACACCAATATTTTATTGTGTTCAATTGGCAATCATCCATTTAGCACCAAAATTTAATGAAAAATGGCAATTGCATTTTGCAATAATCGATTAAGCAACAGTGCATTATGCACCATAAAATTTCAAAAAATTAATACGCAATAATCAGCTAAGTAACATGTGAATTTGACAGTTCCTCAATATGATCAACAGTTCTGAATTATATTCGTTTTAACTTATATTATTCATGAATTCTTCTTGTAACTTCTTTAACAATAATATAGGTATATTTTGAGATAAGTTTATGAATGTTTTATAAGAATATATACACGAAAAAGACATAACAAAAAGTGACACAAGTTCACGTTTGACAACGACGGCCATAATGTTTGGTGGTTAACTGTTTATTGCAAATCAGAAATCCCTCATTTTATAACATGTCCAATTTTTGCAAACCTTAAAGGTGACTTTACTCGACAAATTCCATCGAACTGCATATTGCAAATCGAAGATGCCTTGTTCAGCTTCACGTTTACAAAGCACACCAAAACAAAAAAAGGTGTTTCTAAATGCAAATACAGGGGAGTCATTACAATCCTCAAATTATGTAATTTTATAGTATATATTATATGTATAAACAATTTACGAGTAAAATTCGTTTAAAATATTATTTTGTTTTTTTTACAAACTTAAAAAATAACTTACCTATCTACTTTTATACAGTGTCCTAAAAAAATTCAGTGTATTTATTATTTCTAACGCTATGTAAGTCGTGGGTAAATTGCATAAATTGTTTTTGTTTGAAGAATATAATGAATCACGTTTTAAATTACGAATTCCATAAGCCTTATTGGTAAAGTTTCACTTAGCAATTAAACAATTGTCCAATTTTCTACCTAGCTGCATAATAAAATATGAATAATTTATTGTAAATACAAACGTAAAATTGATATCTTTTATACGCCACTTTTTGTGTAAATGAGTGATTTTCTTAAGGGAAGGGCTAATCTACATAATATTGTACGTTAACGATATGATCAGCATTTTCATCTGGATAAATATGGTGACTTCTAAAATTTTAAATAGTTTTAGTGGGGGTTAAGCTCAGAATCCCCCGCTGTTTGTGCCAATGGCGTGACAGTTGTTGAGTTTCTTTGAGAATAATCCTTAGATTAAATGTATCTTCATCGTCAGTATTGATTCCAAATATGATTAAATTCAACAAATGATTTTTGAGCGCATTTTTCATGTTCCATTATTATGTGCCGGTTGTTATGAAAGTGGAGTAAGTTATATAATATTTCGTTTGAGATAAATGGACTTTTGCGTAAATGTGTTTTAAAAAATATTTTGATATTATATAAAAATATGTCTATACATTATGATTCTTAGTCTTATAGATATGAACTTTCCTGTATTGGTGGAATTTTACGATTACCTTGTAAAATAATGGTATTTTTGGTACCTTAGATTAGTGCTCCGCAACCGGTGTGCCGCGAGACGATCCCAGGTGTGCCGCGAGACAGTGCGTTCAAAATGAGAAAAATCGAGTATTTTGATAATACAAAAAAATGAAAGCCATTCAGTGGCTAAGATCTCCGTTTAAATTATTCTCGTTGACACAAATATTGTATTATTTTGATATGTAATGGAATAATTGTATTAGTGTTTGCATCGATAGTAAAACTGCAATGATAAGAAATAAAATGAGGCTTGTCTTGTGAGTAAAACAGAAAAATTCTTCGGTAGAAATTACACATTGCTATATTAATTCGGAATCATTGATGGCGAGATGGCGAGATGGCGAGATGGCGAAACTTCTCAGTGAAATTATTACAAACAATGACCGAATGTATTAATACAAATTATCAAATCAAGAACCTTAAATATGCAATTCGTATTTTTTTTTCTTTTCACTTTGGAAAGATAAAAGGTTTTAATTGGCTTTTATTAAAAAATATATTAGTTACTATTTCAAATTCATCAAATAAAAACAAATTAATAGATAGTAAGTTTTGTTTATGAAATTTACATATTTCGGCTTATATTGTGCCGCGAAATAATAGTGAGTGCTTAGATGTCCCGTGGACGAGAAAAGGTTGCGGAGCACTGTCTTAGATGATTTATTCCACTTAAATAAAAACCGGCACAATTTAAAAAAAAAATTACAAAATATTTTTTTTTTTTTGATAAATGTTGAAATAAATGAAACACTTGACAACCCTACATGGAAATAAACGTACAAGAGGGGTGCCACATGTCCTAATTAAAATTATAACTGGGGCTTCGAAAATAAGCAAAACACGTGACACACTTAGTTACATTATAAATAAATTAATTAAATATTGAAAATTAATTAATTTCAAAAATTTATCCACCGAGCTCCATCCATTAATTTTGGGTTTATATAATAATATTGTCTCTAACAATGCGCTGAAATATTATACAGCCATTAATTTGACGCAAGGTCCCGAAAACTGAGTTTGTTAGTATTCAAAGACTTTCGAGCTCGAATTCTTATTTCAAAGAATTTCTTAATTGAGTAATGTATAAGGTTTCGCTAGCCCAGCTATATAATTATAGGAAACGGGAAAGTCTTAATTGAGTAGAATTAAACATTTTAGGGTCTTCTCTCTTCCGCTACTTGTGTAATAGGTATGTAATATATGTAAAAACAAAATAAGTTGTTGTTTTGTTAATGTAAAATGTATATTAAGTGTGGTTGAATAAAAATGAATACGTCGATTTACTATCTGTGGTAGTACTTTATAGATTAGTGATTGGCAAACATTTTACTAAGAAGGGTACTCCGAATGGCTTGCTTATGGCAAATGGCACTCTGTATTACTTTTCCTAAATGTGGTAAGTAGTTGGGTATTAAAATGTACTTATTTAATAGAAACACATACAAATCATTGGGAGTATAACGAGCAACCATATATATATGATTAAATTAATTATTAGAGGAAATTAGTAAACCGTTGCACTTATTGGTCACTTTTTGAGAAGGGCCGGGATACAACTTGACTGCGTAAAGGAACAATTAGTAACATTACCTTCTAAATCAATATTTTTTATACGACTGTTCGCTTGATATTTGTCACAGTTTGGTGGTATTTTTTTTAATATACGTCACGTGATTCCGAAATATAAAAAAGCCAATATTGTGGCAGACAAAGACCCGGGTTGTCAGCAACTGTTATGAATAGCTAATAATTATAATGAACAATTGAAATCATTATGTGTTAGATGGATATGCTTCTAAATAATATTAAAACTCAATTAAACATTTATTTCTCTTATCACACAAATCCATTCTCATGCAGTTTAATCGCAAATATTTAAGATTCGATAAGAAAATGCAAATAGATTACTTGCGTACTTGAATATTGCATTATGCCACATATGGGCGATGTTACCATAAACAATAATTACTGAATGAAAGGAATGATAATACATATCATTATACTATAATAAGATTGATCGTTTACCAACAAAATCTTAAACTGTTGTTTGCCCGTTCTCTCTCATGCGCTTAGACTTGTATTATAGGTATGATAAACTATAAGACAGCAATATAAAAGCGTTATAGTTATAGAGAAAAGATTTTTTATATAATATTATGTAAGTATGTCATATTTGAATAGGAGTCGACACGAAATAACTTTGTTGCATTCGCTAATCAATAAATAGCATTTTTGCACCTTATTATGCAATACTGAAATTGTGAGTTTTATTTCAATGTACCCCCATTATCAACAACAATAATAGAGTAGAATTTACACTGAGGGTAGTAATGTTGTTTTTCAGTTAGCGAATTTTAGCATTATGCTTCGTGTTGAAAAAATGGCGTCTTTTATGAATTTCCAAGTTATTAAAATTCGGGGTAGTCTCACATAAGTGGGAGCTAGGTTAGATAATGCTGGAGGAGTTTAAGAACACTTATCGTTGAACTAATGCTATATATTCACTTAAAATCTTCAAAATGTAGATTGCTAAATCATCAAAAAAATTTGAACATTATGTATTTGCATTGTAGGAAGATGATGATCCTTTTGAACCCTAGATAGTATCTTTGACATTGTATATTTTGCATATGCACATAGATATTACCTACATAAGTTGCGATTACTCGATTTATGTTTCTAGCGAATTACAGAAGTTGTTTTAGCGTTCTTAAGGATTATCGAAAGTTTAAAACGTAATAAAAAATATGGTAAGCCGATTTTGTATGCCAAGTATAATATGTATGTATTGTACGTTGAATGCGATCATCTTTATGTATTTTCATCATCAATCAATTCTGATGACTTTGAAAGTTGGAGAATGGATTGTTTCGGCCGTTATTTAAGACTAAGCGGAGTTGAGGATGATATGAATCAATCTACAAAATATTCACACAAATGAAACCGTAGATAGAATTTTTAAATTTATCACTCGAACACTGAATTAATTTAGAAAACATACAAAAGTAAAAAGTACGGAGTATGTATTGAATACACATTTAATTGCTAGAAATTCATTATAATAAATATAAAATATACTTAATAGCTATTATGCCATCGTATTTTTTTACCAGTAATAATGAGCATTCATTCCTTTGGAAAAGAAAAAGGAATTTCTAAATTACGATTGATGAAATTTAATGTTTGAAGTCATATGTAATAAATTGTATTAAATTTGATTATGATCGCAAAATAGTTTATTTGATAGTTCTTGGGTGGCATCTTCTCGAGATACCTTTCAATTTCATTCAAAATTCTTGTGGAATTAAATACTTCGCTATTTATATCTTATATATGGAGCAGATTTCTAGAGAAAAGTAAGCCTTAAAATTACAAGATAATAAAATATTCTTCTACATGCAGTGTTGTAGCGGAGGATATACGACACTTGGAGCAAATTCTATAGGACATAATATATTTATATTATAAATATGGGTGTTAATAATGTAAGGGCACACTATATCGTACGATGAGTGGGTTACCGTATACCCTCATCGAAGTTTGCGTCTGGAGCACTGGGTTCATCGCAGTGGCAGATTAAGTACGTGGGAGGCCCCAGACGGAATATAATTTGAAGGCCCTGTTTTTCGGGTAACAAAAATTTTCACGTAACATAAATATTTTTTTCTCTCAGTGTAATTTATTCTTATCACAAATATCTATATATATATATATATATGTATAAGTTATTTTTGAGGCTCATGATTCGGAGGCGTTTGTTATCTAATCCGTCACTGGGTTTATAACTATCTAGGTACGAGATTCACACACATTTATAATTGACACTTACAGATATTTGAAATGTTTTTCTTTTAGAATTATAAGTTTCAACAATAAAATGGTGAAATATTATGTAAACTTATTCTACATGCTCCGAAATGGGAAAAGAATTGATGAATTTACATTACTTTCCAAGCAATACTGCATGATGCAATTGTTATGAGTGTAATTTTCTTGAATGAAACGCTCTAAAACTTAGAGGCATGGATACTCATGTAAAAAAAAACAACTAAACAAGTCAATTAATTAGTTTGTTATTTCACTTAACCGAGATATAAAATACGACAGTAAAAACACCGTGACGAGCATTTAATTATCTAGCCGAATTATTGAACATTTTAATTGGATTAAATAATACTAAACAAAAATTCAGATAACGTCTTAAAATAGTAAACTAACTTGAAACAACTTACGTTATTTTGATGTTTATTCCTTGAACTATTAGGAACCATACAAACACTACTCATTTTTTTATACACTTAAAACAATGATAACCCTCTTGTTTACATTTTTTAAATTCACTTCGCACCATGTTTTTACACTCACACAAGGCACACACTACACTCCGCTACGAAATATACATCCCAAGTGGCGCGGTGTAACTTTGTGTACAACAAACTTTGTGCCCCAGCCACCTGTCTGTCACTGTCGTAATATAACTCCATGGAGTGGGTAAAAGCAGCAGCACTATAAAAAAACACCACGTGGACAATATTATCAAAAATACGATATCTTTTACTCCAATGAACTCTCGTAATGAGATATTAATTATAATCGACAATGAGCGGCAGCTCACTTGCAATACAGTACTATCTAATGTCGTCGCATTTTCTTTCATTGTCACTATAGATTCGATTATTGTTGCATTTCGAATCTGTTTCGGATTTGTTTTGTTTTGTAATGATACTATAAATAAGTTGAGATACCTAGTTACCTACTTAAATATTTGAATCAAAAAATGTTCGACCTACGCTCGATGTAAGGTATAATACCTTTTCAGAGAATTTTTGTTTGCTTTCAATACTAAATTAATCATTGAGGGGTAAATTAATGGTAACAATTTCGTTCAGACAGGGTTTTAGTGTAACTGCATACATATAAGTTTTTGTATTTTCTTTATTTAAATATTTTATTTCTCCCTAATTTTAGAAAATTCATTTCATTTATAGAGGTAGGTAACAATTTAAATATTACCGTTTATTTTTGTGCTTATGATAGATAGGTACAATAAAAAAATATTTGTTTATTCAAATCGTAAATCAGAATGGTAAATTTGGATATCGATGCGGATATGAAATTCTAACGAAGTACCTAAGTATATTGAATATAAGTATGTAAGAACATATAATTTAAAACATATGTTTTTTGAACAATTTAAAAAAATATGAAGTTAGATTTAGTTGGATTGGTTGTTAGGCAAACTACATTGATAATATTTTCTATGGATTTGGTGGTCACTTTGTGTAAATTGATTTTCTTAAATAAAGTTAAAATTGGTAACTTAGTTATTCCTTAGAGAATTCTTAGAGAATAATTAGTAAAAACATTGTTTATGTTTTACCCCCTCCCCACGTCCAGTAGAACGAAACAAACCCACCCTATCCTACATTTTTGATTTAAGAATTAGAACCATTGTTTACCTCAGAAATAAATAACCTTGCGATATAGTTAGTCTGAAGATGCTTCTTAATGAAGCGAAACGCGTCACGTCAGTGACAAAGCCAGAGGAATAACTAAGTTACCAATTTTAATTGTATACTACATTGATAGTGCTTTATCATGGACAAATACTACACGATCAATTTGGCAGCATCATTGTATTATATATAAATGAGTACCTTGGTATCAAAGTCGGACAAACACTACATCCCACGAACGTCATGTTTTTTTTGTTTGTGGTAGTGCAAAGTGATGCTCTTTTCAAAAAACTCATTACAAATATCAGAATCCAACGCTTTCATATAGATTTTTGAGTTTAAAGTTCGTAAACAGTTTCAAAAGCGGACACTAAGCATCCATTTTCGCGAAATCAGTACACATATGTCCACTGATTTCGATCCACAAATTGACACATCGTCCACACATTGACCAATCTCAGAGCTAGAATTTACTTTAAAGTGTCATGGCTGCCGGGCTTGAGGAAGTGTAGAATATGTATGAAATGAAAAATCACCTCTACTGTACATTTTCATAGATGGCTTATGTCCCACTTTGATACCAATGTACTCAAATGTTCCCTGTACATTTGTCACACTTTCGGCATGATTTTTTCCAAAAGTGTGTTAAGTTTAATTAAGTCCAATGAATGTTTTGCTCCTAATGTGGTAGGGAATATAAATGATGTATTCAATATCATTTAATAAATTAAATATGGTTATTATATTTAATTTGTGTAAGGTTTGAAATTGATTAAAAAAACAGCCTTTCACAATATTTAAAAAAAACGACAGTGTACTTGGACTGCCTGTATTTCTTAAATTCTTTTATTTGTTACAGAAACAAAATATTTGGCATTACATTTAGTGAAAAACAAGGCTTCAGATATAATTTAAGTAATTTAAGATATAATTTAAGACATCGACTGAGGGTGCTTGATGGAATTTCAATATTAAATTTGGATTATTGAGATTTTGTACACTTCCATGTATTTTGTCCTTAACGACCCGGGTTTCGCCTTTCGGCATCTTCAGGCATTCGAGCACACGAATGGACTCAAACTGAGAGACAGTAAACAGTTTCTAACGCTTATATAGAAGATACAAATGCGACAAATATCATTTACGAGGCAATACATTATACGTCTGAGAGCCACACCGATACCTGAGTTAAAATTTCGGAAATCGTCCTAATCCTTATTTTGTAAACACCATATTACCAGAGTGGCAAATTGCCGAAGGCGATTGCCGCTTTTCAACCTCTTTTAGAAATACCAGTGATTTTACAATTATAATAGTATTGTGGGTTTTGACGGGATGTAATTCGACGAATGGGTAAATATATACAATCATTCCACATTTAGTGAAATCTGTTAGGTGTTTCAACGTATCGGATATAATAGCGGAGAATTAGGAAGGTTCAGCTGCTCATTCAAGATTGGTAAGGAGTATAACTGGCCTCTATTAATTTCTAAAATTTCCTGATAAAATAATTTATGATCCCCCATGTTTTTATGCAACAGTTTAACCCCATCATCCGCATTAAACGTATGGTTCTCCATTAGCAAGTGATTTGCGAATGTCGAAGTTTCTTTTTTTAATCTAAAGGCAGCTAAATGTTCTGATACCCTTATATCTAATGTACGTGTGGTTTTACCCACATAGAAATGTTGACAATCATTGCATTGTAATTTATAAATACCAGATTTGTTCTTAAAGTTTACTCTATCTTTATTGTTAATAAGTAATTTGCCTAGAGAGTTTTTGCAATAGAACGCCGGTCTAACACTATCAGCGAGTTGTTTTTTAATTTTAAAGCTTGTGCAACCTAAATAACTTATTCTATGCCAGATTCTAGGGCGGTCTATGTCTTTAGACAAGTTCCCGAAATATAGCATCTTTTCTGCTAATTTACGTTGTTTTTTTGATACAAGACTATCTATAAGAGACGCCTCATAGCCATTATTAATGGCAATTTGTTTAATAATGTTTAGTTCGTTTTCAAAATTAAATTTATTTAGAGGTATAGTGACTAATCTGTGAACCTGAGAATGGAAAGCAGCCAATTTATATGAGAAAGGATGGTCTGACTTAAAATGGATCGTGGCTTCTGAAAACGTCTGTTTTCGGTAAATTTTAAATTCATGAATGGAGTTTTTAATATCAATATTAAGGTCAAGGAAATTTATATTCTTGCCCCCTACTTCTAAAGTGAATTGAATTTTATCATCTAGTGAGTTAAGAAAATTATGAAGGTTAGAAACTTGTCTCTCAGTTCCACAGGTTCACAGATTAGTCACTATACCTCTAAATAAATTTAATTTTGAAAACGAACTAAACATTATTAAACAAATCGCCATTAATAATGGCTATGAGGCGTCTCTTATAGATAGTCTTGTATCAAAAAAACAACGTAAATTAGCAGAAAAGATGCTATATTTCGGGAACTTGTCTAAAGACATAGACCGCCCTAGAATCTGGCATAGAATAAGTTATTTAGGTTGCACAAGCTTTAAAATTAAAAAACAACTCGCTGATAGTGTTAGACCGGCGTTCTATTGCAAAAACTCTCTAGGCAAATTACTTATTAACAATAAAGATAGAGTAAACTTTAAGAACAAATCTGGTATTTATAAATTACAATGCAATGATTGTCAACATTTCTATGTGGGTAAAACCACACGTACATTAGATATAAGGGTATCAGAACATTTAGCTGCCTTTAGATTAAAAAAGAAACTTCGACATTCGCAAATCACTTGCTAATGGAGAACCATACGTTTAATGCGGATGATGGGGTTAAACTGTTGCATAAAAACATGGGGGATCATAAATTATTTTATCAGGAAATTTTAGAAATTAATAGAGGCCAGTTATACTCCTTACCAATCTTGAATGAGCAGCTGAACCTTCCTAATTCTCCGCTATTATATCCGATACGTTGAAACACCTAACAGATTTCACTAAATGTGGAATGATTGTATATATTTACCCATTCGTCGAATTACATCCCGTCAAAACCCACAATACTATTATAATTGTAAAATCACTGGTATTTCTAAAAGAAGTTGAAAAGCGGCAATCGCCTTCGGCAATTTGCCACTCTGGTAATATGGTGTTTACAAAATAAGGATTAGGACGATTTCCGAAATTTTAACTCAGGTATCGGTGTGGCTCTCAGACGTATAATGTATTGCCTCGTAAATGATATTTGTCGCATTTGTATCTTCTATATAAGCGTTAGAAACTGTTTACTGTCTCTCAGTTTGAGTCCATTCGTGTGCTCGAATGCCTGAAGATGCCGAAAGGCGAAACCCGGGTCGTTAAGGACAAAATACATGGAAGTGTACAAAATCTCAATAATCCAAATTTAAGGCTTCAGATGTTTTTAAATATGATGAGAATAATTTTTCACTGTCACTGAAGATCAACTCGAACAGAAAAGACATTACAGATATCGTTGCCCAAGATCTAGAGGGGTGAATTGATAAAAACTAAATTTGATAATAACCTTGCCGAGGCCCATCTAATATAGAGTTAAACTCTTACTACTGCACCACAGAGGCCGACAGTATTAAGCATAAGTGTGAAATATGGGCTCAATCACAATTTAAATACACGTGTGTGGGTGGATAGGTATCATAACTAATGCCAAACCTTTGAAATGGGGAATGGACACTACTCGGGACTGGGTCGTCGCGGAACATATCTCAATATCCAGTGCAGTTCAAAGATATTCAACATTTGCCGGTATTGTATGAAGTTTGGTAGAGAAGAGGTGAAGAGCGAGAAACGAGGTGTAATAATGACATTAGATCTGTGTGCAATATTGAATTCAGAGTGGCCGATTCGTATATTCATTTTATTTTTGGTCACCCTCACCCTCATAAACAAATGATGCTAAAGTTCTTGGGAAACGTTTGAGTTAATAAGAAAATAGATGATAAAAAAAATACTTGTTCTTATATTGCCTACTTACAATATATTTTATTATTGTGTTAGTAGTTTGACTCTTTCAGACGAAAGAGTAATAATTTTTACCATCAGATTCATACCACTGTTCTTTTAAAAGGACGGTTATGAAATAAAAATTTATATTACTAGTAAGTAGTCCATTATAGAACTGACTTTTGAAAAAAGCTCACTGTCCTAAAAAGTGTCTTTTGTAATATAACAAATAGTTTTAGTAACATAGTTTATGATATACCTATTTGTAAAGTTATATACATAAACGTATAATACGACAAGGCTGAGTTTTAAAACAATTTCTCATTTCAATTCTTTGATTCGTAGAAAACGAGATCATATTATATATTTTCAATAATAAATCTGGATTTTTTTTACCACGACACGACACCCAATGTAGAGCATATGGCCTCCTCATGGAGGTATCTCAACAGAAGTTTTTTCTATGAAAACTGCTTGTTACTCAGTTGCCCAACCTCTCTTTTTTCGAAGAGAGTAGGGATAGAAGGAGAGGGCTAGGACAGAACTAGTAACAATTTATGAAACTGTCTGCACCGGAACTTGAACCAGAAACATCCGTAACCGTAGCCAACGACATTACCAAATACGCAACGGAGCCGACATCATTCACGTTATAGCAGCACATCATTGCGTTGATCAATTCAGAAAACGTATTAAATGTCATTATTGTGACTAGAAAAGTAATTTAAGAATTGGTTTGATAGCCTTGATGACAAAATATGTGTTTTTTATCGATTTTTTTGTTACTGCCAACCTTTTGCTGTATTCGCGCAATTTATTCTGATACAATGCCACAAGATTGTTTTTTCTCACTGCAACGAATGATGAATTTTACAAACGAAAAAGAATGATGATGGTCTTTCAAAAATATAACGAATTCTTGATGTTTCGACGAAAAGTAAAGATGTAAACTTTTTTTTTAATCTTTCTAAAACTATAGAAATTGCTTGTGACAACCATATTTACAGATTCTTAAACATGTGGGTAGAAGCTTCCTGATGACGGAATTTTAATGATATTGCTTTTGGTAAGTTCTGATTACACGAAGGAACCATAATTGACATAAATAAGTTGAGTTTTTGTAATTTTAAGCTATGTAAAAATCTGCAGCGTACAGAGGCAGAAAGGTATATTTTTATTAGCTGTTAAGTGCTTAAAATTCATAATAATTATTTAATTTATATTTATTATGATATCGCTTCGACTCGTTGCCACATGTAAAAATAATTAGTATTTTGACAGTTAGATGCTTTAGACTGGTAGCACTGTGGTGCGTTTTAGTTTTGTCAAACTGTCAACAGGTGTCTGATACTAATTATCAAACTACCAGTGGGCTCGCCTAATATTTATTCAATTTATTGTATTTGAATATTTTGTGATGAATTTTAATCAAACAGGGTTCAATTTTTAATAAAAGCCTAAAGATACGTGCATTTTTAAATTATACAATGTAAGTACATCGTGATCTAATAGTTATACGGATGTCATTTACAAGATTGATATTTAATTTTGTCTCTTTTCACACTGGATGATACCAGGGTTATACTTTGTAATTTTTATTTGTTACATTAACTGTTTCTCACAGTCAATGTATTTTACATACGTTTTGTCAGATATACACCCTTGTTTGTTATCTATTTAGGTCATCAGTGTGTTTACGCGAAGACAGCTGTCAAATATTTGTTTTTATTTACAAAATAATGACATCAATTTTTGCATTAGATCGCGAACCAATTTTGGAAGATAGCGAAAAACGCTGGAAAGTGCTATGTATCCATTATAATGATGCTTTGTTGCCTAAAGTTAACTATAAATTAACAATTTGAAATATTTAGTTCTCTGGGTGCAAACGTATTTTTAGTTTGTGATTGTTCTGTTTCCTCCCAATGCTGAAATTTGTGTAATTTTTGAATAATTAATGAAATCTAATTTTACTGAAATTTTAAGCGTTTTAGTTGATTTATGTGTTTCTTGTAATACTATTCCATGAACCATCCTGGGCCTCTGCAGAAAATGCCCAAGCTAGGTCCATCACTGCTTTTTAATTTTGGACATTATAAAGAGCTAGTTAGTCTGCTTTCTTATCTCCGAATCCCTGATGCAGTCGAACCATCATAACCGTAGTATTCTATTTATTTTCTATGGATTCGGCGGTAACTTTGTGGAAGTTCGTTTTTAATATAAAATAAAAATTGATAACTTAGTTATTCCACTTGTTTATTCGTAGTATTCGCCACGAGCGTCTGATTTGAAGCTCTGCATACGATGACGCTGAGCGTAGGATGTTGCCTGTATATAATTATGTCCAAAAGCATTCCTGAGATGAAATAATGTCTAATGATGAATTTTATCAATTTCAGGGTTTCAACCGTGGAGTATGATTATTTGATAAAGTTTCTGGCAGTAGGAGATTCCGGTGTTGGGAAAACAAGTTTTTTGTATCAATACACGGATGGCACATTTAATTCGCGCTTCATATCAACCGTCGGAATTGATTTTCGAGAAAAGACTGTGGTAAACATTAATTAATAGTTTTACTTATATTTTAAACAACCATACAGAACTAGTTACTCAGTATTAATTTACGATGTTTGGAGAAGTTAGGTTGTAGTATGGTTTTATGGAATAAGGAACATACAAATATTGCCAGACATAATTGAGCCAGTACACATCAATCGTGAATATTTCTATAGAATCACCTCGAAAGACTTGCGTATTGTAACAGGCACTTAATTTTGCTGGATTGAGGAGTCGGAATCCTTTGGTAAAATCATACAAATTCAGATCAACGTATTAAAAAACATTTTCCAACTAGTTTCAAACTTGAATAATTCAAAAAAACATCATTGTGACAATTGATATTGTAAATCATTAGCTCATTTGTCATACTCAGATGATGGTGGATTCCCGTGTGGAGTGCAGCTATGCACTGCCATGAATCGTGAGTGACCAATTAACTCGAGCAGATAAGCGATACAGCTAGTGCTGAAAAAGAAAAAAAGAGAAAAAAATATCACCTTGATCCATATACACCTGGTCCCTGGAGATTTGCCACGATGCTGCAGTATTTATAATACTAAACTAGTGGGTTTTGAAATACTAAAAGCTTATTGTAGTGGGGAGCAAGCTCTGAATTGCTGACAATTATATATACTCAAGATTTACAAATAAAAATTCAACAAAAACACACTTATAGACAGTGATATGCATAAACTGTGATTTCGTTTTTCAGTATTTTTTTAGTAAAACTTTTTTATAGCACGGTTAACAATATCATCATGTATGAATACAACATTAAAATAAAAACGTATGCTGGTGTTAAAATCACAGTTTATGTTTCATTGCTCAGAATTCACCATTTCCTCTATTCTTTCTAATGACAGCAGAGTAGTGTACAATGTAGACTTCTTAACCCACTGACCTGACTAGAATTGATTTTCAAAAAAAATCCATTGATTTCATCATAGTTAAAATCATTTTATGATGATATTTATTGATAACTGTCACATTTCCATCAATTTGACGCTGTTAGCACTCAGTGCCTTAATAAATTGGTGTAGTTTTTCACACAGATAAATAGCCACTAAAAACAGCATTGCAAAATATTCAAATAATATTAATTTCAGGATCAATTTAATTTTAGGTAATATTTATGTAGTGTTTTGTTTCATATGTATGAATAGAAAAAAACATAGATACAATTTAGTTAAATTCATACGCATGGGAGATTCTTATCAGTAGAAGAATAGTTATCTTTAGAAAAAGTGGTAATGTATCAATAAATATAATAATGTGAATAGTTTATTGGTGTGCCATTGTTTACAAAATGATATCTCTCAAATAATGATATAGAGGTTAGTGAATATTTATTTGATTTGATATAGCAATTGATAGATAATAAAGAATATTTGATTGTTTCGATAAATATGCTTTATTATAAATTTGCTCTCTATATAGCGTCGTTTCGCCAGTGCTCGGCCAGTTAAGCGACTGGTGTACTTTCAAAAGGGATTTTGAGTCAATGAATGAAAAATACATTTTTTTTTCGCTGTTATGCCATTAAACAGAAATTAAGTAATGAAACCAACTAAAAATAAAAAAGTTAATATTGTACCAAGCATAAAAAAATAGAAGTTTACAAAAAAATGCCAATTGTCTCAGTGGTCGGCCCGCAAAATCCAATGGTCGGCCTTTCGTTGCTCAGTGTTTGGCCATCACTATGAAACTTCATGAATATTGCGAAATAGTTTACTGATAGTAGAGAGAACAATAAAAAACATAACGATGCAAAGCATGACAATATAAAGTATATTTTGTTAGCGATCTCCATACAACATGAAATTGTCGAAACTTGTAAAGTAAAAATGTGCTTTTTTTAATTGCGTATTGCATCATATAGGTTAGTATAGTCCCGATATACATTGGCAAGTGTGAAGACTACCTACACGAAATAAAAAAATCTGTTTTTTTTAAAATATATCCACTATTATTTAAGTTTTAAGCCCAAAGGCCGACTACTGGCGACGGCTGACTTTAGGAACAAGCACCCTACAGGGGAGACAGTATACTATTTTGAATTATGTATGGATATGTTATTAATTGAATGTATATGTTTATTGGCAGTTGTTATTTAAAGCAGTTAATTGGTACTGTAAAATACCTCTTAAATTCTTTTATAGCTATCTAGATGGCAGATGTTCAATGTGACTGACACACAATTATCTATGATGAAACTACTCATTTTACACACACGTTTTGTACCTGCATGAAATTGTAACAGTGAAGGACTTTTTGTTGTATAGTGTGCTTCGTTTTCTGAATTTATCACTGTGTGCAGTGTGAATATATGTTAATGCTTTCATAGTATTCTTTATCAATAATATAAATGCAGGTAGATGGTAAAAACATGTTTATTTAAATTATTAGTTTATATAATCACTGACAGTAGATGGTTCTGTCGTTTAGCGTCTATCAATGATAAATTCTGTCTGCCACATTTAATGTCTGTAGATATTAATCCACTGTTAACTGATCTGCTTTAATTAGGTATTAAAATACTTAGGCTGTAAAATTGCGTAGCTAATTTATCATGATTACCTATTCTCTCTAGTCTAAGTGAGTGGTTTTATTCTAACATGTTATTTTTAAACTCTTTAGTATTTTGTAGTATTGGTAGACGGTTTAGTGTAGATTTGTTTCTAGATCTACCAACTGAATGGAAGGAATCATAAAATTCATTTGCAGCTGTGGGACACAGCGGGGCAAGAAAGGTGAGAGCCGTTGATCATTGCATTTGTTATAAAGATATCATACTGCTAATCTATCTATCACAGCCGATTGTCCTGTCCAGCTGTCCAGTTTTGGTCGCAATGATTTATAACTAAAAAAATGACCTATCGTTTTTCAAGAGACCATTGAAAAACAATGAATATGTAACCTGGAAAAAAATTCTATTCTTGATTATAAAGCCACGGTAAAAAAATATACCCTAAAAACAGAAATTCTTCAAATAATATAAATAATCAATCGATGGTTGAAGCTTTTTAGCATAATCGGCGGTATAAGAGTAAAATGGTTTTGATATTGTAGTTTTGAATGCATGTTATATATTTAAAAACTTACGCATGAAGGAAAAAGGAAAATATTTTCATGAAATATTATAATAGTCTATTCTCGGATTGATTAATATTACTAATCTGTCACATGTTCATTTTATTTACTAACATAAAAACTAAAATGGATACCAAACTAAACTTATTTAACAAACAATCTAAAGACACATGCAACTTCATTTGAGTCGATCATATGATTAACATTATTTAAGACCTTGATATTTCATGTGCTGTATTTGTTTATAGTATGTAAAAAAATACTTGCTTATATTTCCTAGAATATTATTGAAAAATTGTAGAAGTTTGTTTCAATCGTGCACACTACCTGCTGGGTGTTGTGATAATAATAATAAAAGAGCATCGGTGAAGTAAATAATGGTAATAATTTAATTCTATTAATATTTTTCGTGTTTAGATTCAGAAGTCTGACCACAACTTTCTACCGTGATGCTATGGGATTTCTTCTTCTTTTCGATTTAACAAACGAGTTATCATTTTTGGAAGTTCGAAACTGGATTGAGCAGCTGAACGTATGTGTAGATTTGTTTTAATAGTTACTGTTTAGTCTACAACATATCCATTTAATGTCCATTTAATTATATGCCATATAAAAACTAATTAACAAGCTGGTGTTTGCTTAATATGCCCGGTGAATTTGACCACGAGTATCACTTGTGATCTCAAACAAGTCTTTCTTCATAGTAACATTCACTTTGGGACGTTTATCGATTTTTGTTTACCCTGTAAATTTTAGATTTGAGTTATTGAGAATTTGTACACTTCCATGTATTTTGTCACTAACGACCCAGGTTTCGCCTTAAGATGCCTGAAGATGCCGAAAGGTGAAACCCGGGTCGTTAGTGACAAAATACATAGAAGTGTACAAAATCTCAATAACTCAAATCTGATATTGAAATTCCATCAAGCACCCTCAGTCGATGTCTTAAATTATACCCTGTAAATGTTTTTATTACAACTTACACGACTGTCATTCCAGACTCACTCATTAACGTCAACTCCCGATATCATACTGTGCGGCCACAAATGTGATATACCAGACAAGAGAGTGATAAGTGAAGACCGAGCGAGGCAGTTTGCTGCAGATCATCAGCTGTCCTATTTGGAGACCAGTGCTGCCACGGGGCAGAATGTCGCTAGAGCAATTGAAATGCTATTGGACAAAATTATGTACAGGTAAAACACATTCGAAGACCTCCCATTTATCTGATCCGAAAAATGGGGCATAGTAAGGGCGATTAGCTGACTGGGTTCTGTCTTAACCCAATCCATCTGTCCTTACCCTACCCGAAAATAGACGTTGAACAAATGAATGACGACAACTTCTGTTGAGTTGCTCCATTAGAAGGCCTTATGGTCCACATCTAGAGCGGACATTGGATAAATATATTGTCATTGTGGTTTTGGCAAAAACAGTATTGTTGATATACCTGTTTTAAGTAAACAGATGTCGAGTATTTGTATGCTTAAATACAAACAAATAATGTGTTAGCGTTGAGCAATGATGCATATGAATCTATTAAATAATTTAATTTGAATTTAAAATAATATATATTTCACTCCGAATATACTATTTTACACGTGAGTAGATTAGTTTAAAATAAAAATGTAACTACTCACGTGACTGAATTTATTAATAAATGTACTTTTCTTTATTGTTTCCAGGATGGAGACATCTGTTGAATACGCAATGATGTGCTCTGCGGGAAAACCCAACAACGTTGTACAAAATCTAAAGGCCAATCAAGCGAAACAATCGTCTTCGTGTAAATGTTGAATACTGCATTGAAATAGTTTACAAAGCTGTATGTTTGAAGTATTATTTGATATAAAATTTATTCCAATGTGTTTTGCCAAAGAAACAATCTCATATGAGATCCAATCCAATTTACAAAATTATTTTTGAGAATTGGTTTTTTTATGATTTATTGTATATTATATAATTAGGTTTAGCTTTAAAGCACAAGCTCGCAACCTTTTTTTAGTCACGGACCGAGTCATATAATAAATAGTCGAGTAACCTTCAAACTTCTCGTCACAATGAAAATGCATTTTATTTGGATGAAGCAAACCAATGAAGAGTAGATTTTTGATTGATGTTTATATGGACGTGAAAGTTTTAACTTGAAAGGCAACCACGGAGACAATGCAATATGGAATATGTTGTCATTTAAATCTAATAGAGATATAAAAACATACCACACTCAATGCTATCTGTTAGATGTGGTTTTTGAATGCCAGACATCAAGTTAAAAAGCCAAATTGTGCAGTGAAAAGGTTAGATTGGCAACATTACCAATTAGTGGTGTCAAAATATACTTGGTAACCTTCATCTGCGTTAAGAAAGCATGTCGTCATTATATAATGATCAATAATCAATAATATTCAATAATCATTCAAACTATGTAATGATAAAAAATCTTAGTTGATATTCTTTTGTTGTTATGACACATCCAGATAGCAATTTGCGATCACGAACTACTGGTAGGGAATTCGTGCTTTTAAGGATTAGATTAAGTTAAATACAAAAATAAATTAGTATTCAAAGGAACTAAACATATTGATATTTTTGTCAATTTTAAATGTATCTAAGTCCTGTGATATGACCCCATGCCGTTTGTGTCTGTGAAATCCATTAGTTTTAAAAATACAGTTATTCATTATTAGTTGAAATTGTTGACAGTATTAATTTTAGCCCAATTGCTTTTTTGTTATTAACTTTTGCAAAATAATTTTATCACATGTTGCTAATTAAAAATTTTCTAAAATTTTACCAACTTATTTATGATAGCAACTTTATGCTATTTTGATTGATAAAGAAATCCAAACACTAGAAATAAACTAATTTTAATACATTAAAAAGCGATGGTTTGACCAAGTCACGTGAAAGACCAAATATTATAGTTTACACACATATAAATAAATTTTTATCTGATTTATACAGTAATTTACATGTACTTACCTAAAGATAATATTTTACCTACCTATGATTTTTTTTTTACTTTATAATAAATGTTTTAATTTAAAAAATTTTTAAAATTTATGAATTACAATATATATTCTTGTTTTATCTGACTCTTTATATGTTTGTCTGTAATGAAACACACACACACACATGCATGAGTATGAGTGTTGAGCAAATGTTGACAGATGACACTGTTACCTGGTGTAGAATATTACTAGTTTGCATACAATAAGTTATGTTTGCTTACATTTTTGCCAATATTTGATTAAAAGGATTCTGAAATCTCAATATCATATTTATTGTAGTGATATTTACGCTGTCATAATCGTTATTAAAATTCAAAAAATTAGATAAACTAACATTTGACTATTTATATTTGATTATTCCCTGAAATATCTGCATTTTCGAAGTAATGTGCCAAATTTTATATACCTAGTTATAAAAATGCCAAATTTTATCAAAATAATAAAAATGTATATTTATAAGGATCTATGGGTTTACCACTCGATATGGACATGACATTATGTCCAAATCGAGTTATTTACTTGTGGAATAAGCAGCCACGCAAATATGATGTCACAATTTAAGGAAGGGGATTGAAATATAATGTTTTGATTTGTGACAAAATGGATAAAGTGAACGCCATGAAAACGACAAATTATTGTATTCTAAAAATTGTTGAATTCAACAATTAATTGCTCCTTTTTTCATTGGTAATGTCATTGACAATTGATTCAGCAATTAATGAATGAAAAATGATTTTCTAAATTTTTCAAGGAAAGATGAGAGTAGGAATGTTTCGACGTGGGTCAGGGGACTAAAAAAATACCGGAGATAATTACCAAGGTGGATATATATGGTAGTTTGGAACTAAACTAGTCAGTGAAAGTAGAAATTAAGGCCACATATTAAAGTTTCCACCTCCATGTCGGGTGTACCATTTATATATAGTGTGGTGAATAGATAGCATTAGATGTGATTGACCAGTTGAAAAATTTACACAGCGACACCCGGTGTCTGACGATTTACTTAGGTTAAGGACCATGGACCGTAGTCAAAATAGTGTTGAATCCACATAATATGATCTTTTCATCATAGAAATACCAATATGAATTTAATCTGAAATTAATCATACACTATGAAATATGAAAATACAAGTTTATAAATTGATGTTTAAAAGAGTATTGTGATTTTTTCAAGTCAAACATGTTTCCATTTATGTCCTGTAGTCTTCACATTACGTCATAAATATAAAATATTTAACTTTTCTGTATGTGTGGAGAATGTTGAAAGATAACTATACATTTGTAATTATATATTATATTTAGGTACAATAAAGTTAAAAAATGTACCAAATTTTGTGAATTGTTCCAATGGTTTAGATTTAATATTACTATCACAATGAAAAGAGCTTCTATGGAACCCAGTTATGACTCGAGTGTCGAATATATTTACTAATAATGGTAAGAGATAAGGTGCCTGTGAAAGCATTTATAAATATTATATCTAAGTATTCAAAAAACAATGATCTTTTAGGTTTAGTTTGTTTTTTTTATGTTCCAATGATAAATCATATCACATAAATGTCTATTTGTACTTAATGAAAAATATATTATATCAACTGTTCCAAAACTGTGTCTTTCATTTTTTTAAATATTATTTATTGGGTACGCTTTGTAAGTTAACTTAAAAAGCTTATTTAGACATTATTAAGTGTAGGTTGAGTTGTAGATTTAATAAATTCAAAAGTAATGATAATTGATAAATAATTAAAGCATAATAATTATTACTTTGAAAGTATATGAAAGATAACATTCGTCACTGTTACTCTTGTGTTTCTCAAATTGGTTTGATATTAATCAAATAAATTTCGTTGTGTGGGGTGTCACAATTATATAATTGTAGCAGGCAAATCTGATCTGATTTATAGAATTTCATAAAAATATAAGAAGATGAAATCTTATTGCTAATAGCTTCCAAATGTCAACATGCCATGTAGAATATTGATTATTTACTTATACACTTTAAATTCAATTTTAAGGCTGCAACCGTTTGCACAAGTAAAGTAAATAAAAATGACACCATAAATGGAATTAGGTCTTTCTTTCGAATTCCTTTAATTATCATAAAATTACTAAATAAATCTATACCAAAAGATAGTAGTTGAAGGTCAACAGTATAATATCACTAGAGATTTGTGAAAGTACAAACATCCAAGGCTAAGTCTAAAATTTAAAAAAAAAACTGAAAAGAACCTGGTTAGACATTCCACAGGGAAGCCTGAATATCGCCTGTCTCTTCTTCCAACCGGATGGATGGCCGCTGATGACCCTCCATTGGATGTTCTCGGCGGAGCTGATGTATATCTATGGGATGGCAGCATGACTTGAAAGAAATAAGGAGAAAGGCATGTTACAGTTGAAATTCAAGTCCCACGCAATTGACACGCAATCGCAAAACAGACATGAAAAGTCTTCTGTTGTCTTCAAATAAAATGTTTATGAGTTCTATCCATTTCCTGCTTTCAAAATGTTACAATAAAAGCATACAAATTAATATATATAAAATTGTCCTGACAAAATACATGTAATAAACATTGAAATATTCAATATGGTAAAATACTTCCTCTCGTTAAATGAATATTTTCGTAATTACAGGTAGTTCTCGACTTACGACTGTTCGCACATACCGAAAGATCAGTAACATCATTTTCGGATTTGGATACTTATTTATATAAATATACATATGTACCATTGGCGTGCGCTGGGTTTATCTTTATCACACAACCTATCTTGTGTACCTGGCTCGCATCCTTTACTTTACATGTGTTTGAGCAAGAAAGAGAGAAACCCACTGCACTCGCCAGAATTGTACGCTTAATTTTACGCTTAAAGTGAATATTAAATCGTACACATAATGTCTGGTAAACCATATCTAGATAAATAAACTAAATTTATATATTTAACGGAATACATGTGATAAAAAAAGAGCAATAGATTTCACCACTTGCATTATAAAGCAAAATTAAATTTGCAACTCGAGCCTTGCAGCCAAACCTTATTCCAATCACTTGTTTTATAAGGCAAATAATAAAATTGTATTCACAACATTTTATTCTGTGTTTTCTCAATTAAAAACAGAAAATTTGCAATAATATTGTGATGGTCGTTTGACATAATTGCATATATTTTTAGTTGCAGCTGCTTTATTTCCACAAATGAAAGTGACGCCGCTAAAACTAACCTGAACCGAACTTTAATTTTGATATTTTGTATGGAGTTCGACTTACGAACAAACTTCAGGAACGTTTCTCGGTCATAAGTCGAGGACAACCTGTAGTTTGCGTCGTAAAAACCCCAAAAATAATGCAGAAGAGGAAAAGTGAAAAGATTATTCTCATAAGTACTTAGTAACTCAATTTTTGGTGAGATAATGTACATCCATTATATTTTGAACAAGCATTGGTAAATAGATCATAACAAATTTAAGATTAATATTGTATTACAATGGGAACATTTAAAAATTATGGGCTCAAAATGATCCCCGTTAAATAAACATATTATATCTTTAAAATTCTGTATCTTATTGTAAAAAAAATCAAATCTACATCTAAACCTACGAATGTGTAAATTTAGTTAATGTTCTAGTAAAGTGATAATAAAACACTGACGTAACAAGAGACTGGCCTGAAGGATCTGAGGGTTCTCCAAAATTATATATCAGTTTTTAATTCAAAAGATGCAGGCTGTAAGTTTTATTTTATAACGATGGCATTTTTTTGCGGAAGGGTCCAAAAATGTAATTCCGTCATTGTAAGCATTCTTTACCTCGTCAATTGATGAATGCAATTTGGGCTTGGCAAATGATCGCTGCCGATTTAACCTTGCGGTATCATTTTGGGACTTACATACTGTCTACTATTATGCAAACTCTTGTGAAGTCACTGGACTCGTACCGTTAAATAATACAATTGAACAAGTACGTACCATAATTAATACATGCCTCAAAATATTTTTCCTTAAATATTTTCTCATAATACTACCTCAACAGGTGTATTCATTGACTTTTAACCCCTTCAAACCGAATACTAATATTTTATACGACAATACAAATAAAATATATGTCACAGAGGTGTAGATATGGCAACATTAATACAACGCACGCTTCCTCTCGAATCTCACAACTCGTGACGTCACTCACTCCCCCATCAGTGCAATAATGGACCTTGTTGTAGTAGACGCAATGCTCTTATTAAAAGTATTCCCTTCGGAAATTAGCATTTATTCAAGGGGCGCAAAAGGGACAGTTTCCTTTGTCAAGGATCAGCATTTTATTGATTTGCACATCTCTCTGAGAGTCAAGTCAACTAATCAGAGGATACATGAAGGAGGATGAATAAAATGCAAGATGACGTCACAATTATTATTTCATATTGTCTCTCTATGATAACATCCTCGTTTTAATTCGGATGCCTGAATTATTTTACTAGATTAATTTTCTCACCATTTTTTTGTATTATTAATTGCAAATTAAGTACAATATTTGACCTGCAGATAATTTTGATATAATTAAAAAGGCTCAATCGATTGCCATGCAACTGTCTATTTGATAATTATTAAAACCCAACGAAAGTCCTTGACATCAAACACCGCCATTTCTCACGTATGCAAATTTGAATATTTATCAATATTTGATAATAGTTTAAAACAAGGGATTAGCGATTTGTTTTTTTAGAATCTATCGGGAAAAAAATGACCTATTTTTGTTGGTATCATTTAGTACGGCGAGTTTTAATATTATTCAATTTTAACATTATCAACGTACTTATTATTTCGCCAAATTCCGTATAAATTAATATTATTAATGATTAGACAATACAATTTATGCTTACTTTCGTATTGACTTTTTGTTAGTAAAAAGCGTTGTCGTAATTATTATACTTAAATTGAAATGATTATTTAATAAAAATAATTTTTAAAATGTTAACTGTTTATAATTGTATGACAAAGTTTTCGAGACGTGTCTAGTTGGAAACTAAAAATTGGCTGAAAACAACGAAGCGGCCAGATAGATAATATATTTGGAGATATTTATTACAAGGAGGATAGAAAAAAAATGCGGTAATTAAATTATAAACCTCATTTTTATATCGCCCTTAAAAAGTTAATTAAAATAAAAAATGTTATTATTAAAACATAAAATATTTTACGAAGCTTTCATAAAATTCAATACAAACTCATAAACTTCCGCTGTCATTTTACTTCGCGCACAAGTAATATTGCGGAAATTAATGCGATAAAATAGAATAGGCCCTAATTCGCTATAACACCCCGAACCGCGTCGTGCGGCGGGCGTCGGTTTGCGCAAGCGTCGGAAAATGGCGTCGCTGCCAGCCTCGCAGCTGATTTCGTTGCATATAGTACGCTATATTTATTTGTTTTTCAGTTTACACGGAACTGTGTCTTCCCAATGTAAACCTACATTAGAATTTTTATACAGATCATGAATTAGAAATGTAATATTTAGATCAATTAATAACTTAGAACAACTGTTCGATTTAGTGGTGTTTATGGTGTAGTGGGAAAATGTTGTGTTTGACGCCATTCAAGGAAATGACATAGTGTGAATATTGTTTTAAATTTAAGGATTTCATCTTACGATAACTGTGGCAAGAATTCTCAACTGTAAATGGAATTAATCTGGTAAATATCTATCACGTATTATTAATTGTTTCGGAATACTTACAAATACGTATTCATTAATTTATTTTTCATATTAAATTAGTACATTTTAAAATTTCTTTACAATGTGATAAAAACACTGCAATGAGTTTCATTGTCTCTATAACAAAATATCATATAAGAACTATTTTTACTGACTATAAAAAATATAAGCAGTATTATTTTGATGTTTTTAAACACACCTATATAAAATAACGAGGTATTTCGTGTAAATTCATAGAATTTAATTAAAAATAAAACAAAATGATTCAATATAATAGTCTGCTTATCATTTTTAGTAGAATAAATTTTATGGTTATCTTGAAACACGTTTTTTAGTTTGAATTCTACATGTTTTTAATACTTTTAGTAAACAATATTTTCTCATTTAACGAAACTGATCTAGAGAATTTATAAAAAAATAAATTTGCGTGTAAAACGTCGAATAGTAAACAAGTGATAAATTATGTGTAATACATATAACGTATAATATAATGTATTAGCCGTCGTCTCGGACTCAAGTCCCAGTATAGATAGATCATAAACTGATTTTTCAATCGATTTATGAATTTCTGTTTGAAAATTTGGATGTCTGCGTCTAAGATTCCATTACACTCATACGATCCTTAAAACGAGTCACAGCAAGCGCTATTAACTTACCACTAGGCTTGTCTTAGCCCAATCCTTCTATCACTACTCTCTTCGAAAAAGAAAGGTTGAGCTGCTTAGTGATAAGCAGTTCCTGCAGAAAAAAACTTATGTTGAAATATACTCTATTGGGAGTCCTTGTCGTCGTTTCCATTGCAGATGTGCGCTTTCGCTAATAAGTTCATGCATAATAACACAACTGACAACAATTAAGGTATATAATGTATATTTGATATTAATAACGTGAACTAAAAGTTCGTAAAGTATTTTTTAAAGTGTTTTGAGCTTCTCTGAAAAATAAGATGTTGCAGATGGAAATGACGTTATGCTCCACATTGGCAGCGGAAATGGTAATAAAAGTAATCAATTCTGTAGGGTAAACAACTGCGATACATTGCAATTTATTACACTCAGCTGAATACTAATATTTGATTCACATATAATATTTTATACTAGAGCTTTCTACGATCTAATATAACGTTTTTCATTAATCTTAACTTATTAGTACTCAATACTTTTTATTAATTACAGCATTGGAGAGCAACGAATTTTTAAAACGACGTTTGATTTTTTAAATAATATAAAGTGGTTCTGATAGTGTATTATTTGCAGATAAACTACATTAAGTATGATTGCCTAGTAATTTATTTCATTTTTAAAATTAAGTTTTAAATGTCTGTAGATTTTGTACGAATTTATAAACTACACAATGGTTGATGAAGTTGGTAATAAACATTTGAAAAATGTGCCATATTTAATTAAATATAACGTTTTGAATTTGTTTTTCTTGTTGAAGGATACTAAATCGTTGATATTTTTGAATTGAACGTGACAAATAAGAGAATCAAGACTTCAAAAGAAGGTCGTTATAAATAATTATGTTTGCCAATTTCATTGGGTCGTTAATAAAGATATATGTGTAATAAGAAACGAAAAAAACAAACTTAATAGATAGCATTTGCTTTAATGTTGTAAATAGATGAATACATATTACTTGTGGTAAATATTGTGATATTAATATATGAAGCCATATACTGGAAGTTTATTTTCAAATAGTAAATCCAACGTGGTTGTAAATACACCGAGAGTGATGCCAAAAGGGCGTAAGACATAATTCGCAACTGTTCTGGAAAGCGTAGAGAGAAAAATCGTTGGTATTTATTTATGTCTAGGCGATTTTCGCCGCGTGCTTTTATAGCATAATAAAGCTTGTCTTTATAATGCAATAGTTTTTTTTTTGCGACTTTAGCAACGCACTGAATATTATATTGTTATTTTTTTCACATGAAAAAATTCTAATTAGTTTCATTAATGTATAATTATCTGAATTAATATCAGTGGAAAATTTTAGTAAAAATTATCAAATTTTCTCTACGCGTAACGAAAGGGGATTTCTCACGCTCCCGTTAGTCGATGCTCATTTGCTACCACGTCCGTCGAACTTGTTTATTTAATCAATCTAGGGCCCTCTTGTGGCGTTTCATATCCGTAGTGAAACATTGAAGTTGTTAAACGATTGATTATCAGTCTATCCTTCTGGAGATGTTTTTTTTTTGCTAACCATGTCCGCTCCCAATATAAAGCATACGAACTCCCAATGGAGCACCTCAACAAAAGGTTGTTTGGAGAGTTGTTAAACCTCTCTTTTTCAAAATTATGAACCAATGCTATCTTAGTAAAATCGATAAGGTAAAACTATAAATGCGCCTTATTTACTCAATCGAAAATTTTCATTTAATTGTTTTAATTCATTTACAAAATAAAGTACACTGCTATATTTTAAAGTATAATTAATTAAAGTAGCTTTAATTCGGTCATATTAGATTATAGACAAATGAGTGTGACTTGCGACATAAAAAGATTCTCCACCCCTGAAGTAAACGATCAAATCGAGGATGTTTATTGTTTTTAATCATGTCCGCTCGAAATATCTCAACAGCAGTTTTTCTACGACGACTGCTTGTTACTCCAGTTGTGTTTTTTTTGAAGAAGGTTGGGATACAAGTATAGGGATAGGGCAGGACTAGTGGTGCTTTAATCGCTCTCGCTACACACCGTTATGAGGATCGGGTCGGCGGGACTTAACTTTGAACATCAAAAAATTCAAGCTTATAGCCATAAATTTCTAAATGAATTGAAAAATCAATTCATGAAATTTTCCGTATTTGTATTCGATCCCGTGAGCACCCCAAACGAAGCCAACGCACCCGAAAAATAATAAGCTAATATATTGGTAACAAAATAAATTTGAATCTATGTTAAAACTACTTGGCAATGTTTTTAAAAAACTATTAACACAAAGTTTTAAGCACAGTATACACTTGTAACAAACGTCAAATCTGAATGACAGTAGTAAGGAGACAGATTATGTTGTTAGTGAAATATTTATCCATCATTACTATGTGCCACAAACCAATAATGAGACAACACCTTGTCCAGCTATTTGTATCTAAATTTAACCCGTGATTTACGTTTCAGGAAGAGGTGTCATGCGTATTAAAATTCTCCGTCGAAATTATCAGTAAAGTAGTTTGATTCTCATTTTTTCAGTGTGTTATGTAGGGATTGTAGCCTTGGAATCCCAATTGTTTTTTTGTCGAGAGATTTAGGAATTCTACATTTAAAATCGTGTAAAAATACTTGTAAAATCAAAGGTAAGATCAAGATAAAATAACAATATAATTTTTTTAAATATTTGCATATGTCTGTCTGAAAGCATTGAGCGAATGGCGACATGTAGAACTGCTACCTGGTATCAATTTATAGTAATTCAATAGTGATCAAAATAATTATTGTAATAAGTAATAATTTCAAAACAAAAGTTTAGAAAAAATCACGACAGCGTGAAAGATAAGAATAACTTCATATATGTTTGACTGACTTTCTGATCAAATAACTCATTGGTTGATTTGTAAACTAAAAAACAATTGATTAGTCCTTATCCTCCAAGGAAGGAATAAATAATATCATAATGTATTTAGAGTTAAAGAAATCTATCGAAATATTGTAAATTTTAAGTTATTGTGTTTTGTTGATAAAAAAACTGTTGCTGTTGTGAAACATTATATAATAATATGATACCGAAATTTATAAGAAATAGCAAAACTTTTAATTCCTGGGAACGAAAAAAACCTCGGGATAATAATTTCTAGACCCTAATGAAGTGTTACTTGATCAGCGATTTCGTACACAAAGGTAACCTTTTAGATCCATTGCATTGTGTCACTCGTTTGATTGGGTAAATTTAGTTTGGTGAGTAAGAGTTGAAAATAGACAGGCGAGGAGCGTTTGATCTGCCTGTCAAGCAGGGCCTGACTGCCACCATTATCCTTAAAAATGCCCACTCTCTTTTTTGAAAAAAACTTCAATTAATAAATTTAAATTTGGATTATTGAGATTTTGTACATGCGTTTTGTCACTAACGACCCGGGTTTCGCCTATTGCAAAAATTCTCTAGGCAAATTACTTATTAACAATAAAGATTGAGTCCATTTTAAGAACAAATCTGGTATTTATAAATTACAATGCAGTGATTGCCAACATTTCTATGTGGGTAAAACCACACGTACATTAGATATAAGGGTATCAGAACATTTAGCTGCCTTTAGATTAAAAAAAGAAACTTCGACATTCG
This sequence comes from Himalopsyche phryganea, assembly GCA_022494535.1. Taxonomy (NCBI): domain Eukaryota; kingdom Metazoa; phylum Arthropoda; class Insecta; order Trichoptera; family Rhyacophilidae; genus Himalopsyche; species Himalopsyche phryganea. The sequence goes on along the minus strand of JAGVSL010000002.1, from coordinate 6,161,483 downwards.
CAAATCACTTGCTAATGGAGGACCATACGCTTAATGCGGATGATGGGGTTAAACTGTTGCATAAAAACATGGGGGATCATAAATTATTTTATCAAGAAATTTTGGAAATCAATAGAGCCCAGTTAAATTCCTTGCCAATTCTGAATGAGCAGCTGAACCTTCCTAATTCTCCGTTATTATATCCTATACGTTGAACACCTAACAGATGTCACTAAACGTGGAATGATTGTATATATTTACCCTTTCGTCGAATTGCATCCCGTCGAAACCCACAATACTATTATAATTGTAAAATCACTGGTAATTCCATAAGAAGTTGGAAAGCGACAATTCGCCACTCTGTAAATGTGGAGTTTACAAAATAAGGATTAAAGCAATTCTCGAAATTTTAACTCAGGTATCAGTGTGGCTCTCAGACGTATAATATTTTACCTCGTAAATAATATTTGTCGTATTTGTATCTTCTACATAAACGTTAGACACTGTTTACTGTCTGTCAGTTCGAGTCCATTCGTGTGCTCGAATGCCTGAAGATGCCAAAAGGCGAAACCCGGGTCGTTAGTGACAAAATACATGGAAGTGTACAAAATCTCAATAATCCAAATTTGATATTGAAATTCCATCAAGCACCCTCAGTCGATGTCTTAAATTATAATAAATTTAATATTGTGAAAAAAATTATAGCAGATTTTTTTAATGTGTGGGTCTTGGTCCTCTTGGTCGTATTCGGTAGTGATTCCCCATATGGATAATTTCATAGATCGATTTTTCAATTGAGTCAAAAGTAAGGCATTGATGTCTCTTAAATTCTCTTAGATCCACTTGATCTTAAAAACGGGGTGTAGCGAGATTGATTAGCTAACTACTTTACATTACCTTACCCAATATTTCTTTAATTATTCTTTCTGAAAAAAAAAGTCGTCGATTGACTGAATAACAGCCAGTTTTCGTTAAACAACTTTTTTGAGAGGCTCCATTACGAGTTCATACGCTCCGCGTTGGGAGCGGACGTGGTAAACACAAAAAGATGGCTTAGTTTGAACATTTACGTTGACTAGGTAATAAGAGACATTTAGCAGTTTAAACTCTAGGGCCTATCAGGATGCTAATCTATAGAACTGTCTTGAGATGAATACCAAACGAACAGAGCTGTTTGCTGCGGTTCTTTATCATACGGAATTAATAGGTCAGGCTGACTTGATCTCAATCAATGCCAAATTTCAAGAATTTGAGAAATTCGAATCATATGAGAATGATGTTGTTTTACGAGAACTAGTTTTTGTTCAGCATGTTTTAGGAATTTGTGTTCAAAGCCATGGATATCTGTGATGTCTCAATTCTCTCCAATATTAAAACGGGAAGTAGCGAGATTGATAAGCTAACCACTAGTCCTGTCCTAGTTCAATCCTTCTATACTTACTCTCTCCGAAAAAGAGAAGTTGAGTGACTGAGTGTTGAGATAAGCTCCTTTACAAGTCCATATGCTTCTCATTGATTACAAAACAAACAATCACTTGTAGGGAACGGATTAATACAGATGGTAACCTAGTCGAGCTGGCAATACTAGAACAGAAGTATACAGACGGGCAGAAACTGTACTACCTTACACACCGACGGTTGACACTACTACTTTACTGTCTGTCCACCCGGGCTTCTGTACAAGTCGACAACCGATCTATTCTTAAATTTAGTCTCTGTAATTATACAAGTAAGGAACACGATTCCTAAATACTCTATATGCGTATGTTTTTTAGGATTGCATAAGAGGTTGCCAGAAAGACGTGTCACGGGTACATGACAAGATTCATAAATCGATTAATAAAACAATATTTGAAAAATTAAAACCGATCGAATTGTGTCTAATCATAATGTCCCATTTTGAAATCCTGTCCTGTTCGGGAGTGTAGGTGAATGATTCACGGGTTACGGGATGTCCGCCCGATATTTTTTATTGTGATTTAAACGGTCGCCTCTGCGTTGTCAAATAACTCATGATTATATAAATTACAGGGAACTGAAAGTAACACGTTATGTTTTTAAGCTAAATAATATATTTTGTAACAAGATTGCTCAATAATAACTTAGAATCTTTCGCTACTTTGTCATCGCAGAATTTTGCTGCTTTAGTGACCGGAAAATTTTGACCATTCCACGGTAAAATAAATGCGATATCAAAATATAAAATGGATAAGTTTAAATATAAAAATATATGTTTGTTTGTTCGTATCTTATGAACTGCCATACCGTTCATCCGATTGCCATACCGAAACTTTGGTGAGTTGTTGTGCGCACACCCTTGAAGGTTATTGAAAAATAAATCTAACATCTAAAAAAAAGAATCAAAAACAGCGACATCTCGGAAAACCTTCTGATTTATTTGTGTACGCACCAGACGGAAAACAAAACATATTTCGTATCCAAAAGCACTTCAATAAACAGAATTAAATCACAAAAGCTTCCTTTCTAAGAGTGGGATTGCAACGCATGCAGGGTACTCGCTAGTATATTATAAAAGATTTATTGTTAAAAATCTCTACTTAACATCATTTACTTCAAAGTTAACATTCGAAAATTGCAAATGGATTTATTTGTATATTATAATATCATTTATTTGTGGTACTTTTGTAATTGATGTGTTCTGCCACTATTTTATTTTTAGTTTGTGCCAAAAAAAAATCAAGTAACGAAAAAAATAGCATACTATTTATTTCCACGATAATTACGTTTCATTTTTATCTGTTTCGGCATCACGCTATTATTAAAACTGTGGCAGATGGCGTGGTGTAAAATATCTATGAAAAATGTTATACATAACTCTTGTGACACTAATTACATGCTTGCCTATTTTTTCTTTATTATAGATGAGATAGATATAAGTATAAATTTAGTTAATACCAGATTTAATTAAAACTTTAATTTTCAAAATAAATATAGTTATCTAATAAAAAACAATATTAGCTTCGTTTACTTTAAATGTTATACAAAAATCAGTGTAGAGATTATTAGATCCGGAATCATTTATTCTTGCCTTTTGTTTAGTAATTATTATATAGTACGTCTCCTAAAACATAAATCATATTTTATCTGACCATGATAGTCTCTTGAAAACAAATGGTTTTTTTAACAATTAATCTCATAATGGTATTTTTTAATTAAATGCAGTCTTGTCAAATATATCGTTATACTTCATGCCCTAATGTAATGTTTAATATTTTTTAAAGTTTTTAGTCAACATAAAAAATAATAATTTATGGATGTTTGTGACTGTGTTTTATATAATTATTCATGCACGCATTTTAATTCTGACGCAATTTTATTCTTTACCAAACTTTACTACTTGGTTCAAATGTGTAGAATACGGATTTCTAATCAATTTAACAGTGGCATCTTTTTTACGGTACGGTTATGGCTTCCAATCCCGGTCAACGTATAAATAAATTAAAAAATCCATTACCATGCTCAAAAATATAAATGGATATAATCATTCCAATTGAAGTAATAATAGACACACACTTAATTTTCAATATACAATTTAAAACATTAAATGACCAATCTCAAGATGCCAAGATTGACAAATTGTGAATCCCGAAATCCTGGAAACATAAAAAAGGCCCAGAATTGATGTCCTAGGTAAGAATTAGTACTCCAGATAGCATTTTGAGCAAGTTTGTTATACACAACGAACTTAAAAGAAAACGCTACTAAAAATCGTTACAAGTCAAAAAAGTGGTGAGGCGTTGAGTATATATGTTGCTTAATGCAGTTTGGTTTTCGGTTAAAAACACGTATATACAAATACTTATTGTTATTAAATTTAAATTATTTTGATTTTGTACATTTCCATGTATTTTGTCATTAACGACCAGGGTTTCGCCTTTCAGCATTTTCAGGCACTCGTGTTCTCGAATGCCTCAAGCGGCATCTTCGCAGGCTGTCAAATTCTTATAATATTTACATGAAAGTTTTATATAAATCCAAACATGGTATTTTTTTAATTTCATGAATATTTTCTGATAAATCAAATATTTTATTTCATATAATTTAAGACATCCACCGAGGGTGCTTGATGGAATGTCAATATCAAATTTGAATTATTGAAATTTTGTACACTTCCATGTATTTTGTCACTATCAATTCGAGTCGATTCGTGCGCTCGAATGCCTGAAGATTCCGAAAGGCGAAACCCGGGTCGTTAATGACAAAATACATGGAAGTGTACAAAATATCAATAATTCAATAAGCTTGTCTAGAATAAACTTAAGTTGACAAATCAAGCATTTTATCACTAGGCCAATATAGTATAACTCTCTTACTGTTTCATTACATTGGTCAACAACATTTCTAGAATCAACCATCGTCATCTATAATAGATTAATAATACTGTATCAAAATTGAATAAAAATCTTTAATCCGTACCTTGTAATCGATTTCACGTGTAGGTACATAAATTGGTTTATTATTGTACCATTCAAAAACCAATCAAACATTTTGCCTTATTTATTGACGGCCATCATTTATTTCCTGATTTTAATGGAATGAATGGCCACCGGCTATTTTTCCGTTTACAGTTCCACACAGTGCCACCACACGGTAGCAAAAATAAAACAAAATAGTTTTCGATATTTGTCCGATAGTCGAGTGGTCAACACTCTTAGACGTTCGTCCTATTGGGTTGCGATGTCCACGGATTCAAGTTCTTGTACTCACAATTTCATAAAAAAGATATTCGTAGCATTGATTTATGTCAAAGATGTTTGTGATATTGCAATTCTCTCCAGACTATCCGATTTTAAAAATAGGATAGAATGTAGCATGTATTCTTTCATAGAACCATCTTCCGCGTATCTCAGTAACAAGTAGTACTCTTAAAACAACTTCTGCTAAAATGCTCTAATATAAGATCATATACTCCACATTGGTAGATAAAAGGGCTTAAAAACTTTATCTCAAGTTAACTAATCTCACTAATCGTTATTTATTACATCAATTATGTAATCAGTTTTTTGAAATTGTCAATTATCTGTGATTGAACATATTAAAATTCATAAATCAATTGAACAAATTATTTATGCAAGCGTAAGTGTTGAGTTATTTGAACCCTAACCGTGAAACTAAGTATGTAATGCAAATATACTTTAGCGTTACCACCCGGTCATGGCGATAGAAGATCTTGATCTAAGAAAACATTGATAAGAGAGAGGTTTGAAACTATGGTCACAGTTTACATAGGCGGCAAAGAATTTAAGATAAATATAAACTTTCGTATACATAGCGGAAAACGAAATTGGGGTGAAATTGCATTTGGTCACCATGCCCCACTAAAATATATGAGGGGCTGTTTCAGTGGCGTCTTGAGCCTTATCTTTGCGACCGAAATGTCGAAAAATAGCCATCGTAACCTTGTGTAGCTTTTTAGATCTTGGCGGGTCACGCATTCATCATAGCCTCACGGAATACGTACGATACCTTGCTGGGTTTATTCAACGTTTGTCATCTGACCAAGTTTAGTGCATCATTGTAATTTGTTTGTCGACCAAAAATTTTAATTTTATTTAACAGCTATATAGGTTTCTCAAAAAGTTGTTTGCCTTTCTTTCGTTTGTTTTTATGTGTGCCCAGAAAATTTATTCGTATGTCGAATTTGGTTGCAGAAAGCAGAATAAAGAATTTAATAAACTATACTAAGATGCACTTGTCGTTTGATTTGAAGGTTAATCATAGTTTTTCAAGACAAAACCCGGTTATATTCCTGCACCTCAGAGGCTAATAGTCTTATGCCGAAAAATATTGAAATTGAGTTATAAATATCACAATATTTTGAATTTTTAGATCGGTAAATAAATCTTTGGCGTATGTGGGCTGGTGACCGAAAAACCCTATACAAAATCAGTCCTATGTCACAATGCATTTACGAAGTAAACAATCCTATGTCCATTAAATCCTATAAAAGACACATAATTTCACCAGTAAATGAAACTCTCCAAGTTCCTTATTTATCAAATTGCAATAGAACGAAAACAATAAGAGAACAACTATGCTAATTGATATAAAATAATAATCGTTTTAGAAACACGTTTTTGCTCCTCATGTAAAGTTAATAAAATGGGTAAAGGACTATTAGCCTCACAAGTACAGATATTTTTAGGTAATTTACGGTCCTGTAGCGGAGTGGTCAACGGTTTTAGCGGTTCGTAACCTATTCGGGTACGGTGTCCATTGGCTAGATTCAGACTACGGAAAATGTCACAGATTTATTTCTTAATCGATTTATGTTCAAAAGAACACATGTATGTAATGTTCACATTCCTTCTTACCCATTCAATCTTAAAAACAGGGCGAAGCGAGAGTGATTACTTCACTTCTTACCCATTCCTAGCCCCATCTTTCTATGCTCAGTTGAGATGCTTCATTAGAAGTCCATTAGATTTACATTGGGAGTGGAAATGGTCAATAATTGTTGTAACAGGCTGATGAAAAAAACGTGCTTCTATTGTGACGCATCTGCTAAATTGTGAATCCATAGGAAAGATCTCATAATATTATTTTTATTTTTCAAATAAAAATATTGATGCGCCGCCGCTGTGCTGTGGCCATTGAGCGATAAGGGTTGAGGGGTTTTATTTATTTTCAAATTATCAGATTCAAAATGTACGTGATATCACGCCGCCATATATTTCACCCCTTTATCCCTAGGGTGAGTTTTATGAATATTCTTTACTGATAATATTAAGATTCGTATTCAACTTTCAATATAACTTGACAACGCGTATTTTTGTTTATTTTACTGAAGTCGAAATGTCAATAAGACTATATTGTATATTGTGTAAATATATTTTTATTCGTTTTCATTCTATAAGATATCAATGGTTTAACACTTTGAAAAAAATATCGGAGAAAGAATTTAAATAGGCAAGTACGTCATAATAAATAAAATCGGTCAGCTCGATCGGTGATTTTTTAAATTACTTTTAATGGCTAAATCATATCTCACTTAGAATACAAAGAATACTATATAAAGTAATGTCAATTCTAAATCTTCGATTTTGTGTTATATTCATGCCCTTGCGTTCTTTGTAGGGATTACGAAATCCGTTAATTTTCAAGTCTCGGGACATGAGACATAACATTTAAAAATCCCGGAATTCCCGTGAAATACTTCTCGGCTTATCTTGATATAGAATCTATAGTCAAACCGTTAACTTGGAGTTAACTCGTAACAATTGTAATTCCAAAACCTTTTAGATGCCGCAAGGTATTAGTATAAAGGTGCTGTGATTATTATTTGAATATAGTAGATAAATGTTCAAGTCAACTGTTATTAAGTGAATAATGTTTTTTCTTATATTTTTTCATAATTTCAAGAGGTGTGAATGTGTGCTAAATATTTTGAATCATCAGATACCCTGAACCAGGATATTAAATTAAATATGTAGAGCATGTATACACGTTTATTTTGTTTGGCCGACCTGGTGTGCTAGGAAATATAAAGCGCATTAACGCGCTTAAGGCACTAAAAAGGTTACATCGTTACATGTCAATTTAACGTTTACCTTATTAAGGAAATTGAATATTGATAAGAAGTTCATATCGACTGTGGAAAGGCAAAAGGAGGTAATCCGCACACAAAAATTCTGTGTGTAGCCCACAAAAAACGTGTATTAAATTATATACATTGTGATGATCGAAAAAAAAATATTTTGAAAAGATGTAGGGTTACGTGATTTTGCCTTTCTAAAGTCGTTATCGATATCTCAGTTTCAAAGTGTAAAAACTCAAAAAGATAGTTCTGATAATTAGGAAAAAAGATTTTGGGCACGTTTAATCTTTGACTGCCATGTAGATTTTAATGAAATTTTAGGATAACCTAAAAATATATTTATATTTATAATATTATGAAAATATTTTTTTTTTCTAATATTAATTTTAGGACTTTTTAGAGGTATTCCCAGAATTTTAGTGGTCTTTACAGCTTGGATCTAAAGTAATACTGACCACTTGACTAACATTCGAAAGTAACCACGGACTACCTTGTTGCATTTTGGAACTGGTAGATACCTGTATTCAAAGCATTTCCACATGTTACACTTTGGAACTTAGGTATCGATTTGTTTAATATAAAATGTAATTGTGAGAAAGATAATTACGATGATAAAATATTTTGGTTGGCATCGTATAAAAAATAAATAGTTTTCTATCACTCATTTGTACGTTTTTGGTAAAATGTTTCATTAGACTTAATTTGTTAAGAAAATAATAAGTTCTGACGGCTTCCATACGAATCAGATTAAAATATGTCTTAAAGCAATCAATTTCCATCAAAAGCTATTAAAGTAATGTTCTTAGAGAATGAGTGTTTCTGATGGTCTATTAAGAGAAAGTACTGGGTGATCATTATTTATTTTATGCTTGCTAAGAGGTTCAATTTTAAATGATTAATTGATATCGCGTGAGAGTTCTTTAGATTTTGAAACTATTTTATCAATAATTATTCCAGAATTAATTACAGACGTCCTTCATTTTTTCGTTAAGTGGTCAATTCTAAAATAAAAAATATCTGACGGTGATAATCTATATTTTATTCCTAAGTATTGAGAAAACGAAATATTTCAATATATTAATCTATAGCCAGTCTATTAGTCGTGCTGTAAACGCTCATGGGCTTTCATCATCAACCAGCTTCGTTAAATAACTCTTGTTGAGATGTTTCAATATCTGTATGATCAAAGTTATAAAAAAAATTGGTGCCATTTTAATGTTGTGAGACCCGCAGCTTAAGACTCACGGGATTGACGAAATATTAAGGTTCGTAGGACGCACGTGACATATTGTACAAGATAATAGAGCAAGCATGTCAAAGACAGACTCGGTAGACCCTAATCCAGGTTTGAATACACGATACACGTTGATGAAATACTCTTTTAGATTATAGTATCATAAAATATTATAATTTGAAGGGCTATTTCACGATATATTTAAAATTTAGCATCTCCTAAAAATTGTGGAGAAAGGAAATATCAAAAAACAAAAAACGGACATGGATTTGAATAATATATTATATCAAGGTTATACTTACAGAAGGCGTTAAGTCATAAAATCTAGTTCTGAGATAATCGCATTTAAAACATTATTTTGTTTTCAAAGTACTCTCTCTCCCAAGAGTTGCAAGTAATATTGATTTTTTTAAATATACATTATAAAGAATAATCTTTTTGCCAGACAAATCATAATATTTAGTAACTATAAGTTGTAATTATATCATGCTTTTTTAAGAATAGAAAAACAACAATATAACTTAATATTGTTTGTTTTTCAAAGTCATTATATACTACGTTCTACCAATACGTGAAGCGTTTTATTTTATTTTACATACATTTTGACATTTAAAACAGAAAATCATCAATAACTAACTTAATGCGTTATGTCAGTATAAGCTCGATATGTTTTATTACTGGCATATCGTCTCGTTTTACAGCGGTATTTAAAAGCTGATGTACATTAGATGGAGGGTAGCCTGTTTTCAATATCCAAAAAATCTGACAAAAAATGTTGTTATTTCAAATAAAAAATAATTCATATTTTTTTGAAAATATACAGATTGAATACTCGAAAGCAAAATTTTATCAAATCAAAGCAAATTTATGTGTACGTATCAAAACAATTGATTGATATTGTTTTAAATTTATGGAAATTCTTATAAAAAAAAGTCTTTTGGGGCCACCAATTCATATTGAGGACAGCATGCGGCCCGCGGACGTCGTGTTTGATATACCTCTTAAATTTGATCGAAATACGTGAGAGATTGACAGCTTAGTAAAATTTAATGAATCTAAAATTATTGTTCTAAGTCATCATCAGAAACCGTGCAACTATTCTGACTATTAAAAACATTGACAGCTACTGTTTTGTTATTCCTATTTACAATTACAGCATTATCTTCTTTTTCACCATGTCCGCTTCCGATGTGCAGCATATGTACTGCTATTGGAGGTATCTCAACTGAGAACGAGAACTGCTTGTGGACTAGTGGTTAACTAATCGCTCTCGTTACCTCCCCCGTTTACGGGATGGGTGGGAGGGAATTCTAGACATCACAAACATCCATACCTACGAATAGAAATCAATAAATGTATTGAAGAATCAATCTATGAAACTGTCCGTACCAGGACTAGAACCCGAGACATCCGTAACCGAAACCAACGATGTTGACCACTGCACCACGGACTCAACACGGATCTTATAACCAATCTAACCTACCATCGTCTACTGTTGGAGACATGCCTGTTGATGTTAATCCATGAAAAATTTAGATTCAAACAATTTAATTTAAAAATTTCTTTACAAAATGCTACATAAAAAATAACGGATGGAGGAAGTGCTTTTTTAATAATTAGCAACACTACGAAAAGTATACACATGCTCAAGAATAGATTTCTCAAACAAACTGGAATATTTTTCAGATGATATAAAGCACATGGTGCTATGGCCTTTAATCTTATTATGAATGCGAAATCATCTGAAGTTTTGATAGCCGAGTAGTCAAGTATTTTTATTCAAACAGCCGAGATCTACGGTAATAATTAAAATATATTTTTACAACGTATATTAATTATTATGTTTGTCTTTACTTATCTTTATCCCTATAACGCAGCAAACACACTTACGTACACTGTCAGCGCATGCGCAGAAATAGAGTATGTGTGTAAAATTTTTCATATGAGTGAATTTTTAACGCATATCATACACACTCTCTGTCTGTGTTTGCGCATCGTTCGTCATATGCGTATTGAGTGAAATATTTTTTTTGACCATTGACAAAAACGAACAAATGTTTTCCACACGATAAATTAATATCTATGGTTAAAAACATTGACGACTCATAATATTTAAAATTTTGTTTTGATGACATGTACCACCAACAGCACCGCAATTCAAAACGTAATCAATAAAAAAGTCAATTGAGTTTAATGAGATGAATCAACTTAATTTTTTTTTCATTCTTCTTCCAAACTCAAACAAATTACAAAGTACGAAAGTACAGCAATCCCGGAGTATGTTTTCCATATTGGTATTTTACGAACTCAATTCCGGGATTTTAATAAAAAAAGAACAGAATGTTGAGACAATACTTCAAGATGATTGAGGCATGTTTTTTTTTGAAAATAAAAACATAATAAATCACTCCAGAATCGTTTGTGAAGATTTCGTTACAAAACTTGAAAACAAAAAAGCAATATTTAGACATATATTTGGAAACCCACAGAAAAAATAATTGCCTTTTTCTTTAACAGGTAAAGATTAATGAATTGTATTTTTAGCCCTCGAATCTTCAAGCTTTTTTTTAAAACTCAACGTCTCTTTTCTTCTAATTAAAAAGGTAATTACTCACACTACTTATTTTCTGTAAAACATCTGCATTCAATATTTATGGTTATAAAAGATTCAGATCGACAAGTTTGCTGTCGTTGGTCTAAGTACTTATTACAACGAAACAAGAAAATTCGTAAATAACTTTTAAGATTTTTATTTTTGTTTTATAAGAATATCTAATTAAAAACAATTTGAATATAACTTTAATTCCGAAAATCCTTGACATCTCTTCTTTCTGTACAAGAAAAACAAACGATATTGAAATCGTTCTTAACCCTTAAAGCGCGAGCCGCTTACGCACGAATTTATTTTCAGCCAATTAATCTGTCTCACTATAGCTGAAAATGGATCGAATTCAACAGTAAAAAATGAAGAATCATGTGAAATATATATTGGTTATCCCAAACACATCAATAAGTAAACTAAGTTCTCGCTAAAATAAATCGAAGAAAATAAGCTGAAAGTTATTTAATCTTAGACTATGCAAGCAAAATGGCTGCGGCCAGTCTTCATATGCATGTGTATATAAGTATGTATTATTCATAGGACTGACGATTAATGCTGCGTATCGGCAGTTCAACGCTGAAATTTGAAAGACTGAATATTGAGAGCTCTTTTCAAAAACATATTTCCTTGTGTTAAACTAGACATTTTCATGATCTGTTGCTTAATTTCTTTGCCTAAAGGGTTGATTTTGACGTCGGCGTCCGTGGCGCAGTTGGTAGCGTCGCTGGCTACGGTTACGGATGTCTCGGGTTCAATTCCCGGTGCGGACGGTTTTCATAAATTGATCTTTAAATAGATTTATGGATTTCTGTCCGTAGTCTGAGTCCTCCCTCCGACCCATCCAATCCTCACGGGGCGTAGCGAGAGCTATTAGTTAACCACTAGTCCTGCCCTAGCCCTATCCTTCTATCCCTACTCTCTTCGAAAAAAAAGAGAGCTTGAGCAACTGAGTAACAAGCAGTTCTCATAGAGTAATTATGTTAAGATACCTCCATTAGGAGACCATATTCTCCTCATTGGGAGCGGACATGGATTAAAAAAAGGTTTGATCTATTTTTTAAAGCATATATCCACAAGTATTTCTTTATAGTTTGGCCGGAAATACGAGACAAAGTCTTGGACATGTAAATATGCCCAGCGCGTTCATTGGGTTAAGAAGAGACACAGCGAGACAAATGTACATGTTTTTTTGACTAAACATTTTGTATTAAAAAAATCGAATGCTTTTTAAACGCACCAATAATGTACCTAGATACTGATTTAAATTTTTGTTATTATAATAATATCCAACAGCGAATAAAAACGTTTCGTTATCATGTAAAATGTTGTAATTGCAGGAAGCCTACGATGGCTATTATATCAATTGCCGTCTCCATTTGCAATCAGCTTGTTACCGACATCATCATGATATGGAACATACGAACGCTGAAGTCACCTACAAAACGATTCCCGAAATATCACTACGGCTTGAGTTTACTCTATCTTCATACTGTCCGACGCGACCGTCTGACTGGACCGTTACATACAAGCGAGAATTTTTCATTTGTCGTAGACCACTATGTTGGCCTAATGACACAGATAATACTTGTAAATCATTTATTTTCTTTTTGTATATGGTGGGAAGTTAAAGATAAAAAAAAACATACATCGTTTTAAAGTGAAGTGAACATACGACGATATATCATATCTCATGTCAAAGTTTAAAAATATGAATATTATTGTCTGGGTAGTTCATTTATTCGTGACGCCATAAACGTAATCGATTTTATAAGTTTTGATACTCAAGTTCTTCTGCCTTTAATTCGGTATATATTCATTAAACTATTTTGATATAATAATTGTATTGTGCTGTTGCACATGGCAATGACCTGTCAAATGAAATGTTAATTACGTATGGAGATAATTTGCATATACGTAATATGTATTTATTTTAACACACTACTATTAAATAATAAGATTTACTTACGTTCTTTATAATTAAAGTGGTAGGTGAGATACACAGGTAAACTTGTCTATCCATAATATGTTGGCAAATGGAGATAACCAGGCCCAAAATAGATATGACATTTTACAAATCGAATTCGGATTTTGAGTTAATTAACTCGCTTTTTTTTTTAAACTTCACAGATTTTGCAGACATGCCAATCGACTAGACGCGGGAATAGAGTAATTTAGGCGTAAATCGAGCACTTTGAGTCTATTGCCGACTCCGATTTGTAATACTGTGTAACAAAAACAAAGGATAAGAGGTTAAATTGTAGTTGGTTCCTCTCCGAATCATTTATTTTTTACTTTATCCGCTAGTGACATTAGGGTGTAAGCGTAGCAAAGCAAGTGATTCGCAAAGATTTCAATATTTCCATAGCGGCGATCAAGGAAATCTCGTGATAAAGCGCTTAAAACGACTACTTAAATACTTAAGTCGTGGCGGGCTGCGTTAGGTGTAGTTTAAGTAAATTTGTAATTGGTTCCCAAACTGCTCATGGCAGTACAATATACTGAAATCCACTTGTGTATGACTAGCGCTGGACTGTAGTCATCTAAAGCCTAAAGGAAGCAAATTCGGGATGTTCTGCCTCATTCTGTACTTAGGTGTAGTGCATTTTGCGCGATAAGGCGAACTGGACGCGAATTGCAAGGACTCCAAGAAAGTGGCTCAGGAGATTGGTCACGTTTCGAATAAGACTCGTGTGGGATTATGTTAAGAGCGTGAAGAACTTGTGCCACTCAGTTTGTGGCTGATATTTGTGTGGAAGTTTGGCACGTGAAATTGTGTGATCGCAGTGCTCTGGAGAATAATAGCTTGACGTGTTTTTGGCAGGTAACATACGTGTTTACTACTTTTGAAATCATTTTGCCAATATATTTCAACTAACTAATATAGTAGTTTATAATTATAAGTTGATTTATTAGGTAATGATATTTTCTATATTTAAAAACGACAAAAACATATTCAATTGTTAAAACTGCAAAAATATTTTTCACCAAGTGCCATTTCCATTTAAAATACACTTTTTCAAAGCATTATTTATGTAAATTAACTGAACAAATATTACATCAACGAAGAAGTGATAAAAGCAGTTAATCTGTTGTTGCATTGAATGGTAGCAGCTTATTTCTGGAGCAATATTTATTTTCACAGGCAACAGTATCCACACTTTTCAAGAACATGCGATATACGAGGCTCAGTTGTTAATAACTGACATTATTGATGTATATATAATGAATTAACAGTGTCCATCAGTTTAAATTTTCAGCAATGTTACACGAACCTAATCTAACCTAACTAGTCATTTAGGGATGAAAAAAACGTATAAAACAATATTTTTAAAATCATGATTTTAATGAAAAAAATAAACAATCAAGATTAATCTTAATTTATTATAGTTATTGGTGGTAAATATACGACGTTTCGAAACCATTGCAGGTTTTATTCTGAATGAACAATGACAAAAATTGGGAAGACATAGAAACTCGTTATTATGTCACAAGGTTGATAGGTATTTCGAAATCAAGTAATCGCCATAACTATCACATATAATATAACGACGTTCTGCCAAGTAAATGCCAATTCTATCATTATATGTGGCATCTAAAAACAAAAACCACAGTTTGTCCACGTTTTGTCAAAATCTAACGAAAAAATATGTAAATATCGACTGTGGAATGACAAAATGACGTAACCCATGCAAAAAAACGTTGTGTTTAGTCCTGTTTAGTCCACTCACAACGTGATAATCTACAATGCCTTTCTACAGTTGATATAATATATATATATATATATATATATATAAATATAGCGTATTAACAGTTTTGTGTGAGTTATAGAAAATATTTTTCTTCTTAGTTATGTCATTTTGCCTTTCTACAGTCGATACGCTATAAGTCATTTCTCATAATATGTAATGTTATATAACTTGAAAAAACAACTAAAGATACGAAAAAAAGACGTTTGAACTTTTTTGGTATTTCACGGAAATCACACACAAAAACCGATAAATTCAATGCTGTTAGATTCAATTCTATTACGTTTACATTTATTGCAAATAGCGGTTGACTGACCAATAAGAATATGCATATAGTCCTTTATTGGAAATTAAATACGATGGAAACATCTATCGGTAAACTATTAATTTACGCGCGAAACACAAAAATGTCATTTACTAATAATGCAGTCAATATATTGCTTTTAGAAGCGTCATATATCCTGAATGCCTCTGCTGTCGTTTTTGTTTCTACACCCCACAATTGTGTGATATTGCCGAAATATTTCAAGACGTTCAGTAATCACCACACAGGTTATTTGTTGTGACAGGTTAATTTGTGGGCTTGAGCGGTAATTGACAGCAGAGCCTCGGGGTTAGAGCGCCGTTTGATCGATTATTATGCTGAGAAGCCTTAGCTTACCTGATAATGATTGAATTAATTAAACAGCTCTCTGGCTTCAGCACACACAACAGTTTAATAATTACTGTTTGCATACGATGTTTGGGATAACTCGTTTCTCTAGAGAGAGATTTACTGGAGAAGTAATCAAGAGAGTCGTATAAGAGACAAATTTGTCAGTTATTGTGACTTTTTCGTATCTATATTTTACTTATTAAACGGCTCATTCGTAGGGTATGTACTTGGGCATCCAATCTCGGGATTCAGAATTTCTCAATCCCGGGATTGTAGGATATAAATCCCGAGATTGGAAGCCCTAGTACGCACAGATGATGATCATTCAAATGATTATCATTAAAAATGACTTTCGGCAGTAAATTGAAGGCGAGCGCATAATAAAGAGAAATATATAAAAAAAAAACTAATTATTAACCCTCCCCCAGTTAGACACTTTCACGGTTTTTTTAAAATTAAATCGTGAATTTGTATTGGCTTGTGAAATTTTATAGAACAAAGGCATTCTTTTAACCCTTCCATCCTTAGACAGTCGAAAGGAGAAATAGCTTTTAAAATGCTTTTGTATATTCCAAAAACATATGATATTCATGGAGAGCAATAAGTAAATAATTTTGGATTGTAGATGATTAAAAATTCCACGAAAACAAAAGAAAATTAAAATGTAAGCTATTTTTTTTCCAAATCAAAAAGAAAAATTGCTGATTCTTTTTCTTATTTGTAAATTTATTTAGCTAAGTTACACAGAACGATAGTGGGGAAATATTAAATTTGAATTTCAGTAAATCAAACACCCCGATTTCAGTATTACAACTAGAGCTGGGTTATACCAGTATCATTTTTATATAAGCCATATTTAGACGAATGGCACACAAAGTTCTTTCATTTTATTCCGATCTATGCGATGCAAGCTCATTTATGCCTGTATTTAATTATTATATTCATTCGGAGTCATATTGTCAAGAGCACTTATCTATGGCTAACATTGATTAATCGAATTGTAAATTACTAAGAAGCATAATACCGAAATGATAATGTTATGAATCTTTCAATTAATTAATGTATTGTCTTTTTTAATTAACACTTTAATCAACTAGCAATCTAGCGCGTATGTTTAGGAATTAATGAATGTGTATATGGTGGCAAAGTTTTGTTCTGTTGTTATTAGAGATTCTGCCCATTTGTCTGGCTTGGTTCCCAATTAGGGAGTCAACATGTATTGTAACTCGCATGCAAGGTTAAAAATATAGATGTGCCGACGAATCGTGACATAATTTATAATGCGATCACAATAATAAATGTATTTCTACTTTTAATTTATCAGCAAATATATGTTATTGAATTTGAATAGTATTGGTATACATGTTAATTAAATTTAATATGTATAATATTATTAAATTGAAATAAAATATTTAATTTAACGGTAGATATTCATGACATTAAAAAAATAAACTATGTTTGAATTTATTTAAAACTTTCATATAAATATTATAAGAATTTGATAGCCTGCGATCTTTACTGTCTTTATATTTCTACGAATATCTTGGGATTGAAATCGTGACAAAATTTTAATTGAGTGTGTAATTTCTTTAGTAAGTTCATGTTTATACGTCGAAACAATCATAAGCAACTTCTATAGTGAACCATATCTTGTCAGATTTGTCAAAATTAAACGACTATCCTGGGCCGGTTAAACTATATCACGCATGCATGAGTAGAAGACTAAAAAAAATCACATTGTCTTCTAATGAGTAAAGGCGGAAGCGCGTAGAAAGATCGCAGCTTCACTGGGTGGATGGAATAAGATAAACACCCATATACCTTACTTTACCCGTAAAGAGGTTGAGCGACTGATTCACAGTCTGTTCTCGTTGAATACATCAGCTACATCAGAACCTCATACGCTCCATTTTGGGAGCTAACATGGTTAAAAGAAAAATGATTTGTTTAAATGCTGTATTTGATTATGGTATACACGGCATTTTTGTTTAAAAACTGATAAAGTTAAAAATATAAATACATCTGAATGATACAATAATTTAAAAAAAAATCTTTGCCATTCTTTTTTACAGTAAAAAGATTCAACTTCCACGATTCGTTGTGACAACTGTATTTTTTTATCATTTGCTTAAGTGATCCTTATTATCTTGCCTAGTCCCTGGCATACAAAAAACAAGTATTTCTATGAGTGGGCAAACTGTCAACTAGAATACCAACTTGATTTATCATTATTATAATAAGTGTCGTTGTAAAAAACAAACAAATATTTGGCGCTCATTTGAAAAAATGTAACTGCAACCGTTGTTATTATTATATAATTAAAAATTCATTGCTTCCGTTTCAAAACCATTCAATTGGTGTTAAAAAACATGTTTTGGTAGTTTTTAAAATCTAGCGTAACTATAACTGTTAATAATATAGCTAACGCATATCAATTTTTTATTATAATATTGCCGATATTGTAGTTGAGTGTTCAACGATCGTTCTTTTCATTTGCATGGTCACATGTTGGTTTCCGCAAAATAACACTTATCATTGAAAGGTTTTCCAATTGGTTTATGGTTTTGTACCGCAACACAATGTCTGTGATGTTTTGTTACCTTCCCACCCATTTCCACAAAACGGGTAGTCCCTTTCTAGCGCTATCTTTCTATTCTTACCCACTCAAAAAAATAAATAGAGTGACTGATTTAGTACTAGTTCTCGTAAAAACAACTTCTGTTACGATAATCCATTAGAAGTCTACAGTGGCAGCTGATAATTATGTAAAATGTAAAAGAAAAGTTTTTTAAATAATATTAACTAAGCAATAGTTTATACCGAGATTGGATATATTACGGAGATATTACGGGCCGTCTTAGGTGGATGAAGTATTTGCGAGCGTGAGGCGGCGCGCCGTAGCTCTAAGTTCTAAGTTCTACGGTACGTCGCAATAGAATATTAGATAGCATTATCTATATTTTTCTCTCTCAATTAAGCCATATCTCTTTCCTACCTGGAGTATAATACATGGTTATCATGCATTGTCTCTGCCAATTCCGTTGCTTTCCCTCGTGTCAAACAATCGTCCAGTAACTTCGCAAGGATGGTCTTTATATATATTTTTGAATAACTAGTTTATTCCATATATGTATTCTGAACATCTTTTTTTATTAAAAACAGACCGCTCCGTCACGTGCCTACGTTTTGAAATAATGGGTGTTTTAAAATAAACAGCTTTGATAGTAAAATTCCGAGCACCCTTTGCAGAATTTTTTCTCACACAATAGAAAAATTTCGGACTTAGCTCTCATGAAAAGTAGAGGTCTTTTGTAATAACATATTTACTAAAATACATTTATAAGTCTTCAGTTATGCGTATATAAAAATAGTCAATACCAAAGTACTGTAGATGTAGTGTTATAAGGGGGACTTCTGTATTCTAAATGGTCAGTTTGTATGTAGTAAATTACTAAATTGAATGGTCAGTTTTAACATTCGATAGCCGGCTCGGTAGCTTCGTCGTGGGTGTTCGTTCTATTCTGTTGCGGTGTCCACGAATTTGAATCCACTTATGGACAATTCAACAGATTCATGGATTTGAGTTCAATAGAATGGGTTTCTGTGATGTTTAAATTCCTCTCCCACCTATACGATTCTAAAAACGGGGCGTTGGGAGAGTAATTACCTTACTAGTTCTTTAATAGCCCCTATCTTGCTTTACTTAATTCTCTGTCAGAGAGATTAAGCGACTGAAAAACAAACAGTTCTCGTAAAACATCGTTTGTTAATATGGTTCGCATTGGGAGTGGACGTGGTCGAATAAAATAGTTACTAAAAGGAATTCCTACTAACCTTACCTAAGCGAGAGACTGAAAAGCAATAACTTTTATATAAGAAAATTTTAATTTCAATTATTGGAAACCTGGTATTACAGCTGATAGCCAATGCGTTAAATATTTTTAAAAATTGGAAAATTATGCGATATAAGCTCAATGAGAATTTTTATAACTCATTCATGTCAAAGATAACAAATTTTTGGGACTTGAAAACCTTACTGGTGCTTGAAACCACGTGATTGTTAGAGCAAAATCCTTACCACTAGACCACAGAGTGTGACAGTTATGTATCGTTATTGACTAAATAACTAGTTGCTTATGCATTGGTTTACTGAAGTGAAAAGTTTGAGTGCACTGATCTAGCGCATAGTGTTTTATGAGTTGTTTTGTACGTAAATGATGATATTGCTTTCGATAAATTCAATAAAATTCAAAAATAGCTTGATTGTGAAACCGATATTAAAATCGATTAAGCAACATGAGAATCGGAAATAGGTTTTAGGGACATAGATGTTTGTTTTTTGGTTACTGAATGCATTCCGAATGAAAATGTGCGTTTGAAAAGCAAGCGCATTGGTTTGAAAATATCGATTTTATAGTTGGATTTCCTCAGTTAATCACGCAAACTGGGATATAAATATTTGGTTTATTTACGTGTTTAATAATAACGACCAGTATATTACTAAATCGATTGGTTGCGTTGAATTTATTGACACTACTAAAATACAGATTGCATTACTGGTTTAAAAGTAACTTCGTAAGAATGTTTAGATGTAGAATGTAGATTAGTGATATCTAATATATTGGATACAGAACTTAAATTAAACATAAATATATCCTTTTATTGTTATTCTTTTTCTTTATTATGTTTAATATAAATAACTACAGTTTACTATTCAATGTTCTTACATTCAACATTGACACTTAAGATCGAGATAATTCTAAATGTATTGCAACTTATCAACATAATACCTATATATACAGTGTTTTAAAACGAAAAAAGTGAAACAACAGCATCGTACTGATAAAAACGGCCTGCATTTATTGGGTCAGTAATTATTAAAGTTTTTTGTTAGAAATGAATGATGAACGGTCAGCAAAATGGTCGATATGCACGTGGTCAGTTAATGAAATAAACAGTGAGTAATTTATAAATAATGGTCAGTTATTAAATTAAGCGGTCAGACATTTATATAAAACCCTAAGTTTATTAATAAAATGAAATCCAACTAAACCTTTATTTATTTGGCAATTATTTACTGACCATAAGTGAACACTTACTATTTCTTTCTCATCATTTATGAAATAAGTTATGGACCAAATAATTAGTTGCCGATAAAAACTTTTGGTGTTTTTTGTAATAGTTGTAAATATTTTATTTGTTTTCAAATTACGTGAGATAAAATGAAAGACAATTTTATTGAACCGATTCAAGGCTTATTCGAGGAGAAAATGCATCATAAAACCGATTCTCCAGATCTCAATCTTTAAAATGACAAATTGAATCATGCCGGGAACCGAACCGGATATCAATCATATTTTTAAGCAGACTCCTTACAGTTACCATATATATGGTTTGACGAGAAAATTTTATTAATGATAAGAATACAATATAAGGTTAGGAGATCCAGTTGCGAGCCAACCTATCTACTTTCCTTTAAATAGAAGATCGAACAATAAAGAAAAAATGCTTAAAATCTCAGCTTCGTGGCAATTTTTATGACTTCTGTTTGACTATACGTGGTTACCATCCTCAGTAAGATTTTCAAAATTACAATTGTTTATTTTCTTATGAAGTGGAGATTACTTAAGTAGTTCAATTATTATTTTACTAAGCCATATCCACTTCCCATGTAAAGCATATTATGGAAGCTAATGAACTGCTTGTTAATCAGTTGTTCAATCTCTCTTTTTCGAAGAGAGTAACGATAGAAGAACAGGGCAGGACTGATGCTTGGCTAATCGGTTCCGCCACTTCCTATTTTTTAGGATTTGATGAGTGGGAGGAAATGCAAACACAATTACATAAATTTATTTAAAAATCAATGTATGGAACTGTCCGTAAAGGATTTCAATCACGTGACCACCGTAACCGACGCCAACGACATTTAGCACTCGTCTAAAGTCCCAGGAAATTTTAGCGAAGGGTGAAAAGGTCCCAATATGTAAACATTGCAAAAAATAATTAAATTGAAATTGAGTATTGATTTCGCCGCGGCTTGATACCCAAAATAATTATATCTAAGCCTTTGATATAGATATCATTTTGGGATCTTGAAAGATGAACACTATCTCATTTTTTTGCATAACAACAATATCTTGTTTCATGAAAGTGAACTTCCACAAGTTACGCAGTAAGAATAAGATGAAGCATTGAAGCCGCTCAGTCGATGATATTCAAACGCGTCTATCTCCAAAAACATGCAATGTATATTTGGCTATAAACCTAAATTTAAAAATCTTATTTTTAGCGTTTAATTAAAATGTGCCGAGTGGAAAAAGTTAAAATAGTTCCCATTAAATTATGGCCTGCATTTATTGTGTCAGCAACCATTTAAATTTTTGGTCAGTAAAGAATAATAAATGGTCAGTAACTAATTCGAAAAATAGTCAGTATACACGTGGCCAGATAATAATTTATATAAAATGGTCATTTATTAAATTAAACGGTTAGAAATTTATACGAAATGGTCAGTTTTTTTATCAAACCTAGCCTAGCAATTATTTACTGACCAACGGTAATTATTAACTAACCCTTTATAGAATTAATTACTGACCATTTATGGGAATAGTTCCTAACCAAATAAGTTACCTTAAATTATTATACGGTGTGTGGTTAGAAACTAAAAACGGCTTGTATTTATAAAATTCGGTTTGTGTGAAACATTTTTTTAGTGAGTAAATTAGGCAAGTTGTTTTGTATCAAAATGGTCTGTAACTATATTTTTTTTACAAAACGAAAATGAATAGAAATATTTGACATAACAGCGAATAATAGTCAATGTGCCAGATATTTTTGAAACTTTAGAAGTACATGAGATGAACTCGAAGAGAAATGATATCATGAACTCCCATACCCAAGAAATATAAAGCATAACTTTATGTTGACCTTGCCGGGACTTGCCCAGATCCCTCTTCTGGCTGTTGGGGTAAAGTTTTTATTAGTAAACCACAGGGATAAGCTTAGTGTAAACAAACGGTTCGTCATTTATGAAAAGTGTTCAGTATAACAATTAAATAATCAATAATTGAAAGAAGTTCAACCTACTCTAACAAATAATTTAACCGTAACCTGCCGAAGATTATTTTTTAACCATGTCAACTCTTAATGTGGCGCATATGGACTCCTAATGGAGTTTATATCAACAGAAGTTGTTCTACAAAAACTGCTTGTGACTTGTGACTCAGGGGGTCAACGATAAAAAATATTTTCTTCTGAACAAACATATTACAAACACACTTATAGCTATATCATATAAATTGCAGCAGATAAACGTTAGTGCATTATTGAAATTCGTTTTACATTATTTTGAATTTACATTTGATGGAGATAGACACGTTTGATTTGGAACGAGTCATGTATGCATGCTAAACGGACTGCATTAAAAATAATGCATAATAACAGCAGTGAGGTTTATTTTTGGATATGATGCAAGTTGTTACATTTCCTGCAGCTGACTTATCTAATACGACATGCCACCATCCTCCTGAAAACAGATTGTACGCATCTTTGATGCAATGCAATCAAACTAATATTGACCATTAATAAATCCGCTTGGTCAATTGCATACAACAGGTAGGTAAGTAAGAATTTTATCAATTTTTTATAATTTTAGAAAAAAGCTTGCCGATGCGCCAAATATTTTTAAAAGTCACCTGAAATCCACTGAAAGAGAAGTTATATCACATACACCTATATCCAAGATCTAAAAATTAAAATGGAAAAAATCCATATTTGATACAAATTTTGTCCGGACTTGAACCAAGACCTACCTGATCGCTAGGGCAAAGCCATGTCCACAACATTATTTACTTACTTGTATTGCACTATATTCTACGATATATAACTGTGTCAGTCGGCCTGTAATGCATAGCACAACACAGCATACACACATTACTTTCACATTTATCTGCGCATTCTGCTTATCAAGCAATACCAGTTGTATATTGTATTCAATGGAAACCAGTAATAAATAAGTCAACTGGCAGTGTAACCAGTCAAAATTCGCTCAATACGCAGGCTCAGAGAATGTGTGTAGAGTATTAGGGAGGAGCAGCTGAACCTCCCTAATTCTTCGTTACTGTATCCTATACGTTGAAACACCTAACAGATGTCACTAAATGTGGAATGATTGTATATATTTACCCTTTCGTCGAATTGCATTCCGTCGAAACCCACAATGCTATTATAATTGTAAAATCACTGGTAATTCTAAAAGTAGTTGGAAAGCGCCAATTCGCCACTCTGTTAATGTGTTGTTTACAAAATAAGGATTAATGTGATTCTCGAAATGTTAACTCAGGTATCAGTATGGATCCCAGACGTATAATATTTTATCTCGTAAATAATATTTGTCGTATTTGTATCTTCTATATAAACGTTAGACAATGTTTACTGTCTGTCAGTTCGAGTCCATTCGTACGCTCGAATGCCTGAAGATGCCGAAAGGCGAAACCCGGGTCGTTAGTGACAAAATACATGGAAGTGTACAAAATCTCAATAATCCAAATTTGATATTGAAATTCCATCAAGCACCCTCAGTCGATGTCTTAAACTAATTATTGTTGTTTGCTCATTGGAAAAAATACATTAAATATATATTGTATTGAGAATTCTTTGTATAATCATGTTCATTCCTAATATAGAGCATATGGACTCCTAATAGATCTAATCTTAAAAGTAGTACTTCTACAAAAACTGCCCTTTTCTCAGTCACTCAACCTCTCTTTTTCGGATAAGATAGAAGGATGAGGCACGGACAGGATTAGTTGTTGGATAAGCAGTCTCGCTACCCCTGACATCATACACATTTATGCCTTTAAATACACATCGATTTGCTAATCAATATAAGAAACAGTCAACTGCGAAATGGTCAATATTCCCGGATATTTAACATCTATTATATATGAGTCGCTGAGTCACTAATCACGCTCCTCGCGATTTTTCAATAAAATAAGTTTTTAATGTATGTATGTGTTCTATCGATAGATCAACTTTTCTAAAATTTCTTCCCATATTCGGCCCCTGTTCAAAATTCAGAATTTCTCCAAACTTAAAATGTTGTTTTTTACACGATTTCGATCCTTGTTTTACATTGCCGACGCTCTCCAAAAAAACAACAGTGTGAAAGAATATTTTACTCTTCCTTATACACCAGAAGACACAAAATATCTTAAATTATACTCTAAAAACCTTCAGAAGCGTGTTTTGCGTCTCAGCGACTCATATAGTATGTATTGAAAACTTAACACAGGTAATTGTGTGTCATTTAGATATTTGCATAATTTTATAAATGTATTACAAAAATATATGCTTCATAGAATCTGTCGGATTAATATCAGACGTCTTTCTACTGATTATAATATGTAGAACGAGCCTACTAATGATTGCTAATGCATTAAATATAGTTTAAAACGTCGATCGAATAGAACATTTATGAAAAGAATTAATAGAATTCATAAAATAGTATGCCTGCCTGTTCACTGTCAATTATGACTGGAAAGCTAAAGTCAAATTTTTACATACAGAGCAAATTTTTCGAGCTGTATATTCCACACAACTTTTTATAAAGGTTTCAATGACGAAAACAAACTCTTTCGGAATTAATATGTAATTAATTTTATTGAACGGGAATTGAGAAACGGATAGCAAATATTTGGTAATGTTTAAGTATAATGTTTGGTATAATGTCGTTCCTCTATCGATAGATCAAATTTATGATATACTAGTGAGTACCCGGAATGCGTTGCAATGCCACTCAAAGAAAGAAAGTGTTTGTGTTTTTATTTTGTTTATTGAAGGGTTTTTGGATACACAATATTTTTGTTTCCGTCTGGTGCGTACACGAATAAATTAGAAGGCTTTCCGAGATGTTGCTGATTGTACGTAATTTTTTTTCAAAAACCTTAACGGGTGTGCGCACAGCAACTCACCAAAGTTTCATCAAAGTCGGATGAATGGTAAAGGAACGCATTCTGGAAAAAACAAACATTCATTTATATATATATATATATAGATAAATCATTTCTTATCTTACTCAATCTTGAAAACAGTTTATTAATAATTCCTTTTCTGACATTATTATCCCTGTTTTTGCTCTACAAAATAACAGTTTGCGCGAATGACAAGTTCTTGTGTAATATTTCATAATGATATATCCAGCAAATAGAAGATCCATACACATTATAAATAAATTAAAACCATAAGAATACTTAAACATTCAGTTAAGAGCATCTAGTGGCTTTTAAAATGTGTCTGAAATAAATCTGCATGGGAGCGCTTAGGAGCAACCACTGAAGCTTATTGGATAGCAATTAAATGTGACAGATTAGTCCCTACGGTACGATAAAAAACTTTTATGAATATAGGATATCCTATAATGGCACGCAAATTACTCGATAATTCAAGAAATGTCACTAATTACAATGGATCATTGGTTGAATTGAGAATATTTTCACGGTATATTAACTAAATCATCGAGTAATTGAATTAGTTTTCTCTTCTCTGCAGAATCATTGCGACCAAATTGCGGCATGTCTCTATGGAGTGAATCGATCGTAGTGGATCACCAACGTTTTGGAAATTGAGCTATTTATGGGTGTTGTATAGCTGAGAAAACCGTGCCCAACATAAGTCTTTTTTGCCATTATTTTTTTTCGTTTATGAACACTTGGAGACAAAGCTTTATATATTTATATCTACAGCCAACCACTGTAGGATACACGTTCACTCCCTCTTTCGTCTGCTGTATGTATTGATATGCATCAGGATGTCAATAACACCTGCAATTATCATCACCCAGCGATTCGGAAATATTGCAACTATATATGAAACCTTTCGTCCCGGGATTTGATCTCTTGGATACCGCAATTTAATAATTCGATCACCCAAGAGCGATGACTACTAAATACATTAGCAGCTTCCTTGATCCAATCTAAAAATAGTAGCTTAGCCGCGGACTTATAAAGCAGTAAAAATACTTAGTAAGTTTTATCGCCTTCTGTTAAAATGCCTTTTATCGTTTTATTGAACCTTGCACATTTACTCCAATGTTTTACATAGATTTTGCTTAATACCAAAGAATTAACCAAAAAATTAATTACGATAAACGGAAATCAACTAAATAAAACTGAATCAATATGTCCGTGTAAAAAAGATGTAGTGAGCAAACAACAATGAGAGTTAGGTTCCATTATTTAATGACGATAATGGTATTCCAGTAGGCCAAAATCAATCTATGACATTGTCCCTACGAAGACACCGCGACCATATAAGGCGTCAAAGAGCGTTGACCGCTCAGCTACTGGACCGATGAACGATTATACGAACCGCTTTTCATACTGCGTGGAAAATGATCGATTACGGTCTAGTACAAAAAGCTGCGGCTATGTGAGCTTTCGAGTGAACGACGCGTACCGTGTACAACCGCCATATATTTTAAAGTGGCCACGGCGATAAATTTGCTTGACGTGTCACTGCCTTTGACAGGTATAACTAGCTCGGCGGCGAAAACGTGTAGTTATACTGGTTTAATAATGGTGAGAAAATCATTTGAACTAAAAAACACAGTAAGAACAACTTAAGTTAAGCTATCTGTATACATATTGTAGGAGTAAAGTCCAAAAGTTTCTGGCCTAGGGTTAATAGAGGTAATAGAACCATATATTTTTTTTTCCGATAGAATAAACATTTATTTGGACACATTTTATAGAACGGCTAATTAACTTATTTATAATAGGGATTTCTATCACTAATTGTCCAAAATATCAATCTCGGAATTTGGGGATTCAATGTAAAAAAATAGTTAATATTTCCTATTAAATACTTCCAGATGAACTACAAAGGTGCACCTCGAAGTGTTAATACACATCGATTTTTATAATACCTATATTTACAATTAATACATATATGTATTGAAGTCTCCCTTCTTCTCATATTCCGTAACTGCCGTAAACAAATAATTTTGACAATAATGTATTTTGCTGGTTTTGTTTTATTATTTTATTAAAAATCAATCTCAGCTATTATTTATCAATTGAAGCAATAATGGTCACAAATTTAATTTCGAATTTACAATTTAAAACATAGAATTACGCTTAGTGACCAATCACGCGATCACAAAAAGGTCCGGGATTAGATGCCCTAGTCCAGGGTTGACTAACTTTTTCCTGTCGGATGGCCATATTCATTTATCTTAAAATCAAATAAGGCCGCATTCAAAAACATACCTAAAAATGTATGCACATTATTTTGTAAATGAAGGAAAATAACGAAAATCGTTTATTTATTTCGTGTATGTATGTATTTATTATTTGTCGGCGTCCGTGGAGCAGTTGGTAGCGTTTTGGGCTACGGCTACGGATGTCTCGGGTTCAATGGTGCGGACGATTTTCATAGATTGATATTTCAATCGATTTTTGGATTTCTGTTCGTAGTCTGAGTGTTTGTGTTGTTTAAAAAACTCCCTCCTCACCCAACCATCATCACTGGGCGTAGCGAGAGTAATTAGGTAACCACTAGTCCTGTCAAAGCACTATCCTTCTACCCCTACTCTCTTCGATAAAGAGAGGTTAGGCAACTGAGTAAACAAACAGTTCTCATAGAAAAATTCTGTTGAGATACCTCCATTAGGAGACCATATGCTCCACGTTGGGAGCGGACATGAAAAAAAATTCTATCAAAAGGCCGCACTTGAGACCTTATAAGGCAGCAGGTTCGTCACTCCTGCCCTTGTCCCTAGACTATACCAATAAAAATATACTGCGAAGCCTAAGTTGTTAGTGACACAATAAAAATATTCCTCTTAACATAATATAAAGTCCTCATAACATGTATTAGAAAATTAATAAGAAAACAAACTGTCAAACGGATTATTTAATCTGACGGAAAAGACGTTTTATGTAGTTATATCATCCAATTTAAATTTCAAAAATCAAGGAGTTTTCAGTAGACGAAATAACCTCTGAGTTGCAATTCTTAAAACTAAATTATGTTGGTTCTACCAAAGGTCGTTCACTGAAATTTATTTGAAATAAACTTTATATTACGATAGAGTACAAATACGACGGTTTTAAGAGAGGACGGAAAAATACGGTTTTAAGAGAGAACTTTTCAACTGAAAATACTACTTGCTTTGATTTGAATGTGAAATTGTGGAATATATGCAGATAAAAATGGTTTTGGTAATATGTTTGAGCAGTGGACCAAATTGCTGAGTCCCACACAAGTTTTCCGCAACTGTGGGCATCAATTCACATTGCATATATCATTATACATATTCCAGAATACCTGAATATAAGAGGTTTATTTTGATCCTTGTCAATTTCGTAAAAAAATTGCTAAATAAAAACGTCTATACAATCTAAGCTTTTTAAGACGCTCACGATTTGTACTTATATTATATTTGGGGAAGACACCGTGCTTTATGGCATAGGTGGGCAACGATTCCAGCGGGAGACAGTTAATTGCCGGCCGTTTAAATAAACTAATACACATTATTATGTATAGCTACAAAGTTAATAATCATCAAAGTTTGGAGTCAACCAAACATTTATTGTACATATTTATCTACCCTTGCTTAGTGGTAATCATATGCCGTTTTATAAGTGTGGTAGGCTTACTTTTCAATGGTGGTTATTAAAATGTTTTTTTTTTTCTTTCCTACCTCTATTTTTCTACTGAAACTATTATGCAAAGTCCGCGAAGCGGGCTCCTAGTTTCCTGGCTAAGTCTAAGTCTTTATATCCCTTTCCCGCATGTAAGCTAGCTAAGAACTGCTATCTAAAAAGATTCTGTCATCTGAAGGCTTTGTGTGGGGAAAACATTTAAGAAAAAACCCCATACGAGAATAATATGTGTTTTGATTTATCTGGCTGTCTGGATCATTTTTTTTTAATTTTTTTTTCCATGTCCGCTCCCAATGTGGAGCATATGGTCTCCTAATGGAGGTATCTTGACAGATTTTTTTCTACGAGAACTGCTTGTCACTCAGTTGCTCAACCTCTCTTTTCTTTTTCGAAGAGAGTAGGGATAGAAGGATAGGGCTATGACAGGACTAGTGGTTAGCTAATCGCTCTTGTTACGCCCCGTGAGGATGGAATAGGTGGGAGGGAGGACTCAGACTACGAACAGAAATCCATAAATCGATTGAAAGATCAATCTATGAAAACCGTCCTCACCGGGAATTGAACCCGAGACATCCGTAACCGTAGTCAGCGACGAAACCAACTGCGCAACATAGCTCTCTTTATCTATATGTATCTCTGTTCGCATGCACAAAGTGTGTATGTGTGTGAGATAGCGAGCATGAATGTTGAGCGACTATTTTCCATATGTATACAATAGAAAAAAAAT
Source organism: Himalopsyche phryganea (assembly GCA_022494535.1). Classification (NCBI taxonomy): domain Eukaryota; kingdom Metazoa; phylum Arthropoda; class Insecta; order Trichoptera; family Rhyacophilidae; genus Himalopsyche; species Himalopsyche phryganea. Next base: position 6,131,318 of record JAGVSL010000002.1, on the reverse strand, counting down.
CATTACTCCACATTACTCTAAGGCACAAAATATTTTGAAATTTTGAAAAAAAATTCAAAATATCTGGTCATTAAAACCAAGTCCAAATATTTTATTGAAAAAAAAATGATATTGTCGATGTCGGGACTTGCATCCAGACCCACCTGATCGTGAGTACAGCTCTTCGACCACAAAGACGGATATTCAGTTATTGAATTAGTATGATGAACGATGGTCATTATGTTATTAATTATTATAAACGAAAATAGTAGAATCGCTTTATCAAAAATAAATAGTGACGAGTTAGTACTTATTAGAGGTATCATTTATATTTTTAGAATATTTTGCAAGTCTTCGAGTAGAACTGGGTCTGGAAATATAATTAAATAAATATTTAGACGAACGGCGCTTCGCATCTATTGGAAAGCGTGTATTATTAATGACTAAATTCCACTTAGATATTATACGATAATATTAATACTCAATAATATATTCCCAGAGTAAGTATTTCTGTAGTGAGAATATTTCAAGAAAATAAAGTAAATGAAAAATGATAAAGGTAAATACAATTTCAGTCGGTTCAGCAACTGAATGATATAGTGCTTTGCGTTCGTATTATTCAACTGAAGTGCGGGTTCGAGTCCCAGAACGGACACTTTGATACATTAGTTTTTTTTTAATGCATGGTAATGTTTAATTACAGAGAAAGAGTAGTTTATATCTTGTTCTATCTTTCTAACTTTACCCTCTCCGGAAATAAGGTCAGTTGAATGACTGAATAGAAACACTTGGATGTGAACATGGATGGAAAAAGTAATCGGTCAAATAAGAATATATCTAATACTGTGGTTAGGTTAGGTTATATAAATATATATCATTCTTATCATAATCAGTTTGTCCCAAAATACATTATTAATCAAATTTAGGCTATTGTTATCAATTCTAATTAAAATTGTACATCATCGGCGTGCAGTGGACTTACTATCTCTATCGCATAACCTAGTTTGGGTATGAGCAAGAAGGGTACAAGAGCATGCATCGCATGCTCTTGCATCTCGCTTGCACCTTCACATTTCATGTGATTGAGCGAGAAAGAGATAAAGCCACGATGAAACTTCTGCTTTGAATACCTTTACTGTATAAATGAAACGAACGAAAACATTTTAGGCGATATGTCTAAAGATGAATTTGAAAATTGTGTAAATATTTTATTGATAATAACCTTAAAAAAGGTGGCTACTATGAATTATGTCAAGAAGTTTATTAATTATCAGAACTCCATACCATCAAAATAGTAGATTAAACTGTAATATCTATACAGAAGAAGAAAAAATTTTAGAGAAACTTGTCAAACTCCAACTAATACCCAGATGTAAGATGCTCTACGAATTCTTCGTCGTGGTGTTCAATACAGAGCAACGAACTGTGAAAAACAATATGAATATGACGATTACTTTAAATGTGTTAACTGTCAATTCTTGGTGGAGAGGCATTATCTATATGTATAAAAATGAATGTCTGTTTGTTGGTTTGTTGGTTTGTCCGAATCTTATAGGTTTCTAAACTACTCAACCGATCGCGACGAAACTTTCAGGAAGGACTTATTGTGATCATGCCGGGAAATATTATATAAAATAAATGTTTGTTTGTCCTTTACGCGTTCCTTTACCATTCATACGATTTCGATGAAACTTCGACGAGTTGTTGTGCACACACCCGTGAAGGGTTCTGAAGAATTGAATAAAAGAATCAAATACGTACATACAGCGACATCTAGGAAAAACCTTCTGATTTATTCGTGTACGCACCAGACGAAAAACAAAAATTTTGTGTTATTACAAGTGTGATATTGAAACTCGGGTTCGGGTCGGGCCAGACCAGAAGATGGTGGGCTCGAACCGGGTAAGTCGATGAAATTTCGGCCTGTGCAGACCTCTAATCCAAAAGCAGTTCAATAAACAGAATTAAAACACAAACCCTTTCTTTCTTTGAGTGGCATTGCAACGCATGCCGGGTACTCACTAGTATTTTATAAATAAATCAAAATTGGATTCGTAAAACTTCCACATTTGTTGATTATCAGCACCGGTTCCGCTCATCACGAGCATTATCAACTGACAGGTCGTCATCATTATAAAAAGGTGAAAGTAGTACGATATATTATATTCAGAGTAAATAATTTCAAACAAACGACAAGCAATTAATGAATTTTTTAAATAAATTTCATATATTTTCAAATAGTTATTAATAAAATATGTTGTTTTGTATAAAAATAAGTATCTAGGTTGTATTATTTTGTAATTAATTGTAACATATATGTAAAATCGTTATATTCCAAGCGATTTCTTCTATTTCCATTATAACTGGTGCTGTTCAATAGATCCAGATATTTACAGGAACTTTTATGAAGACACTATTTACTATTGACGAAAAATAACACAGCTGTATTTGAGATGTTGCGTGTGTTCAATTAGTTTATTTTGTTGCTGAATTTGTTTCAGTAAGCTTTTATTCCCACAATAAGCCGTGTTCACTGTATTTATAAAGCTGGATAAGTTATGTCCAATACCGCAGAAATTTTGGTGGAATACTGTAGCAATACCATGATTCAAGTTGGTGCCGTACAAACACGGCAATATCCATTAAATACCAGTACGAGATTAATCAGAATAATCATTGGCCAGCGAGATATTTATATCCAATCTAATATATAAAAATCAATGTGGGTTTGTTCGTATCTTATGCACTGTCATACCCTTCATCCGATTCTGATAAAATTTTATCGAGTTATTGCTTGCACTTGCGCAAAGAATATAGTCATAGTACAAACAGGCCCGGTCCGGCCAGAGCCCGACTCTCAACGTTTTAGTTTTTAGCTTATGGTAGGTCTTATTATATTTTAAAATCAATCTCACAATCCAGTTATATCTAAAATCTAAACAAAAATCTAAAATAAAGAATCAAATTCGTACAAATAGCGACATCTCGGAAAACCTTCTGATTTATTCGTATACGCGCCAGACAGAAAAACAAAAAATATTGTGTTTCCAAAAGCACTTCAATAAACAGAATGAAAACACAAACACTTTATTTCTTTGAGTGGCATTGCAATGCATGCCGGGTACTCAGTAGTATATTATAAAATTCGTTTCTAAGTAAAACAGTAAGGTTTCATATTTGAAATTGTTAAGCTCCGCTTAATGGTATTTTTCTTTAACCATGACCGCACCTGATGTGAAGATATGGCCTCCTTCAGGATGTATCTCAAAAAAAGTTATTCTATGAGAACGGCGTGTTACTCATTTGCCCAATTTCTCTCTTTTTCGAATAGAGCAAGGATAAGGCTAGGACAAGATTAGTGATTAGATAATCACTCTCGCTGTCATCCCACTTTTTATGACAAGTTAAATTATTAAGTTTATTTTGTCCTGAAAAATTTACCCAAGTGTAGTTAGCCGGTTTGCAGACTGAGCTGTCGATATGCTCCAAATGTACGATGGACAGCTTAAACAACGTTATTTAGCTCTGCTATCATACGGATGTGATCAATCATGAAAAAAGTTAGCCGCTGACTAAAAGTTGGTTAATATTGTCCGATATGGCGGCCAGCCATGAAAAATCACAGAGTTTCATAATCAGAGCTTTCGACTTTAACGCACGCCTCGTCCGCTTCTGGAAAAACATTAAAGCTTCACAAATAAAGCACACACATGCCACTCTGATATTCTGCGCACACGGTATTTAAAAATATGTGATATTATTTTATAATGAATTGTAGCTTAGAAGTTTAATTTTTAAAATAGGTCAATACAGTTTTCATGTTGTAAATCATTACTGCGGCAGCTGTTACCCAACCGGTAATGTTCCGGTGTACAGAAAGTATTAGGCGAAAAATTAATGGCCTTAATATTTCACTTATCAGTTTTAATGTGAATATTTATTTCAATCCAAGGGATTAATATTTTTTAAGCTGCTATTTTCGAGACAAGTTATGAATAATTACAAAATGTTTCGTTCAACAAACAGCAATGTATCGTAACATATAAATTGTTAAATGTGGTTTACGACATATCGCTGCTTGTGGAGCGATATGTAAATTTAGCTACATTTTTATTACAATTAGAAACTATTTACATAGTTAAACATATTGCATTAAAGATACAGAAATATTTTATTTCATAAGTGAACTGGTTTGATGTAAACCGTATTTCCGGATTTTAGCATGCCTATCTCAACTATAAACTAGAAAATACTTCTATCTTTCCATCACACGAAAACTCTACAACGGTGAACTCTGGCGTCACAAATAAAAAAATCTGGTAATATGAATATTTTTAGCTAACTGTGTCCTTTCCTCCTTGAGCTATGAGATGAGGATTATTAATTTATCAATGAATTTCGGAGAAGCTGTGTAGCTTGTATATATATATATATATATATATATATACTAGAGACAAATAACATATTTTTTTATTACTTAAAAAAAACAGATGACAGCCTATGCGCCAAATATTTCAAAAATTGGAAAACCATACGAGATAAACTCGATGGGAATTTTCATATGTCATTCATGTCGAAGATCACAAATTTTAGATTGGAAAAATCTAAATTTGTTATTGACCTTGCTGGGACTTAAACGAGGACCTCTTACCACTAGAGCACAGAGGCTGGCGTAATCTTAACACCCTTTCTTAGACATTATATGTTGTTTTTCTCTTTTCAAGATTGTCCGCTTCCAATGTGCAGCATATATAGACTACTAATGGATCATCTCAAAATAAATAGTTTTACTAGAACAGGTTGTTAGTAAGTTGTTCAACCTTAATTTTTCGGAGAGCACAAGAATAGAAGGATGCTGCTAGAAATGGCTATTAGGATGCTAATCGCTCTCTCTCTATGAACATCACAAAAATGCATGCATTTGGACACAAATCCACCAATCGATTGAAAATTCAATGCATGAGAGTTTCCAATAAAAGTTTAGAGCCTGTGACTTCACAACCGCATAAGGTGAACACCAAGTCAGTCACAGAACCAGTTTTGAGATGTTGTACATTGAGAACGGATTTGATTGTAAAGACGTTTATAGTTTATTTATATTTTAATAACCCTGTATATTCAGATTTGACCGTTTTGCACTGAGTATGTATCTACTCCTACTGATAATCTAAATTCTAGAGCAAAAAGCTTTGGGCGGAACGACGCCAGTCAGTGTGCGAGAGCCGACAGTATCGACATTCACAAATAAAGCTCGAAAAAGCTTATTAAATATTTTCATTCATGAACATTACGCATTGTGTGACTTGGCAAAGACTGTCCTAATAAAGGTAATTGATACAATACATATATAAATATTACTAACGTAATTATTTTTGTTCCTGATGACATCTCGTGAGAAATTTGGCAACTATTCTATTATGTAAAACGCCTCTCGGTCATGGCCACACGAAAGATTTATTTTACACCTGTCCGCTGCTTGTTATATTGCCTACGCGGACCCATGACTGTTTTCTTATTTAAATATTTCCACCGTTATTCAATGTAGCGGCTTTATAATTTTATATATCACAGACATCGTGCTTTCAAACACAAATTTATAAACCGTTTGAAAAGTCAGTTAATGAAACTGTCGGTACTGGAACTAAAACCTTTTATTATTTAGATTAACTATGTTTCATGAAAAAATGTATGCTTCCAGAGATTTCATCATTTGCATGCGAAAATACTGCAGCTAAAAATGTCACAATAAATTAAATGTTTAAATTAAAAAAAAGTCTTATCCCTTTTTGGTTTATTATAAACGTAAATTATATCCGGGAAAAAAATATTTATCAATCCATTTCTTTAACAGCTTAATGGTGGCATGTTTTTTTTATTGAATTTCACCTGGCGTCCTGGCGATTTTGCGAAAAACGGTAATTTCACTAAATTCACTATAATTTGTAAACCAATTGAAATATATTAACCAAATTTGATTTGATGGCTTCCAGATACTTTGCATAAATAAATGCCATTTGAACAGTGGATCTATATATGTGGGTTTCATACTTCTGTGGTGTAGTGAAAAAAACTTAAGTTTACAAAAATGTCTTTTTTTAAATATGTAAAATCTTGCATATGTTACAAGTCACCGGGAGACAGGCCACAGTTATCATAATGACTCGAGCACCATAAAAATGCCATATGGCCCATTCAATAAATCACTACACAATGGGTAAATAGTAATAACCAATACTAAGAGATTGAGAAAAAAGTAAACGTGTACCATCTAGGGGTAGTTTTACAAAACTGTTTAGTAAAAATAATAGTTCAATTTTTGTTAAATAATGCGTTGATGTGTATGCCACCATCTCTCGTTGACATTTGAAATGAAACTCGATTATAACCCGGTACTTTTTCAATAGAATGGAATGTATGACGTAGGACTCATATATGAGTCCATGGACAGCAATCAAAGTTCTACAAGGACTCAAATACGAGTCCGCGGCCATTAAGCTGGCATGGGTGTCTGTGTTCCGCACCCATTTGATTCTATTTCCTTCACCATCTCCATCCTTTTATCATCACCTTACCGGAAAAAGACAGGTTGAGCAACTATAGCAATCATATATTGCTACTTATGTTCCAAAGTGTAACTTATCAACAAGCATAGTTCTGAGATAATTAGAAAACATGATTTTGAGCAGGTTTATTCTTCTATTGTACATCTAAAATTTGTAGATTTTAATGAAATTTTAGGATTATCTAAATAATATATTTATAATATTAAACATTTTTACATAAAGATTTTTGTTGGTCTTACAGTTTGGATCTGAAGTAATAATAACCACTCTCATTCTAGAATAACCTCATAGTACCATTTGTCAAATTATGGAACTGGTAGATATCGGAGTTCTAAGCATTTCATCATACTTACCTCAAAACTGCAAATTATTGACTAGTTACATTTTTACACGGCTGAGGTATCGATATGTAAGTTAATGTATTTTGAAATGGTATGTGAAGTCTTTGGTTTTAATTAAGTAATCAGTGTGACGTATGCGAACGCTCTGATTCACGTTTATTTCGTAGGAGTGTAATTTCCCTGTCTCCCGTGAAACATAAAACTCTAAATACATCTTAAAGTTTACAGACTGAGCCGCATGTTTGCATAAACAAAAACGTGTACTGACGCATTCGCGATTTATTACGAGAAATTCTTTTAAAAATAGATCTTAATTTTAATTTCTGGATTGCTAACATACTCTAATTAGATAAAAAAAATGTAGTATTTGAAAGCACTACTGTTTTTAGAATAATAATATGAAATTAAATTTCAGAATAGTCCATTAATCATATTTACTGTTTTACATCGTATTGGTATTTTGCGTTACATGTTTATACCTATGTAACCTGTTATATCGCATTTTTCTATAATTATTAATAAAAATCCGGTAATAAAAAATAATTGTCTTGTGCTGCGGCACGTAGTAATTTGATGCAACTATAAAAAAAATGTCTAGAATTCCCTCCCACCCATCCGATAATAAAAGCAGGACGTAGCGAAACCGATTAGCTAACCACCTCCTGTCCTGTTCTAACCCTATCCTTATATCGCTACTTTCTACGAAAAAAGAGGTTAAAAACTGAGTGAAGAGCAGCTCTCGTAGAAAAACTTCTGTTAAGATATCTTCATTAAGAGTTAGATATGCTTCATATTGGGAGCGAACGTGGTAAAAAAAAAATGATTAAGAAATTTATTTATTTACATTTTTATATCATTTGACATATTTATATCACATTTTGCATTGATAGGCCTAGATTAGCTGATTAAAGAGTTGATTTGCTGGAATCTATGGTGATGAATAAAAAGAATTCGTTAATCGGTTCAGATTTCATTAAAGTGTTCTACAAAAAAATCTTTAATTACTGTTGCTTAATTAATTAGGCAGCTTATCTTATATTGATTACATCAGAATAGTATGTTTAGAATTTTCAATAATATAAATACCGCTAAAGAGTAATCGTTATATGCCTTAGGAAAGGCTCAACTATATGAAGAAGGTTTGTAATTATGGTTGTCATTTGTATAAGTTCGGCTTACAGAAATTCTATACCTTTTGTTTCTCCCTAACATTCTGTTTACAAGCGGAAAATCATAACACATGTATTATCTGGTAAAATTGTGATTTTCATTAATTCCACATCAATTTTCAGAAGAAGCTACTTGCCGAAGAAGATTTAAAAAAAACTGTTTTATACATTATAAAATTTAAATAAATATATAAAATTAAAATTTCAATTAAATATATAAAATTAACTAACTTATGATTCGACAATAAATTTAAAATAAATGATATTATATATGTAATTAAAATCTTCAATTAAACATTAAAAATATTTATCGCAAAACCATCGCAGGCCTACGTTACTCATGACGCTCGAATACAAAACGAACCGCTCCGAAAAAGTCCGATTATTAACTAAAATTGTTATCAAAGTATAAAGATTAAAATATTCATTTATAAAATTATTAAACTAAGTCAATTTTCTACAATTATAAATAATTATTATAAAGTGTGCTTCCGATTTTATAACTGCTTATGATACATATAAAAAAATCAAAAATTAAGTATTAGCCAAGTGTTTTGTAAACGTTGAATATTATATTAGATCATTTTGATGTCATAATTGAAAATTAAAATTAATTAATACATTGTAAAAATAGGTTTTTTGCGTTTAATTGATTAATAATTGTGAACGTGGTGAAAATATTATTAAAAAAAGTGTTAAATTCTTGATACTGCCATACTACATGATTCTCTTGGCCTAAAGAACTCTTTTAAAAACAGTGTTGTGATTATTATGATAGTTTTTATGAGATCGAGATACAGTGAATAAAGTTTAAGATGACTTCGAGAGAAGTAGAATTGACCGGCGGATCACCATGGGGATTCAGAATGCACGGGGGCTCAGATGTCAATCAGCCCTTGAGGATATCGAGGGTATGTTTAAATGATCTTTCAATTACTATAAATATTTAACGTGTTTCTTTAGCACTTTAATACAGGGATTCTCAATAGCTTTTTTGTTGCGAGCGTATTTGGGATTAAGCTGAAAGAAACGGGAGCAAATATTTACAACGCGTAAATTTTATTAAATAATTATTATTTGGTAAGATTTTTGTGATTATTATTATGAAAAAAAAATAACCAGTACATAGATGCAAGGAATTAAGTTAAATGTATTCTATGCACATCGGTTTTGATAGAGAAATATTATATTACGGAACGCGTGAAATGATGTTTTTTGTATTTTTTTTATACAATTTTAATTTCAATTTTTACTGCATTATAGTTAACCTATAGCTATTTATTCATTTTCACTGTCATTTGAATTGGATTAAAGCAAACCAATTCTTGTTGAGAACTCCTACTTTAATAGAAAGTTAAAAACACATGTACAGAAAACTGTAAACTTTTTGCTTTTGCAGTGTGATTAAAAAATAAATGAAAGAAAACTTAAACTCACGTAGAGAGATATAATATACAAAACAATTACCTTATTTGACATCGTTCAATCATCACTTAACGTTAAGAGTTTACTGTTATCACACACATTCGTGAAATTTTGATGTTGGATTTAAAAAAACACACGCTTACCATTTTTATTTAAAAATTTCAATTCAGAATTCTAGCATCATTAAAATAACAAGCAAGCCTTTTTTTTTACTCGCAATTTTTATAATTCTTTAGCAGGGACCCGAACCAGAACCGAACCGATATTTATTTCGGTTTTTTTCGATTTACGATAAAATTTGTCGCTGATAAAAGCCAGATTTAATTAATAAATTATATTTTATCAGTTGATAATGCTCACGATGCGCAAAACCGGTCTTGATCATTATAAACATGTTGAAGTATTACAAACAAATTGTGATTTATTTTTAAAATATAATGCCTTTCCACCAAGAATTGACAGTTAACACCTTAAAAGCTATTTAAATATGAGTTGAACCGAAAACCGGAACTGAATCGATATATATTTTTTTAGCGAACCGGAATAAAACCCGGAACGATAAAAATTGCGGTTAGAGTCCCTGCTTTTTAGATTCCCATTGAAAATATATGTATCAAATATCAACGAATAGCACACTGACATATTGACAGCGCTGACATTTTACGAATGGATAGGTAGTTATAGTGTATATTATATATAAACTTTTATGTATATTATATATATGGCATCGAAAAAATAAAGTAAAAAAGCATGTCACCAAAATGGGAGTAGCTTTCAATCCGTTGAGCTTTTCAGGATTTTCCGTACGTGAATGCCTTATTCATAGAGCTTTTTCACTTCACTACAGCTAGCTTAAAGCTAGAAGCTCATTTTCTTGGCTCGATTGTAATCGAACATAAAACAAGCATACTTGCACTCAAATTGAGTGCTCCTAATATGCATTCACAAAGACTGTATTGTCTGAAAGCTTTCAAGAGATTATGTGGCAAGTTATTAAACGACGTAAACTGAATGGAAAGTCACCGAAAGGAATAGAACGTTTACATTTTCATTTGAAGATATTAACGAAAGCAACGTCTAACTTCTTACATAGTTCAACTTTGATGATTTCGGTTTCACTAAAGTTGGACTTTTTTAACAATAAAAAATTGCATAGTGAATGATATAATCAGTGGACTGTGGTTAGGGGTTTCCTTCGTGACTACAGATATACTGTACACTTGCCATAGGTGGCATAGCGCTCGTCACAATTGCCTCCGTAACTAACTGCCCCCTGTACGGAGAAGTTAATCCCAATTTTGAAAGTAGTATGACAGTTCATCTAACTATACGAGTACAATACGATTCGTTGTCGTAGAGATATGATGCATGAAGAGATACCAAAACATAAATGTGTGCAGACATCAAAAATGCAATATTAAATTAAAATTGACAACTTTATATATAAAAAAATTTCCAAAAAGTTACCTTCGAATCCATCGAAAATTTCAATTTAAAAAATATTTTTTTTAAATATTTTTTGAGTACGATATTCACACACATAAATCATTTGAACTTTACATTTTATTTGTCGCTTATACAAAAAATCGACGATTGGTTCTTGGAACCAATAACCTGACACACCCTGGTTTTGTATTATTAGGGTCCGAGTTATTGCTTTTAAAAGCAATCGGTTGCCTTAGGGCTATAGCTAAAAATCAGAAAGCGTCCAGCGGACGAGTCTGATATTGACAAAAGGGGAAGAACCTACAGTGGTTGAAGTTTAATTTTTATTTTGTTGACAGTCGGCTCTCGGAGTGCTTCGGCTAGTGGGAGCCGGTCGGCATCGCAAGTCATTATAAGTTGTTTTTGTTTGTTTTGAAATCGGACTTAATTTAAATTTTAAATCGTGTGCTGTGTCAATTATATTATAACTTAAAGGTAAATTCATGTGTTAAGTAAATGCAGACTCAATTTTATGTGTTACTGATATTTTGTGTAATAAACCACTGCATCTTCGTTAATTAAATAATAGATGAACTGGATTTGAAATGATATTTGCTAGTGATCCCAGACCTCCCAGACAGTGATAAACAAACATTCGCCGCTCTTCGACCGGATCTTCTCGAACCATGTTTTCTATAATAATATTACACGCTTGATTTCTCGAAGGGTCCGGCAGCAGAGTCAATTAGCCGGACTATGCAAGGTATTCATTAATACCCTATAACATTTATTGGTCTTTAAGTAAATACATATTCAGTTAGAAAATATGTTTCTCAGTATTTACATTACAATAAATATAACGCACATTTTAGTATTCATTCCAATTGAAAAAAAAAACAGTTAGTAATTTTACTATCCAATGAATTCAAATTTAACTTAATTTCGTCATTCTCTTATATTTATTATAAGCTGTAATATCTCTCTTTAAAATTGCTTATTAATGTTCGTAATCTTACAAACGGCGCAAGACATAATCCAAGAGTTACCAAAGCAATAGATCAAACATATTATAGCTCTTAATGATGTAGTTAATATATTTACATCTATGACGAAGTCATGTAGTAAAGTAATATTGACCCATAAAATAAAATAAAATAAAGTCGTACTAAGGCTTGAACTTGCCGTTTTGATGGTTTTTATAAAATGTTTATACAATGTCAAGAGAAAAGATGGTAGCGTAACATCTAATAAAAAAACTTGGGCCACATAGTTTTAATTTTAGTAATATTCTAAAACAAACAAATCGAGACATCGAGAAATAAGTTTCAAACAACGTATTTCATGCCTGCAAAATAAAATTAAAAAAGTACGTTTATAACAGGAATGAAAGCTATCAGTAAACAATTTTTGAAAATAAAATAATAAATGTAGAGTTCATTTATGATCTCTCAGTCAATAAAACTATTATCTTATTAGGTGAATGTCCATTTTTTCGCGTTTAACAGTGTCGTTTTATAAAGCTTCTTACTGAAAAAAATTCTCACCAGATAAATTATTGTTTTCTTTTATTTGGCGTAACGACGTTATAATATTGAAAATAATTAGAACAAATTCATGAAACACTATGATCAGTCCCTGTTTAGTCATTGTGAATGAAGGTTTAAAAATGTGTCATTATTAAGCAAAGACGGTCTTGATCTGATTTCGTCATAATCCTTGATAACGATAGTTGAATTAAAGATAGTATCAATAATAATTGATTTAGTTCTAATATAATTTTGACGAAAGTCATAAATTATTACGTGTTTCACCTGAAGTATATTTTTCCTGACGTAAATGAGTGAAAAGATATTATAATCTTTTATTTTAATTATTAATCTTTCGTTTAAGTCTTGGTTAAATGAGCTACAGTCTTGAAATAGAGTCCCGGAAGAGTCCTTTGTTAAATATCAACAGGACACTGGAGAGAAGAAGGGTTCATTGGTATTTATTTAACATTTCAAAGGATTGTTTACGCGATACGCGTTATTGCTTTGTTGGAAAATGTTAAAAACATCATTATTCCGCGCGCAATTTTCAAAGGAAAGCATCGCTTGTTTGCCTTTAATAATAAAAAATATCAAATGCCCCTTAGATTTTACAGTGAAATTTTCTAAAGGTATTTCCGCCTCCAGGGAACAATATTTGACCACCTTATTCACCTTAGAAATTTTAGATGGATTCAGCAGTGACTTGCTGTAAAATTAAAATTGATAACTTTTTTATTTTACTGGAACAAAATTTTTTTCCAGTACTTTTTTTACAGTGGAAATGGTTTTATATATATAATTAATGCATATCGATCGTCCAGTTCATTAGTCAAACAACTTAAAAAAATATTAAATATGCGTTAAATACGAAGTTGAATTATGTAAAGATAACTCAAAAAATGCCAAGGCAGATAACCTTCTAAAGAATTAAACAAAATGTTGATATTTTTGGGTCAGTAAAAGTATATTTCTACACATATTTCTACTGACTAAAATACTTGGAGAGTACGTAAATATTGAACACCTGTATATAATATGTATGAAACTAGGGTACAAATCAATAATATTTGATTTATAGTGACGGGAAAGCAATGTTCAAATTGCTTTCCCATTATCTTAATATGGGTTTTTTGTAGATTAATGAGTAATGCACTAGATGATCGATATATATTGTAAATGTAAATCGAGAATCCAACATTATTTTCAATGAAAGTTTTACTGAGCTTTTTTCCAAATACGACTTGTAGAAAAAAAAAAACATGTTACTTATTTTCAAATCGCGTGCTTTTGATAGCATGCACTTAACTTGCATACTATTTTATGTAAATTCACTTTTGATTTAGTGAGATGTTAAGTAACATTATCGCATAACAAATTATATGCTTGCTTGGCTTTCAGTGGGTGTGAAAAAGATTTTCTGTGCCTAAGCACTTGGAAAAAGTTATTGCAATTTTAGGCGCATGTAAGTTCTTCCACTGATACTTTTTACGGTATAAATAAGGAAGCTCTTTGTTCTAAGAGACTTGTAAAATATAGTTGATAGCTGATTCGGAACTAGTTCTGACGATGACACCCAGTAAATACCAATTTAATCAAAAAGCTTTGTACTGATTTGAAGAAGAGGCAAAAAAAACTGAAATAAATAAAGATAACTTTTAAAGGTGTTAAGTCTTCGTTAAAGATGTTATACGTTTTTGGATGCTTCTACCTCTCAAACTATAGTTATATTTTGTTCCAACCTTTTACCTCCCTGAATTAATATACTCGTAATATTCAACAATTATTTCTCATTTAAAAACTTGCCATAGAGTAATGTTTTATCCTACATATTATTAGGAATCCTTAATAAGATATTTTATTGAAAAAGAAAGTACACTTGAGCCTCATATAACACGGTCATATGGTTCCAAAAAAACATCGTGTTAGAAAAATCCGTGTTATACGAGGTTTGAAGTTTATACAAAATTAGGGTGTGCATTCCAAAAAAATATCGAAGTTTGTTAATATCTTTTATTTTTTTTAATAAACAATCAAAATATATACATTTACGTATGTATTGAAAAAATCTTTAATAACATATAATAAATCATTCATTCATCATCGCTATCACTTACAATTCTTTATGTGAATTTTTCCTTATCGGAGGAATCTGGAGTATTTTTGGATTAAGGCTTTAAAATTCTGTAAAAACGATTGTTTAATTTTAGCGTATAAATCTTCACGTATTTCGTGATAAGGGGTCAAGATCTGTTGTAATTTCTTCTTGAACTTCAAACTTCTTTTTATTATAGTATCATTTTCTTTAAAAAAATGCTGAAACCGTGATATATAAAGCGTGTTGTACAAAAATATGTAACAATACATCAAACGTGTTTTATCAAAACAGTGTTATATAAAACCGTGTTATACGTGGCCTAAGTGTAGTCACAAAATGTTAGTTTATCTCAACGAAATTTGTTCTACTAGATCGGCTTATTACTCAGGCGTTCAACATTTTATCTCTACGCTTTTAAGATCGAATGGGTGGGAGTGAATTTTAGACATCCCAAACATCCATGGAAATTCATAAATCGATTGAAAAATCAGTTTATGAAACTGCACTTACAGGGATTCGAGCCCTTCAACACCGCAGTCAACGTCATTGGCCACTCATCTACACGTCTGGCAATTAAAATAGTTTTGGATTATTGAGATTTTGTACACTTCCATGTATTTTTTCATTAACGACCCGGGTTTCGCCTTTCGGCATCTTCAGGCATTCGAGTACACGAATGGACTCAGTCAGTCAGTTCGAGTCCATTCGTGTGCTCGAATGCCTGAAGATGCCGAAAGGCGAAACCCGGGTCGTTAGTGACAAAATACATGGAAGTGTACAAAATCTCAATAATCCAAATTTGATATTGAAATTCCATCAAGCACCCTCAGTCGATGTCTTAAAATAGTTTTGTTTATTATGCATTTTTTCAAATTTATATCGAGTTATGTCTAAGGAAATTCACTTTGTTTCAGCAGCGGTACAGTCTATCTTTAGATGAAATTCTACAAGTGAGTTGTAAAAACATTATATTATGTAATGTTTTAGTTTTGTGCTATTAACACAAAGTGCTAACTGTTTGTTTTTCCTGGATTACTAACATATTTTGAATTAAAATTAAGCCTTATTAAGTCTGAGTTTCTAAGAACTACAGTGGAATTTTGCAAACTACAGAAGATACAATCAAAAGTCGTCTTGTGACTTGTTATCTTTATAATGATTAAAAGAGATTTGTAGCTGCTGGTTTTTAAGACCATTAGATAAAGTCACAGCGTGCATTATTAACAAGCAATGAATTTGATTGAATTTTATGAAGCCCAATTTATAGCTATCGTAATTATATATTATTACCTTTTCAGCAACTTTTCGTCGTTCAAGATATTTTTATACAAGCTCAAAACTCTCATTTTATTTTCAAAATTTAAATGAATAACAATCTGGTGGACAAAAACACGAATAAACATATCAACCGTTCATTTTATTCACTTAAACTTCTCCAAATAACCCATATTGAGATAATGAGAAAAGAAATATTCAAATGGTCACCATAAATCAAATATTATTGATTTGTAAGAGAGTTTTATACATTTTATAAACAGATGATTAACAAATAGGTACTTTACGTGTATCGTCAGTAGAAGGGTAAGAAGGAGCTTATCTACCTTAGCATTTTTGAATTATGTGAGTACTGAATCTGATAGAGAGCAAAATTTCACATATAACTGCATATTTAATTCAAATTTCATTTTTTTGCAGTTGACTAACTTACTGGACGATAGATATTATCTTTAAATAAATGTACATATTATCCGATTTTGCGTACTTTTTGCGAAAATGAAAGTATCATATTATTGGGCGTTTACAGCTCTGATTTGGCTTTTTAAAGTCAAGTTTTGTCAGTTAAATATAATATTTATAGTGTTCGGCGATGTTACGGGACGTTGTGATGACTTGGAAGAAAGCAAAAAGACTGACGGGGACAGAGAAGCTTGGAGAAACCGCGTGGTGGCCATATACGTTGAGTAGGGAGCGGATATGTTAAAAAAATCCACCGTGTACTTAATTAAAGCTCACCATGTGAGCAAAACATTAAAACGATTTTAACAACATTGTACCCTTTACGATACCATAATAAATTGAAAATGAATGCATTAGCTACATAAGAAAAAACAATGCTTAGTTATTAATCGTAACATAAATATATAATTGAATCAAAACTTACTTTTCTGTAATGATATTTCCTCGACTGCGGATAGATTTTCAGAATTTGCACGCTTTGCCATTTGTAAGATTTTGAATGCTCTCCAAGACATTATTGTATATACGATGTTTAATGTTTAAGGTTATTAATCAGGTGAATTTAGACATAAATAGATTTTACAATATGTCACTGCAACGAAAATTACAATAGAAAGTAGTTAATGGGATATTCCTTCTGTACGAAAAACGTCAAGCACCTTATATTTTGGGGTTATGAATTATGACGCTCGTGCCACAGTGTGCCCACAGACACAATATTATTGCAAGGCAAAGATGCAAAGGAGTTGTATCCTAATGCATTCGTTTAAATAATAAACTGTTTACATGCACCTCCACTTGCAGCCTTCTGCTTCTATTATGCATATGGCACTTGCACCTTTATGTTATGACTGTGTTTCTTGTAGCAGATAGGACCATCTCTTTGCCACTAATAAATAATGCCTTTAACATGATGAATTCGTCAAAAAGTCATTTACGCCAAAAACATAGTTGTATCTGTTTGCCTCTGAGGTATACATATTATGTGACAGGTGAAAACATTTTATTTGTTGTAACTATCAAGATTATATGATTTTCAATGATTTAGTTTTAAAAAGAGTGCAATATCGTATCTTTTTAACGTATAAAATAAGTTGTTACTTTATAAAGAAGGTATTTAGTTGAATAAAAGTAGTGTGCGACATTTTTTTAACTGGATATTGAGAGTGAGGCTAAAACGTTTTGTGAATTACGGTAATATTAAAATACGAAATATCAATTGATTGAAGCATTGAGTTAAATATTTGATTTTCAATTCTGATCAAATAAAAGCTTAAATTTATGGTACAATGTGAAGTGACGACAAACAAAATTGTTGCCGTGATTGATTATAAAGTGGAATATTTTGTTACCTGCCAAAAGTCAGATTTGGAACATAATAATTATTATTGTACAGTTTCACGTTCAATATTTGAATGAAACAAACGAATAAATAAGTCAATATTTATATCAAATATGTTATCAGTAACAAACACACAATGTTTATTGTTGTGAAAATATATGTGAATATTTTCTTGTTGTTGAAAAACCTCCATTGGTTTCATCAAAATATCATACGGAAATATTCAACATTTCCTCGTTTATTTATAGAATTCACATACCATATTCAATCCTCGCAAATCCTTTTCGAGCTAGGTTCTATTCAAACAGAAAATGTATTCAGCTTTATTTTTACAAAAAAGATTTTCGCTGGTTGTTTTAAAAAGAATACTTTTTACGAAACAATGCGAGCGTGTTTTGATTGGATATGTTTAAAAACCTGTGATTTTTGTCAGCGTGTCAGTATGTCAGTGTATTACATAAGAATATATTTACGCACAGTCAATCAGCATAGCTAAGATATCTAAGGTCAAAATCAAACATATTTTTTTTAAAATTAACATTAGAAGTCTTGGTTGGCATAGGTTTTAATGATAAGTGATAATATCACCAGCTACAATATATAATATATATATGTACTTCCCTAGCCTCATCCTCTTACCCTTCAAATATCCAAAAAAAGAAGTCAAGTGAGTGAATCACAACTAGTTCTTTTATAATAATATGGTGACATTCTCAATAAGGACTACTTTTGGGAAAATTTAATAACAGTGACTTTTTCATAAGAACTAATTGTTATCATCTTTCCAATTTTCATATATGATTCTATAGTAAGACGTGATTAATGATGGTTTCTAAGTCTCTCAATACATTTCGAATGTTAGGATTTTTTTAAAATCCTTGAATCATTATATTGATAGCAATATCCAAAAAAATACATGCTCTCGTTAGATAAAAATTAGCCATTCGTCGCTCAATTTTCTTAAAATATCGAAAAAAAATAATGTCTTTGTTATATTTTTTCATAAACAGCTATATGGAACGATATTGAATATTGATTTTCGATAATATCATGTTTAAACGCAAACTTTTTAATAGGTTTAAAAATATTTCGCAAGATGGTGGAGTATATTATGAGAAAATCGCCGTAAATAAACCGATGTAAAATTTATGTATGTCAGTGCAGAAGTATTGATGTTGTATGTAAAAGCCAGAAGCTCGGGCGATTAGAGTTGGAAAACTTTTAATATTCTCATCAGAAGAATGCGCGTTATATTCAACAAACATTTCAAACTTTAAGAAGATTGGAGCGGACCATTTTTAAAGTACTTGCTCCGCTCCATACTACAATTCCGTGCTTTGGGTAAAATGTTTCATTAAGACTTTAATAATATATGAAAATAATTTAAAAAAAATCGCTTAAATCTAAGGATCATAAATGGTTGTTTTAATTATTTATTCTATACAGTTAAATGACCGACAACAAAACATGCTTTCTTGTTTATCTCATATCACTTAAAATTAATTTCAGTACAGAAAATAGTAACTCAACACTCGCTTGGGTATAAAGTATGGGTGCTTCATGGCTGTCATGTCGTATGTAAATTCCAATTCTACGAAGTGCCTTATGAAATTTCCTAAAAATTGCAATTGGAACGAAGATACAAGAAATTTATTGAAATTTTTAGAGTACACCAAATTTCTTTTATGAATAAATGCTATCGCTTCACTGTCTTGAAGTTCAAAGGTCGTTGGATTGTAAAGCACATCTTTTTTTCTACGAGGCCGAGTTTACAATCTTGAAATTATCAAGACTATAATCTTACATCATCATAAATGTTATTTACATGGCCAAAACTTTAATCAATTTATTTATTTTCGTAAAACTTGTTCTTCGCGTCGGTTATATGAGACGCCAGTTGCGAGGGCTGTTTGGCTGATCAATACAAATTATAGAGTGGTGGACGTATTCAGTAACGTGATTTGTACATTTTTTGTAATTTGTTTTTGTTTGTTTTTCTAATTTATGTAAAATTGTTTATTTTGGTTTTATGTACTCACAGCATTATACTTATACATTGGCTGTAGCTGTAATGTTATGTATTCTTCTTTCTTTTTAAAATTAAAAAATTTTCTAATGATAAAATGATGAGAATTAATATTACCAAGGACTTGGAAATTATGGTATTATAAATATAGAAAGTAGCCAGTCTTTTTCCTCGCTTATCATAATAATTCTTCGAATTATTTAAATGAAAAACTGAAGAGTGTGGCGCAGACAGAACAACTCTCATCACGTTCAGATAAGCGTCAATTATTGATGGTTATTCCTTGTTGAACGGAATTCAAACTGTTTATTAGAAGTTATTGTAAAAAAAAATTAACATCTACTGATATTGGCGAGTGATCAGTGCCATCAACTGTCAGATGTAAGTGATTTAGGTATGTGGCGAGGAATTTCATTGCTCTGCTAAATTTAGACAATATAAGCTTTTGATCATCGTAATAATGGATGTTAGGTATACGACAATGTAACAGGGTCGAATTAGATTTATAATATTTCAATAATAAAATGAAACAGTCATAAACAATTGAAATTGATAACTTAGTTCTACCACTGGCTGTGTTACTAAATGTGACATGTGCTTAGTTTCTTTAAGAATCATCTTCAGACTAACTATATCGCAAGGTTATTTATTTCTAAAATAAACAATCATTCTTATTCTGCACTTAAAAATTAAGGGTGAGGTGGGCTTATTTTTTTTTTACTAGACGTGGGAAGGGGGTAAGACACAAACGATAATAAAATAAATTACCATAACACTACTGACGTCAACCAAAAGATCAGTTTTGTTTTATAATAAGGAAACATTAACAAATTGATGATAACTCGATTCAAGCTAAATTATTTATAAAAATATGTCGTGATCGTCGTAGCCGAGTGGTACAGATCTATTAACTGTCATACCAATACGAGTGATGTCGTACAATGTGAGCAATGTTGAAAGAAATAACTTTATTCCAAAAGTTCTCAAAGATTTTTGAGCATAGATCAATTGAAAAATTTCCATTGAGTCGTCAGATCAAAAGCTCAATAGTTTTTACCATTCAGGCACGTAGTCAGGATTCATTTAAGAGGGAGGGGGGATTTGGCTTCGCAAGAAATAAAGTAGTGTTAATCTTTTGAAAAATTAAGATTCGCATAGCAAAAGCAATTAAATATTCAATTATAATAAACCATCGTTATAGTGGCAGAACGCGTTAAGTCAAAAACTTTGTTTTGAGATAAGAGTATTTTAAGAATATCACAAAATTTAATTTCTATTTACCTTAACCATCATTTTTTAAACTAATCACTTTATGAGATTCGAAAATTATTTACGGTTTCGATTTCATTATTAGTAATTCCTTTTTTATGGGAATATTAAAAGAAGTTGTTTGCTGCCAATAAAAATTTCATCAAATTACGTGAATAATACATGGAATATTGCTGAGCCTTTTCTATGAGATAGATCAGTGCTCCGCAACCGATTTGCTGCGGCACACTGGGGCGCCGCGAGACGATCCTAGGTGTGCCGAAGCGCAATGCAAAAATGAGAAAAATTGCAAAGCAGAACTTAGAACCAGTCGGTTGCTAAGATCTCCGTTAATATTATTCTCGTTGAAAGAAAATTTTATTAATTTGACTTTAATGAAATAATTGTATTAGTGTTGTATGAATGGTGCAACGGCATTGATGAGGAATAAATGCGATTTGTCTCGCGTGTAAAACAAAAAGTCCTACTGTACAAATTACACATTTCTGTATATATTGGGAAGCATTGATGGCGAAAAATTTTCTAGTGGAATTATTACAAACTATGAACGAATGTACAATACACATTGTCAAATTAATAAAATTAAATACGCATTTTTTTAAAAAAAAATATTAATCCCGATTCACGAGACTATTATTGAAAGCAGAAAGATTATAACAAAAAAATGGACAGTACTTTTATCCACTCAACTCAGATTAAATAATTTTTCGTAGTAAAACTTAATATTTTTATTTAGTTATGACTTTTGCAAATGCTTTTTTTATAATTTTTAATATTCAAAAAAACAAAATTATTCATCAAATAAAGACAAATTAATAAATTGTAAGTTTTGTTTATGAAATTTACATATTTTTGCTTGTAGTTTGCCGTTAAATATTTATGAGTTCTTAGGTGTGCCGTGAGTGAGAAAAGGTTACGGAGCACTGCGATAGATCATAATGCATTAATAACTCAAAACAAATATTAAACTTATGGCCTTCTCGGAAGGCAAACCAAAAGCACGCGTTTTCGGTTATTAGATTATTAGATTATTAGATTATTAGATTATTAGATTATTAGATTATTAGATTATTAGATTATTAGATAATTAGATAATTAGATAATTAGATTTTTAGATTTTTCGGTTCGGCCGATTTTTGAGATGTTTCGGATTACTGTTTTGCTGGAGAGGCATTTTAAGATATATTTGAGCATCTTTGTGTCATATATATGCGAGTCTTTGAAATACAATTTTGTGAGTATTTTTTTACTTTTGAAACCTTTCTCGGCGTGGGCGTATCGTTTTTAAAATTTTAGGGCGTTTTGGATATAAATTGTTCAAATATTTCATATCAAGTTAAAATGACAAAATATAACCCTCGGAAAATTAAAAAAGGCACTCAAGGAGACCCTTTGCGAGTGAGTGTTGGCGGGAATTTGTGAATTTTGCACGTGTGTTTTATCAATTCGACCATACACTTCATCGAATCACGTCATAGTTCTGATTTCGCGCCAACATTTCACGAGGGCAGTAATTAGAAAGTCAGTTTATTTGTATACGGGTGGAGAATGTAAGTATGTAAGTGTGTAAGTATATTCTTGCATTTCCAATGGATACTTGGGTTAGATTTTGTCATTTCAGAATGAGTGTAACAGCTTTCAAAGCAGTGCCAGATTGAATACGCAACATTATTGCATTATGACGACGATAGATAATAATTGTTTTACCCAACCATGGTATCATTTGCCTACGGGTATATTAAAAATAAAATTTTATTTATAGCCAATACGTATTTCTACTAAATTCGCTTCTGCAAAAAACTAAATGTTTTTATTGATTCGTAATCATTGTTAACGTGCATCCATTGCTCATCTCTGATTTATTCAGTTTTATTATGTACTCATTTAGTTATTAACCTTTGTAAGTTTTAGGAATGCCGTTTGTTTACAACACGTAGGCGTGGCCATTGCAAATTATAGAAATTTCAGAATTAGCGTGAAAGAATCTTTAAGTAGAAGCATTTATAGCGTAACAGAATTATTTTAGGGCTGATAATAAATTATGTCTTTATCACAATATCAACGAGTATATATTTAATGTTTTATATAATTGGTAACCCGAACCTGTAGCTGAGTAGTGACTGTCATCGGTTTCGGTTGCAGTGTTCACGGGTTAAAATTCCAGTACAGAGAGTTTTATAAATTGATTTCTATTTGAAGGTATGGATGTCTACATTTCCTGTAGCGAAATCTGTTGGCTTAAGACTAGTCCTGCCTTATCTTTCTATCGTTGCTTATTTCGAAAACGAGAGCTTGAGCGGCTGAGTAGTAAGCAGTTGTTGTAGGACATCTTATGTTTAGGTTAGCTTCATTAAGAGTCCACATATCTCACATTGGAAGCAGACATGGCTATAATAATGTTTAAAATGATAGGTTTGAATATTTGAATATTTTCAACAAACTATTAAATATTTTATAATTTAAGACATCGACTGAGGGTGCTTGATGGAATTTCAATATCAAATTTGAGTTATTGAGATTTTGTACACTTACTTACGAATGCTTGAAGATTTCGAAAGGCGAAATCCGGATCGTTAGTGACAAAATACATGGAAATGTACAAAATATCAATAATTCAAATTTATTAAATATTTATTTTAACTTTTCTTGAATTCAAAATACAACACGAAAACCTATGCTGAAAATCTCAAATGTTATATTGAATAATCCAAATTTGATATTGCCAGGCTTGCTAGAGTAAAGCTCTTATTACTTGACGATAAATAGCAGAAATATTGTCTGAGACTATCAGCGACATAACTGTAGGCTTTACGGAGGTGAATAATGGCAACCTAATAATACGGTATTAGAAAACAGATTTACTAGGAGAATGGTGGTAAGTGGTCAGCATTAATAAGGTAATGGACTAGGCTCGTGTTAATCTAGCCTGTCTCTTCTGCCCTGCATCACATGGGATTGGTGGGAGACAGAGGATTAAAGAAAGGATTTTTAATTACATCTTGTTTATGATAAAAAACAAAGATTCTTACAAATATGTGGAAACAAAATCAGATTTAATTTTGCATTTTTCATAATCAGCTAGATTCCATAAGTGTTCATTCGGACAGTGAGATTTTAATGTGATGTCATTATTTTAATCCAAAATCTCTTGTTCAATTGTTGATGTTCTTCTTGAAGAGATTCCGGTATGGATTTAGCCATTTCACTAACGTCTGATAACATCGTTATCAAAAAATACTATTAAGATTAGATTTGGGTTTTTTCATAATTACGTTGATGCGGGCACTTGAAAATAGTTCCGCAAGCGCAGAGTTATGAAACTCTGTATTAGAATGACCGTAAACACCATTTCACGATGTCAAACGACTTGATAGGTACAATTTATTTCTTGATAAATAATTAATAAAAGACATCGCTGTCTTTTGAATAATTACTAATATTAAAATAATCAAGTTTACTTTGATAAATCATTTGAAAAAATCTTACTTTACGTTACCTAGTCAAATTGTTGTGCGTGTGTTCACAACAGTCCATGTGCGGGACTTGAATAATAATGACTAAAGGGATAAGTCTACAGATAGACATTACAATCATAAATTCGTATGCGAGACGTATTGCGAGGGTGAACGCTAGAAATAAAAATGTATTAATTAACAATTAAATTCAAATGTAAAAAGTACAAAAATATAGTTACGAGATTATGGAGGGCACAGATAATTTATGTTGCTTTGTATCACAGAGTTTTGTAAGTATAAATATACGCTGGGAATGCAGAATGTCATGTAAACATAAAATAAAATAATATGTATATATTATACTTATTTTTTAATCAAATTTTAAGTGACGAGATTCTGACGAAAGCTTAAGAGCGTTTATCAATCTACTACAAAACCGGAGTAGAAATAGAATACCGATTTGATATATTCGTAAATATTTTTCAGCATCACAATTATCAATTGATTAATGCTTATCAGAATCATTGTGATATTAATGTTGATATTCATATAAAAAAAGTATTTTTAAGCAATAATATAATATGTAAAAGTATCTTTATAGATTATAGTTATTGTATAAGTTTAGTTTGGGATGTCAAATTGAATAGTTAAGTGGAATAAACTTATCATAAAAAAGATTATTTTTTTATTTATGTTTTTAACCTATATTGTCACCTAACCCAGAATAAAATGCACGAGCAAAAAACTACGGGTTTTCAGGGAGAACATAAAAAAGATTTATTATTCAATATTTAGCTTCAGAGTGCATCTCCGTATATCGTATTTCATGAATAATATTTCACCGCATTTGGCGATTCCATGCACGTGTTGCTTTTAAGGCGGAAACACACCCCCCTCAAAGGGTTAAAAAATATAATTAATCTTTATAATTTATGTGAAACGGGAGTCATATGTCTGGTTAAATGATAAATAATTTACAAAGCGACGTTTTGAATATAAATATTTAAAATATCCTACATTTACCAGTTTGGCAAGTTTTCCATTGGTACTCAAGACACTCACGCATATATATCACGTTGAATTTGATAAGTAAAAAAAGATGACAGAAACTAAGTATGTGCACAGTGAGATTCTTGCAATATACCACCATGCCAGAAAAGCACCATCTTATTTTATCAGTCATTTTATTAGTTCCTATCAGTTCTTCTATCAGTTTATTAGTAATATAATAATACAAATGAAACAATCTATCTTTAACGGCTAATTTATTGTTATAGTTGTATGGCTTAAAAGTGAGAAAATAATTGGGGACTTACTTGATGGAAAATTGAATGCAAGGGCGTGTTATGAAGTGTGGCTTCTTGACAAAAGGGCACTATCGTTTTAAGAGTGAATATTCCACGGTGAATCAGTTTACAAGATCATCCAAGGCAAGTTTTTATTCTATATCTTTAACATGATAAGTTCAACGGGCAATTTGGTTAAATGACCGGAATGCACTTGTGCACACAGCCATCAGGACACTTATCACGTTCTGTGGAGCAGCCCCGAGATTAATGCCGAACGATCAGAGCTGTTTGCTGTGATCCGTCCTCACACGGGCCTAATAGGCGGAGCTGACTTGATTTCAACCAAGGCCAACTTTGAGGTATTTGATAAATTTGGAATATCATATTGGGATCGGAATATTCTCGATTTCTCTTTAGATTCAACGCCGAGTAAAGTAAACTCTACCGCCACGGCAGATTCACAGGATACGGTTAAATAGAATATCTAATATCACTTAAAATGAGTGGCTGAGCAAGTCACATTTCCTTTTTTTTCTCTCTATTTTATCATTTCTTAATCACAATAGTGTAAATGATCGGCCCCATGAAGTCCATGAGGAGTAAATTCGTTTCTTTTCTTGATCGTTATTGCGTTATGGAAGGCGGTCGTGAAACAGCGGCTGCATATATATATATATAGCTGGTGGAGGTGGGGCAATCAACTTGTACATCTTTAAGGGGTCGTCGAGTAGAACTACTCTCAGTCTTAGACGATTCATATGGCCCTAAATGAGTTAATAGATTTAAGATTGATTAAAATGTTGTCGGAGTCCGTGGTACAGTTGGTAGCGTCGCGTTGGCTACGACTACGGGCGTTTCGGGATCAATTCCCGGTGCGAACAGTTTTCATAAATTTATTTCTTAATCGATTTATGGATTTTTGTTCGTAGACTGAGTGTTTGTGATGTCTAAAGCTCCCTCTTCACTCACCCTTCCGACCCTCACGGGGCGTACCGAGAGCAATTAGCTTGAGGTTGAGCAACTGAGTTCTCTCTAAGCAGTTCTCATAGAAAAGTTCTGTTGAGATACACGTTGAGAAGCGGACATGGAAAAATTGTTAATCTTTAGTGTAATGATATAGAAGGAGTCCAAGTTTTATTGCCAATCACGTGTGATCTTTGCAGTCTTGTGTCATTAAAATACGTGTTAACAAGTGTTGCGATATATTTATTGTCTCCCCACTATATCGACAATATCCAAAAAACGTATTTTTTTAATGTAATTTATACGATGCAACTTAAATGAAGAGCGAGCGCTCGTTACTTTAATAGCACTAATAACGCAAAAAAGAATGCTTAGAGGTCGATTAATTTAATTGAAAATCATTCACAAAAACGTTAAAGTACTATAATGCCATTTTTACCTTTAATTATATATTTTTGCGTGTAATTAGAAAACGTAATTTCACTGTAACTACTTTAATTACAATCGGAAATAAATAATAATTGTGTTTGAATTTATTGTATTCGATGTGCTTGTTTTAAGATCCTGTCTCAACTACGCCACTTACCTCAATTAAACGAATTACCCGCAGTGAAGAGGTTAAAGTAAATTACAAGAATATTGACCATAGATAATGCATTAATTTCTTATTCGAAACACGCACGACTTTTTATGCGTTGTTTTACAGAACAATGAAACAACGATTTCTTCACGGAAATTTTGTGGGCAGACATTAGTTTACTTTTTTTCTCTACGCAGAGATGTCGCCTTATAAAGAAAACGTGTAATAAAATAATCAGAATAATTATATCACATTACTAATGAGATTAAAAAATAATATTGAAAAGTGAACATAATTAGGGAAAAAAATTGTACATAATAAGACAGCACCTAAATCGAGAGAAAAATACGAAAAATATTTGAGTTATATTCGTTAAAACTATGGTGAAAACCGTTATTATTCTGACATCATTTGACAATAGTTCCTGTTAAGCGAAACCGGTGCCTGTAGATAGAAATAAACAGCTGTGAAATAATTACATGACTTATTTAAGAATTGTATAAACAAGTGCTATATATATATATTTATTCTAAAAAAGTTAAGAAAAGTATTAAAATAATATATGAGTATTTTCATAGAGCTTTGATTTTCTCGTTTGAAGTATAAAACTACGTGTAATGTATTTTATATTATTTTAGAATATTTAATAGTGCTTATTTAAAATTATATGTGTATTGAAACCTTAAGAAGGGCTGCGATTCCTTCTTTCGTTTGAGCAATCTTTTGATATTGTATTTAAAAAAAATAATTTCCTTAGTTAAGAAATGAGAAGTTCGATTAGTAGTTTCATTTTTATAATTATTAATGATTTGAAGTGTTCTTTGTGTTTATGATATTAATAACTAAGCCATCATTAACGGAAATGGAAAGTCCTTTACTTTGCATGTGCACAGAATGTTCTAATTTAAGTTTATAGATTTTTATGCGTTAAAATAAATTGTGTGAAAAACCGTACGCGAGTGTGATTGATTTTAATCAAAATGTTGAAGTTTTGTTCGCCTGCTGGGAAACGGAAGCAGTTTTTGGTGGGTTTTTATTAATTTAACAATACACTGAATAAATGTCTTGGGTATTCGCCACTCAACATTGTACCCAGCGTCAACCGCTATGGCTTAACATCAATCTTAAAGGGCTTAGCATATATTCTGAGCAACGAAACATAAAGTGTCATTTAAAAAATGTTAACATTTTATTTTTAACTTTTGAATATTTTAATTCATGATTATATGGTTGAGCGAATAAATCAATATTTTTTTCATCTGTCTTTTTACTTATATTACATTTTAGTTGCGATTATATTGAGTTTAAATTTTATGGGGGTATAATTTATATCCAAGTTTGATACGGATCTAACGAATGAAGCTAGATTTCGTATGACTATTAAACAAAATATTGTCAAAAGTATGAACGTGATCATTGCTCTACCACTTTTAATATGCAATACTTAATAGTGTAATTTTTTCCTCAGGTTAACCCTGGACGAAAAGCAGCACTGTCAGGCATCCGAGAAGGAGACGTCATATCTTCGATAAACAGCATTCCTACTCGTAATATGACCAACGCTGACGCTCATGCAATGCTCAAGAATTCTGGAGAAGTCCTTAAACTTGGACTGAACGAGTGAGTAATTACTAAATATAATATAGTTACATCAATAAAAATATAAAAATTTTCACTAGACCAATGCTTCCCAAATTTTTTGATTCTACGGCCCACCAAATTTGCAAAAAATAAGCCACGGCCTCCTAGCCCAAAAATTTAATTAATTTAGTTACCAACAGCTTTATTTGACATTACATCTAATACACTTATACATACACCTGCATTCTATAATCGTCTCAGAAACAAAGTTTTGATAGAATCATGAATGATGTGTTCCATATAAAGAATATAATTAAATACTTGTAGCTCTACTGGAACATTTTGCGGCCCACAGTTTGGGAAGCACCGCACTAGACCAGTAAGACAACTCTTGTGACCAACTAAAATCGTACTCGAGGATTGAATATACAGACATAAAATTAGAATAATCTCATACATTTTGCAAGATATCTAAAAGCTGCATCATGTGATTCATTGAATATAAGATTTTGTCGCGGAAGCCAAAAGTTTTGTAATTATCTTCAACAGTGAGTTAAGAGTAAGTTAATAATAATTATAATAGAATCTCTGAAGCCAAGTGGTCGACGCTGTTGGGTTTGTTTCCAGTTGGTTGAGGAGTCAAAGATTCGAATCCCGATATGGAAACTGTTATAAATTAGTTTTTATTTGATTAGTGGATTTGGTTTCATTGGCATGAAAGTTATTTCATATTTTCAACGCCCTTTCCGAACCTTAAAAATGGGGCATGGAGAGAGTGATTAGCTTCGACAAAATCTCTCTTAGCCTAATATTTTTTTCTCTTTCGCCTCCGAAAAATGTTTGTCCCTGATCAACCCCCGTTATTATTTTCTATGAGAAGCTTATATTATTATGATCTAAATTAGGATCGCACCTGGCCTAAAAATACTTATAATGGTCATTCCAAATAATGAATATGCATTTATAGTACAAATACAAAACGTTATTTATGAATCAAGCCCGGTTTTGTCAAACATGTCAGTATTTGCACCTGATCATAAATCATTTCAAAAAAATACATTATTCAGTATTTAAATAAAATGGTAAGTAAATAAGGTAAAATTGAAGATATTAATTATGTGACAAAGTATATGGCAGTAAATGTAATGAAATAGTAAAGTTTTTACGTTTTTATTTTTAACCCTTACAGCGCGTGCCGTTTTCGTACTAATTTATTTTCAGTCAATTGATCTGTTAAAACGCTCACTTTGGCTAAAATCAGATCAATTTCAATAGTAAAAAATGAAAAATTATGTGAAATATAAATTAATTATCTCAAATAATTCAATAAGTAAATTAAACTTGTCGCACTCTCGCTAAAATAAATCAACCAATATGAAGAAGCCCAAACAAATTAATTTAATCTACGATTTTGCAAGTAAAATGGCTACAGCCAGTCTTCATATAAACCGCCAACACACACACAAGTAAGCGCATAGCCGCATAAGTATGTGTAATACATAGGGCTGGAGATTAATGGTGTGTATCGAAAGACTGAATATCGAGAGCTCTTTTCAAAAATATATTTTCTTGTGTTCTATTTGACGATTTCATGATCTGTTACCTAATTTCTATACCTAAGGGTTTGAATTATTTAAAAGTGTTTCTTTCTAGTTTGGCAGGAGATACGAGGTAAAGTCTTGGATATGTGAACACGTCCAGTGCCTTAATCGCGTTAATGATTTTAAGAGTTAATATGATAATGTTATAGAGTGCAATATAATTATACTATTTGAAAGTAATCAATAATTTACTATACAAACATTAAGTATTTGGTTCCACAAAAAATGTGTGTTATAATATTTGATAATATTATGAGAGCTATATTTAAAACTGATTTTTGTTATGGTATCAATTTCGAAGTGGAAAATATAAGTAGTATGGTCTTTTATCTTAGAAGTCAACTTTCTCTTGTGTAAAAAATATATGTTATATGCATTTTTTTATAAGCTACTGTTAAATATTTTAGAAACTGTCTTGTACAATGGATTTGGTTGAATAAAAATATATCTCAAAGTACATCAATATGTCAAATACCTTGCCAGTTCTTAGCAAGATACTAAAGAAGTAACAAGCGTATACACTTATACATATTATATGATATCTACGTAGAATATTATAAGTACACTGTCAAATTATCAAGGTATAGCATTAACATTCATCTAGGCGTTTATCTGTGTGTAACTCGTATTGTTCTATCCGATTTTTTGAAAGGAAGTTGTTAAAGCAATTGTAGAATTTATAATAAGATGCATGCCGATGTATTTGAAGACAATAACCCATGACAATACGACATTATTATCATCTATTGTTCATAAAGATATGTTACTGTTATTTATAGCTCATTTGAATTTATTATAATTATTATAATAAGATTTATACGTACGAATTTGCAAGGCTATATTATTCAATATCGTTAAGTGCTTCGTCATAATTCGTTAAGTCGATAACTAGGTGCTGCAATATTATCCAGTACGTAATAGAAATACGTAATTGAAATTAAGGAAACGAAACATTGGAAGAAGAAGGAGATGTGTAACTGTATTGGTCGACAACAAATGTTTTTTGGGTCGGTCACGTTACTAATGAGGAGGTATTATTACGAACCAATAAGCTACTTCTACTCGACCATCTTATAGAGTCTATCAATCGAAAAATACTGCATACTTTGGCTATATTTCCCAATTAGTAAAATAAGAATAAATTCAATATATTATTAAATGAGAAACAGAGAAAGAGATTTTCTTTGCTACACAACCTTCTGTATGGTTCAAAAGTGGCGCAATGTGCCAAGTGTTGGTGATCTAAGATGCCAAGTCCAGTATATAGACATTTGGTTGTCAATATCTGATAGAACACCAAGGCAAAAAGACAAGTAATTGTTATCTAATATATAAAAATCAATGGGCGTTTGTTCGTATCTTATGAACTGCCCTACCGTTCATCCGATTCCGATAAAACTTTGTCAAGTTATTACTTGCTCTTGCGCGAAGGATATAGGCATACAGTAGGTCTTATTATATATAAAAATCAATCTCACAATCCAGATATGTCTAAAATATAAAATAATGAATCAAATTCGTACAAATAGCGACATCTTGGAAAACCTTCTGATTTATTCGTGTACGCACCAGATAGGAAAAACAAAAAATATTGTGTGTCCAAAAGGACTTCAATAAACAGAATTTAAGCACAAACACTTTCTATCTTTGAGTGGTATTGCAACGCATGCCGGGTACTCACTAGTACACAATAAATTCAATGTGAAATAATGTAATAATCTAAAGGGACCAGATAATTATTCACTATTTTTTTCAGTCTAATTAGTGGTAATTGCATTAGTTTAGAATCCATTATCGGTTTAATTCTAAGCTAAAAAATGATGACTTTTTGTTTCAAAATAGTGAAATTATAACAACTTAAATCAAATCGTAAGACTAAAATATTATAGAGAAGCGAAGTATGTTTCATCATAAGTAATATTAATTAACGGTATATTTTATATTGAAAACGTTTTTTGCCATCCATCCATCGAAGATAACAAGACGTGTTAATGCAAATATACCAAGTGCCGTTTGCATGCAGCTGTATATGCTGCCAAGGCAAAGGAATACTTGTTGCTTGTACCAATTTTCAATCTAAAATAATCATTACACATCGCTTAATCGTGATATATCAAAAATGTATAAATTTTAATATGGTCAATCTCTTGCAGCCAGTTTCTTTATAAAGCTATTTGACCGAGCAAATAAGAAGGCTAACAAATAAACTGCTATTTATTGCGTGTGTTATAACTTTATCTATGTTTGGATAATTCTACTTTCTTGCGACAGAATTGCAAATGTAATGCCTTTATTGGGCAAGTTTTTCAATTTATGTATTCACTAAGCATACTTGTTGACAATTGTAAATGGTTTAATAAAAAATAGAATTGGAATCGATGCTAGAATACTGGTTGACGTTACTACATTCTACAATATATATAAACGACGGACGGTTTCAAAGAAGTCTTGTCAGTGAAAATTGTAAAAACCTTATAGTAGTCGAATAATATAATTCATGAATTTCATCGCGTACTGTCATTTTTTTTTCCATACTTTTGTTAAGGCGTATTGATTTTTGACACATACGTGTTGATGCATCTCAGTAGAAGTTGTATATAGATATGTATAGAGCTGATAATTACTTAGTCACTCAACATTTCTCTTCGGAGAATGTAAAGACCGAAAGATGGAGTATGGAGAAGATTCGCTCTCTGGGCCTGTTTCCAGGATCGGGTAGAATGGATAAGCTGGAAAATCACAAGAATCTATACCTTTCAATACCCAACCGTAAATTGTATTGAGACGTGAGATTTGAATATGGAATATAGAAAAAAATATGGATTTATAAAAGGGAATCAAAGTGACACATATGGATAAGAAAAAATTGTAATTTTAATTTCCAAAAATATTAAAGCAATTCACGTGTAAAGAAAGAAATATATTTGTAATCCACATTTTTTTAAACATAGCCGCTAACGTTTAACCAGTGAACATTTTAAATTTATCCATGTAGTTTGTGGAGTTTTTACGATGTATATTCATTATATCTCATATTTTTCCATCCTTTTGATACAAAATATATCATTTTTAAGCCACTTTAATCCTTAGTCACAAAGTTTAGAGTAAAATAATGCTTCAAATATATTTTCACGTGATTGGCAACAACTATAGTTGGTAGAAACAATGTCATATCTGGCCGTTTCAAATATATATATTTTATATTTATTTGGCTGTCAAAAGAAGTGTTTTAAATTGATATGCCTGTCAAAAATAGTAAAAGCTTTGCTATTCGTGAATATAAAAACAGGTGTGACCAAAGAGTAAAACAATTTTCTGATATTAGGTAAATTTATCATTTGAGAACACCTCATGATTTAGTTGGAGTACTTTTTTGATAGTTTTGACAATTTTGGAATTTCTTTCATCCGAATATGCGTTTTAAATGATGTTTTCTTTTCAGAGACTCAACTGGCTCTCCTAGGCGACGAAGTGCAGGTGGAAAATCGAACGGACTGGAGTTAAAACGTACGTAATAATGACCGATATACAGATAAATCAATATATTTTGAGAAAAAATACGCGTTTATAGTTTAAACTTAATTAAAATTAATATATTATCAATAATTGAGTCGTTGATGGGTGAAAGAAGCTAGCTCATAATTAATAAATAATTACCATTCTTGTTTCAAGCTTCTTTTATAAGCAATAGTTTTCAATTCTTTTCACACGCAAATTAATGTTCAGACGGTATCTGTTTTTTTTTTAAATATTTTAAGAAGTCAACTGAGGGTGCTTGATGAAATTTCAATTTCAAACTTTAATTACTCAAATGTTGCACATGTCCATGTATTTAGTCACCAACGACCCTTGTATCAGTTTTTATTTAAAGAGTATAAATGTTTTAAAACAGAAGGTTTATTTAAACAATGAAAATTATTAGACCACAACATATTTTACATTTAGATGTAGAAAGTTTTTAATTTTATTTAAAAAAAATGTCCATTAACTATTATACTTCACAAGATAGGTGCCTGTCTTATTATTTTCTAATTCTATTGAAAAATATGAATAGTACATAGCTGCCTTACCCCTTTCTTCTTCAATCGAAAAATTGTAATAAAATAAAAATATTCATAAACATATTATATTGATAACGTGTTTATTTTTATGGAGTAATAACCCAATAATTTTAATTGCCATGAGATACATTCATGTGGGTATAGACTTTATTTGTAAATATCATTGATCCATTTTTTTTCAGGACCATCACAGTTATTGGCTGAAGTTAAAAGTACAAAAACCACAATCCCGTCACCACTTACTCCAAGCAATACGAATTCTCTTCCAAAACCTGATTCAAATAAACAAACAGTTCCATTACCAATATCTGTCCCAATAATAATTTCGCCACCTACAGAATCCAGTTCATTTTATAACCCAGAACCTAAGCCTACTGTTCCTTTCACAATAGCTTCACCGTCACAACAATCAAATACTTTAGAGAATGATTATTCATCATTTTCGTCTACTAAATTATTAGAATCTTCTTCATCAGAATTAAAATTATCTCCATTTTCAGATGAAGTGTCAATGCTTACTTCATTATCGCATCCTATGCCCGCGGTAAGAACTTCTTTTATGAACGAAAAATCATCTCCATTCACCACAACGACTATTGCAAAACCAATAGCTCAGCCCATGATTTCATTACCAACTATAACTCCACCAAATATTGGTACATCTTATAATACTTCTCCAAAGTTAAGTGGTCAGAATGGAACTAGCGATGAATATTACTCAGGACCATTTGCTCCCGTAAAGTCTTCAAATTCTTCAATATATGCTACTCCGAATAAGCCTCCATTATCTGAAAATCATAATAGTTTTAAAACAGGACCAAGTCCTACACGTTCAACTGGGAGAATATCTCCAATGCCAGTAACTAAATTTTCTCCTCGTTCTCCACTAGCTTCTTTACCTTTTATTCCAATACAATCACAAGCAAATTTATCTTCTTCGCAGTATTTACCAGTAAGTTCACAATATTCTCAATATTCTTCAACAAAATTATCACCGAACGCTAAAAGTTCTCCGTTTTCAGTTTCAGTTTCACCGAGCACTATAAATTCGAATCCGTATATAAATTCGCCTTCTAATAACATACATTCTTTGCCTTATTCCGTAAATTCACCATCTAATACCAGATCATCTCCTTTTTCTAACTATACGCCCGTTACAAAACAGTCGTCTCTCTTTTCACCAGTGAATGTTCCTGCAACAACGCAGACTTCACCGTTTACTGGGTCATACATCTCAACGTCTACTTCATCTCCTTATTTCCCAATCAGTTCTCAATCTTCTCCGTTTTCTTCTCTAAACTTTTTATCTGGTGCACAGCATCCATTTTCGGCTTCAACTCAAAACTTGACAACTACTCACCAACCTACATCCTTATCCACTACTTACTTCCCATCGTATTTGTACAATTCGACCGTTTGCAACTCAACGGATATCAAGCCGACGAAATTTAAATCAACGAACCCGTTTATAACAGAAGAGTATCTAATGTCAAAGACAGAAATATCGGAACACAAACTGACTGAAACGAAAGAAGTCACAACGACGAAGAAGATTTCTTTGAATGGATTTAATCCTGTGCCTTCTCACAATGACCCACCAAAAACTGAAATAACGCCAAGCAGTGCCGGTTTTGGTAAGTGTTTTAATCAATACATTTTCATCTTTAATTTTGCGGTTATGATCATTTCAAAATGAAAATTATTTATTTATTGTATATTTAAAAAAAACGAATGCATGGCATTACAGCTGACGCCAATGCGCCATGCATTAAACATAGTATGTCATATTACTGTATTCGTACTTGAAGAAAGAAAACGACTAGTGTCTCATTAGTATTAGTCTTTTCCGCTACTATTAACTATTGTATTAAAATACTTGTAACTCAGTTATTTTAACGTATTAGGGTTAGTATTTTAGCTCAGCTTAACTAATAACTAAATGAAACATACTATTCTTAAACCGAGTTACTCGTAATCCAAAGTTCGCATATTCTTTTATATTATCAAAAATAAATAAAAACAATTACCTACTGAACGCGACCTGGTTTGACAGTGCTAAAAATTAAATTTAAAAATAGAATCAACCCATGCTGCCAAGTAAAAAGAAATACAAAATGATTGTGTCTATGAGGACTTCCACAATTTAATTTTTGAGAAAATAAATCTTTCAAAAAGAATAAAGCTTGCACCATAACGCCACAGGTTTATTATAAGCTTTAATAAATTGATTGCATTGGCATTTATTTTGTAGAACTCTGTCAAATAGTATAAAATAACAAAGTATTTAGTTTGTACAACATTTTATTAGGTATCAGTTAGGTATTAGGTAGCTATCAACTACCTAATAACATGTTGTAGAACTAAATACTTAATAGTAACAGTAAAATAGTTATTTTAAATTCCCGAAACTAGATGTAGGCTATAAAACATATAATATGTAATAATATGTCTGTCTTGAATGCAAACTGTTTGGCACGTAGAATATTTGGTTTGACTATAAGACGCCTCCTTCAGCCAAGTGCCTTTAGTTTTGGCTAGAGAACAACGTGACAAACAGTTTCCAATTTATATCTTTAGATTGCCTTGAGACAAGTTTAAGACGTTGTGTTACCAAATCCACTCTGTAGTAATTAATTGACGAGTACACACACTTATTTATTGTGTATAAACTTTAAGTAATATTTTGAATGCAAAAAAATACATTACAATTAACAGTCATATTTTATGAGTATTTAAACAGAAAGTACGTTACGATAACTGATTTATATCAATCCAGTAATCTTATGAAGGAATCTAGGAAGGAATTAGAATTATAAGGTAATCGTTGTCGATCTAAATCATATTTTCAAGATCAAATACGTCATTGAATACATGCTCATAAATCAACTGAAATATCAATATAAAAAATATCTCTTCAAGGACTAACACTAATTACATTGGAACTGAACAAAGATGTTTACACTATAACGTTACCACTCGGCCACCGCGATTCCATTAAATACTGCAACGAAATGCCAATAATCAGTATCGTTAGTTTTATAAATCCTTCATATTTAGATGCATAAGAATTACGTTACAAAGTTGATAGATATTTTATATAATCCCTGTTCAACTAACGATTTTTCACTTTGTTATAATGGAGTTATACTCAAATATAGCCAATTCAAATAATAAATATAGATATAACTAAATATAAAAATCAAAATTTGTTAATGTATTTAAATTTTTGTAGTAAACTTTCTGTAAACCTTTCCGATATGTGAAAACGATTATTGATTATAATATTCCTAATACAAAATAAAAGCTTCTTTGGTAAGTTCGCTTGAATTAAAGTAAATGAGCGCGTTGAAACCTTTAGCAGGTAAGCTTTTAAGTGTAAAGAGGCGAGCAAACTAGCGTGAGAGTTTCAACGGTAAACTTTTACCATTAAAAATGAACATGTCTACTTTCACGTGAAACTACTGTCATCTCTACGACAGGTACGTTTGACTTAGCTTTTACAAAAGTTCGCTTTGAATGGAATAATTTCATGAATTAATTTTGAGCTTTACAATCTTGTTCCATTTATTCTATAACATCAAATTTTATTATATCTCAATGTTATTTCGAAACTAATTTAATTAACGAATTCATCCATTTCTAACGATAGAATTAGTAAGTTTGTATTTGTAATATTATTCCCTCTCAATAGTCGCTATTAACCCATTATCAGGTTTTGTTTTTTGGCACTTGAATTTTTATTTTATAAAATACTAACGAGTACCCAGCATGCGTTGCAATGTCGCTCAAGAAAGAAAGTGTTTGTGTTTTAATTCTGTTTATTAAAATGCTTTTGGATACACAATATTTTTTGTTTTCAATCTAGTGTGTACACGAATAAATCGGAAGGTTTTTCGGGATGTCACTGTTTCTACGTATATGATTCTTTTATAATTTAAGACATCGACTGAGGGTGCTTGATGGAATTTCAATATCAAATTTGGATTATTGAGATTTTGTACACTTCCATGTATTTTGTCACTAACGACCCGGGTTTCGCCTTTCGGCATCTTCAGGCATTCGAGCACACGAATGGACTCGACAGTTCGAGTCCATTCGTGTGCTCGAATGCCTGAAGATGCCGAAAGGCGAAACCCGGGTCGTTAGTGACAAAATACATGGAAGTGTACAAAATCTCAATAATCCAAATATGATTCTTTTGTTTGGATTTTTTTAAATTTTAGGTTTGTTTTCAGATACCTTCACGGGTGTGCGCACAATAACTTACCAAAGTTTCATCGAAATTAAATGAATGGAATAAGAACGCATAAGGGATAAACAAACAATCATTCATTGTATATATTATATATAGATAGGGGTAGTCATTTAAATTTAAAATAAACCATTTTAAGTAAGAATGGTAATTAATGCAATAGCGTTCAGAATGCTTAAATACATATTATCATTAATGTTGTCAGTCATGAGTTACTTTTCATGAGACACTCCCAGCTATCATTTGAAAGCTTTCAACGCTGATTAATTGTACTAAGAGATATTTCAATTATTAAGGGCTGTACGTTAGCAACAATGATAATTTTTTTTGTATTTAATTGGTTTTTACACGATAGATAAGAATTGAGGCATTCTCGGGATAAAGGAATTAACTACCTTTGGTATATCTGCTTCATTTGAGAGCCAGCATGCAATTGAAGCAGGAGTGAATCTGCAGTTTTTTTTTTCCTCGTTAGACTTATCACTTCAAGAAAGTGAACAACCGACCAGGACCGTGGAAATTTTCATCATAACTGTAACAACACGAGATGTAAAAATCGTAACTGAAAATCGATCTACAGGGTGGTTTGAGTTTGTGTGACCTATTTCTTTAAAGCAGTCCGCGGGCGTAACCAGCTTGTACATATCCTTTCAGGAGGAAACAACTACCTTTTGAGTGCTTTCCCGAGTCATTTTCACAAACAGTTGGTACCTTTACCAATGTATCTAACATACTTACCGTGTCACTGCTTGAGAGTCATGCAAGGAGTTCTTAATATATCGACTGTGTTTGTGCAAAAAGGATCAATCGACAGTTGACAATCACAATATCCACAGCGAAATGCACGGTCTGACAAAATGAATTAAGCCGCAAATGTCGAATTATTATTTAAATTTAGCTTTTCATTTTGAAAGAAAAAATACTCGATGACAAGATTACAAGATTAAAACCACTACCTCTCAATTTGAATGGATGTTCTTTAATAGTTTATTCAATTATAACCAGAAAAAAAAGCATACCAATTTGTTTGTAGTATATTCTCAATTTTTAATATCGTTCAAAATTTTCTTAATCTGTAAATATTGATTTATCGTAAATACATCGAAGAAAATATATAAATAGAATAGATCAAATTAATGAACTAGACAGAAATGGAGTATACAAAATTTGCTGCTGCTTTCGTGATATTATATATACATTGGAGTTATAGGACAAACATGATGA
The DNA here is from genome assembly GCA_022494535.1 of Himalopsyche phryganea. Classification (NCBI taxonomy): domain Eukaryota; kingdom Metazoa; phylum Arthropoda; class Insecta; order Trichoptera; family Rhyacophilidae; genus Himalopsyche; species Himalopsyche phryganea. Next base: position 6,091,412 of record JAGVSL010000002.1, on the reverse strand, counting down.
AGTTTTTAAACTCGATTTAAAGAACATGTAAAATAATTTTATAAAAGAACGGACTTCCAATTCACGAACTATTTCTTAAAAAAATAGAATAAATTGATTCTAATTCAGTATCCGTTTGCCTACTTGTAACAAAATTGCAAAGCCAAGTGCTGTGGAGCAAGTAGAGATAAATAAAAATAATCAAAGAAATAACATCATTAATGACCAAACTAATATAAATAAATTAACATTTGTATTATGTGATATAATAGACTACAAATTATAATAATAAAGTGGCTATACCTTCCAAGCTACTGTATATAGATAAACTAACATCCGTTCTAACAAAGTTCTGACGACGGTGCGAAGCTGAAATAACTATCAACATAATTCTATATCGTGAATAAATAAATATTTCGATATTTTATAATATTATAATAAAAGCGTCTAGATTCTAGATATGTCTACAAAATTATTTGAACAATAATTTAGAATGAATCTGTCAAAATAATCGAAAGAAACAGTCATCTGCCTTTAATGCCGTCTATTATTATTATAATATCACCACATCCAAAATGCTATCAAAAAATAACATACTTAATTATTTTCCGTTATTTTTTTCTTATTCAAATTTAGTTCTTCTGGGTGAATGCCAATACGATCAATTATAATATATGTATCTTATATATAATAGCCCAGACCGGTCTGTAGGCGAAGGCGTAGACGTTTTGTTATTATCAAATACCACATGTAGGCATAAAATTTTTTCATGACCAGAGCCTCCGCAACAATACACACAGTTCCGACGTAACGCAAACCGAAGCAAACAAACAACAATCATTCTGTCAGTTTTTTTTCCATGTCCGCTCCCAACGTGGAGCATATGGTCACCTAATGGAGTTATCTCGACAGAATTTTTCTGTGAGAACTGTTTGTTACTCAGTTGCTCAACCTCTTTTTATCGAAGAGAATAGGGATAGAAGGATAGGGCTAGGACAGGACTAGTGGTTAGCTAATCGCTCTCACTACACCCTGTGAGGATCGGATAGGTGGGTGAGGAGGGAGTTTTTTGACAACACAGACACACAGACTACGAGCAGAAATCCATAAATCGATTGAAATATCAATTTACGAAAACTGTCCTCACCGGTAATTGAACCCGAGATATCCGTAGCCGTAGCCCACGACGCCACCAACTGCGCCACGGACGCCGATGGCTACTTAAATAACAGCTATTTTAGACATTCAGTATTTCAATTTCAATACCGTCATTTATGACGGGTCATCATTCCGACTAATTATAATATAACTAGGGTATACTGACAAAACGCATTAAGTCAGTTTTTGATGATTTCATGTTTTAAATGTCAAAATGTATGCAATTTAAAGCTTTGCGCACTGGTTGAATGCATGAAGTCATAAGAATAAATAACTTTGAAAAAAAAAAACAGTATTAAGTCACATTGTTATTTTTTAGTCTGGCAAAAAGCATGATATAACTAAAATATTGATGAATGTATGCCAAAATGCTATTTTTTATGATGTATAAAAATTTGTTTATAAAACAGTACTTGTGAGAGAGAATACTTTGAAAATAAAATAATTCTTCAAATTCGATTATCTCAGAAGTTGTTTTTATGATTTAATGCTTTCTATCAGTATACTAAATAATATGATAACAATCCAGTGCGGTGCAGGCCTCTTTCAGTTTAGTAGTGTTGAAGCCTGCCTTCTTTCCGTCGTTTACTGTAAATACGTAGGTTTTATGGTGACTCTACCACTAGTTCAGTTGACTTGTGTGCACATACGCGTTGTTTATTAGTATTCTACGATAAATGTATGGGGAATTGCTCAATTTGAGGGAATTTCAATACATAGTCACTGTAGGCAAAATTGAATCATTTGTCTAATTCAACTGTTATCGATTCACAAGTCGCTAATGGATGAACGTTCTTATTTAATTAATCGATATAATTTTATTTTCAATAATCTACCTTTGTGTACTCTATAATTAGTAATATATACACTAAAATAAATGGTGTAAACGGCCAATTCATCACCGTGAAAACAAATTTTATTTCCATAATAGTTTTCGCATTTTTGTTCTTTATTTTCTTAAAAGAACCTGTTTTGCTCAGTGAAGTAACACTTTCATCTCACCTTAATGTATATTTGTATTTTAAAAACAAAATGCACATATTTTAAGGTCCGTAGTGGAGTGGTCAACGTTGTTGGCTACGTTTACGCATCTCAAGGGCTTTTAAATTGATTTATGAATTTATTTTATTTATATTCGACGGCATGGATGTTTGTGTTGCCTACAATTGTCTCTCACCTATCGATTAGCTAACCACTAGTCCTGTCATAGTCTCATCAATCTACCCTACTCCCTTCAAAAAAGTGAGGATGAGCAACTGAGTAATAAACAGTTCTCGTAAAAACACTTTAAATAACATACTTCCATTAGAAGGCAATATTAAGAGTGGATAAGGCTTAAAAAATAAAAAAAATTAAATACCATGCAGTAAAACATTCCAAGAAAAATTATTTTTACGTAAAATAATAGAAAAAAATCCATTAATAAACTTTTTATTTCAAAATAAATAAATAACAAAAATTGTGCAAAAAATCTTTTATAAATCATAAAACTATGAAACATTTAAATTTATTCTATATATATTATAAAGGTAGGTTTTTTTATGATAAAGCCATATGTTATTTTTGTTTTAGATAAAGTTCCAACACTGCTTAATATTTTTCATACAGATTAATTACAGACTAATAATGTTTTCAAGAAGATTAACTGTTTCAATTGCCTTTAAATCAATTGAAATTTCGCTTGCCGCTTCAAATCCATTATTAATAGTTAAAGCTTAATTATTAATTGCTGATATTCTTTTAAAGGTATATCAGAAAGCCAGCGCAAAGCTTTTAACATAACCTAAGTAGAGTATAGCGTCAGTCGATTCAGTTATTCAGTATTCATTTATTTTTAGTATTTTCTTTGTTGGATTCTTTATTGGGAAAACCATGATTTTTATAACAAGACACACAAGATTCCAAGACTCAACAGAGGGTAGGGAAAAAGATTGGCATATCCAGGTGGTCTAATACCCCTGCGACAATGGCAAGGGTAAGAGAAATGCTGTAATTGCTGACACAATAAGAAACTGACAAACATAATAAATTATTTATATACTAATGTTCGTGTAAATAATTCGCTTCAGATCGCTAAAATATTGAAAATGGGATATAAGATTTACTATATACCAATCAAGCGTGTGCTGTCAAGAGTTGATAGTGTGTCTGTGACGTCCTTCAATGGTGACTTTCATTTTCAGTACATTTATATTAAATCAAAAACTATACATATTGAAAATATTTATATCATATTTTATTGATTTAATTGGGATTTACTTGGTAGAACTCCATTATAATATAATGTCTACCCCTTATAAGCTCATAGTATATACATATGAACTAAAATTCTATTAAAGATAGTTCTAATTTAAGACATCGACTGAGGGTGCTTGATGGAATTTCAATAATCCAAAAAGATAGTTCTGTTGACGGTGTCAAGCCGGAATAGCTATCAAATAACTAATACAATTTTGTACAACTAAATACATTATTATTTTATCCTATCATATTTTTTTTGTCCATTAAACAAACATTCCTAACTACACAATTGTAGAGAGAGTAAATTTTCTCAAATGAATACTCAGTAAAAAAATTGTGTTTTATTAAAATATTTTTTTTTGTGATTATAGACAATTAAACATTACATTTATTATTTGTATAGGTAAATAATTTTGTAATCTGTATTTTTTAGTAGTACGCCACTAAGAACAGGGGTTAATATTAGTAATAATTTTTCAGAGTTTGCGAATCATTTAATTGAAAATGATCATAATTTTAATAAAAATAAGAGCGCAGAAATACTCCATCGAGTTTTTAGAAATTAATAAAACCATTAACAGTAATTTTATGTTAGTAAATAACATTTTAAATAGAACAGGTGGTTCACCACTATTAAATATATAACCCTTCGGATTTTCACATCCAGGTACTAGTAATTGATTTGTAATTAGCCGTGCTATGGTAATTAGACTATCAGTGTTTATGTCTTACCCTCTCCCCACATCCAGTAGAATGGAATAAAACTCAACATACCATTTAATTTTAATGTAACCTTACGATATGGTCAGTCTGAAGATGCTTCTTAAAGAAGCGAAACGCGTCACGTTAGTGATAAACCGAGTGGAATAACTAAGTTATCATAACTAATTTTATATTAAAAATGAACTTCCACAAAGTTACCGCCAAATCCTTAGAACGTATTAAAGAATAAGGGCGTTGAATTTCTTTTAAAGTTTACTTTCCACGGTTTTTCAAATCTGATTTTCTTGATAGCATATTTGTGTTTTGAATAATACCAGAAAAATCAGTCTTATACCTGAAATGTGTATGTGACATGATAATTAAATCCGATTAATTCACATGGGACTTGAACCCGGGTGTCTTACGATTAAGCCGTTACGTTTATTACTGGGTAAAGTTGTAAATAATAAAACGAATGGTCAACCTTTTTTATAGAAACTCTCTAGGGTTGCGATTGTATGTGAGTCGTAAATTTGTACTTTTATAATGTCTTGAAGAATCCCTTCGGCATTAGATTTGCGCAGGTTTATTCTCGTATAAGTATACATACTAAAATGTATCGGTGGAAACCCGGCATCCTAGAGAACCGTCGAGTACTGCTTTTTGGGGTGTATTCGGTGGAACTAAAGTATGTTGTCATGAAAACCGGGTGACGAGCGGTCCCGAAGGTGCCCATAGTGAGTGGATATTGTATTACGTTAAATGGGGAGAGTAAACTATTTGTGAAGGCCGCAATAATTTTTTTCTGCATACTGTATATTATTTTGTTTATTTATTTGTAAATTAAAAATTACAATACACGGTATTACAGCTGACGCTAATGCACCTTGCGTTTATACAGTACATATAAAATTAATAACAACTGAAAAGAACAAGAAAAAACATCTAAAAAACAATACACAGAGTTCGCTGTTGAAAATTTCCACCTTTATAAGCAATGCATTGATCAGAAGAACGGCCCTTGCTACTTTTGACTCATATGACCGACGATTTTCGTGTAATCATATTAGGGCACATTCAATCAAATTTCAAAGTTCTCCATCCCTCGTCTAAGACGATGGTAAATAAGAAAAGATTTCCCACTTCAATTAATTGTGTTCAAAGAACGCCTCTGGAAATTCAAGTTTTTGTGCAAAATCCAATTTTTCATAATGAATGTGTCGTTCTCTATTGAAAAGAAATTAATTACTCAATTAAGAAGCTTTGTCATAGCATCCGAGATTTATGGAAGTCATAAATCAATCTTTTGTATTTCGTTCCTATTACTAAAGTAAGTACTTTAATCAAGTTTAAAAAATAGCTTTCGTGACATTATTACTATCATAAAGAAGCTTTCCATATACAAATAAAACTTTAGCTTTTATCAAAGTGGCGTATTCTATAAAATTCATGAACAAACTTTATTCAACTGAATACACAAAATTAAAACTTTAAAAAATACAGTAGTTTCCATATTTATTTAGGTCATTTATGAATGAAATTGGTTCGGTGTCTTCCAATCTGTGTGCCGCGGTAAAAAGTCTATAGCGTGCCGTAAGAGAAGATGATAAATTAAAACTTTTGACCAAAACTCAAAGATAGATTGTTTTCCAGGCGTAGACAATTCTTAAAACAATATTGAAACTTTCCAGTGCAGAAGCGTATTAGAAATCCATTCAGCATCATTTTGTATATATTTTCCATCACTTGATTATCAAATGTGTCAGTGTGTAACTAATCTTTACGTAAAATTCGACTGAACACATCTGATACAGAGAAAGAAATTTTAATAGACATATAAAACGACTCTGTGCACAAAGCCTCATTGCCTGAGGTGAAGTTTTTTGTATTTTAGAATTCGCTTTGATTACATATCTTTGCAAGTTTTGTTTTTCAGCGTTCACGTAAATGAAATGAAGATATGAGGAGTTATGTGTTTGTTAAAGTAATTTAAATTTGCGTTTTGACCAATTCTCCTTCTAAAACGAAAGATTATCTGCGCAGAATATGAATAAGCTAAGCAGGTCAAGCCAACAAATACGAGGGATAATTTTAAACTTTTTGCAAACAACAGTATATTATATTTTTTATGTTGTGTTCCGATCCTAAATAACAGGTTATAGCGAGAGCAATTAGCTGACCGCTAGTCCTGTCTTAAACTAAGTATACATCTGGACACTTTAGTCTAGGCAATCAGTTGCTAGACTGAGTGTCCAAGTGTGGACAGTCAAATAGAGCAGTGTCAGCGTCAGTCTAACTGAAATTGTAGTGTGGACAGTTAGTGTCGCAGTGTCTCAGTTAGTTTTGGAAATTTTTAGCTAGAGCGCAGACAGCAACATGAACAATGCCTAACCTTTTAGTGAATAAGTAAAGAATTGCTTCAAAACTTAACAGCTTGGTGAAAAAGAAGAAATACATGAAAATGTACAAAACCTCAACAATTAAAATTTTATGTAGAAATACCATCAAGCACCCTCCGTCGATGTCTTAAATTATATGAATGGATACTGTTTAAACAAAACTACTTTTGTCTGGTTATTTGGTCGCAAATATTTTTTCATGGAGGATAGGGATACCATGATGGGGAAAAGACTAGTAGTTAGGCAATCACTCTCTATTCACCCCGCTTGTAGAAGGTCGGTGGAAGTAAATTTAAACACCAAAGACATTATTTCGACGAAAAATTCTTAAAAACATTGAAAATCACAATATGAAGGTATCCGATTAAGAATCAACTCACAGGAGCTGACCACTTGGCTATAGGACTGCCAAATACTAATTACTTGTAATAAATTACGTTAATTGTTAACGTTAGTTCCATAGACAGTCTGTCTAAATTCTCGGAGAGTTTGGATAAACAAACAATAGGCCATACTTTGGTCAAAAGTTTTGGTGGTTTGTCAACCGGAAAATAGTCTGCCCTTCCCATTTCTTACGCGAAGCTGGGAATCAGGCTAGGAGACGATCCTCGATCAGTTTAGTTCCAAAATATATTCGAGACGGTATTTAAAATGTGCGGTCGATTTAATAATATATTTCGTATCAATTCGCAAATTACTAATTAATATATCGCTTAAGAGAATAGAATATCAATCAGACGGAAAATAAGGGTGCGGTCACTCGTACATCAATCATTGTTTATTGCTATTTTATGTCGCGTGGTAAAGCTGTGACGTATATGGTTAAAATATGTTTATGAATGAATAATTTTAAAATCATGTTAAGTATATCATGAAATGTAAATATAAATACGGAGTTTAGTGCACGTAGAGTCTAATTATGTACTGGGATATAATTGAATCATTAAATGTTTCATATTTATTTATCGGGTTAGTTCGTTTTTATACTAATATTTCAATGTATGCTATCATAAAACAATATGCGTTTGCCATAGACGCTGATTTGTTTTTAATATAGTATTTAACAATAAGCATAAATGATGATTAATTCTAAGCCCGTTGTGAATCGGACTACATAATATATGGTTTTTAAACCTGTTCTTACCGGTTTATAAAATCTTTACTTTTCTTCTAAAATAAATGTGAAAAGTTTTGTGTTTTTTTGCAAAAGAAAAAGTTTCAAAACGCTGTGAAAAATCATACATACGATGTGTTTTTTTATTCATTTCTATTACGTTCTTCATTATTAATATGATTTTAAATATTTTTTCAAATAAATACATATTACTATGCGTTTTATTGGTAATATTGTAATAGAAACCGAAATTGATTATATCTTAGTATTTGAATCTGTATTTTACAAAATCCTATTCTTATAAAAAATATGTAAGTAAGTGTATGTGTTACAATAGAAAAAATAGTAAAGATTTATTGGTATTTTATTTCTTCAAATGGGAATAGAATAGAATTCTTGGCTGAATATACTATATATCAAAAATTTATTGAAACAAAGCTATCGTGAGATGAAATTCTATCCATGCAACTTCTGCGTGCGGCGGAAATCCCCCGATTTCTATCCTACTTTTACTGCCTCCGAAACAAGTGAAACTTCCGAATCCGAAAACGAGACACTGAATCTGAAACAAAATCACGCGAAATTCTTACTCAACACCTACCCGGCGTCGATAATAAAAAAGAAAAAAGCTGACACGTCGATCGGCCGAAAGTTTGCGAACGCTTTCCGAAAGCTTGCCGCGACATCTCTGGACTGGAGGCCGAAGAAGCAGAAAGTTAATTCGCCCGTCCAAAGCTCGAATAATAATTCGTACTACGATATTTGTAGCGAATGTCAGAGACTTGCCACTAGCTGGGGAGCAAATGGTCCTTATCCGTTTGGTAAGTAATGACTTTAATTTTAATTTTCTTTTTCTAAGTAATACGAACCAGACGAGATAATTCGAAAATATTAGTTAAAGTAACTGAATGTTTAATATTTTAATCTATTGATTATAACTATTGTATTGAATGAGAGTCATAAATAAATCTAATCTAACAACTATCTTTCGTGTCTTTTAGGAAAATTGAAATTTATAAATAAACATTAACTGATATTAGTTAATGCATTATCATACATTGATAATTTTAATGAACGTAGTGTATAAAGAAGCTAAAAACTTACAACTCAAAATTCGACTTTCTGATTAAAATAAACTTTGAGTTTATAATAAATAAAAAAAGTTACAGCAACAATTAGTTTATTATACTATTATAATTGTGTAATAAATTAATTGGAAGATACGGAGACACTTATTATTTTAGACTTTCAATTATATAATGTTTGTTATTTTGATACATTCGTTAATTAATAACTCCACTGGGAAATTTTTCGCCATCGTTGCTTCCCAATATATGCAGCTATTGATAATTTCTACAGTAGGATTTATTTTGTTTTACACTCGTGACTAACCCAATTTGTTTTCCCCAACATTGCAGTTGCACTATCTGTGCAAACACTAATACAGTTATTCTATTAATATCAAAATACTACAATATTTGCTTCATCGAAAATAATTTAAATGGATCTTAGCAACCAAATGCCTTCAATTTTTTTCTAATAAAAAAATTCTCTATTTTTTTCTCATTTTGGTCGCACTGCGCCATGGCACACCTGGGATCGTCTTGCGGCGCACTGATGTGCCGCGGCACATCGGTTGCGGATCACTGATTTAAAATAATATTTTTTTGATTGACGTTTTCAATATAATAACAAACACTACATAAAAAAATATTTTTCGTTTAAAGATGTCACTAGCAAAGTAAAATGATCGTTGTTCATCTTATTAATATTCAATATTTAAAATTAAACTATAACGTAATATATTATATCTGTCAATTTAGGATGACGTGACGAATACTATATGCAAATCCAAGCAGCTATTTGACTAACGTATTTCATTTAGCTGGTTCTTCCTAGGATAGAGCAATGCACACTCTGGCAATGCATATATAATTTGTCATTTGTATTATGGATAGGAGGGCCAAACAGAAGCTATTAGCATATTAAACCATGTGTTACGACGGGACGAGAAACAAGCTTAGTCGTCAGATGCAACACTATGACACTACATTATATATATATATATATATTATATTATACTTGCATTAGTATTAGCTGTATTTAGTCTCGGAGAACTCTTGCTATAATACAAGGTCTTTGCAATATAAGGATTGTAGTTTGCGAATTTTATATTATAATGTTATACAAAGCTGGAGTATTATTTAAATATGTTATCTAGAATAGAAACATTCGATTTGAATATTGAATAAAATGCACACTGTATAAACATTATGTAGAGTAGACACGCGTCGTCTGTCTTGAAACACTTGCGTTCCCGCTCTAGCACTATTTTGACAATAGCAGGCGAAGTGAGAAAACAAATGACTCTTGGAGAATCCAATAATAAATAAACCATAAATCATTTGTTCTGGCAGTTTTTTATCAGTAATAGGAGGATATAAAAACGATAATACAAATAATTTGAGGAGAGTTCAATAAGAATTTATTCTCGAGCCAATTCTGGCAACAATATTTTATGTGGAAAATATTTAAGAATTTACATAAAATAATTTTTTTTAGTCATAATTAATATTTTATACAATTTGAATTTTATTTTTATGAAGAAAAACGTATATGGTAAAAATAACTCACATTAATGACGAAATATTTTGAAGAATTTATAAATATGGTTATTTACTATATCTAATACAAATTTTTTAATACTTAAAAGTTATATTATAGCACGTTATAAAAATATTTTCTACAATTATGGTCTGAAAACGATAAAATAAAGTTGTAAATCCATTTTTTATTTTAGTATAATTATCCTTTTGACTTCGGAATTAGTTATTGATTAAATTGGCATGTGGGTTGTATTGGGATGTAGTGTTATGGCAGACAACAAATTTTTCTTGGTTCTTTATACATAAATTACATTGAGCAGATGATTATTAAAAATATATTCGATAAACCTACACTAAATATGCAAAGAAGAAGAATTTTAATTTAATAGGAAAAAAATTGTTTAGTATAACTTTTAAATAAAAGTAAGCTATTGATTACATATTGATACTAGAGCGTGACATAATAATTGAAGGTAAATAAATGTGGTTGATATTGATGTTAACCATTTAAGTTTTAAAAGGTTTCTTAAAAAATCGAGAGTCAAAACGGTTCATTTAAGTGTTTCTTAAACTTTTTGTGGCGGCCCCTTAATATTGTTTGCAATAACATCATATGTCCAAACGTTGAAATCAACCAATGAAAGAAAAACATTCACAGTGTGCTATGATGTACATTCATTAAAGAGTTTAAATGCGTATTTTCAAATCAAATGATAGAGTATATTAATTAACGAATAGTTTATGGTTCTACTCTTTCAATTTAATCTAATCACAGTTTTATTTACAAAATTGTATTTTTTTCGGTTTCCTAAAAACCTTACAAGGACCTTTCCTCCTCACATAAGAATAACTGGTTAATTAAAAAATTGAAATATTCTTTGATAGCTTTTCATACACAATGAACTTCTCAAAATAACGGACAAAGGGGTGCAAATGTGAGGTAGTAATATTATGCTATATATCACCGGCTTAACTAGCAACATTCGAATCCATGTATGAAGAAAATGGAAGAAGACAAAATCAACTATATTTAGACTGCTTAGTCGATTTACTATACTATTTTCAATGATACCTCATCAAAGCACAAGGTAACTGTAAACTTTGCTCTGAAAACAGATGCTTGCAGCGAATACTAGGGGTACAGTGGCTTGATTTTGTCAGGAACTCGGAGGTAAGAGAGCAGACGGACCAGCCTCTTATTACAACCAAACTTAAAAAGCGACGATGGATATGGCTTGGACATGTTCTGCGGATACCCTAAGTGAGCCTGAATCTTGTCTCATCTACCAACCGGATGGATTCCGTCGCTTTGGAAGGCCGCTAATGACCGTCCATAGGATATATTCTTCGGTTCTACGTGACGTTGGGATGACTTGGGAGGAAACATAAAGACTGGCGGGGGACAGAGAAGTTTGGAGGACCCGCGTGATGGCCATATGCTCCGAGTAGGGGGCAGATATCGTTGAAAAAAAAATCAAAAAAATCCGTTCTTTTGACATTCATTCCGTGCCCAACATTTTTCTCAAAAGACAATACGTATACGGTTAGTTAATTAAGCAGCAAAATGAATAATGCGTATTTTATATTGAATTTGGCTTCCCTGGAATAAGCATATTTATGAATGATGTAACAAGTCGACTTACGGTAGACAGATTTATGGCACAGCTGATGTCTGATGGTGATCTCACCAAAGCCGTGGAATTAATTGATGATTTTTTACATGCACTTAACACATTCATGAAATTCGCACTTTGCATTCCGTAATAGTTTTTATTATTAATCTTTATTGATTTATTGCTCCACAGGTCGTTTACTTAAAGTCAGATGAGATGTATATTGAATCATAGATGTCTATGGACTTAAGTGTGATGCAATAATATTAACTGCTTATACTGAGCAAAAATTTTAACTACAATAAAAAATAAATATCGACTTTGGAAAGGAAAAAGGACGTAATCCACAGACCAAAGATATTGTGTATAGCTCAAACAAAACGTGTATTAAATTATATACGTTGTGATTATCGAAAAAAAAAATATTTTGAGAGGACGGAGGGACAAGTTCTTTTGCCTTTCTAAAGGCGATATATTATGTATTTATATATAAATATAGTATATTAGCGCGTTTTGTGTTAGTTATATACAATATTTTTAGGTGTGGATTTCTTTCTTTTTACTTTCCACATTCGATATGTGGTTAAAAATTAATTGAGAAGCACGATAGAGCTGTTTTATTTATTGAATAAATTTTCACTTTAAAGAATGTTAACTGGTAATGATTGGTGAAAAGGCATTATATTTTAAAAAATAAAACACAATTTTATTTGTGCTACTTCCACAATTTTTACAACGGTCAGGAACGGTTTAGCTCATCGTGAGCACTATCAACTGGTAATGCTGGCGATTAGCGCAACCAGGCTTTAAAAATAATGATGAAAAGATGTTGTTAAAATTAAAATAATGTTTAACCATGAATTAATTTGAATAATAAAATAAATAAAATAGATATAGAGGTAAGACCCATACCGTAGCGATCCGGTAGGTATTGATCCAAGTACCGGAGGATTCAATATCAAATTTACTTTCATTCAAATGTAGTATTTGAGATCTTAGGCACGGTTGTTCGTGATGATTTCAAAAATTCATACGGAGTTACAATTTTCAAATATTGATGGCCTAATGTTATAATCCCGTAAGTGACTTATTACAAATTTTACAGGAGGCTAAAACAAAATGAATATTTACGTTAATATGTATATTAGATTTCTTTTTTCTTCTAAGTATTAAATCGGTAGTATGTAAGGGTAACTTGAAAATCAATCAAAAGTTTAAATACTTTGTATTATTTTAAATAAGCGAGATACGGTTTATAAAGTCAAAATATTAGAAACGGGTTTATTACATTAGGCCATCGATATCTTACAGTATTATACACGTCAAAAAACGCTAGAAGCAGATTATATTACGTCTTTTTTTCAATGGAGGTATCTTGAAATACGTTTTTTTATGAGAACTGCTTTTTGAAAAATGAAAGATACCGCTAGTACAGAACTAGTGGTTAGTGACTCGTTTTCCGTTTTTACGATCGAATGAGAGGTAGATTTTAGATATCACAAATATCCATGCCTTCGAACAGATTCATAAACCTATTTATGAAATTGTTGTTACTGTGATACTGTGAAAATAACGTTGTTGACCACTCGACAGTGGACCCGATACCTATAGCTATGTGTAAAAAAATGTTTTTATTTTTTTATGAATTAAATATTCAGTTGGAATTAAATAAGTAAGCACTCTGTATATAGGGAGAATACTGTATCAAAATTATTATGACAGGCATGTACGTGACACGTCTAATGGTACTTATGGGATTATTAATTATTTATAATATTAAAGGCAGAACGGTTAGGTCAGCGGTCACTCCCCTAATATATAGGCACGTTAAAATATGGTAATCATGTTATATAAGAGGGTGAATGAACGAGAAGTAAAAATACGTTTTCCTGCATCATACGGTCTTTTTATGCACGGTGGTTCCATAATAATTAAACCGAAGCATCGTGCACAGTAAAACTACCAGTATAAATAATGTGTGTAGGTATATAAAGTTCTGTAGCCGAATAGGTGTCGCCGTACTTGGTTCCACGATGTCGTGCTCGAATCCCCGATTTGATATTTGAAGTGCACGGATATCTGTGATGATTTCATGCTATTCCCTTCCCTAACCGTTCTTCAGAAATCTGATGTTGAACGAGTACTAAGATAACAGCTTGTCTTTTCTTAATGTATCATTTCTTTTTTCAGTTATCGTTAAATAGAAGCCAAAATGGTTTTACTTTTTAATAAATAACAATGACTGTTCCGTGTGACGTTGATAGATATTGATTTTCAAGCAATCTTAGAACGATCAAATGAATAGTCAAGTTAACTTCCCAAGGGATGAAAGCTTTGTATTTATTTAGGATTGACAGCTCATTATACCGGGAATGTACCGTTATCCAATCAGTAATCTGGAAGTCCTGGCAAGGCAACATACGCGATATGTCTTCTCGTCGAGTTGAAAAAATTTAAAATATCTGCCAAATAACCATCGTATTCGCGTACTTTGTGCGACGACGAGTTGATATTTTCCTCTGTGGATTAAAGTGACGGATCATATCTGAAAATTTGCAGAGATCGCAAATCCCTGGCATCCTCACGCAGGCAGTCAGCTCATAGCAGTTAGTTTTTTTTTGTGTGATATAGCGGGGCGCCCCCGTCATCCGTCACGCGCGCTACAGCCCAACCCGTACTTCCTTCCGCTCGACATTTACAACAGAGAATGCCGTACTTTGTTTCTTTTTTCAACACACTGCCGACCGGATATTATAAAACGCTACAAATCGTAATTCTAAATTGGTTCGTCGAACGCGCCAAATATCAGTTTTACAAAATGAATGTTGATGTAAATATTAAGAAGAAGGAGTAGGTTTTTCTCTCATTTCGCGAAAATCGTTTTCCGTCGCCTAAAAAAAAAACTCTTTTAATAATTTCACTTTCAAAGTATTTTTTTACACAATTGCACTTTTATTTAAATGGAAATAGTAAAATTTTCAAGCCTGTCTAGCAAATAGTTGACACCTGTGTTTCAGAAATGCTTTTATTTGCTTTACCCCGTGACTAGATTACGGGTTATTGTAAGTTATCGAGATTTGATGTCTGAGATGAAATCGTAAAACAAAGTATTTTTAAGAAAGTGATACGGACGGAATCGGCAATTTATTGAATATAACGATTTGATAAAGATTTTTGAAATGTACCAAAGAGTTCGTTTTCTTGCACTTTTTCTGAATGGTATTTGAAGTAGAATTATAATGAATATATTAAAAAAAAGCAAAAAGAAATTCTATTATATACGTCTTTTAATAAAAAAATCTCAAAAATATTAATAAGAGTAATAAATAGCAATCGTTTTTCAAGGATATTTTTTTATTAACTTCCATTGTGATTGAGTCAGTTTCTGCCGTCTGCCTCGACACTACGCTCCATATTTAGTTTATTTATATGTAAATGATGAATAGGCGCTATTGTAAATTTTAATTTTGTCTCACATGATCCTGGTTTCGTCTTTCGAAATTTCTAGGCATCCAAGTAAACGAATGAACTCAAACTATTATTTTAATACTGATTTGGTTATAACGATGACTAGTCTTAATTGGGAAAATATAATCTTTTGTAAATATCATACATTTAAAATTAAAAAGAACACTAAACCAGTATATTTGTGATAGTGAGTATTTTAAATTGATCATCTAAAAATGGTCTTCACCAATAGTTTTGATGAACACAAGTTAATTTGATCCGGTCAGTTTTTTGTGATATACAATTGACCATAACTCTCTAAATAATTTTTCTTTTCTTGGTCATTCGGGAAAAAGGGAGAATAATAAAGTCGTCAAATCAGCTTACATTGAAAAAATTCATTGGCAAAACAAAACAGCACCAGGATTGTTGTATTAGGTATAAATGTTCTGTTTACCACCCGTCTTTTCATACGAGAACATACTTTTTACTGTTCGTTTCTGCAACCTTAATACTATTATAAATGACATCCATGTCCACTCCCAATGCTTGTTACTCAGTCGCTCAACCTCACCTTTTCGGAGAAAGTAATAATAGAATTATTGGTTAGCCAATTACTGTCGCCACGCTTCGTTTTTACGATCGTATGGATGAGAGAGAATCGAAAAATCTCAGTAATCCATGCCTTCGAGCTATACTATCGCTGCAGAGAAAATTTTATAATTTGACGTCGTGTTGTTGATGTGTTGAACGTTTTATTTTTCAACGCGATGTTACGGTATCACCAGAATGGTGGAGTTGAGCGGTTATTTTGCTTACAGTGAGAATTATATAGCGGGCAAATAATAATATCACGGATGTGACGGGACAGAAAGAGCGAACGGTCAATTAAAACCATGGAACTAAACACTAATTGAAAGTCATCATTACTTAGCCATACTAAGTCGAATTTAATTTTTTTATAAGTATATTAAACATCACACTATTTAAATGATATATTTCATGAGTGATAAATATCGTATAAAAGCGCTTTTTTGACGTTCTGGCTACTTTATATTCATTCTGTATGAAAAGTAAAATTAAATGGACAAGTCCTTTTTTGCATATGTAGACATAATTCGTAAAGGTTCTATATGTTTCACGTAGGAAACGCAGTCAGTAAAAACGAATAAAATGTAGGTTTTCACTTTAGAAAGAAATGAAAACTAATAATAAG
Organism: Himalopsyche phryganea; assembly: GCA_022494535.1. Classification (NCBI taxonomy): domain Eukaryota; kingdom Metazoa; phylum Arthropoda; class Insecta; order Trichoptera; family Rhyacophilidae; genus Himalopsyche; species Himalopsyche phryganea. The sequence continues at coordinate 6,074,937 of JAGVSL010000002.1, read as the reverse complement.
TCACATTGCAACTAATGATAAATTTTCTGTTATTTTTTAAAATTCTTTCACGGCTTTCTAAGCCGTAGAAATTAAAACACTAAGGCGTGTCTTAATTTTTTTCAAAATTTTCATTTGTGGATTTATTTTTTGTGACTCAGTATTAGGGCTTCCAACCCGGTTTAAACCGAAACCGGTTAACCGGTTTATCGCGTGTTTTGAAAAAAACCGAAAACCGGTTTATTTCACGCGGTTAACCGGGTTTTTAAAAATATTTTCAAAAATTCTTTTATTTATATTATTTTTAAAATTTAACGCCTTTAAGAGGAAAAAAATGTACATATTGTTGAATAATCGCCTCTATCACAAAGGTGTCGAAATTACGGCAGCCATATTTTATACAATAAAGAATTACACGGCATCATCAAAAGACACATGCATTATTTACGCTTAAATGCATGATTTTCATCTTTTAAATAAAAAAATATGTTCATATGCAATGAATAGGTGAGGTTATAGGAAAAATATTCAAAAAAAATAGTATTTTGATATATTTTCACCCAAAAACACTCTGTACTTTATAAACGTCATCGTGCATTAGCGACATAAAATATGATACTTACACAGTACTTTTAGGAGATTACAATTATAATAAAATTAAATAATGTTGACATTATATAACTGTTAAGTGCTAGTTGTATGTTTACCTTGTATAAAATAATAAAAATAAATATTTCATATTTTCCAATATAAAAATCCATTGAGTCGACTGCTCCTATAGGCTGATCATACTCTTTAATCTACCAGACATCTACCAGAAATCATTTATGAAGAAGTGAAAAATAGCAAAATATTTAGTTCAATATATTTTTTTACTATGTCTACTCCCAACTTGGAGCATATGTCTTCCTAATGGAGGTTTCTCAACTGAATTTTTCTACGACAACTGCTTGTTACTCAGTTGCTCAACCTATTTTTCTTCGAAGAGAGTAGGTATAGAAGGATAGGGCTAGGACAGGACTAGTGGTTAGCTAATCTCTCTCGTTTCGCTCCGTTTTTTAGGATCCGTTGGGTGGTAAGGAGTTCCAGACATTACAAACATTCATGCTTAAGAACAGAAATCTATTAATCAATTGAAAAATCAATTTATGAAACTGTCCGCATCGCGACTTGAACCCGAGACATCCGTAACCGTATCCAACAACATTAAGCACTGAACCACAAAGTCGATTATATTTATAACCTACAATCGTAGTAAATATTTTCATGTCTATGCGTGCATGTTATTTTATGGATATTTCCGTTACTTGCTTGTTGGAATAAAATTCTATTCTTCCGCTGCTTTTAAGTGATACTTTTAAAGGTATATTGTTTATATGTGACGTTGTACTAAAATATGTTTAAAAACCTAAAGCGGCTAATTTTTTATGTAGCTAGTAATACCTGAGAAAGTTTTGTTTCAAGAATAAGCAATAGAAAGCAATAAAACTCTATTTTACTTTACCCTAATTAGTCGTCAGGTCATACAATATATCTATTCGCAAATTTATGTTTTTGACAAAATATACCGTCATAAAAAATATGACATCCATAAACAATAATAAATATTTGAGCGGCAAGTTGTTATAGCATCACTAACTTAACCTAACCACATGTTTTCTCGACCGTAGGACCCACATTTTGATTTTTATTATATTCTTTTGTTGACGTTTTGACAAAACACCTTTTTTCCAAAGCATATTACTGATAGTCAAATAAAGAAATTATCAATTGTGTGTATTACTAAATTATAAATCTATATAATCTGATTTACGACCATTATAACTTGTGAAAAAAATTTGTGAAATTGATCTAGGTAAATATTTCAACTACGAAAGAAATTTTGATTTTTTTCTACTATCAATTCGAAAGAATTGAAAGTTTTCTCAGTAATGAGATACAAACACGGTGATTATTGGAACGAAGAGATTTGATAAGCCACTGATTTCTTAGTTGAAATATTTGTACAACAGAACCGTACCAAAAACTATCATAAAACTTACTAAATTATATTTAAATTAAGCTTTCATAGATTCGTCTGCAAAAATTATTACGAAAAAACTTTACACAAAAGATATTATATAATTATAATTGATGGAGTACGGGAGTCATTAATATTGAGACCAATACAATAAATGAAATGCGTAAGAGCATATCAATTGTTCTGATTGTTAATCCAAAATCACAGCGACACAGGGGAATTGATTAAAGATTTCAAAATTCTAGAATGAACTGTAAACACTTTAAATATTAAATAAATTTTCATGTATTATTTTAATAAATATACAAATTTTAAAATTTTTTTTCATCATACAAACTATACTTAAGTTTTCTGGCTTATTCTAGACGTAATTGATAAATTTATCATTAAACATACGGAAATAATATTTTTGTTCATATATACATATTTATAATAGTTATTATTCATTCTATTTTGATTAGATATTTTCGTCTATTTGATTTTATTTCTGCTCTGTGTGTATAACCACATTTTTTTTGTTGTATAAGATATAGTATGTGTTGCTATTGTTTATAATTTCTCCAGTTGCTGTCCTAATATTTTTTAAACACATTCAAATAGTAATCTTTTTACGAATTTTATTATTAACCACTTTTCGCCTTTCGGCATCTTCAGGCATTTGAGCACACGAATGGACTCGAACTGAAATTATTATTAAATATTATTAAAGTTTTTTATTATTTTATTATTTAAGTTTAAGTTTTATTATTGAAATTGAAATTTTGTTATAACTCTTTGTTTCAATTTGGTGTAGTTAAAAAAAATACTTTTATATGATTTTTTTGAAAATAATGAACTGAGGTATTTCGGTTTAAACCGGTTAACCGGTTTCTTCGTCAAAAAAACACCGAAAACCGGTTAGTTAAAATCTCCGGTTAATTGGAAGCCCTATAGTAACAGTTTTATAGTGGTAGATGAGTTGTGATATTGTAAGTAATATTTCACCACTCGCTGTCAAATAATTTATTAAAGACAGAAACAAATTAAAAATCTGTATGTATGGCTTAATATTTTGTTGTCTATACGAAAACAATATGTGGCATTTGTGTTGGCAAATTGTAATCTTCACACCTCTTCCTACTATTATCTAACAAAATGTAATTAATAATTATTATCGTCATTGGTCATTGTCAATTACTAGATGAATGAAAACCTCGCCAATTTGTCATACATTCTAAAAAAAAATAATAACACATCGTCAGCCATTCGCAATTTGTGGTTCGCAAATTGAAAATGACCAACTACATAGCGATTAGTTGACAAAGAGAAATTTTGGTTGGAATATGTATGTATTCATAGTGAGTGCATTCGCGTGAATATTCAAAATGATGCAATAAGTAATTGCACATATTCTGGTATAAAAAAATTGGAGTAAAAAGTGTTTTCAACGATTTAAAACATTTTTTTTGCTAGTCGATAGATCTGATAACACACGAAAATTGCTGAAATTTATCTCTCAATCTCTTTAAGTCCACATGTAACATGTATGTCAAAACATACATAAAAACTATGAAAATTAATTTAGTGACATATTATTCGTTTTTATTTGAAACAATTATAGCTCCTGAATTCGTTTGTCAATAGTTATCATATTTACAATATTTAAAAAATATATTGAACATTGATTTACTCAAAACTAATATTTCCGATTGAACATTTTTAGCCGTCACAACAATGAAATTATAAATTACTTACCATTGTTTTCTGTATGTATGCACAGCACAAGTCAGCGTGATATGCAATTTTAAGATATGTATGGACTGCCTGCAAAATAGCTAACCATGCTTGAAAAAATTATTCAGGACAAAGCAAAAACCTTATAATTTAACTTAAATTTGGATTATTGAGATTTTGTACACTTCCATGTATTTTGTCACTAACGACCCGGGTTTCGCCTTTCGGCATCTTCAGGCATTCGAGCACACGAATGGACTCGAACTGAGTCAATACTGAGTCAATAGTCAGTTAACAATAAAAACTTCATATTCATTTAAAAAAATGGTTGTTTATCACATTCTTACATTATTCTAGCCAATCACACCTTAATTAGTTAGGCTGGGTTGACATATACGTGATTAATTAACTATTGAACAACGAAAACGAAACCTTTGCAAATTTTCTGTATTGTAATAAATAATAGATACTATTTGATAAATATTATCTTTTAAATGATTTTTTTATAAATTTGTAAAATAGATCAGTCATAATTATTCAATATGCGAAATCCTGTCCAACATTTAAAAAATGATAGCATTGTAAATACGTACTATCTAATATTTTTGTTTCCAGAAAATGCGTTTCTTTTGCAACTTTTACTATTAAATTTATCAACGGTAACTTTAGTAATTACTTTTTATATATAAACGAATAGCGGAACAGTTGATGTATAAAAATCTAGAGCAATCATAGTTGTTGTTTTATTTTAGTAAGATATTAATGAAGAACACGTGTTCATACTGAGAGTATGGAACATAATACTAAAATACAGTAACTTTATCCATATATACATATTTGTTAAAAGCTTTATAAGGGTTTGCTAACGGTTCCTAGAATAGTAAACAAAGCGCTTGTTTAAAACAGGAAATTTGCATTTCTCCAATATTGAACTTTAGTCTTCGTATATCATGAATATTACGTAACATGAATATTGAATAATACATGTTAACTTTAGTATAATGGTTTCTTACGAAACAAAACTAGTCAGCTATTGTGTTGTCGCAAACTGTCACAAATATAGTTAAATATTAGGAGAAAAAAATGACGGTCAGTTAGGATCTCAAATATCAGTGTATTACTTGTTTCTCAGAATTAAAATATGAACTCAGTTCTCTATCAGTCTTGATCGTATCTTCGTGCAAATAATTCTGGCTACATAAAAAAACCGTCTCAGATTCAACATTTATAATAGTACGAACAATCATTAAATAGTTATACCGTTATATTATTTGGAAATAAAAAAACTGTCCGTATTTAAAATACCGCGATCCTGGTTCGGGTAATACGGATATTGCAATCCCTAATTGTACATATTTTGTCAAGAGACTTTAAGAAAAAAAGATTTAAATCGTCATGAGTATTGAATTATCAAAACTAAAATGTTTCTTCTTTCAATTCATATCGTTTGAAAACTCACACGCGTTAACAATAGAATAAAAAACTTTTAGTTTTGAATCTTATAACTATAATATATTATATTAACATACAGTCATTGTCGGACAGTTCATATTTTTCTATTATGTATTTGAATAAAGCGTTGTAAATGAGAACACTTATAATCCAAATTAATTAATTTTATTTAAAATTAATATTTCCGTCACATTAAAAACAATTCTTGAAACTTTGTACATTTCCATGTATTTTGTCACTAACGACCCGAGTTTCGCTTTTCGGTATCTTCAGGCGTTTGAGCACACGAATGAACTCAAACTGACTGAAATTAAATTTATCTTATATTGGTTGTTATATAATTTAAGACATCGACTGAGGGTGCATGATGGAATTTCAATATCAAATTTGGATTATTGAGATTTTGTACACTTCCATGTATTTTGTCACTAACGACCCGGGTTTCGCCTTTCGGCATCTTCAGGCATTCGAGCACACGAATCGAACGAACTGACAGTCAGTTCGAGTCCATTCGTGTGCTCGAATGCCTGAAGATGCCGAAAGGCGAATCCCGGGTCGTTAGTGACAAAATACATGGAAGTGTACAAAATCTCAATAATCCAAATTTGGTTGTTATATATTCAAGAAATATGAAAATCCATTTCAATACATTTTTAATACGTTGAGCATATAAATAAATGTCCAAAAAAAGAGAAAAACTTGAACTTCTGCTTTCAGCAAATGTCATTTTTACAATCATCAACCGCCCCGCTTGACGCGGACGCATGCATTCACGATTTGTACACTTGTAGTAAGATAAATCGTCTTGAAAGCAGACGAAAATCGCATTTATATCAACCCAACGACATTGAAAATATAGGTGTTTTATCAAGTACAATCCCGGATATTGATGCTGAACTATTGCTTTTATACTTAACGGAAGTTTGCTAATTTTTGAAGGTACGTATTAATTGGCTTACTCACATGTTTAAGTGATAAACGAGCAAAATATTTATCTCTAACGAGCAACGATTCGCGTGAATTCTTGTGAATTGCTACGAAGAGAAAACATATAAGACAATTTTTGAATATTACAAGACGGCGAATTATCACTGAAAAAAACATATTTCTTGCCGTTTTTGTTTTAAATATTTAAAATTCTGAAGATAAACCATTCCGTTAAAGAAATTTGATCAATGATTTGCATTTCCTTGCAAAATTTTACTCATGTGAATGATTTAAATATGTGTATTATGGTTTTTTGTAGAAGACCTGAACGCGTGTCTCAAAGGTATTTTTTTACCTATACGGTTTTAAAATCTTGGCGTTTATTAAAAAAATGATGAGCTTATTATCAGTCATTTCTAAGCTGATCCTCTCCGGACGTCTGATTTTTTATCCAGTTGTAATGTGTTGTGTTAATGCTTTATAAGAATAAACAATTATTGTTCCGCGTATAGATCGGACGAAACTAACTCAAAATAGGTACTCAACGACTGTTATTTTTGTTACAATAGTACCAATATGTTACACAACATTCAATACGGTAATGTTTATTACATCAGTAGAGTACAATAAACCCTACTTGCGTAAAATAGTGTCGTACTAATGTACATTACGAAATTTCCATTTGGGAACTAACAAGCGAACAATATAGTATGGGCATGAGAGAAGATTTTTCCACTGAACAGTCCCCGACAATAGCCGATAATGTCAATCGATTCAGCCTGAATAGAGGAACATAGGTGGAGGTGGCATGGATCTCTGGGCTTGGCCTGATCACAGAGCACCGAGCACCCATTGTCATTTGTATCGGATGAATATCCGATCCAATCAATACACATCAATGTGGACGACACACCACATAAGTGGTCTGCAAACTTTAAAGAAAATAATTCAAATCTTACCTATTTAATGTCAAATGTAATCGATAAAATCTAGCTAACTAAAATTTTTAAGACACATCTGTTGATTAAGGCATTCCTTATTATACTATTCCACTTAACATTAACTCTATAGGGCGCATTTCGAGTGCTCAAGCAGTGCGCTATTTTTTTTTTAAATAAATTGATTCATTTTAACCAAAAATCCTTTATGAATTTTTCAAAATATATCAAATATTAACAAATAGATATATATTTCAACAAAACCTAGTATATTTTTTCAGTATTCAGCAACAGTTAATATTTTCTATTGATTCGGCGGTAACTTTGTGGAGATTCATTTTTAATATAAGAGGATGGAGGAGGAAACGCGTCACGTTAGTGACAAAGCCAGTAGAATAACTAAATATGTTATCAATTTTAATGTTATATTAGCGACAGTTAAATTAATGGACCTTTGTTAATTTTAGAAAAAAGGGCTGATATTTATATATCTATTTTTTTTCATAAATGTTTAATATATTAAAGCATTCAAAATTAAATATGTGAAATTGGTGACAGACAGTGTTAACAATTTTAATACTTTCAATATATATTATTGAGGCTACAAAAATATTATAATAAATAAATGTAAAGAAAGTTGTCACATGTCTTCAATGAATTGATCAACGCAATGTATGCATTGTTTACGTAAAGTGAGTAAGAAAAAAGATTATGCGGAATTTACTAAGTAAACCAATCTTAAATTTTGTATTTCAAAAGAATTTCCATAAAGCAACCTCTCACTCTATCACAAAAACTTTTAACAATACTTACAAAAGCGGAATAATATTGAATGAAAATCTTGAATAATCAATTTGGGAAAAGTTTGATTGCTTCTGAAAGTGCCATTTGTATAATTTCGTAATGTTGATTGGCAAATTCGAGTGCCACAGTCTTGCGACCCCTGTGTTATATCATCCGCAAACCGGATGTGCGCGTGGGTGGTGCGCAATAAGCAAATTGGCTGGGCGGGGAAGTAAAAATCTCATTGTTCTTTCAGGCGGTAGATACAGTTTTCAATCAAGCCTATGACCGAATTCTCAGAACACTTGTGCGCCGGTGATGTAATTTGTTCGACCAATCGTCTATTATTCTACTTATTTAAATGTTTATAAATATAACAATAATCTGAATGGCTGTGCGAATACACAATAGATGATGCGAAAGTATGCGTTAATAGTCATCGAATTGTTGAACATTAATAGTTAAAATATGTATTACTTACTATGAGCGGATCAAAGGGCGGGGGGTGAGGCTGTTAATAAAATTAGAATTTAATGAAAATGTTAGAATTTAACTCAATTTCAGCCATTTAAGATGCACTCTTTTACATACAATGGTTCATGCTTATGCATTTTGATTTATTTTTCACACTTTGAGAGGCCTAGGTGGGATTGTAAAAATATAAATACGATCATTCTTAATGTTTAAAACTATTAAATAAGAAATAACCTGTCGAACAAGTTTTAAAAGTTAACAGATTAAATAAAATAATGCAATTAAAAAAAATATTTTTATAATATAATATTATATCACTGCCAGGTCGTAAAAGACAATTTTTACCGGAGGAATAAAAATTGCATTACAATCTAAGTCGTAGAGTCTTAAAACTTGTTTACAAAACGACGCTATGTGTGTAGTTGTATTAATATATTTTTTAAATTAAAACCAGTTTATTGGAAAACAATTTCACAAATAATATATCCAAAATTATCGTATTTCCAGTAATCTCCGAAACACTTGTGTCGTAATAACGAACAATTTTTTTTGCATTTTGTAAACATCTATCTGCATAATATTAAGTAATAACGTACAAGAAGAGTAAGCAAGTACCAGAGTGATCAAATTAGCTATGTGGACGATATAGGACAAGCCAAGATATTTTAAAGCGACCATCGAGCGAAAAATAGCCGCATATTTCGTACACATTTACTGCAATGAATTTATTCAACTCGTATTGAAAGGAAAATAGAGGAAAGAAGACTTTATAGGCTATGTTGTCTCAAGTAGCTCACTATTCAAGGCGTTGTGTATTTACCTGAGCGTTTCTTGACCGTGGTGGTTTTATATTTGTATCATTCCCCCTATAGAGTGTAAACTTAATCCAAGTGGGCGAATACATCACTGCATATTGATTTGATGCATCCAATCATCTATTTCAGTCCATCCATTCACTTGATGACGAAAAGAAGCTGTATATTTCGTTCACATTGACTGCAATAAATTTATTCAACTCGTCTTGAAAGGAAAATAGAGGAAAGCTGATTTTATTTGCAAACATTTTGCAAACTCTTATGTGCATAATATTAAGTAATAATTTATTACCTATCCTTCGCTATTGATAGAATAAAAAATCCTTTATAGACACATACTACATTTAAACTATACCACACGAAATGGCAAAAATATATATGTATTATTATATACAGATATGACTCTTTCCTAACCCAGCCGACTTAATCGCGCAGGCGTGTTCACGGCATGATTTCCTCAGCGTCAATTTATTAGGTTGTAAGAGTCACAAAATATAAATGGCAACTTTTATTATCAGAAAAGATTTCTTTGACACCTTTATGAAATACTTATTTACATCTGGTTCCACCAATCTCTATGGAACTGGTTACTGAATCTCATAATTCACATGGCAAATACTTGATTAATATGATTTATAATTGATATTAAATTATGATAAAAATGTAAGATTAGTTTTTAAATAACATTTTTTTCATTTGTTGGTTCCGTAGCTTTTGCTTGACTCGGCTTTCTACTCGGGCTGATGTTTTCATTCCAACCGACTTAACCCTTCCGACCTGGAGACGGAGTCGTAAGTGGAGCGATTCGCTATCTACAACTTCTTTTCTAACGGCAACCTTATACTATAGTCGTCTTTGAAAGGAGAAGATGATTAAATGACTTAAGAAGAATTAGTAGGATTTTCTGACATTTCGCGAAAATCGTTAATCGTTTTCCGTCGCCTAAAAAATTTGAAACGTCGAAATATTTTTTTTTTTTAATAATTGCACTCTCAAAGTATTTGTTTATATATTTGTTTTAACCAAAAAGTTCGTTATTTCGCACTTGTTGGTACATTTCAAAAATCATTATATTCAATAACTTTGTTTTACGATTTTGTCTCAGACATCAAATCTCGATAACCTACAATAAACCCTAATCTAGTCAAGGCGTCAAGCAAATAAAAGCATTTCTGAAAAACAGTTGTTAACTCTTTGCTAGACAGGCTTGAAAACTTTACTATTTTCATTTAAATAAAAGTGCAATAGTGTAAAAAAAATACTTTGAGAATGCAATTATTAAAAGAAAAAAAAATATTTCCATATTTTTTAGGCGAGGAAAATGATAACAATTTTCGCGAAATAACAGAAAAATCTACTTATTCGCCTTAAAAGCGTTTAGAACGTCGAAAAATAGTTAAATTTACATTTATTTAAGAAGAATATTTTAGTCAATAATTTTTTTTAAAAGATACGATTTTAAAGGAGTTAGGATTTTTTTCTTATAAACTTATTCAGGAAAAGTGTATGCATAACTTTAATCTTACCCATATTTACCCATATTTAATAAAGGCGTTTTATTTTCCAATGAAAAAATTGAATTTTCAAAGACATCAAATTGTAGTGTTATATTAAAAGTGCTTTCTTCTGACAAGGGATAATTGAATGTCACGGTAAATATTGTTGTTTATAACCAATTAAGAAGATTATTAATACACCTAACCTACGCATTTTTAAAATGACCCGCATACTATTCTAGTGCGCTACTCAAAGCTTAATACGCGTGCGTAGAGAATCGTTTACACGCTACTTTAATCAATCTAAATCATTTAAATTTTAAATTTATATTAACCTTTTAGTCTCAGAGGGAGATCAACCAGACGGCCTAGACTGTACTGAAAAGCCTCACAGAGCCGATCTATCGGCGCAAACATTTACGCATATTTTAGAAAATGAAATAATAAACATGAAAACCTTTTTTATCGTTTGTCATATGATTCATCAAAGTTTCCGCCAATAGGTCGGCTCGGTGAGCCTTTTCAACACTTTGAGGCTTAAAACGTTAAAACAAATTCTTTTGAAAGATACATACATTCGTCGACATTAATATTATAGTTATATTTTTATTATATGAATAATATTTTTCGTTCTATATTTTCTCAATTAAAATGTTCTTATTATTATTGTTATTTGTTATATGTAATATGTAATATCTAAATACATGGTAATGCTATTTGTTGTGATTTTCAATCATGGTGTACGCTACTCCGGTATGGGCTTATGATCACCACAAGCATCTAAAGACGCTTCATATTATTCAAAATAAATCATTGCGACACATATGTAACACCCGGTGGTACGTAAGTAGCTCGTTGCTCCACAGAGACTTAAAAGTACCTACAATTCGAGAGTTCGTTCGCGAAATGTCTCAAAAGTTTCACAGTGATGTAGGCAAACATTATAACCCAACGATCTCTTACCTACAAAATTACGATGAGACAACATTTAAGAATCGGTTTAGACCGAGGGCAGTTCTGCTCAACGACCCCCCATAGATGTAAACAGAGATTTTCCTAATTAAATTGAATAAACACAACCCTTTGTAATAGAAAATGACTTTCCTCGGGATGCTTCATTACGTATTGCGTGTGCATTTGTGTATGTTTGTATGCGTTTGTATAGATATGTATATGTGTGTGAGTGCGGTATGCGGGGAGGTATATTTATATATATGCAAATGGTGCCCGTGTGAATTGGCTTCACTATGGATTGCTTAGCTCTGCAGCGATCACGCCCTTCTATCTGCAACGATGGAAGTGAAACAAAAAAAATAACATTAAAGATGAAAGAGACTCAAAGAACTATGACGCTAACGCGCCTTAATACTTGACGCTCCATCAAGTCGATATCCAAAAAAAATTGTAATTTTCATTTAAAAATAATTTAATTAATTAATTAAAAAAAGGGGAAGAGAAAAGTAGAAAGCTGTTTCCAGTATTTTTTATAACTTTATTGGCTTCTTCAACTTGTTAAGGTGAATTTTGGTTAATATTATTACATAATTAAAAAGGTATTAAATGACGTGAAAGCTTTTTTGTGTGTACTTGCAATTTGAAACAAATCAACAGAATGCCCTATTTTGAAAGAAACAATTTGTTTTTTTTAATTAACAACATCTTGTGATAATCTGTACATTTAGAGCGGACATTGTTTGAAGAAAATAATTAATAATATTTTCATAGTCGCGAATGAACCTTTATCTGGTTCAACTAGTATACTATTACTATTAGAGATGTGCGTTAGAGATAAAACAATTATAATAAAATAATAATGCATCGATGCAGCGAGCAGCCAGTTTACTCCTACCTATGCACGATTATGCGCCTACGTTTTTTACCTTGACACAGCTTCCAGCTGTGGACGGTTTCGATTCATTATTATTGATATCAAGGTTGTTATCGGCAACGAACTTCGTGGAAAGCCATGTGTGTGGGAATGTACTATGAATAGAAAATTAATGAAATAACTGTGAATGCGCTGTTAAGCTAAAACGTCGTAAGTATTGAGTTATGAATTCTGTGATTAAATTACTTTACAATACAAAATTATGTAAAGTACTGACGATTTTCTGCTGGCTATATAAAACATTTTTTTACGTCTATTATAGTCCAATTTTAAAACATTAGTTCAGTATTGTTCATCCATTGCGTGGATTATCGATTGAGCTTTCTTTTTATAACTGTTTTTTGTAGCGCGAGTTGTAAATATATAACTTCGACACCAATCAAGAATAAACAAATCCTAGAATGATTACAGCAGCAGTGTTGAGGTTATAGGATAAGCCAAAAAGTCTTAGATCGACCATTAAGCTAAAAATAGTTGCATATTTCGTTCAAATTTACTGCAATGCATTTATTCAAGTCATCTTGAAAGGCAAATAGAGGAAAGATGATTTTATTGGCTATACAGTCTCGTGTAACTCAATATTCAAGACGTTGTGAATCTATCTCAGTGTTTCTTAGCCAGACAGATAAGCAAATCCAAGTGGGCGAATACATCACTGTATATTGCGATGATGCAATTAATCATCTATGTCAATTCATCAGACGGGCGCGTTCATTTCTTTGCGTCAGTGTATCAGAGTTATTCTGAATTAAGAATAGTGAATTAGTCTAAATTTCATTTTCGAATAGTTTAGCAAAGGATGGCGTGGATTCCATAATGTGAGGTAACACTAATCTAACCGATGTGACCAAGATTTAGGGCGTTCGTGTGTGCCGGACACATTGCACAAAATGACGCGCAGACAATGTTCACAATATTTTGCTTGCACAATTTTTACTGTAGAGATAGAAATGGTTACACCTATTCAAAAATAAATTAAAGAAGTGTGTGGGATTGACAAGCAATTATGAGGCGGGCGTTTAAATGGGAAAGTTTTGATTCATATAGTGTGAATAGCAGATATATATAAAAGACTTTATTACCTCGGATTTCGCAATGAACGAACGCCTCTACAAAATAGGACGACAGGTTATTCAATCGTTCTTCCCAGTAAGGTCTAGAAATTTCGACCTAAGGCTATTAAAGAGATCATATAATTAAACAATTATTTTTATATTTCTCTATAATCACCGCTAATTTTGATGGTATATTTTTTAGTACGCCAAATTAGCCTTTTTATACCACTAAAAAAATTGTCTGAACATTTGTCCTTAAGAGTGACTTTTTCTAACATGTCTTGGTAAGAAGCTTTTGGAGTAAGCTTTGAAAAGCTTGGACCTTATTGAACGAAATAAAAAAGGCGACAGTACTCTTACTTAAAACTGCTCATCTTTGGAGTCTTACACTTACTATTATATATTTATGTTATAATAGTTGCTCAGTGCGCTTTATGAGATGGCAGGAAGAGAGGGAGTGTGTGTGCTCTGTGCGTTACAGATAGATAGACAAATATACATTGAAACTAAAAAATATCATGTCATTGTGGCAGTGCCATTTGCCAACATTTTTGGAAATTATTTTGATTAAAATCGTATTTATACTTTATGAATTATATAAATACATTGCTTAGACTTAATTTGACAATAAATAATATACTCAAGATGCATGTTGTTAAAAGAAATAAAATATAAAAGCATATCAGTAAACTAACTAAAATTGTAACATTATTTCACTAGAAAAGATTGTCACATGTCACGGTTTCATACTAAAAGTAGACAAGATCAATGAAGACAAACATATTATATATAAAAGTTTGTAAGGTAACGTATTTAATATATCGTACAAACAAATTAAATGAAAAAGGTATAGCATTTCAAGCATTTCAAAAACTTCAAAGTCCAATTACTCAAAACTAGTGTTTTTCAGTTAGTGTCTTCTTTCAGAATAATGACGATATATAAATTTTTCTTTTACAAATTTATGCTCCCAATTTGAAGCATATGTTATCCTAATGTAGGTATGTAAACAGAAGTTTTTCTACGAAAACGGCTTGCTAGTCAGTTGCTTGTCCTCTCTTTTTTGAAGAGAGTAGGGGATTCTAGACATCACAAACATCCATGCCTAGGAAAAGAATTCAATAAACCAATTGAAAAATCAATTTATTAAACTGTTAGCACCGGGATTTGAACTCGAGACATCCTTAACTGAATCTAACGACGTTGACCACTGCACCACGGACTCGACTATTAATGTAGTATTTAGAACGCACAAGTAATATCGTGGTTACTACTGTTCTATTCTGTAAAATCTATCGTTTTACGTAATTAAAACTTATAAAAAAATAATTGCTGGAGAAACTATCTAAATTATTTATTGACTATCGGTAAATTATTATAAAGAATTTGTACATATTAAAAAACTGTACACAAATATTTAAAATGGCGATCGGCATTATAAAACCAGTTTTGTCAGATGATAATCTTCTAACGGAAATATGGAATAGTTTTTATTCACGGAATTTCAATTATGTAATCAAAATTATTATAAATATAAATTAAAGAAAAGATATTTTAAGTAGGTTTTTTAGATTGCGATTTAGATAGTAAATGAAAAATTACATTCTTTTATTCTTCTTGATCATAATTATTTCACTGCTAATGAAAAAAATGTTATTGATTATCTCACCGGTACATTTAAAACTTAAGCAAATGTTCAAATATTTTTGCCAGGAAAAGTGTAAAACAAAAGGAACATTGAACATGAACCCGATTTTCTTTCTTATGATGGTTACGCTACAGGTTAGAAGAAAACCGTGTAAAAAATATTGTGAAAATAGATAAATCGGGTATATTGTGTGTTACAATTTGATATGCCTCGTTTGATGTTTTTAAAATTCGTTGAAAATGATTACTTGATTACTAAAGTCGGTCGTGATCTTTAAATAAATAATTATGGAATGTTTTCTACACCTACATGCATTTTCGAAATATTCTAACAGCGCCATTCCGCCAAAGAATAACGGATTATTGCGTAACATTTTCCGTTCCTATAACGATATTGGGCAATAATACTATTTGGTTGAGGTATCCACGGGTTCGAATCTCTGTACGGACAGTTTTTTTTATTTTCCCCTACCTTGACTATCATACTAAAACTATATGCGGAGTCCACGAAGCGGGCTTCTAGTTTCCCGAATAAAGTTCTTACTACGGTGGGTACAGACTAAGTCATTATATAGAACTAAGTCATTCTGCGGAACTGCAGTACCCCCAAGCAAGTTGAGAAAAATGCAATATTAAAATATACATAAATTTATGTATATTATATGAAAATATCACTATTAATTAAGCGTGTATTAAGCTCGCACGCGCACTGATATATCCAATAATTATCACACACCGCGGTACTAATGTCAGAAAGTGAGGCATCTTTAAGATTTTGTGCAGTACGTTTTTCGATCAAATATGCTCGAGTGGGCGAAGAAGGGGCGCGGGAGGACGGACTCGCAGCTGGAAGCCTAATATGAACTGCGAATTCGGCAGTATTCCGTATTCTGCGTACGGGTGAATGTGCATTGGTCTGACCCCGCGCGTGACATCTGTCATGTAAATAAAAGCAATATTTTTCAAGGAAAAAAGGCAAAAGAATGAATTTTATAATGAAATAAAAATACATGTAATTTTGAATTTTGATGTTTATAGTAAAATATTTTTATTTTTAATCAACCGCAGCACATTCAGATATCTTATCCACGAGCCGTCAATGAATTCCCTTTACTGTATGCAAGCTAGCTAAGTAATCACTATCTAAAAGATTTTCTCAGCTGAAGGTTTTGTGTAGGGAAATATTTAAGAAAAATCCCTTACCGGAATGATTTTCATTGAATCATTAACAAAAGTTCAATTATTACAAAGAATTGCTGGCAATGTTGGTGTAAAGGTAAAGAGTTTTCTGTTCTTATAATAGACATGCCTAGTCACTAACTGAATATAAAAGCATGGCTCGTGATCCCAAGCGCGCGTGCCTTCATCCAAGAGCTCACGCACTTGAGCAAACTTTGAGATGTAACTCGTAGGGTGATTAAATAAAGGAAAGTATGGCTGTCCGCCTATGCTGAAGAATTTTCTGAAAGACAAGGGGTGGGGCAGCACGGATAGTTTCATATATTGATTTTTTAATCGATTTATAAAAGAGGCACGGGTGCCTGTGATGTGCACATTTCATCGAACCCATCTGATCGTAAAAACGGGACGAATTGAGACCGACAAGCCAGCATCCTTATATAATTACCCTTGTCGATAAAGAGAAATTAACTGCATGAGTAACATTCAGTTCCATATTGGAAGAAGAGACAGTGATACATTGCATATTAAGTAATGCTTTAAAATAATAAAGATATTTCGCAGTTTTAATAATTATGTAATAAAATAGTCATAAATATATTGACATGGATCATAAAACCATCAAGTAACCAATAAAATGGTTGAATGCGTCTAATAAATTGCCAAATGCTTGTAGATTGGTAGCGAGAAATAAAATGCTTTTATAATCAAAGCCAACCAAAAATTTATACGTAACTTAATCAATTTAATAGTTTCAATTTGATGACGATCTAAACTCCATAAATATCTCTTGTGCTCAGATTACATCAAAATCGTATTAAACTTAATATGGACGCATTCAATGTATCTATTACAATTTCCGTACAATCTAATTCAAATTGATTTGGTCCATTGGCATTGTTGTGGCAATAAACTATTTTTTATACTATATGGACTAAATACCAATTCAATCGATAAGTTTAATAGGTTCCCACTAATGTTAGCTGACATATGAAAAGTTTTGCCGTAAAATTCTGTGCACAATAGACACTCTCTGATTGTAATTAGGATCGGAAATAGTAAATACTAACAATATGCCAGTGATGAAGAACCGTCGACTGTATAACAAAAACATAAGAATAAAATAGGTCAACACGTTGAAAGTGTGTATGTATCAGCAAATAATATCGGAAAATTATTAAGTTATGTTCTCTGCTAGAGATCGACTTAGAATAATTAAACATTAAAGATATTTTGATTATTTTAGAGTCCGCGGTAATAATTTATAATCAAATGTTAATGGGTATTTTGTGATATATATATATAAAACACTTTTTTGAGTTTTGTCAGTTGAGCTCTATTTCTAGCTTTAAATATTTTGGTTTTAAAAATTAATTGCCGTTATCTTTTGAGCCACGGCGTGTAATAGTAATATTATGCAGCTGTGGCAGATAAAAATTAACAATACTTTTGAATAGAATTTTTAATCGCCTCACTGAAATAAAATGCAGCTTGGAATATCGCATTTGCATTTATCATAATCGTACGTTGTGTCTTCAAAAATATGTAATGTGAAATCATGAAAATCTTGTAATATACCGATTTATTAAAGCATTATTTGTTGCAATTATAATAATTAAAAATAGCAACAGTTTAAAAAAAGGGTTTAATCAATGGAAAAATCTTTCCGCAATTACATTTAACAATGAAGCTCGTGGCAGCTGTTAGTTGTTCTTAAAGGCGGTTGAAATCGTCGGCGTACTTTCCTAATACTTGAAATTGTCAGCCTTATTTTAATAAAAATACAAAGGACGTTACCCATATAATTAAATTAGCCTGCTTCTTATCATTGGAGTAATTAAGTTTTCTTTTTACAGAAAGTTTCTCATATTACAGAATATTATTGATTTGAATTGTATTATTTTTTATTATTCATTATTCTACTATATTCTGGCAATAAGATAAAAAAGAAACGGATTTCAAAAATTACAATTTAAAGGTTCCACAATTATGAAATACAATTGGCAGCTGTTTCGGCATCACGGCATCGTAATAAATTTACCATTATAATTAATTACTGCATTAACAGAGAACGTGTATGGGCTCGAATAATCTTTTGTACATTTTCATATTAAAATAAAAATTAAATTAACTATTAATTTATACACATTTAAGAATGTCTGTTTCTTTGTCTATTTGTAACGCATTTATTTTTAAAGTATAAGACAGAGAAATATTAAAATCGTTTTTATTGAAATATATTTGGTTAGGTTAGGTTACTTTTAAGGTGTTAACTGTCAATTCTTGGTGGAAAGACATTATATTTTAAAAAATAAAACACAATTCATTTCAGTTGATAATGCTCGTGATGAGCGAAACCGGCCCTGATCATTATAAATTTGTGGAAGTAGTACAAATGAATTGTGTTTTACTTTTTAAAATAGGTTAGGTTAGTTTACTTCTATCACTTGATTGTCATGAAAACGATGGTAGCTGCAGAGATTTCAAAATTTATAGTATATTTGTCAATTCAAATTTAAAAAAATGCTAAATGAAATAAAATGTGATTTTAATAAAAGTAATTGCTGCTGTAGAACTAAGCCACATCCAAGAATTTTGACAGGATTCACTGCCGCCTGGTAATTCCTAGTTATATAATAATAATTTGGGCTTAAAATATTATTCGTACACTTACGTGTCAAAATATTGTTGCTTCGTCCATAAAGTTGATTCGTAGCTTACCTGTCTACAGCAGTGGTCAGTGAACAAATTTTGTCAGTTTACAACAACTGAAATAGGATAATTACGTGTGTGTTAGTTTAGGTGTATCCGCAATACACGTGTGGACCGACTGTGACAGGCGGTTTTGTGCATCTCCATGTTTACAACCAATACCGTACAGTTAACCAATTAGATACCGCACCGTGGGAAAATATATTTTTATATAAAATTTTAAGATATCGGTATTCTGACGAATTATTTGAGACATGTAATTAATCACGTACAAATTCTTGATCTATTTAAGTTATTTTAGGGCGGAACACAATGTGGCTTTTAACGTCGTTGACTTCATTGCGATGCACACGGGATGGAATCCCTGTACGGACAGTTGATTTTCTTATGGATTTCCGTTCGAAGACATGAATGTTTGTGATGTTTAAAATTCCCTTCCACCCAACCGATCTTTAAACTAGGCGTAACGAGAGCGATTAGATAACCATTATTCCTGTTATAGCTTTATCCTCCTAACCCTATTTTCTACGAAAAATAGAGGTTGAGCAACTGATTAACAAGCAACTTATATTGAGATAAAATTCATTAGGATTTCATATGTTCCACATTGGAAGTTGACATGGTCAGAAACATGAAGTTGTCTGATATTTCCCAGCTGCAAGACATTGGCAGGGAACCTGGGAAGCCTAAATCAATGTAACTGGACGACTTATGTTTGATGTCCCAAATTAGAATTTTGGCGATTGTCATTTGCATAGACTGTATCTGTACAAAACTGGCCGCTGTATGTACTTTCATACAGTACCCAGTTTTGTGGCTACTTCTAACTACTAGTATATTGTCATCTAATAATTTTATCCGGGCAAATCGACTCGGCCGCGCTGGTGTTCCGCCGGTCGCAGCAGCCAGTCACTCGTGTCCAGCCACCGAGCGCTGGTGTCACTCGCTCAGCTACTCGCCGAAGCAATGCCAATGCAAATAGCAATCAGTGACATCTGACCGCGGGTAGATGCACCTCGTTTGTTGATTGTTTTCTTTTCAAACCCTCTGGATAAATAAGTGCGGGAAAGTGGTTTTTCGCGGGCTATTTTGACATATTGGGTATGTTGAGTGTTTTTAATTTTGTGCACATTATTTGTAAGATCCTCTAGTGTTTATATTAAACAGGAATTTACCAATACGAGGTAAATATAATGGTTAATTTTGTTTTCTATCTATAATATAATAGTACTTATAAAATCAATGATTCATCACCAACAGTATCAATTTGTTATTAGTATAATCACGTGAAGATGCATTTGATAATGACAAATTCTTCTTTTTTTCATCGTCATTGTGACATCTCTTAAAATTGAATACGATTTCCCAGAGTGCTGAATTTAAACGCTTGCCCTGAAAAAATTTAAAGGTAGTTAAAATGATTTAAACAAAAAACACATAGTAACACGATACAAGGCGTGCATAGCATTCTCAACCATTATTATTTTCACAATATTTGAAAACACATTGTTTAACTTTCCCGAATTCATGCTAAAAAAATCCCTCTCTCATGCATCTCATGCAGTCACATTTCGTTACCGTGTTGGTTTTTTCATATAAACGCATTTACAAAGCGATATGACAATTTCAAACAGAGAAATATGGTTTAATGTAGCACTAAGTAATTATTTTATGTCATATTTTGTGTGCAAAACCTGAAATACATATCAAACTATGCGAAATTATTGAGAGACACAAGAATCGAAATTGTTCAAAGCGGAACAAGCTTGGTCTCGTTTGAAACAAAACGGTTGCATACGATACGTCATTCATCTCGGATTGTTACAATACTATACTAATTGTTGCTATACTATAGTATAATTTAAGATTTTTCAATGCTAAAACTAACGAGATTTTCAAATTATGATTAATTATACGAAGAAGACGTAAACAGTAATGTATTTTTAATTTTCAATTATATGTAGAACTATTTA
This sequence comes from Himalopsyche phryganea, assembly GCA_022494535.1. NCBI lineage: Eukaryota > Metazoa > Arthropoda > Insecta > Trichoptera > Rhyacophilidae > Himalopsyche > Himalopsyche phryganea. Next base: position 6,053,886 of record JAGVSL010000002.1, on the reverse strand, counting down.
TTTACAAATAGTAAAATTTTCATTCTTTTGTACGACCTTTTTCACAGATAATTTAAAGGTTTAAAGACTGAAGTAATTCATTGTTACACTATGGGTACGGAAGTGTTAATTAGTGCATGTTTCATATAAATGTACTCAAAAAATCAACATTGATTTACATACTCAATTATTTTGTACATTTTTCTTGATCATCGACGATATACTAGTGGTTTATTATTTAAATATAATATAAACTATTGTAAAATCAGCATGCAACACAGAAAAGGCAGAAACAACATATTATGATTAATTAATTAACAATCAAGTATCGGTTTTGTAAATTGTGTAAGAGCTGGTATATGTGCAAAATTACGCCAGTTATTTATTGATTGAATAAAAGAATTTTGTTAGAAAGTTTTCATAAAAAATATAATACTCTTTTAAATACGTTAAACTAATGCTTGTGACGTAACGTTTTAACATCGATACAGTTCAATATTAGATGTATTATTACAATTTACAGATAATCAAATATACTCATTAAAATTAAAAATCTAACGAATATCGGCGAATACATCGAACATGCCACATCTAGGTTTAATCAAAGAATATACATAATATTAAAAGCATCATGTGTCGTTGAAGGTTTCTAATGCAATAGTTCCGTTTGTCTGTATGGAAAACATAGTAAGACTGAAAATGATCATACTTTTAATAAAAATGATAACGTAGAAAGACTTCATCGTGTAAATAAAAAGGTATTACAATGGATAGCTTAGATTTTTTAGAAATCAATAAAACCATTAACAGTAATGGAGGATTAGTAAATAACATTTTAAACAGAACAGGCGGTTCGCCATTATTAGATTTATTCCCCTTGGGTTTTTCACATCCAGATGCCAGTAATTGATTTGTATACCCCCTCCACACGTCCAGTAGAATGTAATAAAACCCACCCCCACCCTTTTAAGAATTAAAATCATCGTTTACCTTAGAAATAAATAACCTTGCGATACGGTTAGTCTGAAGATACTTCTTAAAGAAGCGGAACGCGATCGAAACGAAATCAATTTTTAATTTAATTTTATATTATAGTAAGACTGCAGCAAAATATAATTATAATCATAGTGGACATTCGAGGAAACAATTTGGATTGAATCATATTACTATAATACAAAGTAGATTATTTCTGTGTTTTCTTAAATTAAACATAACTCTATATATATTATCTATTAAATATTACTTAATGTACATTTAGTGATACTTAGGGTACTGAACTTCAGTGGTAGTAATTGTACATCGTTCAATTTTATTCGCAAAATTGCTGCTGTTTTGTTCTTCAACTTTTAGATAAGAAATGTTTCCAAGTTAATGTTGTAGGTTAATAATGTTAAATTTAAGTATGTTACTGTATATTCGGTTAATTGAAATGAAAAAATAAATTTTACTATTATCCAAAATCGTGCTGGTTAAAAGGTCAAATTTTCGTCAACAACATTTAAATATCACTCGTAACATAACTGTCAAAGAATTGTTTTTAAAAAAACATGAAAAATTATTTATCTGCGGAAATAAACTTAATATCTGTATTTGGCGTGTATTACAAATATAGCAGTAAATATCAAATACTCTAAAATATTATTTAGTAAAAAAACTCGTTTTTGAAGGAGATCTTGGTATGCTAATTATCTGCAGTATAATGTCAAACATATTTATACGAAAATCTTCTCTATTATTTTAGAATATTTAAGTCACTGAACGGTAGTCTTAAATTTGAATTTTTGAGAATACATTTTGTAAACTGCTTTAGACCAGAACTGCAGAACTATGTAATGTCGGAAGGCCGTATTAATTTATCTTTAATCTAACAAGGCCGCACTCAAGAAAGTTCAGGTCAGTCAAGTGACCGTTTTTGAGGACCTGAAATACCGAAGGTTACCCACCTCATTTCCAGGCAATAATTAATCGGGAATATTGTGTTTTAAATAATGACTTGCTGCGCCTTTATTTCACTCACCATTTTCACTCCATAATGGACCTTATGTCAAATTTGAATAGTGCAAAGTTAGATTTTTTTATAAAGTATCAGTAATAATAGTTTGATTTAGAGATATAGGTTTAATAAAAAAAGTGGACTGTTTCTATGCCAACTCTATATAAATAATTATTAATGAAGTGTTAATAAGAAGAGTCAGAAACCTTAGGTGTATAAAGCATTCCAACAGATGATACCGCCTATTGCCATATTGGAAAGAATTAGAAAATTTATTTTCGAAAAACGGTTGTAAGGTAACAGGTTTACCTTAATTGCACTTATAAAGAATGAGTCAGTCTACAAAAAACATTACAATCAAAATTTACAGTTTTATATTTTTAAAATTTGTGTAAATATTGTATGCAAAATTATGTTTTTTGCTCTTTGGTAAGGGTTGCTTTCTACATAACTTGGCTCATGAAAACCCAGTAATCCTTACAATACAATTAGAAGATTATAAAATTTGTTTACAGCCAGTTATTATTTAGTTGAAATACATGATATGTTATGGCGTAAGTTCAGTTGCCCTAAACCCCTTTTATCACTGTTATACTCTACTCGGATTATTATATTGCAGTAATGCATTGATCCAACAGTGGGATGGATAAATTATAATATATACAAAGAACAAGGTGACTTGACTGCCTCTCACAAAAATGTCGTTTTTATCCGGTTAACTTAATTTAAACATAACCTACTTTTAATGTCAAACTAGGCTCATTGTTTTGGCAATGCGTTTGGACCACTGACTTTACACCGGAAAACTGTATTCAAATAAACGTCTATCTACATAAATTAATCTAGAATAAGTAGTATTTATATACCGAATCTAAAATCAACCAACAACATATTGAGCAACTATTTGGTATCCACTTATTTGTCATTTTAATCGTGTAGTATGGATGTGATGTATATATTAGGAGTACCTACAGAAACTCATTTGAAAATTAAGAAGAAATATTACTATTTTTTTAATGTCCGTTATCAGTGTAGTATATGTTCTTCTAATGTAGGAATCTGAACATAAGTTTTTAAACCAGAACTGCTTGTAATTCAGTTGCTCATTCTTTTCGAAGAGAGTAGGGATAGAATTATAAGGCTGGAACAGGATTAGGGGTTAGCTTATGGCTTTTGCTAATCTCGATTTTATTTGTGATCAGATGGGAACAGTGTTCCCTGTAAGCTATACAGCAGTTTTGAAAACTCCGCGCACTCATCTCGGGTTGGCGCGCACTCCAATACAAAATATTGAAATTTAATTTCTGAAGAAAGATATTTTCATTTTTTCACCATGTCCGCTTCCAATATTGAGCATATAGACTCCTAATGGAGCAAACTCAATAGAAGTTTTTTTCTACAAGAACTGCTTATTACGAAGTCACTCAAACTTTTTTTTCGATTAAGAGATTAAGAATGAGAGAGTTAGCATACAACCAGTTGTGAGTTAATAGCTCTCGCTATATTTTTATTTTTTTTAGGATAGGATCACACGATAAGAAATAAGATATATTTATTAAAGTATTTAGTTCTCTACAATTATATTGGGTAGTTGGTAGCTATTTTATACTTTTATAATGGATTTATACCAAGTAAATGCCAATTCAGTCAATAATAAGATATATTGTTGTTTACAAAAAGTTTACAATTATCCCGTTGTTTTGTCCTGCTCAGCCTATGGTTTTCTCTCATAGAGAATCTCTCGTCCTCAAAGGTATCGAACGTATGGTTAGGGGAGAATTCTACTGTCGAGATCATACCACATTATTACTATCAATATCACCATAAACAACAAACACTAAACCCAAAACCTTTATATCACACAGATGAACAGGATAAGAGGCTTAGTATCAGGACCTAATAAAAGAACAGTTATGTAGAACACAATGTGTGCTTGCCATACGTCCCGTTTCAGACATTGGTCCCGGCCGGTTTACTGTGCTGCAAACTAAACTTTAACGCAACATGCAACGACTCAACGACATGCACGAAAAAAATTAAAAAGGATAAACTATTGAAAAAAATTTACTCCAGCTAGAAGTAAGACTGGTACAATAAATAAAATAATTCAAACTTCTGCAGTAACTTTAGGTTTACGGGTACTTTTAATGAACAGGTAGATTTTGTTTTTTTTACCGAAGCTCTCGCTTTTGTCCCGGTTTAAAGCCTCATAATTGTGGTAAGCCTAAGACAACGGATCTTGACTGGGAAGTTGATAAATATGGTATTGAATAGTGATAAAAATAGAACTTGACAAATATTAATTGCACTGAATGGCCTCAAGTCTAGACTGATGCTGGCTGAGCTGGATCAATAAAAAGACTGTTAGTGGCAATATAATTAGAAAAAGGAAAATCACTGTCATTAGGATTCCGGCTTAAGTCCAATATGAACTAAAATCGAGATATGTATTTGAAAACAACTCTGTAATAAAATATAACACAGGACTACGAGATGATCAAGTAGAAATGAAATGATTATTTCATTTCGATTTCTTTATCTTCTGTAATAGGTACTGTCATAAGTATTTTGATTCAATAACGAAACTTGAATATGAATCTTTTGCTTAAAATTCAAAATAAAATACGCTAGCGTTGTGAATTAGGTAGTTTGTTATTTACGTATTTAATAGAATTTCAGTAAAACAATTTAAATTTAATTCGACTGTATTTCATTTTATTTGGAATGTTTTAATTTTAATAATAATCGCTTATTAATATTAATTGAAAATTAACAACAAAATCGTAGAATATATTTGGTATATTTAAAATTAATAGTTTTATTTATTCAATAATTGTTGTTGGAAACTGGAAAACACTCGTACAGCTATGCTAGATATTTAATCATAATACTTGGTATATTAATTGATTAAATAATATTGTATTCAATCTACAAATCCCCGGGATGAGTCAAGAATTATCATCATCTGGTGATTCTTGTGTCGCCGGTTATTATTCGTATGCCAAATTTTGATTCATTTTTAATTTACATAGCTTTCCATTTTTTTTAAATTCATGGTACTTGCATATTAAAATAGTTGTTATCACTTTTATAAAAGAGTTTCTTTTATGTAATGGATAGGCTTATACTTCAGATCAGAGATGGAAAACCTACGAGCCGTGGCAGCATGAGGCCTAAAATACATTTATTGCAACCCATTAATTTAACATAAAGTTTTCTAAGACTTGTCGAATTCAATTCTGCTTAATTCTCAGGAATTAAAATATGTGTCGCAATGGAATTCAGATGTAAATAGTAAATATATGTTGCAATTATAATTGTAATTATATCCTGAAAATATGCATGTAATTTTGAGTGAAGAATCACTGAAGTAAAGTATAATATGTTATTCTTGTAATATTTATTTCTAAAGTCGGAAGAGAATATATAATTATTCACTTTTTACTAACACTTTTCAACTCTGCGGGCCGTGAACAGCTGTAAAACTGATAAATTGGCCCCCCACTGTTAAATAGGTTGTGCATCGCTGCTTTGCGTATTCAATAGAATGTTTTTATTGAGAGTCGAGTGCAATATTTATTTTTTATCTGAATAACGGAATATGATAAAAATATTTCTGACAATCAGCCGTTTGCAATTTTACTGAAACTACACGGCAGTATATCCGCTGTATAAAATGTGTTTTCTTTTATCTTCGCCACTTCACCTGGCACCGGATTGCTGTCATAAATAATTTTTGAGATTGTTTGCCCGCCTTTTGTGACCGTTCAAGTCCCAACTCTAATATATATTAGCTTGACCGATTATACATAAACTTTGTTAAAAAATAACACATAATAGAACAATATTGCCATAACAGACCTTTGCAAATATTAAAACCAAATCGATTGCTTAAAGCTTGAGTAGTCAACTGGGACTTCTAGCTTCAAAAATATCCGTCTCCACTCTTCCCCTTCCGTATCCATGGTGTAACAATGAGTTACTTCGGCCTTTAAATCTTTAAATTATCTGTGAAATAGGTCATACAAAAAGTTGAAAATTTTTCTATTAGTAAATAAAATAGTTCTACACATAATTAAAATATAAAAATACATTACAGTTTACGTCTTCTTTGTATAATTAATAATAATTTGAAGACCTCGTCAATTTTAGCATCGAAAAATCTAAAATTATACTATAGTATAGTAAAAATTAGTATATTATAATAACAATCTGAGGTGCACGATGTACTTTATTCAACCGTTTTGTTGCAACCCGCACCGGGATAGGTTTCGAGTTTGTTCTGCTATGAAGAATTTTGATTCTTTCGATAATTTCGCATAGTTTGATATTATTTCAGGTTTTACACATAAAATATGACGTAAAATAATTACATAATTCTACATAAAACCATATTTCATTTCTTGAATCTGTCATTCCACTTTATAAATGCGTTTATATGACAAAATCCACAGGGTAACGAAATGTGACTGCATGAGATCCAAAGGGATTTTTCTAGCATGGAAACGGGAAGATTAAGCCACGGTTCCTTTTTATCTTGGACTCACTCTCATCATCGAGCACGAGTCGGTCACTTTGCCTGTTATCCACAAACCCTTCTTGAGATGACCAGCATTAATGGTTCCTTATCTTCCAACAACCTGACTAAAGTATAATAGAATTAACTGTAAAGATACGTTGTATTGTTCCTAGTTCTAGAAAAACTGATGCGCTATTGAGTCGTGCTAATTTTTTACACATTAATACTGAATATATATATATATATTTTAAACCGTATTCAAAAAAGAAAATATGAGTATGAAAGTTATATTTAAAAAGATATTCGAAAGTCATAAATTGAATAGACCAATCAAGTAATAAATATGTCTGCCGATGTATTGTGATTTGAAAAATTCAATAGAAGCTGCTTATTGGATAATTGAATAATCATCCACATCCGTCCCTTATTTATTTGATAATCAAATCGCATTGTAGAAAAGTTGGCTCTTTGAACCTAACTGTGCATACTTATTCATCTTCAAATGGAATTATAAATGAATGGCTTGTACAGTTTCACAACGAAATTATTTGGATGCGTTGTAAACTCGCAGGTTATCAAGTTTATTATTTAATGAAAAGCTATTAACGCAGAAACAAGGAATGCAATTCTAGCCGGTAAAACGGATACATCCGATACCGGTATAAAAAATAATAAATAAATAACTATTTTATATTCTCAAAAGTAAAGCTATTTATTTTATAATGTTTTCTCTCATAAAATATATTTAATATGTAAGTACAATATAAAACGATTTTGAAACTTTTTTTAGATAAATTAGTAGTGACTAGTAGCATCTCTACAAATAATATGTCATGTTTGCGTACTCAAAATTATGTTTTTACGCATTCACGGTTTTATTTATAAATATCTTTTTAAGAAGACACCTTGCTATATATAAAATGTTTTCTCTTAATCATTACCCGGTCTTCACAAAATAACGATGACATTCACTTAAAACGGAGTACATGGGATTCGTATGTATTATTTTAATATTCGGCATTTTACCAAACCTATTAATGATTTAATAGTTCAAACATGCTAAAGAAAAGAAATTATTTTCAATATGTCCACGCCCAATATGAGGCATATATACTCCTAATGGAGCATCATTCAGTCAGTAAACGCGCTGTGAGAACTGGAGGTAATTCAGTTACTAAACCTCTCTTTTGATAGTGGGTAAAGATTAAAGGATGTAACCAGAAAAATGTACGTTAGCCAATCGGATATAAATTGAGTTTTATTTATCTTCGATTCAGATTTTAATAAATAATCTTTTATGTAAATAAAGATATTAAAATAATTCAATTCATTACATTATTTCACTAAAAAATACCGTGTTTTCATATTCACTGATTTTGCCAACCCTGCTATGACAAATTAATAATGTGTTATTCTAATGATACATAGTAACATTTAAATTTATTACTTTACTATATATTTTTTCTTTGACAACAATGACAACCATTAATAATTATAGCTTAGAATGTTTTAAGGATAAATAATACCGTATAATCTTGATTGATAGCTAAAAGACTTTGTTTTATAGAAACACTTTTCGTGTTTTGAACGCACAAAACGTTCTAATCTATTGGATTAAATATTTTACCATTTTGATAGAGACAGCAAACATTATATTTAACGATTTCAATCAAAAAACTCCACAAGAGTTTTCCGGTTTTTCCAAAGCTTATTTCCCAAGCGAAATCTTTACTTATAATATTTTCCAGTAAAATAATGAAATTTAGTCATAAGTGAATTAAAAATTGATCCATATTTCAATTGGATGATGTTATTGCCATAAAATGTTAAAAGTGAAGTTGGCGTGTTAACATATAATAAATGATAAAACTATGATATAACAGCCAACATTTTTCAGTAAATTTCTGTAATTGAAAACATGAAATTGTTGGAAGGTAAAGAATCAGATTGTAAAGTCGATCCTTATGGAGTATTACAAAGTTAGTTTATAAGGGATATTGTTGCGATTACCTACTCAAACTGTATTTTCAAATAATAGGAAATTAATGAGTATATTATATATCTTGGCCGATTTATTATGACGATTAAGCATTGGTAAATGAGTAGCTTAACTGCAAGCCAAAACGTATATGGCGGTTGTTTCTGATACATCATTTTCAAATCATAATAACTTATAATATGATTGTATCGCCACTGTCGAAAAGGGAATAAGAGCAAATTAGACACCTGACAGTGCGTTGACAGTTGGCTGACCGTCAGTTGACAGTCGGCTGACCGTCAGTTGATCGTCAGTTGGAAAGTCATTTGACGTCACTACCGCGGCGAATATAGTTCTGACATTTACCGATAAAACGCTACGGAATTTAAACTATAAAACATGTTTCATAATATTTGTTCAAGAATTTGGTTATGTTAAATAATAAACCAAATATTTTCACACTTGTTTTTATCATCAAGGTTGTATTTTAAAACGATTACCTTCCTGGTTGTTACTCTTAAATGTGTATATAGGTAGCAAGAAACGGTAGTATAATAACATCTAAAGTCCAAAAGAGCAGTGTCGTAAATGATTGTTTATATTTTGATAGTTTTATTAAATACTTTTGTCCAAATTACGAATGATAATATATGATAACTTTGCATATCGCTTCTTCGTTACCACCTAGCTGTTATGAGGAATCCAATGTGTCCCTCAGGAGTTACACAACTATTAACTTTATCCTCGGTTCCAACTATATTGTTTTAAGGAGCTAGTCAACATTTTCTCAATGCATAGGATACCCTAGCGGAGAGTGAGAAAGAGATAGAGCGAGAGAAATTGTGTGTGTATGCTGCGTTACACATAGACCGGTAAATCAAGATAAATATATACATACAGTATCTCCGTACCCGTCATAGATGACGGAATTTAAATTGAAATAGTGAATGTCTAAAGTAGCTAGTACGTTGGACCTGTGTGTGTATTGCATACAATTTTATTTTATACACACCGTGAGCGCTTACGTCATGAGAAAACTTCATGCCTACATGTGATATGTGATAATAATTAAACGTCTACAGAGCGGTCTGGGCTATTATATATAATACATACATATTGTGAATATAAATTTGTATATATAAATGAGTTCTTAGACAATTCAATAAAAATATTTGGAATTGAAATCAATAAAATACATACATACTGACTTTTTTTTTTAATGTTTGTATTTTTACAAATATTTACGTAATTCATAATATCTAGCTAATAAAAAAGTTTTTATACCACCACAACTTATTTTCTTTTATTTAATCTGTAATAAGTCATTAATAACTAATTATAAATGGAAAAAGAAAATTGGTGATGTTAATCTATTTCTGTTCGTTAGTGTTGAACACATTTTTCAAACTTAAGTAGGGCGTTTTGGTTGAGATGTATAAATTTACTAAAAAAAAATAATAGGTCACTGATTAAGCACGCCACTGGCACCCTATACATCATACAGAGTAAATATTTAGATGAAAAGTATTTTAAGACGTGCACTAATCAACTGAGATAATTAAAAAAAAGAATAGTTGGATAGATTATATGAATTATACGAATGTTTGTGAAAAAAATATTTAACTTTTTGTTTCACCGATAGATGTCACTCTGAAACATTCCACTCATTCTTAAGTCGATTTTATTTAATCAAATTATAAGCTTTAATTTTGAATTATTGAATATAATAATTCAATAAATTGATGTATTGAATACTTATAGCACCATATATATTTGGATACCGTATGAACTCATCTTAGCAAATATTGAATTTCTATTATAAATTCATAACGACAATAAAACGGAGTACTGTTTGTTCAACACTTATTACCGAGTGCCGTCTATTTCAGCTCGTACGTTCGTTATACTGTACGGCAAAGAAATAGGTAGTGATAAATTTGCATACATTTTGTATGCCATGTTGCATGATGCACGCTCATCATTCATTCACTTTTTATTGTTACAGGAAAACAGTAATTTAATCATTTTTTGCGTCATGTATTTTTGATTTTGGACTGTTTTAAATCTCATCGCGCCACACTGACAACAAACATAATATAATATATAAGTATACGGTAGATCAGGGTCTGTCAACATTCCCATTATTCCCGATTCTGTTCCTTAAATTAAAAATACAATCAAATGATAAATTGCTCACTTGAAACAATTTTTGATAGTCGTTATAAAAGACAAAGACAAATATTGTCTAATTTTGAAATCTTCAAGTTCTATAAAAGTGCTACGCAACCGGTGTAGCGCGAGACAATACTAGCTGCGCCACGGCTCAATGCTTCCGAAAAGAGAAAAAAATCAACATTAACTTACTAACACACAATATGAACAAAGAAATAAACAATGTCACATAATATTATACCTAATATTACTGAAATCAGCAAAATCAATAACCTCAGGTGATGTATATAAATTAACAGTCCAGCATTTTTTTCAGTTACAGCTCATGTCAATAATTATTTTTTAATCTATAATTTTCAAAACTAGGTATATTTTGGTTTTTTTTATCCTTTCGATAATAAAATCAAAACTTTTCCATCGCCTCGAAAAGGCAACCATTTTAAACCATTTTAAGCCTAGTAATGTGGTTCTTGTCCTTACTAGGCTTAAAATGGTTTAATTGGTTATACTTTAAAAAAAATGCTAACTATTTTTAATACATGAATTAAAAAAAAAACAATAAAAGTAAATTCTATTCATGAAAATTACATATTTGGTCTTGCGATGTCCCGTGGAATTCTCCGCAGTACTTAGGTGTACCGTGAGTGAGAAATGGTTGCGGAGCACTGATCTGCAATAAGAGTGCTGTATGTCCCACAATAACTAAATTCTCTGGGGGAGATATCGAGATTATAAATTATAAACAGTATTAATATTTCCTAGGATATACAACGCTGTACCAATCACCACCTTTACACTCTTCTTACAATAAACAGAATCATTTAAATGTTATTATTTTGTTTGTGAAAATTAGAATTATATCCGATAGATTGTAAATACAAAACTAAAAGAGTTGAACACAGAGCGATTTTTATTATTTTTTCTCGTTTTCATATATGGTGAAATTTATTAATATCTTGAGATCCACATTCTCAAGTTCACTACGCCATATCGTCTGTTTTTTGGCCAATTGACGTAATTTTCAAAATTGAAATTATTCAGAAGAGAGTAAAACCTGTTTTTATAGAAAACATTATATATTGAGTTGCGTTTTGAATCTTTGAAATACACTCCTGTAAATTCTCATGTTTGCAGATACGGGATTATATTTAGGGAGTGTCGATATAATAGTGGCTTACATCAAGTGGCCGGGTCAGATTTTTTATAACTTAAAACCAGTGTAAATGATTTTTCCCTTCCAAAAAGTGGATAATTTATTTTTCTAATCAACGTCATTTGTCCGAGACCTGCTCTGTCATCTTTAAAATGAGATCCATTCATTAAATCATTTTCGTATTTTTTGAGGGTAATGTTTGTAGAATGTCATTGTTTCATTCCTCTAAAAAGTGTATCTTTTTTGCACGTTGTATCCAGTGTGATCATATTAAAATCATGTTTTTATCAGTTTATTTGTATATTCCATCTATAAATAAACGGTAATAATTATCATAACATATGAAATGGTAATGATATAATAACCGATAATAATTGTATCGTTGTTCTGTTAATATTTTGAGGATAGTCCACTATTAAAACAGTTTTCATTTGAAGCTTAGTTTAGTTCTTCAGACACTAAAACCTAGATGTCGCTTTCAACTGACAAAAAAAAATAACGTAGAATAATAATTTATTTTCTTTGGCAGTAGCTGCTGAATTACGTACATTGACCATTTCCTTTCGATTGTGTTATAACTTATGCTATATATATTTAAAAAAGGGCATCCTAAAATTGGAAATATTGAAAACAAAAATAAGGAATATTTGTTTTACGCATAAGCGAGACACTTTTTATATTCTATTTAACACTGGGAGAGGAAGTAATATTATAAAAAAACTATTTAGCAAGGTAGACTTCAAATCTAAAAATAGAACAATCGCTAATGTTATTTTCCGTTTCCCATATTGAATTTTTAGCAGCTTAATAACTGTTGATAATTGAAAATGATCGACCTGCTTCACGCTCTAATGTCGGAAGTGTGCGGATCACAAATTCGACCTTACCTATTCGCAAAATTTCGATTTAGTTGGTAAACAGACGGTAACTTTTGTCCATTGACGATTAGCCGTGAAAATTGTAACCGTTCTTATTGTTTCACCTTGGTTGGCCAATTTGGTATTTATTTTTTTACCGATCGACAGGAAAATACTGCAATTTACCGAATGAACTTTAGCCTATAAAAGAAACAATGTATACACTATATTATTATTCTATTAGTCATTATAATAGTACCAGAAATATTCATTTCCGCTAAAAAAACTATTCATTAAAAATATGTATATTTGAATCTTTTGGGGGTGACCATTTTAGACTTTAATACGTGTCTCATCAAAGCTAAGATCAATCACGAATTTAATGCTGACTTGTCAATTGAACTGATTTATAATGTACAACTAAATTATAAGCTAAGACACAACAATTAACTTATCTTTTAATTTCAAGAGAAATAATACTGCCAATATTTATTCTAAGACAATAAAATCTAATATTCCGCTTCAGTTTTCAATTGACGATGTTCTGTAAAAAAAGACACTTCAAAGGTACACATGATTAATGTTAAGAAATAGTGAAATTAAATGAAATTAAGATATAATGATAATTTGTGTTTTATTTATATATTCCATAATATAGAAGAAAAGTTATTCCTTATGTTTACTGGTTGGGTTTTATAGGCTAGATCTTTTAAATCGATTTATGCATTTGTGTTTAGAGGCGAGGATGTCTGTAATGTTTACATTTCCTTCCCGCTCACCCGATCGAGAAAATGGTGCGCAAAGAAATCATTGAACTAACTTGTAGCCATTTCCTGACTCCATCTTTCTGTCTTTACTCTCTTCCAAAAAGTTTGAATAACGTAACGAGCAGTTTTGGTAAAAGCAACTTCTGTCAAGATGTTTCATTTGAGTCAATATCCTACAAAGTAGAAAAGGACATGGATTGAATGATACGATGAGAACTCGAAATCGAATTGTCAATTCGAGTTCATCAGTGTACTCGAATGCCTGAAGTTACTGAAAGGCGAAGTCGGGGGCGGAGTGACAAAACTTATATAAATGTACAAAATATCAACGATTAAAATTTTTTTTATATTTCAAATTTGATCACTCGATGATTCACAACTCAAAATTAAAGTCACGGGAACGATGGCACTGACATCTACATGTTATTTTTAATATATTGAGATTTATTAGACAAGTTTAACTCGTTTTGAACATATTATAGTTTGGTGAACATTGAACGTTGTATGTTGTACGACACCATTATAATCATCACCATGGCCACATCATTAATTTATGACGATGGGCGTGGCGCAATGGGAGTGTCAGCTGTTTACGGATTTAGGTAATCCAAGTTCAACTCTCGTAACTAGCTATTCATCAAAATAATTTATGCGATGTTGTTGATGAACTTTACGACTAGCATTATCCACAATATTCACATTTCCTATGTATTATTATAATAAATTATTTATTACAATTTATATAAAATAATCATCATAGAAATTGACTATTAATGTCAGCATTAGATTAGATAAAAGTCTTCCTGAATATTCCGATTGTTTTTATTATTTTGATCATTTAATTCGAAAACATATAAGTTGGCAACTAATTCCATAAATGGTCAGTAATTTATTCGATAAATGTTCAGTAACAAATAATTAACAGACGGCTTAATTTAATAATTAACCATTTTATATAAATTATTAACCGTTTATTATTTCTTACTGACCAAAAATTTAAATAGTTACTGACCCAATATATGTATGCAAGTTAGAGGTCTGCACGGGTCCGGGCTTGGCTAGTGGGCCTTTACCCGGCCCGGCCCGTTGGCCGGGTTGGGGCGGGTAAAGACAATTGACATGTGGGCTCGGGTCGGGCCCGGATAAAGAATTTGTTCTTCAGAAAAATATTTCGGACTATGTTCAGATCATGAATGTATATATATTGGTAACTATTGACATATTAACTATTGATAACTGAATACTGTTGATAACGAAATGAAAATAACTAATTATTACGTTTCGTTATCATTGAAAACAATCAAATCTTTTATTTGATAAAATAATGCCGCCTAACGTCGGCATCATTTTACATTTTTGTAACCTGAAACACTCATAAAATTGTGTGTTATCGATGCAAAGTCTGGAACAATGCTTTGTTTATTTAAGAATCACAGATACTAAATTAAAATAGTTTGTACATAAATAAAGACGTGTGATATTATTCAGTATCTGCTTTCTATTGATTTTAATAGTGGACAGTTTTTAGATAGTGGACAGAAAATAAGTTTTAACGATGTAAAGAAAAAGTTGAAAAGTGGTGACTGGTGTTGTGTGGAAATCATTTCGTGAAATAATAGATTTTTCTCTCACTGAAAAAGTTGCATTGATACGTTGAGTTGTTTAAATGTCAATCACTTTTATGCTATTGTAATTTTTTTAAACAATCGGGATTTTTTCGGGCCGAGAAATATAAATTTAGGCTTCGGGTCGGGTTCGGGTAACAAGTGAAGTATTTAGACTCGGGCTCGGGCCGGCTCGGGCCTGAAGTTGACGGGTTCGGGCAGGGTAATTTCATCAAATTTCGGCCCGTGCAGACATCTAATGTAAGTAAATAAATGATGAATTAGTACAAATATTAGTGGCTAACGAAAATATTTTTCGAGAGCGTCGTATAAATGAAACAGTGTAAATACTAGTAAAGACATGACTAGTGAAATATTATAAAGAGTAACTAAGTGATATTTATTTTTATGTATGTTTAAGATCTGGTTGTAGGGTTGGTTCTACCAACATTTTGTTACCTAGTGACCCCAGAGGATATTAATTCACATTTTCCACTGAACTGGCTCTGTATATTGAAATCTATGATCATTTTCAGAAGTTTCTGCTTGAAAATATTTAGCAAAAACCTTGACTAGAATTAGCATATTATAATGATTCTTTACGTGACACATATTAGCTTGACTTGACAGTAGGTTAATGTTACAAAGAAAAATTACGTCACATTTCGCTGACAAATTCCCTGTGAATTCTCGCATATTAATTGCAAGCTTGAATATTTCCTGACACCTTCGTCTCTAATCTCGTGATTCGGGTGGCGTCTAAATGTCAACTCCTTGGCAATATGCCATGTATTTATACTTGTAGCACAATCAGACTGAGTTCAAATCCGTCAACATCTTTCTATCATTACCTCGAGTTAGGCGTTGAATATGAACTATCATGTCACTTATGAGCTAACTGATTGTTCTACAAGTTTATTTTTATAGTTAATACGTTTTAAAATAACTCAGGGTCACAGAAAAAGATATTTCTTACGTCTCAATAGCGAGTGAATATTTCTGTTGTCATTGGTTGAAAATAACTCTTCGTCAAGCAAAACCTGTGTAGCAAAATAGTTGAAGACGACGTTCGTTCGCAATTGAAACAGTCTATCATCCTACACGATTGTGCGATCAAGGATTCGGATGCCCGAATGGACGCTTTAGCAAAATAATTTGTCAATTGATTGGTTTTAAAATAACAAGATTTCTATCCAAAGCAAGTATGTATGTCATGCTTTTATCCCTGATCGAATACTCTATTTAATTCTGAAAATGCGACGAAAATATAGAGGAATTAACTAAAACACAATTTTAATATTTTAATGGTTTTTATTAATCGTTTATAACTGCATAGGGCCGCAATGTCTAGGAGAGAATCTGGAAACGTAAGACGATAACCAAACAAACAACAATGTGCCTAGTAAGGTCGCTGGTCTACTCCATATTCCTTTACAGCGTAGAGACATGGACTGTTAAAACGAAAGACAAAAAACGGTTAGACGCATTTGAAATGTGGTGCTGGAGAAAGATCTTCCAAATACCATTGACGGTCAAACGCACAAACACATCTATCCTGAACAGGTAACATATACAGGATATACTTTCGGCTGTATATACAAGACGTCTACTCAGCTTTTTTGGCCACATCAGTCGCAAACCTGCCTACAATCTTGCGAGGCTCGCCGTCACAGAAAGGTCGAAGGCAGAAGAGGGCACAGAAGGGTCTCAACTCGCTGGATTGATCAGGTAAAGAGCGCCACGGGCCTTTCCTTACCGATAGCCTTCAGAAATGTAATTATCGCGATAGGCGAAGGTCGTGACCCTCACAAGTGAACAAAACGACTTGAAAGAAAAATGAATATTTTTGTCTGAAAATATTATAGTTGCATTTCCAATAAAGGAATAATGATAACTTGATAACAGTAGACTATATTCAGCCCTGTTTTGTCAGATGCAGCAGATAAAAAAGTATTTTTGTACGGGAATATTAATCACTCTTCGAAAAAATACTATAACTGCATTAAGCTTGTATTAAATGTGTTGGTTATTGGAACTACCGAATCGCAGAACTGAAGCACGGAGCGTTACCATTAGGCCACGGTGATCGGAAAATAAATACCGTGATACAATAATCACTTCCGTCAGCGTTCATACTTCACTTGCACTGTCATTATTAAATTTACCTATTTCCGCTTTCTCTTAAAAACGTAAAAAAAAAACAGAAACGCAATTCAGTAATACGTCAACCGATCAATTACTGCTGACATTAAATTTAAATATTTACTTGTTCATGTCATCATTTTCAATGCAACTTGCTAAAATAAAATACTTAATGGATTTTAATTTTAGTGTTCAAAAATAACTCGTGTTTCACGCAGATAAATCGTGACTGATATATGTTTTCTAATATACTTTTGATATTCAATAATGTGAAGTTAGTTCTCAACAGTATTGTGGTAGACCAATTCCAGGTCAGCTGGTCAGGTGGAAACGCCTTAGAAGTCAGTGTATAGAATTATAGATCCATAAGTGAAAAGTCTTCGAAGTCGACGGTAGCCAATACAGAAGCCCACCAAGTATTTTTGTGCTACCTTACAACTATAAATATTTCGCAAATGTTACAGATAATATAGAAAATAAATGGATTTTGGTATTACTATCAATGAAAAGTAACATTACTTTAAAGAAACTCAACTAAATGTAGCATATTTTAAGTTTATATTGAGCTGAACGGCATCTATTTTGTTTCTATTTCCAGTGGTATCAACATTGACACTTGTATATAATTCGTGGTGTTTTGGCCAATTGATGTAACCCTCAAAAAATATGAAAATGATTTAATGAATGGATCTCATTTTAAAGATTACAGAGCAGGTCTCGGCCAAATGATGAAAATTAAACAAATAAAATGACCACCTTTTGGAATGGAAACATCATTTTACATTGGTTTTAGGTTTATAAATTCTGAACCGGCCACTCCATGTAAGCCACTATTAAATCGACACTTCCTACGTATAATCCCGTATCTGCAAATATGAGAATTTACATTGTGTGCATTTCAAAGATTTATAACGCAACTCACCGTATAAGTTTTTCGATAAAAACAGTTTTTATTCTCTTCTGGATAATTTAAATTTTGAGGGCTACATCAATTGACGATATCTAAAATATGTTCATAATTATTACAATCATCACAAAAATGCTGCGTTCATATTCATAAATAAAACATGATATTTGGGAATTGTTCCAGAATGTATTTAAACAGTAAAACAATAACATAACTTAAAATGACTGGGTTAAATAATTAGGGTACATTTTCTCGTTTCTCGCAAGTGGTTTTCTTGTTAGCGACATCTGATGCAAATGACCTAATGCGTACCCACTGTTCATTCAAGAATTAGCAAAGAAACACACCACTTTCTGACAGAGGAGTAAATAGTTTACTAGCAAAAAATCATTACACAATTTTTTAATCATCTACGAAAAAATCTAAATAATTTGGCTCATCCTCAACTTTTTTTGTGTATTATAAATCAATTCATGACCAGCTGCTATGAATTAAAATTATACTTATGGTAATTTATGTAATATTAAAAATATAACTATTTGAAACAATAAAAATAGCACGGAAGTCATAATGTAATATTTGACAAATTTTAAGTCGTACGCAGATTTTTTAAAGCATTTTTTATACAGAGTAAGTACATTAAATGAAAACTAAATATTTAATATATTCCTAAGACACATTTTATTTAATTTCAGTTATTTTGATAAAGAATTACTCGGTAAAAACATAATCTGAAATTTGATTTTTTATGTGTGGAGACGGTTTCTAGAAAGGTTTGATTTTAATAGTCTATTATGGGGTTGTATAATTATTGGAATTTCTAATACCAAAACTATGAAAATGTCTCGCGTAGTCGTCCAGTTTTAGTCAATACCTTTCTGAAATCAATATATTATAGAATCATTTGTGCAATGATCGACATACCGTCACCTTGGGTAAACAAGGTTCTATCTGCATAAACTAAAACTGGTCAGAAGAAGCAATTTAAGATTTCAGAAAATGTAACTTTCTGAATGAAATACACTTATGCAGCCACATACATGAATGAAAGAGACTGTGATTTCCTTCACGCGGTATTTCTAATTATGTATGCAGATGGAACCTTTATGCACCGTAAAATTTGTATGTTTTTAAGATAGAACATTTCTCTATTTTAAATTTTGATGGATTTACAGGCAATTGTAAAGTATTTTAAATGAATATAGAACCGTATTTTGAATGCGAATAAAACTACATTAAAAAGTGATTTTGTGAAAAAACAGTAGATGGAACCATGTTTACCTAAGGCGACGATACATCTTTGACGCCAACCGCTCATCTCGCTGATACCAATGTCTCAAGAGTTATCTATTCTTCACAACATCACGTACGGTTGTGGAGTCATAGTAATCATTTTTCGATCACTTTAAAAATACTTTGTTCTACGATTTTGTCTGAGACATCAAATCTCGGTAACCTACAACAAACCCTAATCTAGTCACGGCGTAAAGCAAATAAAAGTATATCTGAAAAGCAGTTGTCAACTCTTTGCTGGACATGCTTGAAACTTTACTATTTCCATTTAAATAAGAGTATAATAGTGTAAAAAATACTCTGAGAGTGCAATTATTAAAAAAAAAAATTTTTCAACTTTTCATATTTTTTAGGCGACGGAAAGCGATTAACGATTTTACGAAATGAGAAAAAAACCTACTTATTCCTCTTAATGACGAGCATTGTAACCAAAGACTATAAAAAATCTAGTATAACACTGTTTATAGCCTTTATTGTAACTGTTATGTTGTATGATCGAGTTGTTTGTTAATCCATCAGATTTCCAACGTCCAAGCTAAATTATCTCAAAGGTAGAATTTTTGGCAAAATATCTGTTGTTAATTATTCTCTATTTATAATGGAATTATAAAATAAATACAAAACGTTACTCTATTTATTTATTTTAAGAATATCTTGTTGACCAATGACAACATGTTTTTTTATGTAACAGTAAAACAAGAATATGTGGATTGTGGTTTTTAAAAATGATTGCTTCCATTCAATCAATGCTTTATTACTATTATTCTATTGATATCATTAGACTATTATGTTATATCCTATCAATTCTTGTCTGGTGATAAATCCTTTTTAAGCATTTATTTTTGTTAGTAACGAACGAGTATCTGTAGGATATTTATATTGTTTTGTAATTACAGGTTTTTATTTTAAGAGTGATTGAAATTAATAACGGTGAAATAATAGTATTAAAATAGCGTTATATTATATATAATAACCCAGACCGCTCTGTAGACACTTCATTAATATCACACGTAGGTATGAAATTTTCTCATGCCGTAAACGCACGCGGTATAAACAATACACACTCACAGTTCCTATGTACTAACTGCTTTACACATTCAGTATTTCAATTTCAAAACCGTTATTTATGACGGGTACGGTTATACTAGTCTTATATATAATAGCCCAGACAGCTCTTTAGACGTTTTTGTTATTAGCACATATCACATGTAGGTATGAAATTTTCTCATGACTTAATCGTTCGCGGTGTTATGTAATGGACACACAGTTCTGACGTACTAGCTACTTTAGACATTCAGTATTTCAATTTCAATACCGTCATCTATAACGAGTGCGGCTATACTAGTTATAAATATAATATCTACATTCATTATATTGATTTGATAAACAAACATGATAATAATTTATATGGTGAAGTAATTTCGTTGCAAGAAAGTCATACTATAAAATTTTATGTAAATGTGACCTACAGATTTTCTTTACGCGTTGAAAGTTTAACTGTTTTAATATGTATCTTAATTGTTTTCTTTTTTTCCAGCCGAAGGTGTCCCGAGCGACAGTGGTCTTCCTCAATATTCTGAAGATCCTTTCGTCCGCTCTCCGCGTTCTCCCAGACCAGTCCAGACATACTACCCTGAGACAGACTTTAATGCCAAAAGTAAGTGCTTAACCCAATAAACGTTTTAATGTGAGGAATGGCAAATGTCCAGGAAATTTTTGGGGAAATTTTATCAGTCATAATGTTTTGGTTTGCTCATTTTCACTTTTACCAGTGATGTAATAATGTATGTCATTTGGTAATTTAATATTTTATCAAGATTTCATGCTAAAATATCTGTGAGCAGTTTCCATTCTTCTGTATTTTTTAGTATAATAATTTTTTTTATTCCATTCAATTTGCAAGAGTTTACCAACATTGTTTAAAAACGTAGTTAATTATCGGTCAAATAACGGTATCAGCTGTTCTATATGTTGAACATATATAGATAAGACTACAGAAAATTATTTCAAGTAGAGAACTGTTGTTGAAAAGCAAGAAATAAATAGTATATCTTTTGGTTTACATTTATAAAAATACAACATGTTGTCGACTTTGATAACAACTTTGTTTATAACGATCAATTGATATAATAGCATATTGAAAATTATAGAAAAAAACAGCATGTTGATAAGAAATTTACAGATCAAATTTTCATTCCATGAATGAGTCGCCTGATTTCAATAGTGTTGTTTTTAACAAAGATGCAGTATTGTACTATGCGGTGTTAAGTTTAAATATAGCTGTAATATCAATGAAAAATGGATGCGTACAGAATCACTTCAGTATATTTATTTTTTATTTTTAAAAGTGAAGCATTTAAATTAATTTTCTCAAAAAAAAAAACAATTTCGAACAAAGATCACTATTGTGGGTGTAAAAGATGTCTGTTTCTTCTTTGTTAATCTCGCGAATTTTAATTTAATCCTTGAGGAAGTTTAAATATTTCGCACTCTTGATTTATTGCAAAATATACTATTTTTCTTGATATGAATAGCAGCAACAGAGTTACTCATATATTTATTTATACGAAATATTTTATTTGATAAGAAATACATATTACAATGAAATTTCTTTGCAAAGATTAAAAATGAATATTTAATTTTTTGAAGTCTTAACAACCGTTTACATAATATTGCAGCTGATAAAATTTTACGCAAAAATTTCAATCAACTTTAAATGGGTGCATTTATTTAGTTTTTTGATATATGATGGAATATGATATGTACGATAAATTCGACGTTGTTTTCTATCCCGCATGTTCAGTAATGCCAGTATTACCATCCATATATTATAGTATTTGTTCCATTTATTTTATGTACCTACACTGTCCTCACCTAGTTATATTGTAGTATTTTGAATAATTACCGTTTTCTTGTTGTACTAGTGATTGGTTCAGAGCCTCCTTTAATGTTTCGTTTTAATGACACCAATGTCTTAATTTACACGGTTGAAATTTTAGTACAAGTCTAAGCTTGTAGTATAAGATTAAGATTATAAATTGCATTTCATTTTTTTGCCGTCATCCAAATCTAAACAAATTCATAAAAATGTTAAAAAAAATATGAAATATTATTAATAAAACGCGTTTACAAAAACAAAACAAAAATTAATCGTGTTAATTCAAAACCGAAATTTATGAAAAACCGAAAAATAGGTATACTTAAAACCGAAACCGTGTAAATCAAGATGTTGGTATATTAAATTGAATTGTCATTTTTCATGACTTACATACATATCTACATACAGCTACTTTACAAAATGTTTATCTAAGTATTAAATAAAAAAATCTTACATTAAAATATTTTTTTAACCTCTTGTTGAAGTGTAACATCACAGTTCCGTGAATGTCAAACTAAGTGACATTTTATTTCATTTATACAGTGTGAAAATAGATCACATCAGAAAATAGATTTATTCACTTAGTGAGATTTTCTGTTGTATAATGAACGATGATTCATATTCGCCTAGATGCGATAAGATTTATCGTAGACAAGAGTTATTTCTACTTCAAAGAAAATAAAATATTCATTCAAATAAACCTAAGCATTGAATAAATATATATTTTTTAATTCGAACTATAAAATACTATAGATATATTAATATTAATAATGGTAAATTGTGAATTTGAACAATCGATATGTACAAATTAAACTTTACTTAATAAAAAAATGCCATGTAAATAATAATTACATTTAGTAATCCAAGGAACGTTAACGAGCGCAAACCGATTTCGAGTGATACTCTTGGAGCTGCAGTCTGCAGTGAATCATGAACGCTTTAATGAATTCCCCTCAACTTTGCTCGGACTTTCCTATTAAATCGCTGACCCTAAGTACTTCTAGTTCTTGTGACATCACATCCACCCAGAGAAACTGTGGTCTTTCAATGTTATCTATTCTCTCAGAAGTAAAAAATGTGAGGTGGCTTGGAGGCTTGAACTTATCAGTTATCGATAATATTTGACTAATTCTGTGGAATTAAAAACGTAGCCATTTTTTACCTTACCATAAAACTATTGCTATAATTAATTTAATTGAAGTGTTAGAAAAATTACTGACCCGTAAGCAATTATTAATTACAAATTACAGCTGTGTGAAAGAATGCATTTACCTATATTCATTTTACAATATAATTAAATTTATTTCACTTTGCCAAATGAGCGGGGAATTTCAGTGAATAAAATGTCTCCATTCTGTAAAAGCTTCGTAACGCAATTATTCGTTCCCAGAGCCTATTTTTTCGCATTACATACTTGTGTTAGTCAGTCTGCTCTAGTAGTAATTCCGTTCGCCTAGTTGCAGTACTTACTTACAATGAAAGTTTTTTCTTGGGCCCTGTTAGACATTTAATTTAATAAAAAAATACGAGCAATAATTACACGAAGCTTAAACTATGAACAACAAACATTAAAATTTATTCTTTGTTTATCTTTTTAACAGTTATTGTATATCAATGGCGTATTAAATATTCTGTTCTGGAGTGCTATTTGTTTACCGCCGTCTATGGAGGAAGCTTGGAATGCTTTAGATCGAACAGTATAAGTTGTCCGTTTAGAGAGGCCGCTAGTGTCACGGAAGTAATACTACCATAAGTGCCATATTACTTTAACTGGTATCATTGCCGTAACGCGATCCACAACATTATTTTTTGAGACTTGCCATCTTTACATAACTGTAGGACTTTTGAAAAAACCTTCTGCACACTTCCACAAATTGTTTTAGATAAATTTGAAAAAGCCTCTAGTATTTATTTTCACAGTATTATTAACAGTCGTGAGCTTACGCATGACAGCTACAAACCCTAGATTGACTATTTGAGTTCCGAATTCTGCCGGTGGTCAAGTTATATTGATAGATTAATCTAGACCAGGTAGATCTCCATTTACTACTGAAAGTTGGTGGAAAAACAGTCATTTACGAAGGAAGAATCATTACTGGATATGCGTCGAGGACTTATTATGATACATAATTATTGTTAGGTTGTGTTTAATATCTCTGAACCTTCATTAAATTGCCAAAAGGTGGCGAATCATGTATAAGTAAATAAATGTTTTATGTGTACACGCGCTGTCGTACATATTTACTGTTAATTTAATTTTAAAGTAAGAAGTTACTGAAGTAGTTCTGGTGAGTACACTTAAGAAAACAAAGAAAAATATTCATCTTATCAGATTGGGTCCTTTGGAAAAGACGTAATTGTATGGTAACGGTGATATAACAATGCGCTAGTTAAAAAGCTGACTTGTATATAAATGCATTAAAAAGTTCAGGCTTTTGGCTTTGGTAGACAAATTTGTTCGACTAATCCTGTTAGATCTAATGAGAATAAATAAGAACAAAACGCACCAATAATAATGTATTGCGCCATACAACGATAACAGGATAATTTAAGATATAGACAGAGGGTGCTTATATAGAATTTCAATATCAAATTTGAATTGTTCAGATTTTGTATATTTCCGTTTTAGAATCTATCTAATCTAATAAATTTGATTGAAGTAAGAAAAATGCGTGGTTTTATTTTGAATATTGTGATTGTATCTTTTCGAATAAACTTTCCTATTTTTTAAAAATTTTATCGTGAACTTTTTGTGGTTATAATTTCATCATTCTATAATTTGTAAAATTCCCTCCCATCCATTTGGTCTTAAAACCACTAGTCCTGTCCTAGACCCATCCTTATAACCCTACTCTTTGCGAAAGAAAATGGGAAGAGCAACTGAGTAACACATATGCTCTACATTGGGATCGGACATAAATAGGTAAATTATAAAATATAATGTTACGAGACATTAAAAACTCATTTTTGTGATTTTATAAGATACAACCTTAGTATTATAAGTTATTTTGGAGCTAGTATGGTCAGAACTTACAGATTTTTAGTTGAATTCAAATTCTTTCTTTGCCTAAGTTTCTTGAATGTAATTGTATTAAAGCATATATAAATGAATATGACCTTCTGACATTGAAAGGTTTCTCATTCCTGCCATAGATTAAAAGAATCTTTGTTAAAGAACTATTTATCTAAGATAAGATTGTGTAATTTTTATCAAATGTTTAATGAATAAGTTATTGTCTTGGAGTCTTCTAAAGTCCATAAAAAATAATAAAGCTCTTGTGGTTTAGATCGGGTTTTATGTAATTACATTTGTTTTGATTTCAAGGCGCATTCACGTGATAATTTATGATTTCCCGAAAAATAAAAAAAAGTCTGTCGTGAAACCGAGCGCTTAGCCAACGAGGTCGCTTACTTGTTTACTCATCGCTGCACAATAAAAATAAATACAAGAATCTATACCTTAAATCCGTATTTACTTTGATACTAGTTAGTCACTTTCTCAAAATATCGAATATTTATGATAAAACTCAAGTGAGAACATAAGCTTTCCACAGAAATTCTCGATATTAAACAAAGGCAAAATTAAACTATGTTTTTTAATTCCACATACCTATATGATTAGATTTATAACTGGACTAAATCCACGTTCTACTAAATACGAAGACGGGAACGCAACAACAGCATCTGTACAGTGACCCATAATGCAGGATAACAAATTGGTATCTGTTTTTGTAACCAAAATTTGTTCTCCCGTATTAATATAGATACATCTAAGTTTGTGGGTATGCTTGCAAAAGAGTCCAACACCCAACAAAATCTTACCAATTTATTTATTGCTGTTTATTTCAACTTTCATAATAATGAAAATGTGTCACAGATATTTTTTATATTAAACCTATCGCGGACCCCCCAACATTGTACACGCATCCCCAAATAATTTTTAATTTGCCACATACCCCCTCAGCGGTCACACGGACACCTGGAGGTCGGTAAGAACCACTTTGGGAATCACTGCTTTAGACTGAATTCAAAATAACTATTTAATTTTATTGATTGAATTGGCATTCACTTGGTAGAACTTCGTTATAACAAAGTAAAAATATCAAAGTATTAAGTTCTATTAGAGTAGTATGAATTGGTTGATAGCTAAATATATTGACTCCACGCCATCTATTTTCAATGAATTCGGCGGTAGCTTTGTGAAAATTCATTTTTAATACTTTGGTGTTTTAATCTAGTTACCGTATCATTGTTTTCATTCATTAGCAAAGTAAGTACATTTATACGTGTAGCTAATTGAAAATTCATAAATGTGGCATTCGATTTGTTGAGGTTCTTCACCCTTACCCTAAGGCTTTCATTATACTTGGTTGGGAGGTGAAGGAATGTATTTTTATGATGCATGAATATATTCGAACCCAACACTAACCATTCAAAGCCCTGTTCATTTTTCATCCTATTATCGAGTGACTTACTTAAGTAAAATTACCTAAAAAATGTCAAAAATCAAAAGTCAATGGCTGCATATTTGAAGCAGGCACGGTTAAAAAACTATTAATTTAATTAATAATGATTAATAAAGTCTAGATTTTTTTATTAGAAGGGCAGAAGTAGTTTTTAATCTGATAACCATAAACGATACTGTTTTAAAAAATATGTAAATCATTGTTCATCATAAATTGTCATATAATAAAAAGTCGTCATCCTTATTCTACTGAGGTTAAAAAAACGCCAACATGATGTCGGGCTTAATAATAAGATGGCGTGAAATATTGGCCGCTGAATTATGTGTGTCAAGCGTCATATTAAATACCGTTAATTAGGTAATTCGTTAAGTTCATACCAGAAGCTCATCTCAACTCGTCTCTTTCTTCCGTGGCGGCGTCGAAATCTGGCAGAGCGTCGCGACGCGTTTTCTATTTGCGGAGATTACCAGTACTGGATCGAAAGATATCTAATGAGATTGTATAGGTAAATGTTGTATGCATGATTAGTGCAGAAAAATAAAACAGTAATACACAATTTTGTTTAAAAACATATTAATAAAACCATTCCCAGCAAGTAACATATTATGATTTGAAGTATCAAATTAGAAGGTATTTAATAAGGACTTCTGTTTTAGATGTTTCAGTTTCTCGAGCTATTTTTCAGAACGGCAATTGCTTGATGGATGATTATGAAATCAATCCACGACCCGATTTCGAGCTAGAAGGGTTGTTCTGTAATCTAGCGGAAAGGACTCGACTTCGCGATCACAAGTTTTCCGAGTTCAATTCATGATATATTATATAAGATGCTTAGAGTTGCCAGATTTCTAGTCAAAACGGACACCCCTCCCCCCCCTGAGAAAATAAAAAATTAAAGAACAGATATTGGGCTGCCATGTAGCCTTCATTTAATTTTCAATTTATGTTAAAATATAAAATGAAACCAAGAAATTGAAATAATAACAACTATATTATTATTATAAAGAACAACTTTTAAAACAAATTTTACAAATATTTGTCATTTGATTTGGCCTTTTGCAAAACTGCTTTATTATTTCGTCAATTTCATAACAATCTAGCGGCAATAATCTCTCTCTCTCTCTTTCCTTTAACATTCCTTGTGTCAAACAAGTTGTGTGAGAGTGAAACGTCCGCTATCTTGTCCCTTTGGATTGGTAGAGCTGAAGTAAAGGTAAAGGTCTGATGTTTAATCCAATATAGCCACCGCGCGAGTGCTATCAATATTGAATTGTGGATATTGAATGGAAGAAAATGCTGATTTTTTTTTCCATGTCCGCTCCCAATGTGGAGCATATGGTCTCCTAATGGAGGTATCTTAACACACTTTTTCTACAAGAACTGCTTGTTACTCAGTTGCTCAACCTCTCTTTTTTCAAAGAGAGTAGGGATAGAAGGATAGGGTTATGAGAGGACTTGTGGTTAACTAATCGCTCTCGCTACGCCCCGTGAGGATGTATGGGTGGGAGGGAGGACTCAGACTACGAACAGAAATCCATAAATCGATTGAAAGGTCAATGTATGAAAACCGTCCGCATCGGGAATTGAACTCGAGACATTCGTAACCGTAGCCAGCGACGCTACCAACTGCGCCACGGACGCCGACAAATGCTTATTAAAAAAATAAAACTGAAAAACATGAAAACTGGACATTTGGGTATCCTGAAAAGCTCGTTCGGGACACTGGGACACAATGCTTAAAAATGGTGACAGTCCCGGTTAATGGAGACACCTGGGAACACTAAATATGCTAAATGTCATTAAACTTTCATTTTCAGATGGCTGCTTTTGATGGTTTAAATGGCAGTCAAGCCAAATATTTTTTGACTTACAAACTGACTTAGTATCTTGATTATGTTATCATAAAATATTAAATAAAAACTGGTTACTTCGTTATTCCACTAATAATGTCACACCTAGTAGTACAAACTTTTCAATCAGTGGAATAACTAAGTAATCAATTTAAAAGTTGTATTTTAAACGAGTTATCTACATATCAGTTATTATAATTAATAGTTGTATTATAATATTCATTCGATTTCACCATTGAACAGCTATCGATCGAAATCAAAAGATGTCGTTGCATTCATCAAATCAATATATTTAATATAATATGTAAAATTTTTAGCAATCAAGAGAACAAATGTCATGCTGTATTTTAATAAACAGTATTATTGTAGAGGTGGCAGGAAAAATGTTTACGCAGTTGTTTTTATTCAAATTTGCTAATTCAATGAGTTGTATTAGTTTGAGAGTTTTATTATAATTTTATTGCAAAATTGTCAACGCTTTCTGAACATTTTGGTGACGATTTAACTAAAAAAATATTGGTTTTATATTCATAACCACGGATGAGTGAGCTTAGATTATTTAGAAGGTCTTCAATTATCTATAAACTAACCGATGCATAAACAACGTAATATTATTATTAGCTTATCTTCGATTTGTTTATATTGATTTATAAATGGCAAACAATTGAAAATACCTACTAAAACGCTCAATATATTCAAATCTCTTCACTCATATTACATTATGTCGCCGACTTAAATGCTTGTCACGACCGCAGTTCCTGTTAACAAACTTAAGCAGTAGTTGAAATAGACAAACCTGACCGAGAGATTGCTTTTTTTGAGAGATTTCTGTACTAAGAAGAACTCACCGATTGAAACATAAATTTATGAATCTTTCCATATTGGGATTTGAGCTCTTGAGTACCTTAATCGAAAACAACAACGTTGACAACTCGGCTAAAGGCTCCTAAATTCTATTTATTAATAGAATATAATGCTGAAGTTTGCTTAGCACACTCAGCGCATAATAAATAAAAAAAAATAAAAATAAAGGACAAACATCGGCTCATGTCGGCTCCGTAGTTTAGTAGCTAACATCGTTGGCTACGGTTACGGATGTCTCGGGCTAAAGTTCAATACGGAAAGTTTCATAAATTGATTTTTCAATCAATATATGGGTTTCTGTTCGTAGTCACGAATGTTTGTGATTAAAATGTCTAAAATTCTCTCCCACCCATCCGTTCCTAAAAACGTGGCATAGCGAGAGCGATTAGCTAACCACTAGTCCTGTCCTAGTCCCATCCACCTATCCATACTCTCTTCGAAAAAGAGAGGTTGAGATGAGTAACAAGCGTTTCTCGTAGAAAACCCTTGAGATACCTCCATTAAGAAGCCATATGTTCCATACTGGGAACGGACATGGTAAAAAAAAGGACAATCATTATGTGTGGTGTAGGAAATGACTACTTGATCGTCCTCTCTACACCACTTTTACAAGCGTAAACATTGTGCGTAAAAAAAATGAATATAAATATCACATACACCTATGCCTTTGGACTTTGGATGAAAATTGAAAATGCCAATGTGTGATAAAGTAAAAACATAAAAACCCTTTTTTGATAATATCAAGGAAATCTTCAAACAATCTCTTTTTGCGAATACAAGTCGGAATATACTTCTTCAGTAGGCCCCATATGTGAAAGTTTCTAGGCATAGTCTCCCGGGAAAACAAAGCCCTGACACGACTGCCTTCTGAATGTCAACAGCTGTTCATACTTGAATTACCACGAAAGAAACTTCGCGCGAAATATAATACACAATGATTTCAAAACAATTCAGTAGTTATCACACCAAGACATACTACGTTTGGCCACCGCGTCATAAAAGTATTATATTATTAGATATATAGATACTAAAATCACAAATAAAAATGTATAATTACTTATTCATGTTGTATGAGAATTTCTTTAAACAACTTCCGGATATTTTGCAATTATTATTGGCCACGAAATTTAAATACATGTATGAAGAATTTAGTTGTGCTGCCATCAAATCAATATGGTATCCAGTGAATGGTCTTGATATTGAAAGATTCTTCAGTAAATAGAATTTAGTAGTAACTGATTGTCGCACTAATCTAAAATAATTATTCGTTGAAATATGCTCCATGCTTATAAATGTTAAGATTCAACATGTTACGCTATCCTTCAATTAATTATATATGCATTTGAATTTATTTCTATAATATACTAGAGAATACCCGGCGTGTGTTGCAATGCCACTCAAAGAAAGAAAGGGTTTGTGTTTTAATTCTGTTTATTGAAGTGCTTTTGGATTAGAGGAATGCACGGGCCAAAATTTATTAAAATTACCCTGTCCAAGCTCGTCATCTTCAGGCCTGACCCGAGCCTCAATTTCACACTTGTTACCGGAACCCAACCCGAAGCCCAGATTTATTTTTCTCAGCCCGAAAAGAGCCCGGTTTTTTTAAATATAGTAATTTATTTATTCTTTTCAAACAATACATGTTATTGTTTCCATATTTCCATATTTCCACATTTTTTGTTTTTTTTCTTGTTTGATTCTTGTTTTTAGATTTTAGATTTTAAATTTTTTTCTTCAGAAACCTTCACGGCACACAACAACTCACCAATGTTTGATCGAAACCGGATGAATGGTAAAGGAATGCATAGATGACAACCAAACAAACAAATTTTCATTTTTATATATATAGATTGCGATAAAATTTATTGGAGTTGATAATTATTTGATATTTATGTATAATAAAAACAGATGCTAAACCTCTTCAACGCTTTAACGCTACAAAACGCTAAAATGATAAATCAAAATGTTAAAATTAAAGAAAACAGATACTAAAAACACTCTTTCTCTAGCTATTACGATATTTTTACAAATGCAAATTAGAAGAATGCGTAATGCGAGCCCTGTAATTTTTATATTTGAAAGATCATTTAATCGTTCGATGCAAAAATAGTTTCAAAACAAATCTTTGATAATCAAACTATTTGAATAAAAAATTCAGTTTTGCATCTAGTAGGTATGGCTTATTTTATTAATATGTCCACTTCAAATGTGGAGCATATGGACTCCTAATGAAGCTTATCTCAACCGAAGTTGTTCTAAGAAAACTGCTTTCAACAGTTTCTCAGTCAACCTTTCTTTTTCGGAGAGAGTAGTGATAGAATATGGAACTAGGAAAAGACTAGTGGTTGGTTAATCGCGAGGCAAAGAGAACGTTTCCTTAGTTTCTTAGCGGAAAAGCGTTTTTTTGGAAACAATTTTTCCCACTGCATCCCTTATGGGAAAAGTCACCACAAGCTTAAACATATAAATACACATAAATAGATTTTAAATTTGGATTATTGAGATTTTGTACACTTCCATGTATTTTGTCACTAACGACCCGGGTTTCGCCTTTCGGCATCTTCAGGCATTCGAGCACACGAATGGACTCGAACTCAGTCGATGTCTTAAATTACACATAAATAGTTTCAATTACTACCTACATCATTCGAAAAATATAGACATTGTCTTAGAATTTAGAATTCATTTTAGAGGAAAAGATTTTACCGTAGAGCAGACATACTTAGGTGTTATTTTAGAAATTTTAGTTATAACATAATACCTGTATATAATATCTGTAGCTTATTTCACAAGTAATATTAACATTATAAAAATTAATAAAGTTCCATCGACGACTATTGTTTTAAGAGATGATGAATAAAAATATTTTTACAATTGGCCAATTTTGGACATACCCTATTAAATTTCATGACCAGTTATATTTATTTTACCAAAATAAAATTGTTTAAAATGTTAAACATGTAATTTAATACTGTATCCGTCTTGCCATGAATCCTTTTGCATTTTGGAGGGCATTTGTCGTACTTTAAATGGGCTTCTATCTTAATTGACTGAAGCATGAAAACAGACGTTCTCTGATTTTAATATAAAACATTAATCTTTCCTGTTTAATCTTCTGAAATGAAATATTCTTCAAATTAAATGCAAGTATATTAATTATTGGTGTTCACACACTCTGTAATAAATGAAAACGTTTACGACTGTCTTTTTTGCTACAATTGTGGTATATATTTATGATATAATAATACAACTTTAAGATATGAGTATATTTATAATCAAGCTAATGTCATAAAACGAGGTTTAGGTATTTTGAAAAATCTCTACAACACCACCCCTACCCATCAACCGGAAAATGAATGTATAAACTATGAAATCTTCACTTTTTTTTAGTCGGAAAAAAGCCTGATATTTCATTGTTTAATTCAGTGCTCCACAACCTTTTCTCACCCGCGGCACACCTAAGCGCTCATTCGTATTTCGCGACACACCATATGCCAAAATATGTTAATTTCATAAACAACACATCCAACTTTTTTTTGTATGAATTTGAAATAGTGATTAACGTAACTAAAATAATTAACTAAGGTTAACTACTAAAAGTATTTTAAGTATTGCCTATTTTTTGTTTACCGAAAACCAAAATTATCTTTCTGTTTATAACGACAGTCCGTTAGTTCTTTGAAACATTTTCAATGATCCAAGTCATAACTCGCTTTGCCAACGTTTGCATTTTATGTCTGAACCTAGTTTATTTGTTAAAGCATATATATTAATAATTTTTCATTTAGGCAATTCATTTTTTGTTTAATTCGTTCAGATTCTCAAAGATTCAAGTTTCAAGTAGCAAGTTCATCCAATGACTATTTTAAAAGAGTTGATAGTGTTTTGGTTAAGTAAAAAATAAATAGTCTCACAGAAGTTCAAATAATCTTACCAAAATTTTGCCTCAGGACAGCCAATATATTGCTGTGTGAAACAATCGTGATTGATATTTTTCAAAAAAGTGCGTACCTATATAATTCTCTTGGTTTGACAATGTGTATTATTTTGATAAATTGCTTCATTGTTTTTAATAAATCCACTGGAAAACTTGTCACCATCATTGCTTAACGATATATATAGCAATGTGTAATTTATGCATATGATTTATTTGTTTTACACACAAACTCTATTTTACTCCCCATCATTGCAGGTGCATTACCCGTGAAAACACTAACACAATTGTTACATTAAATATCAAAATAATACAGTATGGTTTTCAACTAGAATAATTAAAGCGAAGATCTTAGCAACCGATTGGTTTTAATTTGTCTCTAAAAATACTCGATTATATCTCATTTCCGACGCACTGCGCCGCGGCACACCTGGGAACATCTCGCGGCGCACCGGCGTGCCGCGGCGCACCGGTTGCGGAGCACTGGTTTAATTGACAATAAAATAATCATGTAGTAATTATTCATTTAATATATATAAATCAGTGTAAATTATGCATCGCATATTGTCTGTTTCAAATCAATAGAAAATACAGCTGAATATTATGTGTGGTCAAAAATAATCCGTAATGTGTTTCTAAAAAAAGTCTCTCTCTTGACCTTCTTAATTCAGCTATCGAAAGAATATTAAAAATGAATGTTATATGAAATTCTCAGCCCCCTCTTTAAATAATTGATTAAAAATATCCAGAAAGCAACAAAGTTGCAAAAGCGCACTATATCTTATACAAAATTAACTTTATTAAATTAATTATTATTAAGGTTAAGCTCAGTATGGTTATTTATGAACGATTTGAAATAGTGAATACCTAATTGACCTTTCCAATAAAGCTTATATAAGATCAATTGCATTTAGTATGATCATGATTAACATTGATTATGATCTAATGAAAACATTAATGATGTTTATAAATTGTTCCTTTCAAATAATTGCTAAATTTTAAGACATCGACTGAGGGTGCTTGATGGAATTTCAATATCAAATTTGGATTATTGAGATTTTGTACACTTCCATGTATTTTGTCACTAACGACCCGGGTTTCGCCTTTCGGCATCTTCAGGCTCGAATAAAAAAGCTCGAATGCCTGAACATGCCGAAAGGCGAAACCCGGGTCGTTAGTGACAAAATACATGAAAGTGTACAAAATCTCAATAATCCAAATTGCTAAATTGTTTAACGAATTTCTATCTCTCTAAAGAACTCAACGTTTAAGCCTTCCACATGGCCAGGGCTTACGACCGGACATAATAAAATAACAAACTCAAAAATTGAATAATTATGAAAATAAAATTCAAAATAAAAAAAATAAGTAACAGCGCTCATTTTCAGATATTTTCTGTCAGACAAAGCCCCAAAATAATGACTGGAAACAGGAACGATTTAACCCAGTACAAATTGATGCAGGTAAAAGTTTAGTCAAATTTTTACAGGTGGTTTCGTAGTATCTATATTATTGCCATTCCTATAGCCGAGATGTCAACGCTCTTGAGCGTTAGAGCTATTCGACAACTGGATCACAGATTCGTATTGCTGAGCGGATTTTGTGTACAATAACATTTATTTTAACTACAATTCCCTACAAAGGTCCACTCTTTTATCCTTGAGCTCTACAAAAAAGTGGCATTTTGTAAAAACAATTTCTGTGTAGGTTGTTAGATGATCCACATCAGAAGCGTAAATGATATGAAATACGTTTTATTTAAATATTTACGTATTTTTATATTGCTATAGCTAAAACATTGTATTTGCTTTCATCTGCGTACTAAAAATATATCACTTATCCAAAAAGCGTTACGAATTACTCTCCATTTCCATCTTCGGTGTTTTAGTGGATTTCACGAGAGTTATTTCGTATTTACTGAAAACCACACGTTGTTTGTAAAACTAAAGTGTTGAAAAGGGAATTTGTACTCGGGGACCGCTAAGTAGCCACGGAGTGGTGTGTGCTTAATTTATACAGCATTTAGGAAAACAAACATACATTTTGTAAACACACTCTCCTTTTCTTAGTTTGTTTTCACGTACAAATATTTAAATAGTTTCATTGTAACAAGGAAGCGATTAAACGTTATTATTCAATGATCCCTTAGCGACATTCTGTTTATTTTGTTTATGTTTCTCTTATGACCTATTTCAGAGAAAACAAGATATGTTTATACGTTATTATTTTCCATTCTCATTAGTCCCGGATAAAATGGAAAACTTACACACGAGTAAACATTCTTCATCGAAAAACAGCTTCATTTAAAAAAACGTTTGTTTTGAATCATTAAAAATGAAACAATGTACAAAATTTAAGCGATTCAAATATTAAAATGTTAAATGAATTTAAAAATATAATATTACCTTCATAGAAACATAAAATTTACTCTGCACATAATTTTTTTTCAATGAACTTCTTCTGTTATGTTATAAAATGTTATGAGTGAAACTGGTCCTGATAATTACAAACATGTGGAAGTAGTACAAAACGAATTGTGTTTTAATTTGAAAAAAATGACGAGAACTTAATGAAAAGTTTTATGTAGCATTTTTTATAATTTGAAGCTTACCTTAAACTGTATTTTAACCCACGATGACAGTGTAGTCATTAAGAAACATAAGTTTTCAACTAGTTCTACACTAAAAAATGCAGATAAGAGTATTCGTCTTACAATGAGCCCTCGTTATCTCATCGTTCTCGTCTAAACTCGTATGAAAACGAGAATTAAGCCGCTGAGAATTTTTCATTAAGTCCGTTTAAAACATCTATTGTTAAAACACTAGATGACGGCAATAAAATGATGGATGCTACATGTTTTGCGGATTTTGCGATTAAATATGTACTGAGCGAATTCGCATTATGTAAATTCTGTTTGAACCCATTTTACCTCCAGCGTGTACTATTATAAAGCACGTTAACTCGCACTTCCTCTAAGATGCCGGATAATTGCATGTCATTGTCGCACTGGTACACTTAACCAATACAGAATGCGAATTGCTAATAAGTTTGTATTACATAATGTTATGGATCGAGTGCGACCGACCCGACGGTCTGATCTCTGCCCCGATCTTGCACATCTAAATGATATTATTGCATAATGGCTATTGCGGCGGATAGCGCAAATTGAGACCACTCGAAAATAAACGGGGCACATCATAAACAAAAGCAACGTCATTATTGGGCATGATGATTGTCAAAATCATGTGCTCGAAATAAACAGATTCGTAATGACCTGGAATAGATATCGAATACGGATGCTGTATTACAAAAACGTCTTTTGTTGTCTTCATCATGCATTGACCAATAGTTTGTTTATGTGTAGCAATTAATTACGATATCATTAGAAAAGTTTCTCGATAGTAGAACAGTAGTAGGTTCAAATGTCAAAAAATCAAATCATTAAACCCTGAAATATTGCTTTTCAAGCCACCGCTAAAAATAATGTTACTGAATAAATGTATCGTTTTGGCCAATTGATGTAACCCTCAAAATTGAAATTACAGGAGCGTTATGAATCTTTGAAATACAGTCCTGGAAATTCTCATGTTTGCAGATACGGTATTATACGTAGAGAGTGTCGATATAATAGCAGCTGAGTTAGAATTTTTAAACCTAAAACCAATGTAAAAGGATGTTTCTCTTTCAAAAAGTGGTCAATTTATTTATCTAATTTACATCATATGGCCGAGACCTGCTCTGTCGTCTTTAAAATGAGATCCAATCATTAACTCATTTTCGTATTTTTTACATCAATTGGCCAAAATATCGTCGAGTTATCAACACAGTTATTTCGGTATTCCATATTGAATTCTTTATTAAAATATATTGTGAGCTGTCTATAAGCAAAAACGTCACTGTCGACAAAAAGCTGAAAATGAAATATGAATGCACAAATATTCTCCATGTATTTATCTTGTGTATGAATACATCTTAACAGATCGAACACCCTATCCCCAGAAAACTGTGGAGAATGAATTTATATATTGCGTTTCCATGCAGACACCACTGTCCATTACAAAAACATAAAATTTAGTTACTTGGATTTTATTAATATGTTCTATAACAATTAATTTAAAATCCACATCGGCTTTATTTGTTTTCTCACGATATGAATTTCAAGGACAGCATCGTTTTTGCTTTTATACAACTCAATATAATCACATGTTTATTATTACAATGGAGTCGCGACCGCCTTATCATTTAATGACGATTTTTATTGATTACCTATAAAACGATGTAGAATTTGCACTCATAAATTGCTATTTCCAATCAGAATGTGATACAAAAGCGAGGCACAAATTTTGAAGGTTAATGTCAAAGCTTTTATCTACGATAATATTTATGTAGCATAATTCTTTATATAACACAACCTGAAAGCTCGCCATAAGCGATACTTTATCAAAAGGCCAGAAAGATTGGTGTACCCATTACAGTGAAATTTATAATATATTATATTGGCCTTGTTGTCTGTTATGGAAATGAATAGGAAATATTGTTACCTATTAGGTAGCGGGCTATATTTAGTATTCCAGGCACGGCATTAGCTGTCGATTTGTATTGGAATTCTGACGCCTGTGTCGGATGTAGCCCCATTCATATCCCACTTGAGTCAATTTCCGTACGCGTTCTGTAATACCTACATACAGCAAGTAATGTGGTTATTTGCTATGAAGTATTCTTCGCGATGTTGTACGAATACACTTTAATGGAAACGACGGGAATTCAGTAACATTGAGTACCAAGGCATGGAGTTGGATGCTTTTTCTTCTTTAGATCGAGACCATTACTGATATTCTATAAAAATTAATGGTTATTCCAGCGCTCTCTATTTTGGAGACAGTAAGGGTATATAGATGGTACTGGAATTAGACCCGTAGTTAAATAATCGCTCACGCTATATTTCGTATTGGTGGAAAGAAATGTAAACATTCGAGCCTTTAAACACAAATCCATTAATCAATTTATGAAAGTGTCTGTACTGGGATTCAAACCAGCGGACAAAGTAAACGTAGAGGATGATATAGCCACTTGGTTATAGACCCTGCAGGTTTTCTATGACGATTACATACTATCTTCCGGTATTATGCGTAGATGTACTTTTTAATTACCTTTTAAGATGTAGTTGGAGTGGGTAGAGTTAAGCGTCATCATAGGAACTCTATTAAACACTTGCAGGATTTCTGATAATTTTACTGCAGCCATTGATGAAAAATCTGACAAAAAACAATCAAAACTTAATGGTGCACCTCTTTTATGTAGCCGGAAACGGTCATATCATAAAAAAACAAAATTTACAGATATATATATTATGTGTTTTATTATTTAAAATGAACGGAAGTTTTCTAAATAGCAATTTATCAATAGTCCAGTAAAGCAACCTTTGATACAATACGCAAAGAATACAATCATTCCAAAGTTTTGTTTTTTAACATATTTCACAGTCATTGATACTAGCGACTTGTGTCACGTAGTTATCTTCATAAGGTAGACGCAACAAAGTAGAAATGGAAGCGAATGAAAATAAACAAGATATGCCGCTGAAGAATTGTCTGCGTTTATAAATACGTATGATGTGCTAGCATCAACATGAAAAAATAAATTTATGCGAACTTTAAAATAGCATTGCAGGTATTCCGTTTCGGCGACTCAGCAGTCAAAACGTAATCTGTCTGTCTTAGTTAGAAGCCATATTACTTCTCTTCAATAAGCCATGGCATATTGTACTTACTGTATTGAACAATATCATTATATTGTGGCATTCGCTTTGATACTACGTATTGCAATAATTATAATATGAATTCAATATACATTTTCTAACCACGTTCGGTGTCTGAATTGATCTCGTACAGACTGTATTGCAATCAATATTAACATTTAAAGAACATAATATATCTTTAGACAGAAGCAAAAGCATACAATAGAGATGTCTGGAATATAAAGGAACGAATCATCGGAAGGGAGAAGGTAGTTTTCCTGAACCGATCACGTCTTTAACGATGAGCTTTTAAGATGTGCCAACAAACCAAGATATATTATAGCGACAATCAAACGCAGAAAACAATTTGGTACCTATATATTATTATGTACAAAGTCAAATAAGAATTACTTCTAACTCGTAATGCAAAGAAAAGTCGGCAGAGGCGTATCGTCGCCTTGGGTAAACATAGTTCCATCTACCGTTTTTTCACAAAATCACTTTTTACTACAGTTTTATTCGCATTCAAAACACGGTTCTATCTGCATTTAAAAAACCTTACAATTGTTCGTAATTCCGTCGAAATTAAAATTAGAAAAATGTCTGAAATCTGAAAAAACTACAAATTTTACAGTACATCAAGGTTCCATCTACATACAGTCATACATAATTAGAAATACCGCGTGAAGGAAATCACTCTAAAGCAGTTGTCTCTTTCATTCACGTATGTGAATGCATAGGTGTATTTCGTTCAGAACGCTACATTTTATGAAATCTTAAATTGTTTCTCCTGAATAGTTTTAGTTTTTGCAGATAGAACCTTGTTTACCTAACGTGACGGTATGTAGAATTTGTAAGTTGAGATAAACTTATGTAACAATCTAACTATGCTACTGGTACGCATTAACATAAGGCGGTTAGTTGAATAGTATTATAAGGAATACATTTCTTTTTCTTTCTTAATTCGAGTTTACTAAATTTTATCAATTACAAAAGCTTTAGTAATTGAAATGTATGTTTTACGACAAATGTTTACATTTATGTGCAAAGCTTTTCCTTTATCCTTAATTGAAACAAATCTCGGTATAAGTATAATGATGACAATATTTAACCGCGTTTATAGCAGTTATGAAAAGGCTAATAGTAAAACCATTAAACTTGGAAAGTCCCAAGTAACGATACAACTTATTATGAATTTAATTATCTCATTGTTTGGTATAGCCGATCCATCTAATAGAAATTGACGTGACCTAGCAGAATACGCAATTATTAGCGAGTACGTTCGTGGCATTCATAAAGGTCAAGTTTGATGTTGTATTTTGGTAAAAACCCAGAAAACTTTAATACAGTTGGCATAATCACAGTTATCAATTGACCATTTTCTTGTACAATGCACGGATATCATTTAACTCTAAAGTTGTGTTCGTACAACGTATTAAATCACTTTCATTGTGTAAACTGTCAATTCGAGTTTAAAACACAATATGCTTTGTCTTGATCTTTGATGTGTTTCTTAGGTTCCAGGTTAAAGTCAAATTAATGTTGATTGCGAGCATATTCTTTTATTCACTTCCACGCAATTAGTAAGTTAGAAATGCCGTAATCGGGGAGTCAATTATTGATGAAGACTTCACATCATGTTTACACACAAAAACATATTGGGTGTTGAGTAAAAAACAGATTAGACGCGGAAAATATGTCCGAAAATAACAAATCTAACCTTGAATACCTAAATGAACGTCGTTATGAGCGCATCAAGTAAAAACATGCTGCATGATTTGATGTATTATTATGAGGTATTTTTGGTACTGCGTCATTAGTAAATTGGTAATATAATTTACCGACCCGTACCTAGATGGTGTTAAAAAATAACTTAATTATTTTATTACGTAATTATAAACGAGGCAGTTACCAAGCACTTGTCGGGTTTTTTCTTAATTCAGGAACTTATTACGTACATACATGGAATCCTTTTCATACAAAAACTACGTAAATGAAGCTGTCGGAAAATAAAATGCTGGAAGAAACAATTGAATTAATCATCTGATATAAAAAATATCACGGAAGTAATGATAGAGGATTGGAAAGTCAAGTAAGACGCTAATTATTCAGACGTCAATGCCGATTAAGAATATTAAAGCCGAAATCTAATAGTATACTTAGGTGTATTGATTTTTCCAGGATTTTAGTGTAAATCTAACCTTATTTAGAATCTTCTCATGGATCAATGTATAATTACATAATATAAAAAAATTGTGTCTTTATTGATCATAAATGAATCAGTTCAAATACTGTCACTTTATGTATATAAAATTACATATTAAATTGTCCCTAAGAACGATAGTCGAGTACAGAGTACAGAGAGTTTTATAAATCATTACATTCAATACTGCGATGTTGCCAAAATTATTCATTATGATGTTGTGACATTTGGAATTCCTTTTCTGCAAAGACGTAAAAAAAGCAAATAATAACTTCAACGCCGGTCAGCGAATTTTGCAATACATTTAGTTTGTCAATATTTTTCATAGATCGCATGGTAACAGTAATAATATATTAAGTAGGCAGAGTAAATCGACACTGCTTGTATTATTATTCAATATAAGTCGTTGGAAAATGTTTTGGATGAGCAAAAGACGACGCATCGCAAAAGTAGATCGATTTCTATGAACTGTAGTCGGCTAGCCAATATATTCGGGGAATCCCAACCTTTGATTGATCGATTCACAAAGAGCCCCTTATATATTTTGATTGGCTATTTGACTAGAACGACGGAGGGAAATTGCATCGGGGTACTTATAATTCCCCGAAATGTTTTCTGTTGCCTCATCGTCGTTGAAGTAGTCTCTATTATATTTAAACGTAAAGCGTATTCAACAAGGCAAATTAATGTTGAGCAAGCCACTGTAAATCGATTCTTCGGTATTAAATATGACACAAGAATAATCACATTAATTTCAGTGGGGTTTATTTTTGTTTCATTAAAAAAATAAATAATAAACAGCTATAATTTAAAACTCTTACTATAGATTGTATGAAAAATAACCATCACACGTTAAGAAATCGTTACTTTGTTCTCCTTTCCTTAACTCTTCCAGTGAAATCAACTCCCTACAAATTAAAAATTGATGCGAGCGACGCGTTCCTCTTTCCTCGTATTGTTTCCGTTAGAAACGGAAAGGTAATAATTGTGATAACAATATCAATGGAATGATTCTCAATGAAGCAAAACATTTGTCATGAATATTAACAAAATGATAGAAAAACTGTGTTTTAATGATGAAAATGAATTACCATAATTAATTCGTATAAAAAAACGTTTTTGCCAATCCACGATATTGAACGGTATTTTATATTTGAATGATATTAAAAGGGATCAAATATCAACATAATTCATAACGTATAATACATTTTTACGCGAATTTATTATTGTATTTATATAAGTAATAATGTTGGTTCGATTGAAAAGGGTTGTGCATCGCTCTTATTGAATTTCTTGGCAGCATCAGTTGCGTGAATTCTTCAATAAATGTTTTTTCAGATGCAGGAATGTAGGGGGCGATATTTTTTCGTAACAAGTGCACTCTGCTTTTGACTTCCGATCTTTTTAACGCATTTTCAATAACAATAACAAAAGGCGCGCATTATCACAAAAATAAACATACGGTGAAAGATTTATCGAAGGGCGGAGACCGCAACCCAATATTTCGTGCAAAAGTTTCTCAGTCCAGTTTAACTGTAATTAAGTAATTGTATTTTGTAGGAATTTGAATAAATTTCATCAAAGAAATGTACAAATATCAATCATTAAAAACAATCATGTATTATGTGGTTCTATTTATATATATCGGTTTAGTTTTGTTCAAGAAGGGATACAAATCTAATATTTTCTATAGATTCGGCTAACTTTGTGGAAGTTCATTTTTAATATTAAATTAAAATAAGTGGAGTAACTAAGTTATCAATTTTAATTTAATATTTAATAATATGATAAAAATCCATCTCGTTGATAAGAAAGTATTTTGTTTACCGGAAAAATATGCATGTTTGCTCTACTTAAAAAATATCGATTGACGACAACAAAAAGGATTATGTATAGCTTCACAGGACTGGTCTCTCAGTCATGCAACTTTGACACTACTCATGGTTGAACTAATGCGAATATTTTATTTAGTGATAGATATATTCTATGAGTTAATGAGATGGAAGCAAATGTGTTAGGTTCGTTTAAGTATTATAAAATTAAAGTGACCTAAGTAAATTCAGACTGAAAAATATTTTATTCTGTACGACTTTAAATTGAATAACGTGTAAATTTACGTAAGAAGATCATTGAACTAAAACTGTTGATAAACAAGTTTCATCATTTATTTTATCACTTGGCTCACTTCACTTCACGAGGGCTCATATGCAAGATTTATTCATTTAAAAACCGTTCCTTTTAGTGTATGATTGAATAAAAATATTATACCAGAATTGAAAGTCTCTGACATGTGGATACTGATCAAGACATATCCCAGACGGGAGTTTTCCTTTTTTTATTTGATCTTCACAGGGCCGAACTCTTTGATCACATATTCCAACAGTTAATAATTTGGCAAATTGCCGTATTGAACAAAGCGCATTTTATAATAAGTCGTTGATTCATTATATTTATCAAGTAGTGTTCAAATATTTGTAGTCCTTTTTAGTACATCCTCCTATATTTGTATTTTACTGATAATATTATACACTACGTTACCATACTTTGAAAAGGTTCTAATTACACTTGACCATGTTTTGAGATACGAGCGTTTGAAGTTTTGACTGATGGTATTTTGTACTATGAAGGAAAAAATGTATTTTTGATTAGTGAGTTAGCATATATTTATATACGTAAATATTTTAATTGTTTTTTCTATAATTTATTTTAACTAAAGCCTTTATATTAGAAAATAATGTGTATCTATAGCTTTAATTAGAACTGATAAAAATAGTTTGTTTGAAAAGGTTTTATCGGATATTTCAATTTTATCAAACAAAATGTTCTAACTTTTCAGATATTTATTAATAT
Organism: Himalopsyche phryganea; assembly: GCA_022494535.1. Lineage (NCBI taxonomy): Eukaryota > Metazoa > Arthropoda > Insecta > Trichoptera > Rhyacophilidae > Himalopsyche > Himalopsyche phryganea. The sequence goes on along the minus strand of JAGVSL010000002.1, from coordinate 6,009,740 downwards.
TATATATTATCATGATTTGCTCAACCATATAAGCTAACAATAACATTATAATACAACAGAATAATAATACATATATACTTTGAATGTTCGAGCGAACTCTATTCGTCAATGGCCACATCGATAGAACAATATAAGTGAAGGGTAAAACACACACCAACCATCGAGCGAAGAATGTTCGACACGACGTTAAAACCTTTTCAAAAAAACTGTGATGTAAATGTTTTTTCTGGGAGATGATAATAATTAGTTATATCGATTCATAGAACCGTATAAAAAAAATTATGAAAAAAATATGTTGTTAGAACTCCGAAATACTGCTAACTACCTCATTGAACAATAAATGACTCTAAAATCAACGTATATGGTAGAATGTGGCTAATACAACATTTTCCAATCCAAAGATCATTTTAGGCGAAAATGTCAGTTAGAACCTTTTCAAAGTAAGGTAACAACCAGGTAACAGTGCCAAGTGTCAACATTCTCATTCTCACATACACCATGCGCATCGTCCAGTGTCGGCAAATATGTATTGTGATATTCGGTACTTTTTGTCAATATGAATTAAACTAACACTGTACAATTTATTTTCTTTAAAATTTCACATAACAAATAAATATTCATTGGTCAAATTTATTGTAAAATACCAAAGAGCACACGTAGCGTACAACATGGCACTATTTCGTTCAACGTAGTAAATTTAACTTGAGCACTAACCACTAGTTAGGTCATAAACGAATTGTTATGCCAATTGCTGTGCTATAATGTGTGATACTTATTTCGGTTATTTAAGAAGCATCCTCAGACTATATCTATTATAAACTAGTTAGTACCCGGTATGCGTTGCAATTCCACTCAAAAAAAGAGTGCTTGTGTTTTAATTTCTTTTATTAATGTTCTTTTGGATACACAATATTTTTTGTTTCCGTCTGGTGCGTACACTAACAAATCAGAAGGATGTCCGAGATGTCGCTATTTGTACGAATTTGATTCTTTTTTAGATTTCAGATATATCGGAATTGTGAGATTGATTTTTATATATTATAAGACCTAATGTAAGTTAAAAATGAAAAAGTTGAGTCGGGCTGGGGCCGGGCCGGGCCTGATTGTACTATACCTATATCCTTCGCGCAAGTGCAAGCAGTAACTTGACAAAGTTTTATCGGAATCGGATGAACGGTATGGCAGTGCATAAGATACAAACAAACCCACATTGATTTTTATATATTAGATACGTCGTTTTGTGAAGAGAATTGCTAAAGGAATATGTTTGAGAGAGACGCACGTTATTTACTGCCATTGAGACTATTATAAATTTGAAAGTATTAATTATTATTTTTTGATCAATTGAGTATTTCTGTATTATCATTATAGTGATTAGACGGAATCGTGCTTCTTATAGCATATATATCTTTAAATCCATAAAGCTATACAGTTTTTTAAAACGTCTCGTGACAAGTGAAAAATACGACACTTGAGTAAGTACACCTTTTTAAAATATTGTTAAATTAAAGTAAACCTTAGATTAACGAACAATCTTCGACCCTGAAACTGACATTGTATTCTAATGGTGACATTCCATCACAAATTGCTTTTTTCTTTATGTTACGACTTATGCAATGCATAAAAAACTCGTTTATGGCGTCATTGATTCAGCAGTGAAGGTTTTATTTTACAATATCGGTCATTTCCTCGATCGGTCCTGTGTTACTAATTCAAATCAATGTGCAGCGCTGCAGACGAGATGATGTCTGGTGCATCCATACACTGTAATAGTATTTATACAATTAAGGAGACTAATTTTGTTTATACTGTTTAGTGCCGCTCCTTCGTTTCGTAATCTTAATTAGTTCCCTGCTTTTGGTGGGAGAGGTTAGACGTTTACGAGACGTCATTGATACTAAGAAAATATATCGCGATTGAACGACAATGAAAGTTACACGTCATTGATACGAAAACGATGGATCGCGATTAAACGATAATTAAAGTTAAATGCCAGTGATACGAAGGCGATATCCCGCGATTCAAACAAATTAAACGATCGGTAATTACGTTTTTAAATCAACGTTGCTAAAGTAACATATTATTATATTTAATTTAATGGTGGTGCCTGAATTTAGATTAAAAAAAAAAATGAGTCCATTATAGCTACGCCATTATAACAATTGAGAGATAATATATCACAATACTGTTTTATCTGATACCTGTTCAAGTAACAAAACAATGCCATTTACGTGCAAATGTGCAATATTAAAAAAGTTAAAATATTTATAGGGAAGATTAGCACGAGCATTATTTGAGTATTATTTGTATCAAAATAATATGATTGAATTATTATTAATTTTAAGTTATTAATTAAGTGTCAATTTAATTAAATTTCGTTGTATTAATTTCGTAAATATTTACTGGGTTTTACTAGAGAATAATCCACGAATATAAATATTTTGGAAGATTTTAATGATTCCTAAAGAAAGACTTATTAATGAAAAATTGTCTGATTAATTATAATGAAGGTATGATGGAAAACAATTAACGTCAGTTTGTAATAAAAGTCAATACGAAAGTGAAAATTTATGGGCAGTAATTTTAAGATACGATTTTTGTAATGCGAACAGAATATCACGCGATGCAATATTGCCACGATGAAAAATGCGTCACGCCTTTTATCGATGTAAAACTTGCGTTTTTCACATCGTAGACTGCAGCGATGCGAACTGTTTTCGTGCATTGACCTTGTCTGACAAAAGATGTGTGTTTGATTTAAAAAAATTAGTGACATTAAAGTTTTGATCATTAATTAAGAGTGAAGATAAAAGAGATGTGATTATGGAGATGTGTAGCGCATGCGGGTGAGCAATCGTTTGTAGACAGTGCGGCGTAGAAGGCACCGTAATTGACTATAATGAAATGAGTGCAGGGGTTCGCCAATGTCATATGCAAATGGGCATTTGTTTCAACAAGAAGAAGATCCGCTACGACGGCGATAAAGAGCATACGGAAAACCGCTCATTCAATAATAATAATATTCACAAATAGATATGAATACGAGATGCGAGTACTCGTGCGATATGTAGAACGACACAGCGGGTTTCGGTCGGCTGTAAAAATAAACGTAGTCGAGTGCCGGTCGCCGTAGGCCGTGGACGACTCGCGATATTCTAATATTTTTATACTAGCTTACTCATCGTTTCCCGCGTAAACTCCGCTTCATTACTCTCGCCGAAAAATCAACTGACTTCCCGTCGTAATCATATTTACGTTGTGCATATTCTTAGAGTAAATTTTGAGTGTTTTCGGGTAGTGTTTTCGACGATAACCGTTATCAACGTCACGAGCAGCTGTTGTGTTGTGGTTTCGCGGGCCACGTGTCTCCGCGACGTACGTCAGTCGACAGTGGACGTCGGGGCCGGCGTCGCGCGTCGGAGCGTGACCTACGCTACACAGTGAATGTTTTCGCATCTCTGCGCGACATTCAAAATTCATATCCGCCGGATTGTTATTGTAAATATTGATTGCCGCGACAGGACGCGGGGCACTCGACGTGAACGACCCGCCGCGCATACATGAGCATATAATATGTCGGATAACGCCAAGTCGCGACGCAACAAGAGGAGTAGGAACAACAGGAAGAAAAACAAAAACAAAGATGGCGGCCAGGGTAGTGCTTCGCAAGACGAAGTCAAGGAGATCCCACGAATCGAAATCGAAACGCCCGTCCAGAAAACGGAAACGAGTGACATCGAAGAAGTCGTTATGGATTCAAAAGAATGCAACGGAGTATATGTCAATCCGTCTTGTACGGAAATAAAAGACACACCTGTAACTGCCGATCCTGAAATAAAACACGTTTCTAGTTATGAAAATGTCACAGATATTCAGATTACAAGGCTACAAAACTATACGGTGCAATCACCGGAAAGAACCCCTGAACGAGTCGATAAAAAGAAATTGGTTAAAAACCCTAAAAGTAAAAGTCTTGATCACGATGACTCCATCGTTCTCGACATTATAGAAGTAACTGAGTTAAAATCTGATGATGAAAGAAGTGTTGAAAATGTGGCAATCATTTCGGAGGCAGAATCGGATGCAGAAGTAATAGATAAAGTTTCAGAAAAAAATAGTATATACGAAGATGTCTTAATTATGCCTACCTGTCCTCCAACCAAAGATTTGCCTGAAAATACCACTCCAATAACTCCAGAAGAAGAACACGACTTACGACATTTTGTACGTAGCTTAAATCTCACGACGAATTCTATTGATGTGTTATCAAAAAATCTCCCGACAGTTCCAGAAGTAAATACAGAATCTGATAAAGATACCGATGAAAATGACAGTGATGATGATTTAAAGAAACGTAGGGCGCGAAAAAAAGCCGCCCTCGAGGAACATTTCTTACCGCAGCTTTTATATCCTCGATTTTTGGATGTCATCGATGAAGAAGGGAGTAGTGAGTCATTGGATGCTGCCGGAAAACGTAAACGTGACTCTCTCAAGCGTTATGATGATGGAGATGATGACGTTTTTATAGCAGATAAGAAAATTAAAGAGCCTAAAGATTTCTTTCCCAAAAATAAAAATTATTCATTTTGTAAAAGTGAATTGAAAAGGCAACAAGAATGTTTACTAGTTGGAACTAAAATTCTTGAAGCCGATGTTGAAGAAGGGTGTGGTGACTGGACTATTGAAAAGACCGAAGAACAACGTGGGGCCGATATAGTTTATTTGGACGATTCTTCAGGTAGTACCAGTGAGGTTGAGCTCACTGATGACGGTAAAGACATACCATACGCTGACGAAGATGAAAGAGTTACAATTAAAACCCCTATTATTGAATTTGATACTAACTACCATACGAGCGGCAACAGTGTTTTGTTGCCAATTCTTTTGAATATGCAGTCTAACGGAAATAATAAATCACCCGATAATATTTGTAAATTAAACGGCAACAGTCGACTCGATTCGCGTAGGGTCACTTTAACACCCCCGCCGTCTCCCGAAACCGCACTGTCGTCCGGCGAGGAGACAGTTGAAGGCTTGGAGAGCTTGCCGCTACACACCCCGGTCCCCGTCGCGTGCAATGAAGTCATCATGCTGGCCAACGACTTTGTGGATGAACTGCCGGTTGTCACGGAGCTTTTGAAGAGTGGTGAAACCCAAACTAAACCTGAATTAAATAAAATTATCTTAAAAGAATTAAAGAAAATCGATTCCACTGATACTGATTACGCTTCTTCTGGTGAAGATCCTAAAGACTTTTCACGACAAGACTCATCCGGTAGTGTGTGTTCATCTCATAGCACGTCTCACAGCACCGCTAGATACAATCCCTCGAGTTCATCCCTCACAGACATACACGCCCTGTTGCATGACGATTTAGTGAGTGTACCTGAACCCGTTGACAGAAAGATTGCCGGAGGGGGTTCTAATCTTTCTCGGAATTTTACAGGTACAGAAGAGCCGAACCAAATCACGGAAGTACCCGAAAAATTGAAAGATTTGTGCGTTACTAAGGTTGCTTCGCTGCCCTACGGTGGAGCTATTCTGCAAGAACTGGCGGCCGTGTCTGAAAGTTTAGAGTCGCTTACAAATAAACTGAGACCGCACTATGTAAACGTTGACGTTCAAGTTAAACAACAAGAAAACATGCCTTCTTATGCGCCTGACGTGGGAAAAATTCTCACAAAACCGCCTACGCCGACACCTGAAAAGGTACCTCCCCCCATCGCCCCGCGGCAGTCTTCGTTTAGGCTATCGCGCGAAGAACTGCCGCGGATAGGGCTCAGATCGCGAGTCAATCCCTCCGTCATCGCGTTGCTTACGCCTTCGCAAAAGAGTCAAATCGAAAGAAAGTGGGACACCGCCCAGGACGAAGCGGGAGAGTTAATTGACATGCATAAGAAGTACGTAGAGAGAAGAGGTTATCGCGAGTATCATTCTGATTCGGAATTGAAAGCGTCGTCGTCTAATAATATCGGTGATAAAGTGCCGGTGCAGTCGCCGATGATGAGGAGGAGGGTAAGCGGGACGGCGGGTTACGGCGCCGTCGCCGACGCTAATAGACCGCTGGCGTCTTTCCGAGATCGCGAAGTTGCGCCTAATGTTACGAAAAATGCCGATGATGTGCGAAATCCAATTCCGGACCGCCTCCGGTTTGCTGAAACACTGCGGACCTTCGAAGATCTCAATGAAAATGTTTTGGATGGCGAGAAACGCACTTTCTTTACAAAAAAGATAGATGATGGAAACATCAGCCTTGATATTTCAGAAACTGTCCGGTCCGATAGTAGACTCTCTGCGAATATTAAAAAAGGTAATACTGATGACACTGACTTTGGTTTGAAATCACTAGAAGCTCTTATTGAAGGTCTCGACTCTAAGACACCGACTCGACCGTTGATGAATGGCAATAAGGAATCCAGTACAAGTAAAGAGCGTATCATTAAAATATATCAAAACCACAGTGATTCAGAAGATTCTAAAAACCACGTGCAAAGATTGCACAATAGGAGAGCGTTTATTTTAGATGATCCAATTTTCGACGTCAAGAAGGTAAATAATACTGGAACGAAAAAGCCAATGCCCTTCGTTGACAGTGGTGAACCCAGAAGGAGGAGATCTCTTCCAAGAGATATACAAGATCGTCAAATGGAATACATCATTCAAAAGGAAAGAGAAATTGAAGAGCAGATTAAAAGCTTAGAGCGTGAAAAGTGGTTTTCTTCTTACGATAACTTAAAAACCTCTGATGTCAAAATTGATGCTACTATTAAAACTCCTGAAAAATCGTTTGTTTCTGAGCAGTACCACATATCTAAACAAGGTGATGTTGCTATACAATCCAAAGAAAATGGTCTTAAGATAACTAAACCTTTGGTATTTGAGAGACCAGTTTCTCAACCACCGCTTTTAAGTGAACCCAGCCAAGGGGAAAAATTCAGAGATAAAATGTATAGTGAATACATGGACAGAGTTGCTGAACGTGAAGACAGGAAGCAACATAAAGTCATAAAGATGACATCTACTAATGGAACTGAAGCAGTTATACCTTCACGTGAAGGCACATTGGAGGAAATCAAAAAAGCTTGCGGAATGATCGAAGATGAATTCATTACGAAAGCTAAACAGCGCTGGGATAAGTTAGGCTTTGGTAGTTTTGAAGACGATATTAAAAACCCGTCGCCGAAGCCTGGGGATCCGGCTTCCGAGTCGAGACCTCTTATCATAGATCATAAAATAAAAGTGCTAGACGGTAATGAAGAAAAAGACGTGAAAAAATTGCCGAGTCACCTTAGGGAGTTTGTGCAGTTCACGGCCGGTGGTGGGGGCGACGACGCTGGTGAGTTGACAAAGAGGAAAAAAGAGCGTGATCCCTCAGTGTTTGTTACCGTGTGCGCCTTGCTTATCCTGTTGTTTACTTTCGGAAAAAGCTTCTGGACTGACAGAGAATGAAATACAATAACATTATTAATAACTAACATCAAATAGTAATCAAAATTTATTTAACATTCTTGGTATGAACATTAACATATTCACCATGTATGCTTACATTAGTGTTGTCAAATAGTGATGTTATGAAATTAATATTAACAAAAATTAATTACATATGTATATTTTGTAATCAATTGTATGTTTGTTTGTTGCTTTGAAGCGATCATTACTCTACCATTAAATTTAACATAACATTGCAGAACTGCATCCTTACATTTCCTTGACAAGACTTATCAGTTAACTTGAATAACTGTAATAACATTTTGAATCTTTATTTTCAATGAAGGATTGAATTTCCTTTAACATAAAATTAATCTTAATCGATATAACGATCCATATTATAAAAAATGAAGGTTTTTATTTATTTTTTCATACAGATCAATCGATTTCATTACTTATAGACATAATCGCTTTAGAAAATAAAGCTTTGACAGTTCAAGTGTCATTTCAAATTTATGTTACACCTCTCTCTCGATTTACACGGTTTCAATTTTACCCTTCAAGTTGCATACATTTTTTAATAAACAAAGTGTTTTTTTATTAAATATAAAATGAAATAAATATGGACGAAAAGGTCAAATCTATAAGTGATGTTTTTGGTATAAAATTTTGTGTACAGTTAACATTATAAATAAAAAAATAAGTATTGGTGGTCTTGATTTAGGTATATTTGAATCACATGGCATTTTCGAAAAAAACTAATCTACCGTGTAAATCGATATTGCGTGTAAACAAAAATAACGAGCATTGTCAATGAAATTAATATTGTAGTAAAATGTCGCTGTAACTATACCTTAATTTAATTATTAATTATTTATTTGAATCATTCCACATTATTGCATTTTATTACTTTGGTTGATAGGTATAATATAAATTATAAATATATTCCATATATTAAAATATTCCCATTATAACGGTATTATAAGTTTTTATTGTGAGATTATATTACTGTGATGATAATATTCGGCTGAATAAATGTTCTTAAATAAAGATAATAGTTTTTTTAATCTTTTATTATCTGTTAATATTGATAAATGATGCATTCATTGGTGTTTGAGTCATTTTATTCGTGCGGTTACCCGCATATAAGATAATTCATGCATATTCAATTAAATCAAATATATTGTAAGTAAATTATCGGAAATAAATTAGTCAAAGAATGCTATTAAAGATTAATAAATTGATAAACAAAAATCATATTGCGTAGCAGTATTTGACAAACATCATCTTGCGTTGGAAAAGAAAAACTTTGAGGTTTAGATCTTAGATAATACTGCTAATGAATTGATTATGTCACAGATGGCGCGCATGTCAATTTACAGCAAAATCAATAGTATTACATAGAATTTTTGAATTTTCATAAAACGTATTAATGTTCGAAATATTAAATGTATTAAAAAGCCTCAATAATTATAGCTGAAGATTACATTTTTACGTGTATTCAGTTTAACTTGAGTTTGTTGATACATACTAAATAAAAAATTATTTAATATTTTCTTTTAGTGGACATATCAATTTATGCTTATTTGGTAGATTATAAAAGTAAGATTTCTAAAATTCTTGTACAATATATATCGGCAATAGAATATCATCTTGACTATATTATATTATAATCTAGGGGCAGTCATTACTCGTTTTCGATTGCATAAAATAAATAAATCATAGAATACATTATTTTAGGTTCCTCATTGAATCAATAAATATTGATTTTAAATTACGAATTATGCCGGGAATAAGTGTCATTAAGAGTTTTTTTTAATTTTTCCGTAATTGGTCTTTTGTGTTGTAAGATTTCATAATAAGATCTGTTAGGTACCTATGAAATTCTTTGACTTAGTATTTCTTTTGCAGCCCAGGTTTTAGTATCGAATCAAAATATTGAGCACATATTCAGAGAGAGTCTTGATTTCCAATTTCTGCTGTTAGCAATGAAACAATTCTTTTGGTCTTTTTAAACGTGCTCATTTTCATTTGTAATAGCTTCGTCAAACTATTTTCAAGCTTGCCACGTTACAAGTAATAAAACTATTGCAAGCATGCCAAATTTGCAAAAAACGTTGCATTTTTGCTACTTGCATATTTAAAAATAGCATTCAACTAACATAATATTTAAAAATAGACGTTTTTATTTACCTGATTCGTGAAAAAACATGTAAAACTGCGACAGCAGTCTTGGCAATGAGACAACTAATTTTTTTCACTTCCTTTGTAAAAAGTAGAAAAAGTGGTCTAGATGTATGAATATTAATCAAACTTTTTAGCAACCGGAACAATATTTTTTAATGAATCTATAAAGAAACTTACTATTACCACAAATGAAGCGAGGGTTAATTTTACATAATTTTTCTAGATTGTATTAAAAATCGTGTTATAATTCAGCTAAAGAGACCCTGATAATACACGTAAAAGAAAAAATATGTGTAATCACAAGTCATTTCTATGCTTAAATGGCTGATTTTAATCAGCTATAAATTTATTACATCTTTGCATAAAAATGACATTAAAAAGACAAGTTCATCACTGCTGGAATCTGTTAATCTTGATCGGATCTTCGTGCAAATAAGTCTGGCTAACTACTACACGCTGAAATAAATCTTTAAAAATACGAATTATTAGAATATTTTGTTAATAATATTCACTTCCGCAGGTTATTTATGGTAACGTTCATATTTATTTGCTTATGATGAATAGAAAAATGAAAGAAAACTTTGTTTTTCAAAAAATGTTTTTCAAAAAATAGCGAAGCACAGGAAAGTGATAATAAACTAAGTATGTGTTAACTATCTTAAAATATAAATTATTTCAAGGTCTTTATCTCTCCAATAATATCTAATTTAATAATTTGACATTTATTGGTGATATTTCTCAAATTGTGTATAGCTAAATAGATATATATATTCACGAAGAATTTTTGTCAAGCGTTACAGTAGATGGAGAGCATTCAACACATATATCAGTTTATAATTGATTCTACGCTTGGTTTTCCTTAGATATTATATTATGAAACATCATTTTCACAAATAAAAATTATAGATATTCAACAAAAAACGAAGATTTTCATAAAACTACCACGAGAAGGGAAACAATTGCACCACTAATGATAAAAAATGCAAAGAAATATAATCTATTTAGTTAAGTCTTTTGCCATTTTGCTATTTATTATTAATTAAGATGAGTTTTTAACTCATTTTAAAATTGATTATCGTGAATAATGTAACAAATATAACATTAAATCATTCATCTTTTTGAAAATTTGGCGGTGTTAGCTAAAATGAATTAAAAGAAAATAAATGAAAAAATAACTTTCTATCCAAAAACTTCCAATTTTCAGTAATTATTGCTCAATAATATACTTTGATAATGACCGGTTTGGCTCAGTGTACGACCTTTTTAAATAATTAAAAATTGTAACTCACAGTTCGCTGTTATATTATAATGAAGTTTTTGAATGCATAGATTTTTTAATTAAGTAGGAACTGATATGTTGTCGTAATAATGAATATATATTATTTTAAATTATTTAGCGGTTTTCATTGTTTATAATTTTTGCAGTCTTGAAAATTTGATCCATTTTTTATATCGTTACATTTCAACATATACCTCTCATTATTAATATACTAATGAAATTACCGGAAATAGCTAAATAATATATTTTAGAATTCAGTTTGTAATACGTAATTTACTATTCATAAATTTATTTCACTATCCATTTCAAACTCAAACGAATTCCTCGGTTTATTTGTATATTAATAGATAAATTGTTTCACGTTATGAATGTTGCCAATCAATTTTCAAATAATATGATTAATACGAACTAAGCGGCGGGTTCTATTAATCACTACTGAGAATACGAGAAAAGCATACGCCCTTGTAAAGTTTCTATTCAATTTATTTACAAGTAGTTCATTAATGAAGAAAGAAAGTTCTATTTCAGTCAGCTTTACTGGAGAACCGCTAAACCAGTTAAGTAAAAGCGTACACTTTCGTAAAAGCTCATGGAAGTTCTTCAAGCGATAACTATGAACACATTATAATACATATTTGACACTTAATAGATAAAAGAGTAAGTATCTTGAATCATGTCATAATATTTATAAAACATACTATGTATATTTCTAGCACGAAGCATACAGAGCAGCTTTAGGTAACCCAGGACACGCGGGCTCCCTGGTTAAGGTGTCTGCTACAAATATAAATATTGCAAAACCAAGTGACAATTACATGAAATTAATAAAATACTACACCATTGTGAAATACTACTCGATTGTGTCTCTTATTCCCTATCAGATGGTTCAAACTATTTTGATATTTTAAAAATACTGACGCTTTAGTAATAAACCTAAGGCCATATATTTTTAACATTTTCAATACATTTTTAGATTATTTATTGATATCTTGAGCGGGTTTTTATTTTATTATCTCGTAAATACAAGCGAATCGTGGACGCCGCTTTATATTGTATCCGTTTGCACCAGCGTATGACTAAGCCGAGTTAAAAAAGTCGCCCAAGAAACTGGCACCTGTAACAATTCCCTCCTGTCTCATAGAGGTTCGTCCGAGCTATATTTACCCGCGGGCCGTAAGTAAAGTAGGGCAGGAGAGTCGAACTGTCACTTTCTTCACTACCATTCGGAAAAAACCGGCTAGCTTCGCCGCCCTTCGGCACTTCTATCACACCGACGTCCACAAATATCATTTTACAGCCGGAATTATTGAAATCACCGTTATGAAAGATCGCCGGCGTCTATTGAGACACGGCCGTCGCGACGCCGATTTTCAACGATCAAAACCAAGTTACGAAAATAGAGGTAACGGTTTCCCGTGTGACGTATATAAAGTGTTTTTTTAGTCATCGAGTTATACCGCTGGTTTAATCTGTTTAAGTAGTGAGAAGGCATTTAAAATTATGTTTCTAAGAAAAGCAATTTTAATTACGTGATTAATATGAAACTTCTTCCCACAATATTGTTAATGTTAAGTTTCTTGATACTGCTGAATTGAAATTTAAACTAAAGTAATAAGCATCGAAAAACTTATTTATCCAGGTGGGTCAGAGTTGCTTTTATTCCGTCAGGGTATAGAAAAGTTTTCTTCGGAGTTGCTTTCATAAAACAACTGTATAGCAGGAAAAATATTTACGTTTTCTTGGTTCAAAATATAATATAATATTTTGCACCGTTATGCGTTACTTGTTAAAGATAGAAATAGTTATGTATATTTTATATTTCTTATACATATAAATGTATACATATACATGTATAAAAAAAGCGAAATTGTTAATTTGTATTAAACAAATTTATATTAGATGTAAAGGGTAAACCATCGCTGATCCAATAATCATTGAAATTACCGTCACCTATTTTATTAAACACCACATCTTTAATAACCTTATAATAATTGAATGCATAGAATACTTTGTATATATTTTTTTTATTTTAAAAAATAAAACACAATTCATTTGTACTACTTCCATGATGATCCATCAGCTGATAATGCTCGTGATGAGTGAAACCGGTCCTGATCATTATAGATATGTGGAAGTAGTACAAATGAATTGTATTTTATTTTTTAAAATATAATGTCTTTCCACCAAGAATTGACAGTTAACACCTTAAAAGTACTTTGTATAAAGTACTGAAAATGTAATTAAAATAGTATTAATAATATATTTTTTACAATATGTAATCACAAAAGCAACATTTACTATAAGGCACAATTTTTAATGGATTGAATCTCGTCATCAAGTAAAACTGATTGAACACTTGTTTAAATAATGTAATGATAGAATTTCAACATCGTCATTCTGACCCGTCATCAACGACCCGGTTTTCGCCTTTAAGCATCTTCAAGCATTTGAGTACACGAATTCAGTCGGACTGACAGTAAGTATATAGTTTATATCGTTTATATAATATATAAGACAAATTACGAAAAAATATTATCCCTTAATCTATGAACTACAATTGGGAAAATAATCGTATAACAAATTACAAACTCATATAATTTTGCAAATGCAAGCCATCATAATAACCAATTATCATAAAAATGTAATTGGGAAAAAATATTGATTGAAATTGTTTAAGTTTTGTTATGTTATTATTGAACTGTTAAAAATTGTACATACTGAGTTATTTGCATCTGTTTTTTACAATGTTGCGTATTTATTCATATATGCTGGTGACACCCAATGAATTTGGGAAGATTCCATTTCATCATCGTCGATGGTGGCTTCTGATGATATTAACATGAAAAAAAAAACAATATGTATATAATGTCGGCGTCCGTGGCGCAGTTGGTAGCATCGCTGGCTACGGTTACGGATGTCTCGGGTTCAATTCCCGGTGCGGACGGTTTTCATAGATTGATCTTTCAATCGATTTATGGATTTCTGTTCGTAGTCTGAGTCCTCCCTCCCATCAATCCCATCCTCACGGGGCGTAACGAGAGTGATTAGCTAACCACTAGTCTTGTCATAGCCCTATCCTTCTATCACTACTCTCTTCGAAAAAAGAAAGGTTGAGCAACTGAGTGACAAGCAGTTCTCGTAGAAAAATTCTGCCAAGATACCTCCATTAGGAGACCATATGCTCTACATTGGGAGCGGACATGGAAAAAAAATATATATATTAAAAAAATGTGTTTTAATAATAGTAGTTATAATCCTACTGTACTTGTAAAATTCATGTTGATCGTACTAGCTGAAAAAAATCCAACATATACTCATGGTGCTGTAGTGGCATCAGTCGTGAACAGGCATCGCCGCCGGCTCATTTGGCTATTTCAATTTTCTCGATTAAGGTTTTCCCTGTAATGGATTTTCCGCAGTTTCCCGATTTTCCTCTTTACTTTTTGCGCGGGTCAAAACTGTTTTTAATCCAGTTTCGCAACGCGGCGCGAACATCTGTCGCTAATTTGACTCGGCCAGAGTTATTTCAGTGGGCCATTACGGAAGTGACGTCACGGCGTGCGCCGCCTTCCCGTTGCCTACGACGCCCTGAGCTTCCTCGAGAGCTTTGCATAGACGTCTGAGCAATAAAACGATTGTTATGTAATTTAGAATACATATTATGTATGTATACCAGTGCTGAAGACCCGCTACTTTAAGATTAGATCACGTTTATTTTGACTTTAAACATATATCAATTATTCACTAAGAATAAAAAAAAATACTGTTTACGGCCCGTAAAGATTCTTACTGGTATGTTTGAAATGACTTTTGAATATTTATTTTAATTTGTATAATAAATAAAAAGACTAAAGCCAACTATTGCACTTAAATAATGTCACATTTGTAATTCATAAAATCAGCTAGAATGCATTAGGTTATTGGAAATAATTATCAACTACTTATACGGTAAAGATATCGACTGAGGGTGCATGATGGAATTTCAATATAAAATTTGAATTGTTTAGTTGTATATATCCACGTATTTCGTCCCTAACGACACGGGTTTCGCCTTTCGGCATCTTCAGGCATTCGAGCACATACAGAATAGTTTACATCACTTATATACATGATAAAATACGAAAAATCTCATCACTAAGTTTAGGAACTAGAATTACATCTGGATTGATCACAACAACGGCCCGCAATCCCAGCTGGGGAAACAAACTGATTATGGGTGTAATGATAAGGTTTTAAATGCAATTCGAAGAACTGTTTACTTATTCCAAACTAATGGACTCTGTTAGGGTGACCATGGGATGATGTATTAGTACGGAAATTTCATTATTTTCTTCTTGAGTTTTCAATATGTAACATTGCATAACTTATTTTTTAAGGGTAGTTACATCTAAGGTCAGAGATGTCCGTGACATTCTGAATCCTTCCTACTTGATCATTTAAATGAAAAAAGAGCTTTGACTGCATTTTTAATAGTCACTTACTCCATCGCCTCATATTTTTTCCCATTAATACGAAAAGGGATATTTCATACAAATCTTTTTCAAAAGCCAGCTGTTTACTTCAACACAACATGTCATATGTTTCACTCAGTTAACCAAATATCGTAGATCGTAAGGAATTATAGAAACACCTTAAACTAAAATTGAACGTTTTTTCTAATAAAAAAAAGTTCTGCCATCCCTTCTTATCTTGTTAGGATATTGATTTTTGTGGTATATTGCTAAAAAAATGCATTGTCTGTGAATAAAAAAGCTTCTTTGCTTCTCTGGGTCACAAAAAAACGAATGCTCTATTTGAAAAAAAAAAAACAACGTGTGAAAGCTCCGTGGTGAAACACAAAAATTTGCCATGACAATATTTTATGTATTCATTACATAAGTAAAGTTGCCCTAGCTTATTCATTCAATATTTAGATTGTTATTGAATTACAGTATGTTTATTAAAAATAAAGCACATTTCATTTGTACTACTTCCACATATTTATAATGATCAGGACCGGTTTCGCTCATAACGAGCATTATCAACTGAAGAACTGTAAATAGTATTCGTAAACTGATGCTACAGATTTGCATCATTAATAATTTTTCAATATTAAAAATTAAAATATGTTAATATTTTATCTTATTCTTGAAATGGCAAGTAAGATGACATTTTGAAAAATATCCCGAATTTTACGTCAGTATGATAAGCAAGTAAGCAATTTTATCAAGCAAAGTATGTCAAAACAAACCCTTACGAAATAGTCAAACAACTTTCAAATATAAAATCAATTGTTATTAAAAGTATTTACAGGAAATATTGTAATATTTCAACTTGTGAATATGGCAATAAAAGTTGTTTAGCAGAAAAGGTTATAATAACTTAATTAAGTATGTATTGTTGTTTGAAACGCCATTCATGAAAAGATATTTTGATTCAAATATTTTTGCAATTGGGTCATCATATTTAGTATAAAGTTTTCAGTAAAATGAGAGAGAAAACATCGGCCACAAAATAAATGAAGAGAGAGGTTAAGAATTTCAGTTAATCTTTTCGTTATAAATAAAATTTTAACGATAGAGTTAGTTTAAAGATATTTTTCAATGTTGCGATATGCATGTTATTCTTAATAGCACAATAAATAAAATAACAATGTTATATTTTTTTATTTTATATGGTCAATAATCTTTTATTAAAAAGAAATCAAAATAGCACAATTCTGATGAAATTATAAATATTTTAAAATCATTCGTGGAAGTTTCGAAATCCAATAGATATTTTCATATGAGAAAATAGTTGCTAATGCATATTTCCATCAGCGGGATGCTATTTCTTCAGGAGCGTACTCAGTCGATATTGTCACCCGGAAACGGGCTTTTTGAAAGAGCGCAAGAAAACGGAGTGATCGTCCTGTGTTGAGATATCGACATTTATCACTCCTTTATGGCGGACGTGTCACACTTTTTATGGGAAAATGTGTCAGTCGATCGCAGGAAGTGCGTCACATCTGTGTTCGTAAAATGGCGTAGCCATAGTAATTAAATAAGGAGTAGTCAAATTCTATTTATTTCAATATTGAAATATACTATTTTATCAAATTACTGAGAATACTTACTACCGTAACCAAAATCAATTAGTATATCGTTATAAATTAATTATTTCAAATTGATATTGAAACATGGATGGCTATTTGCCGGTTCATTTGCCGAGTGAACAACTTTCGCGGACGTTACTCTTATTAGATAACGGTGTTCAACGGTTTCAACCACTCAACAGAAAATTAAAAAAAAAAACGATTTTTTTATTGATTTGTGTTCAAATAAATGGATGTCCGTGATGTTAACATTGTCTCCCAGCTTCGAACATAAACACGGAGCGTTATGAGTTAGAATAGTCGATTTCTAGTTGTTGCCTAGCCCCGTCCGTCGACCTTAACTCCATACGAAAACGATTAGCTGAACGACTGAATATTTTTTTCTCTAAACTTTTTTTTTTTGTGTCAGTCATATGAATCGCCAGACGCAAGGGCTGTTCGGTTGATCAATGCATTGCCTAGAGAGGTGGATATTTTCGGCAACGAAGTTGTGTTTTGTTTTTCTTATATGGGTTTGCATGTAAATAATATTTTTGTTCCCTATTCTATTTGGTTTGTACTGTCTTCATTATATTTGTTCATATGCATATCACGTTGGCGTTCCCTGCAATGCCATCTACTATTTTTTATTATGCTTACAATAAATAAAAATAAACTTTAAGTTAAAAGTTGAGATACTCCATTAAAGCTGTATATTTATTCTCCCTATTAGGATCGAAAGTGGTTGAAAAACACCAATAAAACCATCAAAACAGGTTTAAATCTATTTTATGTGCACCAATGAATAGTACAATATTTAAAACAATGAATCTATTTTGACCACAGCATGAGGCATGGCAACGTCATGTAGCTGTGATTCTATATATTAGAAAATTAATCATAATTAATTGATAATCAGGTCACTTACCGCTAAAAAGTGTAGGTGGATACATATTTGCGGTTAAGCATTATTTGACCAGTCATCATCGTTGAAAATTTCATTTTGAAATTTTGTAAAATATATTTTTGATATACCCAAGAAACTCATAAAACAATATTTTATTCTATTATAATGGAGTTCTACCAAGTAAATGCCAATTCAATCAACAATACTTTTTCAAGCTAAAATACAAATATTCATATAATTTGTATTTAACCATATCTATTTCCAATATGGAGCAATTGCCTCGTTATCATAATAGAGGTCTATTGCTGAATACACTATGTTATGTTTTTGTAACCGTATACGCTTCTGATGTGGATGGAGTATATCGTCAGCCCAAAAGCAAAAAATGAGTTTATTTTTAATTTAATGCATTTCAATTGTGGAGGTTATTTTTTAGTATTTTCAAATGAAAATTAGATCGCACAGTCAAGTGCGTCAGTGTCGAAGTCATTATTTAAAAATTGATATATTTTTTTAATATTTTTTTATAGTCTTTCAATTTTAGATTTTTAAAAGGTTTTAAGTGAAATGCAATACAAAATTCTCATAATTACTATTTTTTTCTTTCACCTATTTATTATTTTAAAATCAAATTAAATATACTTAAATTGGTATTAACGTTTCAAATCATAGTATTGAAATAAAAAAAATATTTTTGCATAGCTGAGAATTCAAGAATAGCTAACAAGTAAACAAAACACTTTCTTTTTTTAATTGTGATTTTATAGTTTCGCAACTTTCTTTTTATTTATTACGTAAAGAAAAAATAGAAAACTCTCATATGTGCCATTTAGCTTCTAGGCGACGATATCGAGCTTATTTCAGAAGAAATTTTTGTACGACAACTGCTTGTGACTGAGCCGCTCAACCTATTTTTTTTCACTTGGAGTAAGGATAGAAAGATTTTTTTTACCATATCTGCACCCAGTGTGGAGCATATGGCCGTCAAATGAAGGTATCTCAACAGAAGTTTTTTTCTGCGATAACTGTTTGTCACTCAGTTGCTCAACTTCTCATTTTCGATGAGCTTATTGCTCTCGCTGCACTCTGTTTTTAGAGTTGGATGGGTGGGAGGGAACATTAGAGATCACAAAAATTCATACCTACAAACAGAAATTCACAAATCAATTGAAGAATCAATTTGTGAAACTGTCCGTACCGGAACTTGAATCATAAACATCCGTAACCGTAGCCAGCGATGTTAACCACTGCACCACGGAGCTGACAAAGGGTATACGGATAAGGACAGGACAAATAGTTAGCTTACCTCTATCGCTACTCCCTTTATTTAGGATCGTATGGGTAGGAGAGAATTAAGACATCACAAACATCCATGCTTTCGAATGAAAATCCATAAATATATTCATGAAACTGTCCGTATTGGGATTCAAATCCGTGACCATCACGTGAACACCGCAACTGAAGCCAACGACGTAGGACACTCTGCTACAAGCACGGCACTTGAAATAAGGAAAGGATACTTCGATAATTTAAGTATACTTTAAGACATCGACTGAGGGTGCTTGATGGAATCTCAATATCAAATTTGGATTATTGAGATTTTGTACACTTCCATGTATTTTGTCACTAACGACCCGGGTTTCGCCTTTCGGCATCTTCAGGCATTCGAGCTCACGAATGGACTCGAACTGAGTCAGTGCGTCATCTGCGGTAATATGATCTACTTATGAAACGAGTAACGTTATATGACAGTAAAAGAAATCATTTATACATATATGTCGACGATAAAGAATATGCTTATGTGTTTTAGATTTAAATTTATATTGAAAAAAGTCACGTTTTCGTTCAAATTTTATTCTTAGCTGTAACATATATTATTAAATAAGATAAAAGCTTATTCTGCAAATAAGATTCAATCTAACATTGCTAAAAATTTAATTGTTGAGAATTTGTACATTTCCAAGTGTTTCGTCACTAACGAACGTCATAATCAAAGTTTTTGTGATAGTGACAAATTTTTTGTCAGTTCGAGTCCATTCGTGAGCTCGAATGCCTGAAGATGCCAAAAGGCGAAACCCGGGTCGTTAGTGACAAAATACATGGAAGTGTACAAAATCTCAATAATCCAAATTTAATTTAAGTATACGTTGAAAGAATTTTGTGTGACACTATTTGATTTCCAGTATAATACAAATAATAAGCCACGCAACTAATGTGATACTACAATATAAAGTTTCTTTTAACTTCTGACTATTTATCGATAATTTTGATGTTCAAAAATATATTCAAGAGTAGCGTGGGGAAAACATCCTTCAAGATAAACATTCATCGACGTCAAGTATGACAAGTCTTTTTGTTTTAAAGAATTTTGAATGTCAAAATGTATAGTCGAGACATATTTATGTCATAAAGTTGAAAAATTCAATGAAAAATGAACAGATTTTTTTACAGTTTATATTAATGATCGTAGCTTGAGTTCTGTCGTTGCTGAGACTAAGGGTTGCAATACCTGAGGAATATTTCAAATACGAAAACCGGTAAAACCAAAACCGACAGCAAAGTTATAAATAGTTCGAAACCATAACCGCTGCCCATTAGGGACTCCAATTTTTCATCATTATAAACTATTCGAATATTCGATTAGTTTCTGAAGTATGAAAATACAATTAAAAATTAGATTTGAATAATTAATAAAATAATAAATAAACACTCCAATACCGTTTCATTGTACTACAGTATTTAAAATTTGCAGCTGTTTTGGATTACTACAACGGTATTTCTTCAATTTATGAAATTACGGCATGTTTAAATGGTTTTTTAAGCCACGAATCATTTATCAAACTTAAGTACATTATTATCACTGTGGATTACTTACCTCTGCAACGATTCCACCCTTCTGTCGGCAACGATGAAAATGAAACAAAAAAAAAACATTAGAGATGAAGGATACTCAAGGAACTATAACGTTAACGCACCTTAGGACTTAACGCTCCATCAAGTTGATACCAAAAATAAAATATGATAAGATATTGAAAGCGCACGAGTTGGATGAAGGCAGAAATAACCGCTACTTGGAGTATTCGTTATTTTCCTTGAAATATAAAGAAATTGTGATGGGATCTTCTGTCAAATTTGTGAAATATTTCATTGAAAATATGATGAATATTCGAATATCGAATATTTAAAAAAGGGTCGAATATATTCGAATATTCGAGTTAGAGTCCCTACTGTCCACATTCAATACTTAAATTACTTAAACGTTTCTACGGCACAATACCGATTGGGCCAACAAAGCTGCTGCATACAATTTAAAATATAAGTGTTTATTACAATAAACATTACATATTTTTGACTCGCACAACAACGAGAAAACTCACATATTCAGAAGTCAAGTAAGATTGGTTCACCATGGCTTCAGGAAACAAACAGAACAGCCAATTATTTACGTAGTGTATTTTGGTACGTGTATTATTTTCAGCACTCTGAATTAATATTTTTACCTCGCTGAGATGATTACAGTCAAATCGTGTTTTTAGGTTGGTTGGATTCGGTTGTTTAAATTGCCTACTCGAAAAATGTGAAGGTATGTTTGTATGCGAGGTTATTATATATTATGTACATGAATATCATTTCAGATAACATTGATTTAGTATCAAAGAATTTAAATCTACATTTAGTTGTTATCAATTGTCAATCGGCATTATACATTGTCAAAACTACTTCATTTGCCATCGTTTCCATTGAAAAATTTTGTACCTGCAAAATCATTTACTTCGGGAGAGCATGAAACAGTTTAAAATACAATTTTATCGAATTAAAAAAATAAGTAAAAAAACCATGAAATTAATATTTTGTATGGTCTCCCGAAAAAAACTGATTTTGCAGATATACAATTTTGCAATGGAAACGACGATATGTAATTTATGATACTGACACCTAATGGTCGGTATTCATCTGAGCATTTTTTGCGCGCACAGCACGCTGTGAGTCATAATTGCCTCAGGTGTGGACGTTGAATGACTTGTTCAAGTCATTAATACTGTAGTATAAAATATTTGTATTATATTTAAAAGTAATTTAGATTTAAAAACTATTCAGGTCATATATATAAATTACTTATTGCATGAGGGCACATTTCATTAGCTCTTTTATAAGGTACATATATAAACAGTATACTTTGTAATTTAATAGTTCAGTCACACCCTAGGCTGAGAATAAATAAATATTACTAAAAAGGACCCTGTGAAAGAGATGCTTGGATGCGTGTGCCATATTATTTATTTGGTTCCGTTGTGCTAGGCAATGAAAGAACGTTTGGGGTGAGATAATTAATGGAGAGGGTTGTTGAGGGATGACTCACCACTTGACCTTACAGTCCGTCAAAGGAATAATAATAATTTAACCGAATTTACAAACGGACAAAACAGAACAATTTTTCTCGTCCTGCGGTTGAAATATCATTTCTCGTTATTTAAAGGTTCACTTTGTACCATACGTATGTATGTGATTATTTGGAACTGAATAAACAATAAACCGTAGTTTTCGTTGGAAATATGTAACAAAAGGTCAAGTCGTTTATCAAATGAAATTAAGCCGAATTTATTTTCAGTAGCCAGTATTAGCCAGCGCCGTGGCGAGTGGTCAGCGACATGCTCTTCGGTTAGTCAAATTCAATATTGATTTGATTACAAAAACAAAAGTGTTTGTGGTGTCTGAAACTGTAGACCCACCTATCCGATCTTAACAACGAGGTGTAGAGAAATCAACTAGCCAACTACTGACCTTATATTCTTACTCTCTCCGAAAAACGAGAGGACAAGCGGCAAGATAATACGTATTTCTCATAAAAAAACTTCCGTTGAGATGTCTCCATTAATATACTCCTAATAGTTGAGTCTGTCCATTAAGGACACTTTCACACACTGATTTTTTAATCGATCTGTAGATTTTTAGTCGAAAACATGGATGTTTGTAGTGTCTAAAATTCCCTTCCACCCATCCAATCACAAAAGCGATTAGTTAAGTACTAGGTCTGCCCTAATCCCAACCATCAATCGTTTCTCTCTCAAAAAAATATAACGGTTAATTGGCTGAATAACATGCCTTTCTCGTAAAACAATTTATGTTGAGATGCCTACATTAAAAGTCTACAATATGCTACACAAAGTATAAAAGACTAATATTCGATATATCTTTTATTTCATTTCTGTTTTCAATGTGGAACGTTTGAGTTTAGAACCTGAATCATAAATAGTCAGGAAGAATATCTTGGCAAACGCAGTTATGATATCTGACCATAATTAAATATAGGTATTTTATTTTTTTTTAATAATTCCAAATTTCTACATTTATTTAACAGTTAATAGAATATTCTACTTCTGATAAAATATGCGTTTTGAGTTTTCTAGTAATTACCGAAACCACAAATTATTACAACTGGCAATGATGCAGCTAAAATGTGTAATTAAGGTTATGGTTATGGCCTTGAATGTATAATTTTTCACAATATCTAAGTCTGATAAAAAAATATATTTTTATACTGTTAATGTTCTCGCTTTTTATAGAAACATATTAGAAAATGTATATATGTATACTTTTAAACCGTAGAAACCCAGCCAGCCGATCGATTTTTCAATAAAGTAATTCCTACTATATTTTGCTAATGTTACATATTACAATTTTTTATGTTAGCTCATGATTCGATTTGAATTGATACACCCTCGACGTGTAACTCAAATTGTATGGCTACTTCTATTTTATGAGTCTACCATCTCAATATCGAACCCTCCAATCAAATTTTACGAATAGGTTTGTGTATTTAATACAATATACTGTTCACTCCAGTAGAGAAGACTAAGTACGTATTGCCTTTAAAAATACACGTTTTCTACTAACTAACTGTTTTTATTAAAGCAATTACGCAATTTAAATTATTGTTAGAGAATATACATTTATGAAGTATCGTTAGAGAAAACTCTTATCAGCTATTCGCTTGTAGGCATATACGATAAGATATTCAATAGTGGTCGTGGTTGCGTCGCCACTGCTATTCGCGATGTCAAGTGTCCGTAGTGCGGATTTGATGAATTCGTTATTTCCGAAACCATCCGTCATCTGTAGACATTATTATATACAGAGGAGCCGAACTTTGCTGGACGCCGGGGGTAGGGTGGGCGGACCACACATCAATATGGTCGCCCACGGAAACGGAGGCCCGAAGCTCTCCCGTCACTCTGCGGGCCGGATCGAAAGCTCCCAGAGACAACACGCCGCAGCTTTTATCTGGTCGTATACTGTGTCACAACTTCCGAAGTATTTAAGTTTACGCTTTTTTGATACACATGAGAGTTTTATAACGTTTGGTTTGATTCTAGAAGTTTATATCTTAGTCTAGAATCCTTATTTCGGCATCTTTATGTTTTCGGATATATGGATGCCATCGATTTTTCGCTGCAAAGTAAAAGCCAGCTCTATAAATATACAAAAAAAGAAAAATAGCAATAAAACTTGATGTGCATATATAATATATTTACAATAAGATTCATTGATATTTTATAAGCTAAATCACTCCCAATGCTGAGCATATGAACTCCTAATAGAGTATTTCAACAGAAGTTGTTTAACCAAAACTGATTGTAAGTCAGACCTTAAACCTTTCCCACCAGAGAGAGTAAGGAAATAAAAATGAAGTTATGAATATAGTATTTTAACATGTAATGTTCTCAGAGAGTTATAAAAATTGATTTATGATTAATAAAACATTAGTTTTTTTTAACTTTCAATATGTTGTGAATGTCTAACCTAAAAAAATCATCTTATTTTTTTGTTTTCTATGAACGTTGTTTATATAAACGAGTTCCGAGTAAAGATTGTTTAGTGCATTAAAAAAACCTGGAAAATTAAATCATCAAGCAAATCCACTTTTAAACATGCTATCACGATTGAGAATTCGGAACAAATTGTTTAGCTTACTTACGCATGAAAGTGTTTTGAATTCCAATGTCAAATTTAATCGCTGTGGTGGAAAATTCTGCAAATATTTTCATTCACTATTGGCACTTGTATCACAACACTCATAACCAAGCATATTAATTGAGAATTACCGTAAATATTTAAAAAATTTTCGCTGGGTTACCTTAAGTTTTTAGTTATTATAATTATTTTGTGGAAAGAAAAAAACACCTCAGCAATCCTCTATGTGCTGATTTTTTCAACTAAGATCACTCTTAATGTCAAGATTATTGACTCCTGATGGAGCTTAACTTAAGCTCTAACGTATGCTCTGAAATTAAGTTGTCTTATGAGAACTGTTTGTAGTTCAATCGCTTTACCTCTTTTTTTTCGGCGTGAGTAAGGATTAGGAAAGGACTATATGTTAGCTGAGCTCTCTCACTTCGAAATGAATTTTAAACTTTTGCTAACGAATTTATTTTTCAAGGCTACATACATACTAAATAATTTAGCAGTAGAATTAAGGAAAAGTATTTTTTGTGTTGTATAGAGATTACTTTGTTAGTCTTTTCCAAAATTTGTTCTAATTTTTTAGTGGATCCGAATAATATGTGTATACGTATTGTCTGTTGATTAGATATTGCCGTTGCCGATTAGCAATCGAGAATTTGAGTCACAGTATTAGAATTAAGATACGATAAATTTACGAATTTAAAAAGTATCCATGCATTTTTCAAACTGACATTTTAGAATAGAATCCTAAAATGTGTGGCGCTTTACGACAACTAGTGTTCTATGTTTATCCTCTCATGCGTATAACTGAAAAAATCGATATTTCAAAAAAAATGTCTTTGAAAAAAGCGTGATATGCCTTTCTTTAGTGTTACATTGAAGAGAGCTGCTAAGAACGACGAAACAGTAATACTTTTTTTGCTTCAGAAAATTTTAGATTTTATACCTTTATCAAATACAAAAATGTTTTTTTTTTTCGTGTATAGAATAAATATAGTATATATAATATTCCGTTGTAGTTCTCTGTCAAATCAACCGCTACAATATTGTCACCTGTCTATCAGACGTGAAGGCGTCCTCCAAATAGTGTGTTACGGTACATAGATAAATCATAAATGGAGGGTTTATTGTCGGTTGCCCAGATGGCAGTTTTTCCATTGCTTGAAAAAGCATTTTTATGTAAAAGTAAAACGAATATAAATTGTCAAATAAATCTATTCATGTTAATCACTACTATTACATAGTTATATCGATCTGATAATTAAAAATTAAGCTTTCTACTGTCAATTCATTAACATAGCTAACATAGCAAACATAGCATTTTCACTTGAATTAAACACACTAAAAAGTCAATTTTCCATGACAAACACATAAACCTTCTAGCAATAAAAGGGTAAATATATCATGCCTATTTACAAAACGATTCAACAACTATAATTTTAGTACGAACTGTCACTTACTTCTATCCACAAAGCTGTGGAAGAGAGAAAAGAAATGAATCCCTGTTAAATTGTTATTGAATTCTCCACGGTTCGTTTTTTGTCTCACTCTGTCTACTACAGACAAATGAGTGTTTGAGCGGGATAGTAAATGATTCGCGACAATACTAATATTTCCATAGAAGCGAACTAGTGACTCTCAGTATCTAGCTTCTAGTATTTAAGAAAAAAAATTAGCTACGATGCTTATCGATTAAAAATGTGTAATTTTAAATAAACTTTCAATACTATTGTAACAAAGAAGGGCAGTTTCGTGTCGTCTATAAAACACAAAAGATAATTATCTATAGGAAAGATTCATTCCTGTCGAAGTATAATATGATAAATTCAACATGGAGTATCTCGCGTGTTTACCAGTTTTCCAAGTTAATAATATAATTTCATATACCTCTTTGAAAATTCATCGCATTTCTCAAATATTTTTACGATAATATTATTATATATGTGTCCCGGGGGAGATCGCAATGTTACAAAATATGTGATGCTTGAGATATATCCCGTACCTATCTTATTTTGCCATTATATCGAACGAAATACTCCCCCTAACAAACTGCTGCTTGTTATTATCTGAGGAATGGTATAGCAGTGGCGAGACTGCCTGGTAAAGGCAGGTAATTTATGGGAAACGTATTGGGTATAATTTTCACATGGATAGTGCGATAGGCTTGTGGCGTAGAATGACTTAATATAAAATTAAAATTTACTGCTTTGTTGTGTTACTAGATGTGACACGTTCTTTTGCCTGTTTGATGAGCATCTTCAAGCTGGCTTTTTGTATGATTTGTTTATATCGACTGCAAAAGTATTTTATGATGTTAGAAGTTATATTCCATAAAATGTAAGTTAATGTACGACGTTCATTCAACTAAAATTTTCAACAAACAAGTTTCACCATTCTATCACTTGGCCTACTTCACCTCACCTTTCGAAGCTCATTTGATTTAAATCACAAACTATTTAAATTTAATGCTTTTATATTTTTACACAACAATGTGAATATATCTATGTATTTTTTCAGGAAACTGAACATATTGTATTATTTATCATGTTTCCTAGTTTTGTTTTGCATTCGACCATCCGCCGTGCAAAAATATTATTATATGGGGATAAAAGATCCCTGGACCGTAAAACGAACATTTACTTAGTTAGAGGTTAGACCAATGGTTAAATAAGTGGTCATAATTAAATAAATACTGTGCGAGTACCTAATGAATCTTCAACATTTTCGACTACTGCATATATAATATACTACACGCTACAGACTATGTACCGAAGTTAAAGAGGAATAGCATACTCGGCTAAGCACGTCGAAATTCCCAGAATTATTCCAGAATGTATTTTCACATGAAGAAATTCTGCTTACTTTGGAGGATATTTTTCGATCGATAACTTATTCAGTGCGTAAATTTAATGTAAATACCAAGTCAAATATTCATGCGATATTTGGGTTGTTAATTCAATATGGCATAATGATATCTTGCTGAAGTGAAGCATATTGATTCGTAGTTTCTGTCAGGAAAAAATATGACGCTAATGTAAACAGCTTTACGAGAAATTTAGAATAAAAATCATAGGTTTTTCGGTGTCCACAATTATTCTGACGATGTCGTTAAGCTATGACAGTTACTATAGTTACTATATTATGATATTTTTAATCTGTCACAATGGATTTATATCGAGTGAATGTCAATTCAACCAACCAATAGTTGTATTTGTGTAAATGTATTTTTTGAGAAATTTTGTTTTGACGTTTGACGTCAATACAAACACGTCATTTTCACATCACAGGTATTTTTAATGCGGCAACTTTTTACACATTGCTAATGTCGTTAAACCTAAACAAACAAAGCAAACATTAATTCTATAATTACAGTTTTCTAACATGTACGAAATTCGATATTTCGATCAATTATTTTGTCAAAAGACACTGACCAACTTTATCTTTTCAATCGCGCAATGAATTTTTATCTAGGATCAGGTTTGTCCGTGATGAGTATAGCTTTCCACCCACCATCTCAAATCGGTTAAACAGGGCACAGAAAGTATTAATCTGCCCACATATCATTTTATAAGCCTATCCTAGACGGAATGAGCAGTCAGTCGACCTCTCAACCTCTTTCATTGAAGAGGTAAGGATGGAGCCAGAAAAACAATAATTTTTAACTTTTCGCTCTATCTGCGCCTAATTTTTTGATTCATAAGTCAGACATTTATTAAAGCATTTCGATAGAAATCAATAAACCGATTGAAAAGTTTCGATTGCGGGATTCTAGCCGAAAACCGGATTCACGAAATCCTGACAGCCTTTACCATTCGGTAACAGGACCCGCATATCAATATATAATGTATCTATATAATGAACTATGTATGAAGGTTATGAAACAATTTACAATTCAATGAAACATATTATACGGAAAGATTCCATGTCACAGTATAATTTCTTAGGATGTTTATACATTGGGTTTTATGTATCTCTTTGCAACGTGTCAGAAGTCAGATAGTCTGGACACATAATGTTGCGTTACCGCTAGGGATTGCTATATTCCGATCCCGGTGATTTCGGAATAAAATCGTATATAAAGTGAAAAGAAAATGTCTTATCATTTATTAATGAATTTTTTTCGCCGCAATAAATTCGATCAATTTCATCAAAAATATTTTAGATGTTGGACTGACTTTTATGAAGAAAAATAAATCTTTTGGACAAGCAAATTGATTCATGTATTTGTTTTTTTATGATGAAACGAAAACTCACGATAAAGAATAAAAGAAAGTAACATTAGGATTTTATGAGACAAAAATATAATATGCCTTAAAGAGTAATTATAAAGGGGAGAGGTGAGATTATTTGTTTTGTTAAGACTATTGCAGTGATGAAACATTTTTCATGCTTTTATGGTTTGTAATGATAAAAATATCATATTGGGAAGACACTTTGCTACAGGTAATCGTAATCATCTTCAATAAGAGCAGATTAATGTCAAAAAAACACATTTATATTCAAAATAAGCATATTAAAACATTAGTTTTTTTTTAATTATTTAGAAATATTCACCCGGGATTGATTTTATAATTCCCGAAATACCGGTATTGCCATCCCTAGCTAGCGTTTACGTTATTATGTGTGTGTCTTTTGCCGTAACAAAACAAAAAGCTCGCTATCTTTAACTTTTGTTTCGTCTGTCAGAAAAAAATAAGTGTGTTGTAGACGAGGCAGAATCTTACGCAATGGAATGAAATAAATTAAAAGATACCTTCGCGCCAATTCTGTGGGGGTTATGCCTTATATAAGTTTTTCGTATAGGATTATCAGAAAAAAACTGTAACGGAAGTGGGTAATTAAATATATTTTAATTAATATAACTACTATGAACCATGTTAGGTAGCATTAAATACTCTCCTTATATCGCTTGATTTTTCAAATTTGTTTTCACAGATTGTCCAACTAGGACCAAATTCCGAAACAATATTCAACAGAGCCATTTAATATAAAATTAAATTTGATAACTTATTAATCTTACACGATTAGCTAACCACTAGTTCCTGTTATAGTCCTTTCTTCTATTCCTACTCTCTCCGAAAAGAAGAGGTTGAGCTACTGAGTAACAAGCAGTAGAAAAGTTTCTGTAAAGATATCTCAATCAGGAAGCCATATGCTCTACATTAAGAGCATACATGATTAATATACATATCAAATTTGAATTATTGAGATTTTGTATATTTCCATGTATTTTGTCACTAACGACCCGCCTTTCGGCATCTTCAGACATTTGAGCAGACGAGTGAACTCAAACTTCTTTAAATAGTAATTTAAACCCCAATAATTCAAATTTGATATCGAAGTTCCATCAAGAACCATCACTCGATGTCTTAAATTATAATATATATATATTCTTTGTGTTGAATATTCACAAAAAAAATTAAATGTACCTGATATTACATAATTATGTTTATTTTACCATATTTACTAGTAACGCAGTACCGTAACGTTTCGTCTAGTATTTCAGCCTATACTTTTACCCCGTTTTTATTTTACTGCAGAGTGAAGGTTGCCCGATAAACTTTATTTGATAAGAAATAAATGTTTGCCCTCGTTTTATTGCAGCGGCATTAACCAATGACATATTATTATTTACTTCGAGATATTAAGTGACAATTCCCACACATAGAAATTACTAGAGTGATAAAAAATACCTTCCCAGTCTTATGTCGTTCAAACGGTGATCAAATTATTAAGATTGTTGTCAGAATTTTGATGAATTAGATGTTATAATATTAAAAATGATAACTTTAATATCGATTCTTATATCGAGACCTTCGTGTCAGATAACACTATCTACAAAAGTGTAACTTAACAGCAGAGCCGAAAAAGAAATTAACTCAACAATGCATATGTGTATTTTAAACCTAGTGTTCATTTCAATCTCTAGATATTAAAAAAGAGTAATTTTATGTAGTTAACGTTAAACTTTACTGATTATTGAATAAAAAACTAGAAAAGACTCACATAACGTTGTTTGTCTATCATGACAATGTAAACTAACGTTATCAAAAACAATACTTCTTTGTAGATAAATTTGTTTGATTTTAAGCCCTCGATATGTGGCATCACTGAGGAAATGTGATCGACAGTTCAATTCCTAAATAAATCGGTGCAGCGATAACATATCGAAGAAAATTACCAACGTAGAAAACTTGTCGCAAGCGCATTCGTTGCGTCAATTGAAGGTGTGGAAAATTTAACGCCAAAATACTTGGAACATTGACTTTATTATTAAAAAAATTACAATTATGTTTTACACATATATCGATATAATTTAAGTGGTTATCCACGCTTAATATAAATAATTATTGTATGTACATGGCCTAACAGTGTTTCAAATAAATAAAAACATCGAGTATGGTGTAATAATTATTGTGACATAAAGAACAATTTAACTCGTCAGGTCAACTTTCCATTGGATCAATCAGTTATTGCTAGTTTTCAGGAATTGATGTAACTCTTTTCTTTCACTAATTGTAAATAAAAAAATATATGAATTGTGCCATAGTCCAATAGAGTGACAGTGAGTCTTCCGGTGAAACAATAACATAAATATTTGTTTTTATCAAATTTGGATTATTGAGATTTTGTACACTTCCATGTATTTTGTCACTAACGACCCGGGTTTCGCCTTTCGGCATCTTCAGGCATTCGAGCACACGAATGGACTCGAACTGACAGACAGTAAACAGTGTCTAACGTTTATATAGAAGATACAAATACGACAAATATTATTTACGAGGTAAGATATTATACGTCTGAGAGCCACACTGATACCTGAGTTAAAATTTCGAGAATCGCCTTAATCCTTATTAATTTTATATATTATCTTAAATTATTTGTTTTTATGTTTGTGATCATATTTACGATACTCCCTATTATTTAATATAAAATTAAAATTGATAATTTAGTTATCTCTCTATCTTTAATGTGGCTTTGCTTATGCTTAATCATAAAACGTATTATAATTCCTGTTAATAGTGAATATAACTTGGTATTTCCGTAAACAAAAGTCAAATGAAATCTATTCATTTCAATTTATTGGTAATAAAAAGTATTTTATATTTCAAAATGACTTGTTGGCAGATATTGGTGAAGTGAAAGAAATTATAATATATAATAAATAAGCCAAACAATAAAACATTTTATGATCTTTCGATTTAACTATGGAACCGTTACAGAGTGGGATTAAGTTGGTTGAGACGCTCCATTAGCTGGGAGAAATGGTTATAATTTAATGAGTTAGTGTAAGTAAATTATGGAAATATGCAGTTCAGTTTTTCTCACTGACACGCCCTGTCCATTAAATAGTTTTTCATTGGTTCTTATAACTTGTTATAGAGCAGTGGTTGGAAACCTACGGCCTGTTTAATGAATCGAAATTATCTATTTCATTGTTTTCGTAGGTAAATATAAGTTAGATTACAGATACATTAATGGCACCTTCCAATGAGAACAAGCTCCAAACTCCTTTGATCGCCGGTACTAAAAACTTCAATTATTGACTTATTTAAGCCGTTTCAAAATTGTTCAACGGACGTAGTTTTTAATCTTGTACGATTTATTTTGATTTCTGCAATAATTTTTTTTTAATAAGACATTAAATGTATGATTTTCTTAACACGTAACACGAGAAAGCATATTTGGAACTTGATAACTTGATATTTAGTGCAATTTATAATATAATAGTGTAGACTAAGTAAAGAATAAATGTATGATGATTTACCATCATTAAGTACTTACTTTACTCATAATCATTAATTCTACTACTCAGCATGATATTATGGATGGTATTTAGGTAAAGAAAATACTGGTCACTTTTAAGGTACTGTCAATTCTTGGTGGAAAGACATTATATTTAAAAAAATAAAACACAATTCATTTGTACAACTTCCACATATTTATAATGATCAGGACCGGTTTCGCTCAACACGAGCATTATCAACTGATAAAAATACAAACATAACAGGCTTATTTATATAAAATTGAGTGTAAAAATGAAGGTATATAAAACTGATGGCTCATGAACTGACACAAGAAAATACTGATTAGCAAACAAATTATACATAAATCAAATAAAAGAGTCTACAATTAAAATGTTATAGACCAATTGCAAATCATTAAATACTAATCTGAAATCACAAATATAGCTACATTAAAAGTCCATTTAGCTGAACAAAATTTTTAATGACGTTACTAATGTAATCAGGAAAATTATAAGAAAAAATTAGTGAACCATTTAAAAATAATCAAATATTAAGTATGTAATTAATATGAACAATAAACAGCCATCTTAAGTGGAGAAAGAAGAGCAGTTTTTTTTTTAAATACTGGTCGTTAGCTAAGCACTTTCTATGCCCCATTATTATTATGCCCAGATATTGATTGATTGATTTTTGCATATTGTTATCTCTACCGACCTGGGGGTTGCTTTTAGCAGTTTGAGTTCATACGCGTACTTGAATGCCTCAAAATATTGAAAGGCCAAGCTAGGGTCATTAATGTCAAAATGTATGGAAGAGTACAACATTTGAACGACTTAAATCACATATAGATTGTAAACTTAATGTACGAATGTTTCCATTCTGAGGTTCGCTACTGAAATGTCAACTATGTTCACCATTTGGCCAAAGGATCACAATATAGATCTTAGGTGTCCGCGACACGCAAAAAACATCAGCGTCACCCGTTTCTGCCGGGTTAGCATAGCGCTTAAAACTTCACACCAGAGAAGTAACCTAAAAATATGTTTCCATTAAAATGATTACGGCATGATTACGAATTCGGTAGTAAAATACGAGGCATCATAAAACACAATCCATTACACCTAATTAAAGATCGCGCTTCCAGAATTAGACGCGCGCCTAGCCGCCCTGTTTGCGCGAAAAAAACCACCGACTTTGCACGTGCACGAGTCCGTGTTTTGTTCCCTCATCGTCCCACGCTGGCCACGCAACTCTCCTAGCAGCTCGCTGTCGGCCTGTCACACTATATTAAAGTCAATATTGCCTAGAGCCACTACTCCATGTAAAAGCGAGTGTCGCGCCTCTATATCAGCGGCTATCAAACTTTGCGACGCACTAAAGACTGAGCGGATTTGATTGACATAATATAGTATGCTCTCATTGAAAACGCAAATCGTCACCGTTAATAAACACATTTTATCTTCTGTATTTTAGATTTTGACGGCAATTTTGTGATTTTTTTAAAATATAAAATTGAAATTTAAAACATTTATATTTCACTGATTGTGTAAATAAATGTGTCATTGATAAACAAGACAAGCCTAAAAACGCTTCTCAAAGACATGAAACCGATGATATGCCTCGTTACTCGTTACACAACCAATGAAATGACGAAGATATTTTTTTTCTCTACAGTTTAGTACTTTTTTTAAAAATTTGCGTATGTTTATTTGGTATACGATATTATTAAGAAACAGAACCTAAAAAATATAAAAATATAAACAAAATACTGAGCAAATCAAAACCGTACTTTCCTTTGTCGCTTATCATTACCATCATTTGTGAGCATTGCTTTTGTTTCTTTTTACATTAAGTTACTTATTGAAAAACCTTTTGACACATATTGTATTTTGCAGACCGTCTTCTTATCTTAAAAGTTCTACATATAACGTAATAAGAATAGAC
The DNA here is from genome assembly GCA_022494535.1 of Himalopsyche phryganea. Lineage (NCBI taxonomy): Eukaryota > Metazoa > Arthropoda > Insecta > Trichoptera > Rhyacophilidae > Himalopsyche > Himalopsyche phryganea. Next base: position 5,975,232 of record JAGVSL010000002.1, on the reverse strand, counting down.
TCAACAATACCATTGTTTAATTTTCTTTTTAATAATAGTTCAAAAATATAGATTTTTTGATATCGTATTCATTCCATTAAAGTTTCGTGTTACGTTTATTGGACGCTGCTAATCAAGAAAGAAAAAACCACTAACATTCCGTCAACTATCCCACAAGTTCAACTTCAACTTTACAAGATTTAGAAGTTCTATGCTACGCTTCTCAGCGCAACCATCGCAACTCAGAAAAGTTTTAATTGCGAGCTTTCTGTCGCCGCGTCATAAATCAGCGAGGTTTTATGACAGAAAGCTTCACGGCTGCGACTTGCCTTATGTGCGTTAGGGGCAGTTTAATCATAATGAAAACTTGAATCGACGTTTTACACGACTCGAAAAAGATAGTAAAATTAAAGCACTAAGTGAAAAGGATGTAACATCTTTACTGCCAAAATGTCAATTAACAAATTACTAATAGCACGCCACTACGAACATTGCCAATGATTTATATTATACATCGTATTTTAAACTATTTGACAGATAAGTTGAAAATATAATATAATTAAATATAATTGAGATATAATAATAGGTACCTTCCTACTAATTTTTTCGTGATATCAATTCGTTATAAAAAATGAATTTGTTTCCCAAAATTAGCGTGAATAATAAAACCTAAGCGTTTGTTTCATTATACATTTAAATTATTTGATAGTTGTTTGGTCAAGTTCATTTGTTTGTTTCGAAGTACAAATATGCCCAAAGGCCAAATCTAGCTAGTGATTTAGCTGTGATTGTATAATATAATTTACTGTTTATATTTATATTGAATACATGTTGAACGACATTTTATTTTCGTGACTGTATTGGAATTCGCTCGATATAACTGAATAACAAATCCAAGTTTCAAATGAATTAAGTGTTATGGTTATTATTTTGATTACACGCCATCGTTTGAACTATGGTGGTGATGGTTTGATGTCAGAATGTATAAGAAAAGGTTACTCCGTTCGTTACGTGTAGAACAAAATATTTTTTTACTGTAAACATTATTATTTTGTACGAGTATATAAAAAAATCTTTATTATTAAAATAAAAATAAATATTGTTCTTGTTGTTTTCCTCTGGGCACAGTTATACAATATACACAATATGTTGTTCTGTGGAATAGGCTATATCGGTCCCGCGATAATACCCATCCAGAACGCGTCACTCTTTCACTAGCGAGCTTTTGGGTCTACGAAAGTTTGTGCTTTGACCAGCGCCTGCTATCGCGGGCATCGCGGCGTCGTTTTTCGTCCGCCGCTTCAGTTCGACGCGACTACTCGTTGAAGTTAGACGTCGGGGCATTGCCGCACGGCCGAAATTTGGCGCGTTTTGTATTCCTCTCAAGCGAAAAACACTGTGCTGTAATAGTTAGTGATCAGTGTATCCGGAGTTCGTTTGTGGGAATGTTTTTGAGTGAGGGTGCGTAAGCAATTTGTGTACATTTACGTTTTTATTCGAATCTAATCGGTCTGTAATCTAATGGTAAATCTCGCTGACAGCTGCGTTGAAGAATCACAGCTAATTGATTGATAGTTTTAAGGAAGAGGTTTTCATTTTTATACTACTATTTTATCAACAATATACGGTATAATATTTACCACTTTTCTAGTATTGGATTTTTGAAGAAGTTTGCAGAATTAAATTAACAACGGTTTTTACAATTATTGCTATGAAAGCTATATTTTATTTGATACACAGTTTTTTCGATGAAGTTTTTTATCATTATATTTACAAATAACACTACGATAATGTGTGTATATATATATATATTTAATATAGAGATAGATGAATGGTGAAATACGTATTTATTGTGTTCAAATTCGAATCAAAACTCATTCTTTATCATCCTTAATTAAATTTTAGCGATCCAAATTTGATTTTGAAATTCCATCAAGCAACCTCAGTCAATATCTTAAATTATGTCCTTAATAATTAATTATGTTTAAAAGTCTATAACTGTATTACCAGATTTTTTTTTTATTTTACTGACAAACGCTTAACGAAGTGTTGGGAGCAGTTTTGCTTACTTAATAAGCAATTTCGATCCACCCACTTTTGGCCAACATGTGAATGTAATTAAAATTTGAATGCCGTTATGATGTTATTGTATTTGTTTAAGTAAGAAGCAGCAATTTAAATTGCCATAATTGTTATGAGTAATATTATCTATGTTTATTGTAACTCCCTAAAAAAAACATTATTTTGTACGTCTTATGAAAAATCAGTTAAAAATATTTGTTGGTTCTCATAATTTAACGAAAGTGTTATATTTTATCTAGAGTTCTTAATTTATAAAATTTGACTTTAGATTGAATCTCACGCATGTTATATGGGTGAGGTTTATCACATCAGTTTTATCTTTAAGATAATACGTCTTTAGTAGTAATTTTTTTAAGATAATATTAAAGATAATATTGAATTTCATATCAAATATAAAATTTGTAAATTTAAAGGCATGGTTCAACTGATATTTGTAGCGTAAGCAAATGTTTCACACCGCCCAAAATCTAGTAAGTAAGTGTAGATATTAAGTTTTTTTTTTATTAAGAGCAATTTATAATTTTGATACAATATTATTTAAAGCCATTAAACGTGTACATTTGATGTCGTAAAGGGTGGTAACTGATCTTTAGTTAGTATCACAATTATAAGGTTAAAATATTTTTTATAACAAGCGTAACCGTTATTGTACCTTAAAAATAAAAACCAATTTACCTACTATTAAAAATAAAGAAATATTTGCGTTTGTTAAATAATAAAATAAAAAAATTGTAATTATTACTTTTGTAAAAACGTTACTCTCTTTCTTAATAACTATTTTTATAATTTATCACCGTATACTTGATAACATACATTAATCAAAATGTGTATGACGTATAATTAATAAACAATTAAAAACAACTTTGATAAGAAAATAAAACATAAGCTGTTCTTATTTTTTGAACTGTGAAATATCAGGGCAGCATATTTGTATACATTACGCTTCCGTAAATACATCGATGATGAAATAGACGGCGTGCTATGAAGAAAAAAGTGCGTTTTTATCCGTAAAGTGATGACAGACGAGTAAAATGCAGATCAAAGTATCAGGATCGCATGAGGTCAGGTCAGGGTTAAGTATAGCCGCGCCTTGTATACTCGTAAAAAAATATTGCGGTCTGTACCCGGCTGTGTTCACCATGCGATAAACGTTCTTTACCGTTTACTAAATTGAGATTAAAGTTCCATTTTGCTACAGATTATTGCTATTCCACTATGCAACGTCGTTTTCTATCGGCATACCTATTATTTCATTGTCTTTTAAGTAATTGCCACTTCTGTAGAGGACGCTTCTATTAAAAAGTCTACAAATTATTATTTTTAATTTTTCTATTAATTCCCATCAATGATTTATGTAAAGATATCCAATTTAATAATTGGGTTACAATGGTATATTCAATAGAATCAAGAAAACAATCATTGTATTTGATTATTTGTTATAATCATAAAACAAAAATATGTTCAAATTCATAAATAATCCAATTGAATCTAAGTATCTTTTTGAAACTTGTTTAAAATATGAAGAAAATTAATTACTCAACGAACTATTGAAGAGTCTGTCAATTTTTAACGCAAAAATTCGTACGCATTATTCAATTTAAATAACAATGTATCAATTCATTATTATAACTAAATCGTCATGAGTATGATATTTCGGCATCTTCTGGCTTTCCATCTAGTCATAATATTATAACAGTCGATAGGATTCAATGTTAAATATAAAACAATAGTCAAAAATGCAAATGATTTTTTTTTGTGAAAAACAATATGAAAGAATTCTTTAATGTGAATACTATGAAACTTTACCTAAATTTTAAAATAGTAAATTTGTATTACGAAGTTCAAAAAATAGAAACTTCTGCCTCATTATTTGAAGTTTTCAAAATGATTTAAAAAATAAATAATGTATTGATTGAATTGGCGTTTACTTGGTAGAACCCATTATAATTGGGTAAAATAACAAAGTATTTAGTTCTACAGAATTTATATGATTATCTACCTAATAAAAATTCTGTACAACTAAATACTTTGATATTTTATTTTAAATAAATAATGATTTAGAAGTGTTACAATGTTTCATTTCCAAATATAGAACCTTTTTATTGAATTATTAGCATAAAAATTCGCCGGAAATGCATCTTTTGAAAATGGCACTTAAATAAATTTTATGGCGTCTTAAACAATTTGCTCTTAAAGGTTTACAATATAGACGTAAAAATAATTAATTAAGATCATCGTTAAATGTCGGTAAAAGGGGAAATTGCATTTAAAGTATTTCGTTTCTTTCCTAAGAAAAAAAGTTTTTTTCCATGTTGGTGTATTGAAATAAATTAAACTTTTATCTCAATAATGAACTAATTCTGAACGTTTTCGTAAAAAAATTTTTGTTTGACGATTTTTTCTGTCTTGTTATATCTTTATATCTTTGTTTTAGCCCTGGTGCTGTTACCACATTATCGTTGATTTTACGGTTTAAAACAAAAATATGTCTTTTGAATTAAATTAAAGTAATTTCAATGTAAAAGATTCTTTTGACAATTATTCTGGCCAGTATTTGCATTCTAAAAGTCACAAAGTTTTATACAGTTAAAATAATTTGATAAACTTAAAAAGTTTTTAAAAACATGCTAAAATAATCGTTAATATTTATTAAATTTAATTAACATTATTATTATAAATCATTTTCCCCCATCCTACTTACCTACTTGCAGGTCTTATTGCATTATGCACTTTTAACTGTAATCTCGATAGTAGCTGGTTTCATGTCACAGATGTCGCACCAATGTTTTCACGCACAAGAATAAATGTTATTAATTTACTATTACAATTGGAATAAATTGTCTATAAAATGAAAATTAGATAATTATCTAATCCGAATTTATTGTAGTTACTTGGCTTAAAAATGGGTGCAGACCAATGATTTAATAGTTCAGACTGAAAATCATGAATGTGTTAAAATGACGACGTCTATAGAAATGCAATGAATTGTTTACCCAGAAAAGCATTACGTTCAATAAATATTTGAAAAATGGAGCAAAATATGGCGCTTAAGAATACACTATAAATTTTTCATCACCGATATTGCTTTTGTGCAAACAAAATGGAACAAATGTTTCTTGTCTAACCACGATCACGGTTTTATTCCTCAAAGCTTTCGTTTAATTTTCTTTGCGAAGTATTACCAAGACGCTTAACTGGCATGACAACTCAAGTAAGGCTCTACTGCGGAAACAGCCTCGAGTGTTTTCTCAAAAGATATAAGCCAACAGACAGAAAGATCTGGAATTATTCTTTTATCATTCCATAAGCTTAGAATGTACTCTAAAGATGTACACAGAAAGTCATAAAAGCTGTGAAGCTTTGGATAATAAAGCACTTTGATTTTAAATTGTTTAGTCCATATTAAAAGGGAAGCAGTAGGTATTTAATTTCTACCAAAGAAAGATAATAAATAAAATTTTATACTGTTTTGTCATATATCAAAGTCGAATATTTTTATTTAGAATATATTATACAAGAATATAAAAGATCTTCGGAAATTATAATTTGAACAGTACGTTTTAATAAGAATTAATGATTTAAATGAATTTATCGAAAATATAAAATAAAACCAATAATATTTTTCCAGTTTTTTATTATTCTAAAAAATAAACTATTTATATAAATAAAAACCGCATAACTAAAAATTAAATATCGATAAAATTGAAAAATATTTAATAAAGATTTGCATCATACTTAATGGAAAAATTAGCTTTAAACGTTTCATTTATTTTATTTAAAGAATTGCTATATTAAATTTGAAATATATACTTATATACAGAAAACAACCGTTCCACAGAAAGTGTTATTATTTTATACGAAAAATAGATTATTTTTTAATTAAAACCCCGTTCATATTCGTATATGAAAAGTTATTAATCATACAGAATTTAAAAAATATATACAATGATTGTAATAAAAATCTTTTTGATTTCCAAATTTTGGTCTGTTATCTTTCTGTGTTACTATGCTTTGTTTAAATATAGACAAACTTATGGAATAATAATTTTGAATTAACATAAAGCTAACATAAATTAAATTTAAAATCTTAATCTTAATAATAAATAAATTTAATACATATAACACCATTCAAGCAAATCCTTCATACCCATTTCATTGTACATCATTTGTTGATAAAACTGTTATTGATTTTAGTATATTTATCAGGTTTTGTTTCCTATACGATGGAGTTTAAAATATTGGTGTTTATGAACTTTACAGAGACCGTCATGTTCGCTCCAACTTTCAAAGCGAAGGCTCCTGCGGCAGGTATAAGATGAGAGCTTTTACGTGTTACAAGTGTTTACATCCGTTTCCGTTCCTAACGAATGTAATAATCAAATAACATCCTCGTTATGATTGCAATAAATCTCACCGAAAAATCACTCTAGAATTTTATAAATTACTGCGGAGGAAAGAGTTATATCATATCTTCTATCTTCTGACATTGACGAAGGTTTTGTTTGCATAGTTAAATTATTAGTGTTCTGAACAAGATAATACCGTATATATTGTATAAATGATAAAGCTTTTATGTTATTAGATTAAATGGAGACATCTTTTATAGAATCAAAAAAAACCGCTATATCTAAAACACTACGATAATCAAATTTATTACAACAAGATACTGTGATAAATTTTCAGTATTGCTCATCTTGCATGACGAAGTTTACAATATCCTCAAATATCTAGTAGATATAATCATTCATTAAATGCGTACATTTTAATTATTATAGTTTTTGTTATAAATAGCTTATTTGAGAAGTATTAAGTAAACCGTATATGTTTTAATGTTGCAATCATAACAACAAAAAAATCACCCGCTATTTAACATTTCAGCAAATGGATTTGAATAATATTTCGTGACTTTAGTGTGAAGGCCTAAATAACTATAATACAAATCAGTGTGGCCCATGACTTATTCACATAAAACCCCTAATTTATTAATTTTGTGTTTGTTTTATGTTGTACATTTGTGTTCCAGGCTTTTTCTTTTTGTGATATTATTCTTTACATGTGTTCTCTTACAGGTAAGTCGCCTGTTTTGTTTATCGCCGTGTTCACAATGTGTATTATTTATTTTTCGCAAAAATTCTTCATGTTCGTTTTATTTTATTGTTTTTCTTCCCTGTGCACTAACTTTTTTTTCTCTTTCAGAATACAAAATCACAATCCTATGTTACTAAGCTTTGATGCTTTTAAATAATTCAATAATATCATGTACGGAAAACATTATTCTATATAATATATTTCCCGCTAAGAGAATACTGAAGATGAAGCTTTGGATATGATATCTTTGTAAAGTTGTTAGTTTTTTAGTCAATGAGATAATATTTGGTTAAGACTTAATGAACAAATTTAAATAAACTTCCTATTATTTAAACACCTATAGAGAATTGAAATAGCAGTAAAATATTTGTTTTTTTTTCTATTTAAAACAACGCCATTGCTGGATCTATTATAATATCAAAAACCATGATATTTTTCTCAAATTTGTTCGTACGTGCAGAACACAATATAAATATTTATCATTGAATAATTAATAATTTGTTCTCAATGCTGAATTATCTATGAAAAACATTTGTTCTATTGACATTTATATTAAAATCTTAATGGATATTTTTTTAGTTATTTTTTATATTATATTCAGCATTGCTTGTCTTACTTTTTTTTGAATTTGTTCGGTAAGATTGAGTTTTTTTAATTATTTTCTCTTACAATGTGGAGCGTATGTATTCCTAATGAAGCTTCTCAACAAAAGCTTTTTTATTAGAACTGATTCCTGTTCAATCGGGCAACCTCTCTTTTTCGTCCTAGGTAAGGATATAAAGATAGAAATAAGAAACGACTAGAAGTTACGAATGGTTATTAAACGTCAAGTGAGTGGGAGAAGAATAAGTAATCACAAAAATTCACACCTTACGCAAATACATACATCGAAAGTGTCCATACCGAGATTTGAACCGCAAATTAATAAAACTAACTCCTGAAAGCTACAGGACCTTTGCAGTATCTATAGCTAATTTTTTTTTTTTTAATTAAAAAAACTACAGAGATTAATGTAGCTTCATTTTTAATTTCAAATTAGTATTATTAATCTGTAAGAGGTCATTAACACTTTAATTATAGACTTTAATTTACAGAATTAATTTCGTTTATATATATAATTTGTTTGATTACCTGTAAATTAATGTCTTAGTTCATGAACCAACTGTTTTATTTAGCTTTCAATTGTAAACACTCAATTTTATATAAATGCCGCTGTTATGATTGTATTTTTACAACTTGATAACGTGATGCTCGTGATGATCGAAACTTAGTCTTTATTGTTCCACGCTATTCTTTATTACATTAAATAATTTATGGTACCATGTCAACTACGTCAAACTATTTACATGTTTGTTGGTAATCAAATCCTTAAATGTGTGATCACTTAACATAACTGTCTATAAAACTCAAATGCAAGTGACGTAAACCCGTTTTGTGGTATGTTAAGAATAGACTGGAATTTATAGAATGTTAAAGTTGTTTATAATCCCATTTGGAAAGCGTTTAAAAGCTGCGTATTTAAAAGCCAAAGGAATTCACGATCGGCTGAAAGCTTACGTCTTCATTGAAGGGTTAAAGTTTATCCAAGATTTTTCGAAATTCAGTAAACTGTTACATCTGTTTGATAGTTTACAGCTGAAATGTTTTTTACCACGCCATAGATATGAACCACATGGATTCATATTCAAGCATTTTATTATTTAACCAATTTTATGTAGGTCGCACAAACTCATGTTTTAGAGAGAATCAAAATATATAATTATACCGAACACACTGTGGTATTTTCGTATTGCATATTTATATTTCAAGAAAGGAATATCTATTAATTCTATTCAAGATACTAATTAAATGTATGTAATTGCGTTGCGTCTTTATAAAGATTTTATATATAATTAGCAAATACCCGGCATGCGTTGCAATGCCACCCAAAAAAGGGAAGTTTTTGCATTTTAATTCTGTTTATTAAAGTGCTTTTGGATACACAATATATTATATATTAGAGCAGGCCAGATACAGCTGTGAGAAGTATGGATTTTCCAAATTTAGTCCACACACTTTGGTCCAAATTTAGTCCAAATTTAGTCCACCACACGCGATTGTCTCTGTACTTTGTTGATGGTGATTGCAAATCACATCGGAAATTACAGACGTGTGAATTCGACTGGAATATCTGTCGGAATCATTAGGATGTGTGGCAACAGTACATCTTCTCCTTTAAATTTTCCATTTAAGACCGGCAATTGGAATTGAACAATTAACACCGCTTTATTATGTCACAAAGGAACTGAAATGTCACTGTTTGTATCTATTTGATTTTTTTTCTCAAAAGCGTTTGCGGGTATGCGTAAAACAACATGCCAAAGTTTCATTGCAATCGGACGAATAGTATAGGAACGCATAGGGGTAAAAAAACATTCATTTTTATATATATATAAATACACAAAAATTCGATAAAAGGTTTTTTTAAACATATAGATGATATGAAATCAAAATTAAGTAGTGCAAAGTACCTTATTATAGGATTTGTTTCGAGACTTGTGTCAGACGTGAACTTGTTTGTTAATGTACAGATAATATTTAACGTCAAATAGATATTACACATACAGTTAATTTTATATGACGTAATAAATCTTTATAAAATTGTTATTAATCATAATCCATATAATATTCGTTTGTGTGTCTTTATATGACTACATAATAATAAAAGACATAAATATATTCATTTTTCATCAAAAAAGTTAGATAATTAAGGGATTTTAAATATTAAAGTCTAGCGTAGGTATAGAGCATTCATTATTATGAGATAATGAATTAATCCTATCGATCAATTACTGCTCTATTATTATATAATAAATATCGGTAGAATTTAAGTTTAGTTTGAATGTAAGTATGCTATCTAATTTACATGCGATAATAATATATGTTATGTGCTGTACTAAGCGTATTGTTCGTATTAATGAGGCAGCAAAATACACGTAGTGCTAATATTTCAAATGAAGCCTTTATTGATGAGCCCAAACACGTGAATTTAATCCAAATCAATTGTGTTTGTCAGAAAACATACTGTTTTAATGAAATTCACTATAATATAGCTAAAAACACGAGATGATATCGATACCTGTGTAATAACTGTGGAAATTTTTCATTCAATTTAAATAATACTTCCTTTTATTCGTTGTTATTTTAATAAAGAAATTTGTAATCGTTTTAGAATACTATATAACTCTTACCACTGTATTTAGAGAATAAAAACGCAATGATCTTTTAATGGTCCTTAATCAAAATGGCTCCCATATATTATACGATTGACCTATTATTATGTCATAGAATCCCTGCGGTCTTGGTACGTTGTGTCGTCCACGATATCATCAGCATTCACCAACAGCGCTGCATATCGAAAACATCTTTGATCTCCCTTATTAAAAACTATCCAGGATTTCACACTATATATATTCAAAGGTGGCATAAAATTAGTATGTCCTATTGTCATATCTGTACAGTCTTTGAAATACCATGTTGTGTTGGTAAACTATATGCTGTTTTATATGAGAACGAGCTGATTTTCAATCTTTTTTATAAGAGCAAACAAATGAATATTGTACCGTGGAGTTCGAGGTCTTTGCAAGAATATTTTAATAGCTTTTATGCACCTTAATCTTGCTTGAGTCTTTACCGTCACAATCATTTCACTTTTTGCTACATCAATTACAACTCATTACAACATTGTGGAAACGGAAAATCCTACACCGTGCTAAATATATAAAATTAGTAATAAGTTCTATTCTTAATCGTTTGAATTACATATTGAATTTTACGAAACCTGCATGAAACAAGAGTTTTTTTATTCATTTAATGTCATTTTACTGAGGATTAACAATAAACAACTTTATTATCAATCGTTACTTTATGCTTACAATTAGTAAATATTTGAAGTCTTTTCATATTTTTTAATGAACACTTTTATTGTGTTAGCTGTCTTGATTCTTGGTGAAAAGGATCAAGACAAGTTTCACTCATCGCAGGCATTTTCAACTAAACTGTTTTTGTTTTAAATTTTTAAAGCACCAACATTTTTGACCATTTAAAGTATTATTCATCTTTGTCGGATTTAGCTATGATTTCTTCCCTAAGGAACATTGCGTGTTTGTTCATAAATAAGCAGAATACTCACACGGGATTTAATTGAGTAAGGGTGCGGCAGCAGAATGATAAACAATGGTGCGGCCGTTTCCTTATTTGGGATCCCCTAATACTTAATAAATTAAATACATGGTACAGGCACGTATTCAATAATAAATAAGACAATTGTTTGATTTGAATTAATAGAATATAATACATTCGGTCTTTAAGAAGGATTATCTCTAACATGTTAGAACACGATTAACACAACGCTATACCATACACAATACATTAATTTATCTATCACTGTTGTCTAAAAGAATCTATAAAATCATAGATTTTCAACCTCACTACTTCACTGGCATACGTATTGATTTTTTTTTAAAACTAAAACGCAATATTAATGTATACATTTAACAATTTTATGTAAATCATGATCATGACCGATTTAGCTAATTTCATAAAATTGTAAAACTATTACAAAACAAGTACGTTTATATCTTCGAAAAATAATTGTCAGTAATTAACAAGTGCGAAGTCAGGTGAGCCCTTAAAACATTCAATATTTCACTTAATATGGTCAATATGTTTTTATTATAGTTTTACATTTAATTAAAAATTGAAAAGTTCAAAAATATTACGACTCCTGGACAAAATCACGCATTTAAAATTGTTTCTATCGATTTATCGATCGTTGAATGTAAGAATGCGATAGTGATATTTAATGAAATTGAAATTTATCAATCTAGAAAGTTAAATTCCACAGTAATATTCAGCCTCTTTGGTCTAGTGGTATGAACATTACGCTAGCAATAAAATCAGCATGAAGATACTTCTCAGAGAGGCGAAACACTAATCCCAGCTATTCGGACGCTTACATCTGATAAGAAATGGCAACAAGAGATTCATTCAAAGTTTTTTTTAACATTACACTATCATCTGAAATATCGTAGTTCTGATGATGTCGAACTTTCTAATTAATAATTATCGATTAATTAATCTTCTTATGTAACTAAATACATCCCTATTTGCTAATCCCAACTCAATTAGTGGAGTAAACCTTGTGATTAAATATTGTTTACTGTTTATACTTGGTATAAATACATACATTGTACAATTTTGACATTTCACAGATTTTAAATACTGCTTCCACAAAATAAATGTACAGTGATTGATAACTTTTTTATTGTGCTTGTTGTAGCACTTTCACTTCTTTGAGAAGCATTTTCATATTAAACGAATCGTTCATTTTTAATCTGTAATGTAAGTTTGATTCTTATCACTTAAAGACATGTATTTTAATTTACAAATAAAAAAATAATTGTTGAATGCAATCTGAATTCTAAATAAGTGTCGAAGGACGAGTTTACTTGAAGCCAAACGTAGAGAGTGGAAGCTTTTATTACTGACATAATAAATACCTATATGCGAAGGAAAACTAATAATATAAAAGAAGCTAACTGAATAAAATTGCGTCATCGTTATCCTTCTTAATTTAAAAGATTAGCTTAACAGCTTTGTAAGTAATCTTACTTATGAATTCTGTCTATTTGTTTTCTGTGTCTAGTTAATTTAAACAAATAATGGTTTTACGAATAAAAGTTTAAGATCAACTTTTAAACGGATTGTTAAATTATTGAGTTTATAATGAAAAACAAACGCCAAACACATCACCATAGTTTGTACTATATTTCATTCAATCAAATTGTTGAAAATATCACGACGAAAACAAACAAAAGCTAGTGTATTCTATTTGAAGAAATTTGTAAACAGTTTTTCGAGGTCACAAAGTAATACCGCAATGAAATTAATTATTCAAAGCAATAATGTTATAATACGAAACATCTTTGCTGTTATCTAATCATAGTTTGTTTGTGTATATTGAAATGATTCATTCTGATTAATTAGCCACAAAGCTTTAATAATGATTCAGTTCTTTTGGGAAGTACGTGATTAATATGTTTACATTATAAGAATTTTCAACAAAATATATTGAAAAACCATGCGAACTGTACTGTTTTAGATAAACAAAAAAGTAATTGAGTCGGTTTATAACTTTTATTAAAATTCAATGATATGATTGTTTCGTGAATTTAGATCTGATGTTATGCACACCTGTTATATTGAAAATGTCTTGATTGCTAAAATAATTTCTACCATTTAAATTGAGCTAAGAATAAACTACCAAAAACCTCACAATAAAATCTTTAATTTGGGATTGTTTATTATCGATGTGTTATCTTCCAAACTTCGAGTATTTACTTATTTATTTTGTTTAAGTATCAGTCACTGTATTAAGATTACCAATAAAGCGATGTTTCGTTTTTTTAGCTGTCCCACTCGCAACATAGAGTATTAAGTATTAAGTATTTCGAAAGTAGCATTTCAATGAACGGTTTGAAAAATAGGATAAGAAAAAGATTACAAGTAAGCCACATACCCTACGTTCTGAATTCATGATAAGATTAATGATATATTATACATCGATCGGCTTTGAAATAAATGTACCCAATCATAACGTTTTTATTATTTTGAGCACTTGACGGAAATAGAATTTACTTTGTTGAATTCCATTTTAATATCGTACAATACAGTGTACACTAGTGTGTTTAGTTCTATAAGAGTTTTCAACAGTATTTGACAATTCACGTCAAACTTATTTATATAATACATTTTTATTTACCATTATTTTCATAAAAGAGGTATTTCATTTTTGATCTAACATGGACATAATATCTTTATAATTGTATGGTCTGTATAAAAAATACAGATATGAAATGACAATCAAATTCATATGGACAAAAATAAACTATCCCTCATCATTATAGATCGTGACATTGTAATATCCAAGGGAGTGGTGTCGATGACTCCTTATCAGGACTGCTATCCATTTATTTATCAATGAGCGGTGAGTTGTAGGGGGCGTCTGTGTGAGTCATAAAATAGTGCTGTTCACACTATCCGGGATTGGAAGTTATCACAAGAGGGAGTTGGTGTGCTGTGCCACATGGCTCGGTTGCGATTAGGGCATGCAGTACCGCTATTTTGTATTAAATATCGGTATTAAAAATACATAAAAATTAACAAATATATCCATACTTATCACAACAACACATATTTTTAAAATAAAACACAATTTGTTTTGTACTACTTCCACATGTTTAAAATGATCAGGACCAGTTTCGCTCATCGCAAGCATTATCAAATGATAATGCAGTAATACCAGTTGATAATGCTCACGATGAGCGAAACCGGCTCTGATCATTTTAAACATTTGGAAGTAGTACAAAATAAATTGTGTTTTATTTTAAAAATATAATACCTTTCCACCAAGAATTGATAGTTAACACCTTAAAAGTGGATAATCAAATAAAGCTGATTCACATAATATATAAATTCAATTTATTGCTGCTTTTAATGTTAATATGGCATTAAAACGGCTAGTTTATCGACGTTAGAATCTGTCAATCTTTCTCGGATAATGCATTTTTTTAAATATAAAGAAAAAATAATATCTGGAAAAACAACAAATCGTTTTTAAGTCACTCAAGATCAAATCTAATAGAAGAGACACCACAAACATACATGTCCAAGTTCTCAAATATTAGGATTAAAAACAGCTGAAATATCGGAATCCCGCTTTCGGTAATACCGGAATTTCCAACTCTAGTGAGAACAAAGTAAAAATAACATAATATAACCCAAATCCAGGGGAGTGTTTGGGTATCATATCAATAATAATATCCCTTGCAGCGCGGTTTAGTTTTCTTCATATCAGATATGACGAAGAATGACAGATTCTGTCGATAACGTAAAAATAATAACATTATCATTTAGTTACAGATACAAAGTATGGCGGATTATTTAAGACGACCTTTATGTTATTACATATTAAAAATATTTCACTCGTCGGTATATGAATATATTGAATTATAACATAATGACTGAACATATCAGAACAGTGACAAAACAACATATAGAAAAATAAAACACAAAATATCTAATTTGGATTATTGAGATTTTGTACACTTCCATGTATTTTGTCACTAATGACCCGGGTTTCGCCTTTCAGCATCTTCAGGCATTCGAGCACACGAATGGACTCGAAGTGACAGACAGTAAACAGTGTCTAACGTTTATATAGAAGATACAAATACGACAAATATTATTTACGAGGTAAAATATTATACGTCTGAGAGCACACTGATACCTGAGTTAACATTTCGAGAATCGCCTTAATCCTTATTTTGTAAACAACACATTAACAGAGTGGCGAATTGCCGCTTTCCAAGCTTGGAAAGCGTTAGAACGTTAGACACTGTTTACTGTCTGTCAGTTCGAGTTCATTCGTGTGCTCGAATGCCTGAAGATGCCGAAAGGCGAAACCCGGGTCGTTAGTGACAAAATACATGGAAGTGTACAAAATCTCAATAATCCAAATTTGATATTGAAATTCCATCAAGCACCCTCAGTCGATGTCTTAAATTACACAAAATATCTATTAATTAAATTTATTATAAACCTCAAAAAATACGAAAATGAATTAATGATTGGATTTCAATTGAAGATGATACAGCAGGTGTCAGCCAAATGATGTAAATTAAAAAAATAAATTGACCACTTTTGGAAGGGAAACATTATTTTTAATTGGTTTTCGGTTTAAAAATTCTGACACCCCCACTTGATGTAAGCCACCATTAGTACGTGTTTTATTTTTATCCTGTGCTGTTTTGAGCCGTCACCAAATCTAATATAGTAATAGTAGACTAGTTTTAAGGTTAGGTAAAAATGTAAGGAATGCCAATTCGAAATCAAAGATCTATCAGTCAAAGGTATTATATTTATTTCAAACGATTGAATAGAAAATATTTGATACAAAGTTGGTAAAACAAACCGAGCTTATGTCTACAATTTCTGTAGCAATTTGTAGTATGTTTCAAATGTTTCTCAAGAAAGTAATTGCAAAGAAGATGTGGTTATAAAAAGACGCTACGGCGCTATGAAGCCACACGAAATGAGACAGTGGTTGTGCCGCCATATGTTTTTATTTCTTTGTAACGTGATAGATAGATCACTTCTTGTGAGCGCCAGAGAGGACTAAAAATGTTACACTTATGATGTAATCATGATATAATCTATGCGCAAAACCATTCGTTATTCCGTTGCAGCTATTTCTCATTTTTTGTGTGTATTCTCAGGAATATCCGTCAACCATATATTTTTCCTTCTATCAAGATTTTTTAAATATTAAGAAGAACAATAAAAGATGTAAGTATCAAATACAGTTTTTAAAATCGTAACAAACAGGGCGTAGTTTAAGTGGATAATTCTCTCTAAACTGATCTTGCTATCATTCAAAAGAGATATCGATCGTCCAGTAAATTACTCAGACATCTCTAATTAACCCATATTTAGATTATGGAAAAAGCAATATTCAAATTGTCACCGTAAATCAAATATTATTGGTTTGTACTCGAATTGTATACATTTTATAAATAGGTGTTGAACAATTAGATACTTTCCGAGTATAGCCAGTCGAACGATATTTAGAAATATCCATTTAATGACCCATAAGTATCAACATTATGTTTGATTCTTTAGAAGACTATCTGCCTTAGCTTTTTTGTAGTGGCATTTTTGACTGATTACTGAGTAAGATAAAGCGCAAAACTTTACATAATATAACTGCATATAAAACTTAAACTACTACTAATGCACTTGCAAATTGATGTGTAACGATTGACTTCAGATAGTTCACGTCAAATACTTTATATTGTGACTCTGTATTACTATTTCACTAGAACAACGGATTGATGTTGACTTCAATTCAGTCAGTATTAAAAGACCATGAATAGTGGCATTAGGTATTACATTTTGTTTTTATCGTCAAGAAATGATTTTAATAATTTAACCATTTGTTTATGTTACATAATATATATATAGTGGTGAATTTTCTTTTCAAGTATCCAAAACTACTTAACCCGTAATAATTAATCCATTCCCTTCTTTATTGGTGACGGATAAATGCCGTGTAGATTTCGCATCTGTTGAACAAATGTTTTTAAATAATGCGAGGAATAAATATATTTTATAATTTAAGACATCGACTGAGGGTGCTCGATAGAATTTCAATATCAAATTTGTATTATTGAGATTTTGTACACGTCCATGTATGTTGTCACTAACGACCCGGGATTCGCCTTTCGGCATATTCAGTCATTCGTGTGCTCGAATGCCTGAAGATGCCGAAAGGCGAAACCCGGGTCGTTAGTGACAAAATACATGGAGGCGTACAAAATCTCAATAATCCAAATAAATACATTTATTTTAT
Source organism: Himalopsyche phryganea (assembly GCA_022494535.1). Classification (NCBI taxonomy): domain Eukaryota; kingdom Metazoa; phylum Arthropoda; class Insecta; order Trichoptera; family Rhyacophilidae; genus Himalopsyche; species Himalopsyche phryganea. The sequence goes on along the minus strand of JAGVSL010000002.1, from coordinate 5,957,633 downwards.
TTTTTTATGGATCGATATAGTGCAATAGAAGGCAGTAGTAAAATCAGTAGCTGCGTCAGAACAACGGGTAGTTGTACTCTTTTTAAACCTTTCAAAATGGTCAATGCAATGGATTTTTTGTCGCAATGAAAAAAACATGCAAATAGCCATTGCAATGATAAACAAAGTTTGCGCTGGCTATTAAAGATTGCTAGAATAGACAAATTTGGTCTTATTAGACCACTTAAATCGTATCTACTGTAATTTAAGATATTGTATTGTCAAGGTAAGCCAAAGTCTTGATAAATGAAAAACGGTATGCTTATGCTTCGACAGGTAAAATGAATCAATTTTAATAGTAGTGACATGTGGCAGTCAAAGCAAAAGTTAAACCCTCATTTGATTTAGTAAATTACAAAGATGAAAATGCCAACATACACCGTAAAGCACGGATGGGAGCTTTCGGCAGTTTTCATTGGACGGTATATTGACAACGGTAGCTGTCAATATTTCACAGTGCGGGCACACACCATTTCCGATGAGCTGTCAATAACTTTTTCATTTTCATCTTTAGTACTTTGAATTCATGCCCGATTTTATTTGAATAAAAAAATCGGGCGGAATGTTTTCGTGAATTTTAATACAGGCATAAAAAATCCAATCAGTTTTTGCAAAAGTCGAAATATTTTACGCTCCGAGCCTGTGACTGTGGTACCGGAAATACCTTTATCGATCTTGATGAGATGCGTAACATAATAAACCCACAAAAAATGTGAAAATTCTAAGAAACATATTTTTATGAGACATTTTAATATGGTTTCTGGTTTATTTTTTACAGGTTTTACGACGTTTGAGATAGAATTTGTTTATAATAAACAAATAAAAGAGCATTTGACATAACAGATACTATAAATTTAGACGCTTTATATACAGCAATTTTTGTTATTAAATATCTCCAGTATATTTTTCACGATTATTATTTTTACGAGGTAAAAATCGGTATTGTAATGCATTAGCTTTAAAAGATGATATAATTTTACGATGGTTATTACGCCAACATTATGACGATGAATATTAAATATAGATTTAAATATAGAAGATACATCTGACATAGTTGCCGTGTGAAATAGAAAATATTCAGACCTTTTATAATGTATTTTGCAAAGCACATAAATTCAATGAAATAAAACTTTTCTCTCAATACACCTAAATAGCAATCACGTTTAAGGTGTCAACTGTCAATTCTTGGTGAAAAAGTATACTTATTTTAAAAATGAGACATAGTTTGTTTTGTACTAATTAAAAATTAACATCATCAACATAATAGAAAATGTGGACGTCTTGGTATGAAAAATACTTGTAGACATGTAAAATGGATTATAAATGAAATGAAACAATTTTTAAAATTGAATCTAATAACCAGATCATGTGTTCATTACGGTTAACATTTATTACTTTTACGGTAATGGTCGGTTGGTTGCTTCATTTATATGGTTATTACTCTAAACCAGATTTCCAATATGTCGCTGACAATATACACACACTTATCTGTATATACATAAGAAATATCCATTTAAATAATAGACGTTCTAACTTATTATTGCACTACGGGACGAAATATCTATACCGGGTATAACAAAAATAGATTTAAAAAAGATGAACAGTAATAGAAAGTAAAATTAAGGCCCATTGGATGGATCTGTAACATTTGTAGAATAAACATTAAAATTTAAAAAAAAAATAATTTTTAATATTTGATACAAAATAAATAAAAAAATAAAAATTAAATTAAAAATTAAAAAATTAAAAATTTTGTTCAGCTAAATGGACTTTTAATGTAGCTATATTTGTGATTTCAGATTAGTATTTAATGATTTGCAAGAGGTCCATAACATTTTAATTGTAGACTCTTTCATTTGATTTATGTATAATTTGTTTGTTAATCAGTATTTTCTTGTCTCAGTTCATGAACCATCAGTTTTATATACCTTCATTTTTACTCTCAATTTTATATAAATAAGCCTGTTATGTTTGTATTTTTATCAGTTGATAATTCTCGTGATGAGCGAAACCGGTCCTGATCATTATAAATATTTGGAAGTAGCACAAATGAATTGTGTTTTATTTTTTAAAATATAATGTCTTTCCACCAAGAATTGACAGTTAACACATTAAAAATGCTTAATTTATTTAAACTATAACTAATATCGATTTATAATTCTACTTACCGTAAAGCACAGAACCATAATTACATAATCAAACTGTACTTTTTCATGTATATTTTATTTGAACACGGGTCGAATAAGAATGACTAGCACGTCAAATTCTTTCACTTAACAATGGGCCGAACAAGCAGATATCAGGATGTGACTGTCTGTTAAACTTGACCCATATAATGGAGGCGTTGGGGCTAAAACAAAAGGTTTTAATTTTGGAAAGCATTGAAAATAGTGTTCTGCTAAATATGAATTTGATTAGTAAGTAAATTAAAGGGTCAGTGTCAATACTTTCATTACATTAAAATACTTGAAGGCATGTAAGACAAACAAACAGGAAGCGTTTGTGCATACAGTATTCTTTTAAAGTTGAATCAGCTGTTTAGCACCAACGCAAGCATATTATGTACTTTAAAACAAAGCTTATGTTTCCTTTGAGATTGGATTAGTCTTCGTACAATGTTTATTGAAAATAGTCCACCAGTTCTCTACAAACAACTGACGTAATGCATTGTCAAAGGATCTAATTCGCCGATGTTTTGTTCAAAGGCGTAGATATAGTTCATGCAATGAAATCTTCGAATGCACTACACGAGAAAATATTGCACTGGAATACTATTTTAAATCCTCTAGCAATTATTGTGAACGGAAATCGAGAAGATAGAAAAGTCCTTTTTATATATTTTACAATACATCTGTATTTCTTCAAAGCTGTTCAAAAAATATATGTTTATAGGTATCTTATATTGTTCGCGGTAAATTGCAAATAATTTTATTGGATAAGCGATTCTGGAGAATTCTGGAGATGAAGGAGAAGAGGTTCTGGTTCAATCTCAGCAAGGTCAATATCAAATTTAGGTTTTTTCAATGTAAATTTGTGGTCTTGAACATTATTAGTTATCTCGTATGATTTTAAAATTATTGAAAGTTAAGTAAATTTATATCTAATTACTGTTTTGATAAAGAATCTATCAATTGAAGGCTTTGAATGGGAAATCCCTTACAAATACAGTCAACAAAAATGTTCAATTGTTATCAGGAAACATATTTAAGTGACAACCAGTGAATAAATTGCATTATGTTACCAAATTAAGAATAAAAAAACTGTGGTTAGATTACTAAAAGTGGGTTAATAAAGACAATTATAGGAATCAAATACTAGTTGTGAAACCTACAATTAAGTTAGATTCAACATCTTACGTATTGTTATGATTGAAGATTAAAAAAACGCAACCTGCCATGAACAAAAAAATTATTTGAATTAGGCAAAAACTGCAACGGTTTTATTCACACTTTCCATTTAAACTTTATATTTGTGATTTTTTTAGTTTTTCAGCTTCGATAATACCCCGTGCCAGGAGTGCTACATAATCTAACTTTATTACATGATGATTTTTGATATCTGAAATTTATTATGTACGCTTTGTGTTGTGGAATACACAACCGAACCGTCTCTGTGTACTGTGCAAGCTTCGAATAGACTATCGAACATTATCAAATGTATTCAGAATTAAATACGAGTGTTTTGTTATATTGGTGCATCGAAGAGTTTTGAGAAAGCTTTGACATTCAATATTGGCTGAGAGAATAATAGAATAGAATACAATCATCGTTCGCCGGCATTGGGTATTGGTTTATATGCATTGCACTGCTATGAAATTTGATATTTCTTTCGAATTCTTACAAATTAATAATGAATATGTGCAGTTTTATTACTTTTCCTTTGATTGTTGAAATATTCAACTCAATTCGTACCATTTTAATTTCGGTTCTGAAGCAAAGTTGTTTACACTGTTGCATGGTCAACATTTAAATAACTTTGAAATATTGATTTTTATTTTACTGGTAATTCTATTTCTAGCTTTAACTGTCTGAAGAAGAAGGTTATCATAAATAGTAAAGGTATTAATACAAATATAATACTAACAATACTATGTATATCACTTCTTCCACAGTTTAAAATTTGATCAGAAACGATTTCTGATTATATATTTTATAAAACTGTTGGTGTTTATACCAGCCTAAAATTGTTGAATACCTAACCACTCTACACATATTTATTATGTTTTTCATAAAAAAAATTTGATCCCTTTGAAGTGATGTAATTACTGTAACAAGTAGATGTGGATTTGTACTAACTTTGTAAAACTGATTTTTTTTACCATGTCTGCTCCTAATGTGGAACATATGAACTCCTAATTGAGTTATCTCAACAGTCGTTTTTCTACTAGAATTTTTTGCTGCTTAACCTCTTCTTTCGAAGAGAGTGGCACCGCCCCGTACTTATGGGGCGGACAGGGGTCTTCAAAACCAATCTGCAGACTCTTTCTATTAATGCAAATTTAATATGTAATATCTCTACTAAGGCATTCAAAAATAATTTGTCATATTTGTTTGGTTACCGTAATTTTTTACCGTAAGAAGTAAACAAAAAGCTTGCGCTGCTTAGGGAAAGAGGCATTCGCCTCTCGGCTTTCTCCGGGTTGGCCGACGAAGCGGCGACTTAGTCCGAGATTTACGATCCTATCATAAAACCACTGACAGAGTTTTAAATTGAAATTGTGTATTTTAAATCTGTTTGTGTTTGTGTAACTGTCTTCGAGGAATTTATAAGTGTAAACTAACTGCAATTAAAGAGAAAGTATACTGAATACGACCGGGTTTTAATGGAAGACGAAGGAAGCTGTGAATTATCTTTTGTCCCCACGCCGGATTCGGGGCTGTCGAAGTGTGTTGAAAGATTTCTACGTATATACACTATAATAATTATATTTAATATCCAAATAATACAAATGCCTCTGGATTCACTCCTATTAGCTAAATTTTTATCGGGCCCTCTTTATATAACATAAAAATTTATAACCAATTAGCTTTGACACGGTAAAAAGTATTTCTTAAGAAAACCAGCACAAAATGTTTTTTAAATTTTGTTAGATATTTAGGCGACACACCATTTCGATGACTGAATAAAAAAATTCACAATTACAGAAATTATTCTTTACTTTGTAATAATGATTTTTCTTTTATTATAATATTATTATATCGGCATCCGTGGTGCAATTAATAGTGTCGTTGACTACGGTTATGGATGTCTCGGTTCGATTCTCGGTTTTCATAGATTGATCTTTCAATCGATCGCTCCCTCCCACCTATCCGATCCTCACGAGGCATAGCGAGAGCGATTTGCTAACCACTAGTCCATATGCTCCATGCTAGAGCGGACATGGAAAAAAATAAGTATTATCATAATTTCAACATTAATTGACTCAAAGTACATACCATTAAAAGCTATCTGGATTAAATACACGTAATAATTATATATGGTATATTGAAACACGAAAGCTTTGAATCTCATTCAAACGTCATAACGCTGATGTTCGAAGTTCAAACGTTATGATTAAAACCTACACAATACTGGATCAGATGAAGTATTCCAATTTCAAAAGCTTCGTGATATATCTCCCGCGAAAATAACAGAAAAAAAGCGTTCTACAGTTTCCGCGTATCTGCGGTAATATGATCTTATGAAACGAGTAACGTTATATGACAGTAAAAGAAATCATTTATACATATATGTCGACGATAAAGAATTATGCGGATGTGTTTTAGATTTAAATTTATATTGAAAAAAGTCACGTTTTCGTTCAAATTTTATTCTTAGCTGTAACATATATTATTAAATAAGATAAAAGCTTATTCTGCAAATAAGATTCAATCTAACATTGCTTAAATTTAAATTGTTGAGAATTTATACATTTCCATGTATTTCGTCACTAGTGAACGTCATAATCAAAGTTTTTGTGACAGTGACAAAGTTTTTGTCAGTTCGAGTCCATTCGTGTACTCGAATGCCTGAAGATGCCGAAAGAGAAACCCGGGTCTTTAGTAACGAAATACATGTACAAAATCTCAACAATTCAAATTTGATAATGAAATTTCAGCAAGCACCCTTAGTCGATGTCTTAAATTATGACATTGCTTAGATGATATTCAATTAATAAATTGAATTTATTTATATATTATATACTGACAAATTGTCTGGATGGGGATTTAGAGTGGCGTAAGAAGACGAATGTTACAGGAATGTTACAAGCTTACAAACGAAATCTTAAAATATAGTTTTCCCGTTCTGTCTAATTCACTTACAATTGTGTTATGGAATAAAACACGAGACAGCAATTAATATTTGATCAAGAGTCGTCGGGGAATGACTCTTTTGCAAACACTCTGGCAAAAAATTCCATTTTCGCACATGTCTGTTCTAGAGATTTGACGATTCGGCTTCAGGACCGGTGATAAATATGCTATGAATAGGTATGCGGAAAATCGTTGCATGTGTGATCTGTGTTGGCATATCGAGTAATTGGTAGCAGACGTTACTTGCAATGGAGTCGACTAGTTCGAAAATATTCTATTCGATGTTGCCTCTGGAAAAACAGACCAACAGGGATCCAAACATATTATTACAAAATATATTTAATAAGTAAGAAAACTACTTTTATTTGTGACGTATAATGAATTTCGATCTCCTCAGCTTTAATATGAGTCTTTTTATTGTTTTTATGGTTTCTGATTTTGTTAATTTGACCATAATTCATGGATTAAGTAAGGTGATGCTCGAATTCATATTCAGAATTCTAATTCGTGTTTTTATAACTGCTTAAAGTTAAACAAAATTAGATAGAGAATTTGGAGAAACAAAATTCTCGCAAGCTACTTCGATGTCCGATTTCAAGAGTACGGCTGCTGTGATTGAGCTATTGATATTTTCGACAAAGACTATAGTCTGAGACCTTCTATAAAACATGGCGCTATTGTGTTTTAATCACATTAGATACAGAATCAAAATATCTTTGTAAGGAATATGAATTAAGTTCACATTCTTTATATTGCATTACGGAACGATGCTATGACTTCACAAAGGAACATTTTCATAACATTTTTATTTACTGTAACATGGTGGTCTACGACCTATGATTTGCAGTGGCCTGCTCGAAATCATCACGTATCACATTTCCAGTCGAACGGGCGAACCGATTCCGTTGGAAATGCTCGCTCGTGAAAAGCTTTCCTTCGCCGTTAAACGGACCGCTCGTTATTCGTTACGTTACGACTAGCCGGAGCCGATTGATGCCAGATTACACTAAATCCGAACGACAGAAACATTTCACAACACGAGAGAAGTTTGAGAAAATGTTTTCGACTTACCTCAAATATAGAAGGAGCTGATGAGTGTGTTGAAGTTTGTGAAGTTCTTCTTCGTCGCTTTTCTGATTTTCCTGAGCGTCGTTACCACCCTGGAATATCGAAGAAGCTTAGAATAACTATTTAAAATTCACTATATATTCTGTCAGCTTTAAAGAGTATACTGTCCTGCTAAGTAAAAACACAATATTTAAAGAAAATGTCGAAATTAACGTAAGTGATAAAGTGAAGAATTTGGAATGTATGTAAAAACACAGCTTCATTATGTTTTTAATTACAAACACAGTGATTTTTGTGAAAACACTGTGTTTTTATTTATAACTATATACAAAACACTTTTGCACATTATTTCGAAAAATCAAAATCCAGATATAACAAAAAAAAAAAAAAGTTAAATTGAAATAGAAATAGAAAGTCTGATTCTGACGTATTGTTGAACATGCAAATACTGTGTTTTTATTTAGAAGGACAGTATACTAATCTACGTTTAAAAGAAACAGTAGCCGTTCAACATTCGATCGCCACCCTTTTTGTTTTCCTGCGACAATATCATTACCAAAGAGCCAGTTAACCACACTTGACTGGATATTATTTAAATATAGTCGCAGAAGAGATTGTTGAGGAAAAACATGGAGTATATTACAATATTAGGTCAATTGGCTCCTCACTCCAATTGCGTGCAAGACAATCTATTCATATGGTTTACTAAATATTCTGCTTTATCATATTCAGACCTCTGCAATATTCGTTCCCAAACAAAGTATAAGACATTACAATGGTATTTATAATACATACATCAAGTAAATCAGAGTAGACTTCAATCATGACACTCCTACTAAAAGTACAGGAAATTATAAAATTACACGCATAAATTTTTAGTATAACAATAAAAAATTCTGTGGCGCTTGTTTTCGTTTCATCTATTAAAGTAAGCTATTTATAAAATCGTGACTAGTTTAATATTATCCTCGTTGAATCATTTATCGAAAACTCTGATTGTTTCCATTTTTTTTATAATTCATATGTAATCGAAAAAGTATTGCGATCCAAAATTTGAGCGTTCTTTTATTAAATTTCCAATCGTTTCATATTGTAAACGTTTACCCCATACCTATTGTTTGTAAGCGATTTTATATGACACTCATAACACTTTCTTTGAACGTATGTGATTTCTTTATAGGTAGTGCGTTCCCTTATTACTGAACATTATTTTTTTCTTTTTATGACAGTATTCCGTTTTATTGAAACACTATTTTTAGTTATTTCTTATAAAACTTTACTATATTTTTTTGTAATGATCGGTTATTATATTTGTACAAAAAAGAATTAAGTTTTTTTCTCAGTCTTGCTGATGTCAAAAATACTATAGTATTACCAATATTAAATTTGGATTATTGAGATTTTGTACACTTCCATGTATTTTGTCACTAACGACCCGGGTTTCGCCTTTCGGCATCTTCAGGCATTCGAACACACGAATGGACTCGAACTGAGAGACAGTAAACAGTGTCTAACGCTTATATAGAACATACAAATGCGACAAATATCATTTACGAGGCAATACATTATACGTCTGAGAGCCACACCGATACCTGAGTTAAAATATCGGAAATCGCCCTAATCCTTATTTTGTAAACACCATATTAACAGAGTGGCGAATTGCCGAAGGCGTTGCCGCTTTTCAACTTCTTTTAGAAATACCAGTGATTTTACAATTATAATAGTATTGTGGGTTTTGACGGGATGTAATTCGCCACTCTGTTAATATGGTGTTTACAAAATAAGGATTAGGGCGATTTCCGATATTTTAACTCAGGTATCGGTGTGGCTCTCAGACGTATAATGTATTGCCTCGTAAATGATATTTGTCGCATTTGTATCTTCTATATAAGCGTTAGACACTGTTTACTGTCTCTCAGTTCGAGTCCATTCGTGTGCTCGAATGCCTGAAGATGCCGAAAGGCGAAACCCGGGTCTTTAGTGACAAAATACATGGAAGTGTACAAAATCTCAATAATCCAAATTTAATATTGAAATTCCATCAAGCACCCTCAGTCGATGTCTTAAATTATTACCAATATTACTTTGCCGCCGCTGAATTTTGAACTAGAACTGTCAGTCCAAAATAAATTTCTCCAATTGATATTTTATGCAAAAAAAAACATCTTGTCTACTTTTAATAACCGTCGCTAAAATATCAGTTATGGAATTTATTGAAATTTCAGTTTTGGTTGAGTATGGAAACATTCCTGACGTAACGGTGGCACGCTCTTTTGCGGCCAAGTTAAATTGGTACATCTATAATATTGATAAAATCCGTATTGACTATTTGTATACATTACATACCATAAAAACATAATATTTACTTCACGTATCGTCAAAAAATACTTGTGAATCAAGTTGCAAGATAAAATTAACAGTATTATTTAACATTAAATGAATATTTTTTTTAAATTTTTTCAGCGTTATTGAATTTGTGAAATGCAAAAATGGCAATACCTCAAATATAGACCTGTTATGCAGCACCTAAAATAACCACACATAATAGTGGTTGTTGGAATTTTTAAACGAATTAGAGCATGGGGAGTAGGGCTGTACTGAAAATCTTAGGGTTTTAAACATGTAAATGTAATTTCTAAAAATAATTATAATATCGAAGCCATCACCATTAGGCTCTGACATCGAAAAGTTTATATTTGGATGGTATCAAAAATTGAGCATCATTCCTCCAAACTCTAACATAGAATTGTTTTCTATGAAAATATGTTTTTTAGAAAATAGTCATGGAAATTCTGAACTCAATATTTTCTCTTTTTTTCAGCAATCTTAATATTAAAGATACCGTGAAAATAATATATGTCCAATATACGAAATGAAAAAATACTTCGATAGCGCTGTCTCGAATACAAATTTCCTTCATTTGGTGTAATGGATTTCAGGTTTTCGCAGACTCGCCACAGACGGTTGATTGATTTGACAAATTTCGGTCAGCTGTTGTGACATAATATTTTCCCTTTCGCAAACTGTTGCCAATTCCCGTTCAGACTTTTTTTTATTATTTATCTGCGGCTTTCGAGTTTTTGACGTTTGAAAATTTGCCATCTCAAAATTTATTTGTTACTTCACTTGATTGATTGCGAAATATTTATTCGATGTTTAAAAAGTACAAAGTAGAAATTTTTGACCCTGCAGTATCTGATGTATCGGGAGTATAATTATTATTTGTACACCCTTATGATATTTTTTTTCTAATCTAATCCTTTTCAAACTTGGAGCATCTCAAAAGAAGTTGTTGAGATGACTGGTTGTTATTTAAGAGATGGATCAGGAAGTCGTTAGCTTCTTGGTTACTTGACTAGATTCACCTTAACACTCATTACGCTGATTTTATTTTGTAGTTTAACAAAGTTCATCGTTTTTTAAATGTGTATTAGAAAGAATATTGTTCAAAGAATAGATCTTAGACAGTAGAGAACACCATAGTGTGCAGAAAAAAAGTAAATATCTCAAAAATTATGTTAAACCTTCTACATGCAAATATTAACACGTTTGTTGTTCTACAATAACTATTTGTTACCTAATACCTCTTTTTTTATAGAGATATAGTTCTTAGTTCTTAGTGTTCTCGCCTTGTCTCGTTTTAAGGATTGGTAGGTGTGAGGTATTTCCAGATACACCAGCCATACCAAAATTCACATATTACAATGAAAGTCAAATCTATTGTTATCGCATTCATTATTCCTCCGCATGTATTGCTCATTTTTTAAAGTCCCAGAAAAACACCCATAAGTCCGAATTATCGTTTCTTAGACTTATTTGCTTAATACTACACCGATCGATCGTTTTTGTCAAACATTTGTTATCCCGCTCATAAACACGTGTGACCCCATTCAACTACTATCGTAAAAAGTACAAGTCTGCAAGCGTCGGCTTGTAGTTATGATACCAGCTTGTAGTTATGATACCAGCTCATAATGTCTCCGCGGATGACTTATCCACTTTGGACGTATGTACACACTGCTCACATCTTGCTCGAGTCTGTCAGTGTTATTATGAGTTATTCAGACTTGAATCTAAAATGTCAACGATGTTACGACTCAACCTGAGAGCATTCCCGAATTTATCGTCTTTTAAGAGTCCCTTAAAACCCAAAGAAACGGGGTTCCCCATTGAAAAATTACTTACTAAAACTATCGATACTACGATACGAATCCGTAGAACTGCAACAGCAAACCAATGACGTTCACAACTCGACTATTATTATTTACTTCAATGTAATGTAAGTGAAGGCAGATCATAAATTTTCAAACAGAATTGTATCAAAACACAAATCAACAACGACGGAAATAGCCCATCCTTTCAACCAAATTGTTAGAGTGAGGTCAGAAATTTTTAGAACGTATTATAATTTATATTGATCGTTTGATTCCCACCTGGGATTTGAATTGAAGGACCTTTGTGACAGTGATATCAACTAATATTACCTTCTACCTATCATGTTTGAATAGTTTCAAACATTACATCTACAATTTTACTAAATTTTCGTATAAAAAGAAAAGCCTGGTCTAAATATCTTCCAGTACCTACATCTATTCGATCTCAAAATGTATAATATGCATGGCGGGCTGTTTCTAAGATAAAAAGAAAAACAAAATTGCTTTGTCAAACGAATTTGAATTAAAAACGGATTTATAATGTAATTGAAAATAGCGCAAGTCATATTTTAATCAATTTAGATTGCGGATATCGATTACAGTTTTAAAAAAAGAACAATAAATTTTCGTTTGGAAACAAAAACAATAAATGAGTATTTGTCAGTTTTTTTAGAATCAACACGATTTGAGTTCAATATTTTTGTGCGACAATTATTATTGTCAACCTTGTGGTTTGTGATTCGAAGTGGTAACATATGTAACTGGTGTATTATTTTCGGAATTACAACCATAATTATTAGGGTAGATATTTTATCCATTTTATTTCGAGTGGATGACCAGTTCGCCTTAAATTAGCTGAAAAATATTATTTATCCATTGCACAGTTAGGTTCATTCAAATCTTCTAATAAAAATAAAGCGAAATTCGTAGTACTTATTCCACAAGTTTAAATTCTTCAGTTGAAAATAATGGTCTGAAAAACATTGAGCAAAACCGGTCCGATTATTTTTTTTTAATTTACGAATTAATAACTACAATTTATTTTTTATTTTTATGAATATAAAGTTTAATGATTCAATTTAACAATTCAATTTGTGAGCGTACCAATTTTTTACTATTTTAATTAAGCCTTAGCAGCACAGTTTTCTTCGCATGTTTAAGTATTCGTTTCTTACACATTAAGCAGAATTAGAGGTAACTCAAAAGTGACAAAACAAACCTGACTAACGTTTTGATTGTTCTGTCAAATATTTTATTAAATTCTTAACTAACCGTGCAAAAAAAGGTTATTAGAAATGAAACTTCAAAAAGTTCTATAAACGATCATGTAAAAATATAGACTTTCACCTTTTTGAGTCTGATTTAATTTATTTATAAATAAACGCGACGTGTTTTGACCTTGTAAATATACACTACCTTAAAATAAATCTCCCACAAGGTCAAAATGCAGTTCGTAAATCACGTATTGTTAAGCACGTTTAATTCTTATTGTATCTAAATAAAGATTACCGTAAATGCATCACGGCTTAGAAATAACACTATTATTTAACAGTGCTATACTGAAATTATTTTCTTGGCAACATTCCCAATTGTGACTCGGACGGTTTGCGTTGTATCTACAATATAAAATCTGCGTTTACTTAACACATTTAACAATATCAAAACGATGCCAAGTTCCACTGTTGTAATATCAGTAAGTAAGTTTTTTATAGTATGTATTTTGTTGGTTTTTTTACTGCCCGTCTATAAAGTGGTCATTCAAAAGACGGAAAGTAGAAAGCACCAAAACAAAATAGATATTTTAGGATTTAAATTATCACTGATGAAGCTATCTTGTGATACTTAAAAATAAATACTATTTATTGAAAAATGATATGGTTTCGTAGCAGGGCTGTGAAATTTCGGCCGAATTGACTCCCAATATTTATAATATTCTTTTTTATGAATCGATGAAAACTGGTAAAATTAATAAATTTTATTCAACAAGTTTGTTCGTTGCATGGTGAGTTATATGAAAACTGGCTTTGTATGTGACAGTAAGCAGACGAATAGATCTTCTTTTTTTAAGTGTAAGATATACTAACAGTCGGAATGAGTAGATTTTTAAGCGCTTTCGCAGCCTTGTTTTGTAGTAAAACATCCATTGTGGCGAAGGATTGCAAGACAGGACGAAGTGGCAATACCGGTTTTTTGGTATTTGTCAATATTAATACGTGTTTTACAGAACCACTGAAAAGCAGTAATAAAAGGGTTATTCGGAATGCAATACCGAACGAATAAATCAATTCCGGTACTTAATACAATATTTCATATTAAATACCATAATTTTTTTTTAAAATTTATCGTAAGCAAAAAAAAGAAATTTCATCAATACATCAAATTATGACCATAAAACAGCTAGTTCACTATTGCTGGAATATATTTTTTGTGCAAATAAATCTTTCTAAGATTCAATGTTTTTTTGGGCGGTAAGTCATTATTAATTAATTGAACTGTAATTTATTCTAATACCGGTATTTTGAGTTAAAAAAAACGGTATCGAAAAATCGCGGTTTTAATTATACCTGTTTTGCAAACCCTGATTGTGATTGTGGGTCACATTGAGAAAACTTCTCCACTCTCATTTATCTACCGAGTGCTATATTGTAATAAATTAATGAAATGGTGAATGTTTAAGAGTACACTATTTTTTCGCTATTCACATCCACCTCCAACTGTCATTTTAACATCCAATTCCCGTTCAGACATGTATGTTGGATATATATTTCAGATATATAATATCTCAGATATATTAGTATTTATTTTGTACTAATAAACATGATCTAGATATATGTTAATTACTGATGTAGTTCATAGCCAAAGATCGTGTTTTAGCTGATTAAATTTGTATTCATCTTAAGTATATATGTACAACATATTACTTAAGGCAAAAGCAAGATTGTGTATCCAATTTATATGTAAATTCGAATTCGGTGAGAATCTTAAGTAAAGATAGGCTCTCCAGTGTTATCTTGAAATCACTTCTTCCCTTCTCTCCTGTTTATTTCATAAAATATCAGATGTTTCACAATATTGTTTTACATTTCCCAGTATAGGGTGAATTTTATGGTGAAATGTTGAACTAGTACAGAGAAAATTCCATCCCACCCATCCGATTTTAAAAACGGAGTGTAGCCAGACCGATTAACTAACCACTAGTAATGCCCTAGCCCTATCCTCCTACTCTCTTCGAAAATGAGAGGTTAAGCAACATAGTAACAAGCAGTTATCCTGAAGAAACTTCTGTTTAGATACCTCTATTGGGAATCCATATGCTCCACATTGGGAGCGGACGTGGTAATAAAAAAATAGAGAGTGAAGTTTACATGATCGCAGCCAGTTTACATGATGTAACTGAAATAAGTGTATTTTATTTAAAAACACGATGCATGTTTGTCTCTTTTATTTTGTATTTAAATCTCATTGCATTTTTTAAATCAATTTCCACTCGTACGTCACTTATATTTAAACAACTTATTTTAGGGGATCGATTTAGACATGTCTGAACTGCCAGATAACGCGGGGGCTAATATTTAATTGTTATATAATACAAACTAAATATATAAAGCTTAAATTTATCAAAATTATTCTTAATAACTAAAATAATATAGGTACTAAGTATGAAATCACGGCTTATGTTTCATTGCTTAGTATATGTGTTAAGCCATTAGATGAACTTTAAATTACAAGGACTGTATATAATATGACATTAAAAAAACAGGTAAATGGGATAGATGCCAAAAAAACTGTCAGCAAGTTACCTGTGTCACTAATTTATATTTGTTCAGTGTTGCCAAAAATCCTCTCAAAGACTGGATGACAAAATATCAACTTATTGTGTCATCGAAGTGAGAAATAATTAGTCATTGTTAAGCTTAAAATTTCTGATTAAAAAACTGTTGTGGAGTCGCAGAAAACAAACGTGACTCCAACTCCGATGTTGACCCACATTCCGATTACGATTTTTGATATCATACTGAATTTTTTCTTTACAATTTTCTGCAATTCGTGGAGTTATGATGATGCAGATGGACATACGAATAAATAAAATTGTTTTGAACAATTTCACTAAAACACGAGATAAAAATATTTTGTCTTTTAGATCTGCAGTCAATATAGAGACTCTAGACATTCATTATTAATTAATATTACATGCATACGATTACCAGACAAATCAGAATAGTGACCAAACAATTCACATAAAAAAATATTTTTAATTATAAAAACTGCAGGTTGTACAGATAATAAATTTAATTAACAGAAATATAATTTAAGACATCGACTGAGGGTGCTTGATGGAATTTCAATATCAAATTTTGATTATTGAGATTTTGCACAATTCCATGTATTTTGTCACTAACGACCCGGGTTTCACCTCTAGGCATCTTCAGGCATTCGAGCACACGAATGGACTCGAACTGACGAGTCTAGAAAACTAGAATCTTCCCAAAGATTTTTAATTACGGAATATATATCTGTTAAATTTGGATTATTGAGATTTTTTACACTTCCATGTATTTTGTCACTAACGACCCGGGTTTCACCTCTCGGCATCTTCAGGCATTCGAGCACACTCGTCAGTTCGTATATATTCCGTAATTAAAAATCGTTGGGAAAATTCTAGTTTTTCAAATAAAATTTTATTTAGTACTTATAATAGATATTATATTTAAATTTATTGTGAAGAAGACATGTATAGAAGATAGGACATATCAATATTTATGTAAAACTGTGTTGCATATGACATACATACGCACATTGTATTTAATTCATAAATAGATACGACACAAATATTGAATGTTTTATTTTTCCCGTGTAACGTTTTGTCACTGTTCTAACTGTGAGTGTTTTGTTTTGTCACTGTGTTGTTTTAGCACTATTCTGACTTGTCATGTTATGTTTTGCCATATTCCGGTTCGTCACTGAACCAATACATACATTGTTTTTATTTACTATAAGTAATTTAAAAAAAATGAATAAATGGAGTCGTACGTCAATATATTTCGATTCCGACTCCAATTCTTCTGAAAACATCACGACTCATGAACGCTGGCTCCACTTCCCCATAATACACATTTGCAAAGTGAATACTTGAAGTGTATTGTATTATTTGTTTTTCGTAAAAGTTTACGGTTAGGAAAATGAGTTTTAAGCTTTCTCGTTAAGTATTGGCACGTAATTAACTTGGCTTTGCCTGAATCTCTTACGGAATCAAGTCGCTTTTGAATAAAACACACTACAGTGATAGACAATCTTATAATCTGAAAACTGTAGAAGAATTATTATTTTTAATAAAGTTTTACATGTATACTTGTAAAAATAATGAATACTAAATGTTAAACAGTAAATTCAGCAGAGCTCTGTAATAAATATATATTTTTTTGTAATTAAGTAAAATAATAAATTGTACATATGATAATGATCAGGACGGGTTTCGCCAATCAACTGATAAAAAATACTTCTCAGTTGATAATGCTCGTGATGAGCGAAACAGGTCTTGATCATTATAAAAATGTGGAAGTAGTAAAAAACAAATTGTGTTTTATTTTTAAAATATAACCTCTTTCCACCAAGAATTGACAGGGGTAACACCTTGAAAATAGTCTTACAACAATTTCACGATTTAGATACCTTATGTGTTTAAAAATATACCCCTACACCCTACGTAAAGTACTCAAACTTAATTTTAGGCGATTCTGATTTTTACGATATTTTAAAGTATGATAAATCTTCTCCTGGAAATCAGGTTTTCAGCTCTTAACGATGAGAGCTGAGATGATAAAGGGAGTACTCAAATATAATATACTATGGTAACATTTTGAATTAATTTATTTTGTTAACATTTTGAATGAATATATTCTTTTAAAATCCTTCATGTCATTGGATTGCCGATCACTGTATTGTCCGAGGAACCTACTATGTATATTCCTTGGCACTAATCTTGTTACTAGTTTACTTTGCTAAAACCCTCGCTGTTTATTTTTCACAAATAATTAGCGGCTAACTAATAAAGTTTGTTTTTTCAACCTAAGTTTCAAAACGGCCCAGGCTATTAATATGAGCTACATTTTAAAAACAGTTTTACAAAATAAATCATGCGGGAGTTTCTCTTTGACATTTTTATTCATTTAGATGTTGTACTGTGACATAAAGTATAATAATTTCGAGTCTATTTTTCGTTCTGTATTATATATATATAGTTTAATTTATTCAGTTCTCTGTTGAAGGAAAATTGGTCGTAGAAAGTTGACCGCAGATAATCGATCACACGGAATTTCAAGTGCTTTTGATGTGTTGTATATTATTATTTACTTTCCACTATGCTGCCTGTTTTTGTCATCAAAAAACCATTCACAGCATAATCTATTTATTTTCCAGTGTGCTTGACAGATTTAACGAATTATTTGTAGTTTAAAATTGATCAATTTCAACAACGCTTTTTTAGTATGAATGAAACTTGTTTTGCTCCAATGGGAATAGTCTTTAGACTGAATGCATGGTATAAATGATAAGTTTTAAATAATAATCTCTGTATCAGAAAGTTTCATGCTCAATTATGACTTATTCAAATGTATAATATTTTCAATAGTACGTTAATTATTTGAGATCTATAGGGTGTTTGTGACGTCTTAATTTGAATTTCTGTCAAGTTTTCTTAATTTAAATATCTGACGCATTGATTGCTGATAGATTTTTAATTTAATGACAGATATTTTTTGAATGTTGCTGTTTTGTAAAATGTTAGTTATGTCAGTTTGAAAAGGTGGAATCAATGTTAACCAAGGGAGAAAGAGGACTCTTTTACCATGTCCACTGCCAATGTAGAGCATATGGACTCCTAATGGATTTATCTCAACAGAAGTTTTTCTACGAAAACTGCTTGTTTCTCAATTTTCTTTCTTTTTCGAAAAGCTTAGGGATATAATTATATAGCTAGAGCAGGATTAGTGATTAGCTAATCGGACTCACTACGCGCCACTTTTAGCATTGGATGGATGGGAGGAAATTTTTGACATCGCAAACATTCATGCCAACGAGCATAAATCGATTGAAAAATCAATTTATGAGACTGTCCTTATCGGGATTTAAGTTCAAAAGATACGCAATAATGACCAACGCTAACGTCAACGATGATGACCACTGGTCCATATTTCTGAATGAAATATTTTTTTCTTAAATATCTTAAAAAAGATAGTTTATATAAGTTTTTTAACATTTTAAACTACAAACTTATACTGCTAAAACTGATGACATGGGCGTAGTAATTTTTAACATATTATAGTAAAGTATTATGTTACCAATGTGTTTTCATGTGAAACTTGACGTAAACTCATAATTATGGCGGAAAAATACGCTAGAAAATTACGTCTATTTATAAGTATGTTTCTTTAGATATCCGGGAAAATAAAATGTTAAATTTTAAAGGAATATTTTGGCTTAGAAAGCAAAACGCGACAGGTTTATCTGTTTGGTATTATTAAGGTTCAATATGTGACGGTTGGCAAGGCGCCAAATACGAGGGAATAAGGTGATTTACGAATTTCGGTTTATTTTAATTGGAAATAAATCCCAATCACTGTTGTATTATATTATTTCTCTAGCTTAACGTATAAATCAATTAGGTTTATTTCAATGTTGTTAGCACACAATAAAAGAATTAAATTCTATGCTTACAGTATAATAGATTTTAAAGCATATTTTTTACATTGTAGAATTGTCATTAAAATAGTATGTATTTAACACGGTTAAGCGATATTAAGCGATTTATATATTTGATCATGAAAGATATGGTGTAATGTGCAGTCTCTGAATAATTAGGGGGCGCTAAAAGGTGCGCCCATGATTAGATTTTTTCTGCATTAATTTTAATGATTCTGTTTTCCTAAAAATAATGAAGTGACCGTAAGCCGAAATTTTTGTTTTTAATCGATAAAACGTAGGAAAATTTTTTTTTTCAATTTGAAGGGCTCAATATTTTTTTATATAGTGTCGATTAAGCCTCAATATGAATAAAAATTCAATGACATAAAAACAAACATATGAAAACTTGTATTTAAACTTCAAGGGAAATATTATCGAAGAATTGACATATTCAATCATTCCAATAGGGTATTTAATCCCGGACCTATTTCAGGATCCTGGGATTTCGGGATTCAAGATTTCTCAATCCCGGGATTGGACATTAAGTGCTATTTCATGTTCTTTCTTTCAATTATTGTTTCAATAGGAATATATATATATATTATTTGGGCATTGGAATGGTTTTTTTAATGGACAGTCATTTAAAATGACCGAAATAGTTTTCATTTAATTATATTTATTGCATTATTAAGCTAGGTTTTCCCAGTATAGAAAATGACGAAATTTTCTTCAATTTGAATTATAATATTGTCCTGCATCCATTTACGAAGCATTCTTCTTTTGTCCTCCATTTCAAATTGGTTTCAAGGGTTGTTAAGAAATATGAGAATGAGGGAGACGACAATACATTTAAACAAGTATTATAAAAAACAATACAAATTAACAAACTAATGTATGCGTGGTAGTAATCAGGAAGTTTTAATTTGTTATATGAATTATTTTTTAGCATTTACAATGCATCTTGAAATTCCAGGATTGTCTAAATATCAATCCCGGGCTTAAATAATAGACCAAGACATCGAGATTCCTGACCCCGGATATGTAAGATTGAGCAAAAATTCCTAAATCTGTTGCATAAAATAAATGATACTTACAATGAAGCGAACATTTCGTATTTTGCGCCGTTAAGGTATCGGAATTAGTAGTTAAAATTTAAATATATACTAGAGTATCTGTCAGGTAATTTAACAATGACACCCAACCCCGTGTTTTAAATATTCACAACGGTGTTTATTTTACGAAATCTAATTACAAAATGTCAATCAGTATTTGATTCCAATTAAATTTACCCCAGCATCAGGTTCTCGTTTCTACTGAACCAATTTTAATCTTTGTTTCGCTCTACCTCGAGTTTCTAATAATGATTGAGAAATTTGATACGTTGGAGGTCCTTCTGATTTATAATAATATTAAAAAAATGCCGAATAATTTTGTTCTATTTGATTGAATTGAAAACACATTTAATATTGCTGTTGAAAACAGTTGTATCATATTTTGTGTCATTCAAGAATTTATTTATGTACTTTAATTAAATATGGGAAGATTTAAACGTCTATAAATTAGTAGGGAAAAAATACTTTTTTTTGTAGATAACAAAATTGTTTAGCCAGAACTGAAAAATATAAGTTATAAATAAACATACTTTATAATGCGTCGCTTCAGATAAACAATGTTCCATCTGCCGTTTTTTTTACAAAATCACTTTTACGTGCAGTTTTATTCGCATTAAAAATATGGTTATATATGCATTTAAAAAATCTTACAATTGTCCGTCAACCCATCGAAATTCAAATTAGAAAAATGTTCTTTCTGAAAAACATACAAATGTTACAGTTCATCAAGGTTCAATATGAATATATAATTAGAAATACCACATGTAGGAAATTACAGTTAAACTTTCTGAAATCTAAAATTTCTTCTGCTGAACAGTTTTAGTTTTTGCAGATAGAACGTTGTTTACCCAAGGCGACTCATATTCAGAAGAAGATGCTTCTGTAAGAAACAAAACATGCGTCACAACACTCTCAACTAATTACACAAAGAGTGGAATAACAAAGTTATCAATTTTAATTTTATATCATTGACTAAATGTCCGCAAAAAAGCCGCCAAAGTCATCGAAAATTCATAAAAAAACATGGTGAATACTATTGCTAGTAAAATAAATATGCGATATTCGATTGAATAGCAAATCTTAACTAAAAGATAAAAGCTAATCAGAGAATATTGAAACACGCGAACAGTTACGATTATGAAAATGGAAATTATAACAAATCTACAAAGGAGTCCCACGAAATTTATACTTGAGAAATCCTCTGTAATCCAAGCCATTAGCAATATTATTTCCCGATTATTATGGTGATTTATATAGAGCACTTTGTGCTGTATTAAATCATTGTTCCTTTATCTTTTGAGGCTTCTGAATTGTAAATGCATAAAGCTTATTTCCAATTAGCAGTTGTTCTGACAAAGGTTTTTGGTTCTCGACTCAATATAATTAACAGTCGTTTTAAAGAAAATGTCGTAAATAAGTAAAATGTGCCACGAAAAGTAATATAATATAAATAAAGAGATTCTTGACGGTTACAGCTGACGCTAGCGCAGAGATGCCCCGGTGCAATTGTAGATGGTCGATTTTTTATAGAATCGAAATCCTTTTTTTGTGAAATCTACTACAAACGTTGTATTTTAACAATCTGAGACAAATTTGATAAAAAAAATTTATGATTTGTGATAAACGTGTAAGGATTTACTGATTGTATTTTTGTAAATTGTATACGACCTGGTGTCCGTATTTGCACCAAATATCGCCAGCACAGAAAAGGTTAAAACATGCCCTGTTCTTATTAAGTTAAGGTCTTATGTAGATTCCAGTTTCCCCGAAATTTCCGTAATTCTTGTTAATAAAAATGATATAAGCGGTTCTCTATGACAGAAATATTTTTTTTTTTTTAGAAAAACTAATCATCGTAAAATAGTACTAAAGTTCTGATATTTCTGACAGGGCACCTGTATTCTTATTTTTATGACGCAGCGAATGTATGCATAAATAATACGCAACCGCAGAATGCCGCCAACGTAAGCAGGGCGTTAAAGAAAGCAGCGATACGTGGTTTTGATATTGCCCGCTCAAATATTCATTTCACTACAAAATATTTCCAATATAGCTGCTGCACCAGACAATAGTAATTTTAAATGAATAATAGATAAGATTTTAACCGGTGGAACCAAACAATGGTGGATGCAGAGAGCGATTACAATACCGGTTTTTTTTATTTATAAAACCGGTTTTACACGAAAAAATCAAAATCAGCAAAGAAATATGAATAATTGTTGCGAATTGGGATCGCTATACCGTGCGAATAAATTAGTACAAAAAAATATCATAAGCACTTTAAAACTGATTTCCATTAAAACGTTTACTTAATTGTTTCTTTGAATTGGTCGAAGATCTGTCAATCTTCATCTGATTTTAAAACATATAAGTCTGACAGTAGAATAAATCATCTCAAAGTATATGAGCGTTGGACGAACAATCATTTGATAAAACCAGCATTGTAATGAAAAAATACCGGTATTTTCATAACAGCTAAAATACCGATTTTGAAGTCCCTGTTTACAGAGTATGTAATAAAATTGTCAATTACCTCTCAAGTCTCAAGTGTATGTGTTTTAGATTAACGATAAAGGCAACATTCAACAATAAAATTTAATCATTTTAAATTACCTAAATTTACCATTTTTTACCATCTCTACTCGTAATTCGAAGCATATGAAATCTTCAACAGAAGCTACTTATACAATAATCTATTGTAATTCCGTCGTTCGATCTCTTTTCTTGAGTATAAACGTATGGGGTTATGAAAGGTTCAGTAGTTAGACAATACCTCTTTTGATGACCAGGCTTAATGATTGGATAGGTGGTGGTTAAGAAGGAATGTAAACATCTCACATTCCATACTATTGTACACAAACCCATAAATCGATTGAATAATCAAATTCTTTTAGGATAAGAGATAATAATAAATTAATTTGTTTTTCCATAAGGGCTAAATGTATACATATATTCTACTATCTCCAACTATGCTATTACAATCCTAAGTTTGTAATACGTCGAGTTAGTCTGACGAATCTCTAAACTTTAACGTTACTTTGTTTCTTTACGGAATGAACGAAAGTGAATTAACTCATAATCAAATATGTTTGATTAGCGCGTCGGTTACTCATTTATCATGTCTACTGTACATGTTTGTCAAATCCATTTAAGGAAACAAACAAAAAAATACTAGCGGAACAGGGTCAAAGTTACGAGTGCGTCCTTAAATATGTTTATTGATTTTTTATTATCAATTCCTTCGAATATATTATGTAAACAAGTGTGCCATTCTCATAGAACACATCACACTTCTATGACTATTCCAGTAACACTGAGGTTATCATTAATGTTTCATTCAGCTACGGTATGTGTTATTATATCATGGCCGTATATATATGCTGTGGATCCATCTCCGGTTAAATGTTCCAATTCACTTAGAAGACGAGTTTCAGGGCTCATTAAGCGGAGTAGATTTGATATTGAGGTCAAGAAAGCAAGGTGTGGTCGATGTTATTTTATTGCTTACCTGGAGTTACCTCATTGGAAGATGAGAATCTTGGGAAGGGCCGCTTAATGTATTTTTTTCAGTTCAGTTTAGAGAATTCCTTTCTGGCTTTATCAAAAGAATGCGGAGGTTTCTTCGGCTAAGTACACCAACCATTATGCGGCTGGAAGCTTTTTTTGTATAAAAGCTATACTTCATAGAAACAAATCACTTCAACGTAGCTTTTTGATCTTGAAATTCACATCACTAAAACTGAAATAATTTGTGCTTACAGTCGAACGAAATTAAATTAAATACTTGAAAGCCTAAAGTTTGTGTTACAAATTCGTTTCTACATCGGTTTAGATGCAAATTGAAAACTCGGATAATGACAAATAATTTTTCATCATTTAATCATCATTTAATGAATTTCTAATTTTTTAGTAAATTCATGAAATAAGTGGTTTTGATTGGTTATCGATTTTTATTATTAGTCTTTTCCTAAAAAAAAATTATTTTAAAATATAATAAAAAAATTTTCAACATAACTTTCTGAAGGTGCTGTATTAAGAAACAAAACATGACTCAAAATTGATGTTTTTAACTTAAATGACGACTATTATATATTCACTGTTTAATAATCCAATCAAACAAATATTAAACTTTCTATTCGTTAGTGATTAACAACAATTTACTACCAACAATTATTATTCAACTCAAAACGAATATTTTTATTATTCTTCTTGTTATGTTAGTGAGCGTGACTAATTTTTCACTGCTCCTCTGGAAGGCATCCTCAAGATCTGCATCGTTACTGCATCGAGACTCGAAAGCATGTCTGAAGATACTTCTATCAAATTAGAAGCGAATCTTCCATAAGATCTTTTACACTAGATTACACAAAGAGTCACTTAGATTTTATATATAACAAAAAAACATGTTAATAAACGGAAATGTATCATTTGACCTAGTTTGTTTACCCTGAATAACAAAAGTTATCTAAATCATTCTGGAGTTCCAATAACTCTAAATAGCTAATGAAAATATTCGTATAATGCCTATGTAATAATTATTTCATAGCAGAGTCATAAAGGTAAAATTTACCGTTTACGGTTGCGCAAAATGACCCAAATATTGGCGCGATGCTTTAGTCTTTAGCGGAAATGCTTTTCCGCCATCTTGCCCCGTTTACCGCGACGCGCCACCGTGGCGTGGCATGGCAGTTGACATTTGAATGTCACTCAGTTAATAAAAATACCAAGAATGCTAAAGTCTTTCATTGTGTCTATTTTATTATGTCTTACAATAACTGTAAATAACCTTTCGCCTACAGATTAAATGTATTGAAATCTTCCATACAGCCGTGACTAAATTAAACAATCAAATTATTTTTTGAAACTTCATGTGACATAATCATAATAAACTCAAGTTGCTTAACACTTCTAATCACAACCATTAAAGCACTTATTACGTTCTTTGATAGTGCTCTGAGATGAATGCCAAAAGAACAGAACTTTTTGTGACGGTCCGTCCCCACACGAGCCCAATAGGTCACATTACTTTGAAATCAACCTTGACCAAGATTAGGCAATCCGATCAATTTGCAACATATCATGGGGAGTGGAGTATTATTGATTCATCCTTGCTACAGTGGGTTCTCAGTACATTGACACATATAATACATTGTATCACCTCAAACTATGTGGCTGAACGAGTCGCAAAAATATTTTTTTTCCTTTGGTTTGTTTTCGTGTAATGATCGGTTCTTTACACACATACATTGGACCAGGAGCGTAATTGATATTTTTTTCCTTTCCCTGTTACGTCTTTAAGTGTATTAAATACGTTTTCTGCACTGTTTAACTAAATATGAGTACACATTTTCTTAATACATATTACATATTTTCAAAAAGCAATATTAGGTATATTAGCATTCCACAAGGGGATAAACTAAAACTAGATCTCCTGGAAATCAATTAACCTGAATGGAATTAAATAATGTTTTAAATAAAGTAGGTGGCTGCCACATCTCTCAGTATTATAGCATCTTATAAACTTGAAACGTGTCACTTGGTTACTCACAATTCGGATAAAATACTAACTTTTATTAAAAATTATTAATATGAATGCCGAAAAGAATTTAAATAATGCTCAAAACATGTTAAAGCGTTTAATAATTTTGATCTGGTTTATTCACAGAATAATGATTGAATTCTAATAATTAAAATTCTTGTCTTCATCTTTTGCAAAAGCCAAGAAAAGAAAAATGATTCTTTTTCCATTGTACGACTTATAAAGTAAGCTATTATTTTAAATGTATCAATTTCATGGAGGCTTTGTAGCTTTTAGCGTCTGATTCTTTTTTAAAAGCTTTCCGTTCTTTTATTTGGGTGGCATTATTAAATTTGATTATACTGCTAGGGGTCCCCAACGGCCGCCGCGAAATCACGAAAAACACTCTCAAAGACTGGCAAAGGCGAAATGATATTATACTTCATGATTACGTTGTCGATGATCAGAAAGTTATGACAAGCGGCACTTTTAACTTACAAATCGACCGGTTTTTATCGATTTTCGATATTTCTTCTTAACTCGGTAAATTTACAATTGAACAAAAATTTGCATTAAATTTTGTATTTGCTTATTTTTTTAAGTCCTAAGACTTGTTTTTACAGTCAATTAAATAAACTGCCTGTAATTTTTAATATTTCTGTGATCAGTGACGCAATAAAACATTTTTTATTTATACTAATCGGTAAGTTCACGTAACCGCATTACTGAACAAAAAATCATAAACGTTTATTATTTTTTATTGACAACTTTTATAAACACCGATTGATTCTTATAAGTTTAATTGCTCAATATGTATGCATTTAGTTATTAACCAAATCACATAATAAACTATTTTAAGTAACTCGAGATTAACTGAGAAGAAAATACATAAAAAAACAGCTAAAACCTAGATTTAACATGTTACATAACTAGATATTTATATCGCCTCCATTTACATTACACTACAGCATTGAACTGATATACAAAACGATTGTTAAAAGTAATAGAGTTTTGAAGTCATTATTTAGAAGTAACATCAGATGTTTTAAAATATGTACTAATGTATAGAGATATCTAAGACTATTATATGAATTTATATTACAATATATTCAATTCATACGTTCGTCGTTTAAGTTGTTACGTTTTCATTCAATCGAAAATCATTATACACATAAATGAATGTTCGTAATGATGTAATCTGCGAATCTTATCGTTTTATGATCTTTTCTGAAGTAGAAAAAACCTGAAATGTTCGTGGAGAAAACTGTGTAAATAAAAACAGAAAATCGTTCAACAAACACATGATGTAGCCCGTACGGCGCGCAGCGCTTAAATAAACCAAGTTGTCTATTGACACACGTGTGATGAAAAGCTATAGACGAAATATATTTTCCCATTTTATTAAACGAGGAATGAGGAACCATTTAATAAAGTTGCGATCCTGAACCTTTTCAAAGAAATAAAATGTTTTCGTATATTTCTAACGAGTAATAGTTCTTTTTACTTATTCCATGGACATTCAAACTAAAATCTCTACAAAAATAGATGTTAATCAAGTACGTTTTTTCTACAAAATGATTTACATATAAATACAATCGAAAGCAAAGAACAGATAGTTGTTACAAAAAGTAATTTGCAATTCAAATACAGATCTCTGAAATATTTAAAATCTTTGTGCTGTATTAAATAGATATTATTAATAATCTTTTAACTTGTAATACTTGAATACATTTTTTGGCCATTTCGCTTGTTTGTTTGAATAAGTATGCTAATTAAACGAGATAATTCAATGACCACTATATAGTCATTATCAGACAAAATCTCCATATAATCAATTATAGTACACTATAACTTTACTCTAGTGGACAATTTACGAACTAACTTTGACAGTTACTTAAAATTTACATTGTTTATTTTTTATTTATCGTTTGATGAGCGAAAACACCCATTCTTCTTCTTCTAATACAATAAACTATTTATTCCATGGTTTAT
Organism: Himalopsyche phryganea; assembly: GCA_022494535.1. Lineage (NCBI taxonomy): Eukaryota > Metazoa > Arthropoda > Insecta > Trichoptera > Rhyacophilidae > Himalopsyche > Himalopsyche phryganea. The sequence continues at coordinate 5,929,777 of JAGVSL010000002.1, read as the reverse complement.
TTGTCAGTGTCATCCAATATTAGTTTATAAATGTCTACTTTAAAGATTTATTTATAAACTCTCTTGAATACTTAGAAAATAAAAGCGTTTCTTAAAACAAAAATGATACAATAACTATAAAAATACAGACACAATGATCTCATTATTCATACACATTTAAATTTAATTAATTTGTATCAAAACTAAATTTGACATTTGAAAATTTTCTAAAGTTTCGCTTGACGGTTAAAACTGTGTTCGCAAAATAATAATTTCGTTATTCCCGTTATGTGCAAAGTAATGATATTATGGTAGGCCAGGGTTGTCAATATATGCGACAAACGAAGCAAACAGTACGTGAACAAGGCGCAAACAGCTTTTTGGAAGGCGTTCATTTTACGGTCCAGGAAACCTCCCAATCCCGCGGCTGATTGTCATCACGTAACATCACGTGACGTCTCGTGAGTCGTGACGTAGATACAGCCTTCCCGAAAGCCTTCTTGTTTAGAACCTTTTGCCTCTCGCAACGCGTTACGCGTCTGTGAACATTATTAATTAAATCGACCTGTCACTTCCGCCGAGGGTCTCTCAAGGGTTAATTCAACTTATTTGAGGCGAAAAAATACAATAGGAGAGAAGTATTATTTGACGAGTTTTATTGTATCTGTGATTAAAGCACACCTACAACTTGCCTATACATTCACACTTCTTGTCGGATGGCTAAATGTACTATTTTATAAATACTACGGACTGTAATAATTGTTGCTGTTGATTATAATATATCAACAAGCAGTCTTGTCGACCCTGTAGTGTGCGTTTTATTTAGTTGCAGTTTCCACGGCTTCGAGCTTAAATAAATTTTATTTATTTTTGTTCAATAGCATGTAGTCCTTCCCTAGCTTCATAATTCTATCCTCCTTACTCTCTCCACAAAAGAAAATTTGACCGACTGAATTACAGTGTTCGAAAAAAAGCTTCTGTTAAAATGCTTGAATGATCGTAAAGAATAAAAAATATTTTTAGTTTGAATCTGACAACGCACCTGATAATTTATACAACAAATAGCATAACAAAGTTATTTATATGAATTTCCGCAATTTCAAAAGCTCTGAACTGTTTTTTTAATTGAAAAAAAAGTATAAAACCAAACTCAAAGTTAGTAAAACCATCGAAAACTATTTTTGACATTGTACATTTCTTTTACGAAAATATCGACAGTAGTTTTATAAAAAAACTTTCTCCTTTAAATTATGTTTTAATAGATTTAACTAGTAATATCAGAAATTTCATATTTTTATATCAAGAAGTGTATTAATAAATATGTAAATTGAATTGTTGAAACCCGGGTTTCGCCTTTCAGTATCTTCATGGAACTATACATGGACATGTATAAAATTTCAACAATTCAAATTTGATATTGAGATTTTATCAAGCACCCTCAATCGACACCTTAAATTATAAAAAATATGTGTACCGAATCCATATTAATAATTGAATTTAAAAAAGCGTAGCATGGTTCGTCAAAATTTTAATAGTAAAAAAAACTATATTTATGTGCTTTAAATTTAAAGTTAAAGGTTGCACAAAATATGAAATTACTCTACAGAAATTGTCTCAAGCCAGAATTGTTCTTTTGTCATATTTTTTCGGTTACTGTCGTTCTTGTAACGCAAACCAAATTTTCAACAAAAATATATTTTTGCCATAGGTAGGCGAGCTTATTGCTTCGTAATTGGCCCCTGAACGTCCCGGCTTTTTTTTATTAAAATTATAACAATCGCGCTCATAAAATAAAGAGAGGGACGAAAGGATATGCTATCATAACTATTTTCATTCAAAAGCTAATTAAACCATGGAATTTATCAATACGTCAATAATACGTTTCTGATCATTTTATAAAATTATGAAATTGGCTCTATTTTTATAGATATAATGCTTTTCCACAAAGGAAGAATTGACAGTCAATTTTTAAATAATGAACATATTATGTTATCTTAATTCGAGTATCATAAATACAATCTATACGTGAAGCCATGTTTGGATGCTATCAAATTATAAAAAAAACGTTTTAGCATCAAGGCAAGTTTATTTGGATACGATATCTACAGCTTTTATAAAAGGATAATAATTCTTCGGCATTTACAATTATTTTATTTTTAAATTAAGCCAGTAGTTTTATGAAAAGACTTTTAGAAATATAATTTGCCATGACATAAAAAGTAGTATCACACTATATGACACACCCTGGTTTTTCTTAAGTATAAGTGTCATTAGTGTCCTGAACTGAAATCGGCCTGCGGCAAACAGCAATATTTCGCAGAATACGCTCTTTCTTGTTGCCAGGCGTTAAAAAAAGCCCCCGGCTTCGGCCGCTGGACGAGTCCATTTTTACTGAAAAGGGTAGCTCCAACTTTGCACGGAGTTTTTTTTAATTTTGGTAGACAGTCGATTACGATCCGCCGAGAGGGACGAGCTGCGGTCTCGTGGCAGCGGAGGTGACATGTGAACTGTTTGTTTTTGTGTTTTGATTTGCGTTGGATTTAATTTAAATTCGTTGTGTTATTTGTATTATAACTTAAAGTAAATTCAGTTGCTAAGTAAATGTAAATGTAGAATCAATTTTATGTGTTAAGATTTTATATATTTGTGTAATATTAAACCACTGCATCTTGAATGGAAAATAAATAAGTTTCGAACCGGATCTTAAATGGTGTTTGTCTGAGATCAGCCCTTCCAGGACTCCGGATAACCAGCCGCTCGCCTCTCTTCGATCCGGGGTCTTCTCATATAATGCAACAAATCTTCAAGTAAATAAAAGTAACAAAGTTTGTAGATAATGTCTAAAATGTCTAATCGTAATAAACTAAGATTATGAACGCTTTATTGATATTAACTTCGTAAAACTCTATTGTAATAAGCTATACAAAGTATTTAGTTTCAAAAGAGATCTATATTATAATTATTGATAGCCGTTTCGGCATCACACTGTCATGAGAGTTATCAAAAATCGTAAAATTCATAACGTTAGATGATATAATTTGTAAGAGTATATATATACGGTTTTTTAAAGGATGTGTTTTGATCGAAAAGATTCAAATTATGAATAATAAAGATACCTTACGCCTTAGTACTACAGCATATATTAATCGGTATTATTTTGTGCAATATATTTAATAAAACAAATATTGTTTAGCTGCGATATAAAAATAAAAATATGTCACACGAATATTTCGATCAAAGCAAGACAATAAAAAGATATTTTCGTAATACCGTAAAAATATTCCGTTTATTGTGTAACAGCTTTCAAAGCCTCTCCGTTTTATTTTAAAATTTGATATTCAAAATCACAAGTTTCAAAAAAAAATATCAGCTTTCAAAACAATTTTTAATATCTATTTTTTTAGCTACGGTGCCGCAACTTTTTACAACTTATACATTTCCCTTAGCCAGAGTTGTTTCGTATACAATATTTGAAAAAAAGGATTTTTCGTTAGCGTGAAAAAAGACACCGCTTCCCCGTATGGATAACAGGGTGGGAAAATTCCTCATTGTTGTTATTTCAGTAGGCAGGCATGCAAAGTCCCGTCGTGCGCTCGCGGTTTCCTTTGATGGGAAATGATGTTTTGTATGAAATACAATTTCACCTGCAAGAGGAAATTGCTTCCTGTATATTAATAACAATGCAATTATAAAGAGCTTTCCTTGTGTCCGGCCCAGTGGCAAAGAGCTTTTAAGCTCGCATACTTTTATCATTAACGATAAGCTATTGAGTGAGTTTTAATTAAATGTTATAGCAACCATATTGTCAAAAGGTTTACTGTTATATGATTTCCTATTTATATTTTGTGGATTTAAAATAACCCTTCATATATGCACAGTTGTTATTATTTATTTGAGTTATAGATTATTAACTACATATAATTACGTCTAAAATACGGTAAAGCTTCATATTACGCAGGTAAACACTCGACGCCAAAATATAAATTATTTCCAAGAAACCTTTACTTGCAAAAGAAACATTGACAAATATAAAATTGTCTACAATTGTACAGTACTGATTTAGTGAAAAACGGAAAATTGAAACAGAAATCTAAAAAATAAAGGAAATAAATAATTTTAAACCTGTAAAATAGATAGATTGATTGAACATTTTATTAACAGTTTTGTTTTTTTTTCAGGCGTATGGTCTCCAGGAGCCACATTGCCCCGCGGGGATCCACCTCCTCAGCAACCAGCTGCTGCGTCCTATGAGCAGCCCATCCAGGTTCGCGAGCAAATTTTGAAGATAGAAAAGTCAAATACAGCCTCTGCCACAACTGTAGAAAAACCCCGCGAGGCAAAGGCGGCTCATCCTCCCCCGCCGCCTCCACCACCACCCCCTCCGACCATCTGGACGCCAAGAGCTACTCCATCGCCAACAACGCCCAAGAAAGAGTTTAAGCCAGTCACGTTTGAGTCACCGATACTTGCCAGGAAGGGACTTCCACAGGAGGCGAAAAAGGCAGATGTAATAGCAGACATTTTTTTTAAATTTTCAATATTTTTTTGTTCGCTCCCAATGTGGAGCGTATGGACTTCAAAAGAGTTTGAATAGAAGTTGTTTTCTGAGAACTGCTTGTTACTCAGTCGCTCAACCTCTGTTGTCTGGAGAGAATACGGATAAATTATAGGGCTAGAAGCGGACTAGTGATTACTTAATTCATCTCGCTAGACCCAGTTTTTAGGACCGGGTGGGTGGAAGTAAGGTATCACACATCCATGCCTTCAAACACGAATCTATAAATCGATTGAAAAATCAATTAATGAAACTTTCAGCACCAGGATTCAAACCCAAAGCCAGCCATTCGGCTACAGATCCATCATTTTTTTTCACACAGGCGCCATGACGATGAAAATTTCTACTTGTATTGCGCTGGTCCAGAACCTGAGTGGTCAATGCTCTTGGACCTACTTGACTACGCGATTAATGGTTTTACTCAATTCGTCAATCACTAGACGATTATTCATAACCTTTTCCCATCATTACATACCTAAAAAGATAATTTTAGGGACTGCATCATAATGTCCGTTGAATGTAAAAAATTAGTAAAGCTCCATTAAATGTATGCATTTGTCGGCTCCATGGCGCAGTTGGCAACGTCGTTGGCGACGGTTACGGATGTCTCAGGTTCATTTCCCGGTGTGGACAGTTTCATAAATTGACCTTCCAATCGAATTTGTTCGTAGTCTGTGTGTTTGTGATGTCTAAAACTCCCTCCCACTCATCCGATTCTCAAAAACTGAGAGTAGCGAGAGTGATTAGGTAACCATTAGTCCTGTCTTAGCCCTATCCTTTTATCCCTACTCTCTTCGAAAAAGGAGAAGTTGAACAACTGAGTAACAGGCAGTTTTCATTGAAAAATTCTGTTGAGATATCTCCATTAGAAGTCCATTTGCCCCATGTTGGGAGCAGACATGAAAAAAAAATGTACAACGGCTTAACATTGGAAGCGGACATGCTAAAAAAGAACTGTTTTATCTGCATGTGGAATATACAATCATAAATTTCAAGATGAATTTAATACATCTTTGTTCCAATGAAATGTAAAAATCTTGAATGACTTAAGAGTACAATTTTGACTGAACCTTGTAATACATTCAGCTAATGAAATTAATTTACTTTATTAACTTATATGAGATTACGGCAAATGCTATCCAATTTAAAACTTTCGCCTGTTGTAGCAGCGTCTATTATACTTGAGAGTGTTGTTCCCGGGAGCATATTCATGAATAAAATCTAAAATTCACTGAACAGCTCTTTCGGAGTTTCGTGAGGGCGGTTAAAAAAATGACACTCATCTATCTGTGACATTTGATTTTTTAGTCCGTCGCTCCGCCCCCCTGGGAGTTACGCCTCGCCGGGTCGCAGTCGGCCCCCGCCGCCCCTGGATTGAGTGGACTTGCCGGGACGCCGACACCGCCCACTCCGCCTTTGCCCAGGGCCCAAAATCCAACTATCACCCTCTTGCAGAAGGCTAGAGGTATGTATGATCGGAACTCTATAAAACCCCATTTGACACTTACGACCACAAAAGTGCCAAATACTTTTTCAAATATTTTTTTAATAACTCGACGTAAGCTTTGCGAAAATTGCTCGGTATCATTTTAAATTGAAGCACATGAATCACAAGCCCCCAATATAATACTGTTTTATATCTAGAATTGTCGTTATTAGTTAATTGACGAATTTTAATATTGTCCTCGTCCATCGTTAATATTTTTTTTTATCTTTATAACGTCAATTGGCAGAGAAAAAATAATTTTATTTAAAATTTAATAAACAATAAAGTAAAATAACTAATCAAAGTATGGGATTGCTTTATTAATTGTATAAATATTGTCCTTTCACTAAAACATGTCTTCATTTATTTTAAAAACTTTTATTCATAAGAGAAAAAATAGCTGCTGCCGTAAAATGAAATTTCGGTAGAATTCAAAAGTATTTTAGTATATCTGTCTTCAAAGAAACGGGTATGTATTATGTTTTAACTCGCAATAATCTATCCATTTAATTCTTATTGACTTATTTTAAGAGGAACGAAGGTCTAAGGCCAATGGTTCTTAACGGATGACCTGCAAAATTATTCCATCCCCCAATAGAAAAAAAATACTATGACATCCACTGGCAAATTATCATTATACCAGAAAAAGTGTCTCATTGGAAAAATCTGTTTTTTTTATATATTTAGTGATAGTTTTCTTACCATAATTATTTTGTTACTGCAAAAAAAAAACTCCATGACTTAACTGTTTTGTCACTGACGTAAGTAACCAATGCGGCATTTAAAAAGTTAGTCTAAAACTACGATAATATTGGTTTATGAAAAACTGTTATGGATTAAAATCCTTAATTGTGGAGTACTTGTTCGTAATTACTGAAAGGTGATAAGTGAATAATTAAGCTAAAGAATGATTCTAAGACGTGCAAGTTCTTAAGTTGACACGTCTCAGAACTTCCCTTTATTTAGACAATACCGAAAACTTCCCTTACACAGTTTCTTGAGTTTGCAAAAGCTTCTTGGAAATTTGTTCCTAATTTAACCATTTGACGGCGGCTTTGTAAATTTTGTTTTTGCCACAAAATTCTGATGAAAGATATAATTTCGACTAAGTGTAGGGTATTTACAATTTAAGACGACATTTTTTTGAATTCGAAGAAACAGACAAATTACATTCCCCAAAAATACTTTATTCCCATCTCAAATCGCACTAATACCGTTTTTGTTTGAGAATTGTTAAAACGATGACATTTTAAAAGCTACTGTTATCATAATTAAATGAATACTTTATGGTAACCATGTAAAAAAAAGACATATTACATTTTCTTGATTTGTCTGTCTGTAGCAAATTTATATCATAAGTATAAAAGCGTTTTAATAATTTTTTGTAAGTTTACTTGTACGGTTATATATTTTTGAGTGTAACATTGTGAGACACTAAAGCGCGTATTTTAAACAAAATTTCAGTATGGAGATTTTCAAATATATTTGCCGTTTATATTGTACTGTCTATTGTCGAATCAAACTTAAGCAATGTATAATATTTTAAAAATAAAACACAATCTGTTTGTAGTACTTTCACAGGTTTATAATGATCGGGACCGGTTTTGCTCATTTCGAGCATTATCAGCTGATTGTCATTTTGTCACACTTGCCTTTCCAACAACAATTGACAGTTAATACCTTAAAAATGATCAATGCATGATAATTAATTTACTATAGAAAAACCCGTATAATAATCATCCACGCCGTGCCTCACATAAAAAATCTTTTTTTTTTTAATATACCACTGCCCTTAATCACTTCATGCACTCGCCATTATACAGGATCAAATCATTCATATTACAACAAATTATATTTTGTTTTGACTTATCTGTCTGTAACGCACAACACGACAATGCGTTGCGCACGACGCGCATTGACATTGAGAGTGTGCGTGTTGAGATAATATTGACAGGTAGCACTGCTCACTAGAAGAATTTTGGTTATTTCGATCTATTAACGAATTATTAATCATTATAATAATCTTGTTACAGGATTTTTTAATAAGTCGATGCCTGATTGGCCTACATTTAGCATTGCAAACATATCTGTGGGACATTGAGTAAAGTGAGCCTTACACGATCAATTGTAATGACAATATTATTCAAATGTCACATTCATATTGATAGTGTACGGTAGTAATTAAAAGAAAGATTACTGTGATTCTATACTAGAGCTTTCAATCCTGGGATCACGAGCAATTAGTCAATCCCGTAATCCCAGGATTGATTTAATACCATTACCGAGATTTCGGCACTCGTTATAAAATAGTAAAAAATAATTTATATTAAAATGCAAATTCTTATTCTGATCTCCGATGAACTATAAAATATAAAATGCAAATTATTACCCGATTTATTATATGAACATCGTTTCCGGCGGCCGAGTGTCTAGGTATGTTCGATTTATATATTTTAAACATAATTGATATATGTGTTGTTTTCTCTTTCACACTCATATTTTGCGAGCGGACAGGAACAGACAATTTATTGTTTTTTTGCATCATTATCTACAAAAAACAGTTGACCACTATTCTATTTCGATGCGGCAGTGAAGACTTTTTGTCATTTAACTGTAACATGTCTTCAATTACTAATAAAATACAAAAAAAATCGCTTGGAAATACTTTTTGCATAATTATGAAGATACCTAGGTACCTACAAATTTTAAAAACATTTTTTTTTGTCATTGCATGTGTTCATAATTATTATAATTTTGTATTAATATTCTGATACCTAGTTAATATATAAAATCTTATAGGTACCTCCTAGGTATTATGTTCTTTTATGCGTTTTTAGGAACATAACTACCTATCCTCCTATTTTGTATGAACTGCAAATCCATTTCACGGGTTTTTATTTTGTATGAAAATTTTTATATATCTTTCCGTAAGTTCATTTACACGGTTTATCGTAGTACATATAACCTACAATTTTTTTTTGACAATTTCAAATTTGAAGACCTGGCTTTTTTTCAATCCCGGGATCCCGGAATTCCAGGATTAAAAAAAAGTCGATCCCGAAATCCCAGGATCAGAACAGCGGTCCGGGATTGGATGCCCAATTCTATACCACGCTCAGGACTGTCAATCTGAATAATTCATTCGAAGTATCATTCCGAAGGACCGTGGAAGATTCACTTTAGATCTTAGATTGTAAATTTGTTTTGAAATATAAATAACATTGATTTGTTATCATTTGGTTGGTTTTGAAATAAACTTTTCAATGTGCGTATATTTCTGTTCTCTTTTTGAATAATTATATCTTTTGAAAAACAAAACACAAGTAAATTTTGACATTTCAAATTTTTTCTTTCAGTTTTTCGTGTCTCGATAGATAACAAAAATTAAAAATGTGGAAAATAAATCAGATAATCAATATTGACACTGCTAAAAATAATTTGTTTTAATATGCTGTTTAAAATGTGCGTATCGAACGATCAAGAATAAATTATAATTGCGAAGTTATCAAAGTTAAGGTTTTATTTTTATTATATTCATCACAAATTCACTTACATAATTTAAGATATCGACTGAAGGTGCTTGATAGAATTTCAATATCACTGAATTGAACTATCCAAATTTTTAACATTTCCACGTATTTCGTCACTAACGACCCGGGATTGACTGAAGATGCCAAATGGTGAAACCAGTGACAAAATACATGGAAATGTACAAAATTTGGACAATTCAAATCTGTGATATTAATTAAGTAATGTTTGTTGGTCAATCGATATAGGCTAGTTGAGATGCTATAAATGGTTTTCACTATACAAATATGTCATAATTTAAGACATCGACTGAAGGTGCTTGATGGAATTTCAATATCAAATTTGGATTGTTGAGATTGTGTACATTTCCATGTATTTTTATACATGGAAAAGTACAAAATCTCAACAATTCAAAATATAATATGTCAAGTAGATTTTAAAAGCTCGCTACAACACCGTAGGTTTGGCAAGTACATAGTCCTAACTTTCCTCAAAATAGAGTCTGTATTCTACCAAGTGCTATTGATGAACCAAGATATATATTACTTTCAATGAAACTTGTTAGCAGCTAGTGCTCACAATTCTGGCCTATTTATGCAACTTCATTCGTCGGATTAATTTCTACCATCTACCAACATGATTTCATTGATTGAATTGGCATTTACTTGGTAGAAATCCATTATAATAGGATAAAATAACAAAGTATTTAGTTCTACAAAATTTTTATCAGGTAGTTGATAGCTACTGTAGAATAGTTCTGACGATGGCGTAAAGCCGAAATAGCTATCAACTACCTGATAAAAATTTTGTAGAACTAAATACTTTGTTATTTTATCCCATTAACATGATTTCAAGTCAAGGGATGTTTCATGGTTCAAAAAAAATGTCTAGGTCTAATTGGTTATAATTATTTACATAACGTAGTAATTCAATAAATTTAATGACGATTTTCAATGAAATTGAACAGAGGGTCAGCTGCCACGAGGAGCAGCCTATCTCCAACAGGAACGCGAGAGAGAGCCACCCAGCGATCGTCGAATCCCAACTCCGAGGAGAGAATCTTCAGAAACTGGTAATCAATTCATTACATTTGGCTTTGTTTGTCTGAGGTGGCTTAATTGGCATAACGAATACTTTTGTGTTTGGTGTTACGCTGAAAAGAAACAATCGTTCAAGATATAAAAACATCGCTTTTCTACCTTTTATAGCTCTTTTGTGGGCGATATATTTTGATACAAACTATAAAATAGTGGTTTCCATTTAAGTTTAATCACAGATTTATCCTTTCGCATGTTGTATAACATAATAATTCAACTCTTAAACATCTCTAATGTAGCGCAAAAAAATGAGGTATCATGTCGGTATCTGTCGTGAAGTCGTAAAAACTTCATCCTAGATTTAAGATGGTTCTAGGTTCTCGGCAAGGTCAAATCAAATTTGTTCAGTCTAATATTTGAAGTGACATTAAAAATTGTCATCCAATTAATGGCATACGAATTCAAAATATTTGACACCCTAAGTACTTTTATAAATTTAATATTGTCTTTCCATCAATGATTATAACCATAAACCCTTCAACAGAATATAGTAGTGTACTTCAGACGAAGCAAGTTCTGATGAGCATCTATTGTCATTAAATATTTTATTTTTTCATTTTTTTCAGTGTACTCACTTCGCAGAGGTTACATGAGTGAACCTGAAAGCGTTAGTGAGAGACCACGAAGGATGACTGAGGTGGCGCCCAAACAGTACGAGGGCATTGGCCCAACCACCACAGACGGAATGCCTATCGTTTTAAGATCTGTAAGTTTTCCCATTGATAATCGGATTCCATTAAAATTATTCCTTTAACATGTTTAGTCCTCTAGTGCTCAACGCTCTTGAACATACTCATGTCGTTGTTTTGAATATCAATCGAACACTTTCATACATTTGAACTTTCGCAATCGTTTAGATGAAAATACCATTTTGTTCACGGTAGATTCGAAGTGTCAAAATGTAATTGTCTAAACTCTGATAGGCTCGACAGGCACTTTTAGTTGCAACCAGAGGGTTAAAACAGAATTTAATTCTCGGGTACTAAAATGAAGTTTTTTTGTTATTCTGAACAATAAAAAACCATGTATTACTCTCATCAGTTAAGTAAGATAGTCTATGCCAGCGATTTCTAAGCCAGGAGGTGCGAAAAGTTCCTAAAACTTTCATAGCAGAACATAAAAAAATTAAATAATACATTCGTATAAATAATATTTGATGACATTAAAATACATTCCTGAAACACAATTTACTACGTATTTTGCATTTTCTGTTTAGATCCAAATCGGGTACTGACATTTTTTGAATCAATTCATCTTTATCAATTAACACTAAGTTTGGAAAACGCTGGTTTCTGCTATAGCTTTAGTTACTCATACAATATGTAAATGTTTTTTTTCCACGATTTTCACATTTGAAAATTTCCATACATATTCAAAATAATTCATATTTTCTGTCTAATGAAACATCCACATTAATATCAACAGCTGAAACTTGGCAATATTCCCCTTTGGTGTTTTATTTCATGTGGAATGATATAAAATGGAGTTTCATGTTCAAGTGCAATTTTGTATTTCAGGAAGTAAAAGAGGGGAACCAGTCGAAATGGTACAAGAAAATGTATGACACCATTCACAAGAACAAATATGACGGTATGTAATATTGCCTTTATTGTATTCTACCCGCTCACTTACTTACTTTCTGTTTTGCACACGCAAACTGTTTGGACCGAAATAGTTCGCTTTGAAACAAAAACAAAAACGTTTATTGTGTTATTCCCTAAATAAATTTTTTCGATTATTGCATTTTATATATTTCTAGTAAACTTCAAATCGTAATCGTAGTAATGTATAGAAAAAAATAAATTGTGGAAAGTGTAGTATATTCAATTGTAAATGTTAAAATAAAAAAAAATCAACTCTGCTTTATAATTCTTGTGGATGTAAATAGTTTGCTATGTTCACTTTATGCTAAGAGTGATTAACAAATAAATTTTATACGGGTGCTGAAACAATATTAACAAGTCGAGTTTTTTTTATAAGTGTACGTTCTTAAAATATTTTTAAAACGAACATTTGGAGGCATTTTAAATATAGCACTCTAGCACATAATTCTAGAAAGCTTTCTTTTCAGGGGAAAATCTTCTTTAAATATCGATAATTTATTTTCTAAATTTACGATAGACAGTTTAAAAAGGTTAATCAAACTATACATTTAGACATGTAGTCATAGTATAGCTTATGTATTATATTATATAATTATATATATTTTGATTGATAAAATTATTTTTGTAATCGATCTAAGAAATTCAAATAATCGTGTATCATAATAATTTTCTAAATTGATTATTAGTTGGTCAATAACATAATATAAGTATTTATAAAACAAAGCTTATCGTTAGTTTTCATTATGTTTACGAATTTGTAGTATGTTTTGGTCCAAACTTGTTTGAAAACATATAATAAAAAAAAATCTCCCATGTTTTCTACCTATGCTAATATTTCCAAATTTGATTTTGTTTTTTTGCAGACGATTATGTGACAGTTCGATACAAATCTCGTAGAGGTGATTATTTTGAGTAAAATCAATTTCAAAATTGACTTTTCATTTAACTCACAACTCCATTTGGTCCGGTGGTAGATCGAATCTAGCATAAGTTTGGCAAATAACACACTCGCTTGAGTATCAAAATTTTATTCTATCACATGTATATATTACACATACACCGATGATTGATCATCTTTCACATAGAAAATATTACTTTCACTACGTTTGTGCGAAAAGTCTCATTATTTTCATCGTTTATGTTTAATAATGCTATCTGTCAAAGTTGTTTTAATTAATAACAGTAAAAACAATAACAAATTTCTAATTCGATAAGCAGTTCTGTTCATTCGTTGAATTGCTGTTCGACATATTATAATACATGTTACAATTTGCAATCAAAGTAAACATTAAATAGTATAAATATTTCCAACAATTAGTTAATATCCCAAAAAAAAACATTATAAAAACAAACGTTTTACGCCATTCATTGTTTTTATATTTCAAAATTATATTCGATAAATACATAAAAAAACCTAACCATTTTTAATTAGCTTTGTGAACTTCAGTGTTAAATGTAAACTATCAACTCATTCGCAATATCCTAAAATTTATATTGTACATCCATTTAAGATAAATTCGTCTTTAACAACAATCTTGCGTTTTAGAACAATAGTACAAGAAAATAATTGTAAGGTAATGAAATCAATTGTACACAATGCATTTTTAATTAGTTTTTCGTGACACTGCATTTATCAAAGTAATAATTGATTCAAATGCATTAGATAAGATTAATTAAACTTGTGTTCCTTTATCTTCTCAACATTTTGCTTAAAGTATAGTACAAATAAAATTTTCGATTTGTCATTTGGTAGCAACAAGAAAACTCCTGCTTTTAATTAAATTGTCTTTAAATATTTTACTAAAATAAGGATCAACCTCTAAATTTCAGATATTGTATTCTTTTTGAATATTGCAAATCAGTAAAGTGATATGTATATCATTCGAAAATATGTATACAAAAAAGGTATCTCGTCCTACGGGCTAGTTATATTTACATTTATTATTACGGAAAAAAATATGTTGGTATCATTTTGTAATTGAACGTGCATTGTAAAAAAAAAAATATACTCAATTGGTGAATGACGTCGTTTGTTATATGAATCTGTTTTTATTATATAGTATGTAAATTTATTTTTTAATTTATGCTTATTATTTGCTTTAGCTAAATAGAATAAGGAAAAAAGGTTATTGAAAAAATACTAATCATCTTATTCTTGAAGCGCCCAAAATATAATTGATAGCTTAAATAATATAACAATAATTCTAGCTTGCATGAATTAAAAATGTAGGATTATTGGATAAATGACTTAACTATGTAGATAAAATGACAATATTGAATATCACAGCTGAGGTAGCCTGGCGCTAAAAATTCCGCAAAGCTTTTTCTTATTTGACGTTAATTTTATTAAGAAATATATATATGAAAAGCTACAATGTCACTAAGAAACTTAGATGCCATATAGGGAAATTTAAGGTGGTGAGAGTCTTGTATATATTGAAATGGTGAATTGCCAGTTACTGTTTGAATTATGACATGTCATCGCTGTAAAATCAACAAAATCGCTCTGAATGGAGGCGAATGTATAACAGTGTGTCAGGATTGTGTAGGCTGTGTACGTTATGCTATAGCATCAACTCTGAAAATCCTGAAATAATGTCGTCAAAAATAGTAGTGTTTCATTATAGTGTGTTGTAAATTAATCAATGTAAATTACAATAATTGAGTTACTACAGAATAAATATGGCCAATCCCATTAATAAATAAGTCATTAAGTGCTCTTTTGAAGGTTGCAATGATTTTTTTTACGGGAAGATGAAGAAGACGGGTTATTAAATTAAAAATTCGTAAAAATGAGCCGCATCTTGGCTCGTAACAACTAAACTATCATATTATTTTCGACATGATCATTTTTGTTCTACAATGACTCAATTGTTTTTTTTTATCATCCACTGTATTTAACAGATATTGGGTCAATCCAATTTTTTACTTATTTTGACGATGTATATTAAGGATGTGAAATATTGTTCAATTAATCAGCAAAGAAGATTAATATTGATTCATAAAAATCTACTAGAGCTTAGGGCGCAATATACCCATCGGATGGCGAACTGTTTCATTTCAGCCGCATTTGAATAATTTCAGTTAAATATACTTAAAAATATAAATTAACGAAAACATTGAAACGAAATATTTTAATTCATTCAAAAGGCAGCCCTGGACAGTACAATTAAAAATTTTACATGCATCTCGATTTCTAATTGGCTTTTGTTATCCTTTTTTCATTAATTGACTACAATCTGTTAGCCATAGCCAGAGCAATTAGCTAAGCACTAGTCCTGTCCTAACAATATCCTTATATCACTTCTCTCTTCAAAAGAAGAGAGTCTGACCAACTGGGTAACTAGCTGTTCCCATAGAGAAACTTCTGTTGGGATAAACTCCATAAGGAGTCCGTATGCTCTACATTGGTAGTAGACATGGATTAAATAAGGGTAGCAAGAAAATATTTAACGATGAAATTTACTGGTTTTTTGGAAACGTTTTCTAGTTTCCTTTGTAATTAAAATGTTTTTAGACATTGTTACCAGTACCTTCTGTATGGATTGTGAGAAGGAAAATTGTGAAATTTGCAGTCAACTATTTATAAAGAGAAAACATTTACAGTTTTCTTCCTTCTTTTTAATAAAACCACAAAGTTTACAAAACTCTGGTATGAAAAAATCCCAGGTAACGAATAATAAGGTATAAACTTAATATATACTCGTTGGGGAAACGAGTTTCAAAGCTTTTGTGTTCTTGCGCTTCACTGGTTTTTGCATAATATGTTTTGACAGGGTAATTATTGGAATTGTGCTTTTTATACAACAAAAAATGGATACGGGAAAGCGATATTGTCAATCTAACTAAAGGATATTCATTTTTATTATTATCATTACATGGGTCGTATAAGTTTATTGGTAAAGGGTCATCAAAATGATAAAGCTTTATTGCTCAAACGGATTGTGGTGGAAAACATTTTTCTATTTTTTGTGTTGTCCAGAATATTTTCATAATGATTGTTTTACATTTTAGTTTTTCATGCAAGGTAACTATCATCCAAACATAATTATTACTATGTCCGCGAACAGTTTTCAGAAAGTAATCTTTCACATTGCGTAATGAATTTAAAATGTTATTTCAGTATATAGCGATGTACTTAATAAAACTGTTTTATTTTTTTATTTTAATACATATTTATTCATATTATAAATTATTTTATTTAACAAACAGTACGTCATTTTAAATAATAATTTATGTATGTTTTCAAAAATAATGATATTTTCTATTTGTATATCGAAAAAACTAAAATAGTTGAAGTAATTTATATATATTTTTTGATTAATCTTAACCCTTTAAAGTCACTATCACAGTGTATCGTACAAATTCCACACGAAAGTATTGTGTTATGTTATATTTTATTTTAATTGCTGTGTATGAGAAATATTTTGGATATCATACGATGGAGATCAACTAACCTGGTCAGTAGAATAAATGTATGATAAATATTTTAATTCAATTGTGTTTCGTCATCTTCAAGGCCTACGTCTATTTAATATGTATGGATATGAGTAAAAGCAAATAACGGATCAGGCACTGGGCGTAAAAGAAAAATTTTGGTCGTGGGAAACATTCGGATAACGCCACTCTAGTGACTATCGGGACAACAAAAATTTTATTGTTGTTAAAAAAAATCCAATTTTATTTATAAGGTTATTGCTCCATAAAAAAATACATAGTGCCTTCAGTGAGTGACGGCCGTTTGAGATGTTGGGATCATTTTACCACGCCAGACACCAAAACATGAGCCGAATAAATAGTCGTCTCATAACGGAGATCCTCAATTATTATTAAAGTTATTTTTTTTTTTAAATAAAACATAATTCATTTGTACTACTTCCACATATTTATAATGATCAGAACCGGTTTCACTCATCACGAGCATTATCAACTGATAAAAATACAAATATAACAGGATTATTTATATAAAATTGAGTGTAAAAATGAAGGTATATAAAGCTGATGGTTCATGAAATAAGACAAGAAAATACTGATTAGCAAACAAATTATACATAAATCAAATAAAAGAGTCTACAATTAAAATGTTATGGACCTCTTTCAAATCATTAAATACTAATCTGAAATCACAAATATAGCTACATTAAAAGTCCATTAACTGAACAAAATTATTAATGACGATAATAATATAAAATGATGACTCAGGGAAATTATAAGTAAAAATTAATGAACCATTTACTTATACATTTTACTTATAATTACATTTAACGACGTTACTAATGTAATATACAATAATGAATCAGGAAAATTATAAAAAAAATTAGTGAACCATTCAAAAATAATCAAATATCAAATGGAGAAAGCATAGCTCCTCTGCTTTCTCCACTTATTATTTAGACTCTTTTATTTGATTTATGTATAATTTTTTTGCTAATCAGTATTTTCTTGTCTTAGTTCAAGAACCATCAGTTTTGTATACCTTAATTTGTACACTCAATTTTATACAAATAAGCCTGTTATGTTTGTATTTTTATCAGTTGATAATGCTCGTGATGAGCGAAACCGCTCCTGATCATTATAAATATGTGGAAGTAGTACAAATGAATTGTGTTTTATTTTTTTAAAGTACAATGTCTTTCCAACAAGAACTGACAGTTAACACCTTAAATGTGATATTACAGTTTGCATAATATCAATAATCATTGAAATGTCTTCATTATTACGATTATATTTTTTATTTATATTTACATGAAAAAAGTAATATTTTTTTTTCCGTAAACAATTAGCCCATCCATCAACGCTCCACCCAGCGCCAAGGAACAGCGCCCAGTACGCCTACTTTAACTCGCGCTCCGGTTATCTGAGTGAACCTGAGGGCGGGTTCACGAGCGCGGGCGGCGGCAGCAGCGTGGGTGACAGGAACGGCGGATTCATGAGTGACAACTATGACAGTGACTATGCGCCGCAGCCCGTCAGACGGCACTCGGCCCTGGACAGGGGGAAGGAGAACCATATCACCAGCAGCTATATGCCTCCTAACAAGTAATTATATTAAACTTAATGAAATAGTTTTCATCACGTTCTACAAGAGGAAGAATTAGCGGTTGGCTACCAAGTAAACCTTCTAACGTGTATAAACGTTTTTATCAATTATCCGAATGGTCAATTTTATTGAGTGCTCATCTTATATGTTATATTTTAAAAAATAAAACACAATTCGTTTGTACTACGTCCACATGTTTTTAATCTCATCACGAGCATTATCAACTGATGATAACGCTCGTGATGAGCGAAACCGGTCCTGATCATTAAAAACATGTAGACGTAGTGCAAACGAATTGTGTTTTATTTTTTAAAATATAACATCTTTCCGTCAAGAATTGAAAGTTAACAACTAAAAGTGATCATCTTATATGATTGTGGTTTCGTGCGCTCGAATCCTCGCACGAGAATTTTCATTTTATTGATTTTAAAATTGATTTATGGAGGTGTTGAATGCTTTCGTATTTTTTTAATACCCCCACTACCCATCCGATCCTAAAACGGGGCGGACGTAGCTAATAAGAGAGTAATTAGCTAATCACAGGTTCTTGCCTAGCCCCATCCTTTTATCCATAAAATTTCTGAATACAAGAAACTTAAGCGACTAAAAACCAACCAGTTATTCGAAGACATCTTCTGTCGAGATACTCTATGCGGACGCAAACGCTCCACATTGGGAGCAGAGATGGTTGAAAAAAGAGAAAAATCATTTATAAATATTTGCGTCACTAAATTCGTTCAGTTTTGAGCAAGCACATTTTTGTCACGATAGGGTATTGAATTTCGTCTGATAATTTCGATCAATCACTAGGAATTCTGTCAAACAATGTAGTTTTTGAGTGCTTTTTGAGTCTACTTACTTACAGCCGGAGTTGCTGCCGTGGATTCCCAAGGGAAAGCTTGCGAATGACAGTAAGGCCTAAATTTAATAACGTTTTTTTTTCCTTTGCCCCTTTCCATTTTTCTCTGTTCCATCTATTCCAGTTGCAATGTATTTTTTTGAATTGGATCCTGAAAATTGGCATCCGAATTGTGGAAAATAGTGTCAAACCTCTTATTTTTCTCTAACTTATTTTTTTTTTAAATACATACGTATATCAGACGAAAGTAAACATTCTGGTTACTTCATATTTTTGAAAGAACATTTTTTAAATAAACTCTTTCATAAAACTTATATTAAGTATCGTTGTTTAAGATAAACAAAGGAAATATTTCTGTGTGCGAAAGGAAAAAGGAATTAAGGCTAGTTAACTGAAAAACGAGTTAATTAATCTAAAATATCTAAAATAACTACAATACATACAAGCATATAAGAGAAAAAGGACGAGTGGAATCAATGCTGCTGAATTAATAAAATTCAAGTTTAAAAATACCATTTTTCATATAAAAATGCAAATCGTGTTTACGTTCTCCTGAAAATTCCCAATTTTTTATACTTAACGCCTTTTTCCTTTCGCACACGAATTTCTTCCCTGTGACATGTCGAATGGGCTATTTTTTGAGTTTCTTATACCAAAATGTTACTTTATTAAGCTCTATCGATTGGAAAAAAAAATTATATGCTATAATCATTAAAGCAAGATTCATTGCTGTATGGTTCTACATTCTACAGTATTTTTTAATATATTATTAATTCTATGAGATTGGCCAAGAATCACATTTAATAACGATTTATTCAATACTATTATTTATAAACTAAACATGTTTGCTGAGGATTTAATAATAGTGTATCAACTAATTCGAAGGCGGACTTGATCAGAAAAAAATTACCAACAAATTTTCCTCTTGACTTCAGCTAGGTATTTTTTCATTTGATATACTGTTCTCACATAATATATAAAGCGATATGTATTTTTCTAGATATAGCACCCTTGCATCCGCCAAAGCTAGCCAAGAAGTCTACAAGAACCAACCGGGCAGGATCGAGGACTACATACCAGGGCGATCGTCGGTTGTCGATAAAGAAGCCAAGCAGGTAATTGAACGAAAGGTTTTTATAATGAATTCGCTTACTTCATATCAAACAAACATAAAACAACACACGCCAGAACACTGTCACACGTTTAACACGATTGTCGATTGCTTGAACAGTAAAGGTGTATAACAAAAGACAATATTTAAATGCTTGAATTGTTGTAATATAAATAATTGTAGTTTTTTTCTACCACTGTATATGATACTTATTCCAAAAACAACAACCGTGCTTAGAATGTGTAGGGAAGACTAATAAAACTAAATATGTTTCAGCATTTATCAATATAAATACAATACTATGTATATTTGGAAAACTACAGCTAAAAATATGTTTTTTTTGAGCCAATTAGATTATACCAATTACGAGAGTATTTTTTGTTTCTTTGGTATATCATGCACGTCGAGGAAAATAAACGATTGCATAAAATATATCAGATAAACTATCATTTAGCTTTGATAGCTTGTGTTCGTTTCTGTTTTGTGAAACACCAGTTCATTTAATCAGCGTGCGCTTAATTTCAATGTGATAAAATTTAGTTTTTTCTACTACTTTTTCTATGGAATATTGGTTCACAGTTTTTGACGCATGTATAGTAAGGTTTAGTACAGATCTCGCATTATTTACCTGCAAGTAAGCTAACTAAGTATTGTCTCAATATGAAGACTTAAAGAAGTAAAACCCGTTGTAAATATCAATCGCTAAGAGTTCAATAATCAAAAGCAGAGGTTGAGCAAACTTTTCGCAACGAAGGTCGGTATCATTTATCTTTAATCTTATAAGGCCGCATTCGAAATGTTTCAATTATGCTATCATTTATCTTGAATGATTCACGAGCTCAAACACAAGTGCAATCGATCTCACGGAATCTATTTCTGTAAGTGCATTTTCTGAAAACTCAATTAGCTTGCCGATGTTTTCCGTGAAGTTTATTTTAAAATTATATAAAACACTCGACCAATTATTGAACCCATCCATGTTTATTTATATTATTATATTAAGACGCTGATAAATCAGATGTAGCTACTGAAGAACAAATCAAAATTATTTTACCATTGTTTGCCTACAAAATGATACAATTACCTAAACACAAGACAGCCTTACAATTCACGATTATATTGATTCATGCTTTATATTTGTTATTGCTTTTTTACAAGGTATTTTTTAAAATGATTCATTTAATGCGCCATTATCATCGAATAAATTAATTATAAGGACATCATTCACAATGCTTTATATTTATATGAAAGTGTGTGTAAAATATGATAGCTATTGGTAACATGAATTATCAAAATAACCATTATTATAATAGCTTCGCAGTTTCCATGGTAATCATTTCATCAAAAAAAATTCATTACTTAAAACAAGGACGAACTGTAGGAGTATATAAATCTGCGTATAATTTATTCAAAGGTTATTTTTTATCTTTTTTAGTAACACTGAATATTTTGAAGATAAGTAGGTATTGCGAGTTAAATTTATATTCTTATTTTGATGTGTAATGATTGAAGTGTATCAATCATTAACCCTTTGACAGACAGACGTACATCACGGTGAATCGCAACATATGGCTTACATTGAACCAAGAGCAACAAAACCTCTATTCAAATTGAAATTACTTTATAAATATTATGCGAAATGATGTGTTGATAATTACGAATGTAGTCTGTGTTATATTTTAAGTTTAATGTATTTGGCGATTTTTAGAACATTTCTGAAATAATTCTCCCCGTGGAAATCTCTAACGCAGTGTTACACAATCTTTTTGCACTTACAAACCGGTGAAAATAGGAAAAATATTTCACGGACCGATGTAGTTAACATGTAGTTTGCTATATAGGTATAATTCCTGAAAATTTACGAAACCATTAGTCATTTTTTTAGATAAAAGTTCCAGCGAGCACCTGTTTGTAAAGCTCAGTAGTTTATGGCACCTTGTGACTATCAATACACTGTCAAAAACGATTTGTCTCTTTATTTCTAGTGGTGGGACGAGGTCATGGACATATTTGATGGGGTACGAATACTTTACATCACTTTATTTAGTATTAAAAGCACTCACCACCTCACACTAGTGCTAAAAACTTTAAAGAAAAGAATTTAGCAATACACTTAGATTAAATATAATTAAGATAATATATATGTTACTAATTTGGAAGCGGATAATTAAGACTCATTAACTCTTACTGAATAAGGAATCTATGAGCCAAATTAATTTAAATAACTAGAAAATCTACCATGGGTATTGGTTTAATAATACTTCTTTATAATTAATATTGTATTTTCGTTTATATACGGTTTACACAGGTCTTTCAAAATTTTTAACATTTCTATTTGTTTGTATATTACATAACACTCACCTTACATTCTCAATAATAATACAAAGTTTATTCGTTTTAACAACAGCATATGGGTTATTTTGAATAACATTGTGTGTGTGGTTTTTATTTCCTTCGTTTCACCAAAAATATTAAATAATACACATTTACTATGTAGTTTTTAGTTTTTCATATTTTTAGTGAGCAATAGCTCAAACAAATGGAGAATAGCTGTGTACTTTTGTGTCTTTTGTCATTAAGGTTTATATTTGCGTTTTAAAAATGTTTCACTTTAATTCCATTTAATCCTGTAGTAAAATAGTTTTTGTAATAAATTCGTAGAAAACGCAAATCTTAATGAAATTGTTACTTATTTTAAACATTCATCGCAGAACGTAATCCAATGTTAAATAATTAATAGACATTTTAATATCAATTCTAAGAAACGCGTTTATTTTTTATGGCTTAAAATATTGTAGGGTTTTCTGATTAAAAGTTATTACGGAATTTGAATACGTAATTCGACATCGGTAACTGATAGTCATTTATAAACAAACAAATAAAGCACCATCGTTCAACAAAAATATACACAAATCTACATTCATTGATGCGCCAAAACGAAAACTAGCTTATTGTGCCCCGTTGATTTTCCGCCCTTCGTCGATCTTCGTCGCCCACGCGTGCAAAACATCCACGTGTCTGCCTACCCTCCCGCCCTTTAGTGGCTGGACGAAAACTCTCCACTACCTCCGTACAGCACTCTCCTGGCAAGAGCTATCCAACGGAGTGTAAGGTTTCTTTTATCACGTGAACACTTCTTGAATGCTCATATATTTATTTATTTATATAGTATATTTCCTCTCGGCTGTCGGAAAGAAGTGAAATCAAAATTGAAATAGTATCAAAAAAATTACTGGTAGAACGTTTTATATCATAGGATATAATGGGTTAGAAGAAAAAAAAAATTACTTAGTTGTATTGCTATTTTTTTATTCTGACAAAAAGCATAATATAACTTTAACTCATTGATACACCAAGCCTTATGATTTGTATGCCAAAAAGATTGTTCTTTATAATATACCAAAAATCGTTTTAAAAAACTTACAATGATAATTGTACTTTTAATGATAGTACTTTGAAAAAACAATAATCCTTTAAAATGCGATTATCTCAGACTTTGTTTTTATGACTTAATTGTATTTGTCAGTATACTTTCGATATAACGGCAGTGTTTGGCCAGTAATAACAGTTGAGATGATATTTGCCTACGAGTGTCGTTATTTTTATTTTGCATGATAATCATGGACATAACGTCCACGCCCCCCTCATTTAAGGACAATAATTTAATCCTTTAAATATTATAAACTGTAAACTGTTTCGACACCTTTCAAAGTTTTCTCACGTTAACGTATTGTCTTTGTAATTATTGTCATTGAAGACTGAACATAGCTTTTACTGACATAATTAATACGTATATTTAGTCAGTTGATTTTAAAATATGTGTTAATATGTATTACGCAATTATATTTGAGGATCAGCACCGATTTCGGCAAAGTTTCTACAGTCAGCGAAACTGACCAAGCTCTTCATAACAATTATTGTGGAATATTTGAGTCGCTACGTCGCTAAGCACGCTCCTGGCGATTTTAACACGTTAGCTCCGGGGGACGCGTTTTCCGCGCCGCAAAGTTTTTTGTATTTATAGGCGACATTTATCGCTCATAACTAATAATTCATGTTTGATTCATAATATTATTGAAAGAATTTGATCAGTTTATTACGAAACACCTTTAGGAGAACATCCAAACTTGTTTCCGCATAATTGTCGATTTGTCAGTTTTACGCTATTCTTTCCATGACCTAGTGTCAATTTCTTGCGAATCAACCCCGCCGCAGCGTATATTTTGGTCATATTTCCCCGTTGGGAATGTGTTAAATAAATAATCGTTTTTTTATACGATCTCGATCCTCGTTTTACACGGTCGTCGAGCTCTGAAAAAACGACAGTTTAAAAGTATGTTTCACCTTTCTTTATACACCGGAAGACACAAAGCAAGTTAAATTATATTTAAAACTATCATACTGCCCATAACAGTTTTTCATGATTTACTCAAAACTCTAAAAATCGTCGGGACCGCGTTTAACGACACAGTGACTGATTTATTTTATCCATATGCGTATTTTTAAAAAACATAGTGATTATATCCTAAAAGTCAATCGACGCTTATTCAATACTAACAGTATGAAGTTATATATAATATAATAGGTCAAGAATTTTTTTAGATTATCCGCCATGCCATACACATTTACCAGTAGTTCGAATACTTTTAAAGCCCCTGTCAGAGGAGAATACTACCAACTACTCCTGAAAATTTGAAACTATTTGAAACTTTAAACTTGGTTTTCACTTCTTTTACGAGCCCTACTCAACTTAATCTTTTCCGATCAATTAAGACCTTTTAAGATGATTGTTTTCCTCTTATCTCTGCCATGTTGTCGTGTGCTTTTGACTGTAAAACAGCGTATGTGTCCAGCTGCCGTCATGTCGCCACTTGCATGCATATATGTTTATGTACTTCATCGTTCTGTTTCCATCTACAGAATGTCTCGGCATGATTGTTTGCTTTTAAGTAAAATTGTGAACTAATGTAAATATTTGAACTAATATGCACATCACTAACCACTAACAAGTATTTATTTACACTGTTTTATATAAATATCGATACGCTTACCATGTGACTATTGCTTAAATGTTAGGTAAAATATCAATTAAGGAAATTCATGTATGTATACATTAAATGCTAATTTAATTACAATTTTATAATACGTTATGACCAACAATGCTTCTACAATACGAACATTTGCCTGGTCACAATGATAATACCTTAAAAGTAAAACACAATTCGTTTTTTATTACTTTTACATTTTTATAATGATCAGGAATGGTTTCGCCTATTTCGAGCATTATTAATTGATGAATGATATCAATATTTGCGATGAGAGAAACCGTTCTTGATCAATATAAAAATACGGAAGTAGTACAAAAGAAATTGTATTTTATTTTTAAAATATGATGCATTTCCAACAAGAATTGAGAGTTGCCATATTAAAAGTAATTAATAATATCGATGTGTTAGTAAATGCATAGTAAATGCTCATTTTTATAAATTATTTTTGATCTGAAAGTGTCAGATATGAATTTAATAATTTATTGTACAATAATGTTATGGTAAATCAAATAAAATTAAACTTTATTGAAAGTTTTAATTATACCAGTTGGAATAATACAAAAAGGAACTATATGCCATATTTAAAAATGAGTCGCGAAATTTATTGCGTTGATAATTATTGATATCCAATGAGGGTGCTTGATGCATCTTCAATATACAATTTGAACAATTCAAATTTGATTGCATTAAGTTAAGAAAATGAAAAAAGTACCACTGTGTATTTTCATATGCGAAATTCGCTGTTGATTAACTCCATTCCCTCAAGTCATTTTTAGATGGTTTCTTTCTGCGCTTTTATAACCATATTGTGTAATGAAACATACTTTTAATACAGCTTTTCTATAAAATCTGATTTTATCTTTACTTAAAATTCACTAAGTAATTTTAATTTCCTATAATAATTTGACAGGTAAATTACTCTCCCATATATATATTCAAATGTGGTATGTGTATATACTTTGATTATTTAAGAAGCAATTTAATTTATGAATGTTTTTCTTATAAATTATTTCAATTTTACACAATTTGGATGATTTTGAATGACTTTTACTGAGCACTATTATTTGTATTATTTAGTTGATGTAAAAAAAATTAGACTTTTTTTCTCATTTAAATTTTTACATATTTCTCGTAAATGCAACTTTATGAAATATTTCACCGGTTGTAAAAAAAAATTGTTACCTACACCTACCTGTAAAGGCATTTTTTGAACTTTTTGATAATCTTATCAATTTAGTACAAACGTTGTTTAATTAAATCTATGTAAAGTTTTTTAACGAAGCTTTTAACGCGTCATAAAATAGCGTAAAATGAATCATTTGACCTAATTTAATTTGAGAATAATTTAAAATAAATAACTAGGCAATAAGATTCAATTATTTTCCCACCATATATTATTTAGCATACCAAATTAAAATACTGCTACAAATTAATTGTAACTTGTTTACAAGTTTGTATTCATGCCTGCTGACAAATATTAATTTTTTAAAAAAACTCGTTTTTGACAGTTAATAAATTACACTATTTTTACAAAAAAAAATAATATTTATCACAAACTTTTCCAGCAATTATCCAACGCATCGTTGCAACAACCGCAGATGAACAACAAACACAACGCCTCATCGTCTACTCTTTCAAAGTCTTACATGGCTCGGTAAGTTACCACTTTTACATATATTATGTAACCATTTTTAACAATTTGTTATTCAGAGATAAAAAAATCAATAGGAAGTAGTGGTTTCCCCGATTGTAGATTTACATACATAAATGTTTTAATTATTGATGTAAAACTTTGTATCCAAACGGTTGGGTGGCAGTAATTATAGCAACCCTTCTTCACCTACTTAATCCTGAAAATGGATCATAGGTAGAGAATTGAGCTTATAAGTAGTTTTCTCCCAATCTCGTATTTCTGTCCTAACACTCTCTGAAACGAGAGCTTAACTGACTGTCTAAGGAGCATATTTATTATATTGAATATTTTTTGTTGAAATACACTTTTAATTTACGGGCTAAGAAGCTTCACATTTTCAACGAAATGGTTAAGCAATTGCTGTAATTTCACAAAATCTATGTCATTGATATTTAAAATAGTTTGGATACATTTAAAAATATATATTTGACAATACAGCTGATAACCAACGTGCCGTATGAAAGACATGAGAAACACTAATGTCTAACAAGAATATGAAAGATCTCAAAAATATTAAATTGAAAAAATCACTGTTTTGTATTAAGTTTGCCAGTACTATAGAAGTCCGAAACATTCAGATCGCTAAAAAAGTGAAGATCGAGTGGTACTTATCTGGTGCCTTTTAGTGGCAACCAATCTTCAGGTTGAATTCTAGCAACGTGCCAACGATGCAAATCGGTATTCGTTTTTTTTTACAAAGTGCCGTATTTATTTAAGTATCGAAAGAAATTTACATCGTAATATTTCGATGTAAGTCCGTTGATATTTTCACATATTTTTGGCATTTACCCGTTTCATCATTTCAAGGGACGTGACTGATTTAAGCCCTCCGTAGTTATTTTATTTGCAATCAAACTGGAGTTGAATAATAGGGGTGTCAAACCTTATCAATGGTTTCAATTTAAAAGCCTCTGGAGGAAACTGTTAGACTTTTTGCTAAGATTTGTCTTTTTTTCACGTATTTCAACGGTAGAGGCAAGCTATGCGTCAATCTCGATACCACCCTCGACGGTAAATCAGCCACACGACGTGATTTTCTTGCCCATATTGTTTTACTGGATTTATTCGTATCAGCAGCTGATGGTATTTGTTTTTTTTTTTTTTTGATGTACGAGTATTGAAATACTTATAACTGATACTGGAAATATAACGAACACTTTTTTGATAAATCCGAGATGACTGAAGCTTGGAAATTAATCATATAATATAAATATTTATGCCCAATTTTTGAAATCGCCATTCATATAAATAATCTTGGCGTCGCTAGCAATTTTAGATTTTCTGAGGCTGTCAAAGGTTGCAATACCTAAGCAAGCATCTTAAAATTCTCATTACTTTAGCGATGAATGAATTAATATAAATTTATCATATCATGGATATAAATTATCATCATTTTCCTTTCAGTCTATTTTCGAAAGCAAGACCTGCAGTAATTGGCTAACAAAAACTCATAATACCATTCATGTACATAATATAAATTAGAATATATGTGATACTTAATATTTGAATGCTTAAAATTCCACGTTTTTTATTGACTCAAAACAAGCAATAAAAAAAATGTATAGTTGCGTAATTATTATACTTAATAATAATTTTTTTTTCCATGTCCGCTCCCAATGTGGAGCATATGGTCTCCTAATGGAGGTATCTTGACAGAATTTTTCTACGAGAACTGCTTGTCAATGAGTTGCTCAACCTCTCTTTTTCTTTTTCGAAGAGAGTAGGGATAGAAGGATAGGGCATGAGAGAACTAGTGGTTAGCTAATCGCTCTCGCTACGCCCCGTGAGGATGGGATGGGTGGGAGGGAGGGAGGACTCAGACTACGAACAGAAATCCATAAATCGATTGAAAGATCAATCTATGAAAACCGTCCGCACCGGGAATCGAACCCGAGACATCCGTGACCGTAGCCAGCGACGTTACGAACTACACCACGGACGCCGACAAAATAATAATAATATTATACCTTTAATATTTAGTATCTATGTATAGCGGAATATTTACAATAAGCCAGATATTTTTTAAACAAAGAATATAACAATGTCAATCGAAGAGGGTAAACATCACTCACACCTGTGTCAAATAAATTTAATTAATTAAAATTTGATTTTGGCCATGTTCGTTAAAATAGGGCTTCTTCAGCTTGACTACAGAGGCCAACATTTATGTATATGAAATTTTTTGAAAGTTTTGAGTATTTTTTTAGAAATAAAATCGATTTTATCTTTTTAAAAATAATTTAACTGTAGCAAATATACTTGCAATAAGTCAGTATAACGAAAACTGCTTTTTACATCGATAAATACAGTATTGTATTCATATCAATTTCAGTGCTCTGAAAGAATCTGGCTACGAATCGGACTCTACACTGGTCTTCAGGCGTCGCGATGAAATGCCTCTGCCATCCCCTCACGAGCAGCGTCAGGCCTACAGAAGCCTGCAAGCAGGCGGAGAGCCTCCACTCCAAGGATTCAGGAAACCAGCGCCGGACAGACCCAAAGGTATTTAAAAATAATATTTATTGTTGAATTAACCTGGAAATAACTATTGCTTTTCTGCTACTGCTTTTATTGTTTTATGGTGTTTGTTAAATTAATTACGTAATAAATTAAATTTAACGATTTTTAAGAGACGAGAAAAAAATAATTATGGTGACGCATCTGTTGTTAGATTTCTTTTTAAATAATAAATAAAACTCCACACATGTTTCACTGTTTTTAGTTATAGTAGAGAAGTGGTTAAAATATTTGATAATGATTCATTTAATGGAGTACATGGCAGATAGTTGGTAACGAAAAAATACCACGTAAATTGATTACTTTTATATCTGTGACACTATGAGTTACAGAATTAACGTAACTTAAACAGTATTGTGTGTCATTTATAAAGATATCGAATATCTCACATTTTTAAATATAAAAAGAACGTTGGGTAATTCAAAATGATAATATTTAACTACTCATTTCTTACATAAATTGTAGATTATTGTTTTAGTAATGAATTGAATATTATATAACGCATCCTAGTGCTTAATTTAATAATACATTTGGCCTAGATATCAGATGTTTTCTCGATGGATAGTTTGCTGTATTTTTATTATCATTTCGTCAACAAAAATATCGAGTGGCGGCTGACATGTGTGGCGAATCGAGTTCGAAATATTATGTATTGATATCACGCACGTTTATTAGTTTTGGCAGTATTGTCAAAAACTGTGTCACAGGTGTTTTTTTTTTTTTTTTTTGTTGTCTATTGAAAACAAACACAATAACCGCTGTTTTTTTACTGTGAGAAAATACTGAATAATACTCCGGACTATCGGTTTCGCTAGCTTTTATAGAATTAACCACAGCACAGGATGTCGAAATGGTTGCATGTTATTTTTTAATGTACTAAATAAAAAAATAAAAAATAATTAACATTTTGGCTTACTTTTTAAATAAATCTTACGTGCTTTAACAACTAGGTGGTGGATTATTAGTTTTGTGTCTTAGTATATTTTACGGTTTTTAGTATTAATTATTTTGATTTAATCTTTTATGAACCTTGATAAAAATGTATTTGTATATAAAAGTTAAACAAAATTGAAATTTATCAAAAAATCATAGGTTCACATTAAATACTATAAAATAAAAGTATTAAAATAGTGCGTATATGATAAAATTTTGACTCGAATGTGAAATTTGCTTTCCATAAGCATCCTTAGTGGAATTAATTCGTTTTGTTTTAAAATAATTGGTTGACGTGGGTTTAATATGTAACAAACGAATTTTAATATTGTATAACATACTAGTGAGTACCCGGCATGCGTTGCAATGCCACTCGAAGAAAGAAAGGGTTTGTGTTTTAATTCTGTTTATTGAATTGCTTTTGGATTAGAGGTCTGCACAGTCCGAAATTTCATAGACTTACCCGGTTCGAGCCCATCATGTTCACGTCTGGCCCGACCCGAACCCGAGTTTCAATATCACACTTGTTATAACACAATATTTTTGTTTTCTTCTGGTGCGTACACGAATAAATCATAAGGTTTTTCCTAGATGTCGCTGTATGTACGTATTTGATTCTTTTTTCAATTTTAGATTTTCATTTTTTTTTCTTCAGAACCCTTCACGGGTGTGTGCACAACAACTCACCGAAGTTTAATCGAAATCGTATGAATGGTAAAGGAACGCGTAAAGGACAAATAAACATTTATTTTATATAATATTTCCCGGCATGATCACAATAAGACCTTCCTGAAAGTTTCGTCGCGATCGGTTGAGTAGTTTAGGAGCCTATAAGATCCGGACAAACAAACAAACAAACCAACAAACAGACATTCATTTATATATATATATAGATTTTCTTGATATGCAAAGAATAAAAAACAGACAAAGATACTAAACTTTTTAAGAAACACTTTTCAGGAATTTACTAGCAATCTTGTCAATATGTTTTTCCTTTTATTCACATCCTTACCTCCTGAATATGTGTAACATTTAATATTGATATTTATGAAATACTTTTAAGGTGTTAACTGTCAATTCTTGGTGGAAAGACATTATATTTTAAAAAATAAAACACAATTCATTTGTACTACTTCCACATATTTATAATGATCAGGACCGGTTTCGCTCATCACGATCATTATCAACTGATCAACTGATTTATGAAATAATTGTATTACTCTGGTCGTACTATTTAGATGCCGCACATGAAGTGCACAAATTTTCATTGCAACATTGATTTGTATTCATGCGATTTTCACACGGTATGTAAATACGTAGGTGCTCAAAACGTATCAAGGGGCGTCATAATCTGTGTTTCCCAAATAAGCCATCGATTGAATAAATTAATATCGATTGCATCCAATTACATTGCTATTATTTTCGACCGATCATTTTAACGAAGCGTACATTGTTAACGGAACGTCGGCTAATTACAACCAATCACGACAGTTATAAATTTTATATTGGAAGAATTTGAATTGTTCAGATTTTGTCAACTCAGACTAAGACCATGGTGCTTTAAGAAGTACAAGGTGAGCTGGATTGTTGTTTCTGTATCATATGTGACGTCACTCTGACGAACCAAACTTTTATTGCCACCAAAACACCGTTGTAAACATAGTGCATTGTAATTGGATAAGCACGTAGTGACGTCAACAAATACAAAAATGGCGACTGTCACCATTTATCCAGCTCACCTTGTACTTCTTAACACCATGGAGTGAGACGAACTCGAACGGTCATTTCGAATTCATTCGTGTGCTTGAATGCCTGAGGATGCCGAAAAGCGAAACCCGGGTCGTTAGTGACGAAATACATGGATATGTACAAAATATCAACAATTAAAATTTGATATTGAAATTCCATCAAACATCGTCAGTCGATGTCTTAAATTATATTGGAAGATATATGATTCTCAATTACATAAATATTACAATACACACGCTACGATTGGTTCAATGAAAATCGAATGAAAATGGTATCTTTATGCAGTTAACAATATTAATTCAGGCATTTGTTAGGCTTCTTTTAAGCATGTCGATCTCCCAATATGGAGCATTTGGCCTCAGTAATAGAGGCATTTCAACAGAAGTTTTTGCTTGTTACTCGGTTGCTCAACCTGTATATTTTTTTGTAGGGAAAGAAGTATAGGGCTAGAAGAGGAGTAATGGTTAGCTAATTACTTTCACTACGCCCCGTCACAGACATCCATGGCTTCGAAAACTATTTTCGAAAATAATTTATGAAACTGTCCGTATTGGGATTAACATCCATAAGATCGGCAAACGTTGACGTTGACCGCTGCATCACGGTCCTGACAATATCAATAAATATAATAGCCCAGACCGCTCTGTAGACGTTTTGTCATTGTCACATGTAGGTATGAAATTTTATCATGACGGGTACGTTTATACTAGTTAATAAATAATTCTCTAATGAAATGCGTCAAGAATGCTTCGGCAAAAATAAGATTTTACTCGTCCGATAAAATAATATGAAAGTGACAATAAATCGTAATACTTCTTTTCTTTTTAAAGCCTTTATGGGCAGTTAAATGTGTTTCAGTCATTCACATGGTATAGACGTTGTATTAGTTTATTAATGTGGAATCACGGTTAGGGAAAACGGTTTAAAAAGCGAACAGAATAAACTGTAACCCGTCGCCGTGGATCAATGATTTTTATGAATAAACTCTTCTCGGCCAATTGTGTATAAAAAACCTTTGAATGTATAAATAGTTTAATTGAGGTAGTGTGATGAAGGTCTACACATGTGTGCAGTAAAATATAATTTATTGAGATAACATATAAATTATATTAGCAAAATAATAAGACTATTGACACGTGAATAGTGTATCGAATTCTCGTAGCCCTTGGCAAAAACGCAATATAATGAATAATTTACAAAACGCATCGTTCGTATTCTATAATTTTTATTTTTAGCGGAACCGGCTTCGTTCAGATATTTGAATCAACGTTGAAAACTCTCACTAACTGAGAAAAAAAAATTTCGAATACAAATTACGTATACAATGCGTTTTGTCCGCTCCCAATGTGGAGCATATTGTCTCCTAATGGAGATATCTTATCAGAATTTTTCTACGAGAACTGCTTGGTACTCAGTTGCTCAACCTCACTTTTTTCGAAGAGAGTAGGGATAGCAGGATAGGGCCAGGAGAGGATTAGTGGTTAGCTAATCGCTCTCGACTACGAACAGAAATCCATAAATCGATTGAAAAATCAATCTATGAAAACCGTCCGCACTGGGAATTGAGCCCGGTTTTTTTTAAATATAGTAATTCATTTATTCTTTTCAAACAAAACATGTTATTATTTCCATATTTTTTGTTTTTTCGTCTGGTTCAGAGATGTCGGTAGTTGTACGTATTTGATTATTTTTTTAGATTTTAATTTTTTTTCTTCAGAAATATTCACGGGTGTGCATACAACAACTCACCAAAGTTTGATCGAAATCGGATGAATGATAAAGGAATGCATAGAGGACATACAAACAAAAATATCTTCATTTTTATGTATATATAGATATGTACTAATAGATTCGTCAGAACGAAGGTATAAAGGTTCACTAAATTAACGTTCTTATAAAGCAATTGAATTAGAGCGATTAACTAAAGGCTAGCATGGCTGTTGGCTTATTTTCATTCAGTTTACGGGTTGCTTTATTTAAAAAAAAATGTTTCAATTCTTTAAACATGTTTACAATGATAAAGGTCATTTTCAATATAGGATAATAATATAACAATTCATTTTCCAAAAATTATTATAACATTATATATTATCATTATTCTACCATTATTTAAATTAGTGAAAAACGTACGCAACACAGGGAGAATTAATTAATCGTTAAGATTTTAGCAATGTGGGAAATTTATAAAACTTTGAATCAACTCCACCACTGTTTTAAGGCTATGTGTCTGCATAATAACAATATGAACGCATTCAGAACTCAGTGTAATGGCGGATGGACAATGGTGCACATTTTTATAACATTATTTACCGGCATGTGCACATAAACATAATACATGCTTATGATAAAAACATTGGGATTTCAAATTATATAGGTGAGAAGTCTTGCATTATTAATAATTATTCTATTGGTGATGGCTCCCCAATGAACAACCGCTTACAGCTTGATGCAGAAGGTAACAATCTTTCATACTAACCGAATACTTATTAATATATATGATTATTTTGACAATGTACATCACAAGGAAGTGCTTAATTAAACTTTTTATATATATATTAGTTCTTTTTGTGTTGATTCTGTTAATAAATACTTTTTTTAACAGTAATTATAAAAGTATATTATTTTAATTGCGTAAATGTATAAAGATCTTCAAGAATTACTTAAATGTTCTTACATGTCAATTTATGATGAAAAATAGTTAAATTTATACAATTATTTACCTATTATACACATTGTATAATAGGTACTTATTT
This sequence comes from Himalopsyche phryganea, assembly GCA_022494535.1. Classification (NCBI taxonomy): domain Eukaryota; kingdom Metazoa; phylum Arthropoda; class Insecta; order Trichoptera; family Rhyacophilidae; genus Himalopsyche; species Himalopsyche phryganea. The sequence goes on along the minus strand of JAGVSL010000002.1, from coordinate 5,894,825 downwards.
ATTCCTATAACAAATCGATGAAAATTCTACTAAATATGTAAATAAACTGTACTAAATATTTTAACCTACTATGGAGGTATAACAATATCATATGTTATATATATAATGCTGTTTTATCGTTAATATTTAAAAAAAAAATACGACATCTCGTGACCTCAAAAGATTGGTATAACTTCCCTAAAATCATCATAGTTATCAGTACTTTCGGATGATGTGTCAAGTTATTCATATTAATTTATGGAAGTAAAAAATCACTCATTTTATTATTCTGACAGTCGAATGCATGATTCCATTTTTATCACTTTACACATACACGATAAAAACTTACAAATAAACACAATGGCACTAAAATTTTCAAATCGTAAAATAACAGAAGTACAAAATTGTATCACCCACCGTATTGGATGGACCACTGCCTTACGAGTCACGTGTTTTCGCACCTTAAGTCTTCAAGTCTTCGCACAATGATCTTTGCGGCACAACAGCATACAGCTGACTTTATAAAACCAAGAGCTGAAGTTTGTTATGTGGTTCGCAGACGATACTGAGATCGAATATTTCCCGCTCTCACCAACACTGACAAGAATCCGAGTCCACAAAAACAATCCAAAGACGCCCAACAATGAGATCGCCTGTTACCCGATAACTACCATTATTACAAATCCAGAAGCTTTTGCTAAATATGGAAGAAGTTTTAACTCTATCATCAATGAAGAATTAGCACAAAAGCCGTCTTTGCCACCAGCTCCGCCGAAGCGAAATTCATCAAAGGCAAGCTCAGCCTTGAGATTAGTGTCTACATCTCAAGCAACAAGATCAACAGCTAGAAATTCCCGACCTAAAGTTTCTGGGGCTGAAGTTAAATATTTACAAAATCGAATAACCAATAAACTTTCCACCAACAATTCTCCAAAAGAAAATCGTAAAAAAGAAGTTCGAGAAACTAAAATGAAGTCAGCGGATGGGAAAAGAATAAGAACCACAAAGACAGCGGTTTCCATGCCGGTTAAAGCTCCGACCAAAAAAGCTCAGTCTTCTTCGGTTAGGGGTACAAGTAGTTTTAGTTCACCGCGTCGTACAATGTCTCCCGTTGATTATGCCAGTTCTGAAAATAATAGATTTTTCAATGAAAGCACCAGTGAAAGAGTTGTGATAGAAGGAGGTGCTGGACGTAGGACTCCTGTATCAGGATATCTTGAACGGGGAACATCTCTTGATAGAACGTTTGCTAGTGAAAAAAGGAACCTTCCTTTAAAACGCATCAAAGAATCCACAAACGAATCGTCAGTCTCGAATTCTTCCGAATTATTATCACCTGGAGCAGTGACTAAGGTTATCAAAGATGATAAAACTCGTCGCTTTCCTCCAGGGACAACTGTTAAAAATGCTGTTTTACCATATGCTTCTGTCAAAACAGGTTCAAAGTTGTCCGATGATAAACTTTTGAATGTTTCTGTTGCTATATCTCCCAGAGGGAGAGAGCTGTTAGGGGAAAATGACAAAATATTTCCTCTTGATAGATTAAAGTCACCTTCATCGCCGGAGATTTCAACTTCTGAGAAAAAAAATGTGGCCAAAAACAAATCATCTGCATACACTACTATACGACCGAAAAAGTCTTACAATAACATAACAAGAAGATCTCTCGAAGACATTTCGAATAAAAGTAAATCTTTAGGGACTGCTAAACAGTTAAAATCGTCAGATAAAAGTAAAACTGGAACTGCTGAACGCAGTGTTAAATTTAATAAAGCTGATTCAGATTCGACTGGTAAAAAAAATGTGAAAAGAAATAAAACCAAAATGGAAGTCGAGGCTGATAAGAAAGATGTTAAACATTTTCGTACAATGCCACACAAACGGGAACAACCTGTCGATGAAGTAGCTCTTCGTTACATAAAGTCTGTTGATCGCCATATTGACACCTATGTTTCTCAATATGAAAACGATCAGAGTGTTAACTATAATGAAATTTACGATCGTAGAGATGCTGTGTTAACCGATTCATTCTTCCAACATTTGTTTCTTCGAGATGTTCCACCCCAAAGACGTATAAATTACAGTCAAAAATATTATCCAACTACAGTTTTAGAAAGAGCCAAAGTATTTCAAAACGCCAAAAGAGGAAATGGAAGAGTGTCTCGGTATGCAAACTCATATCTTGCCCAAAAAAGACCCGTCAGTGAATCAAAGTTTCGCTCTCAAGATCGTTATGAAACTTCTAAACCGGGTAATTCTCGATCTGTTTCTTGGCCAGGAAAGGTAACCCCAGTGGTCAATAGATTTTCAAGTCTTACAGGTAGTGTACCATCAAATAAACAAATCGGAAAATCAATCCTCTTCCCAAAGACTCAATCAAGGAGTGGTAGTGAACCACCTAATTCAAAAGTTGTTTTATCGCAAACGGTTAGGCCCAGATCACCGATTGTGACAAAGACAACTAAAATAGTGGAATCTCCCAATAAAATTGTATTCAAGCGAGTACAATCACCGCCTGCCAAAATAGTATTCTCGCAAACTTCTAGACCACTTTCTCCCATAGTATTACACAATAAAAGAAAAAAGTCTCCGGAGCCCATAAGGAAATCTTCGCCGTCGAAAATTGTTTTAAGTCAAACAAGTCGACCTGTTAACACGACTCAGCACCTCCGGTCAAGATCTGTGTCTCCAAATTATCAACATGCAGACGATATAAATTATTATAGTGATTCTGATATGCTTCGTCGTCGAGCTGTATATCATTCAGGCAGTACAAGCTATACAAATAAGATCCGCCAGCAGTCACCGTCTCCATCGCCAGTTAGATCTCCTTCGTGCAGACGTATTCATAGCGCAAGGAACTCGCAGTGTAAAGCTGCTGAATGTATAACTGGACTTAAAAGCAAAATTTTAAGAACACGCAGTGCTGGAGATGCGGATACTCACGAGAGAATCTCATCAGAAAGACTTGATTGCTATAGCTCGTACTATGATCTCGATCACATAAGAAGTCATTTAGATTACCAGGACTACGTTGCGGAGATGAAGAACAGAACTGCGAAATCAGATCGATTTAAAGAATTGAATCGATTTTATGCATATCTTGAAAGAATTGGTCAGTTAGAGAGAGCCACTTCCACCGGTGACTTACGACCTCGCAGAAAAGATGAAGAAATTATTGACTTTGATCGATGGAAAAAAGTAAGAGCTAAAGAAAGGGCAGAAGAAGAACTGGATCGGCTTTATAAAAAAATGAAAGTTGAGCAGCAGGAAAAAGACCTATTGTTTTTGCCTCATGACTTCGAAACCATAAGGTGGAGTCAAAATAAAGATTGGAATCTTCGAGTTAAAGAAAAATCTGTGGAAGATCTAAGGGATCACTTTTCCAAAATAGCTGATTCAGAATCTATGCACAGCTCATTGCGACGAAATGATTTTGCTTCTCCGCGAGATATGTATAAGCCACTTTGGCGCGGAAACTCAGTTGTGAATTTAGCATCCACGATGACTAAGCGACATCGGCCAGTTTCAGTAAATAGTTTGGATCGTACTTCTACAAGATTCAAAAATGATCAAACTATCTTTCACGCAAAAGATAGACTTGGTATTGGAAACAGACTCTGGAGTAGTTTATCATCAGAGCAAGTAAGTGCACTAAAGAATCAGCTCAATACTATTTATGGCAAAGAGCTCGAACCGAAGCCCAAAGAGAATGAAGATATAAATGAAAAATACGTCATAACTGTTCCTGGTACATCTAAACAATATGACGGTAGTCCATTACAAGTGCGATGTAATTCTTTTTCTGCCGGAGAACAGGTGATGGAAATGAGCAGTAATAAAATTTTCAAGGCTGATTCGATTGGTTCAATTCGACATCTACCTTTCGATGAGGAATTCAAAAAATCCACAGAACCGTTTCAAAATTTATCTGAAAAAGATAAAAAGAGAATTTCAATGAATTTAAGTAAAGAAATTCTGGAAAGGGTGAAACAAAATAGAGATAGATACTCTCCAGTTGTACTTGCAAAAGAAACAAGAGGCGCAACTGCTACAGCAAGAATAAGAGGTATCTCAGAAAGTCGTGGAGATTCAGGAGTTGCAAGTCCTGTAAGCATGTCTATCAGAATGAGTGGTAAAAGTGATATTGTTTTGGCGCAGTCTCCGGAAAGAAGCCTTTCAAAGCGATCCGAAATAAAAGACATTATGGACGAGTGGATGGAAAACAAATCTATACCAGACAGAAAGAGTTGCTTATCCCCCATAAGGCCTTCATCTGCGAGCGAAACAGAAGGTAGCTCAGATGCTTCTAACAAAACTGTTATTTACCGCGGAACAAAAGAGGACATACAAAAAAAGGTTGAATTTTTTGAAAATACTCAGAAGGATGAATCTCTTGGTACTGTAATACATCATGCACGAGACGACTCATTAGAAGAGAAAAATGATCACGATCCAGAAGTATATGAAACAGAGAGTCGAATGCCGTCTCCGCCAAGTCAATTGCATGAACAAAGACACGCCAATCCTGAACACTCTCAATCGTATACAGATCTTAAAGACATATTCGGAGAAACGAAAAAAAACAATTATCTCAGCCTGTCCCCCGTAGCAGTACCTGTTTCATCTTCAAAATCTGATGCAGGTGATTTTTCTTTGATTTCAAATGTTTCTAGTGCTGAAAATATTTGCAGAAGTAGAAGTTTGTCCCCCGATCCAGAAAAATATTGGCGCGCTTATTTAAGCCTTGTCAAATCTGGTGGAGTTAAGAAACTGAAAGAAAAATTTGAATTTCCTGAATATTTTTATGATCTCGATGGACGCCCATCAAATTTGCGTCGCTATCGCAGTGACCCAGAAATAATCAGAACAATTCTTCGACATAACCTGATAAAAAGAAATTTGATTGATGTGAAGAGACATGAACGAGGAGATGTCGATAGATTGACACACAAATATGAAATCACAGGCAGAGGGAGAGCCAGAGATCGAAGAGTTGGCATGACTTCTCCAGTTCTAAAAACACCACTTCGGGCTGCTGATAGAGAAATGCCACGAATTGACGTCATCTCCAAATTAGCAGCATTAAAGCCACGATCTTCCACAGTACCTTCTCGCACTTCCCCCTGCCCTACTGAGTACCCAGCTGAATGTCCTATCGGAGAAGTTGAAAGAATACGTCGGACATTTGAAAGACGTAACACTTCCATTTTGGGACAAATGTTTACGTCTACACCAGATATTAATGAATTGCGTGATATCGCCCCGTATTTATCTGGTCCGTGGACCTCACATAAATATCCTAGCCGACGTGATAATGAAAGAACGATTTCGCCCAATCCTGTATCTGAACGTGAAGTATCTCCCGTGAGGAGAGTTGAATCTAAGTCTTTGTCACCCGCGAGAGGGAAAACACCAGAACTAGGATCGATCCTTAAACATCGCTCAAAGAAATCTGGCGAAACGGGTGCTCAACAAGAGTTTGATCCAGCTAAGCACAGGCCAAGGTTTAGATATTTACCAGAGAGAGAACCGGTGCCTACTCGACCAGCTCGGCCTGCCTGGCCAGTCTCTCTACCTCTCTACACAGCGAGGCCCACTGTAACGTTCAAAGGTTCCTATATTGATTATCATATCACATGAGATGCACATTTGCGAGTATGGAAAACTATCAACGTATGTTTTTGGGAATTTTTTATAGATAGTAACAATATAAATTTATAAAAACATACGTATTATATACTTTAAAGTGTCATTTTCAACTTGAAATCGTCATTTTTACTACATTAATTTGTACAGTCCGATCAAGAAATCTATTGCGATACTCTGCATAATACTTGGTTGATTTTATTTACTATGGAATATTACCAGATTATAAAACATACTGTGATACTACTTCTTGAGAATGGAATATACAATAATTTCAATTTGGCAAGTTATTTCAAATTAAAATGAGTGCAAGAACAGCTACACCTACAAATACATTGTCTTTGTAAATATCATTTTTTTTTTACTAAAATAAAATTTATTTTACCGTACATTACTTATGTTCATCTCATATAATTTCAATTCATTTGATTTTCATACTCATTTGACATAACGGCAATGCACTATTAGTATAATAAATTTACAAACAAGAACAAATACAGACTATAAAGCAATGTTACAAAAAATACTTGAATTTATTCTGTCATTATTTTTGGTCGATAGAAAATCTGAAATATACAACGCGTATGACGTCTTTAATAAAATCACACTTATACATTTTTGAACATACGTACAATGAGTTTCAAATACTATATTGTATCTCAACCAAGAGATTAAATAATCATTATAAGTAACTGTAACCGACTGAATAAAATTACTGACAAAATAAATTATTTATTTATACTATTTATTGTGGATGTCGGTGAAACAATTATTGTCATGAGATCTAGTTCATACATATTATTTAACAATTACTTTATCGCCATTTAATACATTACATATTATTACAATTTATTATTTCTACTCCATCATCGATGGTTTAATTTGATGCATTTTTTAGATAATTTGTGAAAAATTGAACGAGCATATTTTCAATAAATTTAAACTACACTTCGAGAATAGTGCCACAAAAATATATTTATGTTAACAATTTAAACATAAACATTCCTTTGATGTACAATATTTTTTTCATAATATAAGATGAAGAATTTCCATTATTGGCGTACTTCCTGTTATAATAGGAAACCTAGATAATTTTACCCATTGAGTCAGGCAATATTTGTGCCGTTCAACATATCGCTGGCCTAAAATGGAATAATGCCAACTCAATAATAGTAATTATTAAATAGGTACAAAAAAAGAGTTATTTATGATTTAGTCATGCATATTATAAAAGGTAAACCCAATTTTGGTTAAGTTGGAGTTAGCATATATTTATTTTAATCCAGCGATATGCCGCTTCTATTACAGGTGGCGGTTCGTAAAATTTGGATTTATCATAATATATAATACCATTTTTTACTATACATATTTGAAATAATAATCTTTCATCAAATCAAACTTCAACGTTCTTGATTGTTTGCACACCTTTTCGAGAAAAAAACATATTTATTTTCTTATTTTTTACGGCACTTTATCACCACCCATTTCTTTGTATGATTCATTCCCACGTAGACCCCGATCTTGCCCCAATTCCGCCACCTAAGGGAATCTTCATGGATCAAGGATATGTAACAGGTGAGTTCATTGCACAATCATTTCATTCTATCAACAACAGAAGGACTTCTTTGCAACTTCATCTTTCACGTATTTAATTTATTGTGAAAAAATCGCTTAAAAAATTTGTTACATAAAAATAGTAATTAAAGTGAACTTATGTATTCCTCAATGTGTTACCCAAAAAAATATTTTTATTACAAAATCTAAACTTATTTTTCATTAATAAATTAACACGCTGATTTAAAAACAAAGTTATTGAGTTTTTTTGTATCAATGCCAATAATAGGTAAATTCAGCATTTGAATATTTGCGTAACACAAAATAAATAAGCAAACTGAAACTTAATATTAATTAACTACGGTAGAACAACAATAAAGGGGACGTGTTGTTTTAATGTAGTAGGTACAACAATCAAAACTTCACAAGTTCATATTGAACACGAAATGACAAAAAAATTACATTCTTAGTGACGTTCATTGATATTCATATAATAGTATCGTTGACTTACTTATATCATTTAGTCCCAGTTTCTCCAAATCTGAGTACGTTTTTCTGTTGGTATCTTTTCAGCATTTTTCACGTAGATTTACACCCAATCGATTCAATATTTCGTTCCAATTACAACCAATTTTTCCAATCATTGTGTTTTAGTCGTAGTAGAGTATTTCAAAAAATCTTCCTAACAAAATAGTTCAACAGTGAACCCTGGTTTCATGAAATTTACACAGTTTATTGTGCTTAGCAAATTCGGATGACTAACTGTTTTCAACGTCTCTACGTTCCTTCTTTCTAGAGCTATTCGTTAACTAGCTCAAAATATTTGAATCTGAACATAGGGCGAAATTCCATAAAAATAATAGTTAATAATAAATGTTAGTTTTGATCGACTAATTCAGTGAAACCGGTGTGCTGCGGCGCTACGCGTAAATATAAATTCTATTTATGAAAATTACATATTTCGTCTTGCAATGTAGCGTGAAATTCTTCGCAGTAGTTGGGTGTGTGAGAATCTATAGGAAACTCTGTATTTTTCAAAGATTATTCCAGTTATGCGTGCAATCAATTTAATTCGATCATTCAAAAGTTGTTTTGATGGCACGAACTGCTTTGGCAAAATAAATGAAAATAGTGATAATAGAACCAATGAAAGCGAAAAATAAAACAATGAAAAAGCTTTTAATTTTTCGTCTAGATAATTAAAAATTGCGCTACTCGGTGGAACAAAAGTTCGCCGTCTGAGGTGACTCGCCGAGGCGATTCCATTGTTCGCGATTATTGCTATTGGCCCATTTTTCATTTGCGACCAATTTTTCATTTGATTGTTAATTTCGCCGCGGGAAAATATAATTAATAACTGAGACCGGACCTCAATTCTTATTGTCCGCGGCTACCTCAAATTAGAAACATCGAAATGATTATTAAATATCGTCGCTTCCGCGGCAAAACCACCTACCAGAAAAAAATGAGAAATTAAGTATTGAATGCCATTGTATGAAAAACAAAGTTCTACATCACCTGGAAAAAACATGTGAATGGGGGACCAATAGGAAGGCTCTAATTTGAATATTTAAAAACAATTATTAGTTGTTCTCTTTCTATTATGTTATATTCCAGGAATTTAAAGTGATGATAACATCAATAATGACTTATCTTCCCTTATTTCATGGAAACTCGCAATAAAAATATGTATTATTAACAAAAATATTGCATCTTGCTCTTTTAATTTATATGATGTTTTTTACTTCTCCTGGACAATGACAAATATTCTGACAGGTGGTTTGCCGTGGAAACGACGGTATGTATATTACGACAAATGTTTTTTAATGGTCCGTTAACTAGAACGCTACTTAAAAAATATATGAATTCGATTGAAAATTGTTATGTTTTTACTGCATATATTTTTTGAAACAAAATATGTATATAATACGATTATTTTTAAATACTAAGGTTTTTTAGTTTTATTATGAATGAGGTTATAAATTCAAAAAACTACACATTCCATTCGACAATTGGTAAGGAATTCAAGATATTTAATTATTTCTCCGACACAAATATTTTTCCTGTCTCAGAATGGAATTAGTGGTTTTTGGAAATAACACTCTCAATTCTTCTGATTTTATAGTAATTAAATTCAGCATACGCACGACATGGTTACAGTTTTTAAACTCAACATTACGTTAGGAATACGATATAAAATAAGTGTTTAAAATCCTTAGCTGACAGTTTGCGTGCAGAATATATCTAAGAATAAGATTAAAAATCGAAGCCCAACAATTTATTATAACGAAATATTCCCAGGAAATTCTTTATTTTTTTACCATAAAGCCATAATTTTATGAACAAATACGATTAACTCGTTTAGTTTTGTGTGCGGAGAGTAATAATTATGGATATTAATTTACTATCTTAAGTTTACCCAAACGCTATGAACTTGCATCGTTCTTATAAACCGTGGAAAATCATTCTCATATTTACATAACTACGTCAAAATATACACTAACAGATTTTGCAATTGTTTTTCCCGTATCTTTTTTAAATGTTTTATTTGTAATATATCCATCTGTGATATTTTTCCAACGTTTTTATCGGCATGGTCATACGGAATATGAATGTTTTCGCAAATTCAATACTTGTAGAGTCATCTCTCAATGAAAGTTGAAAGCAATATCGCGCGTGCGATATCATTTTTCTTTAACTATAGTTGCATCAAAATAAACACTTGAGGCACGAGTGAACGGAAAGTCTCTGAGTTTCTTTTATCATTTGAAAAGGCGCTAATGGAAAATGGTTAAGATTGACGATGGTGAATTTTTAGTTTTCGCGTGCATTCTATCGAGAGGATAGAATTTTATCATTTTGTAAATAAGGTTTGTCTTTCTGTTAAACGAGATTGTACAGTAAGAAAAAAATCAGTTACTGACTGGTGAGGACATGGCTTAATTACTTTTCTCAATGTTGACGATTCGGTTAAAAGAGTATTGCTACAGTTCTATTATGTGTTAGAGGTAATTATTATTTAATTATGTATAATTCAAAAATTTGTAATAAATTTCTGTAAAATAATTTACATTGTTCGGTGATTGATCTAATATTGTTTGATTAATTGAAGTAAAAAGTTACTATAGGGTTAAATCTCAAGCCCGATGAATTATTACCCCTATTAAAGCCGTAAATGTGTAGCGTTGCATCTTAAATTTATATTAATTGCGAGCATTTACCTGAACACCAAGCGTACTGTATTTTGACAGCTCTATTATATCCACTTACTGACTTACATTAGCAAGCGATCTGTTGTAAAAAACTAGCTCGCAGTTTTACATAAGCGGCCATATCTAGAACACGTTGTTTTTTTTATTTTAATGAAAAGCAAGTAAGAATAACGTAAACAAATAATTTTCAAAACCGATAATGATTACGTTATGCAGTTTACGTTGAGATGATAAATATTTTCAAATTTATTACCTACTTACAATGGTAATATATTGTACAAAATCGATGCAGTCTTAATGATCGGATTGTTTCGGGAAAGTGATGCGGTGAAAGAAATAGATTAGTGAACAATAAATAATTGTGATTGAGTGATTATAAGTAGAAAAATATAACGAACCCTTGAAATTAAAAAAAAAATATTCGGTAAAATAAAAAATGCAAAGCTTTCTTAAATATTTCTTTAACACATATATTCCTTCTTTGGCACTAAATATGTGGCTACAAGTAGAATAATACTTATTCATTAAAAAAAGTACTATCGCAATGGTCAATGAGACTGGCCGAATGCTCTATTATAGATATTTTTTAAAGATTTATAATTATTGTTTTCATATTATTAAAATTCCTCTGGATAACGAATCAGTTTGTTTGGCAAGTCAATAAAAAAAAACACTATAAGTTATAATATTTAATTTGTTTTCTTATTTTAAACTATAACGTCTATTTAAAAACTAGTTCAAAAAATACATATTATAAATTGAGAAGATATGTGGAATAAGTCTTATTTTTGAGTACTTAACATCTGTATATTGAATCATTTTAAAGTATAAGTAAATAACAGTTATATCAGAGATAGGGAAAATTATGACATTTTGATCGAATCGAAATTTTTCATTTCATTGATTGCAATTCATCAAAAAATAATTTATATTATTTATTTAGCATATTCAAAGATAGTTTCTTAAATGAGGCCGTTTTAGACGACAGGAAAATGAATGCGTGACATAAATGTCTTTTCTGAGTGCAACATAATTTAAAGAGACAACATAATTTAATCAAATTTGGATTATTGAGATTTTGTACACTTCCATGTATTTTGTCACTAACGACCCGGGTTTCGCCTTTCGGCATCTTCAGGCATTCGAGCACACGAATGGACTCGAACTGACAGACAGTAAACAGTGTCTAACGTTTATATAGAATATACAAATACGACAAATATTATTTACGAGGTAAGATATTATACGTCTGAGAGCCACACTGATACCTGAGTTAAAATTTCGAGAATTGCCTTAATCCTTATTTTGTAAACACCACATTTACAGAGTGGCGAATTGTCGCTTTCCAACTTCTTATGGAATTACCAGTGATTTTACAATTCGCTGATAGTGTCAGACCGGCGTTCTATTGCAAAAATTCTCTAGGCAAATTACTTATTAACAATAAAGATAGAGTAAACTTTAAGAACAAATCTGGTATTTATAAATTACAATGCAGTGATTGCCAACATTTCTATGTGGGTAAAACCACACGTATATTAGATATAAGGGTATCAGAACATTTAGCTGCCTTTAGATTAAAAAAAGAAACTTCGACATTCGCAAATCACTTGCTAATGGAGAACCATACGTTTAATGCGGATGATGGGGTTAAACTGTTGCATAAAAACATGGGGGATCATAAATTATTTTATCAAGAAATTTTGGAAATCAATAGAGCCCAGTTAAATTCTTTGCCAATTCTGAATGAGCAGCTGAACCTTCCTAATTCTCCGTTATTATATCCTATACGTTGAAACACCTAACAGATGTCACTAAACGTGGAATGATTGTATATATTTACCCTTTCGTCGAATTGCATCCCGTCGAAACCCACAATGCCATTATAATTGTAAAATCACTGGTAATTCCATAAGAAGTTGGAAAGCGACAATTCGCCACTCTGTAAATGTGGTGTTTACAAAATAAGGATTAAGGCAATTCTCGAAATTTTAACTCAGGTATCAGTGTGGCTCTCAGACGTATAATATCTTACCTCGTAAATAATATTTGTCGTATTTGTATATTCTATATAAACGTTAGACACTGTTTACTGTCTGTCAGTTCGAGTCCATTCGTGTGCTCGAATGCCTGAAGATGCCGAAAGGCGAAACCCGGGTCGTTAGTGACAAAATACATGGAAGTGTACAAAATCTCAATAATCCAAATTTGATATTGAAATTCCATCAAGCACCTTCAGTCGATGTCTTAAATTGTAATTTAATCATGTTGCGTTTTTTATATCGAAGTGTTTTTATAGATTGGAAATACTGTTTTTTTTTGTTTACTGTATTTCTAAAGATTAGCAGATTTTTTTCATTCTACGTGTCGAGATCGTATTAAAGCATATAATATAATAGCATTCTTCACCATAGCACCAATAGCAATCTAGATACACGTCCTCACATAACATATCATAATGTAGATCAACCGTACATTGTGCAAATATTGAATAAGCTGTTATGAAAAATAGATTGCCTTCAAGTAAATTAGTTTACACTGGGACGAACTTAAAATGGACTCCGGACCAATACACAATTACAACTTATTAATGCGTAATTAAAAAAAATCGTATTTTTACAATAACGTTTATTATTTGTTTATAAAAATAAGACACAATTTTCATACTGATTTCACATTTTTTTTTATAATGTCAGAATCGCATTCGCTCGGAACCGATCCTGATCATTACTAAAAAATGTGGAATTAGTACAGAAAAATGTATTTCATTTCCATACATACATGTAAGGCCTTTTCAGCGAGAATTGACAACTAAAAGTTAATTTTTTAATTACGCTTTACTTACAATATTTTTTCGATTTCATATTAAAGAAGCGTGGAATTAAATTTAAGAATTTTATTAAATACTGTAAATTATACTATTGTATATTATGACTAAATTAAAGTGAGCTTCATGTAGAGAAGGTTGTTTTTTATACCTCGATTATTTATTCAATTTATACATCTGGCTCGAGGCTCGTAACACATCGGTATCCCTAAAGTTCTTTTAGCCCTTTAATAGTGAATACGGTCCTGGGTTTATTTATAATTATAGTATTATGAACTACATATCTTACTTTAGTATCTATGTGTTACTAATGATAAAATCAGGTAGGGCAGTCCTGGTAACCAAGTAATTCTAGATAGCATTTTGTTATCATTCTGCTTTCATGCTCTAAAACAAATAAGTGCAATATTTTTATCAGTAATTATCTTATCAGTTTCGGTTTTTGCAGCTCTGCTTGCTTTATTATTTTATTTTGGGGATTGATTCAAGCTGCACGTTATAAAAATCTAAAAAGAAATTAAAAACTCACTCAGATATTACTGTTTTTGATGCAAGTTGTTTGTTCCACTTCCACCCATAATGTGTATGCAGCCGCCTTTCATAACGCAATAAAGAAACGAACATACTTATCATTTTCTTTGGACGATATAGAGCTGTAGGAGACCGACCATGACATTCACTATTTTGCTTAAAGCTTTAAAAATAGACAGAAAAAATAAAATGTGACTTGTTCAGCCACTTAGTTTAAGTGATGTATACTATCAAGCGTATACATATACTTATAATCTGTCGTAGTGGTAGAGTTTAATCTACTCCGGGTTGAATCTGAAGAAGAATCAAGAATATCCCTATTGTTCCCTATATCTATAATGTCTCAAATTTTATCGAATGAATCAATGTTGACCTTGTTTGAAATCAAGTCAGCGTGGCATATTGGGACCTTCATCTCGGGGCAGTCCCATAGTACGTGACAGTTGTGTCTATTAAATGCAATCCGGCGTTTAAACCAGCTTGCCTAACCCAAACAGTTTATTTTCGATACTACTTCTTTCAGATTTTTTTTATAAATCCTTAGAAAAGTTGATAGAAAAGTTTTTGCGAGAACTGGTTTGTTGGCCATTCATTCCTCGACACATTTTAAGCTATCATTTTGGTACAGGGTGTTGTAAACATCTCAGTAGTTGTCGATTTTCTATGCCACAACATAAAGTCAATTGTTTTTAGATATAGCAGTGTAAATGATCAGTCTTTTTTCCCCGTTTATTTAAAAATACGCGGAATTACTTATAGTTATTTTAAAATTTAGAAATACTCACGAAAAGTTGACAGAATCACTCACTTCTCTCGCTCTTTGAAAAATGAAATATTTCTTACGACGTAACTCTGTCAACAACCTAAATAATAAAAATACGTCGTCGATGTTTTGTCCAATTGATGTAACCCTCAAAGTTCCTATGTTCAGGAGAGAGTAAAAATTGTTTTTATCGAAAACATTATATGGTGAGTTGCATTATGAATCTTTAAAATGCACTACTGTAAATTCTCATGTTTGAAAATAAGGGATTACACGTAGGGAGTGTCGATATTATAGCAGGTTATATCAAGTTACCGGGTCAGAATTTTTAAACCTAAAACCAATGTAAAATGAGGTTTACCTTCCAAAAAGTGATCAATTTATTTTTCTAATTTACATCATTTGGCCGAGACCTGCTCTTTCATCTTTAAAATTAGATCCGATCATTAACTCAGTTTCGTATTTTAAAGGGTTATATCAATTATCCTGTAAAATTACGTTTCACTCTTTCGCAATTTATCCGAAAAAGACGTTTTATCTACGAACTCTAAAGTTCCATCTTATCGCGATAAAATATTTAAACATTTAGTCACCTCCGTGAAGCTACCTACCTTTTAATAATTCAAATAATCGTACAGATTAACAATCTCTCTTTATATTATCATCACTTGAAAATGTTATTAAATAAACCATTTGTATTAACCACAGAAAAATGCTGATTTTATCATGTCTCTTGAATATTTGCATAAACAAGTGTTTACGCAATGTCATAAATTTATTTGCCAAGTCTCATACATATATTAAATTGATTTTTACGAAATATTCCGCTAAAACGAATATTTTTTCGAAGCGGTTCAAAGTATCCTCGACTACTATAATCCATCTTTCTTTTCATTGTCACCATTAAAGAAACTAATATCGTTCAATTTAGAGCCATTACTTTGCACTGTTTGATTTTTTTTTGTAATTAAAGATGATATGAACAAATAATATGTATAAAGCTATAATTCTCAACAATAAGAATATCTTAATAAAGAAAAAATAGCAAAGTATATAGTTCCATAAGAGTTATGAAATAGAGTGATGCATTATTACAAGATTACATTAGATTTTAGAGATATTAAAAGACATTAAAATACATAGTTTTTAATTATTTGATGATATCTTTAGTACAACTTGCTCTAAGAATAAACAAAGAAAAAATTATAATTTGTGTATTTACCAATCGAATATGAATCGCGATTCCTTTAATTATTATGATATATTTATTAAATTGAATTGCCGAGTCGCTAAACACGCTCCTGGAAAATTTTCAATAGAATAAGTTTTTAATGTATGTATGTGCTCTATCGTTAGATCTATCAATTTTTCCAGTTGAAAGTCTAAAATTTCTTCTTATTTTGTCCCCTGTTCAAAATTCAAAAATGTTCCAATCTTAAAAATTTCGTTTTTTACACGATCTTGATCCTCGGTTTACACGACCTACACGCTCCGAAAAAATGACAGTGTAAAAAATATTTCACTTTTCCTTATACACCGGAAGACACAAAGTAACTTAAATTATACTTAAAACTATCATACTGCCCATAAGAGTTTTCCGTGATTTACTCAAAACTCTAAAAACCTTCGGGAGCGTGCTTAGCGACTCAGTGACTTAATCAATTGAGTTAAATCTAAATTAATTGAGATTTTAAACTCTCCTGAAGATTTCGCTTATATGTAGACAAAAAGTTTGCTAGTTAAGCCAACGATATAATTTTTGTTTCTAGTATACTAAATGTAAGTACGATGATATAGTGTCTAGGACGTTTAGGTGGACAGAAATTCACTAAAGCATATTTCGCACGATGGTGTAATGCCGAAAATCCTATCTCTCAATTGTGTTTTTTGATTCCTTTAGAAAGAAATGCCTGGTTATTTTTTCCTTATTACAATGGAGTCTTGCCAAATAACTGCCAATTCAATCAATAAGTAATTAAAATATCTTATCGTAAAGAGACCGTTTTGTTTTAAATTTATTCGTTTTGATGTTAGTCATTTTTAGATAAGGGTATCTTTAGATTTAATATATTTAGGTGTGCCTTGCGATAATGTTTTATATTTTGAATTGGCATTTATTAATTGATAACACCTCGATAAATAATTAGTATGGGATATAAGTTTGTTCTGTGAGTTTGTTTTCGTAAATTATTTTCCGTTTTAAAACACGTTACGTGGCAAAAACATAATCTAAGACTTGGCTTTAAATAATTCGTACAATATTGTTTATTTTATAACTTGTGTTGATTATTTCTAAGTAAAGTGATCGTGCAATTTTATATCCGTTCAAAACAAAATTGAATAATTATGTGTACGAGACGTTTCATGTACTAACTGAAAAGGCAATCGATATAATCCGCAAGAATTACCTTCGCTGAAATATTTTGTTTTAAATAGCTTCAGTGGAGCAAATCAAAGGAAGCCTTACTAACTACTACAAGTTTCAATATGAGTGCAAATTATGCAAACGATGCATATACGTACAAAGACATTATTATCAATAGTAACCGCATACATACACAGCCGCGGGAATCACCAATTCCCCCTCTGCAGCCAAGGAATGAAAGCCTCACGCGAAGCGTCCAAATTCGTACACCCTTAGAACGGATGTCTGTCAACCGAAAATCTATGGACCAGAAGGATTTGGCGTCATATAGGCTTTCTAGACCACCTTCAGTTATTGGAACTGATAAGAAATCACCAACTATTATCTATAAACCGTCTGAATTTGATAACCGTTATTATACCAGTAATAATATACAAACTGAAAGAGGTAAAGGATACACTTCGTATCGTTCTAAGAATATAGTTGTACCGAATACAAATAATCCTAATGTCCTGATTAAGGATAGTAAAAGCTTGACTCATTCTAACGGCCGTAATAATGAAAAATTAATTGGTGCTACCAATAACAATAAAGCTAATATTTATGATCATTCAAATAATGTCAGTAATAATAGACACATCGAAAAGGGGAACAGATACTCTTCCTATGAAAATAGAAATATGGTGCTATCTAATAAAAATATTCCCAAAGTCTTTAACAAGAATATTGATAACTTGGGTCATTCTAATCGTCATAATAATCACTACATGGTTAGTGTTCAAAAATCAGCTTTATATAACATTAATGGGATAAACACGAATAATATGAAAACAGAAAGTAAGCCCGTCCTTTTACGGCAATATTCCAACAATTACAGACATTCAACTTACGTTGGACGGATTTTGGGAAACAACAACCAAACTGTCACTGCTACAGAAAATTTCAACCGTATATACCCAAATAATAACGGCAGAATAACTATGGTTGACAGGCAAATAATAAAAGACTATAATAGAAATACTGTTGGACAAAAGTTTGCATTGAGAGACAGCAAAAACAATTACTACTATCCAGTGAACGACGACGGCACTTTGCTCAACGAATATGAAAATTCTTTTTCAAATAATATCTTTAGTTTTGATAGAAAATCAGTCGACGATTATACAAGAAGTTTACTACTCAACAAATCAAACGTAAAGACTGATAGTGCTTTTGCTGAGAGAAGAAATTTAGCCCAAAAAGGACAATTGGAAAATAATAATCATGGACGTTATATAACCGATAATAGAAGTTTGATCAAGGAAAGTAAAATCCCTTCTGGTATGGTTCATTCGAATAAAAATGGACAGTTTACAAGAAATTCTACAAGAACATCTATGACAAGTACAATCAATTTTAATCAAACCCGTGTTGAAAACGTAAATATTACAAATGGTAACAATGCGGTGACAAATGAAGATAACTCCAAAATCAATAAAGAAAGTTTAGTAGTCGGTTTTATACGACCTAATAAAAGCGGAATCGTAACTGTTGATAGACAGGTATTGGCTAATGAACAAGAAAAAGAGAGGCAGTTAGTTCTCTTACAGCAAAAAAGAAATTCAGTGATTTGTAATAATATACAAAATTCCGAGTTCGATACAACTAGTGTTGCCAAAATGTCAATAAATGAGAAGAAACCGTTGACAACTGACTACAGAAAGTCATTAAATAATGTGCAGAATTTAGCGATCGCCAGAAGAAGCTCCGTTGATCAAAGTAGAGGATTGGGGAGTCATTTCTATAGGCATTCCAGTTACGATACTGGAAGTTTGATCGAAGGTACTAATAACAATGGACTTAGCACATCGTCTGGTATCAGGAATCAAATTGGCGACAACAGAAATTCAAACAATTGGATAACTACTCTGCCTGATGTTTATGGACCGCTCCCATACAGTTAGTAAATTATTAATTAAGCTTAACTATCCCTGTTTATTTCAATATTTTGATGTAGCAAAAAAAAATGATTAAATAATTAATTGTATGGAATATTTTAAAGGAGAACGGGCTCAAGTTTATACTGACGCACCTTCCACCAATATTTTGGTTGGAGATAAAATAACGATTTATGTATAATTAAGTATTAAAAGAATAATTTCATTATTACGACATTATAAGAAATACAAAAATACCTTATTGATTGTAATTTGCTTCCCCCAGTATTTCTAGAATTTGGTTGCTACTTCCGTTTGCTAAGATTTTTTTATGAATAAAGAAGATAATTATTTATCGCTTTACAAGTTGACGATTTTTGATTGTAAAAACTTAAAATTAAAACACCTAGCGGCCATTTTATATAACAAAATACAACAGAATAGTTCCATCGTCCCTTCACAGATGTCTCAAAAAGACTAGAAGAAAAATGTAATGCATATTCCGCTGCGCGCGCGTCTAGCCATCTTTTGGCGGGAGAAAACGCGCTAATGTAAGTCTGACTTATTTCTCTTCGAATTAATAACAAAATACGAAATTGAATTCAGTATGGCGCGATCCGTCATGTGTTTAACTTCACGAAATCAATCGCTGATGTAAATTAAACATTTCGAAAACGATAATATACAAAATACGGTGTTATCATAAATCGAATGTTTAATGATTCGATATTCAAATATTAAAAAAAACGTATTTACTTTTTTCAAAAATAAAGCCAGTATTTCGGTGTTTAACGAGTTCATTTTTTTGGAATAATTTTTCTCCTTTAGATTTATAACAACTGCTTGTAATAATATATTTTCTATAATAATATAATTTATCAGTGTTATATTTTACATTATTTTAATGATAGTGCTTAAACAAATCCGAAAACTGGCGGCAATCGGTGAGTGTTTATATAGTTGAAACAAAACAAAAAAAGTATTTATTTAATTATAAGCAAGTACATATTCAAAATAGTTTAATATTATACCTACTATAATAGATTCAATCAAGCCTTTCACGTTATTAGAGGTGGTGGGTCCAATGTTGAATTACGTCGATTGATTTTATTTAGTAAACAAAATATTCAGAAAATTTTCCACAAAACTAACGAAACCTTTCTCAGATTAGAAATTTTCAATTGAAAGTCTGTACTTTGTAGAATAAGAACAATTATTTTTGCCGTGTCCGCTCCCAATGCTAAGTATATGTATATACTCTTAAAAAGTATTTCAATAAAATATGTTGTGTAAGCGAGATATAATGTTTATGTTATTTTAGTTAGTATTACTACTTATAGAATATTTCAATACCGGTATTAAAAATTTGTAAAAGCGAGCAAACTAAATAACGGACAATTGGGACCGCATTACTAAACGAATTCATCAATATCTTAATTTAAAAAATATCTATTACTTTATCATAACTATATCAACATGAATTTCATAAATAACTTCAATTTATTGTTTCTTTGTATTTAAATATGACTTTAAAATAGGCAGTTTATCAATGCTGTAATGTAAAAAAATTCGGCTGCAAAAAGGGCTCTCTCAGATTTAACGCTTGTTGGGCGAACTTTCCTGAAATTAATTCTACCGAAATACTTTGCATTTTCAAATTCGGTGTTGCTGCCCTAATTGCATTATACATGTAATAAGAAATCCATCAATGAGCGAAATCGGTCCAGATTTTGAAATAGTTTTTTCTGTAATTTAGTGTAATCTAGTGTTTTAATTAGTTTGATAGTTACTTTTTAAACTGTTCATTTCTATTCAATCCATGTTAAATCTGGATTGTAAGCAATGCATATAATTTTCTATGCATAATCTTTTAAGTGTATTATACGATAGTATGTTATTATTATCATCTGAAATGCATTCCGCAATATTTTTGCAATATCATTTTACAATAAATATCTCAAATAATAATACGTGTATCTATAACCTATGGTATGATGTCATCTGGAATATCATCTTTCATAAAATATATACTTATAACAACACATGTAATAAATAATATTATGTTGATATCAGGCACGTGCGGTGGTTTTATCTCTTTCTCGCTCAATCACATGAAAAGTGTAGGTGCAAGCGAGATGCAAGAGCATGCGCCGCATGCTCTTGTATCCTTCTTGCTCATACCCAAATTAGGTTGTGCAATAGAGATAGTGATAAGTCCACCGCACGCCGATGGTAGATATGTATTATTGTGTAATTTTCAATTGTCGCATCGTAGCTAACGTTGATTTTACCTTATTACTGAAATTATTCTGTTATTCGTAATTCTACATGAGTAATTTAAATATAAAGTTGCCAGTATCGGCAGTAAAATACGACCAATTCTTAACCTGTCTTAACCCGCATAAATACGGATCACCCAATATTCAGTATTAAAATGAAGTAATAATATTCGAATAAAATGATCTCTGTATAATTGTATTTTGGGCGTGAGAGGATAAAGAGCGTTTGGCAGCTGGGAAGGGAAAGGGATTAACACTCTTTTAATTAAAAAAAAACAATCGATGCACACAGAAAGTAATTAGCAACAAAAAATTAGTCATAATAATTAACATAATATGTATTTTCTTCATTTTAATTAAACATGATGCTAATACGGGTTTTTTACACCTTTATAATATTCAATCCAAAAACGGAATAGTTGAAATAAGTAAATTCGTATTGAAAAAATGTTATCCTCCTGCTAAATGATTTAGTAATGAGAAGCTTAAGTCATTTAATAATTATTATACGAAACATTCATTGTGGATTATGCGGGACTGTATAATGTTAAATTGAAAAATAACATATTAATATAGCCGGGATTTAGTACGCTAGTAGGAAACGTCGATTGGTTTCGTTTGCGGTGTTTTCAAATCCCTAACTTTGATAATTCATTTTTCAATCGATTTATGAATTTGAGTTCGATGGCAAGGGTGTCTGAATTCCCTCCCGTATAACGGAATTACTGGTCGAAATCTCATTAAATTTATAATGCGTGTCACAGCAGCGATCGAATAAATATGGCTTCGCGATCGACCTGTTGAACAGTAAAATGTTAATAATATATAAAAATAAATATCATTTTCTCTATATGGCGTCCTACCCTCTAATAATAGACATAAACATACGTATCAGTAATATCAATATTTATATCTTCTATGTAGGATTGACTTCTAGGATATCCGTTTAAACGGAATTGACATTTTGATTGCAGTTTATTAAATATTATTAAAAAATATTTACACTACATCTTCTTTAGTAAAAATCAACAATCCTTTAGTGAAATTGTTATTGAAACAGACAATGTTGTTAAGAATTTTATCAGTAAGTGGTTCTCCTTTGCAGATAGGATACAATGAATAGCTGATAGTATCTTCATTTTCCAAAGTATGTACTTCGTTCTGATGAAAGCGTTAATTCCTATTGTCAAAGATAACAATCGCCAGGGCAGTGTAAAGAAGTTGAAATCATTTCTCGTCACGGTTTTCTTGGCAATTAACGAACCGCTTCGATACATGTACGGATATAACATGATAAAATCTTTATTTTTACGTGATAGATAAATTTATATAAAACAGTCAGTATGAGACAAACTGTCAGTATAACGATGTCTGTATATGGACATATTCATGAAAAGTTGGCACTTCGACCGTACAAATAAAATTAATCTAAATGAAAGAAAAGGTGTTGTCAGTTGTTGGTTAATTATTATGATTTTACTCTGGAAAAAATATTCAAAAGATATTTTTTTTTTAAATAAAACACAATTTGTTCGTACTACTTCCACATATTTATAATGACCAGGACCGGTTTCGCTCATCACGAGCATTATCTACTGATAACTGATAATGCTCGTGATGAGCGAAACCGGTCCTGATCATTATAAATATGTGGAAGTAGTACAAACAAATTGTGTTTTATTTTTTAAAATATAATGTCTTTCCACCAAGAATTGACAGTTAACACCAAAAAAAAAAAAGTGATAATTTGTTTCTTTCCACGTGACTAATTTTATACGCTATTTACAATAAATTATACGTGTATACTCATTGCCTATATTTTGGCAATATTAGCGCTTGTTTGTTTTTTTCAAATTTTTTCATGAAAAAAAAACGCTATTTTTAATAGTATTAGGGCCGATAATTTGACTTTATATAAACAAGTGAGCTGTAAATCTAAGAACTTTCATAAATTCTGCGCTTTAGCACGAAATTCACTTTTCGAAATTTTTGGGAATAAAATAACAATAAAAATTAATTTACATTAGTCGAAAGTCGGGTTCACCTTTTCCGCCTTAAATTCAATATTTCAATCAAGCAAATTTCAAAGCTTGGCGGGGTGGTATGGCATGGGTTAATTTTTAGATCTCGTGGTCTTGAATCAATTAAAACGTTATCTATCCACGGAATACATGTGTTTTTATATATATTTAGTTATTACTAGAAAGTCATCCATTTATGCATAGTAACAGGTCCGGCATTACGTCACTTGTCACTGAATTTGCACTTAAATGTCTTAAATATTGAATTATAAAAATCGACTTCTGATCATGAATTAGCACGGAACCGTCTGATCGCTATGTGGAGTTCTTGCTGCTAAGTAACATTGTCCTACGAAAATATAATATGATATTGGAAACTTATTATCAATATTATCATATTCATGTACGTTTTTGACAAATAAGACGAATAAATGGGTACTGAAATATTCTTGTAAAAGTACTTTTCTGTTAATATCTTGTAAATAGCATACATTGACTTTGAATTTTATTTATTTATGGCAAGAATGCAATTCCAGTCCAACACTGATCTGTCAGCTGTTTTATAAAATATTTATTTTAGAACATAATATGTCAATTATATTATTATAATGACGTTACGTGTTATTTTTGTCAATATAACATACCGACTGCGAAATGATTTTTAATGTCACCATATTAATAAATGCTAATAACACCCTATCATTATGCTCAATTACTTGAACAATCGTGACGTAAATAATGTAGAATTAATTTTCCGAAAAAACGCGACCTTAAAAACTGCAAATGTGGGTAAATATATTTAATATATCAAATAATTGAGTAGTCTAAGTATAATCATTGTGGTTGGTAATCAGAATAAATTTTACGTCACTTATGAAATAGTATACTAGTTTTTCGTATTCGAAATGTCATTGCCAATAGATGTCTCATTATAACTTTATATTTATGAAGTAAATAAATTGAAATATAAAATTGTTAATTTTCTTTGTAGTAAATTCACAATGAAAATCATTTATCGATGGAACAGGATTACAATACTATGCATTGCACTTGTGACAGATCAATTGACATAGAAAACAATAAATTGCTCCAAAGTTGTGCAATCTCTTATGCTATTAATCGAAGATGGAATTTTAAAATTGATTGACTTACGGTATAATCTAGATACTTTTTAGCCAATTGATAATTAACAATGTCAAATTGACGGAGGCATCAATTTATTGTTACCATTTTCATTAATTCGAAATACGTTATTTGATTACTCTTAAACAGATTTTAATTTGAAATATTTGCTTAAACTTCTGTTCATAGAGAGAAAGTTGATATTTTGTCAGTCAAAATTGACTTAATGACAATGATAAATTTTCTGTGCATAGGCATTTTGATCAAGTACAATCGGTCCAATGACTTTCGTGACACTATTTCGTGAAAGTAAAATATTATTTTATCGAAACCCGAGACAAATTTACCGGTGTCAAAATATCACGGTTAAGGTCAAACTGAATCAGCCTATGAAAATATTATAAATACACGCAGAAATGATGTTTTAGCTGCCGGATGTTCGCTTTTGTTTTAATGGAAATGTAGCATAGAATTAATTTAAAATACTCACACAACACAAAGACAACCGTCGGCGTGTGAACCGCCGTAGAACGTTCAAATTAATCCATTATTAAATAACGATTTTCGAGTCGGTTCTGTGGGAACAGTTCCACCATCATGCAATATTAAAAATCTTATCCGTGACAGATGGGGCAATTTCGTATTACAGAATAGCATACAAAGTTTTACGACAAAGCACAGTCCCCTTATAAATAAGTCATCTAAAAATTCACTGGAGAAAATAACGTGGCCCAGGTGTAAAAATTACGCAAAGCATTAAGTGATTTTATATTTAACGTTGCCCCATAAATTGCGAGTGCTCTGTGAAGCAACCGTGGCTCGACTGTAAAATGCTTTTTCATTAGCAAATTTTCTTGTTAATAATTTTGAATATTTAATAACGAAAATCCATTAAGTTTATTAATTTTTGTTTACTAATATTTTAATTTATTTTATTAACATAAGCGCTTCCGAAATTCCACATAAAGAACTACTATTTTTAAGGTGTTAACTATCAATTCTTGATAGAAAGGCATTATATTTTAAAAATAAAACAAAATTTGTTTGTACTACTTCCACATTTTTATAATCATTAGAACCGGTTTCGCTCATCACTAGCATTATTATTAGTTTTTTCCCAAGATGAAACACTTACACAAGATTCTCTTTTTACGCGGTTTCGCAATAAACAATTTGAGAAAGCAGACAAATTATTAATATTATATTAAACTGGTTGCTTTTTGTTATTTTAAGGAAACTGATTTAACTAAAAATCATGTATATTTACTATGTTATTTGAATCAAGCTTATAAAAATATCATTAGGTATCAATAAAAACTAATATTTTAACATTTATATTTTTATAAACGGTATCATATAAGTGGAAAGTATTTCTTATTTTTTTACGTTCAATATATGTCTTTTTTTACACAGTGGTCCCTGGAACGGATTATTCCGTGGAAGAAGGGAATGGGATGTATGTAGTATTATATCTTCCTAAAAGTTGAAGTACCACCTGACTATATATTGCCAATAAAAGAAAGGGTAGACAGGGCTTACAAGTCTCTATAAAAAATATTTTGATTAAAATTATACAACTTGTAACAACATATTAAAGAAATATAAATATTATCTAACATCCTGAACTCTATAAATAAAGTTAACTTATTTTTCACACAGAAATTAGAATATTAAGACACTGCGGACGTAATTCATCAAAAAATAAGCAGGATGATTATTTCTTGTACACATATTTACATATTACACTGGATAAACTGAGTAAGTAATATTTAATTTACGGAATATAACTCATCAAATAATTTATAGTAATAATACAAAACAATCCAAAATAAAGGTAATCGTTTGTCGCGGAAACTGTTTAGATTTTTGTGAGAGAAATTACAAAGACCGAAACCTATTCGACCAAATCTTATTTGACGGTCATTATCAAATTCAATGTGACACGCAAAATTCAATTTTAAATTTTCAGCTAAAATTGACTTGGTCACATTTCTTGTTGTAGCGTAGCACGCAATAATTATTTGGTTACTTAATTTTTTATTGTATCTGTATAAAGAAACGTTATATTGTTTATTCAACGTAAAACAGTTTTTCTTTACAGCAAACGGTGAAAATTTATTCTCAATGTAATGGTATCATTGTTCTATTTTATGATTCGTATGAATTATGACAGTGGTAGAAGCAATTTATATTTCACACATTTCAATACATCGACTCCTTAACAGTAAAACAAAACATAAACAATAATCATTTTGTTGAGTAAATCTCTGTAATATTTTCTTATTGATTATTGAGAGAACAATTTATACGCCTGCATTATATGAATAATTCTAAATGTTGCGTGGCAAAATCTACAAACATTGTATTATGTATATTATAATGTGAGAATAAAAGTATTATCTAAAGTTTGGCTATTCAGAAACAACGATTTATTATCACGTATCGCAATGTGGAGTCTTTTAGCAGAAGTTGAAGGCAAGTAGTTCAAGCTCTCTTATTAGAATTGGATATAAGGGTAAACGGTTTGTGCTAAAAAAATATTATTAGTTGAATAATCACACTCTCAACGACCGGTTTTTCATGATGCGTAAGGGATATATTGTATATACTAAGATATTATCCATGCCTTTCATACACATTAATAAATCGACACGAATAGTAATATTTAAAGAATTCGTTCGGTGGTCGAACTTCTGACGACGTAACTTTACCATTCGGCCACGGAAGCAGCAAAAACCAAAGGATTCCCCTTTTGATAAATGTATTTTTTCTTCTTCATACTCTCTTTGTTAAGTTGGTCATTTATAAAGCAATTATTTTTCGGAGAATTAACTTTTAAATATGAAGTCCTCGTTTTTAATGCATTTCTAGGATTTTATTCTCAGTAGCTGTCGATCGATATGCGTTATTTCTCATGTTGCACATGAAGAAGTTCAGATTAATTTCGTATTTCGTCTCGGAGACTTCTTGCTGCGTCGTCATGCACTTCAACGTTTCGTATTTTACAATGTATTCAGTCTATCAGAAAAAAAATTATATTCGACATAAGATACTCCTCTCGATATTTTCTTTCTTAATTTCAACACTTCGGTGACTGTTAAACTCGTAGTGTAGTAACATAAAATGTATATGAATAGCACAGCATTTGGAATATTTTAAAAGGCCATTAATATACCCCTGTTGATTTGAGTGAATTCATAACTAAAGTAAATGCTCAAAAATATGTACTTTTTTTCACTGCTTACACTGTAACTTTATATGATAGAAATAATAACATATGATAACGATCTTATATTTTCTTTGAAACTTTTCGTATGTTTTGTATATTATGTGTAGTTTTTTTTTTCAATTTTTAGACGCGGCTCAGTTTATTTGGCTTCTCAGTATACTCTTGTTATTATCAATTGGTGTATATTGTTGTTTACATACATAAATAATTATTTCATATTAAATACTTTTCAAAGTGACATTACATTTAATTATGCGCATTTATTCATCAATGAATTAAATTTTGACCTAAGTTAAAAACAGGGCAAACTAATATGAGATATAATCGAACAGAAAATGTCTAAATTTATAGCACGTGTATTATCACCATTCTCCTATCTAATTAAACGGAAATTAATAACATTAAATTTATTAAAAGAACGGAAATCATTGAAATTCTATTACCTTTTACAGTTAGGTATGTATATAATAGTAAAAAATAAATTAATTTCGGTACTTTCCGTTCCATATGCAATATTTGTTAGTAATTAGTAATAACTATTTATTATCGTTATACTATGCAGTAATTAAGCAACCATTTTTTCTAACTAGAAACTTATCGTATTGACGTTTAATTGCATCTGTTAAGACAGTAACAATTTATAAAGCTAGCTTAATGGCACGGAAACAGCTGTTATTAGGGTATGGTTACCATCATTGATAAGTTCATGTAATTAATACTAATGATTAATTTGAGGCCAAGAATAGTGTTTATCGCTCGGATTACTGGCCATAGTATTTTTCTGCCAAGCAGCATATATATCATTGGAATGCAGTCGGCTAAAAAATCATTGTTATCACTGCAATATCTGTTAAGACA
Source organism: Himalopsyche phryganea (assembly GCA_022494535.1). Taxonomy (NCBI): domain Eukaryota; kingdom Metazoa; phylum Arthropoda; class Insecta; order Trichoptera; family Rhyacophilidae; genus Himalopsyche; species Himalopsyche phryganea. The sequence continues at coordinate 5,866,520 of JAGVSL010000002.1, read as the reverse complement.
GTAGTCGTCAATATTAATGCTAGAAATATTATTAAGAATAATATCTGGCAAATTTTGAATCACTTAATTAATCAATAGATAATAGTGCTTACTTGAATATTTTACATTGTATTACAGTGTTAATCTAAAGTTTTCATCATGCTAAGAAAGAGGTGACGAACCTGCGGCTTTATCGGGTCTCAAGTGCGGCCTTTTGACTGAAAGAAATAAATACATACATAAATAAATTTCATTGTTTTCCTTCATTTACAAAATAATGTACATACATTTGTATGTATGTTTCTCAAATGCGGCCTTATTTGATTTTAAGATAAATGAATGGGGCCTTCCCCCCCGAACGGACTAGATTTATAATCGATTTGTATTAAGCAAAATCTATTTTGTAAAGGATCAATATATAAAAAATATTTGATATTACAGCTATTTATTTTCCATTAGGCGCCATTTTTTTTAAAGTCACATAAAACAAACTAGATAAGAATTTTTAATATCACTTGAGATCGACTTGAGGTGAAAAGACATGTCCATGATCTCAAGTGCCAAATTTAAAAGAAATCTAAATTTGATATTAACCCTGCTGGGACTTGAACTAAGATCCATCTGATTGTTCGGGTGAAGGTATTACCACGAGAGCACAGTTGTTAACACTAAATAATTTATGTATGATGTCTTTGTTCCTCTTCTCACTCACCCTTAAAGAGGAGAATAGACAGAGTGATAAACAAACTAATATGTAGTTTTTTCTCACCCTATACTTCTATTGTTACCCTCTCTGTGAGTACATATTGAGCGACTGACTTACAGTAAGTTCTCTTTAGAACGCTTTCCGTTGATAGTACCCAAGTCCAAATAGGGAGCGGTGGTAAAAAATAATTTTGATATGTTTTTCAAACCAGAATTTTAGCATTGAGATGTCAAGACCAATCAGGCATACAAACAACAAAAATGAGATAACTCGACCGCGCCTAAAATACGTGTTTACTTTATCACATACAATAGTCACTTACTGCGTCAACTTAAGTGTCATACGCTTTTAGTAAAAATAAACAGATACTGTTTACTTGCCTAAGAGAACGTTTAGATAAATATGTGAATTGGAAACATTATTCTTCTTATGACAATACAGCCTTATTTTATAATATTTACTATGACAATCTTCTTAAAACTAAATAAAGTCATTTTCACTATGTTTCCTGGCATGCTACGATCATGATATAAGAAACTCCTATAAATTCAAAATACATTACATGTCACGCACGTCAATAACAAATTTTTCTACGTATTTTTTTCGGTCACGGTTTTGTTTATATTTTATGTATTTAATTAAACAAAACATGAAATCAATGTAAATGCTGTGTTATACGGGGGGAATAGTACTGTATGTGACCTTGTTATAGTGGTGTTGTCGCTCGTGCTCTAGGGAACAGTTTTATAAAGAGGCATTCTATAAGAACGCTGAATGCACATTACTATTTTTAAACTATAGTATTTATGTTTCTTTCAAATAATAATAAATATTCATTCAAACAAAATAAGTAAATGATAATGTCATAGCAGTTTTTTTTTTTATTTTAACGAAGAAAATTTAATTCCTTAATCAATGATTAAATGAATTTAATCTTTAAATTATAATATGTGCGCTCAACTATTATGTAAATTATTATCATGTCTCCCGATTCGAAATTTTCGATGTCAAGATCAACTACTTGATGGATATAAGCAATTATAGTAATAAGGGCAGTTGCCGACCTCTTCTCCGCGGCTTACGCTTTCTCGCTCCGAGTGAACATTTAGATAAACAATGCAAGAATTATCATCGGCCGCAATTTGCGAAGCCTCAACATTAATGACCGCCTTTATTGACGGAGTCAATCGCCGGCTACACTGCAAGCGGGCCCGAACGATTGTTCAATCCATTTCACCGGGTGTTTGCTATGACCAACTCAGATGATTGTACAACGTTCATTGTATAATAAATGTCACAGGTGGGAAATAAAATAACATGAGTAACCATTCCAATTTACTGTTATAAAGTTTACAGCAATCAAGTGTGTAGAATAAGTTGACAAAAAAATATTTTTTTACATTCGATTTGACACCAAAGGCATAAAAAATTCTCAATTATCCAATGTACATACCGTTATCCCAACAGCTCAAAATTAACAAAATAGAATTATTATTTACTACAGTATTTTTTATATGTAAAGATAACGTTATAAACTAAAACAATTAAAATTTTAACTGCTGTTTAAATAGTATTGTATAGCGAGAAATATTAAATTGAAAGAATATGTTAGTATAATGGTTTGATACACGTTTTTTTATGTTTCAGTAGATTATTATACAACAACACATGCTCCGTTTTTCGATACTGATTAATTTCAATAAATTGTAGATGTGTCGCCAATAAAAAAAGTAATGGCTGCTTGCTGACATGATAAATTCAATGTTTAATAACGTTTTCAGGATAATCTCACATTATGTTAATTGGCTATGTATTGTTTTTGGTTTGCAAAAGATTGTAAAACATTAGAATAGTTTTTGGACTATTAGACGTTTTTGTTAGAATAATCAGCTTATTTCTCCGCGAATAAGCAGTTTTACGTTGGTGGACCAAAAGTGACCCTTGACAAAATTATTGTTTTTTTTCACTCCGTTAACCCATTATAAATAATTGATATAATCAATTAGGGAGCAACAATGAGTTTATCAAATACTTATAGGTCATCTTGAAGATTTCGTATGTATTATGTTTATGTAATTGAAGGTTAAAAATCAGATAATTATATAATACATTATTTAAAGTAATTTTTTGAACAGAATTTTCAATACTTGCGTCTGAAAACGTATAGCTTACCTTCCGTAAGGCGTTGCGATTTATATTTTTTCTTTTTTTGAAACACCGCGTTGATTTAAGACAGCATCATTTTGTATGCAACGCGCGTTTAACGAAATTGTCCCCGTGAAATCTTTGACGATTTCTCTTATGCGAGGAAATGACCGTAACTTTCAAACAACAACAAAAACGAGTACAAGACAACAGCAGTTAGTCATTTAAAAAGACAAGTGAAGTGCTAAAGGCAAAGAAAGTTAATAGAACTGCTAAATGTTTTGCCACAACTGGCAGTATTATTCATAATGACAGTTAGTACACTCACTCATCGGACGAGTAACTAGTTTTTACGTGTACATTTTACATGGTGTATCGCATTAATTAATGTATAATTACTACCTTATACAGATACTTTGTATTGTAAGTATTTACTTTACAAAATTAAGGCCCTGTAGTAGGTTTTTCTGTCATTTTGCGTCGAAAATCGTTTTGCGTCGCCTAAAAATATGAAACGCCAAAATAAAAAAAAGATTCTTTTGATAATTGCATTCTCAAAGTATTTGTTTACACTATTTCAATTTTATTTAAAAGAAAATAGTAAAGTTTTCAAGCCTCTCTAGCAAAGAGTTGACACCTGTTTTTCAGAAATGCTTTTATTTGCTTTACGCCGTGACTAGATTAGGGTTTATTGTAGGTTATCTTGATTTGATGTCTGAGACAAAATCGTAGAAAAAAATATTTTTAAGAAAGTGCTGGGAACGGAATTTGCAATTTACTGATTATAACGATTCTATAAAGATTTTTAAAATGTACCTACAAGTTCGTTTTCTCGCACTTTTTCTGACTGATATTTAAAATAGAATTGTAATGAATATGTTTTTTTTAAATAGGGCAACAGTAAATTATATTATATACGTCTTTTAACAAAGAAATCTCAAAAAATTAATAAGAATAATAAATAGTAATCATTTTTCGGGGATACGTTTTTATTATTTTTCATTGTGATTAAGTCGGTGTCTGGCATCTGCCTCGATATGTAAACAGTGAATAAGCGCTATTTTATAATAAAAAATACTCACATAATAATCTGCAGGAATATCAGTTATTAAAGTATATTAATTAGATACAATTACAGGAATTGCATTTTGATTTAAATGCAAAAAAATATACAATCATAACAGTTTTGTTAAAAGTATTTTTCCGAACTTTTAGCTTATTTCAAAATATTTTCGAAATCTTTGCTCGATAAAAGTTAAGCGAGCTTCTTTAACTATATGCGTACATTTTGTAAGTCGGGATTTTCAGAGGCAATGCGGGACTCGGGATTTGTCGGTTGAACTCGGAACATGCCCGCTCAAATAGGGACGTCTGGTAATCCTGTATGGAGTAAAAGGTATTAATCTATTCGAAGATTGTTTGAACGTGTAGAGCTCTTAACGAGACCCCGACGGAGGAAAACGGAAAACGGAATTTTAAATTACATTTTAAATATACAACCTTTTCTTCTTCGTATCACAAAAAAAAAAATCTTTTCAATACCATTAATTTGACGTGACAATGTTTTTCTAAACTATTAAGATTGTTTTTTTTCTTATTCATTTCGATCACATTGCACAATTTATAATATATATAGTATTTATAAGGGCCTAGGTTTTTTGTCGTGTTCAGTATGTGTATATGCAAATCTAATACAATATCTATGTTCCGCAGAGTCCCCCCGTCGCTACGTCGAGAGCGATGTGACAATCCACTACAAATGCCCGGTGAGGCAAGAGCCTCGGCCGCTGGTTCCCGAGGAGGAACTGGCGAGGAGGCAGGCTGATCACATGCGACGCGTCTACCAGGAGGAACGTCGGAGGAAGTATCTTCAGGTAGGCTTGAATAGTGGGAGAAAGTAACCAATCTATCTATTTCCGAGTGAATGATACCGATAATTGATTATTCGGAATGTGTAATTATTGAACTAACCGTAACGACGGCAGAAAAACCATTATGAACAATTTACGGTGCAAGCAACCGATTAAAAATTTCATCACTCAATTCGTAAAGTATTTATCCGAATTCTGTTACCCAGTGCCAGTTTGATTTATTATATTTTCATTAGATTTTTAGAAGAGAATTCGATATAATTTAATCTATTTCCTCAAAAGTAGTGAGTGATTGGATTGTATATATTTTTTTATAACGGGTACATACTTTGAGCCAATATCCCAAGTTTAGTTTTTACTTAGAGTGATGGGGGTACGATTACGTTATTAAGATGACTGACTGTTAATCAACCGGGAATTGTTTCAAATTTATTACGAATTCAATATCATATTCGGTTCCGATTTTTGTTCTCGACAAAAATAACGGTTTCTAATAACGATCCGAAGCGTCATTTTTTTCGTTCCGGTTCGGTAAAAAAAAATATATCGGTTCAGCTCGTATATAAATCACTTTACAGGTGTTAACTGTCAATTCTTGATAGAAAAGCATTATATTTTAAAAATAAAACACAATTTTTTTGTACTACTTCCACATGTTTACAATGATCAGGACCGGTTTCGCTCATCGCGAGCATTACCAATTGACTCTTATCAGCTAACAATTTTCTCGTAAATCGACAAAAAGCCGAAAAAAATATCGGTTCGGTTTCGGTTTCCGTTCCAGCAAAAATAAGGGTTTTTTTCCGGTTTTCGGTTCGGCTACGGTTTGAACCCCTCAGTATGTGCTTTCGACAATGGCCCTCTAACGGCAGTAATTGAAACTATATGACTGTTTTTCACGTATGAGACGGGAGACATGAGTGTTTGCAAATATTTTGGTTTCATATTTCTATTTAATGGAACCTTGAGGTAATCTCCATTTCATATTTTGTATATTGAGATATGTCTTTGTTTTCATCGTTGACCAAAAACGGTAATTCCCTAGATCATATTACGCATTCTTTAATGTAACAGAGTCAAACATTCTTACTTTGAGATTTGTGGAAACAAGTGTAGTTTCATGTTATGAATTCAGTACACAATGTTATTAATTTTACTCGTATACAAAAATAAAAATGTTTGTTTTGTGTTGTGTTCGGGGGATATTTTATGAAATCAGCAAAGCTTAAATTAAACAATATTCATGAGATTATTCAAATAAAAAGTGAAGGTTGGACATAATATTTACTAGACGTATCATATTTTTTTGAATAAATTCTATGCGAATCGTTACACCGTGAAAATTCTTCGCTCCCGCATTTTTAACTTTTCGAAGCTTGCACAGTTCCATTGAGTTGCTTTCAATTTGTTTAATCAGCTTCCACTCAGTCAACTTTCTGATTGCCATTTTTTTAAATAGTTGCTGTTGCTGTTAATTTTATAGTCACTTTGAATACTTCCGGTACGAAAAATAAAACGTAAGTCGTGTTTTAAACCTTAGTAAATGGAAAACTATAAAACTTTATTGATTATTCGATTTGTGTCAAAATCGTTAATCAAAGCAATCGATAAAATTTCTCAAAAAAAAAAAACTATTTTTTTGAATAACAGTTTACTGTAGTTAGCTGTATTATGACGTTACTTTGGTATGCTAACAATCAAACCTTGACATCTACAAAATATCAATATGTCGTGAATGTAAGTTTACGGCTACAATCGGAAAGCATTTAATATTGGTTTGTGTATTAAAAATGTTATTTTACAAAGTTACACGAAATTTATTCGAGGAATAATAATATACAAAAACCCATTACTAAAATCCCAAATTAAAAAAATGTAAGTGTTGGAATTCGAGCCCAAAACCTTATTTCGTTAGGCGGCAGAAGCCGAGATAATACAGTTAAAAATTATACAATTTCTGACACTTTGTTTACTAAAATTTATCTATTATTATTATTATGAATCAAATCTGAACAGATTGCCATTTTAATGTATGTATATACTTACATTAAAAATAAAAAATAAACAATTGATAATGATAAATATAATACGTGTGCATTGTGAAGATAGCCGATAGGAGTATTTTTTTTTCAAAACAATGTATATAATTACTTTTGTATTCGTGGCTAATGATTGTTTAGATTGTGTAACATATTTTTATATTTTTTATATGGTACTGTAACCGCGGAAAACTTTGGTGTGCCGAGATTGAGCACTGACTTAAACTATTATTTGCTTACACTATAATCTATATTATTAAGATTCATATAAAAGTACCAAGTAAATGGAAACGTGTAAGCTTTGACTTAAATCAATCTACATGGTATATTCATCTCTCATACGAATTTTGATGTTTTTTTAAGCTTTATCGAGCGTAAAATAAAAGTAAATAATATTATATATTTTAGACTAACTGTTATACAAATATTATAAACGAGTATGGTAAAAAACACATTTTTATTTTCACCAATTTCGCGCTTTTTTAATACCTTGAAAATGATTAAACGAATATTATACTATTAAAATCATTCGTTTTAAATCAAAAGTACGCTTTGTTATGTCGTTATTAAAGTCTGTTTTCATTGAGATATGTACTTAATTTAATTAACAAAGGTAAGAATTTATTAAAGTATTTCATAAATGATTTTTATAATTTACCGCTATTAGAAAAGAACAAGTTTAGTGAGAGTTGCTTCGCCTACTTTTTACGTTGTGGTATGCCGTTTTTTTTTCAGCCACTAGTCATTTATTGCTCAAAGGTTGGCAAACCTTAATCGAAAGTGGTCATTTCATCTGTCAGATAGAGAGAGTTATCTCCGGTTAATATCTCACTTCAGATGTTTTAAAATGCTTCAAGCTCTCAAGACACGCATTACATATTCATTTCGACACGCACTGGCAAAAATAACGCGGAATAAATTGTTGACAATTTTGTGCCTATCGGCTAGCTTATGTTACGCGTTACGACGCTGATATAAATGTAATTGATTGAATTATTAAATAAAAGAGGAGAACCCAACGGACAATGTGCATTTCAGTGTTTGTCATAAATTCCCGAATGACACTGCACTCATTCGAAGACAGATTCGCAGATAATAAATATAACACTTCACTTAGTGCATGCCAATTTTCATAATTGTTTGTTTTAAATATTAAAAAAACGGTTGTAAAACATACCGAGGATTTTAGGAATGTTTCATAAAAAAACAACACAGTCGTGTATATCGTAATTAATAACTTTTTTGAAATCAAGTTGTTTCTATCTAGATTCGATGTAATCATATTATATAAAGTTCATTGAATATTTCTCTCCATATTTATGAAAAAGATTTTGATTCTGTCCCCGTTTTTTAAGGATATGTGGGTGAAGGATGGCTTATAATATTTACAACAGGATATGGGCTTGAAAAGGGCTTCTCAAATAATAATAATAGTCACACTGCTGACAAAATAATTGCTCAACAGACAGGCTGACGCTTGTGAACAAACCATATAACATTATAAAAATGATGCTACAATTTAATTTTTTAAAATAGCCGGAAAGAGTTAAAATGTAACGTTAACATGTTAAATGTAGCGTAAAGTATTTGTATGCTAACACAGTAGTAATAAATCACCACATAACTCATAATGATAGGATAGGTGTGTCTCAGTAAAATCTCACTGACATTAAGTAATTGCCACTTTTATGAAAGTGAAACCACATTCTTGAAATAATTGAAAAAATATATTGCAAAGGAAATGATTGCTTTCATTCCGTTCCAACGTGGTAGAATAAAATTAACGCATATAAAAATGCGTACATTTCTTAATAAGATTTTCACGCTACAAAACAGAATGATTATGCACGAATTTTGTAAATTTTCGTAATCATAACACGTGAGCTATTTCACAATAATTTAAGTCGATTATGGTAATACGGAAAGCGCGCGTAATAATTAATATCTAAAGACAACGAGCGATTAATATCATTAGTTATATTGATTTATAGTAGTAAACCGATTACTTACAACAGTGAAAATTATGCTAACGGTGTATGAAAACATGAAATTAATTTGACCACATATGGCAGCATGGAAGTTCATCAACCGCTTAATCATCCTACTTGGATGCAACACAATAGGCTCGAATTACAATGGTCATTGTTAATATTGCTTTGTACATTATTATGTCCATATGACAATAAATTACTTGTAAACTCTCAAATAACAACACTTACTAGATCAATCGGATAAGCAACGGCGCTGTGCTTAAAGAAAAACGTGGACATTTTAAATATATTTATTTAATTGTATGACCTATATACTGTCAGAAGTCTCCTGCATGGCTTTATAAACGGAATGGTTTTTAGAAAAATATTAGATTCACCACTACTAATATATGTATGAGTGCAACACGATCAATCTTCACACAATTATATCGTTGAAAAATGATGTTTAGAGAAGAATGTTATTGTTACATTCTTACTAGATTCCAATGTAAATCGTTTATTATTATGACCAAATGTAAAATTTCCAAAAGTTTTCGTTTACAATGGAAGTTTTTTCATTATTAATGTGTAGCAGAATTTTACAGCTTTAAATGTTCAGCAAAATTATCTGATAGTTCTCGTATGTCAATCTGGTTACGTTGTAATAAATGTATATGAACAATACTATACCAAAGCACCGGCAACCACTGTCGCGACTGTCACGATATCCTTATTATTGTGACACTATTTTAGTTGATAGATATCTATTGTATAAAACGCACATCTGACAATAACCGATTGAAAAGTAAACATGGAAAATCAAAAAAAAACAGTAACACCTGTCCACCACCAAATGACGGACGATCAAATCAATAATAGACTAATAAACAGTGATAGCTGTTGTGCGGTTAGTAGACCATAAACTTTTTTTCTATAACTTTCACGTTTCGCAGTGTTGATTATTGATTGTAATTATTACATTTCCCATTTTTTTTTAAATTTTGACAGTGAAACTTTAAAAATGTATTTTCAAAAAAAGTAAAGTTATATACATTATGTGAAAGTGGGGGTAATTTATTTTACGATTTTTCACTGAAAAGAATTAATTTATGATTACATATCACATAGTAATATGTTTTATAAAATTTACATTAAAAGTTCATGCATAATTTCTTTGGTAGGCTGAACAATTTTCATAAAATTATTATGATAATGTTTTTTTAGAATTTCCTTATTATGCATATTTCTACAATATAATATTCAAATGGCTATTTATATTATAAATTATATGAGTAAATAAATAATTTTTAAATTTATTTTTATAATACATTAATCTTGTTTATAATATTATGAAAGTATCTAGTAACTTAGATTTCAAACGAATATAAAACTTAATTTTTTTTTTGTGTTTGAAAATAAAGTAAAATATTTATTTTCTTTAATTTAAGTGATTACTACTTAACAAATTTAACATTAAAATATATCTTCTTGAGTATTTATCTGACATGGTATATATATATGTTGGTATTTTTTATTTAACAAGAATGTTATTTACTTCCAGGAGTTGCAAGATATGAACAGTCGTCGACACACAGATAACTTCACACCTTCTCAAAAGAGTCCAATCTCTTTGAACAGATACGATTCATTCGGCACTCGGCAGGTCGCAAGGGCTCTGTTTAACTTCATGGGACAAAGCACTCGTGAACTTAGCTTCAGGAAAGGTGACCTCATCTTGGTGCGAAGACAAATTGATAACAACTGGTTTGAGGGAGAGCATAATTCGAAAGTTGGTCTCTTCCCATCTAATTATGTTGAGGTGAGATAATTTTAATGAATATCATTTTCTTTGCTAACGTACTTTAAACATATGTATCTTTCAAAAACACATCGCCCTTAAAGAAAGGGATGGAGGAAAGAATTAAATGTAGATCATTATTCATTGATGCTCCATTTTTTAAGGAGTAGGCATTATAATTATAATTGAAAATACCGCAGACAATATTATGTAAGATTCATAGGCTGATAATTCATTGTTAGTCTTCTTGTGACTTACTTCTGGATAGTTTCAAAAATGACCATTTATGTTTTAAGGATTCTAACGAACGTCTTGTCTAGAGTGTTTTTGTTTCATTCATGTAGTGTATATCTAATTTGCTTGATGCACAATGGAATAAGTTTGCAAATTGAAATTTTGTTAATGCATGGTTGTAATAAAGATTCCAATTTCAAAAAAGCAAACAGGCTGATTTTTCCAATTGAGAAAAATGTTGCATAGCATGTTTGATTTTTAAATTAGACATTCACTTATCTAGAGTACTCTGGGCATCGGTCCAACAAGGGTTGAGACACTCTGCTTTAGATGATTTAAAATACGCAAAAAAATAACTGTTTTGTAACTTCATATTGATTTCTAATCAAATTATGGCTCAGTTTTTCTTATTAAATTCTGACATTAATATTTGACATTATAAATCATTTCAGTTGATAGAGTACGATACCACTAGTACCCCAAGTCAACAACGACCCAGTGAAGGACGTGCTCGTGCCAAGTTTAACTTTGCAGCCCAGACCCATTTAGAACTAGCACTTCGCCGAGGAGAACTAGTTACCCTTACGCGAAGAGTCGATGACAATTGGTACGAGGGTCGACTCGGGGACCGCAAGGGAATCTTCCCTGTCACCTATGTCGAGGTTCTTGCCGAACCGACTGCCAGCAGATCAAGTGAGTCAAATATATTTTCTACAAAACCAGATTTATTCGAGTATAATATTTGAAGAATGCTAAAAAACTTAGAAAATGTTTTCTCAAACCAATTAACTCTTAACACCAACTTAAGGAACCATTTACGTGATAGTAAGCATACTAAACTTTGCATTTGTGTTTTATATGCCAAGTACGAACCGACATATTGATTATGTGAGTTTTTAGGCACAGTTATGGTGTGGGGATAAATGCCTTCTGGGACCTAAAAGGCTAACAGAGACTTTCACTAGTAGGAAATGAATTACAATCATATTTCACATTCTTATCATATTTTTTATAAATTAAAAATTTAGATTTATATAGGACATTCATATAATTAGATGTTCAGAAGCGGTTGTCTACTCAACCTTTTTATCCCTAGATTGCCTATCTATTGCCGCTGACACTGTGTTAGAAAGCTTAACAGAGCAGAGCTATCGGCGCAAAAATTGATATAATTTATTATTATAATATATTCAATGACATAAAATTTGAGGTGTTAACTATAAAATTATTTTTAATATCACACAGTTAGGGTCAATAGATCGCGTTTGTGATACCTTGGTGCACCAAGAGATGGTAACAACTACATAAATATAACCGTATTTTATGGAAATGTTTTTAAAACGATCAGGCCGTTCATTTATCCGTAAATGGAATTATCATGTCAATACGTCAGATATTTTCAATTATAAATCACTTGAAATCAACTTGACTAAAATATCACTCAGGCTCTAGATGTTAAATCAAATGTTTAATTAAAAAAGATTAGCATTTGAACATGCTAGAAGTTGATTGTGGAGCCAGAGTTTCTATGAAGCTAGATATCATCATGTTCAAAGAGTTTCAATAACTATATATTTCACTATAAATTACAGTTTTGATATATATTCTTAACCATTGAGTAAAGAACACTGACATGTTTTGTTATTATTTGTTATATAATAATAAGGATAGCCTCCATTATTTTATATATTTATAATAGCCCAGACCGCTCTGTTGATGCTTTATTATTATCACATGTAGGTATGAAATTTTCTCATGATGTAAGCGTTCGCGGTGGAAACAATGCACACATAGTTCTGAGGTAATAGCTACTTTAGACATTCAGTATTTCAATTTCAATACCATCATCTATGACGGGTACGGTTAAACTAGTTAAAAATAGTAGTTCGAAAAACCTGGACAAAATATTCAATATGGAATGTCTATGCTTTCAGCTGAGCTCTCCACACCGATAGTGAATAGCAAACCAGTAGCTTCACCGGCAGCTCATTCTGTTGTCGGAGCAGCAGGAGTTGCGTCTTTGGGCTCTCATCATTATACTCCGCAACTCAACAGCCCCGCACTATCCAATAGTCCAAGCAGTACGGCACCCCTCAATTTACCCAGTAAGTAATATTTTGAACATTGTTTTGGTGTAATATGAAGCATTCTAGAATGGAGATATCTCAACAAGAATTCATTTATGAGAAATGCTAGTTGTTCGGTTGCTCAACGCTCAATGCTGTCTAGAACAAGACCAGTAGTTATTTAATCCCTCTCGTTAAATGCCGTTTTTAGCATGGAATGAATGGGATGGGAGTTTTAAGCATCACAGGCTTTTATTTCCTGAAAGACGAATCTATAACGATTCCAGACCGTGGACATCGCAACCGAAGAGCAACACTGACTCGGTTACAGGCCTGACACACAAATACCAAAATATTATTAAATTCTATATCAAAAATATTAGCATATGTCTTTAATCATTTAGTTTGGTTTAAACTGGATGAATAATAATTATGTTTGATTTCTTTTACAGATCATGGAATCACCAGTCATCATGCTCGTCCAGCCAGTGCAACTTTACCTCGAGCTTCTGATCACACACCTGTCAATCTTAATAACCATGAGCCTCTCTATGTTGACACAAATGCAGAAGCTGTACCGTGAGTCAATTTTCTTCTCACTTCCTATAATATGTCCAATATTAGTGTGGAAAAGAAGTGGGATTTAATTTTTTCAGAAGATAAATATTCTATTCTTACGAATAAATAAATTACGTTTTCAATGGTGTTTCTAATTAAATAGATTATATAATATATATACCAGTGACCAACAATAAATTGTATGTTATATATGTACCAATTTAACTTGGCCGCTAGTGAGGGCGCCACCTTCGCGTTAAGAATATGATCATACTCAACCAGAACTGAAATTTCGATAAATTTCAAAACTGATATTTTAGCAACAGTTATTAAAAGTAGGCAAATATATTTATTTTGCATAAAATAGCAATTGGAGAAATTTATTCTAGTCTGACAATTCTAGTTTCAAATTCGGCGGCAACCAAGCAATGTAGGTAATACTATAGTTTATAATATTGACTGAGGGTGCTGGACGAAACTTCAAAATGATATTTGAATCATCGCGTGAAAGTTAATTGTAGATTACGTTGTGCTGAAGATGTGCAGAGTTCCACAGTGGGCTTGTAACTCTGAAGACAATCAGCATGAGGCATACAACTGAAATTTACTTTACGGTTTGTGAAGTTATAATATGAAGGCAAAATTTGCATTAAAAATCATCAAATTTTAGGTACTTTCAAAAACTTTAATTCATCAAACTTGTGGTTATTTTACACTCGTTAAGTGAAGTCGATGGTTGTTCACATAATTATGAAAATAAAAATATTTGTCCTATTACTATAGATACCGAGCAATGTACAAGTACCGTCCGCAGAACCCTGATGAACTAGAACTAAGCGAAGGCGATACAGTGTACGTCCTGGAGAAATGCGATGACGGATGGTATGTGGGCTCCAGCCAACGCACCGGCCGCTTTGGCACTTTCCCTGGAAACTATGTCGAGAGAATTTGACCAGTGCCTGATTCCTAGGGAACGGGGATAAAGGGGGGATGGCACGGAGGTGAGAAGGGTGTAATGTCGCAAATGAAAAAACGAATCACCGCTTCTTGGGGTAGAGCCGTCTCGAGGAAGTGAATTTTCTACTCTGCGTATGATTATACTTTGTTTCAATGTGGCAATCATTTTGAATGTAACTAATACGAACAATTTAGAAATTATTGAAATGTAACAGAAAACATTTAGATTTCATATTTGTATAAGTAAATAAATTCCTGATTAAGACAAGCATCTAAAAATGAATGCTGTATACAATGAATTTTGTAATTTGTAGAAAATACTAATCATTTATTCAATTTGAAAAGTTACACTATATGAACATAATATTACGAAATTTCTGAAAGCCGAAGAGCTGATATTATTATAATATTCTATTTGATATAATGGTTACAACAAATATTTATCATTTTCATGTTATTTCAGATTTTTTTAATACATGAAAATTGCTGTCACCACTGCCACACATACATATTATAAAGTATAGATTTTTTATTAATTGTTATTTATGAGTATATCTGCATTGATATTCTCTAAAAATATATAATAATTGGCACAATATTTGTCAAATATACTCAGAGGTATATTCATATCCTATTTCGATGCCTTATAAAAGACCGCAGCACGTAAAAGTTCATATCTTCGAGACGGTGTATAAGAATTTGTTAGCGCTATCAAAGATAGTCTAAAGTAATATCTGTCATTTAATTTTTATTTGCGTTTTTGTATGTTTTCTTGTTATTGCAATTTGTGCAGGTATTATATAATTCTCATCATTTTGAATATATAAAGAACTAAATTATATTGACATAATCTATCAACATCAATAATTCACAGTGCATTCAACTGTATTAAAGTAAAGGAATGATTCAAAACTGAAATCTGCTCAGTAACAAGAAAAATTGATATTTTTGTCAGTGATCAGAAAAATAATGGTTTTTAAAATATGCCAACAAATTATACATTTTAAATGCAGAGATGAAAATTATAATATACAAAGATATGTATCCGTTATGTTATTCAACCTTGTGAAGACTCAGAAAAACCATAAACTGAGCATAGAGAATAGATGCGTTCATTCTATATTGGAAGCAAGTTAATTTGATTTAGTGAGGAACAGACCAGGCAGTGCCCTGTTATATCATCGGTCTTAGAAAAGCATCTGGCTGGGTTACATGTTTGCAGATACCTCTGATCGCCTATTCTACCAATAGGTGAGATTCTAATGTCCTGGAAAACCGTCGAGTACTATCCATAGGCGAAATTAAAGAACACTGGCATATCATGGGGAGAATCAAGGCAATTGGCGGGTGACATGGAATCTTGGAGGTTCCATATTTAGTGGCCATGTGCTCCAAATGAGATATGTCAATATGGTCCAAGAAGAATGCATAGCAATAATTGACAATACTGTACCTGCACATATTGCTGAATCAAGAATATTTGTTTTATTATGATTATTCGCATCAACATTATTTATTAAATCATGTGACACTCATTAATCGCTAAATTGATTGTTGACAATACTAATATTATTATAGATATATTTATAAATTTAATTAATTAATAAAGAAAACCAAAATCTCATCTTATGATAACAATTTTAAATGCCGAAATATATCAATAGTTAGCATGTAATACATTATAATTATAATCGTAATAAGAATTAAAAAATCAGTCAGATTTGTAAATAAGCTTCAATGTTATTATTAAATAAGAACTGATTTTACTAATTCTTGTAATGTTAAATCAATTAAAAATAATGTTAGAAATGCTTTGGCAAATGCACAAAAGTTATTTTTTAAATAATTTATTTGTAATTATATTATTTGGTTTTAAACATGCATAAAATATGCAATGGATTTTACAAATTGAATACGTAATTTGCGTCTTTTGTGACACAAACAATGTATTTCTCCAGGGAAAAGTGTTTCAATGTAATAAATATGTTTTATTGTTATTTTATCAACAATTATAAGTGACTAACAAACATTTACATCAAAAAATACAAACTAATACAATCTCAGGAAAAACGTAATTTTATCAAATGATTTTACACTGATGGTCCATTGCAAAGTTTGTAAATGGCGTCATAATTTTTGTTATGATTGGTCACTTTTGATTGTATAATAAAATATCAGTTTTTTAAATCACTTCTCATAAGTTTCCTATCAAACAATACAGCTAACATAAAAGTCATTGCCAACTATCTATGAATTATCTTTCTAAATTTACCACTAGAATATTTGTCAAGAAATATTTTTCTCTGTGGTTAAAACGATTGGCATTATTTACAAAAAAATACTAAAATAAAATATATGTCACTAGATAATTTTTACTAATAAGATTGTAACGGTTTTAGTTTAAAACTGTTATTAATTATAATAAAATAACACGATTTGATCACCAATAATTTATTTTTCTTATTCAATATGCATCATCAATCAGACGGATGTATGTAATATAATATGGCACTATGAACTTCTTTCCCATATGTTTTAATTATGTTATTAGTTTGTCATAATAGTTTCAGTATATCTGTACTCAAAACTCTTATATTCTCCATCTATAATTGAGAACTGACACAATAAAACCGACTGTCCTGTTCAAAACAGATGTACATAGATCTAGTCATTAGCCAAATATATTCTATCTTTATCGTAGACTCTTAAAATTAAGAAATTTTTCGCTTAAAATTATTTAATGTCACTTTTACACGTAATAATATTAACATTAATATTAACGTCCAGAAAAAACTAACTTTCTTTTGTTACTAATTACAATTGTTATCTTGCGATTAGATTTATAATGAATAGATTAATCTAATTCAAAATTCACCAAGGTAATGTATCATTAATGTCCACAACAGATCGAATTGAAATGATTATTTACTTCTTTTCAATGAAAATTTTTCCTAGAATCTGTCACACACAAAAATATATTTCTTATTTTATCGTCAGCTCCACATAAACCAGTAATATTAGAGCTGATTATTAGTCAATACCACTGCAGCGCTTGGGATAGTATATAGATTACGTGAAGATAATATACCTAGCTACAAGAATCAAAAGTACTATATACTTTGCTTTAAGTAAATGTTCGTCTGTACTATAACATATTCATCATGACGTATTTTAATTTGATGTATGATTTGATAACATAGTTGCTTGTAATTATGCATTTTTTTGTAAAATGAATGGTAAATTGTTGTTAAAATAAATGTTACCATTTTTAAAACCGTACTACATTTTGTGATTGATAAATTAATACGCTATTTATACTGATATACCAAAATTGTAGACAAAATCCTTTTTGTACATTAATTAGTCTACTGAATCTGTTACCTTTGTATCCAAATATATAATTATAAAAAATCCAAATATTAAATTTCTACAGACTACTTTAAAAAATAATTCCCGTCATATCTTCTATGCAGAACAAGAAACTATATAATAATATTTATATATATTATACTTATCAGATTAATCCAGTAACAATTGTTAATTAATGAAAGTTTATTTGTATAATTTTTATTTTATTGTTTAGTTGTAAATTTTTATGCAAAAACCAAAAATATTGTCAACATATCGTTTCAGAATCAATTTAATTTTATTGAATAATTTTTATTGACTCATGTTAAGAGTGTAATTTAATTTTTTTTTTTTGTTAAGTGTACAGCGCTTTGTTTCTTTATCCATTGTTAAACTTATTGTTTATTTCATATTAAATTGTAATTTTTTATATTATTTGCAGCTACTTTACTCAAATTATCACAATAAAAAAATTCTTTCAAAAATAACAAATTATGATGTATTATTATTTTCGCCTTCTCCATTACACAATCCGTTTCATTTTTTCAAATTACTGAATTACAGTAATAAGATAAAA
Source organism: Himalopsyche phryganea (assembly GCA_022494535.1). Classification (NCBI taxonomy): domain Eukaryota; kingdom Metazoa; phylum Arthropoda; class Insecta; order Trichoptera; family Rhyacophilidae; genus Himalopsyche; species Himalopsyche phryganea. Next base: position 5,848,272 of record JAGVSL010000002.1, on the reverse strand, counting down.
AAATAACAAAGTTTAGTTTACAAGAATTATGCAAGTTATTTCGGCAGCACGCCATTATCATATTTCTGACGATTGACTGATGCCGAAATAGCTTTTAGCTTTAAGACGAGTCTTTTAAGAAGAATTATTTTAATGAATTTTTTTTTAAATATCTGGCATTACAGCTGAGAGGCAATAAGCCAAATATTTTGAAAACTGGAAAATCAAACGAGATAAACTCGATGAAAATTTACTGATGTCCAAAATCACAACCTTTTATTGAAAAAATCTAAATTTAATATTGACCCTGTTGGGACTTGAAACAGGACCCACCTGATCGCTAGAGCAAAGCTCTTACCACAGAGACCGAGATTTAATTTTGTGTCAATAAATTTGCGAATAGTCATTCAACACTACATCCCCTTTTTCATTATATCATGAATGCTGTCAGAAATACTTTTTTTAACACTCGGCTACGCATATAAAAAATACACCCAGTTTTAAAATCAGTTTTTAGTACACAAATATAATTTTAAACTAAACCGAAATAAAGTAACGATATTTTTTGATAATTAATTCAGAGATTGGTGTGCAAATACACCAATCATAATATATAAGACTTCAAGGACAATCGTCACCATTTTTAAACTGATATAGGTTGGCACTCTTGTAACGGTAAACATCGATACACAACATAAATATATTATAAAACGTGTTCATGGGTCTCTAATGATCTGTACATATGTAGTCAATGCAGATGCTCAACTGCAATCTTCAAATCTTAATTTCGACTGAAAAAAATGTTCACTTAATAGAAAAGAGAGGAGAGGCTTGCTCTAGTGCTGCTAACAATAGCAATATATTATCGTAAAATAAAATTCAACGTTCTCTTTTTATTAAAATATTTATTTGTAATAATTACCGAACAAGTTGAAAAATTTAATTTCTAAACCGTGCAGAAAAGAACAATATTATTTTCTTGGTGACCGGTTTGATTTCACTCTTTAAATTTGGAAACATCAAAATTGCATTTATTGTTTAAAAATATGGGTAATATTTGGCATTAAAACTGACATAAATTTGCGATACTTTTGATGAAATAAATACTTTTATTTTCAAGAAACAATTCTCTAAATAACTATTTATAAGCTTTTTTATTTAACTTAAATGTATAAAAATATCAATTCATACAAAAAGATATTATTTTATTGTACTCAGTGGCATAACTAAGCAGTGCAAACGCATGACATGTGGTCAATGTTGTTGGGTTTTCATTTACTCGGTTGTGCGGTTAAGGGTACGAATTTCTATGTGGAAATTTGTATATATTGATTCTTTAATAGATTTATGGATCGCTTATGTTTTCGTCCCTTCGCATCCATAATCTACTTTATCCCAAAAAAAAGGAGTGTAAAAACTAACTACTATTACTTCCCTCAAACGATCCGTCATAAGTACATTGCTTCGGCTTAATATTGGTAGCAGACAGATACATTATTATGCTTATTAAAATATATATATATATGTACACCAGGCGCATGCCGTGAATTTCTCTCTACTCGCTCAATCACATGTAAAGTAAAGGGTGCGAGCAAGATCAAGGGCATGAGCAAGCGTGGTTTTGTATTCTACTTGCTTATGCACAAGTGAAGCTGTGTGATAGAGATAGAGATACATCCACCGCACGCCGATGACGTACATACGAAAATTTGTTGAATGATCATCTAGATTTTCGTTTAAAATTAACACTTTGAACTAATAATAAAAATAAACTCAATTACATCTGTGATATTACATATTAATCCGTAAGTTCATTATACCTGAGCAAAACTATCCCCGAGGACACCTTCACATGACTTACAACAGAGCCTTTCGAATGTGGGCAGGATGCAGTACCGGGCAACCTCTGCCAGTTCACAATACTTGCTTCTGTCTTTGTTGCAATGGCGTCGTTCCCGGTGACCTCCACAGTGGCCCCGGCACCGGCGCCAACGGGATGGTGGACGCAGTCCGCATTCATCCCCTGAACAGTACAAAGGCCGCCTTGAGATGCCTGGTCCGCAGGTTGAAGAACACTGGAAAAACAAAATATTTGAAACATTATTTTATTTCAATAATTATTCGTAAAAAAAAATATATAGTAGGCGTAGATTTTTTCATAATATCTTAAGCCTTGGCACAGCGTTTTTTCATATGGTGGATTGTGACCCCGGTTATTCAGCACCAAAACAAAAGTTTAATACCAGATCCCTTACGAGACGAAGAAGGTTTTTAAACAAAATATTTATATTGATAATGGTTTTCTTGAAAAATAACTATAGAAACGAATGATTGTAATTATGTATATTAATTGTTATAATGTTTATAGATATTATTTCTTCGATATTTATTGATTGAACTTAGAACATTTTGAAAGATTGAATACTTTATTATTATTATAGATATATTAAAACTTTTAGAATTTTATTTTTTAAGTGTAAAAATAGTATCGCCATGGGAGAATGTTTGGAAAACGCTGCCTTAGTGTACAAGATTCCATGATAAACTTTTAAGAGATTCGTTTTTGTTAAATTCTATAAAAATCTTTTTTATTTGAGTTTTCGAACATGCCATCATAATGTTGCAAGAATGATTACTGAAAAATGACAATACAAAAAGTTCTTAGTCCTAAATTGTGGTTTTATAATAGCCACACTTAATTAGTTCCAAAACTATTCGTGTCAATACACTTTCGATCATGGGTTCTTAACTCTGTGCCCGCTACAAAGTAAGTAAAAACCTAAATTTAATCTCAATATAATTTTTTAATAATATTGATATCAGCCGTTACTGAAATTCCACAGGAAGAGCATCGAAAATTGAAGAGATTTTGGATTTTCAAAATGAAAACTTGTGGAAACTAGCCGACCTTAAAAATCATCCAAAATTGAAAGAGGGAACTTACAAAATTAAATCCTGTTTTATTTCCACAATTTGTGTGAATCATTATTTTCCAACATAATAAAATCAAAAAGCAGATCTCGACTTACCAATGCAAACCTTCACGATTGTTTCCAACTGGGTTTACCATCTTACATTCCAAACTTTCAAACGAGAAATTGGTAAGTGAAATACAATTTCAAAGATCAAAAAAAAATTATAAAATAAATGAAACACATAATTCTTAAATCCTGTTTTATAGAAATCCGGGGTGCACCAGTCACTGTTATCCTAAATCTCAATTGAGCCCGCTACCGCAATAAGTTTAAGAAACCCTGGTTTAGATCATTTTTTTTATAAAAATAAAATGTTTTCTATTAATTCCACATTTATATATAAAGGTCATGACCGATTTCGCTCATCGCGAGCATGATTGATTGATCTATGAAATCTTGAGCTAGCTATCGATGAGAGAAACAAATCACTTCTCGTTTTAGTAGAAAAAGCGTGTTTTTTTTTATAACGTCTTTTTACCAAGAATTGACAGTAAAGTTTATATTTTGAAAGTGGTCTTTGATATCAAATTGAAGTAATAAAGAATAACATATTAAATTAATCGGCATTAATTTGATAGAATTAAATTTTGATAATATTAAATAATAAGTTACAACATTGTGGCATCAAATAATTTAAATATTACACATCTATAGTTCTGATGATGACGCGATTCCGAATAGTTATAAAAAAATGACAAATCTTACAGAACTGACTACATTGCTTTTTTCCATAAATAAACTGTTTAATATAATCAATATAAAGTGAACATTTTTAATCGGAATAAATTTTATTAGAAAAAGATGTAAGTGAAATGATACCACTATTAAATGCAGCGGCCTTTCTTATTGTAATTTACGAATGTAGCATAAAAGTACCGATGTCCATGTGCCCTCGGTCCAGTAAGCAGGGCATGATATCCTATTACATGATCTACTGTCATCTGGTTTGTTTTCAGAGCACCGATTAGGTTCTACCATGTATCGCCAAATATCTGCAGAGGATCTAAAAATAGATAAATTATTATGTAAATATACATTTGTTTAAATTTAGCCACTAGTAAAATACTACTGAAAATTTTAATCAAATTTAGATTGGTTTAAGGGCATACGTGGTTTAAAAACATATTTTGTCTTTCGATAAAAACTATTTTAAAATAACGATTCTTTCATTTCTCCTTGTAAACCACGGAATCTTTTTTATGAAGAACTAGCGAGTACCCGGCATGCGTTGCAATGCCACTCAAAGAAAGAAAGTGTATGTGTTTTAATTCTGTTTATTGAAGTGCTTTTGGACAGACAATATTTTTTGTTTTCTGTCTGTGCGTACACGAATAAATCAGAAGATTTTCCGAGATGTCACTGTTGGTACGAATTTGATTCTTTATTTTAGATATATCTGGATTGTGAGATTGATTTTTATATATAGGTAAGACCTACTGTAAGTTAAAAATTAAGAAGTTGAGATTCGGGCTCAGGCCGGGCCTGATTCTACTATGCCTATATCCTTCGCGCAAGTGCAAGGTATGGCAGTGCATAAGATACGAACAAACTCACATTGATTTTTATATATTAGATCAGTAAGTTCTGCATCACAAATGTAATGCTTGATTACTAAAACAACTAACCATTTTTATTATAAATTTAGTAATGAAACCTTCATTAGTTTATATATTATTGAGACTAAAATCATATATGAGTGGCATTTACGCACAAAAATATCTAATCTATTTGAGGGGGGCTAATAACTAAATATTTTTCGATCTATTACTCCCAATTGTATACGCGAGTAAAAGGTCAAAGTGACTGTCTGGGATTGTCAAAATCTGGGATTTTTTAGAATTATTTTTATATCTTATTATTGAAATCATCATAAATACCTGATCTATAAATAATTTTTAAACAGAATAAAATTATACGAATGATTTTCACAAATAGAAATTCTGTGGAAAATACTGTTTTAAATGAATTTACGAGCTTTGGGAAGTTAACATGGAAGAATCAGGAAATACTTTAGAATTTACTTTTTGACACAGTATTGTTAAAAATAAAACATAATTTGAAATAATAATTCTGAAATTTTCCTGACCGGTTTCACTCTAAGCATGAGCGCTCTCAACTGAAGAAAATGTACAATTTAATTTATTCCATGTCCGCTGCCAATGTATCAACAGAAGTTATTAATCACTCGGTCAGGCTATAATTTGGAAAGGGAAATGATAGATGGATTTGGCTAGTAAATCTGAAACATTTAGCTAATCGCACTCTCTGTGCTGATCGTTAGAATAAGATTTAAGATATGCATGTAAACATCACAAGCGTCCATGCCTTTTAAAAATCAAAAGGTACATATTGATAAACAATTAGGTTTTAATTATGTTTGCGTGTAATTGAACGAATTATAAGAGTGAAAATAGTAAATCAAACTATACAAAATTTAATAGCTAATTAAAAAGCAATTACGAGAGTGAGAAAAAAACTAATAGTCCCAAGAAAAAGTGCTTACGTTGAATTATCGACGGACATTGGAACACAGTAGAGTTGGCGAAGGGAAATCCCCGTCTGTCCACAGGTCGCGCTGCAGTGTTCCCAATCGCCGACTGCCCACCGGAACTTGCAACTGCAATTTTCATTTAATCAATACTAAATGTAAAGTCTTCAATGACACTCGACGTTCCGGGAAATCTAGCGTTTCACTCTCAACGTGAAGTGAATCACAATTGAAAAAAATATGTTCAAAATATTATGTTATTCCATTTAAGTGTAGTGTAAAAATATATACATAAAAAAATCACACGGGAAAGAATTTATACAACGGGTACAATATAACGAGTGGGTAAAGTAATAAAAATAGAAAAGTGTGTTTACTTGTATTCACTGCATTTCCGGTCCAGTTCGTTATGGGAAGGACACCTTGAAGGGTGTGATGTCCTGTTTCCTCGCTGAGTGTCCAGACACCTACTACTGGGAGTGCTGGTGCCATCAGAGTCACAGGTGCAGTCGTGATCCCAGATAAATCTTGTATTTCTCCAAGGAGACGATGTATTACTCAGTGTTCGTACCGTGTAGTTCACCTCTACTGACATCTCTACTGTATTAACATACTCTTCAGGAGAAGAAACCTAAATATAAAAGCGTTTCAATACATTTATTACATTATGGCACAAATACAAAATTCAAAACTGAACACTATTGTTCACTGCAGTTCATTTTATATGACGTACATTGTAACTAAACAGCGTTCAATGTCTTTAAGGTGGTCGCCACAATGATTCTCAACAAGTCTAGTATAAAATATCTACTCTTGAAATACACCATTTAGTATACAGCAATATATATATCTAAAACTAAGAATATCCGAACAACCCTGCATAGGGATGTTATTAATTATGGCGCAACTCGTGTAGTGTTTGAAATTCGGGGTCGCAAATTGACCTAATTATCTACTACGCCGCAAGGGATGAGAAATAGGATCGATGCAAAAATAACAGAAGCTGGAGAACCAACCTAAACTATAAATACTAAAGCAATTAACTGGGAGCTTTTGCTGAACATTAGCAACTATAATTAATTATCCACCATGGAAGTGCTTTTTTATCGACACTTCCTTTGAGCTTTGGTAAAAGCGTAGTGAGAGAAAAACTGCCTAGTATCTAGAAAAAATGCTAAGTAATGTAAAATAAACGCCATTATACAGAAGCCTTTTAGCATATTGAACTGTAGTTTGAGAAATTTATTTACAATAAAGATTTCGTTTAATTTCTCCACAGATTTTTAAATTTTATATTTAAGTAGCTGTGAATTTAAAAAATACCACTTTGGAAATGTGATGTGGTCTGTGTTATAGTAGTAATATCTATACCCTAGCTATCAGATGAATATGAGTTGAAATCCTTGTATGGAAATCAAATTTATATATTTTTTCAATTTTATTTGAAATCTTGTGCTTGTGTGTTTGTAGTGCACTTTCTCCTCGAGTTGGTTTTATTTCATTATTAAAATTTTTTTAAAATATCTGGATAATACCCATTGTTAACTGTTGGATGGAAATACCTATTATTAGCTGGTATCCTTAATATTTCTTCATTCTATATAAATAATAGTTTAAAATATTAGTATCTACTTGAGTGTCAGGTATTTTGGTCTTTTGAAAAACATGTCCCAACTGATTGATAAAAGGAATGTAAGTAAATATCGGCTTTAATTACTCCATTATTTTTTAGAAAATATTCGAGGTAATTATTTGTACAAGACTTGATTGACTGTTTGCATGTTTTATATACTTTTGAATAATATAATAAATGATTTTTTTGTCTATCGGAAGCTAGCTACGGATTTGTATTCATTATTCAGCAAAGAGCACTGATTGCAAATTACAAACAATATTCGTATTGTAGCTATGTTTTCTCAACAAACACCAATTTAATAAGCTTCAAATGTCTCTGTGGGTATCATTAGTGTTTAGATCAGTGGTGGACAAAGAATCGCGCATTGGATCCTTGCTTATTGTTCTGAAGTAGGCGCTATAATTAAATCCATCTTAATATTTACAACAACTGAGTGCTATCAGTTTAATTCATACAGCCATCTTACTCATCAGTTCTGAGTAGATTTGGGATATCAAAAAATGCTGTTTCTAATTTTTTAGAACCGGCAAATGAACTACCTGATGAAAGAACTCTATTATTTGATAATAACTGACTATTTGATTTGACATTTTTAGTTGATGTTACTCTCCGTCTCAATGATCTAAATTTAAAACTACAAGGCAAGAATAAATTATTTCCTAGCTTAGTAAATAGCATCAGTTCATTTAAAATGAAATTAAAATTCAGTTAGAAAATGAGAATTTGAGTCAATTTTCACATTTGAAAGAGCAGAGTGAATGTACTGTGAATAATATTTTACCAAATATATCTAAAACATCGATATATTGCAAGAGTCATTTGAAGTTCGTTTTCATGATTTTGGTAAAGAAGAAAGTTGCATGTTTGAATTTATAAATCAGTTAGTGAACAAAACGTAATGCAGATGCATAGTAACATAATATTGTTGATCGGGAAAAATTCAAAATCATATTGCATAATGAAACAGATGTGTGGAAGGGTGGCGAAGATTGAACTTTTGCAATTTATTAACAAATATTGAAATGATTTTAATTTATTTTCTCGCAATTGTGCTACTAGCTGTAAGTTTTTTGAAAATGAAATTAACAAAAAAAAACAATTTAATATAAACAGTGAGCATTTTCAATTAAAAAAATACTTAGCACACCAACTGGCAGATATAATAGATTTGGTTAATATTGCTGACGATTTTTCTAAGAGCAAAGTGAGGATAAATAAAATGTTATAATTTTTTTAATGTTATTTTAGTAAATTCTATTGAAAATCTTTTTTGGTTTGATGTACAATTTATAGCTATTAATGTATTGTACATAAATAATTTCATATTCTCTTATTAATAATAAACAAACCTGTGGGACAAATTTAATATTAAAAATAACATTTGTAAATGACAGGATTGTAAAAATATAGTACATATTTTTCAAGAAATTTTATTCATACATAAAAAAAAATTGCCTGCAACGCAACCTTCTGCGTCGTGATGATTTATGATGAAATAAAAAAAGAGTTGGTAATAAAATAGCCTCAACCCAGAATTATTGTCAATATAAAATCGACATTTTTGGGAAAAAATTATTAATAATAAACATAAAATTTGTTAGGATTGTAAAAATATAGTGCATAATTGAAATTATATCTGTTCTTCATAAAAATTTTCTGTCTGCGGCGCAATCTTTTGCTGAGTGATGATTGCAAAAATTTTTTGAAAAAAGGTGGGGGGAGCGGCAAATTCAAGAACCACCCCGGTTGGCACAAACCCTAGATGTGCCACTGCCCTTTTCCCTATGTTCCAACCCCAACCGTGAACGTAAGAAGGTTTAAAAAGTGCTTGAGTTGTATGGCGCGTCTGAACTCGTCTGTTGAAAAAATGGCGCATGGTATCCTAAAGGTTGGCCACCACTGGTTTAGATCGTCGCGTATAGGGGTAAAACTGAAGGACAAACTTTACATGTATAGCGGCATGCAAATCCGGTGTTTACTCGTCGATTTTGCTAGCAAGTTTCCAGCGTTAGAGACGATTTAATTGAATAAAACCCATGGACGGCGATTCAAATTTGATTAAGCAATAGCAACTGGTCTGGAATTTGCGAAACATTCCACTACAAACAGACGGAAATCGACACTATCGTGTGCGAAAATTAACATTTAGCGATAAATAATCAAAACACAATTCTTTGGTGTTTGGTAATAACAACTTATCTTGAACTTAACCGTGAAAAAATTAGTGAAAATCTGGTTTTGGTATTATAAAAACATGCTATTGACGACATTAAATTATCACGTTTCTACTCGTTGACCTTGTCTAGCGAGACAAACAATGCACTTAAATTCATAAATCATTGACCGTAGTTAAATATATATTGAGATTATCTTCTTTGGTCTGAATAATAATAATTCAAGTTGTCATATTCCGGTACTATTCAGCCTCAATCGGCTCCATAGCTGAATGGTTAACGCTCTTGACATTATGCTCTACTATGTTGCACGGTAAAAGGTTTAATTTCATGAACTTTTATACATACATTATTTCACTTTAACTAGGCTATTTAAAACTTTGTTATAATTCCCAAATTCTTCTTTTTTATGGTTCATATTTTTCTAAACTTGCTTAAAACACTTTAAGCTTCATAGATTAGTTAAAGTCTTTTTCAAGTTCATAGAAAACAAATAAGCATGTCTATTTGTCCATATTCGCTCTTCATGTGGAACATATGGCCTCCCAATGGAGTTATCTCTACGAGAACTGTTTGTTACTCAGCCATTAAATCTCATTTTTTTGGCGAAAGTAAGGATAGAAAGATAGTGTTAGTACAGGAACAGAGGTTAGCTAATCAAAACTGACTGATTCATAAATCACTTTAAAAAATCAATTTATGAAATTGTTTGTCCTGGGATTCGAACCCGTGAACATCGCAACCGTAGTCAACGACGTTGACTACTCAGCTTAACACCGGGAATATTTCATGTTATGTAATTTAAAAAAATGTGCTCTTAATTCAATTTGAAGTTCCGTAAGCACAAATAGTATACAAGCTATAAATATATAATGTCTATCTATATGTAAATAAATATCCGTTTCTCACGGAGCTGTTTTTCAAAAGGTTTATTCAGGAGAAGTAAACAGTTTTATTATTTACTTATATTATAATATTAATTGTTACGATTTTTTAAACTAAGTTCATAGATTTAATTAACTACGATGCTACTAATCAGTTAGTAAATATTAATATTCAGTTAAGAATATTTGAAAAAAAAAGGGAAAAAAGTGTCCCATAAATATATCGTTGCTTTGGAAAAAGACTGCCATAACACAAAATTTATGAAGTTTTAGAAGCATTTCAAAATACACATTATCATTAAGCACCCATATCTTGATCGAGATAAATAACTGGTGAGTTTGTGGAAGTTACGGCTTCTAATTCACTTCTACATTAAGTTATTGATATTTTATGCCAGTAGGTATAAAAATGTCATAAACGAATATTTTTGAGTTGTGACGGTCTCCGTACAAAAAAACGATAACTGGAACGTATCGCATCATATTTTAAATATGTTTTTAATGAAATTTACCAGTTTAGTTATTTCTGAAGATATTTTCATTTAAAACTTGAAAATGCTATAGGAATTATCATACAAGATGTCTTGAATGTTGCCGGATGTCTAAGGACATATATAACGATGAGCTCATCGATACAATAGAAAATTTTATATCTTAATATAATGGTTTCCTGAATACTTGTGTTGTGTACTTTTGTAATAAAAAAAATAATACATAAGTGTAGAGGGATGCGGGTTATTAAGAGTTTTTTTTCGATGTCCACTCTCAATAAGGGTCATCTCAACAGTTGTTAGTCAGTCTTTTAAATTTTCTTTTTCGAGAGAGTAAAGGAAGATTGAATGAATTAGAAAATAATTAGAAGTTCGCCAGTTGCTATTTTTATAAACTGTTTTCAGAATCGGAAAACAAGTGGGTGGGGAGTTATTAAGACATTAAATACATTTATGCATTTGGATATTAATCAATAAATCGATTTAAAAAAAAACAATACACGAATGTTTGTATTCTGAAAGTCAAGCAGGTGATTCCATAACTGAGTGTATGATAGCCCTATAGCGTTAACCACTCAGCAGAATAAATAGTGTCAAATCGAAAAATACAGGGTAGAAACCTGTATTATATAATTCTTGCTGAACTAAATACTTTATTGTATGGATACCTCAGTTCTAAAGTGTAACAATTGGTAAAATGTGGTTATTTTATAATGACAATAGTTATTATTACTTTATATCCAAATTGTGACAACTACGAAAATCCTGTGAAAACCTCTGAAAACACTATGAGACTGAGATATCGATCTATTACCTTATTATAATAAAGAAAACAGACCAATTTGGCTCCGCCATTGAATATTTTCCGCTAACGAAACTCAGAAATTTACTAAATTAAAGAAAGAGGTTTCCACCAAGGAGTTTTATAAAATATACATATTTGAAATTTAAATACAAAAACGGCCATTACATTAATGTATACGGAATTCCACCAGTCAGTATTTACTCAATTAGTTAGTGACCACTTCAAAACGCTCTCAAGCGAGTTTCCGGGCATCTGTTTCTGCTGGTGTGGTAGAGTGCATTTCACATTTGTCATTTTCTTCACTTGTTCAACCACTTACTCGCCTTCACGTACAGTTAACTACTCACACCACGTTGAAGGGTTGATAAATCTTTATATTTATGTTAGTTTTATTTTATATATGTACATTAGACCAGAGGTCTCCAAACTTTTCAGCCTAAAAGCCAAGACCTTGCTCATATCACTAGCTCTCTCATCTTACCAACATACTATAGTTTTGAATTACGGGTAAATTTTCGTATAGGGACTAGCCGTTGAGTCAGATATCTAAAGCGCAGGACGGGGGGGTAGAACTCCGCTTCATTCGCAATTTCGGTTGGCACTTAAGGGCAAGTGTCAAGGACATTCCAATCGAATTCTGTCAAACTTACACAGCTTGATCAGTAGCACAAATTTTCTAGTAGTTTTTTTCCGCGTTCGGCACTACTTAGCTGTGTGAAAAAACATTTTCCAAAACGCAATATACAAAAAATATTTACAAATCTAAATTAAGTGATGAGGAAGTCGTTGCTGATAATTTCCGCTATGATCCACAACTGTGAACAATTGTCAGTGGAAAGTTACAGTTACACAAATCTCATTAATCATAATTATAATGTTTAATTTAATTATGTGAATTACCTATGTATATCACTTATTGTAAGTTTTTAGGATAAATCTCACATCATTAATTACAGTTAAAACGTTAATTTTCATTACGTTCTTCAGTTATTGTGTTTCTTAATTGCTCGTTAAATAAAAAAATCTGATTATTATTTTGTATGATTTACTTACATTTTAAATTTTACAATGTAATCATAATAAACTATTTAAAAATCTAACTGACAACCAAAGTAAACATTTCATATACCCATTTGCTATAACGAAACAGCTGCGTTTGTTTTCAATTTTTATGAAAATTAGTAATGTCTATAATTTTTATTTTGTTTTTTCCTGTATTGTGATAAAAATTAGTATATTTTTTTAACGTAATTTTTATTATAACATTTTACATAAACAAAATTATCTAAATCAATCATTTACTTTTTAAACTTGTTAATATTTTTTATATATGCATGGTTTCAGTAAAAAAATATAAGCAAGAAAAAAGGTATTCAAGAGTAATACCCAATTGGATACAACCTCAAAAGAAATCATACACGATGGGTAATGAATGTGAGATTCGTTTGAGTAATATTATTGACAACCCTAAATTAATGTACGGGTATCCAACCGCCGTAAAATCGAGCTACTTGCAAAATGAATCAAAGTAGAAACAAAAGTTCATATTTGAGTGAGCTGAGAACATACAATATTAAGAGGACTCGTTTTTCACTCACCTTAAGGTGAACTAAATGTATAGTTAATGCAAAATTGTGCGAGAAGATTTAATTACGTCATTTTAATATGATCGCAGTGAAAATTGTTAAATGTATATTTTAATCTTTGAAAAGAACATTAAGATCAAACGTCAATGTTTTCTAAGATGTTTTGATATTTTTTGGTTACTGCTACAAAGAACACTCTTTTTTATATACAACTTATTACTCGGGTGAGAAACAAAAAAACGAGCTGAAAATAAGCAATTTATCTGTATTTGTAAAGCATTAAACTCTGTTTATTAAAAGACGTCATTGTTCATCACATAATGTTTTTGTGTGACGGACAAATAATATGAGTATTTTGTGGTTAAGATTTACAAACAAAACGTTCCTCATACATTATTAATCTTTATTTAATGAACTTTAATACAGTAGCACATCTCCAGTATCGTAGTAAAATTTCAAGTTGGGCAAATCCATTTCAACAAACAACAGGTAATATGAATAATAAAGAAATTTCGTTAATACGCGTAATACTGTTGGAGTTTATTTTTTAAAGAGATATCCACGTTTTTCGGCAAGCATAGAGCAATACAGAAGTATTTAATAATTTAATTAAACTTCGACATTCGCAAATCACTTGCTAATGGAGAACCATACGTTTAATGCGGATGATGGGGTTAAATTGTTGCATAAAAACATGGGGGATCATAAATTATTTTATCAAGAAATTTTGGAAATTAATAGAGCCCAGTTAAACTCCTTGCCAATCTTGAATGAGCAACTGAACCTTCCTAATTCTCCGCTATTATATCCTATACGTTGAAACACCTAACAGATGTCACTAAATGTGGAATGATTGTATATATTTACCCATTCGTCGAATTACATCCCGTCAAAACCCACAATACTTGTAAAATCACTGGTATTTCTAAAAGAAGTTGAAAAGCGGCAATTCGCCACTCTGTTAATATGGTGTTTACAAAATAAGGATTAGGGCGATTTCCGAAATTTTAACTCAGGTATCAGTGTGGCTCTCAGACGTATAATATCTTACCTCGTAAATAATATTTGTCGCATTTGTATCTTCTATATAAACGTTAGACACTGTTTACTGTCTGTCAGTTCGAGTCCATTCGTGTCCTCGAATGCCTGAAGATGCCGAAAGGCGAAACCCGGGTCGTTAGTGACAAAATACATGGAAGTGTACAAAATCTCAATAATCCAAATTTGAAACAGAAGTATTTATCAAAGAACAAAATACATTATTTAACATGCGATAGGTTTACGATAATCAAATTCAAATCTACTTATCAAAATAACCTAAGATTAGTTGCGATTAAATGAATTTTAAGACAGTTATTTTAATTCACAACCCAGACCGTAAATGAATGCAATGCTACTTTGTATACAAATGGCGCAACGACTAAGTTACCGGACGGGTGAAAATAGTTGACGATAGTCTTGGGATTGCTTAGCTGGGAAATAATTCCACTAGTTTCTTGAAGCATGTGGAACTTCACATGAATAAAACATCTTGGATTGACCCGATTAATTTCCTTTACTTAAAACTAAGTAAACAGCATTTAGATTTAGTCTAAAATACAATAGAACTCGGTTACACATTGTTTTTGTTCGCACTAGAATTTTTTAATACAACCACTTTCTCTTCTACGCATTCATATATTATAGACATATAACGTCGTCCGCATCGGGTTGCCAAGCTCTTCCACCTTTCGCAGTCGATTGTAAATGTGGCAGTCAATTATTAGATACAAAAAACACCCTTGGCAAATTAACAATAAAAAGTATCACCTCACGTTGCGGCAACGTGCCCAAAGCCTTTTTCGAATCACCTCTAACTATGTAACTAGTGAATAAATAGGCATTTGCAAAGCAAACATCATTTAGTAAATTAAATTCATTTGTCATTAAAAACAAAATCTTTGTGCAAATGATTCACAATTGTCATAATAATATAAATAGGTGTCAGTGAAGCTTGGCGAAGAAGCAAGAAGCAAAGGCTATGCAGTTATTCGAAAAAACTTCATCGGGTTAAAGAAAATAAGATTTACCTTATTTAAACTATGAAACTATTATGTTGTCGGCGTCCGTAGCGCAGTTGCTAGCGTCGATGGCTACGGCTACGGATGTCTCGAGTTCAATTACCGGGGCGGACAGTTCCATAAATTGATCTCTCAATCGATTTATGGATTTCTGTGATGTCTAAAAACAACCTTCCAACCAACCAATCGATTCTCACGGGACGTATGCGAGAGCGATTAGCTAACCACTAATCCTCTCCTAGCCCTATGCTTCTATCCTTACTGTCATCGAAAAAAAAATAAACTAAACCTCTCTAACATGTCTTTGAAGTAGCCCAAGCAAATACTTAGCCTTTGAACTCCATCCAGAGTAGATGGGCAACCAATATAGTGAGACATGTAGAGACAATTAGAGAGAGATAGATATCTTGGGACAGAGATTCCTCAAGCAATGTTAACTGTACCATTTTAGTATAAGAATAACTATTAAAATTAAAGTCGTACTTTGTATATTCTCCAAGACTTGATTTCGTATGACATTACTAACTGATTATCCGATTTGAAATTTTAAATAATTGCGTAATGTAATTTTTGTTCTTTTTTATGAATTAATATTTTACATATTAATCTTTACTAAAGGAATTACAGTTCACTTTTGCTTGTAAATTTTTAGACGAAATAATACCGTCGGCGTTCGTGGCGCAGTTGGTAGCGTCGCTGGCTACGGTTACGGATGTCTCGGGTTCGATTCCCGGTGCGGACGGTTTACATAGATTGATCTTTCAATCGATTTATGGATTTCTGTTCGTATTCTGAGTCCTCCCTCCCACCCATCGCATCCTCACGGTGCGTTGCGAGAGCGATTAGTTAACCACTAAGTCCTGTCATAACCCTATCCTTCTATCGCTACTCTCTTCGAAAAAAAAGAGAGTTTGAGCAACTGAGTAACAAGCAGTTCTCGTAGAAAAATTCTGTTAAGATACCTCCATTAGGAGACCATATGCTCCACATTAGGAGCGGACATAGAAAGAAAAAAAATACCTACGATTTGGTGATATACTAATTTCACATATGTGGATCCGAATGCTTAATATTAATAGTTTTGAAGCTCAAACTGTGTAGTAATGACAGATTTGTAAAAACAAAACATATTTGATTTAAAAAAGTCATTTAAACTACGATACGGATATTTTAAAAGTATTTTGAAGAAATATCTCGATGTATTTACTTGTGAAATATTACGAGAAAAAGAAGAAAATACAAATAAGAAACATGCACTGAGAAAGCTCTATTAGCTAAGTGAAAATCATGGCTTCTACAAGTCTCACGTGCTGCAATTTCATTATTTGTGTTACAGGCTAGAATATATGGTACGTCTTAAAAGGTAGAGATAGGGTTAAACATACAGATTTAGTTGCTTTCAGTTTAACTAATTCTTTATTCAAATATAATTTAAGATAATAATAATTCAAAATATAATTTAAGACATCGACTGAGGGTGCTTGATGAAATTTTCTATGTATTTTGTCACTAACGACCCGGATTTCGCCTTTCGGGATCTTCAGCCATTCTAGTTCATTCGTGTGCTCGAAATGTACAAAAACTCAACAATTCAAATAGTAAATATAATTGTACAAAAAACACTGATTACTGTGCTTATTCATTGACGACGTTATTGGGTGTAAAACGATTTTCCCTTCTTGAATAAATATGTATAGTCAGATTAAGTTTATTGACATATTTTTATCAATATCCTTCGAATCAAAATAAGTAAAGAAATCTAAAACCGTAAAAGTTAGCTCACTAAAAGTTATTACAATATTTAAATGCATGTGTATTTTTAAATTTCATAGTTTAATGCTAAAAACATAAATGCGTTACCGATGGGCAGATACACCAAAAAAAAATATATAGTATATTGTATTGCATGCCATATCCCTCCCTCATAAAACGAATAAATGTTCATCCTAATATCATTACGTCGGAACATACTGCACTTACACGCTGTATGGTAGTATAGTTATATATATATTAAAGTGCAGCATTATATATAAACGTGTATAGCACATGTACTCTCAATAATATAGAATATTTACCTCGGCTACTATAAAAAAAAATTTCCCTGAATTTGATAACAGTGACTGTAATAGACTTTTAACAAAGCTTTGAACGCTTTATTTTATCGGTATGGAGCCGTGTATTCGACGCTATAAAGAAGCGTTTCCCAATTATATTTTGTAGCGGAACCCTCTTCTATACTGTACAAAAAGATGTAATCCCCAAGGAGTATACGTTAGTAAATTTTTACTTTACAATGCATCTGTCAAATCCATATTTATCTTTCTCGCTCTTGATATAAATAATGCACACACATAATGGTGCATTATTTACATCAAGATTCCATATTTTGTCGATCTTTTGATTCCTTTACATTACCTTATTTGGGAAATCTATCTTAATGGATGGTTGTTCAAAAAATAAAAATATAGCATGTTTTTATAAACAAAGCAAAGTTGTATGCTGTATTTTGTAGTCGGTTGTTTGTTTTCACTCAGAACTAATATCCACTTATTCAATGCATGAATTCTGACAGTTGCGAGTCACGTCACCTTTCTGGCGCTTGTAGCTTTCTTATTTCATGATTTTATATTCTCAGAATTTGATATAATACTTTACCGAAAAATAAAACGATAAAAAATATAAATACACGATTATACTGTGTTAATATGAGTATTTTTTGTTCTATTCGTTTATGTATTAGTCTCATCATTTACTTCATTCATATTTTAACTCCACAAAGCAAAATTTTACAAATACATTTATATTCATAAGGCGATTTCAAAATTGTTTCCTCTTATAAGAAGAGTAAGCAAGAAGAGCTTTTCAAGCTCATTTCAGTAAATAGCGCTTTCCGATAAACACAAAAGCGTTTAAGTTATTATTCAATTACAAAACTTTCTGAGAGAAATCCACGATAGCGAATATAAAATGCAGAATAATAAAAATAATAATTTAATCAAATTTTGAAATACATACAATGAATGAAAAAAAACATTTTATTACTTCATTAATTGAACGTCTTTTTCGAACGGATAATAACCGGAAAACATATAACCTTTCTATGTAGTAATCTTAGCTTCAAATCTCTAATGATATAAATCTCTGATTACATTACAAAATCAGAAGAATTTGGCATTGTATTATTGATATGATTTCACACATACCTTTTTTGAGTTTTCTCAATCATTTTGAGCTCTTTTTCCGAATTAAAAAAAAATTGGTTTTGGGAAAAAGCTATTGTCGTATTTTGAGAAAATTATAATTTAATAATGTAATGGCAGAATAAAATACCGTCAAAATGAAAAAAAATGATAAATGAAATTTTCAAATATCAAAAACAAACGAAGATATAATATAAGATTCAAATTGATAACTTAGTTATCCTACTTGTTTTATCACAAACGTGAAGCGTTTCGTCTCTTTCAGAAGCATCTTCAGATTAACCATATCTATGATATTAAATATGCGTTTGTTTCACATGTCTGAAACAAACTAGTTTGCTGTTTTTAGAATTTATACCGACCGACCTGAAATATGAAACGAAAGACGATTGACCCAGATAAATCTTCAAAAGAAAGAAAGTGATTAATGTCCACTTTTTGATCATAAATTAATCATTTGATTTGATATTCGCTTTTCGTTTCGTTTCTTAATTAATTTTGCCTTAAATGTGCGGTACGTCGGACATTGCTATGATTGCAAGTATATTTTTGTGAGGTTGGAAAAAATTGTTTTTAACATACAAAAGATTAATTACTCATACAAATTATGTCATCAAGCCAAAACAGTATTTTTCCAAGATAACGTAAAAAATCCTAATTAATAGCCATGTCATAAAAGCTCTTTATTTAATAATATAAAAACGATGCAAATTCTTGTAATTAAGCGGTACAATACAATTATACAACAACACGAAGGCTTAATAGCCAAAACAAAAAAAAAAATAATCTAACGTCCAAAGAAATCAGCGGTAAATTTTCATTATTCAAATGAGTGTCTCGAGAAAAAATGAAGGAAGAAAAAGGGAGTGAAACGGAGGATTAGTGGAAGGGTATAATTAGAGAAGATTAAAGAGCCACAATCAACTGGACTGAATAGAAAGTTTCGACGACAAAAGCAATTTGACTTTTTGATTATTTCAATCCCACCTTACCGACAAAAGCATGAAAGTGTTAACGAGGTGAAAGGAATAAATTATTCTTGTTAAAATTAAATTAAATTAAAAAAATGCAAGTAGTTTTAATTCAGCAATTATTTCTTGAGAGGGATTAATTTTAAAAAAATATGTTGAAAATAATGTACGTTCTTGCAATTATACCGAAAATTTCGTGCTTTGATTTATGCGTGTCTACCAAAGCTTATATCATTGGATAAAAACATAAAACTAAAATTCTCTTTAAAACGCCTAAGTCAAGCAACAAAAGTCGTCATATTATGTAGTTAAAGATAACTTGATTCACAAGCATTCATTTCTTAAAGGTTTATCACATTTCAATCGTTAAATTGCTTAGTGTTTTATTTGTTTTGTTGCAAACGACACGAGTATCTGGAACTGATCGATTGTGATTTTGAGTTCATCCGTGTGCTTGAATGCCTGAATGTGATATTGAAGTTCCATAAAGTGCTTTCATTTGAATAATGTTTGATGAGACTACGATTAATTTTCAATTATTTGTGTATAATGTATAAAACCAACGATATTTTTTTAATTATGTCCGTCCGCTCTATATGTGGAGTATATTGACTGGTAATGGAGAATTTTTCGAAGTTGTCTGATTAGAACTATTTGTAAGCCAGTCACTGATATTTTTCTCTTCGAAAACGATATGGTAGTAATGATTTCGTTCTACGAAAAGAAAGATGGAGGGGAGGAGACATGGTATAAGATGTTCTTCTAACGCCATATCCATATCATTGGTTACAAATTCATGAATCGATCGGAAAATCAATGTATGAAAACTTCCATTATAGGACTGTAACCGTATTTCCGCAACAGATTACCAAGAAAGCCCTAAGAGTTTAGACCAGGGGCGCGAACCTTTTTTACATGCGCATACCAAAAATATCCTAATAATATATTATATACAGCGGTGTATATTCAGGGTGTGCTAGGTGTACGGCGCACATCCGCAAAATCATCTTAAACATACATTTAGAAATTTAGAGGATAAAGCGATATATTTTTTTGTATATAGTAATATTTGTTAGCGCTTGAATTCGCTCTGAAAATGCATAACAACGACATAACAACGGCATATGGCGCGCCGATCTTGAGGGCGAACCGTGAACTAATCTAATCGTTCGCAGATTTAACAGCTCTAGTCGATCAGACAACTTTCAGCGCACAAGTAAAGTCGGTCTTGAACTTAGTGTGCGTACTTCAAAAGCTCTTGCGTCGCTACTTCTTCATTACATTATTTTACAATAACAGGTCGCTTCTTTTTATATTTTGGCGTAAAATAGTTCATTATCTTAATTACATATTATTAATATTTATATTTTTTATTCTAGATTCTATTTTTTTATTTACCCTAAAAATGATGAAGAATACTGTTGAAGATATTTTGAATAATCCATAGAAAACTTCCAAATGAATTACTTAACAAACTGCAACAATTCTATGGAACATTATTCGGTTATATAAGTTTAATAAATGAGCTCACTGTTCTTTATCTTTCACCTGAATTTGCAAAAAATCTGTTCACGAGCTTGTACAATTTATGAATAAAAATAGTTCTGAGTCAGGTTTTCAGGAAGTAGATAAGTTAGGAAAACTAAAATTAACTCTTCCAAGTAGTACTGCTTAAGCAGAACGCTCATATTCTACTCTGAAACTAATCAATACTTGTTATCGAAGTACCCATGGCCAAGAAAGACTATGTGGTCTTAGCTTGATTTCGATAGAAAAAGAAGAGCATCTTTTATGACAACGTGATTGAAAAATTTATGAGTAAAGCATAATGAAGATTAGATTTAATATATAAATAATTAATTTTTTTGTTTATTTGAAATTTGATGTTTTTATATAGTATTATTTTAGATGCAATTTTAGATTAGGACTGTTGCTATTTTTTTTAATAAGAAATAATTCTTAAGCACAATTTACTGTAATTCCAATTATTTATATATGGAAAAGGGCTATATGGCTGTTCAAGCCTACCACAGCCTTGGCTAGTAAAAATTATAACAATATTGACACTCTCCGTACACCACTGATTAAATATCGACTGTCTGACGTGTCGAGTAGGTTTTTGAAATTGTATTTATTTAGATAATTACAATTAACCTCAAATGATTACAAATGTCAATGACAGTGTTGCCTGCGTATATATTCGAATACGAAAAAATTAAATCCAAACATTTTATCCATGAGTTATATATTTTAAAAATCTGTTAGTTGTTATGTGCCATCTCTGGAACGCTTGCCCTAGGTTCGCCACCCTTGGCCTAGACCACTTAGCAACGAATCTAATACGATATTATTTATTTTTATTTGTGAATAATAATTACTATACACGCTATTACAGCTGACGCTAATGCACCATACATTCAGACAGTACATAATGAGAATAAACTAAAGAATACAAAATATTACATAAGTTTATTGTTGAAAGTATCACTAGGTAATGCATTGAACAGCCGATCTGGCCCCTGCAATAAGCGTCTCATATGACCGAAGCGCATAATAATTTTTAAGAAAAAAAATGTTTTATTACGGTTACAGGTAAGATCTATCTAGATAATTTAATATTAAATTCCATATACCAATAATTATACCCCTGATAAATTCCTCGCATTTTGTGTAACAGTATACTAAAGCAATACAAATTATCGTTTATTTTATACACACAGTAGTAAATTTAGCACTGTGGAAGATACAACTTGTAACGAATAAGGGGATGAACTAAGTTACTCAGTGTAACTCGATCCGTTTCACAATCATTCTGTCCTGAGCTTTTCTATTTTGCGCAAAGTTAAATTGGAAACTGAACCCAGCATATCGCGTTGAAAAATTTATAGACCTAAAAATAAAACTGGAAGTTATAACAGCGCATATACGGCGTACTAAGTAATATTGTTTTAAAAATAGTGCTTTTCTGGGTGTAAAATTATTTTAATTATTTTAAACGACTTTTAATAGATAATAATTATATAGCAATAAGCTCCAACCAGTGTTAAGCGCTCTTCAGTGTTTGTAATATACAGTTGTGGTGATGGACTAGAATCCCAGTACAGTTTCATAAATTGATTTTTCAATTGATTAATGGAATTGTGTTGGTAGGCATGGATGCATATGATGATATCTGAATTATCTTCCACCCACTCGATCTTAAAACATACTACGTAATAAAACTGATTAGCTAACCACTTTGCCTGTCTTAGCCCTCTTTCTATCCTTACTTTCGCCGAAATAGTGAAGCTTTTTTTCCATGTCCGCTCCTAACGTGGAACATATGGTCTCCTGATGGAGGTATCGCAACAGAATTTTTATGAGAACTGTTTGTTACTCAGTTGCTCAACCTCACGTTTTTCAAAGAGAGTAAGGATAGAAGTATAAGTCTAGGACAGGACTATCGGTTTGCTAATCGCTCGCGCTACGCCCCGTGAGGATCGGATGAATGGGTTGAAATTTTTAGTCATCGCAAACACTCAGACTACCAACAGAAATCCATTAATCGATCCAAGATCAATAGTGAGGCTTTGTGGCTGTGACACAAGCAGTTCTTGTAGAACAACTTCTGTTGAGACAAACTCTATTAGGAGTATATGCTTCACATTGGTTGCGGAAGTTGTTTTAAAAAAAGCAGTCAGTGCTATAGCCGAGTATTCAATGCTCGTCGGTGTTTGTTTACACGGGCTTAAATCTCCGTACGTACAATTTATGAACTTTTACATCTGTAATGGTTGATTTCTCTCCTACCCATCCGATCCTTAAAAGTATAAAAAACAATAAGCTAAATACTGGTCGTTTCCTGGCACCTCCGTCTTATCCTCAATCTCTTCGAAATATAGATATCGAGTGTCTGAATAACACACATTTGTCGTAAGACTACTTCTATTAGAATGCTCAATTATCACTATTATAACTGTAAAAATAATAGTCTCAATTTACGCGTCGTTTTTGTGTACCCAATCTACCGTGTAAATCGGTTAATATGTGTATGTATTTTCAAGAAACAAAGTCGCGTATAATATCGTATCTTAATTATTGTCTTTGAGCTGAAATATTCTTTCATATGAACATTATTTCACTAGAATCGCTGATAATATTTTTTAAATTCGTCGAATATTACCCACTTTTCCTCGGGATCACCTTGCGAAGAAGTCTGTAGACATACTTGTAATATTATTTCTCAATTTTACCCTCTGCAATAGCAGTCTGTCTATGCCAGAGATACTTAAAATATTCGTCATACGACGGTCGTTATCATAAGACTCGAAAATATATCACATAACGCCAGACTCATCATTATTACGACTGTGATGTATTTAGATGAAAAACTATTTCGATGTAAGTTCCACAATATTTGACATTCAAATAAAATATGTTTTATTTATCACGCATTGTCTATTTATTTGTAACGCATCACGTACACACACACTCTATCGCTCTCTTTCTCTGTTATCGCATGCCCAGAGACAGAGTGTGTGTGAGAGCGTAAGTGAATTGTAATACACATCACACATACACACACTCCCTCTGTGTGCGCATCAAGCGTACTAAGCGAATGCTGAGAGGTGAAAATGCCGTCTGGTAATTATTTAAAATAACAGCCAATTTACAGCTACAAAATTTTTATTTAGCCTGATGTACGGAAAATAAATAATATGTTATAATTCGATCATAGTTTCTAACTTCATCAATACACCTAAAGTAAAATAAAATATAGTTTTGTTCATTTTTAGATACATTATTATGTCAAGATTTCAATAACAATTATATCTCTATAAGGATGGGCGTTTGTTGAATCATAAATGATATTACAGAAATTTTTTCCATGTACTTCCCAATGTGGAGCATATGGTCTCCTAATGGAGGTATCTTAACAGACTTTACTACGAGAACTGCTTGTTACTCAGTTGCTCAACCTCTCCTTTTTTTCAAAGAGAGTAGTGATAGAAGGATAGGGCCATGAGAGAACTAGTGGTTAACTAATCGCTCTCGCTACGCCCCGTGAGGATAGGATGGGTGGGAGGGAGGACTCAGACTACGAACAGAAATCCATAAATCGATTCAAAGATCAATCTATGAAAACCGTATGCACCGGGAATCGAACCCGAGACATCCGTAACCGTAGCCAGCGACGCTACCAACTGCACCACGGACGCCGACATTTACAGAATTTTAGCTATTATTAACCTCCTTCCTACAGCACTATTTACGCACAAAACCTTTTACCACCAGGTTTAAATGTGTCACATGTTCAAACACCTCAAAAATTTGTAATATGGCAATGTCTTCATAAAGCATGTTATTTATTAAAAATTTCGTCCGATTGCTCAACTACTTCACAATCCTTCCCATCCTCTTGACCTCTCAACCCTCCTAGCAATTACATAATGACATATAATCGTCGAATTCATTAGTGCGACAACCCCAAATTAATGAGATTTTAGTTTAATATGCAGTTTTATATAAAACTTTGCGCTCTGTTTAATTCAGTAATTAAATAAATCAATGCTATGGCGGATAGCCTTCTATTGAAGTAAACAATATTTTGATATCTCTGGGTAAGTAAAAGGATATTTCTAAATATCCTTCTACTGGCTATACTCAGAAAATGCCAAATACCTGTTTAAAAGAAGTATAAAATTTGGGTACAAATCAATATAATCTGATTTATGGTGACAATTAGAATATTACTTTTCTCATTATCTCTATGAGTTATTTGGGGATATCTGAGTAATGAACCAAACGATCGATATGAACGGTATCATACTGTTTGATATAAATATATGGCATAAGCAAAAAAAATGTAATAAAAGTATTATATATTTACCATGACATAATAATCATGAATAAAATCATTGAAAGATATAGCCAGATAAAAGAAACAAAATACGCGAGCCTTTTTAAGATAATAAAGTCAAGTAAACCAATATACAAGGATTTTGTCAAAACAAACAAAAAGCCAATCTTCCAACATGCCGGAAATCGTTCTTAAACTCCAATAAAGCAACTATGTTATGCGAATGTTATCTGAATGAATAGTGGAAAAGCTTTCAGAAAAATCGATTTTAAGAGATTTCGTGTTAAGGGATTCATATCTACGGTGAGATATTTTTATTTTGTTGATAAAATATTATGGGTATATAAAAAAAATACACGTTTTAATATCAGAATTAGTAGAATGGTACATACTTGGTTTTGGTAGGGACAGAAATAGAAAATATCACGAATCGAAATATTCGATATTTAAAAATATCACTTTTAAGGTGTTAACTGACAACTCTTGGTGAAAAGACTTAATATTTAAAAAAATAAAACACGATTTTTTTGTACTACTTCCACATGTTTATAATGATCAGTACTGGTTTCGCTCATCACGAGCATTATCAAATGATAAAGATACAAACATAACAGGGCTATTTGTATAAAATTGAATGTTAAAAATTAGGGTATATAAAACATTTAGTTCATTTGTGAGCGAAACCGGTCCTGATCATTATAAAAATGTGGAAGGAGTACAAACAACTTGTGTTTTATTTTTTTTAAATATTAACATTGCTTTTTACTGTACAAATACTAACGAACACTTCGACCCCTGTAATTTTTTCTAGATGAATTTAAAATATTCTTTTTTATGTAATAAATTACAAGCATTGTATATAAGTAAACCAAATCTATTCCACAAAACGCTTAATGTATCCACTAAAACTAGTGAATCTTTTCGTATAAAATTGTAAAAAGAGCATGAACAAGATCGAAATCGTAATTTCAGACAAAATAATATATCAAAGTATTTAGTTCTACAAAATTTTATTAGTTAGTTAATAACCATTTCAGCTTAACGCCGTCGTCAGAACTAAATATTTTGATATGTTATCCTATTGTAATGGAGTTCTCTCAAATAAATGCCAATTCAATCAATATAATATAACACAATATTTCATTTTTAAATAAACCGTTTTGTTTCAACAATAAACTTAAATAAAAAAACGTGCTTAGCCTCACAGTTTGGGCAGCACTTTTGTAGTACTCTCTTTTTATTGAAAATAAAGAATGCCCTCAACTTATTGTCAAATTGGACAATTCAAAACTTTTTGTTTTTATGATCAAAGACGCAATTTGGTTATGATCAAAGAGGCGATTATTTTACAGCGAATTCGACGGTTGCTTAGTGGGAATTCGCTGTGAACGTAAAAATCGTTAGACTAAATTAATTATTTACTATGATTAATAAATTGATGAACCAGACATAAAACACCGACTTTCTTTGGATAATTATTTCTCACAACGTCAAGTATAAAACGTCTTTTACCATTGTTGCTAATAACTGATTGTTTTCTTTCTCTCTTATGAAATATGATAATAAATGACACCCTTGATTGTTTACACCAGCTAGAAACAAAAATTTACAAGCTGCGCTGTTAAATCTTATAGAATATATAGATTTCTGTTCGTAGTCTGAGTGTTTGCGTTGTCTAAAACTCCCTCCTCACCCACTCATTCAATCCTCACGGAGCGATTAGTTAGCCACTAGTCCTGTACTAGCCCTCCCTTCGATAAAGAGAGGTTGAGCAACTGAGTAACAAACAGTTCTCACAGAAAAACTCTGTTCAGATGCCTCCATTAGGAGACCATATATCCACTCCACGTTGGGAGCGGACACGAGAAAACAAAATTGTGACACTGTGGAACATAATTCTTTTTTAGAACTGCTACGATATAATTCTTTTGAAAAAAGAGGTGAACAAAATAACAGCTTACCATAATGACAAGATCACCCCCCAGTGGTCCTGTCGCTGTTAAAGTAAGAGCTCCGGGAGGTCTTGTTGCTCTCAGAGCAGCCCCCGCTAGGACAGCAGCAGGTCCTTCCGCCGAGCCAGCTGCTGCTCGCATTTGATTTTCCGGTTCAGCTCTATAACCAATTTTCAAGTCAAATCGATGTTAATGGTCAATCGGATTTACTAACTTTTTTGGATATTCACAACTACCATTTTTTAGAGAAGACAACGGAAAAATAAAGCGTTTCCAATAAGTGTTGGGTAAAGTCCGAAACAATGAAAATATCACGAAATAATCATATATTGAAAATAAACTGATATATTAAGAAAACAATTAATATATATTAATTTGAATCTGGTAATTTAAAACATAGACAGTAGTAGCATGGGCGTCCAGATAAATTGATGCAAACTTTGCCAAAAGTCTTGTGGATCAAAAAGTTTGACAAAGAATGCTTCTTTATGAACGAGAAATATATAATATGTTTGTCTGATATTATCGTAAATAAAGTCAAAGCCTACCTGTGCAAAAATTGTGCTTGATCATTAAAATTCCTGGCCATCATTCGATATAGCCTCTTGGATTTATCCCTAACAGCCAAATGGAAGAGAGAGTGCGCCACAATCTGGTTTGACTCTGGCGCTGAGTGGAAGGTCACTCGGATTCTTACATGACGAGAAGTCCGTGGTAGATTGACCAATCGAGTGAGGTCTGCAAGAAATTAAAGATGCACAATTGTTTAATTAGAGTCGTTATTCATTGCAAGACATTAATTTTTATTTAAAACAATGAATAGATCAAATAAAAACAAATGCATTATTAAATTCGTCGGCCTCTGTGGCTTAGTGGTAAGTGTTTTCCATAGCGAACAGGTGGGTCCTGGTGCAAGTCCCAGCAAGGTCAATATCAAATTTTGATTTTTTCAATTTAAATTTGTGATCTTGGACATGAGTGACTTCTAAAAATTCTCATTGAGTTTATCTCGTATAATTTTCTAATTTCCAAAATATTTGGCGCATTGGCTGTCAGCTGTAATGCCAGATATTTTTTTAAATTCAAAGTTAATTATACGAGGCCTTAATCATAAGGTTGAAAAACAGTAATGTTTTTAGTTCTACAAAAAATATCAAAGTCACTCTTGTGGGACTAAATACATTGTTAGTTGTTGCCTTGGTAGACTGTTATATAAGCACGCCAGCAGAAAATGATTGAAATTAGTCGATGAAAAGAGACGGTTTCGAAATGAATCTGATGGTCTATACCTCATGCAAACACTTCAAATGTAGTGCACGATAAAGCTACAATTATATTTTTATATATAGATTAAATTCCATTACCCTTTTTTATAGTTTTAGCAAATTTCAGGTTGGTATTCGTGCACGTATCGTCATGTCCACCGCACACACCGCAAGAGTCCTCGGTAAGGGTGGAATTTTCGATCCCATCGCAGCCCAGCCTGTGGCAATTGCCCTGGAATTAAATCTTTATCAACCGATAGTCAACTAAGATACGGAACATGACGCAAATTTGTTGACATTATGAAAATCCCATAGCCCCTCATGTCGGTAACGATTATTAAATTTTATTTGACAAATTTTTCTATTCTTAAAATTGATAACAAGTGAGAGAGACGTAAATTTAAGAATAAAGCAATATAATATGTTACTTTAGTTTTATCAGTATTTATAAATTAAATTGTGAGTAGTTAGTTTTCAAATAATGTTTTTGATCTTCCCTACTCTATTCGCCCCTTGAAAACTAAAGTACAGAGAAGTTGACTAAAAACTAATTCTAGAAACATAATTATATACCCTTATCATCATTGAAGAGATATTATTTACTATTATTTCAATTGATATTAGCTGGCTTTATGCACTAGCGCTTTCACGCGCGATCGGGTGGTTTGTGTGTTTTAAAACGAGAATTTCATAGAAACTATTTCTCATTTTAAAGCACACAAGCCATTTGACCGCGCGTGGAAGTGCCTTATTGATAATATTTAATTAAGAATCTATTTCAGTAACGTTTTAGAAAAAAAGGAAAGTGAAATAACTGTAATAGAATATAAAGTATTTCCTCGATTAGAAAACGGCAACGTGTATAGAACGCACCCTCATTTTTAAATAATGAATAATAATAACTTTCTTACATTAATGCAAATATGGTGCTCGTTATCATAGGAACATGGAGTTCCATCAGGGAGCAGTTCTCCACTTCTCATCACTTCTCCTGAATCCCATTTTATACACACGACTCTACAAAGCATGTCTTCTGAAAAATAAATAAAATATCGATTATTGTAGAATGTAAAAACACCAATAAATAATTTTTAAATAGTGATTGCAGTTGGTCAACAGACTCGACTGTATTTTTACTACTTTTTAAAATTTGAACCCATCGTTTTCGTCATAAAAAGTCAATTCTTTAGTAACAAAGTAATTGCAGTCGTAACTGAATAATTTACGCATTTAATGAAACTGATGAGATTAATTTAGAGTTTTAAAGAATAAGTTTAATTCATTGGATGTATTTTATGACCTTCTTCTGTATCATATGGTAACCAATGTCCGGTGAGTCTGTTGCAAAATTCTGCTCTGGCGTCGGATTCCGCTGATTTGGCGCAGTTTCTTTCCTGTCGACATGGGAGAGCTTCTTCTGCTTCACCGACGCATGGATCACCTCCTAATTCTGGACTAATGAGGAGAAAATAAGAAAATAGCTTCTCAGCTCTCATACAAAATAATTGTAACCCTAAATAACATTATTTTATTTATTTAATGTTCAAGTAAAAGAACAATTTATGGCATTGGAAGTAACATCAATGCGCCATGCATTTGACAAATATAATTTTGACAGTATATAAGACAAAATCAAAAAACAGTTCAACCAATCAGACATATTGCAGAATTTAAAAAAGAGAAAAACAACAATATACAATTTTTTTTTACTGAATCACAATAGTGTTTGTAGCTGGCGTCTTATACAACGGTCGTGAAACATACGTTAAAGAAATACTTATGGTTTCGGCCACGTAGGTTAAAGTCATGAGCAGGTGAGTTTGTATCATTGATAATTTCATAATTGTTAAATCAGCCTCGTAGAAGAATGGAAACAAACTTCCAAATCGTAATATTCGAGCCTCAAGAATGTGAAATGATAACATTCATAAAAAGAATTATCAAAAGGAAAATATTCAAATCTCTTCAAATAGAAATATCACAGAAAAAATTCTTACTAACTCACTCTACTGCAAGTTGTATGAAATATCATATAAACTATAAATAATAGATTCATATTGAACCAAATAAATGTGTAAGTGTGAAATATAGATGAGTTTTCATATTATATTAAAAAGATTTACTTCTGTTTGAGAGTAACGGAAAGATATTTGGCGCATTGGTAATTTACTGTAATTAAACATAAATACGTGTTGATGTATTTATTTTTTTATTTATCTTAAACCTACTAAGGTGTCACTTGAATTAAACATACATTCAATAGTTTTATAAAATACATTGACTCATTGAACAATGATAAGTCCAACCATCCAATTGATGTGATTAGTATATTGAATCATATAACTGGATGTAAATTTTGAGCCAAATACTGGCAGAGTTTGTCAGCGAGGTAGTCATGGTCAATTAAGAATTTGGTCAGTTTTTTCACACAAGTGAGAAAGTATTTAGAATCAAGTTACGCAATAAAAAAAAATACAAGTATTACCCATTTACGTAATGCATGCATATAAGTGCAGTAACTCTGGAACGCATAATTTCATCTAACTATATTTGGATTAAAAAAATTACGTGTCTAAGTCAACTGAAGCGTTTAATTCGTAAAACGGAATAAAGTTGCTCTTTCGTACCAGACGAGTATATATATCTTCAAATCAAAGGTTTGCAAATATGTATAGTAAATACAAACACGATATTCTGTTTTTTTTTTAAATTAATAACAAGGAATATTATATACGGTACCATATAAGTTTAATGGTTAAAATATTAAAAATTTATTTTCAATGTAATAAAAATTGAAATATTGAAACAACCATACAATAAAAAACATTTTACAGTGATAAAAAAGTTAAATGAAATGTTTTAAGACATCGACTGACGGTGCTTGATGGAATTTCAATATCAAATTTGGATTATTGAGATTTTGTACACTTCTATGTATTTTGTCACTAACGACCCGGGTTTCGCCTTTCGACATCTTCAGGCATTCGAGCACACGAATGGACTCGAACTGACAGACAGTAAGCAGTGTCTAACGTTTATATATTTGTATCTTTGTATATTTTGTATCTTCTATATAAACGTTAGACACTGTTTACTGTCTGTCAGTTCGAGTCCATTCGTGTGCTCGAATGCCTGAAGATGCCGAAAGGCGAAACCCGGGTCGTTAGTGACAAAATACATCAAAGTGTACAAAATCTCAATAATCCAAATTTAAATGAAGTGTATTTGTCTAAGTCATTTGTAGCGAACAAATGTGGTGTTGGCAAATGTATCTTACGCCAATATGTTTTTACTATATCTGTTACTAATGTGGAGCGTATGGACTCCTAATGGAGCATATCTCAACAGAAGTTTTTCTATGAGAACTATTTGTTTTTCTGTTGTCTAACTTCGGGGTATAGGTACAAAGATAGGGCTAAGAAATGACTATTGGGTAGCTAAGCAATATGCCTCGTCCATTAGATTGAATGCGTGCTGCGGAATTTTAGATATGACAGATATTCATGGTTTTTAACAGAAATTCATAAATCGATTACAAAATCATTTATATATTAAATTCTCACCCGTGAGCACCGCAACCGATGCCAACGACGCTGATGTCCTGAAAAACTAGCCCAAGTGGAATTGGACGGTTCGTAAATAAAGCAGTCGATAATTCGACTCTCTAAGTCAATTGAAAAATTAGTGCATGAAAGTCACCGTTATAAGGTAAGTTTAAGGATCACTGATTATTCAGCTGTTTAAGCATTTGTTGATGCTCGTTTCTACCACTAGACCCACGATATGCTTTGGCCTTTATCGATTTACACAGTGTAGGTATACAGTGTCGGTTTGTATCTGTCTCGTTCTAGACGGTAGGTACCTAATAAGCTTACTGATTGCCTGTTTGTTAATCTCCTTTGAAAGAGGTCGCTCAAAGACGCAAACGCGGTTCAGGCACATGTCAATTCCGTAAGAATAAACCACGTATCAAAACCACTGATTATCTAGTTTTGATTAATTATTATTTACTTATGTATTTGCCGTTATGGAATGATTGCCTGCACCAAAACCAATCATAATTATTCTGGCATATGATTAGGTTTGTAATTTTGCGCTCTATTTCTACAAATTATGTTCATATCTAGAACACAAATAGTATCAGAGAAAGCTTGTTTCAAAAAATTCATTCAATAACACTTTTTTACATTGTTTATAATTATTTTTAAGAACAACTAAAAATACAACTGCAATCAATAGTTGATGCATCCAGGCGCCTTTTGTATTTACAGAATTTTTTGATAACTTCAAATTTATCTGTTACAAAATGACAAATTCAGAATAACGAATGTATTTTTTCACTGGATGTGCGATATATAATATATGTGGGGAACGGATCAATACAGATGGCATACCAGACGACATGGTAATAATATGGAATAGAAGCATGGGCTCGGGTAGACACCGGACTACCTCACACACAGACGGACGACAATACTACTACACTGACCGTCAGCTCCACCCGAGTTTCTAGACAAATCAATGGTTGAACTATTCTTAAATTAAATCTCTGTAATTACACAAGTTAGAAAAGCGATTCGTAAGTATAAAAACATCTAAATAATGCAGTAGTAAAATTTACGTGTAACTATTTTGTATGCGTGTGTATATATCAAAAAATAATATTCTATTGAAAAAAACACAATTTTCTAAATGTGATAATAATATTAAATAAACATAGATTTATATGGAATAAAATATTTCATGAACGTATACATACACTGATGGGTAATTTGAGAATGAAGTAACTCACAAACATCATAATGTAAAGAAATGCGTTTAGAAATAAGAAAGCACCCATTTATTGTTGGAATGGTTACGCAATATTTTTCTTTTCTTTCCATTGTTTTTATTTATTGTACTAACCCTTTGTTGTGATATGCGTTGTATAATTATATTAAAATATAATTAATGATAATTATATAATGAATTTAAAACAAATACCGTGCCTTTTGAATGTAAGGCTTCAGCTAACAAAATAATCTTATTACGCCATTACTAAGCCTCGGCACGAAAAGCTCCGCAATGTTATACGCTCCTCAGAATCAGATATCTCATATAAAATGACTGGTTTACGTAGATGCGAGCTTTAGCCGGATGCACCCAGGAGCTTTGAGAGATTTCTGGGACTAAAGAGAATGAACGGGACTCGTTAAGCCCTCCCCATCCCATCTAAAAAGGAGGCAAAAAATATTTTACATACTTGAGGCATCTTTTCCAAACACATATAAACCCTTCCAGATTATTTTTTCAATTGTGTACAATACGAATTTAAGATTATAACAACAGACTCGCGTAAAGTTTATATTCCAAAAGGACTTATTGTCAAATAACAGAAACGGTTTTTCATTACGAATAAAAATTGTCTTTTTATAGTCTTTACTTGCAAAATATTTAACTATTTACATTTAATGAAAATAATAATTGATATAACACACTTGTATTTTAATTTGGCTTACAATTGAGACGATGAAAAGCAAAATTCGATAAGTCCATATTTTTTTGAAATCGAAAAAGAAATACCTACGTATATATACAATTAGTCATTTCATACAATATGTAATGACAAATAACTTTAATGACCTGAAAAAAGCGTACGAAAATGTTTAAACTTTAAATATCACGCAGAATCTGAAAAGTTAAATAGTTACAATCAAATGCTGATACGTCTAATTGTGTTTCGCTTTTTTTTTTGCTTTTAAACGCCTCAATTAAAGTCTCTATTATGTAACATTCCATGAAATACTTTTATTAGAGAGAATTTCATCGACTCTTAATTACGACATCAACCTTTTTTTCCGACGAAGAACAACATAGTATGCATAATAAAGCGACGCCACGCCCACGGCACATTTAGAATATAATATATAGTCACAATTATTACACTAAAGAAAAAGTATTTAATTCATCAAGAATTATAGGATTCGGTTGATAGCTATGTCGGCTACACGCCATCGTCAGAACTATTCCTATAATTCTTGTAAAACTAAATACTTTGATAATTTAACTTTATCACCACCAAGTAAAAGTCAATTCATTTAATACGATTATTACTTTGTGGGTGCTAATATGAGAAAAATGTTGAATTAGTACAAAAAGAATTGTGTTTTGTTTTTAAAATATAATGTCTTTCCATCAAGAATTGACAGTGAACACATAAAAGTGTAAATGATTGAATTAATTGAACCATACAAATGAAGTGAACACAATTGCAAAGTTTATGTACATGCACAA
Source organism: Himalopsyche phryganea (assembly GCA_022494535.1). Taxonomy (NCBI): domain Eukaryota; kingdom Metazoa; phylum Arthropoda; class Insecta; order Trichoptera; family Rhyacophilidae; genus Himalopsyche; species Himalopsyche phryganea. Next base: position 5,813,694 of record JAGVSL010000002.1, on the reverse strand, counting down.
CGTCGTGGATGTAAGAAACTATACATATATATATATATTACCACTATTCTTCATGTCATATGGAAGATCGTTATACCTGGTTTTAAATTTTGGCCATACATTTTACATATGACACCCGACGTAAACAAAGGTGGTTTGGTTAAATTCATACCTCGTAGTTCATAGTAACATATTTTAATACATAAAAATACAAATTCAAACATACGTTGGAGAATCGCATCGCCTAATACGCCTCTGAACTCCATATCCACATGTTCTGGAGCAGGCTGACCACGGAGACCATGGACTCCATCCACCAGGTCTTGGTTTTGTTGGACGGCCTCCAATACGAGAGTCGACGGATTGACAGTATCCATCCACACACCACTGCAAAGAAACATTTTTTTAACAATTTCCCAACGTGGAGCATATGGACTGCTTGTTACTAAGTTTCTCTACCTCCTTTTATCTAAAAGGATAAGATAGAAGAAGAAACCTATGACAGGACTAGTGGTTCACTAATCGTTCCCGCTACATCCCGTTTTTAGGTTCGCATGGGAATTTTAGACATCATAGACGTCTATGCCTTCGAACAAAATTCTATAAATCTATTAAAAAATTTTCCGTACTGGGATTCGAACCCGTGGATACCATAACCAGAGCCAATGATGGTACCACTCGGCTAAAGTCCGTCTTATAAATGATTCATCAACAATTGTTATACCGTTAAGAAACAGACTATTTCGAATCATTAATTAGAAAATATACGTAATTGCTTCCTTCTTAAATAATTTATAATGTCAATTATTATCTGAAATAAATTTCCCTCTGTAGTCTAGCGGTAACAGCTATATCATAAGTATCAGATGGGTTTGGCTTCAAGTCCTGGTAAAGCACATGTAATTTTTTAAATTAAGCTTTAAGATCTTGAGTCTTCGTGATGTTTTTCCTCATTGAGTTGCTCTTATATGATTGTAAAATATCTTAATTTTAACTGTAAGCTGTAAAGCAAAATATTTTTAAGCTACCTTATCAAATCCGCATTGAGTACCTTCCACTGGTGGTCCTTTCTTTGTGATGCAGTAAAGCGAAGAGTTTTGATTACCACACCAGAGATGAGTGCATGGTTCTATCAGCTCAAAGGATTTACACAAAGAGTATCTGAAAAAAGCAATAAGGTAACACAACCATTTTTAAGCAAAATAAGGTCAGTTTTTATATATGGATATAACATATTAAAGAAAAATTTGGATTATTGAGATTTTGTACACTTCCATGTATTTTGTCACTAACGACCCGGGTTTCGCCTTTCGGCATCTTCAGGCATTCGAGCACACGAATGGACTCGAACTGAGTCCATTCGTGTGCTCGAATGCCTGAAGATGCCGAAAGGCGAAACCCAGGTCGTTAGTGACAAAATACATGGAAGTGTACAAAATCTCAATAATCCAAATTTAATATTGAAATTCCATCAAGCACCCTCAGTCGATGTCTTAAATTAAATTATATTAAAGAAAGTGTTGAAAATTGTTTCATTACGAATACCAACCCATCGCCGTATTCCATTCGACACTGTTCGTCCATTGTAAACGTATTAGTGGCTCCTGGCGTCAGATATGTAAGATTTTTTCCTTTGGGTGGGTTCATCAAGCAAGTCCATTGCCTTAAAATAATAATAAATGCACAATTTTCATAAAGATCAGGACCACAATATGTTTTATTTTCATAAATATTAGGTAATCCCGGAATTAATGTCGTTTTTATAGTTAAACTTAAACTTGATTTTTTTGTAACTATTTTTTTTATATAAAAAGTAATTTCCAGTGTGATCTACGACTCTTTGCCATCTATTTACTCGATCTAAAATTCCTCTCTCATGAAAGGCTTTTGACTTAGTTTCGAAGAACTCCGAGAGACCCGATTTCAGTTCTTCGATACCGTCCAATTTTTTGTTCCTTAAGTGGGCTTCTAAAGAGCGAAATAAGTGAAAGTCGCTCGTGTAAGTCCGGAGAGTAGAGTCGATGCAATAAAACATCCCTACTAAGGTCCTGGATTTTTTCTCTTGATCTTGAAGAATGACACTCCTTCTATTCACAAGAACAGGTCTAATTTCGTGTGACATCACATTTAACTTGTCCATCTGTTCACAATAGATGGCTTAGGTAACAGTTTAGCCTTGTTTGAAAACTTCGTAATAAATTACACCCTTCGAATTCCACCACACACACAATAATGCTTTCCGAGGATGTTGTCCTTGTTTTGGTGTTGGAATTGGGGTTTGACCTCGATTTAACCGTTCATTCATTTTTTTAATATCATGATAAAGGACCCATCTTTCGTGTCCGGTGATAAGGTCATGGAGAAACGGGGTAGACTCTTGCTTTTCTTGCAGTAACTTGCTATGCTGAGCTTTGTTGCCATCGATTAGCACGTGAGTAACCTAGAAGCCTTCTGTTTTAACTTTTCTCAGTTTCTCAAGACAGCGATGGGTATTCGATCGTGATGTGGTCAACCTTCATCGATAATTTATCAATGGTCATCATCGGATTTGGTTCGATGTCTACCTTTAGAGCTGCTTCATTCACTAGACTGAGCCGTCCACTACGAAGCTCGTTCTTCAAATCAAGATTGCCCGTTCGAATTTTTTCAACGTTGGCACTTTCTTTTGCCTAGTATATCACCGTAAATGTCACAAATGGATTCCGTTGCTTCTGTCGCAGTTATTTTTTGAATGAAACAAAAACAGCATACAGCTTCTTAAATCTGTTTCCAAAGAACACGTCTCTGCTATTGTTTGTAGATATAGTATAAGAGATTTTTTTATTTAAAAGAAAGGCAAAGGATCACAAAGAAGAAAAAAATTGCAACACATGTCTTTATTGGTCAACGAATCCAAAAATACTGAGCCAAAGTTTCCTATTGAAAAAACGACATTAACTCCGGGATAATCTAATATAATGCCTTTCCACCAAAAATTGACAGCTAGCACATTAAAAAAATGAATAAATGCAATTTAACTTCTTTGATTTCATATAAACTGGACGTCGCAAAAACATAACCATGCAATAGTTGTATTTTGCATCATGCTGTTTTTTTTTAAATTTCAATATTCTAAATTTTTGCAACTATCTGTATTATCTTGTTATTTATAAAATACTCGTAAATATCCTTACTTGATAAGCTTATGGAACTCCTTTTTGGAGCATGAAGACCATGAAAATCGGTGGAAAGTGGCTGTTACCGTTGGAGCCATGATGGTCCCTTTTCCAACTTCATCATAGCATTGGTTTCCCGCCTTTTCGTCGCCGTCGTGAGTCAGACCTAGACTATTAAAAATCATATCGTCATAGTAACACAGCCATAAATTTCTAACCTGGTATTTAATAAGAAACCAATTTTTGCATATGGGAATATATTCAACTAGGAAGAGACTTATAGGCCGAACCGTCTTGGGTGGACGAAGTCTTTGCGAGCGTGAGGCGGTGCGGCGTTGACGCGCTTGCCCTCGTATCGACGCGCCGCATCTTTTCGTCACTGCGGTAGCAAAGACTTCGTTCATCTAAGACAACCCGTAACATATTTGATTTTATTACCATATCCGCTCTCAATGTGGATCATATAGTCTCCTAATTGAGGTTTCTTAACAGAAGCTTTCTACAAGAACTGCTTGTTACTCAGTTGCTCAACTTCTCTTTTTCGAAGTGAGTAGAGAAAGAAGGATAGGGCTAAGATAGAACTAGGGGTTAGCTAATCGCTCTCACTACGCCCCGTTTTTAGGATCAAATGGGTGGGAAGGAAATTTTGGATATCACAAACATCCATGCCTACAAACAGAAATCCATAAATCAATTGAAAAATCAAATTATGTAACTGTTTGCACCGGGACTCTTGAACACGAGACATCAGTAACCGTAGCCAACGGTGTTGACCACTACACCACGGACCCGACATATTCACGTATTCAAAGTCATACTAATAAGTTTATGATAAAAAAAATGATATTATCTTATAATATTTATTTATGCCCACCCTGTAGCTGAGTGGTCAATGTAGTTGGAATCGTGCAGATATTCTTGGGTTTGAATCCAAGTAATCCCTTTCAAAAAAAGGGCGTAGTGAGATCGATTTGCCAACCACTAATCCTGCCCTAGTCCTACCTTTTTATCGTTACTCTCTCCAAAAAAAAAAAAATTGAGCGACTGAGTGACGAACCCTCGAGTGATTTCCCCTTGGAAAATCTTCTGTTGAGCTATCCATTAGCAGTTCATATACTTTTTATTGGAAGCAGGAATGGTTACAACGAAAAATATTACATATTGCAATGAAAAACAGTGTCCATTATGACATTTTACAAAATTGTAACTTATGAAGTATATGTAAATAATATATGTAGTAATGCGTTTATTAGCCTTGTTGTAATTACAGAAATGTTTACACTTCGAAATAGATTTTGCCGCCAACCGTGCAGTCAACAGCGTCGTGAAATTATTGTTGCCTTTCCAGAAGAGTTGGGCAGTCTAGCTTCTATGATGTGTGATCGCGTTCTGTCATATCACCCGCTTCCGTCTACGATATCCGCGTAATGTTTAATGTTGTTAACTCGTCGGTGTTAATTGCCGTATTTATTCGTTTCCTCACAGGACTCCTCCCCCAGAAATTAGGAGGTATTCCCGGAGTTGTCGTTGCGAGTTGTTGCAGAACTACGCGATGTAGTTGTTGCAGTGTTGTCGTTGCGGGAATTGTTAAAGGAGTGAGCTGGATAAGGGGGTAGGATGCATGACGAAATGGTTGCTGATTTATCGTTAGCTGAGGATGATGCTGAATTTCATGGAGAGGATTGTTGTTGGAAAACGGATCACTTATTTGCTGAGTATGTTGTAAAACTACTTGAGAGTCCACAGGAATTTCACTTGTATAATACACATGTTGCGGTTGCTGCTGTGTCCGGCGGGAACCGGATGGTTTTCCACATTTCTGGATCTCTTATTTCTGGAGGCTACGTGTTCATCACGTCGAGGTCTCCATTATAGTAACATTTTAACATTTCGTAATCAATTTATCATTTAACCGTGCAATCAATTATTGTTGCCTTTCTATTGGGCAGTCTAGCTTCCATGACGTGCGATTGCGTTCTGTTGTATCACTAGCTTCCGTCTATGGTATCCGCGTAATTTTCAAAGTTGTTAGCTCATCGGTGTTGACTGCCGTATTTATTCGTTTCCCCACATATACATTAATTATTGTTATTATTTATTATTATAAAAATGTCGGTAAGTAATAAAATTTCCTGAAATAAAAATATACAATATCTCTGGAATTTTGCTAAAGAGATACAAAGTTGTAGTTAAGTCACTGTAAATACGCCAAATTGAATCAACTTTCAAACTGTAAGTCCACATCAGTCAAAACAGATTTCTTCATAATAAATTCAAGAAAATATTATATCACAAAATAACAATGTATTCAAATTCTAACTTTCTAAGAATGTTTACTTTATGCCAGTGATACATAAATCGCGGCCCGGGGGCACATATGGTCCCAAATGGCATTTGTTGAGGCCCAAAATAACATGTACTTCATCACCAAATTTTTCATTGAATATCAAAAATTTCTGTGCTTGATATGTGAACAAATAATGCAATAGCAAAGGAATATAATCTGAATCGTCACTGACAGAAAACATAATGCTATTTTTATTATTTAATACGATTATATTTTCACGGTTAAATATTTGAGACTGAAATTCATCTTTTTACAATGAGTCACACTGTTTGCGGTGCAGTATATTTTCCCCATCAATAAGACCGATCCATCTCTGCAAGTAGATGTGAAATTTTTTTTTCAAAATTTCTTCCCGAAGAACAGTTTTCCACCCTACGTAAGAAGGCTACGCTTTGTTTAAGTCTCCGCTTGAACAATGATAACCTCAGACTTGTAGTGAGGATAACAACCACAAACATCAAACCTGACATTAAAATGATTTCTGCCAGCATGCAGTGCTAGAAATCTCGATAAGTTGATACCACTCACTACAGATGTTCCATTGTGCAAATATGTACGGTATGCAGATTGGAGAGTGATTGAAGTAACTTATAAAATTATGTAACTATTAAATTAGAAATAATAAAATGCATATCTCGTCTAGTATAATATGACGTTATTTCACTTTTACCCTACGCAGCCTGAGAAAAATTAGAAATTGGATTATCTCGCTCTTCTTTCAAATAGGTTCTACACTACTGCTTTATGCTCTAGAATATTATCTACTTGACCGTAAGATTACAGTCTTTCAAAGAAAATAGCAAAAAATATGGTTTTATTTCCATATTATATGTGTACATATATTATAATCTTGTGTTATTGATGCTGATCCAGGTAGCCTAGGTAGGCGCCAAAAAATATTTTCTTATTTCTTCAATGTCAGATTTAAACATGATAAATTGTATGGGAAAATTTGCCAATATCTTATCATTTCCTTAGCAGCGATAAAAAGATTTCTTTTTGGCCATTGTTAGAGAAAATCTGATAAAAAAAATATTTTTATTCCTGTGATTCCATGGATAAATATAAAATTATTAAAATCAACAATTTAGCTTTTTTATTTATGGTCATATCAAAACAACTACACGAGTAAACAAGAAATAATTAATTTTATAACTATTTCCGCACTAGTAAAAGTTAATTTAATATAATATTTTTAAAGCGATTAATTTAGTGAATGTAGAGTCTTTCAAAACTGAGTGGGCTTTATCGAAATTTCATGATTTAATAAATGTTGTGTAAAAAAATATATTTTTCTTGGATAAAATATTTAGTTTTAGTTACAAAATAAAATAATCTTCTTGCTAACATGATCCCTAATGTTTCAATATCAAATTTTCAGGAGGCTACTCTATTTTTAATTAATTTTTGAATTAATGATTTTGCTGTCCATCAATAGAGAAACTATTTTACAGAAATGACGAAAAGTCAAATGTCCGTATTAATTTAGTACTAAAATATTTTTATATGATCAAACTATAATTATTTTTAAAATAACTGAATCATTTGACATTTATAGTTCTCCATCAAATTAAAATTAATTGTACATATTTAAAATACATTTTCTGTCAACGCAAATGTTACGGATTTGATTCTTTAAGCAATCTACACTACTTTGATATAATGTCTGAAAATAATTTCAATGTCAGTATTCGTAAGGTGTTTTTTTAAGCTGCTTTAACTGAACAAAGCTTCCAGTAACAAACATTCAGAAGCAGTAATTGCGAGAATAGAAATATTTTTTTGTCATTAGACATTTATACAATAAATAAACAAAGAAAATTGCGGAGTACTAAAAACATAAAACGATATTATTTACATACATATGAGCCATTTCGTGTGCTATGATAAAAGCACTGGCAAGGCCTTCATCTTTATTTAGAGCAGTGCTCCTGGATCTGTCACAGGCACCTGCTACTGGTGCATATCCTGATGGTCCTCCGATATATTCTCTGGTAAGCCAAACAGCTACGTCGTGAGACGAGTCATCTGTTTGAAAATTAAATGTTAATTATTGTATTAAAAAAACCAGGTGGCAGTACCACCTGAAGGTATTTTTGGATATTAGCAATGCCGATCCCCCATTTTAAAAAATCAATCATTTATTATGTATACACAAAGCTGTGATGTCATTCCCGAAAAACTAACTGAAATTGTTAAATATTGAGAAAATTGAATAATAATTCATGTCATTAATGTCAAGAGATGCGTATGGAACACTGATATATGAATACAGTTGAAGAATGCAAAAACGTGGTAAAGTGTGTTCCTAGAAAACAAACTTTTTTAAAAGACGCACACGATAAATAACAACTTGTATGAAAGTTCTAGAAATTTATACTCACCATAACCTAGTTTTCCCAGTAGTTTATAATTCCAGCGGTTGACGGCTTCCAGAGACCTTTTTGCGTTTCCCTTTTTGACTTGAGAATCCTTTTTGTCATCGTAAAATATCAAACGCGCCATTACCAAGTGCAAATTTGCATCCAAAGAGGGATCTTTGTATATTGCACTTACCTAAAAAAAGACGTTATTAATTTATCTTTATATTATAGTATGTACTGCTATTTATTCGCCAGCTTCCCACGGGATATATACAAACTCATTCTTTATTCCTTACAAGTACATACAAAGCTCACTATCTACCAAATCACAAACATGTAATTCTTCACTGGAATGCGGCAGCTTATATACTACGCTCTGAGAAGACCCCGGATCGAAGAGAGGCGAGCGGCTGGTTATCCGGAGTCCTGGAAGGGCTGATCTCAGACAAACACCATTTCAAATCCGGTTCAAAACTTATTTATTTTCCATTCAAGATCCAGTGGTTTAACATTACACAAATATATAAATCTTAACACATAAAATTGATTCTACATTTACATTTACTTAGCAACTGAATTTACTTTAAGTTATAATACAAATGACACAACGAATTGAAATAAAGTCCAATGCAAATCAAAAAAAAAACAAACAGTTCACATCGTCACGTCACCTTCGCCGCGACGAGACCTCGCTCGTCCGACTCGGCAGCTCGTAATCGACTGTCTACAAATACTTTAAAAAAAAACTCCCTGCACCGTCGGAGCTACCTTTTTTCCGTAAAAATGGACTCGTCCAGCCGACGTCCCAGACGGCAATTAAACGCCTGGCAACAAGAAAGAGCCTGTTATGCGAAATATTGCTGTTGCCGCTGGGTGATTTCAGTTATGGACATTAATGATTCTTATACTTAACAAAAACCAGGGTGTGTCAGCTCATGTAAATAGAACATTTGTGTTCATTAAGAATATATCGTCGTTGTTCTGAAAAAAGACACTAACTGAAAAATACTAGTTTTGAGTAATTGTTATTTGAAATTTGAAATGCAATACCTTTTAGAATTTGTTTGTTTGTACAGAGTTGATTTTAGGTAAACGTATAATTTATAAAAAAATTGTGTGTTCTTCCATACGGTAGAGCTTGAATTAAGGAACATTTTGGTATAACTAACTCAAAATTTTATATTTAGTGATTTCTTCCAAAACAACGACGATATAGGTCTTTGTACTATCCCCCGTCGCTGTGATTGTATTGAACTTAAAAACGATGGCACCGGAAATATAAATATTAGCGTGTGCGTTATTGGTGTTAGTTTATGTTTAAAGTTGAGTTCATTCGTGTGCTCGAATACCTGAAGATGCCGAAATGTACAAAATCTCAACAATTTGAATTTGATATTGAAGTTCCATCAAGCACCCTCAGTCGACATCTTAAATTATTTAAAGTAGAATGTTTAAAATAGCACAGTTGACCTACAAATGGCAACCAAAATGACATGTTTCGATGGCACGTCGCTACTGTTCACTGTTTCGGAGCAGTTCTTTTGACAGACAGCCTAGCATACACGTGCATTTTCTGTTTTATAATATAGATCATAACTTAAACTATGCTAAGATAAATACTGCCGATCCTTAAGCCAAGTTGTCAACATCGTTGGCGTCCCAATCATCAACGTCTTTGAATAAAAATCCATAAATCGATTGAAAAATCAATTCATGAGAGCGTCCGCAGTTGGATTCAAAGTCGTGGATTTTGTAACCGAAGAGGTTGGCCTCTTGGCGATCAGCCCGGTATAATATCTTATAAAAGGTTTTAATTTTTTCACAATGGTAAATGGTGTCTGAAAGTGAGAAAATCTACCTCTACACCAGCTCAAAAGATAAATTGCATGAAAAGTCATTCGGCTATCAATTCATTTCTGAATTACTTACAATATTCATCAAAGCCATAATATACTGCCGTATCCTGTCTTTTCCGTGAAATTCGATGACCGTGTAATCGACTGCGAGGGCAATCTCCAGCCATCTTTCCTGCGTTGGTTGTGTGGCTTGGTATGATTTGGACTCTACAAAAAGATATTTTGATTTCTTTTTATTAAAAAAGATAATTCATGTAAAATTTAAGCTATTTAAATAAATAATTAAACATACCATCATGTAATAAAAAATGTGTACATTATATTATAAACAACATATCTAAAATATGTTGTGCTTTTAGTGAGTCTAGTTTATGAGCATTTTTAGCTGAACAAGTGAATCAAAATACAACATTACGTAATTATACAACAACTTGATTTTCCTTCATAATTAAAATTTTATTTTTTCAACAAGAATTAAAAGTAAAAATTAGTAAATGAACTTTTTTTCCTACATCCTACTGAAACTAGTATGTAGAGTCCGTGTAACGGGCTCTTAGTTTTATAGCTAAAATCAGTCCTAGGGTAGATGCTAAAAAATATTAGATGGTTCAAACGTAATTTAGACGAGGGGGTATTTTTTTGTGACGAAATGTGACAATTTAAAAAGAGTGATATCATCATTTTTTTAATAAAAATCCTTATCAGCAAAATAAATGTGCGGTAATACTAATGCGTCGCAAACCTATAAATGCGAATGCTAGCTACAATATGAATATAATATATATTATATTAACACTGATTTAATCAAAAGCAGGCAGAGTGTCGTTATATTGGGTTAGGTGAGGCAAATTGATCGTCGGTGTGGAATTTATGTAATTACGGAACCATTCAGATGCCATCGCACCTTAGTAAAGATATTGACGCATTGAGATATATATCATATATGTTTGATCGTCGAGATTTGGACCGAAAAGCTTCAGAATAGTGGTTATGATGTATATTGAATAAAATTGAATTTTTTTTTTTTGTATTTAGGTTCCTTAGGGCACTAAACGTTGTACTCACAACCGCCCACTACGGCTTCACACTCTTCTTACGGATGGTGTATTTTGCAACGTAACAACGTTACAAATTTTACGTTTACAATTTTTGCCAAGATTGTCCGAAAAGAAATTCCTCAAGACTTGATTGCATGCAATCTAGTGTGCAAGAAGTTAAATAATAAATAAAAAAGGGAGTTTTATGTATTGAATTCTATTGGCTTTTGATAGGATGCATATCTGATTGAAATACAATATTTAAAGACGTTTTTTTCTTCCAACAAAGAAGAATATTTCTCGTTATAATAAATGACCACTGGTATCCAAAACCTAGATAAGACTAGAGAGATACAAATATTTGGCAAAGAAATAGAATTAACACCACCAAAATGGTTCATTATATAAGATTTGGGTTACATATTTATTATGCGGTCATAAAAATTGTATGCAATGTTGTGTTGTAAAAGTTAAATAAAAAATATTTTGATTTTAGGTAGGTATCATTATTGAAATATGATAATCAATTGAAAAAAAGTTAAAAACCATTTTTTAATTTGGTGAATTTTTCTATTTAAAAATGTATTTAATTTCCAAATTAAAAAATAGTAAATTTCACTTACGTGGGTAAGGTCTGCTTTCCCAAGTAGTGTCAATAAAATATCCAACCTCGTCTTCATCATGCTTTCTGTAATGACGCACAGTACGACTTTCAGGATTCTCTGAATATTTTTTCACAGCTTCTTCAATTAACTTTTTCCGATAATCACCATCTTCTTCTTCACCAAAATTGAAATTAGTCCCATCAAATACTGTATCTCCAGTGAGATTAAAACCACCACTATTATCACAGTCGATACATCTTTTTTGCTTAGTAATTTTACCATTTAAATCAACTACATCTTCTTCAACATAAAATGTACGTTTTCTTTTACTATCGTTTTTATTTTTTATCAAATCGTCTGATCTGTTTTTGTTTGCATCCTTTATTCTTGAGGAATTTTCGTCCGAAAAGTTATTAACATAATTAAAATCATCGGGGTTTAACTTTCCTTTGTTGAGTTCTTCTTGCGATTTTGGAACTTTTGCTTTGTAAACAATATGACCGTTCTTAGGGTGAGTTGTTGGTTCTACAAAATAAGACCTTCCAGCGGCGGTAAAAAATCCATAATAATTATTTTTATCGCATATAGTCATAATAGCTTTCGAATCAATTTCGTATAAAACAATTCCAGTGTAAAATTTGCAGTTAGTTTTTTCATTGTTCGTTTCAGAGTTTTCGTCAGAAACCCACTCCTCTTCAAATCGTTTTCCAAATGAAAAGTATTGATTTTCTTCCAAAAGTAATATCCAGTCTTCAATTTCCAATGTCGTAATACTGGGGGAAGATACCTTACTTTTCAAATCGGTTTCAACTTCCGCTTCGCTATTGAAAATTGCATATCTTTTGTGCCTCTTTATTAAATCTTGTATTTTAACAGAGTCATACGACTTTGGTTCAACTATTAAGTTATCAAAGTAACCATCGGCATTATTCACAGCGTAAAACTGATTATCATTCAATGACAGATCTGACATACATAGCAACACATTGAAACTGATCAAAACTAAACAAAATAAAAGTAAAATACACGAGATATTCATCTTTGCTTACAGTATTTATCAAGGGCGTATTTAATTTAGTTGAAAATCAACCGATTTATACAACCAAATATCATACTTTCCGATACAAAGTAAAAGAAACTTTTCGAAATTCACAAAACATAAACTTAAGACACATTTCATCTAACAAAGAACACCAAACGCTTTCTTGAAACTTTTAAAATATACATAAACGATGACTCCCTTTGTTGTAGAAAAACATTTTTTCACTTTATTCTATCAGCCAGTGTTTGTATCAAAAATAATATTTTACTTTCGGTAAATACTTAAGAAATTAAATTATTTATGTCGGTCCAGTGTTTGTTTCTCTTTGAATGTTCAAAAGAGCAAATGAACAGAGATTTCTTTGGAGAGACATGTGGAATCAGCCTGTAAGAGACTTACTTATTCTCATGTTTTGGTTATGGGAATGTTTTACAATCATGCAAGTAAGTGAGTATTAATAATTGCTGACATTTAGCTTTAACAACTGCTCGGTCGAGTAAAGAGCTACGATATAAGTCGTTATTGTGGGGCTTGCTTAGTAACTGAATTTAATATAATATAAAAATGAGGTAAACGAATACGAAGGTTTATTTATTTTCATTCCAGGAATTACATATGTATTTATCAGTCTTTCTCGAAAACATTTATTTTTCTGATATGCTCTTTGTAAATTTGTTTTCTTTTTAAAATATTTTTCTGTAGAGATGAAAAAAACTTTTTCCACTTAACTGACTTCATGTTTAATGGAATCGGAGAAAATAAGATAATAATTTTAATTTAAATTCTTATATCTTACATTGATTTAAAAACACACTTTTTGAAAAGTACTGAATTGTGTAAAAACTATTTGAGTAAACTTAATGTAGCATTCGGTGATTTGGAAATACGTAATTTTGGTATGACTTGAGAATAGGGCTTCCAAACCGGTTTAAACCGAAACCGGTTAACCGGTTTATTGGCTGTTTTGAAAAAAACCGAAAACCGGTTTAATTTCCACGGTTAACCGGGGTTTCTAGAAATTTCTCTTTCCATATTAAATATAATAGGGTTTAATACGTCTATTCATATGTAGAGTTATCAGTTATTTAAAAATATAAATATTGTTCAATTATCTAGTTCCTGCAACATAAATGAGGTAAAATTATGAACAACAATCATTTTTTAAATCGATTTGACGTTACATACAAATTAATATCCAAAATTTGAAAGGATTATTATATTATATTTTCGATGAGAATAAAACTAGTGTTACACAATAGCTCTTATTGAACTTACGACACATCTACGTTTATTATTTATTTTTCAGATGCGAATAAAATTTGGAAAACCCCTTGTAGGTACTATTATAAAAAATATACATATATTTATAATCAATTTTTTTTTCTAATTTTTCACGATTACTTCTGATTTTTATTAGAAAGAGAAAAGAAAAGATTACTACCTAAGCTTGGTATTGTAAAAAAAATATTTATGACGAGGAATATAATATTGCTTATCTTATTTTATATTTCGCATTTTTTTTTACCATGTCCGCTTCCCAGTGTGGAGCATATGACCTTATAATGGAGTATCTCAACAGAAGTTTTATACGAAAACTGCTTGTTACTCAGTTGTTCAGCCTCTCTTTTCGAAGAAAGTAAGGATAGTAAAATAGGGCTAGGACAGGAGTAGCGCTCTCAGTACGCCACTTTTTTAGGATCGTACTGGTGAGAGAGAATTTTAGACACCACATACACCCATTCCTTCGAACAGAAATTGATTTATGGTACTCTCTGCTCAGGGGCTTAATCCCGAGACATCCGTAACCGTAGCCAACGACGTTACCAACTGCGCCACAGACGTCGACACCCATTACATCAACTTAAATATTTTTAGAAGGATTTTTCGTTGTTAGATGTTTTTTAATGTTGATGCAACATCTAACATAACTGCTACCCAATAAAAAAATCGAGAAAGTTGTGTAAAAAAAAGGTATAGTGATTTCTAAGCCAAACGGGATAGTGTGTTTTATTATCTATTGGGAAAATAAAAAGTTTAAATAAACAAACACATGTTTCTATAAGTCAACGGAAACAAAAAAATTCAATTGTAAAGCATGCTTGTTGGTATTTCCGACAATAAGTGTCATAAATCATAAATCGTTTGTCATAAATCGTTTTCTTAGTAACCTTTACTTTAGACTTAATCTCTTGTAGTGCGAAAGGAACAATAATAATAATGTCTCACAAATATTCGTAGTTTAATGAAACACGAGATGCAAAGTGCTTTAGAGTTTTTAAGCAATAAAGAAAAAATGGTTTAAAATAGCAAAATAATGTTCTTGGAATATACAATCATAGTACCTATGATAAATATGATAATATACACATTAATAATTATTATGGTATCTGTTTAAATACTTATTTTTGGTTCTATATAATACACACATTACAATTATTGCGCCAAAGCTATATGCATACAGTAACAAGTAATAATTATATATAAATAAAACCAAAATGTGGAGCATATGGACTCTTAATGGAGTTTATCTCAACATAAATTGTTTCTTTTAAGGAGTTAACTGTCAATTCTTGGTGGAAAGACATTATATTAAATAAATTGTTTCTACGAAAATTCTTTATTACTCAGTTGCTCAGCCTCTCTTTTTCGAAAAGAGCAGGAATACAAGGATAGGGCAGGACTAGTGGTTAGCTAATCGCTCCCGTTACATCTCCTTTTAAGAATTGGATATGCGGGAGGGAGTTTTAGACATAGGAGGCAACTGTATTTTCGAATAAAAATCTATCAATAGATTTAAAAATCATTTTATGACCTCATCCGAAGCCAACGACGTTGACCACTCAATTCATATAAAATAATATAGGTATTTATACATTCAATGAAAAAAAGTTTTGAATGAAAGTGACATTAATGATTTGATGTAAAGGCAAAATTTAAATTTTATGTCAGTTATATTTGAGAGTAAATTAGTTTATTTTGTTTTTGTAATAATATACTCAAGTTACATAATAATGAAATAAAAATAATTTAGATTATAAATTATCAAGATTACTAATTAATAAAATAATAGTATTTACTACATTGAAAACGTAACACATTATTTAATATTCATTCCTATTTAAGTATATAAAATTTTAGCATATTTTTATTTTTCTTTAAAATACAATACATACAAAATATGTATTCTTTTTACTCCGTGCGCAATTATCATGAATGCATTTGTCTTTTCTGCATTTGCATTGTGTGTATATGTTTCATCAATGCGTTAACATAATAATTGAATTATTACCAATTGTATTTTGCGTCTGATTAAATATTTTGTTATGGTGCGTTGTATTTTGTATTTGTGTTGGTGTATATTTAATTTACTTGTATAATAATAATACAGGGGCTCCCAGCCTTTAAGTACATTATTATATCAATTATCAAAATATATTAAATATATTAAAAAATATTATATCATTCTCAAAGTCAGTATGATCTTTGGCATTGCATTTCATTGGCCAGTGCTTCATAATAAGGAGAGCTTGATGATATTCCTGTCAGTAAACAATCATAAAGATGCATCCAGTGTTTAGCAGAGCAGCCAGACAACATAAACATTTCGACTTATGCAGACAAATGAGTTCGAATAACATTTTTATCAAATGAGTATTTTATAAAGTTGAGAAATTGAAGTAATAAATAATCTGTCACGGTAATTCTACACCGATTTCTATAGAATTGCCGCGATAAATTTGTGAGCGCAGAGTGCACACAAATCGGTGAGCGGGCGCCATGTCAGCCGGCACGGGCTTGAGAATCCCTGGTATAATACATACCTATTAGTTCATATTAGTAAATTTTATGAAGAAAAATACCTTGTTTTTCAATCGTTACACTATTACATCATGGTACCAAAACTGGTTTTTGGAAAATAGTTAAAACGTATATTTCGGTTTAAACCGGTTAACCGGTTTTTTCGTCAGAAAAAAACCGAAACCCGGTTAGTCTTTTTGGGCGGTTAATTGGAAGCCCTACTTGAGAAGCAGTACAACGTTTGACGGATGACAGGAATTTTAGAATCGTATCCTCGAAAATAATAAAGAGTATTGCATTCATATTAGAAGCAGATATGATCTAAGACAGAGATTGTCAATCTTATTAGCTCTATTCTCCCTTTCACCAATGTTTAATTCCCCCCTTCCCAAGGTAATCTAACCCTAACTCAAAAAGTGCTTTCCAAATATGCACATTTGTGATATTTAACATATTTAATAAACGGCAGCATTTCCCACCCTGAAGCTCTAAATATCACCGTAGGAGGAAATTCCCCACTGGTTGGATCCTTGGTCTACGAACTAAAATGAAAAATTTTATTATTGCAACAGATACAATCATGTATATTGGCTACAAAATATCGAATTATTTAATTATAAATGTGATATGAGTAGTGGCTTAGCTAGGATTAATTTAGTTTTTAATAGTTTTATGTTTTAACGCAGCTTTTTGTTACTTCATTCCATGTGTCATTGAAATATTTTTGTAGAAAAATACTACAAAAAACTTTATGGTTTACTTTCAGACTTTCTTATTACAATGGAGACACTTCATTACGTATATGTAAACAATTGATCATTAAAACTTGGCCAACAGCATAATTTGGAACTAACTTCAATCTAAAGGCTTGTTGCTGTCAAATGTAATCTCACGAGTGTCAATAAATTTGACTTTATTAATAATAATGTGAAAATAAATACGATAGGCAATGTCAAGTATTTCGAAAACAATATGGGAGAGGTTATTCTGGAAATCAGACAGTTCTGTGTAGACAGCAAGTCTCAAAAAAGAATTGGCAATTCCAAATAAATAGCGCTTGAGGATCGCGTCTGGCGATAAGACTGATAAAATAGTATAACAACATTACTCGCTTGACACTAGCGCCGTCTATTAACAGATAACTTATTATATTTGAACTTTTTGTACTAGCCCCAGTCACTGGCATGTGTAGAACGTTGACCTTAGGCAGAAGCTTTAGCCGTGATGTCAGTAAAGTAAAATAAGATAAACAGAACAGTAAATGGAATAAAGATACTCTCTGTTCTTTGCTTTGAGAGCAATTAAAATACCAACTCGTTTATATAAAGCACACTTGATAATTTGTTTATTAAATAAGGTCAAAAGATGTTACTTATTTTATCATCCACATGTTAGTATTATGACGCAGCAGACGTATCCCCAAACTGTATCTATACATAATATCCACTCCCTAAGCTATTCAATATAGCTTCTGGAGGGTGTTCATTTTTTTAAATATATTTTTGGATGTTATTCAAAATTTAACCAGGTCCGTGTCGAGTGGTCAACGTCGTTAGCTTCGGCTGCGATGCTCGCGGGTTCGAATACCAATACGGAAAGTTTCAAATTGATTTATCAATCGATTTCTGTTCGAAGGCGTAGTGACAGTAATTAACTAACTACTAGTCATATCTTCGCCCTATCCTTCTATCCCTACTATCTTCAAAAAATAGAGTTTTTAACATTATTAATTAGCAGTTCTTCAAGAGAAAACTTATTTTGATTAGGCTATATTAGGAGTCCATATGCTCCACATTAGGAGCGAACGTGGTTTAAAAAAAAACATCTGAGATCTAAGGCATAGGTGTTTGTGATGTATTTTCTTCCCTGAGGAAGATTAAAAATTCTCATCGAGTTTATCTCGTGTGAATTAATAAAAAAACAGAATACATGGCACCTTGGCTATTATTAGCTGTAATCCTGAAAATTTTTTTAAGCTTTGTTATATTTATCGTATTATTTTTAAAAATTGTAAATATTTCTTAATGTTGAAATGATACACATTTCGAACATTTGAGAAGCGTCTTTAACTATATCATTTTTATTCAGTCTACATGATTAATGTACACAAAGTGTTAGTGTTTCCAGATCAATAGATAATATATCGAAAAATTACATCATTTGTTCAGTAACTTTTTTTCAAAATATGACACGTTATTTAATCCCTTTTAACTAACATAAGAATAAATTAATGTAAATCAACGGAAAGGGTACTAACTTTCTTACAGCATCATATCATATGCACCTCTTGACTTATTTTAACTAACGTTTTTTTTCCAAGTTCTTACATTTGGTAAAACACATACATTCATTTATATTTCAACTGTTTTTAGAAACAACTATTGTTCGTACGCACTTATTTTTCAAAGGAAATTATTTTTTACGTTATTTAAACATATTGCTAAATGAAATGTGATTGAGCAGACAAATATTGATCATCGATTAACTCAAAACCAATATTTTCGACATAATGGTTTTTGCCAGATAAGCCAGTCGCTGAAGACGATAAGTCGAAAATCGGCTGTTTTGAGCTATGATTGCAGTACGATAGATTTTAGGACGGTCTATCGTTTGAAAAAATAAGCTCAGCCCCATTCCATGTATTTTATACGTAATTTTAAGAAATCAATATGTATTAACTCAATTTCATTCTCAGTTATTGGTGGCAAAAAACTATGGCAACTAATTATTTAGTCAGTATCTAATTCAATTAACGGTCAGTTAATTTTAAAGAAACGGTCAGTAACAAATGCACAAAACGATAAGTAAAAAAATAAAAATGATAAGGAAATATGAAAGATACGTTCAGTAAATATTAAAGAAAGGTTAGATTAACTAAGTAAAAAAGGTAAAATAATAAATCTGATTTAGGTTATATACATGCGAATTTCTTTAACCCATTTTGAGTGGTAAACAATTAAACTGTTTTAAAATTGTATAATAAGAAATGTTTATTTTATTTATGATTTCAATTATGGTCACAGGGTGGAAAATCCCTGATGTAAACCAATATAACTCAGTAGACGTTAGTACTAGGCCACGGCGTTCGCCTAAACAACATAATATGTATATAATTAAAGGAGGCAACTGATTATTTGTTCAGTAAGAAATAATAAACGGTCACTTAATAATTATGTTTGGTCAGTATATAATTGCCAAGTAAATAAAGTTTTGGTTAGGTTTAATTTAATAACTGACCATTTTATATAAATTACTGACCTTTTATTTTATTAACTAACCACGTGTATACTGACCATTTATTAAATTAATTACTGACCCAATAAATACAGACCAAAAAATCTTCTATATAATAGCCTAGACCGGTCTGTAGGCGTTTTATTATTATCACATATCACATGTAGAGGTTATTTTGATTATAATAAAAAAATAAAACTATCTACGTTAGACATTCAGTATTTCGATTTCAATGCCGTCATATATAACGGACGTCACACCAGTAATTAAAATTACTTTAAAAAAGAATTACTGATAATTAGCAAATCTCATCAACTGGTTAATTTAATAAGTTATGCGTAAGGTATGTAAATGGAAGACTTCGATTTCATGATTTAAAAGTAAATTATCTCAAAACAAAACTTTTTGACTTCACCCTTTCTGCCACTATACGGAAGATGTATTATTTATTGTCAAAAGTATTTGATCTTAGCCACTTTCTTTAAATCGATATTAGCATTACGAGATGTACCAAAAGAAGAATATATATATATATATATTGACACCGCCCCGTACTTACGGGGCGGACAGGGGTCTTCAAAATCGTCTACAGACTCTTCCTATTCATGCAAATTTAATATGTAATATCTGTCCTAAGGCGTTCAAAAATAATTTGTCATATTTGTTTGTTTACTGTTAGAAGTAAACAAAAAACGGGCTATGCTTAGGGAAAGAATCACTTGTCACTCGGCCTACCCGAGATGTGTCGTTCGCCGACAAAGCGGCCGCTTAGTCCGAGATTTACGACCCTATCGTAAAGCCACTTGCTGCGCTTTTAAATTGAAATTGTGTATTTTAAATCTGTTTGTGTTTGTGTATTAAACTAACTGCAATTAAAGAGAAAGTATACTGAATACGACCGGGTTTTAATAGAAGACGAAGGAACCTGTGAATTATCCTTGTCACCACGTCGTACTTCAGCTCCACCGCCCCTTGAGCAGCAGCTTACTTCTCTCAATATATCTATTTAATCTCTTAATTTTAAGCATCGTTTTTTTAGAAAATGTAAAGAATTTAGTGTGAATATTCTGAAAACTTCTACCTCAGATTATTTAGAGTCATAATGCCAGAAAGGTATATAATATTATTCATTTGCCATTTTTTTTCAAATTAACGATGTAATTTTTATATAATATTCATATTATATGTTTACTACGAGTTTGGATAGAAATATTTACGGTAACTGAGATATACCTAAGCCAGAAAGCCATTAATTTATTACAGAAAAGGGAAGTATTATTACCGACGTACGCAATATATTTCTAAAGCCTGGTTTCACATGATCCAGCAGTAAATCACGTTTTTATTTTCACGAGAAAATTTAGTGTTTACTCGTGAACATGCCGGTTTTAATGTTTTAATTTTACCCGGTTAAACACCAAGCGTTATACAAGGAAACTGTTTTCTTATCTCATTCGATTAAAAATATTTAGCAATTAATGCAATTTAAATTTAAATACTATTAAAGCCTAAACATAAAAATTTTTGTTGCGTAGACTGTATTAGAAAATTAATAAAAATTGTTTTTTATAATTTTTAGTCAAAATGACCTTTAAGCACCAGTGTGAACTTGGCAAGGCGACTGACTTGACCACGATAATAAATCAAATTTCTTTTGGATAATATTAAAAAAGTGCATGTATTGTTGACGGGCTTCAAATTTGATGGTTGAACTACTTGTTGATATGTTTTATTCTTCACAATAAATTTATACTTGTCGGCCTCAGTGGTCTAGTGATAAGAGCTTTACCCAAGCGATCGGATGGGTCCTGGTTGAAATTCCAGCAAGGTCAATATTTTAAAAATTAAATTTGTGACTTATAAAAATTCTCATCGACTTTATCTCGTATGATTTTCCAATTTTTAAAATATTTGGCACATTGACTATCAGCTGTAACACCAGATATTTTTTTTTTAAATTAAAAAATAAAAAATACACAGCAAATAAAAAATCAATCTTTTCTAGCACTTAGAAAACTGTTCAATATATAGAATTTTATACATAAAAGAATGAATTTATTGCATTACTATGATTGGTTTTTTTTCATCTTGATGAATAAAATAAATTATAGGAAAAATGAACATAATATGAACATTAAATTCACTTATAAAGAAATTTATGTAGTCTTCTCGAATTAAATTCAGTTTAATAATCTATCAAAACTCAGCTGATATTACTTTCAGCTTTACCGCCCGCTAAAACAACCTCGAGTCGATAAAATAATATTTATGAAGAATTCGTCGCAAATTTATGACAGCGAAAGACATTTGTTCTAGGATAATATATTTTTATGGACTAGTTATATAATATAACATGGCTGGGAAGTCAAAAATAATGCTTCTTAGTTTATGACAAAGTATAAAATTTATAACGTTAAATAGCAAGGCTTAAGTTTTCACGTATCCGTGTCGGAGCGTTTGTTATATTCCTATATTATTTTTCAAATAAACGATATTTCATTCGTTCTCATTTGAAATAATGCAATATTCTCCCATGACCATAATTGCTTACTTACCATGATTTATCTTGAACCATAGAGTGTATTGGACATCATGCGCTAATCTAAGAGTTTCTTTTGTCAACTTTTTCAACCATATCTGCCTTCAATTTGGAAAGTTGCTATAGTAGAGTTAGTTTTGATGTGCTTGCTTTTTTTTTTAAGAGAGTTGGTATGGTTGGGCTTTGGCCATTATATTATATATATTTGACCAACCACTCTTACTTTGCCTTATTTTTAGGATTTAATGCAATAGACATCCACGCTTTTGAACAAAAATACATAAATTTATTAAAGTGTCAATACTGGGACACCATACGATTCCGTTGACACCGCAACAGAAAAGGATGACGTTGACCACGCCACTACAGGCCCAACTCATTTGTTTATACCACATGCCATATAAGCAACTGTAGATACACTAGTTTACACTTTTCTTCTTCTTAGTGTTGCAGCCTCGTTTTGATTTTGGTATCGTCTAGTTTTATCTGCGCATTGCTAGACTTGCTGGCAGTGACCGGCATCTGAAAGTACGGGCTATTGAAATTGGATATGACGCCATATTCATGGGCATCGCTGGATACGCCGCCAGCATGTGGTTCCAAAGCTGTAAGCTCCAATAGTTTCGCAATATACTTTTAAGTGGACAACGTAGTACATTGATTTCCATCACCAAGGCCTATAAAACATTTTCCACGGACGCTCTGCTGGTACTCACCCGATTGCTTCTGTTGGATCTTCACGTGCAGGTTCGTGACGCAACGACCTTGCTGCTGAGAGTAGAGTCTGTTTAAGTTGGGGGCATTCTGGTGTCCCCACCCCCTGACTTTGATTCTATGAGGCGGCTTCATCGCCGAGCCATCGTCAAGGGCCTAGCGATGGATGCTGTTTTGTGGGTCTGGCAGGGACAGTAGGACTCTTCCACCAGGAGCCGCCAAACCTACTTATGTTTTCCGAATCTAAAGTGGCGAATGGAGTTAACTAAAGCACTTACTCCAAATCACTGGACGAGCTAATTCATTACTGGCCACGGTGGTTTCGCTGCCAACCTCTTTGAGTTTGACCGGTTAGTGGATAGACCAACGTGAAAATGTGGTGCTATAAAGCAGGATGCTGAGCACATCCAATGGGAGTATCGTTTAATGCTTGAAGAAAAGGAAGACTGCGCAAGTCAGTCCAACCTTCCATTTGACCGATAGGCCACGCTGACCTGGTGTCGAAAAAGGCAAATTAGGAGGGCTTTAAAAAAATGTCGGCGTCATTACGAAGAGCTAGTATACCTCAACTCACACTTAAGTGCACGCCACCAAGTCTTGGGCAGTTGCTCCAAAGACACTCCCAAATAAGGGAAAAGAAATGTAGATACGCTTAACGTTTGTTACACCACTGGATACTGCCGTATAAAATTAACGGATGGGAAAGCAGTGGTGGGTGGAGGAGGGCAAGGTAGTTTTATCCTAGAATAGCTTCCTTCTATCTATAGATATTATGCATATCTAGATACCACTATTTTATCTATTCTGGATATCGGTATGTGTTTAAATAGTTTGTCCTGTTTCGATACTTATATAAAAGCTGATGAAAGCAGCTACTCTACCGTTAATCAAAAGAAATGGGTTATGAATGCGGTAGTAAAAAACTCGAATTATATTTTGCAGATTTATTTGGTAAAGAGCAATGCTCATTTACCTTAAAACTAATTTTATTTCATAGCATACATAATATAGTAATTTATTATTAAAACATTACAATTTTTAACTCTATCTAATCACCAAAAATTTACATTTTTTTTTTAATTATCACCTTTACGAGACCTTAATTCATAATTGGGCCCTTGAAAGCTGAACAAATTCATTTATCTGAAATACATATTTGGCTTTTTTTTACGTTACAAAAAATCACTTTTTAATAATAAATCTGAGACAAGATATATCGCTCATTTTTGCGAAAATAGTGATATAATCAAAAAATCAACGTTTTGCCGAATGTTCAACTCCAAAAAAACAACTGCAACATCAAAGCATTGTGACTGTGAATAAAGTAAATATATTCCAAATTGTTTTTGAATACATTTTCAGTTCTGTTAAATTTTCGTTACATTTGAATTGAATATTTCCAGTACGATTCATGAAAATGAGCGATATTTCAAAGACTGGAAACCTTCCATATTTAAATAATTCATTTATTTACCACATAAAAACATTACTTAGCGATAAATAGTTCATAAACAAAAACAATGACTGATTTAGAGCAAGATTATTTATTGTATTCGATGAAAAAAACTTTACTAGTTGAATTAAAGGGATGTAGTAATTTAAAAGTAGATTTATTAAAAAATGTTGCCAACTGACAGCGATATTTGGATTCATCATTTAAAAAATACGAATTTAAAAAGGCAATTTGAAGGTTAGTTGTCTATTATACACCATTTCACAGGCGAGGTGGTTAGCAAGCTTAATATGACTCGTTTGTAATTTTTTTTATTTCTGCCTCTGTGGTCTATTGGGAAGTGCTTTACTCTAACGGACAGATGGGTGTGAATTCAAGTTCCAGACAGACTTAGGATATTGTTGTTTGTGACTTGATATCGAGTAGCATTAAAATTTCTCATCGATTTAAAAATCATGTGATTTGAAAAATTCAAAATATTTGACACCTTCACTAGTATTAGCTGTACTGCCAAATTTTTATTTTGTTTCTTTAAAAAAACATAAACGAAATGCTTAATAATATTATATACTCACGATTGAATTTATTTTGAATAAAAATCAGTGCATAGAATTGGCCAAAAAGAGATTCAATATTAAATTAAGTGAAGTGCAGCGAGCAAACTAATATCTATTATAACTTTGATTACATACGCTTCTAAATATATGCTGGTGGCCCCCGATCCCGGAAATTTATTTAGGTGTATTTTAATAGAAATTTTACTCTTGCTATAAAGCAGCCAATAATAAAAACGTATGTAGCACTTTTTAAATTGATTTTTAAAAATACGTGTCTCTTATTTTAAGCTATTTTATTTACGAAAAATTTGGCAATGTGCAGAAAAATAATTAAAACACTATTTAATTTATTTAACTTACTCGAGTACACGAGAGAAAAATTTCCATCACAATTTGATTTAATTTTACATACGTTTTAAAATAATAATTGATTAACCTCAAAGCTTTCCTCGTACAGCTTTAAGTTTATTTCCTACATTATATAAGTTTTGCTTTCAAAGGTTTGAGGCAAAAATATCATCGAAATATTTACTTATATATATATAATAATTAATAATGCATCTCTACTCTGATAATATTATATTCTGACCAAACTATCTCGTCGAATTTATTATAAAATCATTTGTTTTCGGTAATATTCTTTAATATAAAAGTCCTAAGGATTGTTTATAAATTGAAGTTATATCAGCAAAACAGTTATTGTTAGTAAAAAGAATATTTTATTAGACAGTTTGGTGGTTATATAATTATTATTTCTACAAATCTACATAGACTTGTTGAAGTTGAAATATTTTGGTGCAGATAACGATGTAAGAGTAAATCTATTAATCAGTAAAGTAGTTGAATATTAAAATAAATTATTTAAGCAAATGTATATTTAAGGAGTAAAAAAATTTTGCAAATAATTAATCCTTAATATTATTTAGTAATAAAAATAAAATATCTACGTGTGAAGAATATATTTACAATCTATTTTGTATAGTGTTTGTAATTTAATTCAATTTTATCCTAATTAAGATCAATAATCGTAGAAACTTTTAGCTGAACATGATTACGATAGCTCTAAATAAATGCATAATTAATGTTTTTCTGAGTGAGATATTCACTGTTAACATAAAAATTTTCGTCAGTGTAATTGTGGATAAATATAAAAAATAAAAATACTCGATTTTTATTGCCAAAGTGAAGTAACGCAATTAAATCCGATCTTTTTGTCTAAAAATAATAATGCGTCGGTGCTTGGAAGAATATTTTCTAAATATGAATTACATAAATAAGTAAAATCAATCTAATTTTTTAAGTAGTTTTTGGTGGTTGATGAAATCATTCACAGATAAAATCAACATGGTCTTCGTAAAGAAGTCTAACTGCATTTAAAAAATAGTTATTTTTGTGCTGTATTTCTCCTCTATAACTGTAAATTCTACAGGTTTTATAAAAAATGACACTTTGCATATTTTACATCAAAACACAATGTCAAAAACTATCTTCTCACTTCCGTAGCTTCAAGAATATAGTTATAATTATTTAAAATAAAATTATGAATAACGATCATTAATGACCTGTACCCTTTTAGATGGCGTCAATTTTAAATTTTAATATTAACATAAGTAAGTAGTATACTATACTGAAACATAATTAAATTATGAAAGAAGTAGGTATTGCAAATTTGATACTAGTATAGCAAATTTAATGTTGGCTGATTAATCGACTACCATCCATTTAGGTGTTTTAAATTAAGTATATTTGAATTTAAACTGACAATCACCCAGTCATTATTGTTCTCATAAAAAGTGTTAACCCCGAATCAAGTAATTTTGTAAAATATTTAAAATTTTTAAAAAATAACGTTATGTACGTAAGGGATACTATTTGATGGTGCTAACCCTCACTGAACTAACTACCATCAAATCTTGCTGGAAAGATGTTGTATACAGTATATTTATTACTCTGTTTCACAACATGACTGAGGTGGGTGGCAGTGTAAAAACATAATAACTAAACTGATTTAGGTACTCGTTTTTCAACCCTATAAACATGAAACACTTCAAAACATAGAATGCACAGAACATTGCATTGTTGCAATTGTAAATTAATGAATATAGGTTTGCATTTTGGTTCTTTTAGATCGGCAACAATTCAGAGCTTTTTTCTATCCGATGAACATTTTCCGGGGCTGTGCTCAGTGCAGAGACATTTTCAAACCCTCTATTATCCTCCGTTTCATCAAATCCTTGGACGTTTTGATGTGACACCTACGGAAAGGTAATGTTTGATATTCCAACCATTTTCAGGTTTTTTTGAATTGTATAGGGCATAGGCAGTCATCATATCCATAATTATAAAATATACAATATGACGGCTATTAAATAAATATACGAATCAGCATAAATTCGATCATTATTGGAATGTGACAATTATTAATGTATAGATTACGTGCATACTGATTCATTTTTGAAACCATTCACATTAATTTTAAATTGTTTTATACATACTTATTTTATCCCTTTTCCTGCCAATTCCACTTATAAAAGTGGTTAAATGTCTGTCAACTCTTAATTATCTCTCAATTATTTTATATAAATAAAAATAATTTTACATATTGCATTTAATTTACAACCATTAATATTTCAGAACCAGTTCGCTTAGTCATTAACCATTTTCAGAGAATATTTGTTTTCTTTTTCTTGGCACGTTAGCATTGGTGAAATAAAATAAAATATATAATGATTGACTAGCCTTGTTGCGATGCCTAAAGGGTCGGACACATTGATAACACGTAACGCCACCCGACGTGTTACGCCATATACCTATACCAGACTGATCCACATACGTCGCATTCCCTTTTGTATTGATCGATAATAATTTTTATAAAATATTTTAAATAAATGATTAATTTTGGATGTATTATTAACTTATATTGACCAATGAGTCGGAATGCAGAAGCATATTAATTAAAATTGTATATTTTAACACTAACACTAATTACATACGTAATAATTTCTTGAAATGTTATACGCGTTTTGCGGTTGGGCAGGAAAACGGTTGACATTTTTTATACATCATTATTATAACTAAAAAAACAAGTCCACCCTCTTAATATAGTCGAAGTTAAATAAATACTAAAAGAATTTGCAAATAAAATTTACTTGACTGAAAAATATAGTAAATGAATACCATGAAGTAATTTGGTATTAAATTTTAATACACAAACAATAATCATTGGTTTCTTGGATTTTTAAGCACTTCTATTACAAGACAGCATCGGATGTGGACTAACACTCCGACAACCCTGATCACGATTTAAAAAGAAAAGCGCCCTCAATACATAGATAATAATATATTTAATACTATCTCGCGATTAAATTCAAATTCATATACACACTAAACACTGACCATTGTCTTTGGTTTGCTTATCATAAAACGTTGAAAATCCAATTGATATTTTGCGTAAGTGCAATCGAAGAAGAGAAGCTTAAGATTAAATGGAAAAATGTTGAATTTGTCGCCTCGTCTTGGGTCCTCGACCTAGTGAACAAGATCGCGAACAACGACGCGATTAGGTTAAAGTTCTGTGAGTGCCTGCCCCCTCGTCCTGTTCCGTTGTTGCATAGGGAGGTTTCGCAGCATGACGTGCAGGCGTACAATTTGGTTCGTTCGCCAATTATAATGCAGCCGGGCTCGCAGTGCTTGGTGCAATTCCGCTCCAGCGACCACATTTTCAGCGTCGACGTCGAATTCTCGTTGGATGTAGTGTACGAGAAGCGCTTTACCTGCAAATTAGACCATGGATATTGTAGTATTATTTTCGTTCTGGCAAAAAGTCATGTCGGAAATTTGTTTTGAGTTATTCGATATTTAAGGTAAACGTACCAGTTGTTGACTGAATAATGACAAAGCAAGTGTATTCATAATGGATCAAATGTTTAAACTAATATGATAAGACAAAAAATAAAAAAGGGTATGTTACAAAAAAATTGTGTTCAATTTTTAACAATCATGTTTTTGTGACAGTAGTTGACCATCTAAAAAATTGAAAGTTCCCATAGGTGCAACTTTTTTTTTCAGTATTTTACCATGCCTAATCAGAGGGTTTCATGAAAACCTTTCATCAGAGCTTCCTGTAAAATCACTGATATCCTGAACAATTCTCTTAAGAAATTCAAAATAAAATACTTACTGCATAACGTGTTATTTTTAAATGGCCGCTATGACACCCGAATGACATATCTGGTGATATGATAGTTCCTCAATCCGACAAAAGATAGTTTCACTTGTCTGAACTCTACAGTTTAGAGCAATCCCGAGTATAAGTTTATTGAAAATGGTCAACTACTGGTACAACCTTATATGCGCGTTCAATCACGTAGGTACAATAATTATTAAACAATGCACTGTTTCAATAATAACTACTGATAAATGAATATAGTTATCGAATTCGAATGTTCGTTGAAGAGTATGTTTATGTATTTTCCCCATCAAATTCCTTCTCCGCATCGTGAACATCAAGCGCATTGAGAAAATTTCTATTCCCGTTTATGGGATAGAAGGATAGTAGTTTTGTAACATTTTAAGCAAATTAGACTTCTAAATCTCCTCAATAAAAACGTTGATGATAACAATCTGTTAATTGCACCCCATCATAAATGACTTTGAGTTAACCCGAAAAATACCATCTTCTCGTAAGGCCAGGTAATTTGCAATTGCTTAAATTGTATTAAGGCAACCAACCATGCACATCCTCTTCTCATCCTTGCATTTGTGCTGCAGAGAGGTGTCGTTTCCTCGAGGGTCAGCGCAGCGGTCCGCCCCGTCCATGGTGTGACATTTGTAACACCACAAATCGTTCACGGGACGCTCTGCAGCAGGAGTGCGGTGGACACTGTCTGGCTGCAACAGCTGCGCACCGGCAGCTGAAGACGTCACAATGATTTAACAATAAGCACACACAAATGATATTCAATAACAAGGTAACAAATAACAAAGCATTCAGTGGGATTTCAGTTATTTTATTTTCTAAGTGACTGATTTATAATAATATGATAGGGTGCTTCTTCCTAAAGTCGGCCCTTTGAGCTTAAAATTTAAATAATAGCGGATATATTTAAAAAAACAGATTTTTTTTTAATTCGTGTAGGTAGTCTTGCCACTTGCCAATGTATATCAGTACTATACTAACCTATATGATGCAATACGCAATTAAAAAAAGCACATTTTTACTTCGCAAGTTTCGACAAATTCATGTTTTATGGACATCGCTAACAAAAAAATAGCCGCTGTGGTTAACTTGAAAAGGCACGTTTGATCCACCATTTCTTGAATTCTGCGTGTTAAGTGCTTTTGTTATACATAATATAGTATTTTACAGGGGTATTGAGATAAAAATATGGAATAACCTCAATATTTAATTAGATATAAGACGGCCGAATACTGGCATAATGAAATCCACTAAGTGTATTCAGCCCCTCGGCTGAGCATTATTAAATTATCTGATCGACAGTGTGTCTATATATATATAAGATGTTCGCTCTTGACATCCGTTCTACCAGGATCAAATCGGTTTTATTTGTTGGTTGGTTGGTCATTTATTTTCGAATCTTTAACAGATTCTTTTTAACTGATATACTTTCGTTATATCGTTTGCAAGAAATAGAAAGGTATTCGACCATTTTTATTTTCGAATGAACAGGGATAAATTTTCAGTTGAATGCAAAACTATTTTAACTAGCTATTTTTAACTATTTTTAAGTTTAGGTGATAATTTATAATGTTTTAAAAGTGTTTCATTATAATTTTAATGTGTTCGTTTGATTTTCACTATTGAAACGAAGTATTTCTGATAAGGAGATATAGAAAAGTTATGTCTTGAAATAGCTCTCCGGCATAATTTACGAATAAATTATATTACTTCGAAATTCATAAGACTTTCTCGCCGAGTTCAAATCGATCCAGAATTTTTGACGTTTCTTTAAGGAAATTACTTTACTAGTAAATGTTCGTTTATTTCCGTTGGTAATCATGGTTTTAAATAAATATAAATATTAAATAATGATAACTGATAAAAAAATAAGTGTTGATCTTTAAAGTGTTTGCACATTGTATCGATATTACGAAAATTTGTCAGATAAAAAAAAACTTTTAAAAATATGTAGATAAATTGGTTTTCGATTCGGCCCTGCTTGAAAGTATGCGAAGTGACA
Source organism: Himalopsyche phryganea (assembly GCA_022494535.1). Lineage (NCBI taxonomy): Eukaryota > Metazoa > Arthropoda > Insecta > Trichoptera > Rhyacophilidae > Himalopsyche > Himalopsyche phryganea. The sequence goes on along the minus strand of JAGVSL010000002.1, from coordinate 5,782,815 downwards.
CAACCGTACGTATGTAGAAGAGAACCGATAACGTATTATTTGTTCTCTCTTTTGCTCACATCAAAGCAGAACGAGAGAGAAAGAGAAAAATTTATGATATCCGCTACCGCGATATTCCTTTTGAGGGCCGAGCACTGGTGACATAGGGGGCTGAGCATTAGACTTAGGGCGCCGAGCACTGAGAGAAATGGCATTTTTTTGTAAACTTCTATTATCTTATGCTTGGTACAATATTAATTATTTTATTTTAAGTTGGTTACATTGCTTAATCCCTGTTTAATGGAATAACAGCAAAAAACATATGTATTTATCATTCATTGACTCAAAATCCCTTTTGAAAGTATACCTGTCGCTTAATTGGCCGAGGACTGGTGAAACGACCCTATATGTTGCATTCTAGCAACAAATTTTACCAGCAAATGAAAATATATATAACTTATAATACATATTGTATTATATATATCATTTATTAACAATTTAAAATTTCAATTCATACACAGCATTATTCTTATCAATGGAGCCATAAATGAGTTAAGGTAATAAATAATACATAGAATTGTGGCGACGTTTTCCATTGATTTCACATTTTGTTAATGAATTAACTAATTTAATAAAAAAAAACAATGAATGTCTACCAAGCTCTTCCAACTTGGTCGTTTGACTGATAGTCAAAATTTTAAATGCTACAGTATGATGCAAAAGCTAATAACTAAGGCATCTAATCCCGGACCCCTTTTCTGATCCCGGGATTGAAAAAAATTCAGTTTTTAATTCTGAAATTGTCAAAAAAAATTGTATGTAATATGTACTACAATAAACAGTGTTAATGAAGCCACAGAAAAATTATAAAAATTCAAATACAAAATAAAAATAAAACGTGAAAAGGAATTTGTATTTCATACAAAATAGGAGGATAGGTGGGTATGTTGCTAAAAATGAATAAAAGAAAACAATACATAAGTACCTATACGATATTTTTTTTATTAACTAGGTATCAGAATATAAATACAAAATATAATGCAAAATTATAATAATTATGAACACGTGTCATCATACAAAAAAAGTTTGTAAAATATGTAGGTACCTAGGTATCTTCATAATTATGTAAAAAATATTTGCAAGCAAAATCTTACGCGTTTATTTTCTTCGATTGTTTTGCATTTTATTAGAAATTGAAGATATGTTACAGTTAAATGATAAAAGTTTTCTAAAAATAGAATAGTGTTCAACTGTTTTTTTGTAGAAAATGATGCAAAAAAACAATAAATTGTCTGTTTCGGTCCGCTCGCGAAATATGAGTGGGGGAGAGAAGAAAACGCATATATCAATTAAGTTTAAAATATATAAATCGAACATACCCAAGCACTCAGCCGCCTAAAACGTTGGTCGTATAGTAAGTCGGGTAATAATTTGCATTTTATATTTTATAGTTCATCAGAGATAAGAATAAGAATTTTCATTTTACTATAAACTATTTTTTACTATTATATAGCGAATCCCAAAATCCCGGTATTGGTATTAAGTCAATCCCGGGATTACGGGATTGACTAATCGCTTGGGTTCCTGGACCCCGGGATTGTAAGCCCTACTAATAACTTCCTTAATGAATGTCCAGACATTTACAATGAACGGGACTATCCGATGCCGATTTGGTTGCATCTCTGACAAATTACAAGGCATTAAAGAGTTCACGGTGTCCTATGGTAAGTTAATAAAACTTAATTCTTAAAAACTCTTGTATAAACTCTTGAAACGTTGAGTACCTCAAGGAAGAACTATGCTTTTGAATACAAAAAAAAATGCCAGCTTCCAATATATAGCAAATGTACTTCTTAATGAGTATATAATCTGGGAAACTAGATGTCAATCAATTAGGGCATCCAATCCCGGACTTCTTTTCTGATCTCGGGATTTCGTGATTGACTTTTTTACAATCCCGGGATCGTGGGTTTTTAAAAGCCAGGTTTTAATGCCCTTTCAAAAATTGTGCTCCTGCGACAACCGGATGTTCACGCGTCCGTTATTGAATTGTCAAAAAACTTTTTTTGCTCGTGTGACAACCAGGCGTTCACGAGTCCGTTATTAAACTGTGAAAAAAAATTTTTTTACTCCCGCGACACTCGGACGTTCACACGTCTGTCACACGGCGGACCGGGTAAGAAATTCAATTTTCAGATAAAAAAAATTCGGGCTATATTCGAGTCATAAGTCAACTTTTTCCGAATTCCGAAATCCCGGTGTTGGTATTGAGTCAATCCCGGGATTCCGGGATTGGAAGCCCTACAATCAATCTCTCATTTCATAGATGGCAAAAGTTTAAGAACGGAGATAAGATATTTGCTTATTCATGATGTAATCCCTGGCTTTGGGTCCCGGTTGTAGGCTCAGATAAAAAGTGGATGTGAAATAATGAAGTTATTAAATATATCCATGCATTTTGAACACACGTCCATAAATGAATTCAAAAATCAACGTTTCATAACATCTATTCGAGTATTCGATTTCTTGACAGCGTGTGTGAAAGCTACAAATACTCAAGAGCGGCATAGCGGCAAGAACGGAATGGCGTATCCATAATAATATTAAAAAGCATTAATAAATTTCACCAACATAATAAAACATTTGTTAAAAATAAACAGCCATTTTTTCTATTGAGGTTATGTAACTACCAACCTCTTGTTTTTCCCTTTCACAAGTTGGCTCGGTGCCAAATTTCTTCTTAAAATAGAAGTTATCTTTAGCCTTTCTGTGATTTATCTGTTATGGTAACGTTTTTTTCTGATAGTGTCAGCTTTATCAGTTTTAGTTGTTTATTGTGAAAAACTTCAACAACAATAGAGTATAAAAAATATATATACAGACATCTCTCGCCTTTCGCAGTATTTTTATTCGCGGCTTCGCGTATGCAAGGTGATTTGTTTGTGTTATACCATTTACAAATGTCGGGCATAAAGCATAATATATGACATATAGCATCCCAAGCAATAATATTCACTTGAGTCATATTGAGTGTATGACAGATAGGGGTAGAGGGGTGACACACACAGTCAGTGGATGTTAATGACTACCCTATTCGTGTCACTTTTTAGATTTCAATTATCAACCTCTACATTAAAATATTCCCGAAAATGGAAAAAAGGATATTCATATTTTTTTCAATAAGATGAAGTTGTTAGATATGCATTCAAATGGTAAAACAAAAAATCAGTAGCTACTAGAGATGCCACAAACCCTAGTAATTTGAAACAGAGAGAAACCATCGAAAAATCATCTGGAATAAACCCAAAACATTAACAATGGGAAATACCTATTGAATATTATGTTTCTCATTTTTATTTCAAAATAAATCGGGTATTTTTATTCTTGTATTCCAAATACTCGTGAAATAAAGAATTCTAAAATCTTTAAATATTATAATAAGTAAGAGGGATCAATAGCGAGTACCTGTCATGCCTTGCAATGCCACCCAAATAAAGAATGTGTTTGAATTTTCAATTCTGTTTATTGTTAGTGCTTTTAGATTTTTCGGAATATTTATAGATTTATCAGATATCAGAAGGTTTTCCGAGATTGATTCTTTTTTTTTAGATATGTTTTTGAGAAACTTTCACGGGTGTGTGCACAACAACTCACCAAAGTTTCACTGAAATCGGATGAATGGTAAAAGATATAGATAAGACCTACTGTAAGTTAATTGTTCTATGCCTATAACCTTTGCGCAATTGCAAACAATAACTAGACAAAGATTTATTGAAATCGGATGAACGGTATGGCAGTGCATAAGATACGAACAAACAAACATTGACTTTTATATAGAAGAAGATGGAGCATTCATTGCACACCATCCGAGTTTTCAAATGGTTTGCAGTTAATTCCGCTATGACAGTAGATTCTTGGATTTCTTGAACATCAGATTCTAAATTACTCGTCACATTACAATAGATGGCAAGCTGAAGAAATTGTTTCCTTATTTTTATCTCATTTGAAATATTTAGTAGAAACATTTTTCAGATATAGAAATATTAAGCAAAAAAGCAAGTATTTTTTCTGGTTCTCGCAGCGAACTAAACTAAAAATCATTGTAAATTTCGATAAACCTTTAATAAAATTGAGATCACGATTTACTTGAAACTAAGTTATTTTCAGACAATCTTTTGGGGATAAATTTTTACACTGCGATCATAAGAAAAAAAGTATCTTATATAAAAAAACAACACCTTGACGTTACTTCTAAAGATTATTAATACTTAATTTAAACAAGTATAGTGAAAGCTTCGATTTATGATGTGGATATTGATTATCCAGCAAGAATAAGAAAAATTAATATTATTTTAACAACCAAGCATGTGTCGTTCACATTGTCTCTTCTGCCAAAAACTGTTTTTAAGTTATTAACAATACCGGCAAAATACTGATTTTGAAAAATACAAAGATTTCACTATTTATTAAAAATAGCCAATGATTTTAAACGCACTAAGAAATATGCGTAATAAAGAATATAATTATGTATTTCTATTGAACAACATGTTATCCATAATTAATATGAAATATATATTAAATAGTTATTTTATATTGTTAAGTGCGAATACTATTAATAACGACACGTGTATAGTTATAAATTTATTCCACTAATCCAGTTTATAAGGTTAAATATATTTATAATATACTTAGAATTCGTAAGCTCAACTAAGGTTAAATCAATTATCCGGGATCGACATGATACAACGAATGCCTTATCTTATATTCAAATAATAATAAAGTCATCAATGTGTTAGGCAATCAAAAAAGAACTTAGTATAATTAAATCAAGTAAAGGCTTATAATGTACGTGTACACAACCAAACCAAATGACAAGCAAATAATATCCTGCTTGTATGACAGTTTGCTTTCTGGAATATAACTCTATTCAGCAAAAGTTTTGCCAGATATTATTAGATATGACATATACTCGATAAGATAAAGTCGTAAATAGGATCTACTATTTATAGGGAATAAAAGTTTTCGCCTATCTATGAAGCGTGATGTTTATAAAGGAGAGAATTTCACATGGTAAACGAACAGTTTGTGACCTACTTCCATTGAATTATTATTCATATCATATGTTCCACTCTGACACATTTTTCAAGCAAAATGATGCTTTGCTACAAATAAAACTATTTTAACTGTGTATAAAATAATTGTGGTATAATATGATCACATTTGAAACTCAAAAAAATGTTCCCGGTATTAGAGTTTTCTGAAATCCTTTTAAATGAAATGAAATTATTTTTGAAGTCGAATTTGATTTCAGTAAATATAAAACCCAGATTGTTTCTTGATTGTGTACGCCCCCAATGAGGAGCATATGGACACATAATGTTGGTATATCAACAGAAGGTTTTTTTACGAAAACTGCTTGTTACTCAACCTCTTTTTTTTCTAAGAGAGTAGGGATATAACGATATGCCTTGGACAGGACTAGTGGTTTGCTAATCGCTCTCGGTTTAAAACCAAATTTAGGTTTTATTATAACGCAATATATAATAAATATCATTTTTGGGTATATGTTTAATTTTATTATTGGTCATTTCTTTTAATAGCATCAGTGATGTACAAGACGAAACTTTGAAGTCAATTTACATAAACAAGTAAATATGCAAGGAAAAATACGCTGCATAACTATAAAAATATTATAGTCGAGTGAAGAAAATTATGATTAAGAAAAAAATCATTTTGATAAACTGAAAGAATTAACAATGAATAATTTTTGTACAAATAATTCTAAAATTAAAATGCGTATTTAAAAATAGAAATGAAATAAATGGTACTTTGAGAACAGATAGTCATTTAATTTTAATTACGGAAGTTTGACGCTTTTCATTGTCAATAATATGAACTTCCGTATTTACCTGTCAAACAATGAAAGTAATTTGAAACTAGGTGGTGCTTACCAAAAGTTATGTTTTATTATATTATATGGTATGAAACGATGGTACATATGGTATAATGGATTTCAAAATTATATAGAATTACCCGTTTCAACGAGAAAGCTTAACGATTAAGCATGGATACCATTTAAAAAATTAACACTGCGGCATATGTTGTCATAAATAATTTAGTTTTCAATATGAACAGTAAATGAACATGCGTCAGTTAAATGGTTAAATATTAAAAGCGTACAAACCTGATGCAACATTGAAGAAAACCAAGGCGAGCAAGTTGAGATTTGTTATCATTTCAAGTCCATTTATGCACTGGCACAGTCAGTAGGCCACAAGATGACATTTAAAAAATATGACAGTGATATTTCTATGTCAAACAAAACTCACTGTATCACGAACCTATACACAATCGATTGAAACTAACTAAAATATTCATTTGGAACACTAGCGAAATGTAATAATCCCATTATTTGGAGGATATTTAATTTCGATTCGCATTGTTACATGACTTGAACTGTCATACTGTCCGCATGCTGGTCAGCCATATTGCTTTCAAGATGGCGACATTGCAGATTTTTTGCGCATGCGTAAAGTGATTTTTCTTTCAAGGAAGCATCAAAGGAAAACATTGTATTTATACACTTGTACCTGATTCGCCACTTTTTTTAACCCTACTTCCTTGTCCGTTTCTTGTGCTATATTCTATGCAAAGGCACGCAAGGCTTCTAAGATTTTCAAAAGATAGATAATAAATCCGTTTACATAGTGACAAATTTAAATAATCGTATAAAAACTTCGCATGTAAATAAATTATCCTTCAAGCATTTTTTTTTTCATGCACTGTTTATTTAGAAATCAGCCGTATTCTAGTGACTGCTTCGGGCGCCCAAGCTGCAGTCCTGGGATTAAAAATTCCACATAATTTATTCAAGAATCGAATTTTTAGTTACGATAGTTGGTAATCCTGTCGCTTAATTGTATTTAAAACAAAATCGTTTGAGCGAAAAGAATGTTAAAATCGTTCGCTTCTTTTTTGATTAGAAGTATCTCAGGAGCAGTTTTCAAAAAAATTCGGATTTGAAATAAATTTTCAGAAAAACTTTCCTACTTACAAATAATCTCATTCTAAAGACGACAGAGCAGGTCCAGGTCAAATGATGTAAATTAGAAAAATAAATTGACCACTTTTTAGAAGGGAAACATCATTTTACATTTGTTTTAGGTTTAAAAATTCTGTACCCGGCCACTTGATGTAAGCCACTATTATATCGACACTCCCTACGTATAATCCCGTATTTGCAAACATGAGAATTTACAGAAGTGCAATTCAAAGATTCATAGCGAAGCTCAACATATAATATTTTCGATGAAAACAGTTTTTACCTTGAACAATTTCAAATTTGAGGGTTACATCAATTGGCCAAAACACCATCGATATTATTACAGCAGCATGTATCTTTCAGAAATAATGAACGGACACTTACTGCATTATATTATATAATTATATAATACGATTGATTCACCTATTTTGAATGTGCTTCTGAAACCTTCTAAAAGTAAGGTATACTTCACAGAATAAGTATTAAAAAAATGTGAAATGAGTATTACAAATTGTTTTGGATGTTTTGAGACATAATTGTATCGAATTACCTTCTTTGTGCTTGTGAATAACATGGACAAGTACGAAATTAGAAAATGATTTGACAGTCGAGTCCCCAGTGTACCGTATTATTTATATAAACGAACGAACGTGGTGGAGAAAGTCGATTCCCGAAAATAACCGTTTTTATCATGTAATAATCTTATAGTAAACGTAATGACGTAGAAATTGCCCACTTATTGTTTTTGTATAATTAGTGTTTGTATTGATTCCTACTTTACCAACATTACTCGGCTAGTAATAAGTTCTTCTATTCTCAATTTTTTTTTCTGAAAGTAAAGTTATGCAAATTATGTAAGTTAATAATTTAAAAAATTATGAAATTTTGATTATTGACATTTTGTACACTTCCATGTATATTGTCACCAATGACCCGGGATTCGCCTTTCGGCGTCTTCGGGTATTCGAGCGCACGAATCGACTCGAACTGACTGCGCTGACTGTGCATTCGTGCACTCGAATGCCTGAAGATGCCGAAAGGCGAAACCCGGGTCGTTAGTGACAAAATACATCGAAGTGTACAAAATCGCAAAAATTCAAATTTGATATTGAAATTCCATCAAGCACCCTCAGTCGATGTCTTAAAAATATATAAAAAAAAAAATATGAAACATTTATTTGATCTTATATTATTTCCAATTTAGGCAATCGAGAGACGAATTCGAAACTGGATAATCAAGTGTCTACGAGTCTAGGGAAAGAGTCGATGAATACTATTCTTGAGAGTAATGAGTCCGAATCTAAATCTAAATTCATATGATTGTATTTATATTTTATATTAAATACAACTTTGCATTAGTAAGTTTTAGTTCTTTGAATACATTCATTGGTAATTACGTAATAACTAAAGTTTTTCCATGACCGAGAGGCCAACATTTATTTACTTGCATATTTAAACATTTTATTAAAATTTTGTCTGTTTGTAACGCCCAGTACAACATACAATCTTTCTCTGCCATCATGCGCATTGAGCGAACGTTGAAGGTGGACCTGCCGTCTGGATTCTTTTAAATATAATATTTGACTTATACCTACATACTTACAATTTACAGAACTGCCACATTGATTATCACCAGCTTCTCAACCTAATCAATTTTGATGTCCTCAGATTATGCAATCTCATGTTTTTCAGTGAAAATAAACAAATTCAAAAGCAATCTTGACTAATTTTGTCTGAAGTTCCGTCTTTGTAAACCATCGAAAAATAATAATAGGCGTATTTTCGTATAGCTTTGTTCTCCTGTTTTTTTGAAAGAACACAATCAGATCTTTTTGTTTTCTTTTATATATTTGCAATTCAACAATTTTCTGATTTTGTTTTCAACATTTTTTACTTAACGATTAATTACTATCTTTCTTTTTCTGTAGATTACTGTCTATATTAGTTAATGTTTTTAAATGTGTTTTTCAGTTTAAATATAAATTAAATATATTTTTTCTCACGTTTTCAGAGATAAAAATTAATAAACCATATTTTACTACGGTGACTAGATAAGTTTATCTGAACCAAATGGACCCAAATAAACTCTGAATGGAGAATTTAAATACAAGGTATTTAACAAGAACTGGTTACAAGACAATGAAGATAACAGATTTTGCAAGGACAGGTCTTGTAGTCGGTTAATCGCTGTCTCTCTTGGCGCCAAGACTATAAACTTAGTAATATACTATTATGACTGAGGACACAGATTCTTATATGGCTAAAAAATCAATATATGAATGTTTCGACGTAAGATCTCGAGGCCTGGACCGCATAACCGACTAGAACGTAAGCTCTAGAACGGTACACCTTGATTATCGGCACTTTTTAAGGTGGAAAGTAGTAAGGTATCCATTATTAATTAAGTCACTAAGTGACAGAATGTTATAAGTTTCATTGATTAAAATTCAATTAAAAACCATAATTAATGAGTTATATTATTAAATAATCAGTGTGACATTTGATAAAAATAATTTCGATAAAGAACGTATTGGAAAATGTATTCCTGTCAACTAAAATATAAAATATTTTACATTACACAGTGTACGAAAGTACTAGTTTCGAGCTGGCTTGTTATCGATGCCAAATATTTTTTGAGCCAATCATATGCAATTAAATTGGTCAAATATCAATGTATAAAATGTCGAGCAATGAATGAATATTAATTCAATGTTTAAAAGTTTTATTTATATTTTTTACATCCGTGTTTTATTACAATACAATTTAAATTTCTATAAAATTGTACGCTTTGGACAAATGGAGCATAAAAAGAAGCAGTATAATATTAATAACTCAAAACACGTCTGGATTTATCGATTTATATTTTTTTTTTATATTGAAAAGCTTTGCATATGAAAAAAGGGAGTGGTAATTTATTCATATACATGGAACATTATTATTCGATGTTGATTATTCGAAAAGCATCTCTATTTATATTACCCTGATCCGCTTGTAATGGAATTTTGAGAATTGTTTCAGTTGAATAAACATAAGGTAGGCAATTTAAAAACGCTACATAATAGAAGGATCGCAGATCCACAGGTGTTTTCTTTACTTTGTGAATATCGTTTACCTTGGAAACGGAGTTAGTTTCTGCGCATTGGATTTAAATAACAGTGTAATTATAAAACATACATTTTATTACTACAGTTTTCAAATAAACATTACCCCGGGGAGTATTTATAACAAGTACAAAAATTAATGCATACTTAGAGTGCCACTTATAAGCAAAATATAAATCGTAATGTATGAAGTTTTGGTTAATTATTTTCGTATTCAATGCTTGTGCTTACATACGACGTATGTATTGTCTTCATTTCCTCATTTTGATAACACAATTTTAATTATAAATGGGTTTTTGTTATATACGTTTTCCTCGAAATAATCTCTCCTCAATTTATTCGTTAGCAATTTTCTGAAATGACGAATATGTAATTTATTATCAAAAAAGTTTTAAAAATATGCAGCTTAACGTTGGCAGATAACACGACAGAAATAAAAATGGCTACTCCGCATATAAGCATTCATTTTAAATCTATTTCCTTATCTGCGATTCCCTGAAAAGCTTTCTATTTAGCCGGCGCGGTATAGATTTAGTCTCATTTCACTTGTTTTTCTAATTGGAATTGCATTGTGTCATGAATTAAGATCTACAAAATACTTTAAATTCTTTCAGTTTTAATTTGCGGAAAGAAATAACTGATTCAAATTTTAAGTCAGTTTCATCTAGCATCCTTAGTCAGGTTTAATAAAATACAATATAAATTTAACTCACTTTTCGATTACCATAAAATTGCTAGAAAACTTTATGTGATATTACTACCAAAAAAATATTATTCAATAGAGTTCAATAGAGTCCAATTATGTATATTTTAATAAAAATCAAAATATGCTATTCTTTTTAATGACTGTCACGCGCTTATTTCATGTTGGATAATATCAGTTTTTTTTATTTTCAGGTAATAAATTCTTCAGAAAAAAATTCTCCTCAATTGAAATGTGCGAATACAATATGTATTTTCGTCGTTCTGAAAAAAAACGTTACAGGAGTAATATTTTTTTACGTGTTAAAAGATAAGTGATACATTTTTTACAAGTATGACAAAAATATAGACGGTTAAGCAGTTGTGGATCCATGCGAATTTAGTTGTTAGTAAAAAAATAAATGTTCTAAATATGTGAACTACATTAAGGTATTTCTAACGTAAATTACTTTTAATTTATACGAGCATTTCATTATGACCACTTCTACATAAAGGAAGGTCATTCTATAGACCAGCGGTCGCAAAACTTTTTGATCTCATGATTCACATCTCGTGGATCACTACGATAAAGTACGGTCGCAAAACGATAAAATATGTGAAACATTAAAAGAGCTCGAAACGAGGCGAAAATAAGAGAAAACATGGGTAATGCAGCTAGCTGCAAATCTCGCAAAACCAAGATGATTTAATGCATATTGCATCGGTCACTTGTGCTTTTCGGGTCACTTATTTTCTCGAATTTGTTTGGATTAAAAAATTCAAATAATGTATATATTAATATAAAATTAAAATCGGTAACTTCGTTAATCCTCTAGCTTTCTCACTAACGCGTTTCGTCTTTTTAAGAAGTATCTTCCGACTAACCATATCGAAAGAGTAAAGGTAAACAATGATTCTAATCCTTAAATAAAAAATGAAGGGTAGGGTGGGTTTTATTCCATTCTACTGGATGGGGGGGACACATAAACACTAATAGACTAATTACCATAACACTACTGGTTATAAATTAATTACTAGTGTTTTGTAATGTAAGATGTTTATAATTCTCGCGAATCACTGCTTTTGAGCGATCGTTTGTTGTTAAACCTTTTTAATGTAATTTATTTCATCAATATGCCATAATGTTTTATAAATAAATACATCATTAGCTCATATTTTCTTTTTCATATAGATTACTTTTAAATATTTATTGCCTTATCAAACGCTTAATTATTTATTGAACTTAATAATTTCGTAAATAAACACGACATATTTAACATTTTTTATACATTGTTCTCAATCGACATAGGTAATGCCAACGGCTAATGAGGCATAATCGTGGATTAACATATCCAACACCCCGTTCCAAGCCCGTCTTCCGAATCATTGAACCTTGATAAATAAAGTCGCCATTGAAAATTCTCGCGATAGGGCTTTTAACCAGGGCCAACAGTCCCTACATGACGTGGACCCACGAGGTGGAAATTTTGCTAAGCATAACATTAATCGTTAGGGATGGTTAGTTCCGTCGGTCGCCGAACGCAGTGCTGCCATCGCAATTTTATCGATTACGGCGCCGGAAAGAGACGGAACTAGACAATACAAGGTGAGGTTACCATGCTAGGAAAATTTGACCGCCAAAGTGAGATGGAAGCTTTAGGAAAATTCCGCTATGGAGCGCTTTGTGTATAGCTTGAATACAAGAATTGAAATATTAATAAAAATACATATTTTAAATAAATTAAACATCTGTAATTCTAAAATAAATAACAACAAGAATACTAATTTAAATTTAATATTTTTTAATTATAAAAAATCTTAATTTAATAAAAAAACAAATAAAACAAATATCATTTAAGACATCGACTGAGGGTGCTTGATGGAATTTCAATATCAAATTTGGATTATTGAGATTTTGTACACTTCCATGTATTTTGTCACTAACGACCCGTTTTTACTGTCTGTCAGTTCGAGTCCATTCGTGTGCTCAAATGCCTGAAGATGCCGAAAGGCGAAACCCGGGTCGTTAGTGACAAAATACATGGAAGTGTACAAAATCTCGATAATCCAAAACAAATATCGTTTAAAGATTAAAAAAGAAGTATAAATATTAAGAATTCTCATACGTATTAACAAGTCTTAAAAGCACTTAATTATTAGTAAACATTGATTCCATTCTGAATTGTATTCCCCGTGAGATTACCCCACCTCCAGATAATTACTATTTGTGGTGATGGTGGAGATTCTATTCTACTTCACACACTTCCAATCTTCTGCAACACCCCCCTTACTAATATTCGTAATACCTAATATATGGATATTTTACGTCACATTTACTATGAGGATGCATCTCTGTCAAAATTGATTACCATTTTTTTCCTTCCTTCTAAAACTCTGTCAAGTGAACTTTTAGTTTCTTGGCTATTTTTATTTTTAGAGTACCTATAGAATAAGTCTTTATATCGCTGTCATACATTTATTATTATAGCTTCGTACTGTGAAACTAAAGTTTCAGGTAAACCCTTCGAACGTTAAAACAAATAAGAAAAACACCTTACAAATACTGAATTTGGATATTTAGTAAACAGACAATTTTTACAGGAATTGTTTGTAATTGAAATTTGAAGACTTTACTATAACTGGCCCATACACTAATTAAATTTTGATTGTGACTCTACGACGCCCGCACAATATCATTGACATATATACATAATATTTATTAATTAATCCAAAAAAAGTTACTGAGAAACTGGAGTTCAAATATTCTATCAATTATATTTAAAACTAAACTTGATATCGATGGCGTTTTGGCCAATTGATGTAACGCTCAAAAATACGAAAATGAGTCAATTATTGGATCTCATTTTAAAAATGACAAAGCAGGTCTCGGCCAAATTATGTAAATTAGAAAAATAAATTGACCACTTTTTGGAAAGGAAACATCATTTTACATTGGTTTTATGCAGCTCACCATGATATAATTTTTTCGATAAAAACAGTTTTTACTCTCTCCAGAACAATTTCAATTTTGAGGGTTATATCAATTGGACAAAACACCTGCGATATAATGAAACATAATATTTTGATATTTTGTATTCTTTTTTTAAATGTTAAAAATGATTCAAAATGTAATTTACAATAAACCTGCCGAGAAATAAGTACCAAATTATATATCGAAAATATTTTACAACGCGTTTGAATGTATTAATTTATAATATATCTATATTTTGGTTTTTCATAAAAATGAAATTGTCGAGGTATTTTTTTCTATATTTATTATTGTATAAATAAATATTTAAAGCGCTGTATGACATAACATAACAATCGTTGAAGCCATTAATTAATTTAAACATTATACATTTCTTTTTGTATTTTTGTAATAAATTAAGTCACGTTAAACTTCGCGAAATGATTCCCAGCAGTGTCTTAAAATCTGAATGAACGTCGTAAATCAGACGATACTAAATTATTAAACAAGATTTATTCATACTTTATTATTGTATTTCATTCACAGCGTAGCAGATTGTGGCAATAAATCGAATTATATTGTTTGCTACATTTCGTAATTATGGTAACATTTGGGTTCATCTATTAACATGCAAAATTAGAACAGTGTTTCGGCCAATTGGTGTAACCGTCAAAAAATACGAAAATGAGTAATAAATTGACTTTTTGGAAAGAAAATATCATTTTACTTTGATTATAAGTTTAAAAGTTATGACCCGGCACCTGATGTAAACCGCTATTATATTCAAAATCCCTTCGTAAAATCGCACTTCAAACATTCATAACGCAATTTACTTTATAATTTTTTCGCTAAAAACAGTTATTACTCCCTCCGGATCAATTTAAATTTTGAAGATTACATCAATTGGCCAAAACTCCATCGATATGCATTGTTCATTTTCAATGTGAATCTATTATGGCGATGCTTAGCTTGCTCAAAGTCTGGAAACCAAATCAAACTAACCTAACCTAACAGATTTGGTTTGAAATAAGTCTTATACTCCATCCGAAACTTCTGAGATTGGTACACATAAATAAAATCAGTCAGACTACAAAACATCAGCTTTCGAGATACTTTTGGCAGCGCACTGCCTGATGAGGCTTCGGAAGACAAAGAGAATCCGTAGAAACTGAAATTATTAATTATTCAAACCACAAGCAGTGGCAAAACCTTCTAAAAAGGCTCAAATCCGCGTCGATACAAAAGTGAAAAGCCAAACCTCTCACCTCTCAAAGCATTAGCACCACAAATGCATACTCTCTTTTTTAACGTTTGTTTACATGGTTTCGAAATAAAAAAAGGATAATATCTTTTTGAATTGACAGTTTTGCATAGAAACGGCTCTAAAAATATATAAATAATAATCATTTCTTGTCAGTAAGCTGAATAATATGTATACCATATTATATTATGATTGATTTTTTTCAGTTGAAAAACATGTATATATTTTTTTTTAATGCTCTATGGTACTCAAAGTAGTACCCACCACCGCACTGCGCGGGTTCACACTCTTTCAGAGTGTATTCCGCAGCGCAACGACATTATGCGTGTTTAATATATTTGCCAGTAGTGTCCGAAGAGAGATTCTTCAAACCTTGGTTTCATGCACTCGAGTGTCCAATAAGTTAAGTTAAAAATAATAATTTAAAAAAAGGGGTAAATGTTTTTTGGAATTTCGTTCCAATCTCTTTCCATAGGACGCCGTAAACGCTTTAAATGCCTTGTGATTTGTCAGAGATGCTACCAAGTCGACGGGGCCGTCAGTTCCGTTTGATAGTCGTGACGTCTTAAGCAATATCCTATATCTTTTTTAACCATATTCGGTCCCTATATGGATCACATGACCTCCACGCGGTGCTTTCATGATTCCCTGTCACCCACGAATTGCTTTGCCTCCTCCCATGACATACCAGAAACCCTCAGCTCCGTCGAGTACATTCTGTGGATATTACCTGATGGTTTTCCAGAACGCTGGAATCTCACCGGTCGGAAGAAGAGACAAGCAGAAGTGAGGCTCTCCGTAGTACATGACGAAGCCAGTTTCTATGACTCTCCGTGACCGCTAAAGTAAAAGGTACGTTCCTTTTTATATGTATACTACATATTTTTTACACATTGGTACAACGAATGTACTCCTCGCGCAAAGGTATGTCATGGTTTGTGTATACACATAAATTGCAATCAGCAAAACAGTTACAAATGTCTTGTAACTAAACGGTCTTTCAGCTGATATATATATTTTCAATATTTATATGTTGATAGTAATTACAATATTCCAATATTACAATATTCCTTAAACTGTATATCGATCGTATTTAACCTTGTATTTATTTATACACTTCCGTCATAATATTTAATTATCTTGAAGTATTTTCTAAGCAATGTTATTTCATAGTGTTAAATGTACTCCCTCGAAATCCTACGAACTCTAAATCTTTTGATAAATGTATATAAGCTTATAGCATTACATTTTCTCATAAATACAAGAAGACTTCATTGTGTCTCAGATAAACTGATATGTTTTCATCTCGCGCATAACTATTAATTAAGCACTGACTTATGGGTTCTCCATTCGTAAGAGTATGATGCTATTCAATAGTATAGTGTTGACGTATTAATTAATATAATACATATCATTTAATATAGTACCGCTTAAACACAGCTTTGCCTCTTGTATTTAGATAGTTCAAGCAGAGAAGTTACGTTATAAAAAATAAAAAGCTTATGTTCAATTAACTTATTAATGGGTTATAAATAATTGCACTTTGTGTTAGGTAGTATTCACTTGGTACACTTGAACTTTTGTTTCGATTGTTGACACTTTGTATAAGATAGTATTTAACTTAGTACACTCAAACTTTGATTTTAATAGTTTTCACTGCGAAACGGATTCTTTTAACTAAGTACCACAGACTAATTTTGATAGCTTGAATTTGAAACGGATTATTTTAATTTTGTTAGTTATGGACATTGAAATAAAATATATTAACATATTGCATGTCCACTTAGAACCCTGCTTCTTCGTAAATACCACTCCTATAATATATTAGTGAATAAATTCTAATGCGTGGAGCAAAGACAATACAGGCGGCCTAATATAGAGTTGAGACAAGTAAACTAGTCTATGGTGGAAAATCGTATGTTGCAAGTAGTAAAGAATAAGTGACATTTCATTACAGCGTTGTGAAACTATTGATTTCAAAGTGTGAGTATTTATATTGAGTGAAAGCTATTTTGTCTATGTGATAATATTTTTTCGTAAGTGCAACATATTTCTTCAATGTTTAAATATATTTTATTATGTGGCATCACTTTATTTTTAGTGAAATAATTTGTTTTTTGAGGGAAGGTATTTGTTATAAGTGAAAACTATCTTTACGAAAGTGAATATCATTTAAACAAAAGTGCATTTAATTGTAAGCCCTTATTAATTATGCTGCATATTATATTTAAAAAAATAAAACACAATTTTTTTTGTACTACCACATTTGTATAATAATCAGGAGTCAGTTGATAATGCTTGCTACAAGGAAAACTCCTGATCATTATAAAAATGTGCAAGTATTACAAAAAAAACTGTGTTTTATTTATAAAATGTAATGCCTTTCCACCAAAAATTGACAGTTAACACCTTAAAAATAGTTTTTCTGCAATTAACAATAATTTACAGTTGCTATTTTAATAAGTTATTATTAAACTATTTAATTATATCACAACAAATTAAAAAAAGAAACGGTGAACTTATTCTAGTATCTCTCTTCGTTCAATTTGACTACAGTTTTCAAAATAAAATATGTCATTATAGTTTATATGAACTGATTACTTGGGGGTAATAATCGTTCACTCTCAAGGTCGAAACTAGCGCTCTAGCCGCCGTATACGTTAGAATCTAGATCAGGGGTGAAGAAACCTTCCTGTTGGAAGGCCGTATTCATTTATTTTAAAATCAAATAAGGCCGCATTTAATAAACATACTTAAAAATATATTTACATTATTTTGTAAATGAAGGACAACAATGAACTTTATTTGTATGTATTTATTTATTTCAGTCAAAAGGCGGCACTTGAGACCCTATAAGGTCGCAGGTTCGTTATCCTAGATCTAGATGGTTTGTGGAATTGCATTATATAACAAAAAAATCCTTTAAACTAAGCTGAATATTATATATATATAGTAATATTTATCATTAAAATATTAAATAATCAAATTGAGTGTATCTTGCAATAGTATATAGAAACGTTTAAGTCGATAACTGAACTAGCTCTAGCTCAGTAACAGATTCATATACGATACAATGCACGATTTACACGGTAGTGTAACCATAAAGATGACAATTAATTTGTAGTGGTTGTATGGTTATTTATTTAATTTCGACCATTTTTTTATATAGTCATTATTTCCATGGTGTAAACTGTGGATTTAGAATTAGAATTTTTAGTATGTTTACATACTGCTGATATTGGAAATCTGTTTCATTTGCATGGGCTCATTTGAAAATTAGTAATGGTCAATAACATACAAATATTTGCTAATCCAAACGCATAGAGAATATTATTGTCGTTTGACAACATTATGCCGAACTTCATTATTATTTGCTCTAATCGCCATTACTTTGGCATCTGTAGCACAGTTTCTTTTTAACGATACTACATACATATTTGGCATTTATAAATTATTATTTCTCAATAACAAAACATTCCTAGGTAAGTGATTTAAAATAAATATCTGAAATTCAAAATGTTTTTTCGAAGGAATTATTTCATTTCAACTCAATTTTATATGAAAAGCTTTGTCACAAATATATGATGTAAAATTTGAACACATATATTTGTATAATTTAAGACATCGACTGAGGGTGCTTGATGGAATTTCAATATCAAATTTGGATTATTGAGATTTTACATATATTTGTATTTGTTTTTTTTCTGTATAATTTATTAGGTATATCAGTCTACAATGAATAATAAGTATTTATAATGCTGTTATGGAAAAACTTCTTATTTTTAGTTTCCCATAATAATAATAATTAAATAATTTTAAATGATTTGATTCTATCTTTAGTATTCGGGAGATCAATCAACACAGATGGCAATACAGATGGTATGGAAATACTGACAGGATGCATAGACACGATAGGAACACATTTCATAAAAATTATGTATGTCTAAGAAAGTGCTATGGTTTTAAAAAAATCACGTTGTTTGTAAAAATAGTTATGATTTTAGTTTGACAAAAATTCTCGTGGAACTGAATATATAGCTGCTAAATTATTTTATCGTAGAGTTAAGAGTCCTTCGAAGTTATAACTATACAATGAATACAATTGTTTAATTTGCCTTTTATCAGTTGAAAACGGATAGTAAAAAACGCTAGAGCGATACTTACGTAAGTTAAATTTTAGGTATACATGTGATTTTATAACAACGCTTAGAATAAGTGTACAACGATTTAGTATTCTGGGAGATACTAGCTTTTAACTTTTCTGCCAGACGATATAACTTGACCACGTAAATTGCCTGCCGTATGTTAGCTTAAGAATATAATATGTATATAAAAACTCCTTAAATAAATACAGCCAAATAAAGAGGAATTATTTATTTTTGGTAACGAATTTTATGTCATGCGTTAAAGCATCTCATTATTTACATTTATCCGTGCAGATTTGGCCTACTCAAACATGCCTATCCATCTTCTTACGCAAATAAATGTCACGGGCTTCCAATTTTGTGGTAAAAATAACGTAAATCTACCTTTTATGTTTATATCACATATTTACTGTTCAGGTCGTGAGTTTAATATATTTCTGCATTCAAATAATGTCTAACAGCATACGAGATAATTATTAGAACAGTTAGCATTTTCTGCCACTAATATTATTAAAAACTCCGCCTGGTGACAGATGGTTCAAGTCCTGGCAAAGGTTATCATCAAATTCTGTATCGTTTTTCAATTACACATTTCGAACTTATATTGTGTACTTGTATCAGTTTTTTACATGGAGTTGATGAGTTATTTCGACATATTATCATAAATATAATTTTAAATAGATCTTCCTTCTAGTTTGGTCTTGAATTTTTGGTGTGAAAATGTTGCGTTCATTATATTACTACCAAATATGTTGAATTCAGAGGTATCTAGTATTTTCATGTGGTGTATTGGGTATTTGATAAAATATATATATATAATTTATTATTATTTTTTCCTCAGTTTCATTTCAGATATAGCAGTATTAAAAATTAAATATTTGACGGAATTAAAATGTTGTATTATTAAATTTATTTCCACAAAGTGACCGTTGAATCCTTAATTCGAAAATGATCAAAATAAAATGTTTTCTTTTAATTTAAGACATCGACTGAGGGTGCTTGATGGAATTTCAATATCAAATTTGGATTATTGAGATTTTGTACACTTCCATGTATTTTGTCACTAACGACCCGGGTTTCGCCTTTCGGCATCTTCAGGCATTCGAGCACACGAATGGACTCGAACTGAGAGACAGTAAACAGTGTCTAACGTTTATAAAGAAGACACAAATGCGACAAATATTATTTACGAGATTTTACCTCGTAAATAATATTTGTCGCAAACCCGGGTCGTTAGTGACAAAATACATGGAAGTGTACAAAATCTCAATAATCCAAATTTAAAATGTTTTCATTTACCACTAGCTTATGCTTTATTAATAATCGTAGCAGCTGTTTTAAATTACTAATTTTCGGCAGTTTATTTTTGACCACAAACCCTGAGTTGATCCATATCTTTACATTACATACATTCTCGTCTTCAAAACAAAAATCCATTAATCAAAGCTTAAAACTGAATGTGTTCAATGTACCGGTATTGATACTTGTTGACACTGCAACCTAAGAACACGACGCTGACTACTCAACATTAGGCTTTTAACTTTTCTCAGACAAAATTTTCATGTTTTACACACAGTGAAATAAGCTTAAATTCATAAAAAACTTCCAAATCTCCTTGTATCGTTAGATACCATTATTTTGCTTAGCAGATTAATTATTAGAAGTTTAATTTTATCGCATAATGATTAATAAGACACTTTTTTTGTATTCATCAAAAATACTACAATGCTAAGACGTAAATTTGTTATTTATAATGCAATCCAAGAAAAACCTTTATTAAAATTAAACGTAATACTGACAATGAAATAATTGTGACATTGTAAAGCCTTGGATTTTCTTGGCGCGTGTAAAAGTATTAAAATTTTCAACAAATAAATACAAACGTATATTAAGGAACACGCTCCAAGTGTTAAATTCCAAAATATGATATTAAAATAAATTGTAAATACATATAAATAATAACGAAATAATATATTGAAAAATTTCTTCCAATCATTCTCGTTTCGAAATCATATCTCTTTTATTATTTAATGAACGGTTTTCTTTAGTTCAATGGCACAAATATTATTATTTTTATTACTAGGAAATCGTAGTAAAATTTTTTTTCAGTATAAGACAATAATTCTTATAAGTCAATTTAATCTTTATTATATAATTTAAGACATCGACTGAGGGTGCTTGATGGAATTTCAATATCAAATTTGGATTATTGAGATTTTGTACACTTCCATGTATTTTGTCACTAACGACCCGGGTTTCGCCTTTCGGTATCTTCAGGCATTCGAGCACACGAATGGACTCGAACTGAGAGACAGTAAGCAGTGTCTAACGTTTATATAGAAGACACAAATGCGACAAATATTATTTACGAGGTTTTATCTCGTAAATAATATTTGTCGCAAACCCGGGTCGTTAGTGACAAAATACATGGAAGTGTACAAAATCTCAATAATCCAAATTTAAAATGTTTTCATTTACCACTAGCTTATGCTTTATTAATAATCGTAGCAGCTGTTTTAAATTACTAATTTTCGGCAGTTTATTTTTGACCACAAAAATAATGTAATTACAGGTGAGCCAATTCAAAGTTTTGCAATTATTTCAAAGTCAACTTTTGAATTTCAAATAAAATACGTCAAGTGATTTCTCTTAATTCAAAATCGTATTAAACATTTAAATGAGCATTACTTTATTAACAATCCTTGTATTAAAAGTGATTGAATTAATAATATCAAAATAGTGAAACTTCCTTAATCGATATTAATTTACATTTAATAAACTAATACTACCTTTCAGTGTCAATAATTAATTGCTACATAATTGATTCTAACACTGTTAGGAGTATAATTTAAGACATCGACTGAGGGTGCTTGATGGAATTTCAATATCAAACTTGGATTATTGAGATTTTGTACACTTCCATGAATTTTGTCTGGATGACTTAAAACTGGAGGTTTAACTGTTGCATAAAAACATGGGGGATCATAAATTATTTTATCAAGAAATTTTGGAAATCAATAGAGCCCAGTTAAATTCCTTGCCAATTCTGAATGAGCAGCTGAACCTTCCTAATTCTCCGTTATTGTATCCTTTACGTTGAAAAACCTAACAGATGTCACTAAAAGTGGAATGATTGCATATATTTACCCTTTCGTCGAATTGCATCCCGTCGAAACCCACAATGCTATTATAATTGCAAAATCACTGCTAATTCTAAAAGTAGTTGGAAAGCGCAATTCACCACTCTGTTAATGTGTTGTTTACAAAATAAGGATTAAGGCGATTCTCGAAATGTTCACTCAGGTATCAGTGTGGCTCTCAGACGTATAATATTTTACCTCGTAAATAATATTTGTCGCATTTGTATATTCTATTTAAACGTTAGACACTGTTTACTGTCTGTCAGTTCGAGTCCATTCGTGTGCTCGAATGCCTGAAGATGCCGAAAGGCGAAACCCGGGTCGTTAGTGACAAAATACATGGAAGTGTACAAAATCTCAATAATCCAAACTGTTAGGAGTGTTCATAAATAACATAAGTTTAATGAAATTTTTGTGTCAATTATAACAGACTCGTTTTCGTCAAGTTGATAATATTCTCAACTGAATCTACCTACCTATCAACTTAAATTCCAGTACCCGAATCAAATCTCATACAATATTTAATAAGTTAGTTATGTTATGTCACTGGTAGTAACTACTAATCATCGCTACAACTCTAGCGGTTGCTTGGTGAACTGTGTCAAAGGATTTCACAAGAATGTGGTAGGTCTAATTTAAACTTCCGAAACCCTTTCTCTTACAAACATACAGTAGAGGTCGTTAACCTTTGTACTGGACCGTCACTCAAAATGGCATGCCTAATATGAAAAATTACACTATATTTTAATTGTGATAGACGGCAGTGTTATAAGTGAAAAGTAAATTAAAAATAAATTTAATCAATCCAATAAAACATTTTATAATATCTATATTTGTATCATTGTTATGTAAAACAAATAACGATTTTTTAACAATATTCAAAATAAATTACCTGTTCGGTATTATAATATATTATCTCTATTTAAAAATTTAAATGCTATTGTAACATTTGGCAAAGCAGATCATTAGTTTATTTGTCATAATCAGTCAGATAATCCAAATTTCCTGCTCTGTGGTATAAGAGTGAATAAGTAAGTCGCGATCGATACTTGGATTTTAAATGATTTACATTTCAAGTCAATACCCTTCGTCCATCTATTTAATGTTAGATTTTTAAGGATTTTTTACCGTAATAGAATTTTTTTCGACGCCAGGTTTTAGAATGATAAAAAAGCCTTTTAAATTTAGTGGCAGACAGTCACTTTGAATGTGCTTGCCCCAGGTTGCCGAACTCTGATATACAATATTGATTGACTGGTTTCTAGTTAAACCTAAAACTTTTGATTAATTTGGTCAGCATTTTGAAAATTATACTTCCAGTCAGCATTTTTTTTTTTAAATAATATGTTATTTCTTAATGAAGCGTTTTAAAAAGTTTTTATGAAGAGTTGTGAATCGCTTAGTGTATACGTTTGGAAAGAAGTATAGTCACTCTTAAGATGTTAACTTTCAATTCTTGGTGGGATGGCATTATATTTTAAAAATAAAACACAATTTGTTTTTAATTAATTGTAGACTATTTAATTTCGTTTATATATAATTTGTTTAATTACCTACAAAGTCTTGCCATAGTTCTTGAATCAATTAAATGATATACCTTGAAATTATTTATATGTTATCTGTTGATAATGCTCGCGATAAGTAAAACTGGTCATGATCTTTATAGACATTGTATCTTTTTTAAAATAAGAAATATAGTATTACTAAAGCACTAGTAATACACTTATTGCTCTCATTTAAGGCATCCCGGACGCTTTTTACGATCCCTGGATATCAGAATTCACAATTTTTCGGGAACCCGGAATTGACCATTAAACGTTATTTCATGTTAAAAGTGTATATTTTAAATTAAATTTGTATTATGTTTTTATTCATTGATAAAAATTTGAAGGTTTTATCTGTATATATATATATATTATAATATTTACAATTGATTTCGTTATAAAATAATCCAAAAAAACGATAAAATATATTTTAATCAAAATTCTGTTCTGTTTGTTACAAAATATGAAAAGGAGCGAAGACCACAATATATGAATATTAATTATATATGTATTATGAAAAACCGTTTACATAAACAAACCGAGATATAAGTTGTCGTTAGTTAGGAAGTGAATCCCTTGATAGATATAAAGACAATTGGAAGCCTTTACTCTACGTCTAGTTTTCCAGGATAGGATGATGATCAAGAAGAAGAGTAAATAATGAATATTATATGTATATTCTCGCCATTGGAGTCTTTAGACACCATATATACATCAATAAATGTATTGAAATATATATTTATTATCCCCTTACCATACAGATGGATGAACGTCTAATAATATTGACTACTCGGTTCAGCAAATTTCAATTGAGAAAGTTAGTTTATTCATCAACACAAAACTAAATTAGGCTGTTAACAATTTATCTACTTGAATGCCCAAAGATGCCGAAACATCCTGAGTCAAGAGTCAATATCTTTAAATATTTGAAAAACTTTTATTAATCATTTAACGTCATGGTTAATGCTCAAAATTACGTTAAAATCATTATTGTAAATTGACATCGCAATTTATTCCCAGTAACATACCTCAAAACGGCATCACTATATGCAGAAATAAGAATTAAAGACATAAATAAGCATGTTTTGTTCATTTAAGTTAATTGGTGAAGTCAGT
Source organism: Himalopsyche phryganea (assembly GCA_022494535.1). Lineage (NCBI taxonomy): Eukaryota > Metazoa > Arthropoda > Insecta > Trichoptera > Rhyacophilidae > Himalopsyche > Himalopsyche phryganea. The sequence goes on along the minus strand of JAGVSL010000002.1, from coordinate 5,757,838 downwards.
TATTTTTTAAATCTAAGCAGCACTTTGTGAACCTATTAGTTCCAGCCAATGTCGAACCCTGAGTTGATCCATATCTTTACATTACATACATTCTCGTCTTCAAAACAAAAATCCATTAATCAAAGCTTAAAACTGAATGTGTTCAATGTACCGGTATTGATACTTGTTGACACTGCAACCTAAGAACACGACGCTGACCACTCAACATTAGGCTTTTAGCTTTTCTCAGACAAAATTTTCATGTTTTACACACAGTGAAATAAGCTTAAATTCATAAAAAACTTCCAAATCTCCTTGTATCGTTAGATACCATTATTTTGCTTAGCAGATTAATTATTAGAAGTTTAATTTTATCGCATAATGATTAATAAGACACTTTTTTTGTATTCATCAAAAATACTACAATGCTAAGACGTAAATTTGTTATTTATAATGCAATCCAAGAAAAACCTTTATTAAAATTAAACGTAATACTGACAATGAAATAATTGTGACATTGTAAAGCCTTGGATTTTCTTGGCGCGTGTAAAAGTATTAAAATTTTCAACAAATAAATACAAACGTATATTCAGGAACACGCTCCAAGTGTTAAATTCCAAAATATGATATTAAAATAAATTGTAAATACATATAAATAATAACGAAATAATATATTGAAAAATTTCTTCCAACCAATCTCGTTTCGAAATCATATCTCTTTTATTATTTAATGAACGGTTTTCTTTAGTTCAATGGCACAAATATTATTATTTTTATTACTAGGAAATCGTAGTAAAATTTTTTTTCAGTATAAGACAATAATTCTTATAAGTCAATTTAATCTTTATTATATAATTTAAGACATCGACTGAGGGTGCTTGATGGAATTTCAATATCAAATTTGGATTATTGAGATTTTGTACACTTCCATGTTTTTTGTCACTAACGAACCGGGTTTCGCCTTTCGGCATCTTCAGGCATTCGAGCACACAAATGGACTCGAACTGACTGTCAGTTCGAAACTCGGGTCGTTATTACATATACATACGTATTTAACACCGAGCTTAACTTCATATTTAAAAACAGGAGCGTTTCGGTAAATATGTTGTGTTGGTTTATTTAGACATAGATGTCATACGTGATCCGATAAAGTTCCTTACATCCATCTATATCACAAAACTAGTAACATAACATAACCTAAAATTTGATATAATGGGTGCATACGTCAAAAATTCAACGCTTTTAAAATAAGTGTAGCCGAGTTATCATTAATATTAAAATTGTTTTTCTCAATTTTTCCATGCGAGTTTATTTCGGGTTTTTTCCCGGCCTAGCATCACTTCTCCTTGCATATTAATCACAAAAATACTGCAACCGAACATTTAGTAATATCAGTAATTCGTTACTCATATCTCAAAAGCGGCAAATAATGATTATGATAATTCATGAACAGACAACAACTGTCAATATAAGAGGAAATTATAAAACTTAAAGTGTAATAATCAATTAACTTAGTAATACTAACCGAGGTTACTGTGTCGTATTATGTGAACAGGTAATAATCACCATTCATATTTGGATACAAAAATCACGTCTTCGAAAACTCTAGAAGGATTCACGAACACGCAAGCTCGACTGCCACGTCAATAATTCTGTTTTCGACTTTTCATTTAACGAGAAGTCACCAGGTGGTGAGATATTTAGTGGAATTCGTCGTATTCCTCTAAGTTTGTTCGAGGTATTAGTATTTGATCGCTACATAACTGCGCATATAAAATTCAAAGCTCGGTTATACAAAGCAAAGATTAATTGTGTTTGAAATAGCATGTTTCATAAGTAAAATAAAGTTTATTCATAAGCTGATGAAAACAAAAACTGCTTTCTTGTAATGCGACACCATTGTTTCCAAAAACTTAGTTACTTAATCAATTAGTTTAAAAATGTAAAATTTAATTTATTTAAGTCCTCTAGAGCAACGGTTCTTAAACTGGGGTCCGCAAACATAAGTTAAATAGTAATTTTCGTAATTTTTATTTTTACGTGCTTACGTTGAGAGTGACCGCCATAAATACAAATTCATTTGTTTCGGTAATATAAAACAAATATTTTGAAGAATGTCGCATTCAGGAGAAAAACCATTTCAATGTGCGCGTTCAACTAAGTTAAAAATTCATAAAATGTCACATACTAGAGTAAAACTATTCAAATGTGAAAAGTATGATTTCAAATCTCCGCATGCATATAGTTTAAAACAAACCGAGAATTCTGCACGCGCAGGTCACTTAAAGACACATAATGGAGAAAAACCATTTATATGTGAATAATGTGATTATAAATGTGCGCAATCAGCTAACCTAAGAATACATAAAATGTCACATACTGGAGAAAACCCGATTTAAATGTCAACATTGTGGTTATAAATCTACGCGTAAAGGTGACTTGAAGTCACACCAAATATACCTTTTAAATGTGATCAATGTAATTTTAAATCTGCGCGTAAAAGAGGATTAAAAGCTCACAAAATATTATATTCCGAAGAAAAGCCATTTAAATGAGACAGATGCTATTTTAAAACTGCTTTTTCATGTTACTTAAAGAGACTTGAAATGTCACATACTGGAGAAAACCCGATTTAAATGTCAACATTGTGATTATAAATCTACGCGTAAAGGTGACTTGAAGTCACATCAAATATACCTTTTAAATGTGATCAATGTAATTTTAAATCTGCGCGTAAAAGAGGATTAAAAGCTCACAAAATATTATATTCCGAAGAAAAGCCATTTAAATGAGACAGATGCTATTTTAAAACTGCTTTTTCATGTTACTTAAAGAGTTTTGAAATGTCACATAATGGCAAAAAACAGTCACTTTATAAAATTCATATTCTTCCTGTGACCTTTTTTTTTAATGATATTTTGAATCTGGGTTAGATTATATTCCATAGCGAGAGTTGAAGTATTTGTACAGTAATTGTTATTTATATGATTATGAAATAGCGAACGAAAATAAATAAATATTATTTGTAAATCTAAATAAATGCTTTGCACTTTATGTTTTTATCATTTTTTATTGTAATTTTTAACTTTTAAAATTGTTTTTACTACTGTTTCTATTCGTTTATGTTTTTGTTCTATAAATATTCTTATAAAATTGAACACCAAATGCAAAAGACTATTTATGTGTTAAAATAACCAGCGATACATTTTTACCAATATTTATTATAACCCATGAGCCTATAACCTATTGGACAAGAAATTAAGTCTCAAAAACGATATAAAATGCCTAGAGTTGGGATGGGGTCCGCAAAACAAATGTTGTTCAAAAAAGGGTCCGTGGACTACATAAGTTTAAGAACCTCTGCTCCAGAGTAGTCAAAGTTGTACCCACTACCACCTGCTAAGCCATAACACTCTTCTTACAGGGTGTATTCCACAGAGCAAGAACGTTATGCATGTTTCAAATCTTTGTCAGAATGTCTGAAGAAAAATTCAATGAAGTCATTCCGTAAATAACGTTAGGAAAGAGTGTGGTAGAACAAGTAAAGTCCACAAAAGAGTGGTATTATAGTTAAGCTATTTCGACATCAAAGGTGTTTTGGCAATCGATTTAACCCTCAAAAAATACGAAATTGATTTACGGATTGGATCTCATTTTAAAGACGACAGAGCAAGTCTCAGCCAAATGATGTAAATTAAAAAAGTAAATTGACCACTTTTTGGAAGGGAAACATCATTTTATATTGGTTTTAGGTTTAAAATTCTGGCCCAGCTTAACGTAAGTCACTATTATATCTACATTCCCTACGTATAATCCTGTATCTGCAAACATAAAAATGTAAAGTTGTGCAATTCAAAGATTCATAACACAATTCACCATATAACGTTTTCGACAAAAACATTTTTTACACTCTCCTGAACAATTTCAATTTTGAAGACTACATCAATTGGCCAAAACACCGTCGATATAATGTTTTGTATTACTATACCAACGTGTTCAGCGACCAAAAAACAATGCGACTTTAGCATAGTTTGCGATATTATGTCGACATCACAGACGTCTCGTCAGGTAACTTGTATGTCAGGTAAAGTGCACACGTTTAAAACGGCTACGGATAATACAAATTTTGCCCCTCGCGGCTTAAATTAATCTTCAGTCTTCTGACAGTAATATCCAAGTTCAAATGCAGCATGTTCCAGTTAGACTATGAATAGCACAAACAAATGAACAATTCTTAGAACGAGAGGATGTCCCGTAGGCAGCTTGCAAATATTTCATTTTCAGTCAGAAGATACTGAGTTTAATCACTTTTTTACCGGTCTTTAGTAAAATTTTTTCCCACTTAATTTGGAATTTAATTTTAGCTTTCATAATTATTAACTTTTTTCATGTTGTTTTTTTTCTGTTTATATAACTTACCGTGGGGCTTCATTCATTATGAACGGTTATAGCCCAGGGAAATTCAATTAATGCTCAGTACACGGAAGCAATAAAAACTAAATCAATAATAGTAGAAATAACGAGCCTGTACAATAATAAATTTTTTGCGGTTAGGAAAGGAATAACGTAAATGTATTTAATTGCTATACTAGATTTTATATCAAAGGCAAAGATAGGGCACTACTTTACTTATTATTTGATGTTAAATTTAAGTAATTAATGTCTTATTTAGATAAAGAGCGTTGGTTAAATACATAAAAAAGCTCTTTTCAACCAGCTTTCTACTAATGTCGAAATATGTATTTAAAATTATTATCGTAAAGATGAAGTATTCAATAATATTCTGTGGTTCAATTTATAATAAAAGCCACGTGAAATATTAAAAAAAAAACATGTTTTTTATTCAATCAGTTCTCGGTTCAATTGATTCCGAAAATCATATTTCACGTTTCGGTGTTATTCTGTTGCATTGATTTATTTACCAAACATATTCGACATAATTCAAAATCAGAATCTGTGACGTGAGATTGAACAGTGACGTTTAAGCTTAGCTTATAGCTGAGTTGTCGGCGTCCGTGGTGCAGTCGGTAGCGTCGTGGGCTACGGCTACGGATGTCTCGGGTTTAATTCTCGGTGCGGACAGTTTTCATAAATTGATATTTCAATCGATTTGTGGATTTCTGTTCGTAGTCTGAGTGTTTGTGTTGTCTAAAACTCCCTCCTCACCCACCCATCTCATTCTCACAGGGCGTAGCGAGAGCAATCAGCAAACCACTAGTCCTGTCCTAGCCCTATCCTTCTATCCCTAGTCTCTTCGATAAAGAGAGGTAGAACAACTGAGTAACAAACAGTTCTCATAGAAAAACTTCTGTTGAGATACCTCCATTAGGAGACCATATGCTCCGCATTGGGAGCGGACATGGAGGAAAAAAATAGCTGAGTTGTCTACGTAGTGCTCTTTGTTAGTGTTGTCCAGTCCTATCCCAATCCAATATTTTATAGATTCTTTCTCCAAAATACAGATCTTTCAGTAAACATACGTTAAGATACCACACATGCTAGAGATTGAGAACGGAACGGAAATGGTATAAAATCTACATCAGACACCCATGCTGTGAGATATAAATTCATACCTATTTAACTTTATGAGAATTCTAGTTCTGGTATACAGCGAAGAGATAAAAAGAGACTATCATTAAACTGCGCGATCGACAAAGCTTTTTCATTACACAATAAATTTAGTCGATGCCAATAAATGAGAAAATATTTCTTGCACGAGTAACCGAGAATCATATTTCAATAAAAGAGAGATATTATTTGATTTTAAATATAGCTAGACTCCAGCCGTATCAGACATAAATTGAATTATATTATGTATCCAATTTAAAATATCATATTAAAACAATTCTTGTATTCAACAAATAATTTTGTTTCGCAGTTCTTTATCATTACATTATCATTTTGTATGTGGATTAAATTATGAACGATAATAATTTCTGAATCACACAATGTTTTAACAAAAATACGTTGGTAATAAATAATAAGAGTAAAATTGAATCATTTGTTTTTGTTCAATTTTACGATGAATTCAGAGGTCGTAAATGAAATATTGACAGGAAATTTTCCATGGGTTATTGGTTATTTTGTGGAATTTCACTTCATTATGTTCTATAATATTATTAATCTTTATCAAAGTTTCAGACTTTCAACAATGTTTTTTTCCGGCATGCTTTTTAAAACATTAATTTCCTGACCAATATTTAGCTTTGCTGTTTCAAAATAATTCTGTTTCAAATTTGGATTATTGAGATTTTGTACACTTCCATGTATTTTGTCACTAACGACCCGGGATTCGCCTTACGGCATCTTCAGGCATTCGAGCACACGAATGAACTCGAACTGACAGACAGTAAACAGTGTCTAACGTTTATATAGAAGATACAAATACGAAAAATATTATTTACGAGGTAAGATATTATACGTCTAAGAGCCACACTGATACCTGAGTTAAAATTTCGAGAATTGTTTTAATCCTTATTTTGTAAACACCACATTTACAGAGTGGCGAATTGTCGCTTTCCAACTTCTTTTGGAATTACCAGTGATTTTACAATTATAATAGTATTGTGGGTTTCGACGAGATGCAATTAGACGAAAGGGTAAATATATACAATCATTCCACGTTTAGTGACATCTGTTAGGTGTTCAACGTATAGGATATAATAACGGAGAATCAGAAAGGTTCAGCTGCTCATTCAGAATTGGCAAGGAATTTAACTGGGCTCTATTGATTTCCAAAATTTCTTGATAAAATAATTTATGATCCCCCATGTTTTTATGCAACAGTTTAACCCCATCATCCGCATTAAACGTATTGTTCTCCATTAGCAAGTGATTTGCGAATGTCGAAGTTTCTTTTTTTAATCTAAAGGCAGCTAAATGTTCTGATACCCTTATATCTAATGTACGTGTGGTTTTACCCACATAAAAATGTTGGCAACACTGCATTGTAATTTATAAATACCAGATTTGTTCTTAAAATGGACTCTATATTTATTGTTAATAAGTAATTTGCCTAGAGAATTTTTGCAATAGAACGCCGGTCTGACACTATCAGCGAGTTGTTTTTTAATTTTAAAACTTGTGCAACCTAAATAACTAATTCTATGCCAGTTCCTAGGTTGGTCTATGTCTTTAGACAAGTTCCCGAAATATAGCATCTTTTCTGCTAATTTACGTTGTTTTTTTGATACAAGACTATCTATAAGAGACGCCTCATAGCCATTATTAATGGCAATTTTTTTAATAATGTTTAGTTCGTTTTCAAAATTAAATTTACTTAGAGGTATAGTGACTAATCTGTAAACCTGAGAATGGAAAGCAGCCAATTTATATGAGAAAGGATGGTCTGAGTTAAAATCGATGACAGCATCTGAAAACGTCGATTTTCGATAAATTTTAAATTCATGAATGGAGTTTTTAATATCAATATTAAGGTCAAGGAAATTTATGTTCTTGCCCCCTACTTCTAAAGTGAATATAGACCAACCTAGGAACTAGCATAGAATTAGTTTGATATTGAAATTCCATCAAGCACCCTCAGTCGATGTCTTAAATTATAATTCTGTTTATTTGATTTACGCGTTGTATTCTAGCGAAGTACTTTGCATTGGGAAAACGATTTAAAAAAAACTCTTATAAGTATTGACTGCAAACATTAAATAAAAAAAGAAAACGTTAGTGAAGAGTTTTTCATAATATTTTATACAATTTAAAAGTTTTACTCAGTCCCTTACAGACTTTTGAAGGTTTTGTCAAATGTGAGCAGAAAAATGATGTGCATTCGATTCGTGGGTCGGAATGTGAAGTCAGAAATTTACATTTTAAGATACAGTCAAAGTTAAGTTTAAAAAGACGTTCGATTATTTTTATTAATAATATTGATGGCAAAAATATATTAGATATAGATTATAGGTAAAGAGGTTGAATGGCGAATGGTCCAAAAACGACTGGTTTTTGTAAAGCACCTTCTATGGAAATTTCCTATTTGGAGTTTACTTGCTGTCTTCGAAAAAAACTGATAAAACATTTAAAAAATGGTAATATCGTTATTTTTAAACATTAGTATTTTAGTTTAGAAAACTAACAAGAAACTAAAGAAAAACAAATATTTCGTCTGCAATTCATTTGACAGCAAAATTGTTAAATTTATTTGTTCATGTATGAGAAGGAATTTTCAATAGAATCCGGTGGAGAAATTTAATTAAGGTAGCCAAGGTCTCTTTTCTTGCTACATCGTTTTGTCAAATTTGTAAAACAAATCTGATATTAATAAAGATTTTTTATATTGTTCCATTCTTGAAAGGAAGAAAATATTGATACATAGAGCAAATAATTTCTGTTAAAAATATTTATCCTATACCCTAAAGGCGCATTTAAAGATCAAAACAAAGTCAAGTAAACCAATAAAATAACATCAAAACATTTAATATTACCATATCATGGAGAAATTGATCTTCAGAAAATTACTAAAAGGTTTTTACGAATACATACAATGATTTATTGGTTTATTGATTATATAACAAATTAACATGGAAAAGGAATTTTTCAATATCTTAAGAGGACATAATAGGTTTTTCTGCCATTTTGCTAAAATCGTTAATTGCTGTTGACTAAATATCATGAAACTTCTAAAAAAACTTGCTTTTCCGTGGAATAAGGAAAGTTTTCAACTCTTTCTCGCAATTAATTGAAATAAAAATGGAAGTGGAAACAAATACTCTGAGAGTGCGATTCCTGAAAAATAATTTCAGAATCTTATGAGATTAATATTTAGGTGACGACAAAGAATCAAAGATTTTAACGAAATGGGGACAAAACTACTATTCCCCCTTGACTTTACTCAGCCCCCACTGTAATATTAATTTACTAGATATTATTACCAGGTGATAAATAAACAGAAACTGCCCCAGCAGCATATCTATCTTCGAATGCAGATCCATAATTCGAAGAGGTACTTATCAAAAAAAATTACAGTTGGAGTCATATTCCTCATTTTCAACTGTATATCCAACAATCACAACCGTTCAGCATTGTTTCAAACATAAAAAAATTAAATACGTTCTAGAAATACTTCATTTTATAAGTATTATTTTATCTTACCATCGTTTGACAATAAACAATATGGAATGTATAAAGATGAAAAGCAGTGCTTTATTGTGGTTTGAGTCAATTTATTATATGAAAGATTTTCTGTTTTACGGTTTTCTGAACCAAAAACCATCAAAGGTTTTTGATCTATCAACCCTTATTGTACTTATGTACATGTGTGGTAAATGCGTCGCGTAAAAAGGGGTTTATACAAAGAATATCAGTGGCAACATAACACGTACTTGAACGCGTTAACCGGGACTCTCGAGCGAGGTGAAGAGTGCTCGCAATTTCCCTACGTGACTCTTTTGAAATCCTCCTCTGTAGTCACTTTGGCTTCACTCTGCGTCACTAACAGAGACTTCCATTATTTCCAACTTGTTTTTATGTTTATCTCATTTCTTCTGTCAAACTTTGCAGCGCCGACACAAAACTGGTTAACTTTTTGCTGTTGTCACTGTATAGCTGTGCTACTTTAATAACTTGAACGATTTCAAGAAAGTTTGTTTTACTCTTAACTACAATAACATGGCAATAAAAATAAGCTATAAACATTTCTGACGTTATTGTGAAAATTTATTGTTTTATTAAATAATATTATTGCTAATTTAGTTAACGCCCGTTAATAAATAAACTTTTCAATAAATTTGTTTTAATGTTGGAGAGTATGCCTTGTAAATGTTATTTATCAAAAACGAAAATATCCAAAAATAAATTAAGATTTAGTTAGGCTCTACTGGAATCTAGTGCAAGTGCTTAGGGCGTTCAATCCCGTAATCCCCGGATTAATATTCAGTCAAACCCGGAATTTCGGGACTCGCTATAAATGCTTAAAAAAAAAATTTTTTCCATGTCCGCTCCCAATGTGGAGCATATGGTCTCTTAATGACGGTATCTTAACAGACTTTTTCTACGAGAACTGCTTGTTACTCAGTTGCTCAACCTCTCCTTTTTTTTCAAAGAGAGTAGTGATATAAGGCTAGGGCCATGAGAGAACTAGTGGTTAGCTAATCGCTCTCGCTACGCCCCGTGGGGATAGGATGGGGGGAGGGAGGACTCAGACTACAAACAGAAATCCATAAATCGATTCAAAGATCAATCTATGAAAGCCGTCCGCACCGGGAATTGAACCCGAGACATCCGTAACCGTAGCCAGCGACGCTACCAACTGCGCCACGGATTCATGGAATAATTCATGTGTCAAATTGAAACTTCTTGATTAACTATAACATGTACCTCGGAAATTGATTGTAGTCTTCGTCCTTCTCATACTTCGTAACGGCCGTTCTTAACCAATTTTAAATGGTGGACAATGCTTTGTAGTCAAACATAATAATGCAATAAATAAAATTAAATAAACAAAACTATTTTGATGATTGTTTTTTTTTTATATTTTTCTCTTTTTTGTAAATTCAACAAAATAAAAACTAATCCAATGCCACAATCAAAGCAATAATGGACACAAATTAAATTTCAAATGTGCAATTTAACACAAGAAATTTCACTCAATATCCAATCCCGGGAACTCTGGATTGAGAAATCCTGGGATAGTTAAAATGGTCCGGGATTGAATGCCCTAGTAGTGCTATTAGGAGTTAATCTAATTCGTTATACAACATCGTTTCTTCAATGGATTTGTGCTCAAAAGTATGAATGACTGTGATGCTGACATTCCTTGTCATCCATATCTTATCCAACTCCGAAAAACGTGTAGTATAGAGATCGATTTGCTAACTACCAGTCTTTTTCTATCCCTATACTCATACTCTCTCCGAAAGAAAGAGTTTGAGCGAATAAATTACAGCCAGTTCTGGTAAAAAAAAATATCGAGATGCTTCATTCAAAATCCACAATAGTACGCTCAATACTTGGAGTTTACAGTGGAATCCCAATTTATCGTTTTCTCTGCATGTATACTGAATTAATTATAGTTCCGGCAAATAAAACAGTATTGAATTACATTCCGAATTCATCGTTTTTAGAAGCCACTAATGAACGACAAATTTGAGTTACACAGTATGTATATGGTTAAAAAACTGGTTTGCTTGACTATACGTCTTGTTTTGAATGGTACAGTACCGTCTCGTGACATGGGGTGTAAATGTTTTTTGCAGCTTCTTCACTACCCTTAAAATATACTGATATATTTGTCAGACATAGCGATTACGATTAAAATGTCAAACAAATAACTGCTTATAGAAATTGATCGAGTAGTTTTTCTTGGCTCGAAATAAATCATAAGCATGAATAATTAGTCAACGTGAATATACCTACAAAAATAACCAATGTATCTTTTATTTAGATATATATATTATGATTAGAAAAAAATCTGGTATTCGCTGGTAATAATATTTTTTTACATTTGGGCGTATTTATTAACGTTTGGTGACTCCCTAAAAATATCTAATGATAACATTTCCATAAATTTTTGACAACTAATTTGGATCAATGTGGCATATTTTCGTTTCAAAGAGACTTTACACTTATTACACTTATTACATAATTGACTTAGCTTAAATTTTATATTGGAAATTAATTTCCACAATTTAATCACCCATCATTGAAAAGATTTCAAAAAAATACCTACATGTTGAAATGTTACAAGATCCGAATTCTATTTTGGATTTGGCTGTAGTTTCGGGGAAACTAATTTTAATATTATATAAAATTAAAATAACTAATTTTATTATTCCACTGATGGTATTACTGAATGCTTCTCAAACAGACAAACTACGAGTCTTATTTAGTAACACAACCAGTGGAATAACAAATTAATCAATTTTAATTTTATATTAAGTCTATGGCTAGTTTATTGCCCTCTATCCGTAGTGATCTAGAGGACATTAAAAAAATCACGAAATTATTATTCTCTAAATGAGCATATTTAAAATTTCTCAAATTATTTTTCTTTTCAAAAAACTTTTTAAATTATAAGAAAAATATTATAAATGGTTTTCTTTTTATCTCAGAGATATAAAATAAGTTTGTAAAAGATAAAAGTTAAAATCTTTTCAAAATAAAATTTCACTTTTGTTTGTTTTAGTTTGGGCTTTTCAACGCACAAGAAAATAGATGTAAGGAAGTTGAGATGTAAATAACAATAGATAAGATTTAGCGATACATTTCAAGAAACACGTTAATTACGGATAAACTATAAAGAATAATACGTAATTTCCATTTAGATTATCTAACTATACCCATTGTGTAATGAGTAGAAAGTATAAAATATCGGATCGGTTGAATTACAGATTTAAATCCATATGGTGTCTTAAGCTTATTTGATTTAGGGAATGTTTGTCTTATTTTAATAATTATTATTTTAATTTCAAGTTTAGAACAATTTTGTTTTCGAACTTAAAACAGCTATGAAAAAGGAATTCTGACATTTCAAACATGAATGCTGTTGTTCGAAAACGTCATGTGAAATGATAATTATTTTATTTCTCAATACAACTGTCAATCATATATGTAAATCTTCCAGAATATCGCCATGTAATTCTATAAATTATAGTGAATAACCCGTGTAAGTAAATCAACGATTATTATTTATGCCGTACAGAACGTTAAAAATTTATCCCATTTAAAAATTATTTCATACAAAATATTGTTCATCATTTTATTATTATACCAACTCGACTTTTATTAATTTTAATTTGCTTCTTCAGTTCTTTTATATTCATTTTCATGAAACAATTAAAAATATTGAAGAGCCAATGAGCATAGCAAAATTCTTCTAACTATACAAAAACAAAATTACTCGATATAACATGGTCTGTGATTGCAATTTTTTTTTACCATTCCGCTCCCAATGTTTGGAATATGGGCCCCTGATAAACGTATCTCAACAGAAGTTCTTCTACGAGACTTGCTTGTTACTCAGTTGCTCAACCTTCATTTTTCGAAGAGAGCTGAGAAATAATAATACGGCTAGGTCAGACTAGTGGTTAGTTTATCACTCTCGAAATATCCCTTTTAAAGGATTGAACGGTTGGGATGGAATTTTTATACTTTAAAAACATCCATATCTTCGGTGCTGGAATCCGTGAGCTCCATAACTGAAGTCAACGACGTTGACGACTATACTATGGACCTGGCTACTTTAATATATAATTAATAATATAGGAACATCAAACAAATTGTCCTCTGATAAATTTCTAAGTAATTAACTAGTTTCCTAATTTGATATATTGATTTTTCTATAATTAAATCGCCTTCTTCAACAGTAAAGGTCAATTTAACGAGTTCATACTTATATGAATAACTTAAAAAATAATTTACCAGAACGTGTGGGATAATTCTATTTAAATGATAAATTTTACAGATTCAACATTTGCTTATAGAATTTATTTAATTAAACGGTAAAATTTTGGATTTTCTTACAGTTTTATCAAAAACGACATGAGAAACAACATTAAGAGGAATTAGTAAGTTTTTTTCTCATTTCGCGAAAATCGTTAATCGTTTTCCGTCGACTAAAAAATATGAACAGGTGTCAACTCTTTGCTAGACAGGCTTGAAAACATTACTAATTCCATTTAAATAAAAGTACAGTAGTGTAAACAAATACTATGAGAGTGCAGTTTTCAAAGTTTCATATTTTTTAGGCGACGGAAAACGATCAACGATTTTCTCGAAATGAGAGAAAAACCTACTAATTTCTCTTAAATGTCCGTATGCTTTACACAGGCAGCGGATTTAGTTGAAAAAAAATATTTATATCACTTATCACACCCGTAGAAATAACGAAATTAAAGTAAAATAGTAAAATAATTTAAAAAAAAAATATACTTTACTAGTTGTTACCAACACTGCATTATGTAACTTGAATTATTTAGAATCCGATGCAATTTATTGAATCCGATTTCAGACTTAAAAGCCACTAAGATGAAGAGTGACAGTGTTTCTTACCACAATTCTATCGATACTAAAATACTTAACGGCCGCATCATGATGGAACTTGAGATCACCAACTTTCCATCATTAAAATCTAGATTGTATTTCAGGTTAAGAACACACTTTAATGAAAATAGTACTGATGAACCCAGTGGTAAGTTACTTAAAAAATTACCTGATTTACGTGCAATCCTACTATCACTATGATCAGAAGTCTCCTTTTAATCCTAAGGGTCACACTGACCTGTCTACTCCCAAGTCCCAAGGGCCAAGACCTAGCTAGCTCATCATACCAATATACTGTAGTTTTGAAATACGTACAAATTTTGGTTGGCACATACGGGAAAGTGTCAAGGATATTTCATTGCGGCAGAGATAGAAGTCTTTTCGACAAAAAATCAGTTGAATAATCACTTGGCGGGCCGGATTGATGGTGTTCGCGGGCTATAATTTGGACTACGACTATTAAAAATAGCAAGCATAGATATTGCTGTATATAAGTTATTTGGGATGATTTCATGACAAAGTATTACACTAGGCCAAAATATTACACGTTACCTATTGTTGACAGTTGTTTAAAAATGTAAGAGTTTGACTTATAAAATCTAATTTTTTGATATTTTTCAGGTATTAAGAACAAATACGATTGAATATATTTTGAGTAAGTTTTGTATTTGGATAAATCAATACGAAGTATGCCCCAGTATACTTCAAAATGAAATAGCAGTGACGTTTTTCTATGAACCATGGAAGGAACTATGACGACAAAGTAAAATTCTTTGGCCTGACATAACACATCGTTTTACTTGCTGTATACGGTAAGTCACGGAGCAACAACTTTGCTCGATAATCCTGGAAAGAAACATCACATACGGCATACAGCAATGACATAGTTATTGATATCGCATTATATGATCGTTTTTTTTCAAACGTAGAAAGACAACTACATCTTAGTTACACCATTACACTGCCATATTTAACACACCATCTAAAATTGACATTTAAAAACTAGATTTAATAATTGCTGTACGAGCATGGAAACAATCCTAATGGCAGAATTTTGACTACAAACCCATTAGCATGAAACAAACATTAGCGACTTTCACTTTCAAAATGTCAAACAATAATTCTTCACAATCGTTCAAAAGAAATCGAATTCTTTTCATGATGTGATGTGAGTGTATTTCCTTTGTGTCATTTTCGTGGAAGAACCTGTCACATAACGCATTCATTAAAAACTTATTTATAAAGAAACGTATGTACATATCTCATAAATTTATAATTTGTTTTGTAATGTATGAGTAGTCGTTGGGTATATTTCATTTATTTCTAATGAATTAAGCACTTTCCTCATTTACACAGCTTTGAATAATGAATAACTTACTTTGCATGGAAGTAAGTTGTTCTTATAAAATAAATTATGGGCTTCTATTAGTCAGCTGAGAGTGTATAAATTTCACGAAACTTTATCAGGCGTCAGAAATAGGAGAGAGGATTAAACTTAATCTTATTCAGTATTAATTATGATTTGCAAATGAATTTTGATGAAAAATTATTCGCACGTCTATGGAGTCCTTGGGCTATATCAACGAATTTTTTTATAGAAATAAACATTTAAACTGAATTTGGGTCAAACAATACATCATTAAAAACATAATGACGAGTATTACTAACCATTAAGCCGCCCGTGACAAGAATGATTGTATGCTACCTTATTTTCAAGGTTTTCAATACACCAAATTTACATCTATCTATAATTTGAATTTTTATATTACTAGTGCATCTGTACAGGATGGTCTTGCCAGCAGACAGCATCGATCTGTCGAAATTCGACATATCGTAAGAATAAAAAGATTATGGTTGAAGCATAATTATTTAATTAAGTCATAATTAATTTATTTCAGCAGTTTCAGTCATGGATATGTCGGTAATGCTAATGTAATAAATAATGCTAGTCTTAAAAGAATCACAAAACTTAAATTCTAATTTATTCCCAGTTTTCCTACATTTGTGTGATAAAATTTCTTAGAACAACTGGAAATTAAAATATATAATCAAGGCAATAATATTCTTAATGACCGAACAAACATCAATTCATCACCTTTACTTAAACCATTATAAGAAGCTCTTGTAATTACGCATAATCAATAAAATTTCAATTATTTTATAACACCACATAAGTTTATTCGCCAAAAACACAATGAGTGCGATAAATAATTTAATTTTAAATAAAAGTTATGATGTTTGAATACGTCAGATGACATAATATTGTCTATCTCTTCTAAACAGTATATAAAGTTAAGCTAAAATAAGTTTAAGTACAGCTTGGACCTCTGACGATGGCGTTAATCCGAAAAAGCTATCAACTACATAATAAAATTTTGTAGAACTGAATTCTGTGATATTTTACGCTTTTAAAAAATATTTTTATATTTGTATTCCTCATACTATTCGGAAAATGTGCAAATTAATCAATAAAAGTAATGAACTGTGACAACCCTAAGTTTGGAGAACATTTTTCCACATTTTCGTAGATTAGCTTACATTACAATGCAAAGCATCTAAAAATCTTTCAAAGACCCACCGAAACACTGTAGATGCTGTTTTTTCAGAAGTATATTTATTGATAACAGCGATAAGGTAATTATTACCTCCGAATCCATCTAAAATATGGGGCAATAAGATGATGTTACTTTACATTGAAAAAAACTACAAAAAAATGTATAATTTATCAAATATCCTATCTTCCAAAGAAAAACCAGACTCAATAACAATCACATTTTTTACAACATATTATTTCAGTGTGCAAGCCTTAAGCACGTCTTGGGGCGCCGCCTGGAAGTGATACACATTCTCAACTCCCAGGATGCCAGCGTTGTGGACGTGCCGACTTCCTGTGCTGCTACGCCAACGATCTACATGTGTATAAATTTAATTTAAAGTAATCAAAAATCTTTTATTATTCAACACATTAGTTGGTTATTTTTACCCTTTGGTAGTTTGGCAATGTTTGTAAATTACAAACCGACTTATTTGTGTTAAAATATGCGAAAAGCATAGTTTATAAAAAAAATTATTGTTTGCATTAATAAATACTAAACGACCATTTCAGGTATGAATATAACATAAAATGTTATATAAAAAAATGACGCTGTATTACTCAACTCAATCTTTGTGATTATTATAGTAAAATATATATGATTTTTTTCATATTCTGAGGTCAAAATTGACAGAGGTCAAAGCATACAGAATTGCTTACAAATATTTCGTTGGCAAGTAAAGCCTTAATTAACCATCGGAAAATTAATTCATTAATAATAATTGATGGCAAACATTTCGTTGCCAAGTAAAGCTTTGTAATAAACTATCTCTAAATTAATTCATTAATAATTTAGGGTATTGCTCTCCTGAAATGATAATGTTTAATTTCATTATAAATCATTCTTAAATTTCAAAAAAATATTTTTTCGAAAAGAAGAAATATTTTAAAGGTCATGTCAATTTATTATTGTTAAGTAAACACTTCAATTACTTTGGCTAATTGTCATCTTGGATAAATCACGACCCCCCCGTCGCCCATCATGTGAACACGTGGAGTGTCTATTTTTTCTATAGTGCATACAAACGTACACCAAAAAATAACAAAGTATGACTATATTAGATCATCATATATTTTATATAATATTATATTAAAATCGTAAGGACTATTTCGTCATATATATAATAAATATATATATATATCGACTGTGGAAAGGGAAAAGGACGTAACCCTCATCAAAAATATTGTGTCTACCTCACACAAAACGTACTAATACACTATATTTATAAAAAAATATACAATATATCGACTGTAGAAAGGAAAAAGGACTTATCCTTCCGTCTTTTCAAAATATTTTTTTTTATAATCACATTGCATACAATTTTATACACATTTTGTTTGGGCTATACACAATATTTTTTGTGTGTGGGTTACGTCCTTTTCCCTTTCCACAGTCGATATATTTATGAATATATGTAACGTAGAGTAAATTACCCGGCCCGAGCCCGACATCTTCCGGTCTGACTCGGCACTGGCCCGAGTCTCAATAACACACTGGTTATCAAAATCCGACCGAAGCCCAGATTTATTTTTCTCACCGTGAGAAAGGTCCGATTTTTTTCAATGAAGACATTCATTTAAGTCAGCCTCTGTGGTCAAGTGGTACGTGTTTGCCCTAGCGATCGGATGGGTCCTGGTTCAATTCCCAGCAATGTCAATATCAATAACTTTTTTATTTTATCATATTAATTAAAACATTTGATCCATTATGAATACACCTACTCTGTCATCATTTTGTTTAATGCTAAACGTTAATCGTTATTTTTATTGAATTTTTCCCTTAAGCAGTCAAACTGCTGGTACGTTTACCCTACCTACAGTCGGAAACGTGAATAAGTGGTATTCTCGGACAACCTTTCTCTGTTCTTTTGCAATCGATGTGAGCTTGTATACGATTAACTTTATTTGTCATTATGAAAACCTTAGCTATCATCTTGATCAATGAATATTTATGTCAATGTGATGGTAAAATTTTTACTATATTAGTCTGGCATTAGGAGTGATTACTAACAGATAAAAAGTCCGATCGATTTCAATTAAGTCTAATGTTGAATTCGAAGACAAAATGTTATTAAAAAACTTCACAGACTTTGTTTAGCTTGTGAGCTTGTGAGCATAGTGCACTCAATGCATAGTGAATTGCGATATTAATTCTGAAAAACGACAAAAAAACTGAAATAAATAACAATGTTTTATGTTTATAATTTGTTAGATTAATTAAATTACTGCGCGTTCATAAAAATGACAAAGAAGAAGTCATGATTAAAAAAAAAACATTTTATTTTAGCTAAATTTAATATTAATAATCTTCGGAGAGATGCCATATTAAAATGTTACGTACAAAGTTAGTTTCCTAATTTTTATTGCTTTGTTTGCTTTGCTATAAGATAAATTTTAAGTGTTTTGCTTTATTTGATAAATTTAACAATTTTTTATTGATTCTGTAAACGTTTAAACACAATGTTTTTACTCTTGTAAGATTTGGGCACAACAAACATGACAATAAAATAAATAAAATCTGATAGCAATAAAAATAAATACAATATTTTGTTTACATTTTTGTAGAAATGTTGACGAAAATGCCGAAAAAATTTGAAAGAGTATCACAATGCGACTAAGTCGAACGCCGTACATTCTTCTTTCACATTCAATTCCGCAAAAAATATAGTGTATAAAAATACGTTATATTATTTTGGAAAGCTTAAAAAAAACACACTTGACTTTGTTTTTCATTGTTAATAGTGAAAAATAAAACTATAGGTCGCAAGTCATCATGTAGCTGCTTTATATGATTTACTAAAATCAATATATATTATTGGGGATAAGTGTGCAGTGGTCAACGTCATTAGCTTCGGTCACGGATATCTCGGGATTCAATATCGATACGGACAGTTTCATAGATTGATTTATAAATTTCTATTCGTAGGCATGGATGTTTCTGTTGTCTAGGATTCCCTCCCAGCAATCTGTTTCTAAAAATGGCATAGCGATAATCTAACCACTAGGCATATCCTTCTAGCCCTACTTTTCAAAAAAATAAATGTTGAGAATCTGACTAACAAGAAGGTCTCGTAGATAAACTTATGTTGTGATACCTCCATTAGAAGTCTATATGCCCCACATTGGGAGTGGACATATAAAAAAATAGTTATTGTTACATATTTTCTGCAAAAAGAGTAAATAAAAACTTTATATCATGCAAATACTAACATAATATGGAAAGGTTTAAACTTATAAACGTTGCCTAATAATATAGGTAATGAATAATGGTGAAAAATTATCGTACCATCCACTTTTTCTTTTTAATTGAAATTTGAAATCATTTCGACTGTGGAAAGGAAAAAGGACGTGGCCCCCACCAAAAATATTGTGTATAGCTCACACAAAACGTGCTAATACACTATATTTATATACAAGTATATAATATATTGACTGTAGAAAGGCAAAAGTCCGTCTTCTGAAGAAAATTTTTTCGTATAATCACAATGTATACAATTTAATACACTTTAATCCATGCGTAGTATTTTTGTGTGTGTTACGTCCTTTTTCCTTTCCACAGTCGATTTGAAAGTGCTCATTCGCCGAGAGAAACCCATCCTGCTAAGATGTGATTATATTAATAAAATAATATCTTTGCAAGAATCTTAATAAAATTAAAATAATATCGCTATTTTAATGAGATTAAAAATGACTGCGATTGTAAAATTATTTTCAGATGTAAAATTTTATCAGTGTATTGATAACTAGTACCGGTTTGATTTATTTTTGTTAAAGTTTTCTTATTTCAAGAAATAAAATTGTGAGCACGCTTCTCACCGCCGAAATAGCTCAGTTGGGAGAGCGTTAGACTGAAGATCTAAAGGTCCCTGGTTCGATCCCTGGTTTCGGCAGCTCAATTTTTTGCAGACTTCATAGAGGTTCATTTTCAAAGAATATTCAGCAAACACTTGTTCATTTTTTATTTTCAATATTTTTGTTTTTTTCCTTTATTTTATTTGATTGTTTTAAAATACTTGCGTTGGAATAAAAATTTCATTGCCGCTGTATTTTTACTTATGACGGCAGTTTTGTTATCCGTTGTGTTGAGAATAAGCGGTGTTTACAATGCACATTTATTTTGATTTTACAATTTAAAGAAACACCATCATTCGCCGCACTTTTTGCCTATTTCAATCAAAAATTATATTTACATGAAACAACTGTATTTAAAATGCATTGTATTAATAATGCTACGATTGAAATTTTAGAAATAAATGTTTTTTTCTGTATCGGGGCTTAAGCATAACAGCGAAAATTTGTGGTAACTACATAAAAATAGCCCAGAATGGTTAACAGAATAAACACATTTAATAAGTATGCAAGCAAGTGAGACAGTAGGAAAGAAACGTCTCGCCGCTCAAGGGGAAGGTGGCGTAGCGGGGAGAAGCGGGGTGCGGTGCGTCAACACACTTCGACTGCCCGCGTCCAGCGTGGAGACAAAGGATGATTCACAGCTTCCTTCATCTTCCATTAAAACCCGGTCGTGTTCAGTATACTTTCTCTTTAATTGCAGTTAGTTTACACTTTCCTTGAAGACAGCTACACAAACAGATTTAAAATACACATTTTTAATTTAAAACTCTGTAAGTGGTTTTACTAGCAAGTGGTGAACTAAGTCGCCGCTTCGTCGGCCGACAACTCCCTCCGGGAAAGGCCGAGAGGCGACTGAATGCCTTGCAGGATCGCAAGCCCTTTGCCCTCTTCTAACTGTAAACAAACAACGGCAACCAAACAAATATGACAAACTACTCTTGAACGCCTCAGGAGAGATATTACATATTAAATTTGCATTAATAAGTACGGGGCGGTGTCACAAGTTACCTTGAAAACTTTTTCTACTTGAAAGTAATTCACAGAGTTTGCTGACAATAGATTCAATGAATTCATATTTTCAATATCATCATATATTTGAAAATAATATGCTGGTTTTCACTACCTAAAAAAAACGTCATTAGAATCGCCATATAAATTATCTAGGATACTCAAAATTGTACCCACCACCACCCGCTACGACTATTCCGCAGCGTTACAACGTTATTCGTGCTTCAATCTTTACTTTTGCCAGAAATGACTTAATATTTGATTTTATGTACCTTTTATGATGTGATTGATGTCCTTCTTTTAAGATGGTTTTATGCACCATTTAAACCAGTTTTACCTTTGTTTACAGGAAAAGAAAATATATATGAACCTCGATAAGTTATCAAAAAATAAATAGATAAATTTTCAGTTCTCTTATCAGAGGATCTTTTGAACGTATAATGAATGACTAGAAATCACCACATGATTAGAAATATTAAAAATAATTTAATATTTGAGAATGAACCCAATATGACAAAACTGACTTAGCAGCTAGTAGAAAAAAATACTTTTAATATGAAATCATTTCGATATCTTGAATATTTTCTGTAAAATATTGTCGATCGATTTTTTTGGTGTCGAATAAAAAACAAGCGTAGAACTTTTGAACATGGCAACTTTTCATGCAAAATTTATTTTTCATAAAAAAGGTAATGCTTTTTTTATATCTTTCTAAGAGCGCATCCACTGTTTTACGTTTCATACTAAAAGTAAAAAGAAATCTTTTGCATAGTTAAAAATTGCGATACTGAACAGCAGCATTGTTCATTTATACTAGTGCATCATTAAAACTTTGTATTGCATGTATGTAGGTACATTTTAATAATATAAAATTGGATAACCCTGGCATAACGCGTCATCACAGTAATAAAAAGCGTCTTAAGTTTTCAGTCGTATGATCAATTCAGGAGCAAATCTAGGTATCTTGAAGGACACAAAGCAGTAGAGCGGAAAAATTCAAAGAACAATATTATATGGTGAATTTAAATGATTTATAATTAACAAAGCTAAATATGAAAAGATATTTGTAATGACATATCTCTTAAAAAATCACATCAAACTTTTTTTTTCAACATTTTATTAGACTATCTCTTAATATATTACTTAATGATATCGTCGGCATAGTGGCTGAAGGCGATAAGTTGAAAATCAGCTGTTTTCAGTTATGAGTGCAGTACAATGGATTTTAAGACGGTCTTATATCTGAAAAACAAGCTCAGTCATATTGCACGAATTTTTTACGCAATTTGATGATATTGACTGACGATTCTTGATGGATTTTCAACAATTCAAATATGATCGTTCACAGTATTAGTGGCAGAAAGCTCTTATTAACATTACTGTAAAACATAATTACAAATACTTAAAAATAATTCATAAATGATTAACGAATCTCATAAAGTGGTTATTTAAATAAATAATGGTTAAGGCAGCGGTTTCCAACCTTAATGCGACCTTATGTCTCCCCTAAAAAGATTTTTTTTCCGCGCCTCCCTACATTTAATTTTTTAAATCGCTATAATAATAAAGACACTTTTTAAATGATAAAAAATTTATCAAAAAAAAACGATCACCGTATTTAACAGGATTTTGCTATTACGTACATGCAGTAGAATAGCTAGGTTGCCGTCCCCCCACCATTTTTCCTCCAAAAATGATTTAATATTTGCAATATTGTTGAATTAAGGGTATCTTTAAAATTATTTACTGTTTATTTTAAATCGTGATGATTTTTATTTTTGTATTGATCGCAGGCGCAAAATTTTTATGTATAAATATAATTTATTGAAAATGATGTAATATATTTTTACATTTTACGAGTACTACAGTTAATACAATTTTTATATTTATTATTTATATAAAATATACAAAATAATTGATAAAAAATTCACTAATATATTGTACATTTAAATTATAAATTAATTTAGGACAAGATATACAGCAGATTGTACTGACACAACATTAACTATTAGCAAAAAAAAAACAAAAATACTTTTCCTTGTTTTACTCTTCGCAACATTATCAAAATCTATTTTATCTGCCAGTTGATGTTCTGTTGAAAGTATTGCAAGATTTTTTAATCGCAAATTGCTCACTGTCGATATTAAACTGTTTTGATATTAATTTCAACCACAAAGTGATAATTCAGCCATAACAATATTTTGTTTCTGCCTCGACATTCAGGCTTCATGATTATCCTTACATTATTTTTATTTCTTTATTACCTACGGAATTATCTGTTCATTTTCAAAAATGCTGCCTCCAAGAGTATATTTTGTCAATGAGTAAAATAAACATTCCTTCACGGATTTTTTACTGTTATGTTACGATATGAAGTTTTATTTATTTGTAGATATTGAGGTGTGAAAATTATTTTTCAATTTTAAAATTTTGGCGCCTCCCCGGTTAGAAACCACTGGGTTAAGGTATTTAAATAGAAAGACTTAACAATTAAGTAAACAGTCAGGGAAAACGATAGATTACGACATGGTCATTTTAATAGCTTTAAAATCAAATCGACAATTTTTTAATCAACATTGGCCAATGATATTTTATTATTGATTGAATTGGCATTTACTTTGTAGGACTCCATTATAATAGGATAAAATAGCAGAGTATTTAGTTCTACAAAATTTTGTTATTTTGTCCTAAGATATTTTTTTAAATAAAATCAATAATTGTAGCCGTCGCATAATTTTCCAATTTGGCCCTTGGACTAACTACACTGGACTGCCCCGTAGCTATATGATTTATTCGTCATCTTGTAGCCAATTAAGTAAAATGTTTTTGTGATCATTGAAGCCATGATGCATCACAAGTTGATACGATCGTGATGGATTTGTTACGTTAAAGTGTGAAATCTTTAAGGACAACATCCGTTGTCAATAAAAAAATATTGCTCAGCAATAAAACATTTGTTTAACGAAGTAAATTCAGTTTGTTTAATATACGCTAACATAACGATACGCCACTGTTATTTTATCAACCGTAATAAAACTTAAATCTCAATGAAGCGAACATAGCCGCAAAGTAAAAATTCAACGCATAAATTCATTTGTAATAAATATACAAAGTATTCATGAAACCTGCCCATATTATATTTGATTTTTTTTTTATGAATTTCAGCAGTAATTATTACAATATTATCTCAACACTGCAGTGTTTTGTTTCATTATAAAGGTGATTAAACTAAATCCGCCACGCAAGGCGTCATATTGTAACAGTGTGTATCCTTTTTATTGAGTAATAATGTCTCCCGTTTTTGTGACTCTCTCTATGGCCGTAATAAATTACTTTTATTATCTACCTTTTCCATTTTCCCTTTCAATTGTATTTTGTTTTTCAAACTAAAGCGTAGCAAACGATTTTTCATTTTTAGGTCATAACGCATTTATTTATGTTCGTGGAATATGTGTAGGTATGTATTTTGTGTACGTCAAATGATTTTATTCGAAGGTAGAGTATATACTCAGTCTTATTTAATGGACCGTTCGCAATGCTGATAACGTCTTGTATTTCCATATTTTTACGTGATAATGATTGCGTGTACGTACAAAATGTTTATAATCACATTATGTATTCGTGATCGATTCATTCCTTTACATAATTCTTGTCTTTTTAAATTGAGCAACGCTCGATTTAACAGTTGATTTTAAAAAGCTTAAAAACTCAGAATGTTTAATGATATTTTTGAAAATAAGAGATGCCATTACAATTCTCAAATCGTTATCATTGCGTTGAAGCAATTTTTTGAGAAAATAAATAATTTTAAATAAATTTTATGATATTTTTTATGGATTCGGTGGTTGCTTTGTGGGTGTTCATTTTTTATAAAAAAATAAATTAAAATGTTATGATGTTTTAATACGTGAGATGACACATTATTCTCTATTTCTACTAAACACTATACATAGCTAAGCTAAAATACGTTAAAGTGTAGTTCTGACGATGGCGTTACTTCGTTACGTTCTTTTTGGCGTTTTTACTATGTACTCGTTACATTCACTCACTTAATTTTAACATTTCATCTGTATATGAACACTGAATGCTCCCATTACAGATATAATTAATTTATGCCCTATATAATGGACTGTGAGATAAATAATATTTCCAGTAACGCCTAAACCAACTGCGACGATGCTAACTTTATACAGAGTCAAAATATATAATATAAATCTCACTGACATCACATCACATCGACAGAATGTTTAGTTACGTATAAAAATACTTTAAAAAAGTCCAAAAACACACTAGAAAATGATTTGTAGATAATAACTGTAAGGTTGTATTACAGATCAAGATATGTGTCAAATAACATAGACCTCTGAACATCTCTGCCATACAAGCCAGTTTGCCCGGTGGAAAGTGGGTCCCGCTGTATGCTAAGGGCCTTCAATAAAATCAAATAACTATTTCATTTCACTTGCTTAAAAATATATAGGATAAAGCACTCTAGGTATTTCATCAATACAAATAAACATGTTTTCTCACGATTTACACAAAGAACTAATTCCTAGTGATGATTACAAACCTACTCTCTATGTATTTTTGTAACATGTGAATTTTTGTAACTATATATTAATTATTAGTACAGTACATAGGAATTAGTATATGGGGGCCTATTCTCATTTTTGGATGGGTTTCCATTGGGTGGGCCCCCACTGACTCCTGGCAACCAATATTTTTAGATCAAGTCCGCCACTGCGTCTGAATACAGTAAATCTTCGAAAATTGTTTATGTGATCTTTAAAATAAATACAATTCTGTTTTACTATTAGGGCTCAACGTTTGCATGCATTAAACTACACATTAAACTTATATATTTTATTGTGAATCTTTGCCTCACAGAGAAAGTTTATAGGTATTCGAAACAAAAGTTTTTTTTCCAAATACTTACGAAAACGTTCGCAGTATCTAATGAAACATGTTAACTAGTTGTGTAATGAACAAACCTAACCAATGAAATAATACTAATTCAATAACTCGTGAACATTCTGTTTCAACATGGGGTTTAGTAATTGGACTTATACTCCAGAACTGCTAATAAAGGGTAAAGCTTGAAGCAATGTGTAAAAGCAGTGAAGCGGTATCGAAAGCTCGCGGTTGAATCGTGGACTATGAAGAGCTTCTTTGTAGCAAGCTTGCAATTTATTTTTCTAATTATTCGTAGGATTCGTTCGATTAATACATTTGTAATGTAACGCGGAATACTGCTTACCTTAGAAAGGCGTTTTTTTTTCTGTTTAATTTTAATATTTTTCACCGACCTTTTTTTCAGTAAAAAGCACACACGTTTTTCATAAGATAAATCAAACCCAAAGTGAGGTAACCATTTTTGTATTCACTTCAGTAAGGGAAAACTCTTAGTAAATAATTTCTACATGGAAATGGAATGAAAAATTATAGAAACATATTTATTTTATTGAAAAAAAATTATCGAGAATACATACTTATATGAAATTTTCAAATGACATTCAGTAAGTTTCTTTTCAAAAGTAAGTTATGAATTAGCGTCCGAGTTTGTATATTATGATATAACAAAAGCTTCCCAATATACACAAGAATAATTAAAGGCTGGAAACTACAACGGTGCTAAGTATCAAAATTTTTAAAAATAAGTATTTGTTCCCAATTGGTCTCAAACACAAAGGCCAATAAGTGAATTGAATTTAAATTATAGTTCTAACTTCGTCCTAAAGTTATCGCCCGGGCTAGTTGAAACTATTGTTTTTCTTGGTGATTTCAATAAACAGTTTTTTCTCTGTATTATATTCAAAATACTTAATACCTTTGTAATTTAGAGACTTAAATTAGCTAAAATCCAATCGCTATACCCACGTTACTTAATTTTTAAAACTTTGAATGATATTTTTATTGCTATGGTGATATGGTAGATAAAAACAGTACTAAGGAAAATATCAATTACAATGTGCAGTGGCACCGGTAGAGTATTGATGAACTCTAGGCCGTTTGCATCAATCATAGCTATAAATAAATGTCATTTATATATCATACTGCATTAATTCCAATATGCTTGTTTGTAGTGTTCGGACTCAAAAAACGTGTATATTAGAAATCCTAATTTTAGTCCCACCATATCGTGTCAATATCGGCTTACGAGTGGAGTCAGCGATTGACATAGAAAGTGGGGAAGACTGATTGAATCGACCAAAGATCACCCCAGAGAAAAGCGCCAGAAAATAGAGATGGTAGATCGTATTTTCAAAGTCTATGCTGCAAAATCATCGGATGGTTTAATTAGCAGGTCAAACAATCTTTCGATAAAATTATGAGACGTCGTCAGATCACGAAAAAATCTTTGGATCGACCTAATAAAGTGGTTAAATATATTGCAACGTAAGTAACATGACTATAAGAATTATATAGAATATAGCTATTCAACTATATCGATTGAAAATAAACTGAGTAGGGAGGTTTCTTTACAGTAAAATCTATAAGGAAACGACTTTAGGTACAAATTTACAAAAGAAGCTTCGCCGAAAACGATTTTTCCTTTGCAGTCATTTTTTACTTTACAAAAGCAAAAAGAATAACTCCACTCCTTAAAAGCTCTTTTGTGGCTTTGTGATTCGGTCCGGTAATCTGGTTCATAAATTAATTGAGAATAACTGCCCTAAAGTGTTAATGAATACGGTAACAGAGGGAAAGCAATTAAATTCCCAAACAGACCCACAGTCTGGAATACAAACAATGCCCAAAGCCTCCCCTTACTCCACCACTCCTTAAATCTCTACACATCTCTCTCAGTAAATAAATACTCTAATGTTTTATTTGATGTTTTTGTTATTTTTCTATATGTTTATTTGATTATTTTGTTTCGTTCTTTCCTAATTATATTACTATATTTAATTAGCAAGCTAATAAGGGAAGTGTCGTATTATTATTATGGTAAGAAGATGATTACTTTAAACGCTATAATGGTTTACTAACAAAATAGTAGAATAGTTAACATTTTAGAAGTTTAATTAGTGTTTTAAGAAAACGCCGTGTTATATTTGATTGTGACATCTCCAGTCATAAGACGGTGTCACTTCGGAAAACTATTTACGATATACAAACGAAGGAAGCATAAAAACATACATGAATTATTAAAATGCTATACAAAAATATTCACTGATTCGATGTTTCTAATTATTTTTTTCAAATAGAGTAAGAATAGATTCGGCATAAATTAGAAAAATGAGATTTTAAGTACTTTAAACAATGAAATTTTAGAAGGGCAGATATACAAAGGGATAACATCCTTTGCATCTAGTAA
The DNA here is from genome assembly GCA_022494535.1 of Himalopsyche phryganea. Classification (NCBI taxonomy): domain Eukaryota; kingdom Metazoa; phylum Arthropoda; class Insecta; order Trichoptera; family Rhyacophilidae; genus Himalopsyche; species Himalopsyche phryganea. Next base: position 5,729,099 of record JAGVSL010000002.1, on the reverse strand, counting down.
GAATTACAGGTAACTTTACAATACGTAATACTAAAGCACATAATAATTTATAATAACAGAAAATACACTCAAGTCACGTAAAAAGACTTCCTCATTTCTAAACTTTTATCACAAGGGGAAACTTTTAAGGGAAGCAATAGCTATCTTTGAGAAGACAGTCAAAGAAATTTCTTTGTCAGAGTAGAATGACTGCGCGTGTTATTCCATTCTTTTTCTTTGAAAAGTTCGCCAAATAGTCGAGATTATTATTTTAACCTCGCTGTTATTTGGGTTATTTGCATCAAAGGAATAATTTTTACTTACGTTTATTATTTCTCACAGACTAAAACAATAATAAAATTAAGTAAACTTACACAATAAAATGTTCATGAGTACTTTACAAGCATAAATACTTTGCAACGAAACTAATGAAATAAGTGGCTTCAAGAATCAATAATATTTAGAGATGTAAACGATGGGTAGCCGAAATTAATCCTGTAGCCTGTAATCTTGGACAGTAACGATGTGGCCACTGTTTTTTTATTTTTTTTAAACCGTTTGCATTTCTAATATGGAGTATTTTTATTCGTAATGTACTTTTTTGTCTACTCCCATGTCCAAGCATATGGACTCACAATGGAACTGATCTCAAGCAACGTTGTTCTGCAATGTGCTACTCAGCCACCATTATATTTCAGAGAGATTTAAGATCTAAGGATGTAGCTATGACAGTGGTAAGATAATCGCTCTCGCTACGAACAACTTGATTAATAAGAATTTGTCTAGAATCCGCTGTGCGCCAATTGCTCAACCCTCTTTTTCAGTGTGGAAGAGATATAAAGGTTACGATAAGATTACACCATTCATTGAATAATGAATAATTGCTCTCTGTACCTCTTGTTCTTGTTTACAGAAATTGATACCATATAAAAAAAAGTCTTACAATTAAATGCACATTTGTTTAGATCATATTCACTTTCATAAAAAATAGTTTTCACTTATAACAAATACATTCCACAAAAGACAAACTCTTTCACTAAGAATAAAGTGATCCCACATAATAAAATATATTTTAACATTGAAGAAATATATTACACAATATTTTCACATAGATAAAATAGTTTTCACTAAATATAAATAAATACTCACACTTTTAAATCAATAGTCGCACGAAGCTGAAATGAAATGAAAATACTTGTCGCAACTCTTTCCTATATTAGGCCGCCTATATTGTCTTTGCTCCACGCATTAGAATACATTACACAAACCAAACCAAACCAACCCTAACATAACCTATTACAACTTAACTCACTTTGTTAAAAGAATACGTGACTAAGTGGAAACTATTCAAATCAAAGTTTGAGTGTACTAAGTTAATACTATCTAATCCACAGTGCAAACTATCAAAATAAAAGCTCAAGTGTACCAAGTTAATACTGTTGGCGTCCGGGTTGCAGTTTGTAGCGTCGTTGGCTACGGCTACGGATGTCTCGGGTTCAAATCCCGGTGCGGATGGATTTTATAAATTGATCTTTCAATCGATTTATGGATTTCTGAGTGTTTGTGATGTCTAAAAAATTCTGTCCCACCCATCCGATTGTCGTGGAGCTTAGCGAGAGTGATTAGCTAACCATTAGTCCTGTCCTAGCCCTATTCTTCTATTCCTACTCTCTTCAAAAAAAAAAAAAAGACAGGTTGAGCAACTGAGTAACAAGCAGTTCTCGTAGAAAAATTCTTTTGAGATACCTCCATTTGGAGGCCATATGCTCCACGTTGGGAGTGGACATCGATAAAAAAAGGTTAATAATGTCTAATCCAAAGTGCAAACTATCGAAATAAAAGGTCAACTGTACCAAGTGAATACTGTCTAACACAAAGTGTAACTATTTATAACCCTAAAAAAATAAGAACTTCAAAGACGACTTCAGTGAAGGCTGTGAGTTGGAAATTTTTTTTTCAATATATTCATTTGGTTTTTTGAATCCTGCTCACACATATATGCTGAATACTCAGCAAGTTAGTGCAATCAGAAAAAGGTATATTTACACTTAATGTGAATTGTAATATTCATATTAAATCTATCGCTAATTTTATGAGTGACGAGTGACGTTTTACATTGGTTTTAGGTTTAAAAATTCTGACACGGCCACTTGATGTAAGCCACTATTATATAGACACTCCCTACGTATAATTCCGTATCTGCAAACATAAAATGAGTGCATTTCAAAGATTCATAACGCAACTCGCCATATAATGTTTTAGATAAAAACAGTCTTTACTCTCTCCTGAACAATTTCAATTTTGAGGGTTACTTCAATTAAAACCGTCAATATTGTGACCGAACTTCGTTTTTTATATCAAACCAGTCAAATTTAATAATGATCAAAGCGAACGCTTCTTTATTATTTGGGCTGTATCTATAATAAGACTTGATACAAAAAACAAGTGCCAAGGGATACCAAAAACTCTAATCGGGTTTTAGATTTGTATGGACCTTCAGTCAGCAGATTGCATTGTAGTATCAATCCAGTCACCAATATAGAAAGGATTAAGTCTATACACGTGTAATTGAATAAGGTTCGGTCAACGTATAAAACGTATCTAACAGGTGGAAAAACCTGAAAACTTAAATTTACAAGACTGCACCGATATGCTGATATTTATTTGATATATTATATTGTCTTTGACTCCTAAATATCTCAAAAATGTTCAGTAGATGTCAGTTAATATCTTATTTCTATAAAAATATTCATTATTTTAAGTGTAATCGTCTAACAGACACAAAGATTCATTAAAACTAAAATTCTTTTGAACAAATCTTGTAGCAGAAATAAAACAATTCGTTAGAAACTTACAGCTCGTTACACATCTATCCTATTAGTATTATTAGTAGCTAGTAATCGTACCCGTAATAAATGACGTTATTTAAATTGAAATACTGAATGCCTAAAGTAGTTAGTACGTCAAAACTATGTGCATTGTATAACATTTTATTCTATATAGACCGATGATACTTAGGTCATGAGAAAATCTCACCTAAATGTGATATGTGATAATAATAAAACTTCTGCAGAGCGTTCTAGGCTATTATATATAAGATAGTATTAGTAAAACTAGCAGTCGAAAATTTCCTTAATAACTTTATTTCCAACGTTTTCCCACAGCGACAGAGATACAAACATTTTCTTTTAACTCCCATAACTTCAGAAATAAATACATATTCCTATTTTTACAATTCATTAATCCTCAGTATCCACTATCTGTTTTTGTCAGTTTCTTCAAAGTGATTCGAACATTTTATATCCCGAATCCTTTGCTTATTCTGAAGAGTTAAATTATTGTGTGTTCTGATGACTACTAATATTGGAAGAATAAATAAAATTAAATGCATAACAACTTTAACCAATACATAAACCGTAAAAAATACTTAAAGATTATTTTAGAAATGAAGCAATTAGAGGAACAAACAATAGGAAGATATCAATATCAGTGTAACATTTTTACCAAAATATTCATAAACAATTGGTTAGCTTTTTATCGAAATACCGGTTGTCAAAGAAATCGTTAAATATGTAAACCCAATAATTCTATAGAAACAGCTGACACCCTTATTAGACTAAAAACAGTCGGTAATCAGATCATCAGTAGCAGATAGAGCTTTATTTGATTCTCCTTTTTTCTCATTTCTCGCTAGCGACTTACAAAACATGTCGTGTTAGCTTTAGTGAGAGCCGGTCATGGCCGTAACAGAAAGACAAAACGTAACGTTGCAGATGAGCTACTTCATTATTCAACGATCAGGTATTTTCATTATTACTATTATATAAATGTTTCTTTCAAAACTAATTCTATTATATTAAATTTGACGTAAATTTAAATGAATATAAAAGTAATGAATGTAAGAAATTTCAACATGAGATAACGAAATGTGGTATTTTATTTTTAAAAATTAAATTTTGCAAATTAATTAACTTTTATTTAATCATATTATAAAAATGTATTGATTGCGGTGCGTTAGTTATTTGACAAACTATTTGATATTTGATGGTTATAAGCTATAACAAATAGCCTCTACATAACCCTCTACACCAAAACTGGACAAAAATGACAGTTTTTTGTAAATTCGAATGAAAAAGCACGATTTTCAGGATATCATTAAAATGGTTCATTGCTATATTTTCTATGAATTTGGCGGTAACTTTGTGGAAGTTCATTTTTAATATAAAATTAAAATTGATAACTTAATTATTACATTTTGGTTTATAACTAACGTGACGCGTTTCGCCTCTTTAAGAAGAAGAAGTTAGAAAGTGGAATACTAAGTAAGTAATAAGTAAATTATCAATTTTAATTTTATATCATATGGTTCATTGCCATTTGCCACTCGATAAATATATTTCAAACTAGATAGTTGTGAGCGAGGTTGACCTGAATTTTAAATGATTGATTGATATTTATGAATCCTTCAAAAATATCAAGAGGATTGAATTATTTTTTTTAAATAAAAAAATGTTTGGCATTACAGCAAACAATTACCAACGTATAAAATACTTTGAAGTTTATAATCATATGAGAAAATTACCTTTTAAGATCTCAAATTAAAAATTGCACCTTGTCGGTACTTGACCCCAGACTCATCTGATCTTACAGCTATAGTACAAAAGCTGACTATGGCTAATACAGCAAACCTTATAGAACACAAACAAAAATAGCCTCAAATCAGGAAAGAGTCGGCCGATAGATATTCCTTCATCGACAACGGCATCCGGAACTGGAACGATTCGCCAAAATCCTACGACGCTCACAAGCCGGAGGTTTCAAAATTTCAACTGCAACAAGAAGAGTACCACAAAAAAAGCGATCGAAAGCAACAGCTGCATCTCGGAAATGGAAGACTGCATGCTGTTCGATATCGACACCAACAATTACATGGACGATATCGGAGACAAAGGAGTGGACGTCAAATACGCAACGCCGTCGAGTTTGGGCGCGTTGATTTTGTCCGAGATCAAAACTTGGGACTCCGACGAGAAGAAGGATGGCACGCCCAGTAGAGAGATTGCCCACACATCGATGATGAGGCCACTGTTTAGGAAGTGAGGTGAAACGTTGTCGTAATTAAGCCTTTTACTCCGAGCTGACTTAGCCTAGTATATGCAAAGACTCCCAAGCAAGCAGAGATGGTTTAGATTTTACTAATCGGGAACCGATCGAACTGAGGATGCAAAGCTCTCAGATATGGTCTCGATTGCTTGGTCTGTGTAGGATTTTACTAATCGGGAACCGATCAAACTGAGGTTGCAGCGCTCCCAGAGATGGTGTCGATTGCTTGATATCTGTACGATTGCACTAATCAGGAGCCGATTTAACTAGGATACGTTACTCCAGCAGGGATGATCTCGATTGCCAGGGATCCATAAGATTTCACTAATCGGGAGCCGATATAACTAGGATGCAGTGCTCCAGCAGGGATGGTTTTGGTTGCCAGGGATCCGTAGGATTCCACTAATCGGGAACCGATCTAACTGAGGATGCAGTGTCCAGCAGAGATCGTTTCGATAAGAATGAGTCTGGAGGATTACCAAAGCGGCTAGGAAGCTTAGACACCAGAAAAAATTAATCGTTGATAGCTTCCATAGTGTGAAAAGTATAGATCGATATTATGTCACTCTGACGAAACAAATTATTTTCGTCACCAAAACACTTATAAACATAAAAGATTGTAAGTCAATAAGCACACAGCGACGTCACAAATGCCAAAAGGGTCACTATTATGTTTTACCCAGCTCACTACACTTCTTACACCAAGCAGACTGAAGTTTGGTTTTTTTTTTTTTCCTACCTCTACTTTCCTACTGAAACTATTATGTGGAGTCCGCGAAGCGGGCTCCTAGTTTCCTGGCTAAAGTCAGTGCTAGGGTGGGTACAGACTAAGTCTTTATATCCCTTTCCCACATGTAAGCTAGCTACGTACTGCTATCTAATAAGATTCTGTCACCTGAAGGCTTTGTGTGGGGAAAACATTTAAGAAAAAACCCCATACGAGAATGATTGTCTTTGAATCATTAACAAAAGTTCAATTCTTGACAAGAATCGCTTGTAATGTTGGCGTAAGTTTGAAGAACTTACTTAGCTTATTTTAGACATGCCCAGTCCGTAACTAAAATGTGCGAGCCTGGCTCGTTACTTTAAGATTTATCTCTTAGGGCGACTTATTGAAGACCGGCGTGGCCGTCGGCCTCTTCCGCATCCACCTCCGCTAAAGAAGAATTTCCTGTAAGAGCTTTGAGAGTTGGAGCGAGGTGAGGCCCCTGCTTCAATCTCTGCATGAAGCTGGCGTGGTGTAAACTTAGGGTCTCTTGAATGTCAGGGCCTTTGTACCAAGCACGGAGGTATCGTGTGTTGGAATTTTTCCTCAAGCCTGAGATTATGCGCAGGCATTTATTTTTGACCCTCTGTAGGTGAAGGAGATTGCTGTTGGAGATGTTTACAGACCATATAGGGCAGGCGTACAGCATGGTCGGTTTAATGACCATGTTGTAGAGTGCCTTTTTACGCTGAGGTAGCTTCTGGCATTGAACGCATACAACGTTGATCGGGTACAACGCACCGATCGCAACGTGAGCTTTGCGTCTTGCTTCGGCAATGTGAGCAGACCAGGTGAGGGAGCGGTCCAAGTATACCCCGAGGTATTTGACCTTTTGGCTAAAAGAGCAGGGTATATCACATACGGTGATTTTCCTTTTGTACGATTTGTTGGCGGTCTTGCGAGTGAAGAGGATCGCCTCTGTCTTCGCACCGTTGACCTTAAGTCTCCAGCGGCTGAAGAAGTCGGTCAGCTGGGCCGTGCCAGCCTCAAGGTGACGTAGCGCTACGTCTCGGTCCTTGTGGGTGGATGTGATTGCTGTGTCGTCTGCATAAAGGGCGACAGAGCAGTTTTTAGGATTCGGAAGATCATAAATAAAATGATTAAAAAGCCTAGGTCCCAGGAGACTACCCTGGGGTACCCCAGCGGAGGCTGTGCGGAGAGAGGATTTCTCCTTCTTAACCGCTGCGTAGAGGGTGTGATCTTTCAGGTAGTCCTGAATGATCTTGGAGATCTAAAGTGGTGTGTTTGTCACGACGAGCTTGTGTACAAGGCCGTCGTGCCAGACTGTGTCGAAGGCCTTTTCCAGGTCGAGCAGTACCATTCTGGTGGATCTGCCCCTGTAAAAGTCTTCGGTGATATGGTCCGTGATGTGGGCTAGCTGAAGGTTGGTGGAGAGGCCCTTCCTGAACCCGTATTCGGTTTCAGGGAGGATTTGGTTGTGAGAGGGGAGAAAGCGTTCGAGAATCACTTTCTCAAGCAGTTTGCTCAGGCAATCGAGCAGACTGATTGGTCTGTAGTTGACAGCTAACGAGTGGTCTTTCTTGGGTTTCGTAATCGCGATGACGTGAGCCGTTTTCCACGTTACTGGAAAATAGCCACGTATGAGGCATGCGGTGTATATCTTCGCTATAAAGATGATTCCTTTTTGGGGGAGTCGCTTCAGTATAGCGTTATTTATGTTATCCCTTCCGGGCGCTTTTTTTAACTACGATTGATTTTATTAGTTTTTCGATCTCGGCCGGTTCAACGATTTTAACATCATCCGGGATGATGTTTTGCGCGGCAAGTGACTCTATTGACTTTTGGACGAGCGCCTTCGTGACGGGGTCCGTGTCCGACTGTATTTCTATGTTCTTGACCAATGCATCGGTGAGTGCATTTGCTTTTTCGAGATCGGAGTAAACAAACTTGTCGCAGGCCGGGTCAGGCCTGAGAGGTTTGATTGTGCTCGAAGACGTTTTTATGCGCCTTGCGAGGGCCCAGACCGAGTTTCTAGGGTCGTCCGTTTAAATCCGGCAGCTTGTGAGAGTGTCCTCCCACAGGCCGCTTTTGTGGCATTTATTACGCTTAAGAATGAGATCGTGAATATTGTCTGGAAGCTCGGCGCGCACGGTCGAGTGCTTTACTTTGGGGATGAATCGGCGACGGGCCGTTAGTATTGTTTCAGTCAGCTCGGCAGCTGCTGAGTCTATTTCTGCCTCCGTTTGCAGAGTTTTAGCCGTGAGGTGAATGTTCTGCATAATGTACCTTTTAAAGAGGTGCCATTTCGCTTTCGCGTAGTCGAACTGCGGAGTTCGATCTTTTTCGTACGCGCCACCTATCTCGAAGTAGACAGGGAGGTGGTCCAAATGAAGTCCGTTTAATACTCTCGGTTTGCTGACGGACGGAGAGTTTTGAGCGATCACTAGGTCAATGAAAGACGGAAGACACTTGCCTTGGAAGTGGGTCGAGTCGTCCGTGTGAAGGATTGTAAAGTCCGATTTTTCGGAGTGCTTGAGGAGCGCTTTACCGCGGGGATTTGCTCTAGAGCAATTCCAGACGCCGCTATGCTTGGCGTTTAGATCGCCTGCTAGAACGACTGAATTTCTGAGCTTGAGCAGTTGATCAAGCTCAGAGGCAAGGAATTTTTCCTTCACCTTGCCGTACGCTGAAATAATAGCGTGCGGTCTGCCATTGATTTCCACCTCTATGGCAGTGGACTCAAACCCGGTTAGAGGAGAGGTCGGGAGGTGCACATGTTTAAGATCGCGGTGGACTAGAATCATGACGCCTCCACCCCTCGCGGGAAGGGGGCGGTCTTCACGGTAATAGTCGTATCCGGGAAAGGAGAAACGGTTTTTCGGCTTAAGGAAAGTCTCCTAAACTAGGACGATGTCAATACCGAGCTCTATGAGGAGAGCATGGAGTTCGGGAATCTTATGTTCTGAAACGCTGTTAGCGTTCCACGTTAGTAACTTAAGCGGTCGCCCGTTATCAAATGGGACTGCGCCTGTTATGGACTGGCTAGATCGCATTTGTCAAGCAGCGCCTCGGCTCTGAGGAGCCGATCGCTGAGTGACATAACGGGGTTTGCGCGGATGGCGCGGGACATTCTGATACTCTCTATTATTATAGAGATCTCTGAATTTGTAACTCCATCCTCGCCGCCGAGGAGTGTGTTTATAATGTCCACAAAGGTGGACGGGGCTTGGGACTTCGCCGGGGTCGGGCTTGGGCTGGTACTTGGGGCCCTGCGAGAGCACTCCTGTAGGAGAGCACGTTAGGGACGGCTGCTCGAGCAGCTGAACTGTGTGGGGAGGCCTTAGGGGCGGATGTGGCTTCACGGCGGGCCACAATTGACTTGATGTAGGCAATGGCAGGAGATACCTCTTCCCTGCAACGTTACAACGTTACTCGGTGAGAGCTCGAACGGTAATCGTGAAGTTTGGTTGAAGAGGTGGGCTATTTCTACTATTTCGAAAACGCAGTACATGCTACTTTTATTATACGACCGACGGCGCCATCTATTAGTTACAGCGAAAAGGTGATAAATGGGAATAAAATTATATTATTAAAACTAGCTATCTATATGAAATTATCGCACGATATACATTCTATTATTTCTCTATATGAAATAGAATTTTTAGAGGGTCTTGTTCTCATTTTTAACGGTGTAAAATATTTTTACACAATATAATCACCGTGACACTCGTTAAATAAATTAGTCGTGCCTAATATAGGAAAAAGAGTGTGCTTTATAATAATATTCCTATCCATTCTTCGCAGATGCTTCAGCTTGACTCCTGAGACGGAAGCCTCCAATGCTATCGAGAGGGTCCGCGTCGCTCTCTTCATGAGCCTCGTAGACAGCAGATCTCCACAAAGAAGAACTCCACAGAAGTCCACTCCGACCGACTACATTAGAACCGCATTCAAAAGACCCAAACCGCCCTGCGCCGGTGTCACCAATAATGAAGGATCGGCCGGCAAACGAAGGCGTAAGACCTCGTGCTTTGATCTGTTGACCGCTCACAATGAAAACGACACGGAAGCCAGCGTACTGAATGGTCATTTTTCTCCGATGGCGGTGGACAGTGTCGATACAGCGTCGGTACTGTTCGACGACGTGCGCCATCACCAGTCGCCACTACGTAAGAGCGGGCTGGTCAAGACGACGTATAGATCGAATCGCACAGGCCGCAATTAAGTTTGTAAATTCAGCTTCTGTCTAATTTATTAATTTTATCTTTGCTATTTTTAAGTTTTGTACCAAGATTATTACTTACTTCAAATGCCACATTAACGGAGTTTTTAATTTCGGAGTGGATGCTAGATGTTGACATCAAAATGTTTTATTTTTTACATTCACCATTCAAGACATCAAAATTAAATTTATAATTTTTCTATTATGCAGTTATTTAGGGGGGTATTGATGAGGGTTTTGTTTTAAGAAGGGGTCCATAGGCATAATAAGTTTAGAAATCACTGCCCTAAACGGTAGTAATCAGTGATGCCATGCTACGGCTTCGAGCAGATTGAATAATAAATAAAATGTAGAATTTTGTGATAAAACTAAATGTTATATCTAAAATAAATTCCATAAAGCAAATGCGGACAACGATCTTGTCATGAAAGTTTTGATTATACTCTTAGAATAGTTCATATAATATTTTTTTTGATAACAGGAATGTCACCCATGACTATATTTTCATTACATACTTTTTTACAGCATACGGAGCGATTGGCTAACAACTTATGCATGAAAACACATTCTTTAACCTTACTATACTATTAAAACGGTAGAAGGACAAACTACTTTTACAATAGTAAATTGTGAAAGAACGTGGTATTATAAAAAAAACCTAAAATGGAATGGGGTGCTATATATGAAGATTGCACAAAATTGAATGTTTAAAAAGAAAAGCGTCTTATCTTTTTAAATATTTAATTCTAATATTGTGTTAGATAAAGCGTTTTCATAATACGCAATATAAAATAACGTCCGAGATAACATTGTCATAAACGGGTTAAAAGATTCTTTTCCCTGGGGTGAAATGGCGTAATGGCGAGATGTCTATGTAAGACGACATCTCGTAACAAGCCCCTTCAGTTAATATCGTCAGCCTTTGTGCAGTGGTGTCCAGAGTGCACACCGCTTTCGGGACTACAAATGGAATACATTGGTAAAATTCTATAATTAATGATTCTGTTGGATGGTGGTTATATTGAACAACATTGTGTTGAATGGCCAATTTATTTTCGGTGTCAATGATAATTATAAAAAAGCCGCTATAGAATCGCTCCTCCTATGGTTATATTGGCCCTCATTTCTATAAAATATTTCACCAAGACATCGTTGTTATCAGAAATAAATCTTTATTTCAATCTTTTCTTTGATTACTTTTGAATTGAAAAACATATATGTATTTAATTTAAGACATCGACTGAGGGTGCTTGATGGAATTTCAATATCAAATTTGGATATTGAGATTCGAGTCCATTCGTGTGCTCGAATGCCTGAAGATGCCGAAAGGCGAAACCCGGGTCGTTAGTGACAAAATACATGGAAGTGTACAAAATCTCAATAATCCAAATTTAATATATATATTTAATTTGGATTATTAATGGAATATTATATATGTATTTATTATGTACATACATTTATTATCAAATATCACATGTAGGTATGAAATTTTCATGTATGTGTTGTGCAATGGACACACAGTTCCAACGTACTAGCTACTTTAGACATTTAGTATTTCATTTTCAATACCGTTATCTATGGCTGGTACGGTTATACTAGTATAATATGATCATGTAATATCCACCATGAAGAGGGTCCTAGCCGTACAGACCACGGTTATATGGTTATATGATCATCTGGTTCTAATAATTGGTATGTTGAAGTAGTTCCGTGTGGTAAATTCACGGGTAAAGTGTGGTCAAACCGTTATTCTTAAAACATCCCATCTACGTGATCAATTTTTTTGATTTTTTATAATACCGACTATCGTTTACCACTAGTTAATACGTAAGATAATTTCTTATCACTGTTATGTGTCGATGATACATTTAGATCGAGATTTAATACCTTAGCCGAGAGCCTTAAGATAGAGTAATATGCTGTCAGTTTGTCATTGATATTTAATATCAAAATGTAGAAATTTCGAAAAATCAATTTTAGACAGTTGAAGAAGCTCTTTTATATTGATTATCGATACATACGTCTAGACAACATTTTTTTACTTCAATGAAGTAGTATGATAATTATCGCCGACTGCACTTAAGTTAAAATAATCAAATAATTTTAACTGTGACTTTCATCAGTTCTAAAATTTACAAGCAATTTCATCTTGAATGACATGCTTTGGAAGTTTTTTTTAACATCTACGTTAATTTATAATAAGTTAACATATTATTTAAATACATTGTATTAGAATTCGACACAAACTCTGAAGCTTTGTATAGAAGTTTCTACATGAACAATTTGACTGTAATTTACACAATCACTCAACTGCTACCGGCTATTCGTGTATAACTGTAACTTCTGTTACATTCTCTCAAACAAATCCCATACGCATGTTAAGACTAATTTATATTTCCTGTGTAATTAAACAAGTAACTTTAACAATAATTGTGTGTTGAAATAATTATTACATTACCTCTGGCTTTTCTAATTTCAACGCGTCACTGACTCGTCTACTCATCCTTGAAATATTCTACAAATTCAATTTAACCCTATATTAAAAGCACTACTATCAAGGCGCATAAAATAAATTACGTCACATACGATCATAGATGCCAAAGATAATTACATTTTTAACTCTACAAACTTCGATATTTCAGTAAATGCCCTAAGAGAAAGTAAAGATTCTGCGCTCAACCATCTGGCAGAAGATCTATGAGCTCACTTTCGAGTTTCAATTAGGGATAAGGTTAATCAAAGTTATGTCATTATTTTTTAAGTCACATTATAAACAATTCCTGATTAGAATTGAACGATTAGGTTTAATAAGCATCCAGAATCAACAAGTTGGTTTTTTCTTTACCACCCGTTTTATATGTGTAGCCAATGTTTCATGGCCGCCTTCTATAATGCTATAAACAGAAAAAAGGAGTCTACCCATCACATTCATGGCCCGAGCAGATCCGCACTGGACTAATTTTGTACCATGCACTTTTTTGTTTAATAAAAATAAAAACAATACTGAGAAAAAGTCATTTAAGACGAATTTTTTGACTATAGTGAGGAATCAAGGTTTTGAGTTATGACGATCGAAGGGGAAGTGCAGTTAACCTCTGTTGCAATCAAGTCAACGTGGTCTATTTGACCCGTGTGATGACGGATCGCAACAGACGATTCTAATCGTTCGTAATTCATCTCAGAGCAGTCCCACGAAACGTGATCAACGCCCTGTTCGGCATGTCCATAAGTATGATTTGGCATTAAAACCAAATTGTCCAACACAATGACAGACATCTAACATTCCTGCGAAAACGGTTCTCCATCGCTGTGCAACATACTTGCGGTCAAAAAATGAAACACATCTTAAAGCCATTAGCGTAAATAATGAAGAGAAAACAACCTTCTTTGTTGACGTGTGCTGTATGTACCGCCTCTATTAGGATAAAGAAGAATAATATAATATATCTCGGGACAGCGGTGAAAGCTTTTTTTCTTTTTAAAACGTGAGATTTCTTACTGATCCTCGCTAAAACTCCACAAAGAGAGATAATAAGAATTTTGAAGCGCAAGGTAAAGAAAGATTTAAAAGGAAATTCGATAAACAAATACGTAACGATATTTAAAAAAAAATCACGACGATGAAACAGCAAAAAAAATAATCACGAATGCGTTCTCAGATGCTAAATAAATATCGAAGACTTTTTTAACATCATTTTACGTAAACATTATTAAAAGGTACATATAGGCTATATTTTGATTATTTCACTTATAAATTGTACGTCCTTTACTTTGATTTTTTTCTTTGAATGAGGATATAAGTAATTATAATAACTAAAAGGAGTCACTAATGTTTATAATTTGAGATAATTGAAGAGATAATAACTGAGAGTGCTTGATGAAATTTCAAAATCCATTAAATACCCTCATTGGATGTCTTAAATTATTTCAATATTGCTACTACAGCAATATTGACTAAACTCTTTTGAACTAAATTTTTACTGTGTATTTTTTTCATTACTATTAATTTCCGTTGATTTTGTTTGAAATTCAACACCGATAAGTTGTAATTACATGGAAATATAATGACCTAATGAAGATTGTTTCAGTCATTATTCGTTAACGTCATTTTCATCTTGAATAATTACATAAAAATTTTGGTAATAAGAACATGCTATTTATATTTTAATTAAGAAAATACAATAGATTTCTTTCTAGCAATGTCCGCTCCTAAAGTAGAATAAGTAGGCTTCTAATTGATTATCTAAACGGCAGACGTTTTACGAGAGTTTTTTGTTTTTCAGTCACTAAATCTCTCTTTTTCGGAAACGGGAAATATAAAATTATGGGGCTAAGAAATGACAAGTTAATCAACTTCAGTACGCCTCGTTTTAAGGACCGAATGTGTGGGAGACAATCCATACTTTACATATATAAATTGAAAACATTAAATGTTAACGCAAACACTGTTTTAAAAATATTTTTCTGAATATCAAGAGTATCATATTTTTTTTCTAAAATAGACAATCGCGAAATTTGAGGATATAAAATATTATTGGAAAAGGAAAATTAAGAACGTATACGATTTCTCTCGCAAAAATAATGTACAATTAATTTTGATAACTGTCTTGCCTCACTTAGATTCGAAGTAAATCCATTACATGCATGAGTCTATTTTAAGATCAATCTTAAATATCATATATTCTTAATAATCCTGCACCACGTTGACCTTTCAGTTAATAAAGTTAACGTTAAATCACAGATGCTCGGTATGGCTGGAGAAGGCTTCAAGAAATAATTATACGTTGAATTTAATTTGCATAATAAGCTGTCGCCATACTGTGCGTGACATTAATTGGATTGGCTTAATTCTCACATCGACGTGTCTAAGAGGGGTTGCCGCAAAAATAGAGATAGTTACATAGAAACATTACAATGAATATTCAAGACAGTATTTAAATGAAAAACACAACTTCAAATATTTTTGTCCAACACGATCAGAACAATAATATACTTAAGAAAACAAATTGTGGCATTCAAAGGACAAGTCCAAACCACATTGCACGCTTCTCTACTATGGTGGTGGTGATTAAATGGCTTCCGCTTCATCTACCAGTACACGACACAAATTATGTGCTATTGTTCCGTATGAAAAAAAAATACACACTTGGTTACACAGCAAATAGAAGAACAAAGTTATCTTCTTTTTATCTCTAAAACAATAAGTGGGAAAAAAAACCAATGTTCGCATCGCAAAATAATACCATTCAAAAGCTCATAATAACTAGATACATAGTTCGTGAAGTCAACTATTTATTTTCTATGTCATCACTTCACAAAAAATTTTTTCATATCAACGAATCGTTTGGAATCAAAGTGACATATTGATTATTAAATTTTTGGATTATTGAGATTTTGTACACTTCCATGTATTTTGTCACTAACGACCCGGGTTTCGCCTTTCGGCATCTTCAGGCATTCGAGCACACGAATGAACTCGAACTGACACAAATTCGTGTGCTCGAATGCCTGAAGATGCCGAAAGGCGAAACCCGGGTCGTTAGTGACAAAATACATGGAAGTGTACAAAATCTCAATAATCCAAATTTGATATTGAAATTCCATCAAGCACCCTCAGTCGATGTCTTAAATAATGTGTTAAATTATATTGATTATTATTGCAGCTGCTTTATTTTGTTGTAATACTTTAAATGGAATATTGTGTATTCTCTATAGAAGATTTGATAGCACTTGTAATAATGAGTATTTCAGAATCGCAAGAAAGAGCAAACCAGTTTTGAAACTATGTTAGTTCAAATCGCTCTTATATGAAAGTTGTAACTTATAAAGTTAGGTCCTTACCAAATGCATGCGTTCGCCAAAACAATTTGCATTTAGTCTCAACATTCCCAACAATGTTCACACGAAGAAAGTATTTTGAATATTGGAGGGATGTCGTAAAATAAACCGTATACTAACTACATTATCCGGAGAACCATACATTTTTCATGAGGTTTATATCAAATTTCTGTGCAGTAGAGTGATCAAATTAAATATTAATGTTTTCATTACAGGTGTGCTTATAATTATTTTATAATATTTGACAGCCTTAAAATAATTTTCAAAACCACTTATATAAACAAAGTTTAAATACTGAATACTGCCTCTCGTAAGAGCAGTTTCGAGAACTTCGTCAGCTTAAGTTCCATGAGAGTATAAAATGGGAATTAAGTTTTCTCGGCGACTAGAAATAGCTGGACCTACATTTAACGCAATGCGGGAAGTATGAGAGGTTATTTTGAGCTGAAAATGAAACGAATAACACCAGAAAAGATATTCTAACAACACTTCTTTACGGTGGTTAGATATGACAGCTCAATAAAGCGTACAGTAACATTACATAAGTCTAACCTTGTTTCCATCGTAAATTGTGACTGAATCACAACCAATTTTACCAAATATACATTGTGCTATGGCTGAAATAATAATCAATTATTTGAACAAAAAACTTTAAAATAAAAAAGCAAAGACGATATAATCATTTTAAATACATATAATTTTTATTTATTACAATATGAACCATTTACATAAATTAGTTGTGAGTCAGTAAATCAACGTATTATATAAATTACTGATAAAAAAACGAAACATGAAGAGAACTAGTAGATATTGAATAACTCCTTGTTATCAGTATAAGGTAGGGTAAAAACATCAATGATATGTCCATTTGGATTTTAATGCTCTTTACCGCGCAAGCTAGTATTATTTTTACCACGACCGCTCCCAGCATATATATATATACATATATAACAGATCCTCTTTGAATTCAACTTTTGGAGTATATCAAACTTTACCGACACAGTGAATTTTCAGTAGGTATACGAATACACAGGATAATTAATATCGCTTAAGCTAAGTGGCTGAGCAAGTCACATTTCCTTCTCTTTCTCTTTTTTTTCTCTCTATCTTTCTTTTCTTAAGCACAATAGTGCATGGTTAAAAGATCGGTCTCGTGCAGTTCTGCATCGGACCAAGTACATCATAAATAAATTCATTTTTTTCTTGGTCGTTATTGCGTTACGGGAGGTGGCCATGAAATAACGGCTGCATACACATAACGGGTGGAATATATAACAAACTTTTAGTGCAAAACATTCATTTTAAAGAAAACAGTTTTACATCGCCGCCATAAAATTTGTATTAAAATATACAGAGTTTTTCTAATAATAGACTGGATTTTGGCAAAATTCACCTCAGATAAAAAAAGTAAGGCAAAAAAAATATCAGCGAAAAACGGCATCTGTTTTGAAGAAAACTTTACGACTGTATCCAGGAATCGTAAAGTCGTCAAAGCATAGAAGAAATTTTCAATCCCCGCGTACTTATTAGCAAGGGATAGTAAAAATGATCTGGGGGTTGTTTATTTTATACTATACCCTAATAAATGCTACCCTTAGTCGGAAGGAAAACATCTTGCGCAAAAGAAAATGAAGCCTTCATAACACAAAGATTCCGCAGCTAGCATACTGAGTAAAGAATACGTCGAGTCTTCATATTCCTTAATGACACGATTTTCAAAGGCAGTCTGGAATGTTTTATTAAGAATATACCTATCTTTTAAACTATGCAGTTTTTTTCTCGAGGCACTCACGTACTCAATTAAAAACTAACCTGACCTGTGAATATTACATATACGGCGAAACCTGACGCTGCAGGTTTCCAAATATGAATACTCGCCTGCATCGAAACATTACGCTTATTAGTAAGCATTATTTATTGGCAAATAATATACCTATGACACAACAGGACATTGCAGATTACGGAATGCTTGCAATAATATTTGACTGATATCCGTCATTCTGCTAACACCGCGTGAGAGGTCAACGACCATCATCGGGTTTATTTGTGCTGCACTACATTAAGTAATTCGGTCTGTTGTACGATAACTAACGCTGTTCATCTTGCAATCGTGTAATTATCATTGACGAGAGATTTTCCAAATACATAAGGTGTAACAGTGATTATTTTCTGTTTTTTTTTATAAATATGGAAGCATCTGTATCTTATGTAATTCTTTATTTTTCTGATTTTTAAGGGAATTCGATACGATCCCTAAGTTAAAATGGATATAAGAATCTATAAATAATCATTCAGAAGGATGAAAATGTAAAAATCTAATGACTAATAGATTTTCAGACATATTTGAAAAACAAACCTGTGTGACTCTATAATATCAATATTAAATATAAAATTTGTAAATGACAGGATTGTAAAAAAAATAATACATATTTTTAAAGAAATTATATTAATACATAAAAACTTTCTGCCTGCTGTGCAAACGTCTGGGTCGTAATGATGTATGGTTAAAAAAAATCAAGAAGATAATGAGTTACTTTTTTTAGTATATGGCCTAATATTTAAAATCACGATTAAAAAATTTGGTGCGGCCACGAGACATTTCCAAAATACTACTGTTGTTCATTATGCGTCCACAGAAAAATTTTCCGTGAGAACCACTGTTCTAGAATAAATTTTCCTAATTGTCATTAAATATCTTTCGAAAATTCATGTCTACTTTAAATATCAGTTTTGGAAAGAATTTATTGAAATTTTAGTTTTGGTTGAATAAGGCAACATTCCTAATGCAACGGTGGCTCCCTCACTAGCGGATAAGTTAAATTGGTACATGTATAGTTCTAATCTTTTTATCTTTAACACCTTACTCCGAAAAAGAAATACATAATAACATCCAGTTTCATAATTATAGTTGAAAAATTACTCCTGGTAAAGATAATTTATTATGAGTTGTGATAATGTACGTTAGGCGCCGATATTTCTAAATAAAGTGTTCATTAGATTTTCCAATGATGAAAACCAAAATAATTTATTTTTAGAATGATTTCACGTGACAAAGAAACACAAGAAAGAAATAAAAAGAATCTTCAGTATGTTTTAATCCATTTGCAGTGATTTAGCGAATTTAGACTCTAGAGTTGCGGAAATAGAAAGGTATATATTTCTTTTTCAAGCGAATAAAAATCCGTGCTTTTGTACTGTAATGAATAATTCAACCGTTTCAACCGATATCGCTTTTTGTGTAAGTATTAATTCTGAGAGAGAGCTTCACATTTGCAACAACATTTCGAATGAAATGGAAAATGCAATCTCTAGTATAAATAGAAAAACATAAAAAATTGAAAATACATTTTGAGAGTTATTTAAAAAGCGTAGAAGATTTTTGTAATAGTTACATGATTATTAAAACGTCGTTTCCATCGCAAGATTGTTTTTATGATCCCTTGCAAAATCTCAATTTTTCAAGGGATCATAAAAACAGTTTAAATATTTTTTTATCGAATTAAAATAATTAAATAAACTAGTAACCGTACACGTCATAGATGAAGGTATTTAAATTGAAATAATGAATGCTTAAAGTAGTTAGTACGTCGGAACTGTGTGTGCATTGCGTAACATTTTAATTTTATACACACCGCGAACGCTTAGGTCATGATAAATTTTTTTAAAACGTCTACAGATCGGTATCGGCTATTATATATAAGATATACTCAATTATTATTGTCCGTTGTGTTATTTTTCAGGTATTTAAGGGTGATATTTGCAGTATTAATAATACAAAAAGTAAAAAACGAATAAATGCATATAGTATACACTTCTGCAATAGGAACGTATCAAAGTATTATTATTATATATCACTGATGTAAGATGGAAAATAAACAACATCACTTTTTTCCACACCATTTGTAACTGGCAGTATTGTATTATGTATGTGTTATACTTAAAAAAAAAAAAACATTTTAAAATTGAAATATAAAACTTTATTATAATTACCTACTGAAATTATGTGGAGACTAAGTATGTTTACCCCTTTCTCGCATGTGTCAGGCCTGGGCAAACTGTGGCCTGACAAATACTTTTTGCGACCCACTAGGAGGTCAATAAATTATTTTTTATATCAAATTCCTTTCACACAAAAATAAACATTCTCTATCTAAAAATAGCATTTTTAGTTAGGCTCACCGGTCATTTTGAATCAAAAAAAATGCACATGCCTGTTCTAGATTATAGGTAAGTACTGTATTAATAAAGATTCGTTTGTTCCTAAATTGTATGACGATGATATTATAGGACATCGAATATAAGACAATGATTTAAAAAGTTACGTCAAGCTCCCTCAGTAGACAATAATAACTTCTTGGTAAAGAATCTAGCGGCAGGAGGGGTAAGAGTTTATTCATATCATTTATTTTGATTCAACACATAATATCGTGGACAAATTAAAAACACAATTGTCAACTGATGAAAATGCTTACGTCGAGCGAAACTGGTGCTGAAAATTTGGTAAGATTTTGGACAAAGTACCGATAAATGTGTTTTGCTTTTTAAAACGCAATGTTTTTCCCCCAAAAATTTACAGTTAACATCATAAATCTCTTGGGTCTTGATTTGTTTTCGAGTTAATTTATTAAATTCTGAATGAAATGCCAAATTGGCATTAATAACTCCGATGTCATTTTTTTCTTCATCTACAATATTCCAAAAAAATATATTTCTAATAGTAACGGACAAAAAATTATTAATTATATTATTGTTACTGGAAAAGAGTTGCATTTTAAGGATTTTTTATTTGGTTTCTTTATTCTCCTTGGCTCTTTTTATGTCGTACTGAGCCGGTGACTGTCCAAATCCAGTTAGGGAATACCTGCTACGTTAATCCGACCCGTGTCTCCATACAAACACTTGGCCGTTTTCAAAGCCTGTCGTAGAATTCTCAGCATTCCTTGAATATAATATTGTATGATTTTTTCCAAGAATTAAGTTTACCGTTGTCCTTTCAAATCTCATTAAATACTTTTATTCTAATACATTAATTAATATATCAATAATAAAATAAGCCTAGTGCTGCGCATGGTTTCAAAATCATAATTTATTTAAATGAATGATTAAAAGCATTTTTGTATAACTAGAGTATAATAACTCCTCTTAATACTGTAGTAGTAAATTAATATTACTTCGTAAAACTCTATCATAGTAAGGTAACAATATCAAACTACTAAGTGACTTGACACCATCGTCAGAATTATATTTAAACTGATTATGGCAGAAGGCACACGCACTCGCCCATATTATGAGCCAGGCGCGTTTGCTTAAGTAATTACTACCTAGCTTCGCCCTAGATCGAAAACGTCAACATTTCGACGTTGGCGTTATTCTGGTGAAAGCTAATGTTGAAAGTTGAATGTCGAAAATATCGCGATCGACCGTAACATATCTGAAACCCACAAAATACTGTCAATCGAAAGATAATGATGTTAAAAATTGAATGTTGTAAATAGCACAGTTGACCCATAAATAGAAACCAGAACGACATGTGCAAATTTCACGTCGCTACTGTAAATCGTTTGAAAAGAGTTCCTGTGACACACAAACAGACAGATTTATACATGTATTTTCTATTATTTAGTTGAGATGAATAGTAAGCTCTTCAAGTTTACGTCAGTATTGCCGGCAATTCTTGGTAAAAATTGGACATTTGATAATGATTCGATGACAGTGTTTTTCTCATACAAGGTCTTCAACTTATAGAATCTTTTAGAATCTTTACCCAACTTTAATGCATGAAATCAAACCACTAAAATACCATTGATATATTATCCTAATTTTTTAAATTCTTTTATACTTACTTCTATATAAAAATGAATGTTCCTTAGTTTGTTTGTTTGTTCTCTATGCGTTTCTTTACCATTCATCCGACTTCAATCTAGCTTTTGTGAGTTGAATTCATTAGTCAACCATAAGGCAATAGTATTCATAACTTATTTAATTTATTTCACATGTGCTATAAATATCGTTGAAAATATGGAAACAATAACATGTATTGTTTGAAAAGTAAAAATGAATTACTATATTTTCCAAAATCGGGCTTCTTTCGGGCTGAGAAAAATAAATCTGGACTTCGGGTCAGATTTGGGAAACAAGTGTGATATTGGGACTCGGGCTCGGACCAGGCCTGGCCTTCGGACCGAGTAATTTTATGAAATGTCAGCCCCTGCAAAGAGTTAAAATACAAACCCTTTCTTTCTTTGAGTGACATTGCAACGCATGCCGGGTATTCACTAGTAAACTATAAAAACTGTTAGTTCGAGGTCATATTTTATAGGAGCACTTAACTTTGATGTCGAAAATCGAAACCCGAGTCGTTGGTGACAAAACTTACGGAATTGTTCAAAATGTGAACTATTTAAATTTAGTCTTTCTATCTTAGCTGTTTAGGAAAAAAGAAAAAGAAATGATATTACTTGCATTAAGAGCGTAGATGGGATTATTAGTGACAATTTTATTAATATATTGCATGTCGTCAGCATACTTTCAGGAGTTTCCTTTGCCAGTGGAGCTATTAAGTTTTATGTAGTTTGACGTAGAAATTGATTTTGCATCATTCGATGCAAATCTTGTCAGTAAAAAGTAATCGAATGTGTTTTTAGGCAATGACGATAAAAACTTTTAAAGTCTGAAGTATTCAAAATGCTACAAGGCTTTCAGTGAATCCTGAAAAGTTTTATAATGGATATGAAACAGCAAGGTTTTTCTTTATAAAACTACAGCTGATAGCTTTATTATTCCTTTGGCTATATAACTAAATTAAGCAGGGGTTTCGCTTGTCAAAAAGAATCATCACACTAGATTTAGTCTGAAGATGCTTGTTAAAGTAGATAAATACGTGTCAAATTTACTAACACAGCCAGTGTAATAACAATGTCATAAAGTTTATTTTTTTATTAAAATTGATTTTCAACAAAGCATCCAGCGTGTCCGTCGAAAAAAATCCAAAATAGTTTTGTTCATGATGAAAAAAAATGAACGAATTCGAGTTGCTATTGGTTGTAATTTTATTCTTGTTAGTCTCGTAAAAAAATGTTTTATACTCGTACATAATATGTCAGCGTCCGTGGCGCAGTTGGTAACGTCGTTGGCTTCAGTTACGGATGCCTCGGGTTCAAGCCCCAGTGCGTACAGTTTCATAAATTGATCTTTCAATCGATTTATGGATTTCTGTTCGTAGTCATTAATGCGTGTGATGTCTAAAAACTCCCTCCCACCCATACTATCCTCAAAAACGGGGCGTAGCAAGAGCGATTATCTAACCACTAGTCCTGTTCTAACTTTATCGTTCTATCCTTACTCTCTTCGAAAAAAGAGAGTTTGAGCAACTGCGTAACAAGCAGCTTTAATAGAAAACTTCTGTTGAGATACCTCCATTAGGAGGTCATATGCATATGGTTGTTTTCTTTGGCTTACAATTAAATGCACTTTTGTTTAGATCATATTCACTTTTATAAAAATAGTTTGTCACTTATAACAAATACATTCCACATAAAACAAATTCTTTCACTAAGAATAAAGTGATCCCACATAATAAAATATATTTTAACATTGAAGAAATATATTACACTTACGAAAAAATATTTTCACATAGATAAAATAGTTTTCATACAATATAAATACTCACACTTTGAAATCGATAGTTGCATGAAGCTGTAAAGAAATGTCCGTTTTTCTTCTACTCTATATTAGGCCGTCTATATTGTCTTTGCTCCACGCATTATAATACATTAGACAAACCGAACCAGACCAACCCTAACATAACATACTCACTTTGTTAAAAGAATCCTTGACAAAGTAGAAACTATTAAAATCAAAGTTTGAGTGTACTAAGTTAATACTATCTAATCCAAAATGCAAACTATCGAAATAAAAGTTCAAGTATACCGAGTGAATACTATCTAACACAAAGTGCAACTATTTATAACCCATTTTCTTTTCCGCTTTTAATTAGTAGCATATGAACTTCTAATGAAGTATATCTTAAGTGATTAATTAATATGAACTTTAAGTCATTTCATTATAAATACAAAAGAAGACTGAGGAAATAACTATCTATGTAGTTTGAAATCAGTCGCTATGTCACATATAAGACATCAATTCGGGAAGAAAAGACATCAGAAACACTCATGAGCAAGATGTCAAACGTTAAATAATAAAAAAAAAACTAAACTTTACCCTGACTTTGCCGGGACTTGAATCTGGATCCAACTGATTGCTACGATACAGCACTAGCCACTAGACCAAAGAGGCCAGCATAATGAATGTTTCCTTTTTTCAAGGCTGAAAGTAGCATTGAATAAGTGAAGTGAAATACTTACAGAAGCAGATGGTATTCCGCTAAAACCTTTTTCTATAAAGAAAAGTTGGATTTGTAAAATCTATCCGATACGTGTAGCTTAAATTCACGAAACAACCACAATTTCAGGAAGTAATGAATATTCAAACAATTATTGGTGACAAGGTATAATATTATATTAACAAAAGTAAAACACAGTTCTGTTTTATTTTCATAACGTAAATATCGTATTATATTTGTTTATTTTTAGAACAACCTGGACCATAGATAAAATCAAATAAAATAAATTTTATTATTGGAAAACTAAAAATGTTAGAGTAAGCACGATGATAAAGTATATATTTTTTCTAAGTTACACACCATAAGTGCGGCGGGAGGGAGGTTTATATGCTGTTAACCCCTACGTTTTGAACTCGGCGCTCTATAATATTATTATTAATACTTGTATAACCAAGTACTTTTAATTTTAAAAATCTTGATGTCGCAAAAATGAACTGATGTGATGTATAACTGTACTATCGTTTCTACCAGCCTCGCTTACAAGACCCACTATTGATAATAATGATTCATATTGTTCAAGTAGTAAACAAAATCGAAATGTTTATATTTTATGACGCAGAGTGTTAGGGTTATAAGTATATTTACATATCCTTTGTTGCTAAATACGATATGTGTCAAAATACTTATTTAACTTTTCAGCCAGGCGTTTAAAAACTTATTTATAACTCGAAGCCGTTTTTAAAATAAAATATCGATTCAAAAACGTTTTTTACATCAAAACAATAACATCTTAAGGTAATCGAAATGTCTCCAATGTTATATTTGCAACGCAGCCTGTTCGTAGCCTGATCTAACCATTTACTATTTGGCTGTCGAAAACACTTGATCTTGTCGATTTGGCAAACTCCACCAGTAATGTTTACCCCTGGGACCCGTTCAAGGGTGTCTAAATTGCGAATAAAAACGCGCCAAGGCAACTTTGCGAAGAAAAATCGAAAGGTTCGCCTATATCTTACACTATTTCTAGCAAGACTATTTTCACCACATGTTCAAACGGGATATAGAATGATATTTAAATAATATTTAGGGAACTGCCAAATAAAATGGGAGACAGAATTTTTTTATAATACAAACTAAGCCGACTACCAACACTTGAGTTTGTGTGAGTAAATGAAAATTGTTTTTTATGTAAAACTACAAAAATATCTATTAAGGAACTACTTGGTAAAGTTATATATTCAATGGATTCAGTGGTAACTTTGTAAAAATTAATTTTTAATTTAAAATTAAAATTAATATCTTTGTTATTCCACTGGTTATATTACTAATTGTGACACGTGTTTCTCCTCTTACGCGTTTTGCGTTCTTGATACAGCGGTAAGAAAAGTCTAAATTTGCAAATAACAAAACTAATGATTTTCTGATGGTGCCAATCATGGTAATAATTCTTGAAGAGTGATCAAATGTATACGTGGTTTAGCGGTGTTGTGGTGAAACGCGACATCTTGTGGTTTGCCATTCTGAACGACGTTTGTTTTTAAATATTTCATCGTCTTTTAATTTCTTCTGTTTTTGGTTTTCCTTTTTAACGATTTTAATACAATTGAAAGAATAATAAAACCCTCCGCGTTTTTCTCTTCAAATTATTTTACACCATTAAAAAATTACTGTCCAATATGAAATACTATAGAAAACTTTTTGCATGTATATTTTAAGAAAGTTGCAGCTATCAAAATGCATATGTCTTGCAGCGGTCCACAGCTTATTTGAGAAGTGCCCGTTTATCTATTCTCTAATTTTTCACGGACTGCAGAGGGAAAATTGTTGGAAAATAATGATATATCATACTAGATGAGATATGCATTTTCTTATGTTTAATCAAATAGTTACGTTATTTTACTACTTATAACTTGTTATTTTCGGCCATTATATTGGAATCATATTTTGAACAAATATTATTGCTATCAAAAGAATAATTACAATTTCCTTAAAGATATATTTAACAAAATATCGCTTACCTCAGTATAGGTGGATATTAACACGTTAGCTCCGGGGGACGCGTTTTCCACGTCGTAAAGTTTTTTGTATTGTGGCGTGGAACGCGTTTTTCGCGTCATTCGATATAGGCGGCATTAATCACTCATAACTAATAATTCATGGTTTATTTATAACATTATTGAAAGAATTTGATCAGTTTATTAGGAAACACCTTTAGGAGAACATCCAAACTTGTTTTCGCGTAATTGTCGATTGGTCAGTTTCGTGCTATTTTTTCCATGACCTATTGTCAATTTCCTGCGAATCAGCTCCGCCGCTGCGCGTATTTTATATTTCCCCCATTGCGAATGTGTTAAAACACGTTTGTATAAAAAAGCACAACTAAGTCTCTTATTTTAAGTTCAGAGATAATATTCCAGTGATAAAAATAATACAAATCAAAGCAACAGAATGTATGCTTATGATTAATATTTTTGTAAAAGATATTATAAAATAAAATTTGACAAATTTAACGCGAAAAACAAACAAAATTCAGGCGTTAATAGTGCGTGTTGGATCTAGTGTTATTAACGAAGAAAATTTTCTAAATTTTCATTTTTCATCTGTAAGTTAGAAAGTAGAATACGTTACAAATAATAATCTTACGATACAGTATCTTTAAACATGCTTCTCAAAAAGGCGGAACAAAACTAACACCGGATTTAGTAACAGTACCAATGTAATAGTAAGTTTAAACTCATTAAAAATAAAACAATACCAAGAGTTCGTTTTTTCTTAATTTAACTTTTAATTACGTTATTATGAACTGGAAGAAAAGTCTTTATATTAATTAACAGTTAATTAAAGTTAATGTTTCAGTTCTACTTATATATTAAAAGATATTTAACTTTCTCGTTTGTAAAATAACATCATTTGAAATATAACGAGATTTTAAATTCTTTAGATGGGTAAATGTGTTTATTTCTTTGTTGATAAATGCTTTCAAAGTTTGTTGTTTCTATTTTCCTAAATTTCGATCCCAAGCTTTATTTTTTGTAGTCTGAAGTTTATATATTCAATGCGCGTCGGTTTAAAAATCAAATGTCAGTTTAAAAATAAAAATCAAATGCATAACGGGAGCTATTTCCGGTTTGAATAACTAAGCTATCAAAGTTTGAAAATTCACGTCAGAACCACTCTAGCTACGACGCCTCGAAAAGCGAAGCGATGTTCCGCGTTGCGAAATAGGGATTTTAATGGAATATCAAAATTCACTCAATAGTTTTCTTTTATTTTTGCCTAACCAGCTATGAATAGACTGTACACATAAAACTTAGATGAAGAGGTGAGATATTTTTTTTGTTACATCAAATAGAGTTATATTTTAAATTAACTAATCATTTTTATATTAAGGTGATATGTTTTACAATAATTAAATTAAATGTTTTTTTTATAATTATCTTTCCATAACTAACCATGACTTAATTATACCATCAAGTAATACACTGTTATTTTATCTGTAAATTCAGAATTTTGACGAGCAAAAAATTAATTTACTTTTATGTAACAATTGTTTTTCTATCTGTCTGCGGATAGAAACAAAATGAGTCCACTTTTAGATGGTATCATTTATTTATAAGCTGCTTATTGAAATTATTTTAGGCAAGTATAATTTTTCTTAATATGTGCATACGTATGTCATACAGATATAAATGAGTAATACAACTTGATTTGCTTGGTAGAACTACATTATAATTTTTAAAAAAATCATAGTATTTCATTCCACAAGAATTATATTATAATCTAGAATATTCCGACAATAACGTTATTCCGAAACAGCAATATACATAATATGTTATCCCTTTGTAATTAAATATTTTTTTATCTTGTCAGAGTAATAACCCCTTTAAGCAGGTATTCAATAAAGTCTAATGTACCTGTTTAAATATGTTATTACCGATCTCTCGCACTTCCGAAAATTTAGATACAGAGATTAATTTACCAAAAATAGAATTAATTATTTCAGTATTATTGTATACAATTAAACACAAATTTAATATTTATACCGACTCAACAGAGCCGAATTAAGGCATATTTCCGCCGAAACCAGAAAGATAAACCAAAGGCGTGATAAGGGTAAATTTGCGAACGTTTTGCATTACCCCAACACCTTACACCTGGATCCACGTACTAAATCAGTTCAATGGTGTACTAGCACGGCAAGAAACCGACATTAAAGAGAAATTTAGTAAGCAATAGAAGACGAACTTCGTGTTATGAAACTATAATATTCAGAACAAAAACCGTAATGAACGTTTTTATTCTCATGTAAAACATTAAACTTACAGATAAAAATGGCCCAAATGCTATTAAATACCAAGTAAATCAGTATATTTGTAATCTTCCAACATTGTGACTGTGTACAGAAAGAAACAAAAAAATGGTTTTTCTCTATTTCATTAATTTGGATATGGCTGCTTTTGAAAAGTAGGGACACAAATGACTTTATTTGATATACACCACCAGCAAGATGAATTTAATTGAAGTAAGCAAAGAAAACCTACATTCATTTTTTATGATAAATTAAAATTCTTTCTTTGTCATTAAATATTTCCCTTTTCTGAGATACAGTAATGGGTCATGCATCAACATCAGGCGCGTGCGGTGGCTTTATCTCTTTCTCGCTCAATCACATGAAAAGTAAAGGTGCAAGCGAGATGCAAGGGCATACAGCGCATGCTCCTGTAACCTTCGTGCTCATACCCAAATTAGGTTGTGCGATAGAGAAAGTGATGAGTCCACCCCATGTCGATGATAAACATGTATATTTTATATTATTTGTATCGATTATTTTAACGGCTTCTTTGTGGAGAGTAATTTATTAGAAAAATCTCAATAAACAGTGATTTGAATACCGTATTAGCCTGACTATAAGACAAGGTTTTTGCGAAAAAAGGGACACAAAATTGAGAGGTCGTCTCATATTCGAATCTCAAATAAATGACCAATAAATTCACTGCCTCACGATGAGCGAGATGACTATATTACTTTCATCAGAATATATTTTAATGAGTGCGATCAACAGATGGCATTGTTTACAAATTACAGGCGCATTAAAGTTTCTGACAGTTGTTTAACCTTTACTATAAATTACCAACGTTTTTTGAATTATAAATATCAATAATAATTGGAGTTATTGTAAACATTGTAAATACCTACAATTGTATAGTTCATATATAAATATTCATACACATATATCTACAATTATATAGTAATAAATATTGCCTTACAATCGGGCAATTATTTTTCCTAAAATACGGATTTAAAAAATGAGTTTGGCCTTATAACCAGGGTCGCTCTATAGTCATTCTAATACGGTATAACGATTGGCGGTTTTTCTCTTCAATTATTGTGTTTGTAATTGAATATTCAAATAAAAGAGAGAATGATGAACTCACCAAATATCAACAAGACAAGAAACGACATCACAAACATTCATGACCTAGATGTCACGTTGACATTGACTTTCCCGGGAATTGAATTCACCGTGTAACGATCGCCCAATGGAGCTCTTAACAATCGAAAAAAAAGTATCTTGTAATTTTTATATTGATATTGGACACCACTGCCTAGGTGATTTAATACCTCATCTGACGTATTCAATCGTCTACTGGTTTGGTGTAGACGCCTTAAAGTCAACACGCATGTCGAATAAATTTACTCCAGCATCAGAAACGTCAGGATCTGGCTTCGTCTGAATATTGTTTACCTACTGTGCCATTTATAGTTTTGAATAAATTTGTATGCGACTTTTAGTGCTAAGAATAAATTGACTTCAAAATACTATTAAAAATAGAATATGTAAATTGTTTTGATATTTATTTTTGAAAAGGCTTAATATAAGAATACAGTACACACCATCTTGTATATAGATGTGATTTACCAAGTTCCGAAGGAATATTGTAAACAAGCTAAATGGTTTTGAATTAATGTGCATCCAACATTTCGTACACAAATCAACAAACTTATAATAAAGCATTCATTCAACAATATAACAATCTTTAGTTGAAAATGCAATTAAATACCATTCGCAAGTATATTGCTCAGTTAAGCTTAGTTTTATAATAGAAACGGTATATATAATACACATTAGGGAAGTTCAAATATTCAACCACTGCCAATTCTTGAGAGAAAGACATTTTATTTTCAAAATAAAACACAATATTTTTGTACTACTTCCGCATTTTTATAATGTTGATCATTATTTTTATAATGATCAAGACCGGTTTCGCTCAACGCGAGCATTATCAACTGATCGAATGTAAATCTTAAAAAACCTATTTATGTGAAATTGAATGTTAATAATTACATGGTATATCAAGCAATTGGTTCAAGAACTATAATAAGAATTTACAGATAATCTGACAGATTATATGTAAACAAATTTAAATAGTCAAAAATTTGAAATGTTACGAACCTCTTACAAATCAATAACTAATAATCTGAAATCATAATTTAAACAACATTGAAAGTCAACTATTTGAGAAAAATATAATGAGTTTAAAAATAATTCATAAATGAGTCGTATAGTATCAAAGTATAACTATTCACTATTTGAAGTTTCGAGATAAGCACGAAAAAAGTTTGTTGGCGTTTTTTAATGTCTTAAATTTGTATGAGGGGCCATATTGTGACATCACTTAGGGTAACTTTGTGATTGGTCGAAAGTATGGTTTACCAAAGCATTCACTTCTGTTTTCAAAGTTGTTAATCGTTCTGATTTTGGTAGCAAGCATCATTTTCTTTTACGTTTTTATATAACATGTACATGATTATGATACCAAAATTTTATAATGCACTATGACCGGTCAAATAGTGTGGCAGCATTGAACCAATTTTGACAAATATGAGATAAATTTGGATTATTGAGATTTTGTACACTTCCATGTATTTTGTCACTAACGACCCGGGTTTCGCCTTTCGGCATCTTCAGGCATTCGAGCACACGAATGGACTCGAACTGAGAGACAGTAAACAGTGTCTAACGCTTATATAGAAGATACAAATGCGACAAATATCATTTACGAGGCAATACATTATACGTCTGAGAGCCACACCGATACCTGAGTTAAAATTTCGGAAATCGTCCTAATCCTTATTTTGTAAACACCATATTACCAGAGTGGCGAATTGCCGAAGGCGATTGCCGCTTTTCAACTTCTTTTAGAAATACCAGTGATTTTACAATTATAATAGTATTGTGGGTTTTGACGGGATGTAATTCGACGAATGGGTAAATATATACAATCATTCCGGGCGAAACCCGGGTCGTTAGTGACAAAATACATGGAAGTGTACAAAATCTCAATAATCCAAATTTAATATTGAAATTCCATCAAGCACCCTCAGTCGATGTCTTAAATTAAATATGAGATAGTTTTGATACTATATGACTCAAATATTCATCAGCAGAAATGCCATTTGGGAATATTTCACCTCTGAGAATATTACACCCTCACTTGTCAATTTAATTTCCGATAGCAAACAGCAACCACATACATTTTAAATTCCCATTTATAATTTTTTTAGAGATACTTTAACTGAATAATTAATTAATCAATAAACCCAGTTATTGATAGTGTTATATTCAAACCGGCCTATTACTTGGCGTATTAGAAAGATTAAAAATGATAACGATTAGGTGTTGTTTCAAATTTCGCCGCATGCTGAAAAATTAAAATAAGCTTAGAGTTCAATATAGTTTGTAACTCTTTACCATTTCTAAATTCAAATACTGTTTCTTAATTTTTACTCCATTTAAGGTTCAATAAAAATTCCATATTAGAGTTGTGAGCAGTGAGATTTACTACTGTCAAGCTGAGATTTTTTATTTATTTAATATTTATTATTTATCACTATTGTCCCTTTTGTTCTTATCGTCTTAAATAATCAATTCTGATGACAAATCGGAAAATTCAATGCGATTGTCAACACTAAAACCGTCTGTGTTTAAAAATGTGACAATTAATACGATGAAAAATCATCGAGTGACATCATTTTTGAATGACGCGTGATATAATTTCATTAAACGACATAATTAATTCAAACGGTTTCACAAAATATATGAAAATACTTTTGATAATAGCTTCTTGCTTAGTTTGTGAAAATATTTGTCTACAATATGTACATATACTGAAAATATGTGTGTGTGTGTGAGGAAAAAAACGTTAAATTCAACGAGTACGTATTACGTTTCACGTTGAATTTAAATTATGAAAAATAAATTTTCTTTTCTCCCTAAAATGAGAAGACATTGAGACAGACGGCCTCAATGAAGTGTAAACACAAACAGCGCTCCATATTTCTCTCCGTTTTTTCTCATTAATGTTCTACTCACTTATCAGGAGATATTTCCTTGAAACACCAGCGAGGAAGTCTGCCACTCCTTGCCACCTTTTTTTAATTAAAAGTCTTAAAAGTCTTCCGCGCTAAGCTGTACATGTCTTTTCATTTTTCTTTCAAGAATTAGCTACGAAGAGTTTTCTTACGCACAGTGGTGTAGACTGTAGATGATCATTTTGTACAACTACTAACATTGTTTTTTTTCTCAATTGAGAAAATGACAGTAAGATATTCTTGTTTAGTCTTTTATCGTCTATTATGAAACCAAAATTTAGTTTTCTTTTTCGTAGAGAATAATGGTAGAAGATGAAGTTAAAAAGTAGTTGTAGTGAAGTTATCCTATCGATATACCTACGTCACATTTTTAAGAATCAGATAGAGGGTGGATTTAAAGGACGTAAAACACCTATTTTTTTCTGAAATTGTCATTTTTACTTTGAAGCTATGATTTGATTCGTGGTTTTTGCTCTATTTTTTTTAAATATGTTCATTTATTGAACTCAATATTGTCAGAGGAAAATAACATAAATCATAAGATCACATTTTAAAAAAAAGGTGTAATTGATAGTAAAAATATCTTTTTTTATTTATTTTGACGAAAACTAAACCTAAATTTGTAAGAAGATCGAAAACAGTTTATTCATCTAGATCTTTTTAGTATTTACAGTAAATTTTTCAATCTTCTACAAAAAACTAATTCAGCCCATTTAATTTTAAAATGATGTAAATGTATGTAAAATAAATGTAACCAATTCTCAGTTTAATAATAAGATGTATTATTTAAGAATAATATGCCATTGGACACTTCAGACAATATTTTATTTAGTTAATAAATATATTTCATTTATAAAGATAAAAAACTATATTTTTGCGTAATAATTTCACATTTTTGTTTAAAATATCTTTCAAGCTTAATGTAATCGCGCTTAGGAAAATATAATATACTGCATAAACATATATTTTGAGAAAACAAATAAACAATGAACTAATCGTAAAAGTGAAGATATATCACTTCTACACCACTGTTTGTGCACAGCCTTGTTAAAACTTGTTGTTGAGAAACATTGTTTCCTGAAAGTAATGATTACGATGTACTTTGATTTTTGATGGTTCATTTTAATTGCAATGAACATGTAAGTAGGGTATTGTTCGTGAAGTTAGCAAAATACTATCGTCTCATTTATTTTAAATACCAATTTTTTATTATTACTCTAAATATTCAGGATATTTTCATCAAAGTCTGTTCAGTTATTGTTGAAATATTAATCTATTGTTCCGTTTATTACATTCATTATATTGTAATTACTAACTTAATTGAAAAATAAATATAAACAGACCTTTTGACTCGGTAAGAACCTTTACAACCGGACGTTAATTACAATATTGATTATTTATTAAATAACATAAGCTTAGTATTTTTAGCTGTACTTATGATTACAATCTGAATAAATAAAATGTAAAAAGTTTCAATTTTCTATCAAATTAATCGGAAATATATAAATAAGGCAGTGGCTATTCTATTTAAAAAAATAAAACTTAATTTTTTTGTACTACTTCCACAAGTTTATAATGATCAGAACTGGTTTCGCTCATCACGAGCATTATCAACTCGTGAGTAGTACAAACAAATTGTGTTTTACTTTAAAAATATAATGCCTTTCCACCAATAATTGACACCCTAAAAATAACTATCCTGTTATTGATATAGTTGACATATACTTTTTTAGAACAATCTTTTTTAGAACGATCTATCTAAAAGTATCTTGGTCTATAGAATTGTGATATAAAATTGACAGCTATTTCGGCTTCACGCCATTAGTTCAATAATTTTGTCGTTTGCGTGATGCCGAAGTAAATAACTTGCTCTTTTATACACAGTTATTATTTTCTTCTTTAATCTATGCCCTTAATCCATCGCTTAATAAACGAATGTGAAAAACTGTTAATCATATCTTTTTCCAGCGTAGATCATAGTTATAGACTCTTTAGATAAATCAGTCAATGAACCTCCTATTGCGGAGAGAGTAAATATAGAAGGACGAAGATAGAATAGAAATAGTCAATGCTCACAAACTTTTTAAGGATTGAATAGTGTGGGTGAGAAAATATAAAAGTAACACAAACATGAAACACACACACCTATTGAAATATCAACATATACAACATATTCACTCCATGATTCAATCCCTTGACAGAGCAACCGAGTAGTACAAAATCCCAAGTGCGCTTCAACTCAACTACGGTGATTGACCAAATATATTACTAAAATGTTCTTTTATCTTTCTTTAGCAATGTGTGTCCATTATGCTAATTGTGGGATTACTTTTATTGATTAAAGTAAACACCTCTTTATGTACATTGATAAAACGGGTTAGAATGCATAATTCAGTGCCCAATCACTTCCGTTAAGTGGTATTCGAGAAAAGGTTACTTCAGATGAGTGGGTATCAATGTTTCTTCCCATAATGTTTAACAATGGCATATTATTTGTATGTATTATGTTTTTGAATAATGAAGGAAAGGAAATTAAATCTCAAAAGTATAATTCAAGTGAATCTTTATCATAGGCAGTGCGTTAAATATATAATGATAAATGTACTTACTCATGTTTTTACTAAGGCAGATTTGACTTCCATTTTCAGTTTCTTAAATTGTATCAGAAGGAAGAATAATGTTTTTTTTTATCCCACTGAAACCTGATAATTATTTCTATCTTTCCAACGAGTGGAATAACAAAGTTACAGCCGACGCTAATACACCATGCAGTTGAAGAATATAATGAAGACAGTTTAACAGAGGTTTTACATTTTCAAGACTGCAATATTTTTATTCATTTTCAAAAAACTCAACCGTTTTGGACAGATCAACTGAAATTTTTGTTATAAATTAAGTACGACCAGTCTACATAGGTACACAAAAGGAATATTTTTGGTGCCCAGTGAGGAAAGTTTATTTAGTCCCAAATTAACACTTTTATGATTTTTATAGTCATCTTTTTATGAAAGACTCATTTTATTCAAGTCACTATCCATGTCATATTTGATCAAATTCTTTGAACACCATCAGAGAAAACACACTATAATCTTAATCATGCTTTGAATTATTTATGTGGAATAACAGTGTTACCAATAAAATCAGTTCCGTTCGAAAACTAATCGCTTAAAAAAAACCAGAAAGCGATTGTACAGTTATATTAACGCGATTTAAGCTTAACAAACGACCTGTTGAGTTTACATTTATAACAAAGATTGATCATCTCAGCATTTGTATAATAAACACATATCGATAGAGAAACGACATAAAGGCGTATTGCTTTACACTACAGTTTTAAAACTTAAAAACCCTGCAGCATTTCAGGCCTCAGACACTGTTGGCATGTGATTCTAAATGAAGCTTCTTAAATTAAAATGATTTTAGTATATTTAAATTTGACAATAAATTTAGTTAAAATATTCTATTTTATGTTATATTGACTTTTTATTTCGACCCTGATTAACATGACTTTGGATACTTGTGTTATTTGTTATGTATTTTATTAAATGAAAGCGTGCAAATGCTGCATTCCTGTGCTCCGGAAATATTCAAAGCTATAAGGTAAATTGAACGCAAAAATAACTATTTTACTAGTATTTATAACGTACAAAATGCCTTCTATTAACATTTTTGTCGGGTTCGTGATGCAGTGGTAAACGTCGCTAGTTTGGATTACGGACCTTACGTATTAAAATCCCGGTAGGGACAGTGTCATAAACCGATTTCTCAATCTATTTATATTCGAAGGCATGGATGTTTGGGATGTCTCTTATTCTCTCCCACACATCTGAACCTCAAAACGGGGCGTTGCGAAAGCGATCAGCTAATCACTAGTCTTGTCCTAACCCTATCCTTCAATTCCTACTCTTTTCGTAAAAGAGAGGTTGAGCAACTGAGTAGCAGTTTTCGTAGAATAACTTTTGTTGAGATACCTACATTAGGTGTCCATATGTGGAGCATAAAATAAGAACGAACAGTCTACAAAGGTAACTTCAATATAAGCAAAAGGAATATTGTTGTTGCCTAATGTTATAAAGTTCACTTTGTTCCAAAGTTATCTTTTTTATGAATTTTTGAGAAACTTCCTTTTATAAAACTCATTTTATGTGAAGCATATGGACACTTAATCTAGCGGATATGGTTAGAATATATATATACATATGTATAAAAAATATTTTGTCAGTCCCTTTGAAAACTTCAAATCAGGGTATCCCTGTACATGACATGTCTTGTGTAGAATTAATTACTATACATAATGCTCTGTGGCTTTGTCAAGTCCGTTATTTTATTGCTACAGATTAAAATCATGCACCCATTTCACCAACATTACATTATTTGAGCTCAACTTTTCATAAAGTGAATGGTAGCAATCTAAACGACTGTTTTTAATTAAAAATATGTTTACAGGGAAACTCCCGCCTCGCGAATCACAAGCGAGTGAATCATTTTTTTTATTTGTCATTTAGTCTCATACAGGAACGGTTGAAAGATTAAAGCGAAATAAAATAATAATTGAAATCAGACGCGTAGACAACCCACCATGTTGCTGATTTAATAACTCCGAGAAATTTACATGAAAATCATTGACAAAGTAAACAAACATTTCCCTGAAAATACAAAACAGTCAAAAATATAATAATTATGTATATTCCTATAAGGTTTGCATATTACACACAAAAAAGGTAATTGAGCAAATTCCTTTCAACGTCTCACATTTTCATTTCAACTCGTTACCTCACCCTGGCAAGTTTAATTTAGCAAACTTATCAACTTTATATTTAGTTAACATGGATATGAAGTATGTTTTTACCAAAAAGAACAATGGCGGTAGAAAACTCAACTTAATAATTTCAGATTTTACAGGTAGTTTGGCAGTATTCCTAGATGGTTATAATTTTTATTCGTGCGATATTTGATTTAGAAGAACAATGTTATATTATCTGTGTCACATAAATAATCTTACAACAGCTGTCATAGACGGAAATAATTAAAGGTAGCGAAATTTCAATAAGAAAATACTTACGTTTATGGCTATTATATTATTTGTAGAGGCAGAAACCAGTCGTATTAAAGTACAGAAAACTAATTTGGTCACATAATAAGCAATGCCATATATTGTTATATATATGCATTGACCAAATAAGAAACCAATGTATATTTAGACGAACTTCTCCATACGTTTATAATGCAGGTATATTTAAATGTGTAGTACGATTTTAATATTCAAATAGACAAGAATTCCTAGTTCATAGCTTATCGTTTTAATATTACACTTTCAATAGAAGTGAAATAAGGATACTTTGAAGTTTTCATTACGAAATAGTTCTGTCATAAAATGACTATGATCAAACTTTGCGAGTTCCTCTTGTGTACAAAGTTTTTGGAGATAGTCTCTTTATTAGAATGTTACTATTTTGTTGGATATAGTTTCATTATAAAATTAATAATGAAAAACTGTAACCAAGATGCCTCGGTATTATATCAAACCTTCAATTTTGACATCCTGAAAATTCATAAACTATCACCTAAGTATATGTAAGATTATCATCCTACATATTATTGCTGGTAATAATTAAAATCTATCGTGAGGTTTCTTGACATAAAATTTGACATGGCCCAATCGTGTTTGGTGATAGTTGCCCAATCAGTGTCTTACCATCCTTTTTTCAGATAGGGTAAAGATGTGTAAGTATAGATTAATGGCATAAGTTTTTACGCAGTTTTTAGGCATTTAGGTCATTTTAAAATAAATTAAGGAGACTAAACATGCTTGTAAAGAAACCACCAATCATGATAAATTACTTTTCTAAAATATTTTTTAAAAAATCTATGCAGATTAATTTGTAAATCGATTAAAAATAATTAGAAAATCAATTTTTATTCGAGGAACCATGTCATTAACCGTGCAACCGATTATAAATGGAACCCTCATTTCAGTCTTTAAGCGTTACCACTCGACCACATCGACTGAAATGATATATAATATGTGATGAAAAAAGAATATACGATTGAAACTTTTTGGTATGTTAAAATAAATAAATCAACACAAATTATTATAATTTTATAAATCATGTGTCCTTGAAGTACTCAATATTCAACGAGGTATAGTTTAATGTAAAAGTAGAAATGTACAATTTCACTTATAGCTTGCAAAAAAATAATACATTTATTTTTCCGATAGCATAAAATTTAATCCTTCTGAGTTAGTACTTACAATCATTGAGACGAGCGTTGAACACAAGTTTTCATGACTGTTTTGGAATGAGAAACCAACTTTTTCATCCGAAAATAACCGAACAATATTTCTTTTATTCAATTTCCTCGATGCTAAATTTTCTTCGTATTTTTTTTTTAATTTTTCTCCATCGGCAATGTTGCAGATGAGTTTATTTATTTTTTCACAGCAGCCCTCTAAAACACTGCTCAAAACTGTATCGCTGTGTTGGCAAAAATAAACCGTTTGCTTTTTTCGTTTGTGTTTTAAAAGGATTCAATGAACACGGACAAAAAACTAACTCCGTCAAAAAAATAAATTTCAGTCAAACATATTTTCAAACAAATATTCTTCCAATATGTAAAATATAGACCGAAAAAGTGTTTACAGAGAAATTATTCAGCAAGAACATGTCTTAAATCACTCCTATTACCAACGTCCGAGGTAAAAGTTTAAATACGATATATATTTGGTTTTTAATCACATTATTTGTAAACGATTAAAAGGGCGAAAATATCAAAAAACATTACAAATGCACAAATATTAATCAATATCGCATAATTGATATTTATTATAAGACAAACTTTTCGTCAACCAAAGTATTTTCAGAATATAAATTGTTTATTCCTCCCTTAAAATAGCGCAAAAAACGTAGATAAGATATGAAACTACATCAGGCAAATTTTTCAAAAATACTAGAATTGGATTATAATATTATATTATCAGTGCTCGGCAATCTTTTATCTCCCACAGCACACTAAATTTTACCAGACTTCAGCGGCACGAAAAAAATTTGCGAACTCAACTATTCAACGCCAACATTTTTGAGCTGCAAACATAAGATAGTTTTAAAGATGGACATACTCAACTACTAATGTTCACAGACGATAAATGGTTAATTAAAGATAAATCTGTTCAACGGTTTAAATACTCGATTACAGTAATTATTGAGGCATAACTTGTTTATATTGTTGACTAGACGAGCAATTACGAAACGATATTCGAATACAAAAACAAATTTATTCAACCGAAATCACGTATAATGAACGTTTGATTGCTTAGTCTTGAGTACTATAAATACTAAGTAATGTAAGTTTGATCAGAAATTAAACTCTTCGAATCGTAACTTTACCAATTACTTCTCCTTAAATATTCCTAGTTAAATATTTATGGAATTTTTATTACAAATATTCCCAAAAGTGCGCGTGAGAGATTCTAGGATTGTGGATACAGAAAAAATGTGGGTAAACTACTAAGAGTTATCAGATGTCACATGTTGCCAATATTATAGATTTGAATCATAGATGATAAAAAAATCACATGAGAAGTGGCGTGTGATGATAATTTCATGGGTTGATCATGAAACCATTGAAGAGGTTTTAAATCGTATTTTTCAGTGACATTATTGCAATCATCAAATGCAGAACATCTGCAAACTTTTGTTCCACAATGAAAAATACGAATTAGGTAAAACTGACAATGCAAAGGGAATAAGTAGGGTAGCAGAGGCATATGTAAAAAGAGATTATTTAGATGGTTTTTACCGTGGCTCAATGCCAAAGACATCGGCGATATAATGTGACTGATAAAGAAGCGTATAGAGATATAAGAAGGATATATGGTTCAGCATGCTGATCACATCCTTTGGCAACACACTACAATGCATGCAACATGCAACCAAGTCTTTCCCTTAAAGAAATTCCGGTTTTTTAATTTGAAACACGAGTATCGCTTTTAATGTAAGAAATATACTCTTTAAGAAGAGTGTCTTAAGTAGATGCAACATTGAGTACTCTAAAAAAATATGAACTATACATATAGCATAAATAAACTCAAGAAAAATTAATTGTTATTTCATATATTGAAACAAAAATAATTCAGCTACAAAACGATGCAAAGTCGTTTTAAAGTCAAGAGGGCTAGACTTTTTTTGAATACGATTTTAATGAAAATAACCTGAGCTTGCTTGCTTGCTTCCTATCAACATAACTCTGTAATTCAGCATTTCCACGAAACTGCTTTTGCGGATACATACACCGGATAGTTGAAAAAATATTTATAATTTATAGCGTTGACTTCGGTAGTTCTTAGCGAGGTTGTACGAAAAGTTTGAAAAGAAAGCTAATAAAATACATTTTTTTTTATCCCGTCAGCGTTTAAAATCTGTAAAATATTCATTAAGTATAGTATTAGTATTATTTTTCAAGTACGTGGTGCAGTGCTCAACGTCATTGGCTAAGGCCTCGAATGTCTCGTGTTTAAGTACCGGTACGGACAGTTTCGTAAGTTGATTTTTCAATCGATTTATGGATTTCTGTTCGTAAGCATGAGTATAGCGAGAACGATAACCCAACCACTAGTCTTGTCCTAGCTCTATCTTTTTATCTCTACTCTCTGTCTAAAACAGAGGTTGAGCAAATGATCGCCATTAGTGATTGATAAAAGGTAACTGATTTATCCGTAAGGTATTGCGATCTCAATCGGCCGCAATATTTTTGTTGCTTTTTTATCTATTTTTATAATACCGACATGTGATATGAAAAACTGAATTGATTTAGTCACCCGGTACTGCAGTCCCTAATCAAGGACACTCATCGTTATACTTCGGACTGGAAATAGAGACATTTTATGTACAATGTTGGATTCGACCATTTTACTAAATAAATCATATTGCTATTGCGTTTGTCGCGATCAATAAAACAATAAAAAAAACTAAGCCGGCAGATATCTTTTGCGTTTATTTTCCTGTACGGGGTTAAATTACATTTTATGGAGATATTTTCCCTGTTAGATACCTTGAGCAAATATACATGACCCATTTTTCAAAGCCCTAGAGCGGAAGTCTCGCACTTTCTATCAATTCGCGTAATAAATTGAAAATTCGTGATATTATTTGTTTGAATGTTTTTGAGGATTCGTTACTTATTGACTTAGAGAAACGTATAATTCAAGCCGTATCCGTAGCCGAGTAGTCAAAGTCTTTGTCTTCGCTTGCAGTGTTCATAGGCTCGAATTTCAGTACAAACCCCAGGATCCCAGTCCACCTGGTTCTAAATGTAACGAGAGCGATTAGCTATTTAGATGCTAGTTTCTCCCTAGCCATATTATTCTAATCTCACTCTCTTCAAACAAATAAGGTTGATTGACTGAGTAACAATCAGTTCTGGTAGAACAACTTCCATTGAGATTAGATTCACATTGGTAGTGGACATGGTTACAATGTTTATCGATAGGAAAAAAGTGTATTTATTTTGTCTTTTATCTTAAAAAAAGATAAATTCAAAACGTTCTTTCCGATACAATATAGCAATTGTTAGTATTTTATTTCTGTATGTCCATATTTTATTGATAATATAATGACAATGTGTTTCTAAGAGTAAACAAATTAAATTAACAAAACTGGGTGTGGCTTAGTGTTCGTCAAATCATCGGCCGACACGTGTTAAAACTGCTCGAAATGTGAACATCTGCTTATCATGCTCAGAGCATTGCTTATGACCTATTGGATTAATATATTATGAATAACAGCTTTGTTTAACATTTAAAACACGGAAATTTCGCCATTCAAATCCAATTTCCAGTATATTGAGGCATTTTTAGACTACGAAAGTGAGACACGGTATCCGTATCAGTTTTTGAGCATGTTTATCAAATCCATACAATAAAAATAGTCATTTAAAAGAGTAGCGAAACCTGCAATAGGCCCATACGTCTTGAAAAATATAGTAAAGATATAGTAAAAATATATAAATTCATGTGATTTACTACAGTATACGCTTTATGACTTTTTACTTTACATTACTGTGATACGCTTTATGTATACTTATCTTGCATATGGGTCTCATGATCCTAGATCCTAGATCTGAAGGGGAAACTCTAGATGAAAGAAGACTAGGGACGAACTTAGACAATGGAAGCGAGTGGTTGCAGACAGGTTTCAATGGAAATAAATTGTAGGGTTGCTTTATCTTCCCCTGTAATTTTTTGTCAGGAGATGATTAAATAATATAAATACAGCAAAATGAGGATTACACGTATAAAAAGCCAGGCCAAAACAATGCAGTGCAACTCAGCCATTATAACATTTCCGATGATTTACTTACTCTTATGGGCTGGTAGTAGGAAAATTTTTGATATCGTTTATGTTCATTGAATATATTAATTTAATTATACATCCGCAAAAGTACTATAGAGATATCTTATAAATGAAAATATTTGATTCTTTTGTCTTCGATTTCCCTTGAATAATCAGTCGTGGTGTTGATTATTTCTTATTTTTCACGATATATTCAAAGTTATTCAAATTTCTGTTTGATATCGACGAAAACGTTTTGCCTCTTTTTTATACACTTCAAAGGTTTTTCAGACCCCTGATAATAAATTCTTTCGGTATATGTTTATATTTATTTGATATTTTAATAGTCATTTAAAGCTCTAGTTTAGTACAATTACATGCCGTTATCTGAATTATTTACACTACAATTTCCCTTCTTCAAGCTCTATTGTGTCTGGAAAAACATGTATACTTTAACTTTAAATTAAACACTTTATCAGAAATCTTTTTAAGTTTGTATCAACAGTTACTATTTTGTCAAAATCTAATAGTAATACGGATAGGAAAAAGTAATTTACCCCAAAAATTCTTAATTTAAAACGTAAGCAATTAAAATAAATGACCATAAAGATTAATATGTATAAAGAAATAATTAGTCCCCCTAGCTGAAGGCTAAATAAAAAAACGTTTATATGCGTATACATATATGATTTAATTTACAAGAGAATCTTGCCTTTGTTGCAAAATTTATGTGAATTTTTTATCTCAATTTTTTTCTTTAATAAAAGCAATATGTACAATTTAGAGAAAGTTTGATGAACAACATTGATCGACCTAGTCTAACACATAACTTCTGCTTTAAATACCAAATCAATAATTAAGTACTTCACACTTTATGAGAGCTCAACAATACATAAATTACCAACACAAATAACAGTTCTGAAGTTGTTTGTTTCGCAATGTAACTGAAACTCACGTTTACTGTATTCAAAAACCTTAAAACTAAGTTTACTCATAAGCTATCTTTACTTTACAGTATAGTA
Source organism: Himalopsyche phryganea (assembly GCA_022494535.1). Classification (NCBI taxonomy): domain Eukaryota; kingdom Metazoa; phylum Arthropoda; class Insecta; order Trichoptera; family Rhyacophilidae; genus Himalopsyche; species Himalopsyche phryganea. Next base: position 5,685,166 of record JAGVSL010000002.1, on the reverse strand, counting down.
TAATTTCTACAGTTGCATAATTATATAATATTCTTTTTACAATGTCATTAACATTAATCATCACTTGCCAACTAAAAATATGAATAAACTCAAAATCAACTATCAAAAAAAAACTCGGCCAAACTCGGAATCGCATCCTGTACTGTATTTTTCGTATTAACAATTTGGTTTAGGGGTTAAGCTACCAGTACTAATGGACCCTATTACTTAGCAGGAAAGACACAATAATCAGTTATGAATTGTGTAAAGAGCTGGTGTAAAGATTTCAAGTCTTATTGAGAGGTGATTTCGATTTCCCATTTGATTTCACGCTTTGGCTTTATACGTTTATTTTGCGAAAAACATTCAAAGAAAATTTCTTAAGACTTGGCTATGTGCTTTATATTTTTGTAACCATGTCCAGCTCAAACAGAATATGGAGCCCATCATAGCAAAACTTGCTCTACAAGAACAGTTTGTTATTCAACCTGTCTTTCGTGGAGAGACTTGTGAAAAGAGGATTATAACAGGACAAGTGGTTACATAATCACTTTTACGACGTCTCATTTTTAAGTTTGGATGGGTGTTACGGTACAAAAATTCTAAGATTCGAGCCCGTGATCATCGCTGAATATAGTGTGCAGGGAAACAATATAATCAAACAGGAGACGTGTGATAAATGACGATGTGAATCACAAAATTCTAGCGGTAAAACTGTGTGTTTCTATCTCTAGAATCGTATTTGAAATTCTTCTATTAAAATCGGACACCCAATAAATGTGACAAATCTCCCATGAAAATACTGCATCAACCAAAGTCATCTAAATCGAACATACATACCTACTACCCGATTTAGACAAGTCCATTATTGAAATCAACGAAACAATGCGGATGGATGCTCACAGTGTGATATTCATATCCACTATGCTACATTCGCAATCGCATAATATGTAATTTTGCGCGAATGATATAATATACAAACAGGTTTTCCCACTTTTCTTGAATACCTCACGAAATGGATATGTATTATCACGGGACGGATTTTATAGAATATCATTTTCGTGGTTTATTTTATCCCTTTTCACTATTGTTTTTGGCAGCGAATATTATTTGTATATTTTTGAGACATTTGCGTGAAAAATATTCTTAATAATATCCATAAAGCAGCATCGCTATTTTATACACTCGTCAAAAATTTTAAATGTTGAGATAAACTCCATTTGGATTCCATTTCCTTAGAATTATTGAGACTGGACATATTTCAAATCAACTGATCTGTATCCAAAAATATAGTTTAAATAAGTTTTTTCAATAGATTTTCGGCCGGGATAGACCGATTTTCATTTTTCACCTTAAAGCATACTCTGATGAGATAGTCTTTATAATATTGAATCGCACATCTCTGTGGCATAAAACGTTTTGAAATATCACTTTTAAGTTGTCAACTGTCAATTCTTGGTGAAAAAGCATTATATTTTAAAAATGATTTTAAAACTCAATTTGTTTGTACTATCATGATTTACTATTATTTTAATCAGTTGACAATGAGTGAAACTGTTCATGATCATTAAAAACATGTGGAAGTATGACAAACAAAAAATGTTTAATTTTTAAAACTTAAACTAATCCTAGTTTTTATTTAAAAATGATCTTGAATCATAGATAAATAAGTGCACCACAATTATTTTTGATAATTGAAAATATATATATATAGGATAAGCTATTTGGAAAAATCAATCGCCTTCGTTTTAACTAGCAATAAATGGTTTTAGAGTGCATCTTAGTATCTACTATTGTAGATATTCTTTTAGAATATATTTATATTGTAAAGAAAGGTTCAACGACTGGCCTAAAACTAATATAGTTCTAGTGAAATAAACAATCTAAGCAGGAGCGCAAAATATTATACAAAAATCCCCCGCAGTATAACTATAAAACTGCGTTATTAAAAGCATAAACAGCCTATAAACAAACAACTCAGTGAAATTGTGCACTTCAAGACTGTCATTTAACATTGTCACGTCTGCGTGATATCAAGCTCTGAATTCAGGCGTCGGAAAATCATGCGACGCCTTCAGTTTCATCTCTACGAATTTACCAACGCGTCGGGACGCCCGCCCAGGCCTGACATTAAAAGGTTTTCATCGCTTGAGCGCCACACTGTTTCTTTCAACCATATAACCATATCATACAAACATATATTATATCCATCGTTCATTATTTTTTGCTATCCTACATAGTCAATGTGATATATCATAAAATACTGAATTTATGGTGGAATTTTTTCGATGTTTTTGTTGAGAATATACATATATAGCGAATAGCTGTATTGAATCGTTTCATAGCTCCGGGAGAGGATTGCTTCGACTATGGGGGTTAGGAAGGTCGAAGAGAGGGGGGGCACAGCCTCCAGTAGCGCTCTGACTCTCGTGAGGGACGCATCCCTCTGTCGCGTTCTGTGAGAAAAACGATTGGTAAAATATTTAAATTAAAAGTTTGAAATTTTCGGCGCGAATTTAACTGTTTAATAAATACGTGTCATTGAGTATATTGCTTTTTTGACATACTCTGAAAATAAGTTTTATTTTTTAAGGTTTTTCGTTACTCTTAATTGAAGAAATTCATTTATTTTTATATTTTGTGTATTATATTATGTTAACATAGCCCACTTTATTTTCTTAAAAATACATCCTACTGAAAATATTAACATTAAGATTAGTACAAATATGTATAAATCAATAACTTTTCTATTTGAATTGTTACTATATATACTATTTTCAATTTTATTAATTAATTTTATTGGTTAATTAATGCAAAAAGTAAAATGTTATTAGTATAGCGGCAATTACGAAAGTATCAAAACATGATTTGTTTATCATAATATTTCACTTTTATTTAATATTTCAAGAGCTTTCGGCTGTATTTATGAGAGTATAATATTACCAATAAGCTTTTATATCCACTTTTCATGCTTAGCGCAACAAGTTGGCATTCCCTCCCGTTTGAAAAGCGGAGCTTTCGCCTCGAATTTTATCACTCTGCTTTTCCTAAAAGTTGCCAACGTAAAGCTTTCTATATTGCCGTTAATATTCATTCCGGGGAGCTTTTTATTATTTTATTTTGGTTTTCGCAGGTTGATTCAAATCACATCATTCTTACTGACGTTTCTTCAAGCATAAAGCCAATTGACTTCTAGGTGAGTAATAAAAACTTAATTTATTATGAACATCAAATGTTTAAAGTTTTACCTTTTAATACATATGAGGGCAGTAAGTCACAAATAGTATTTCATGGATTATATCCTTTATGAGACCGGTAATCTAACCTTAAGTCGAGATCGTTGCACTTCATTATTATAGAAAGGTTCAACAAAAAATCACAATTTTTAAAAAAATAAAAGATAATTTGTTTTGTACGTATTTCAAATTTTTAAAATGGTCAGGACTGGTTTCGCTGGTCCCGAGCATTATCACCTGATTCAACTGAGTATCACTTGATAATGTTCACGATGAATGAAACCGGTACTGACCATTATAAAAATGTGGAATTATTGCAAAAAAATAAATTGTACCAAAAATACAATGCCTTTCTTTCCACAAATAATTGACGGTTAACACCTTGAAAGTGAAATAATTATCCATTTACTTTCGCTTTGGCCAAAAAAACTCCCATCGTTTTTTTGTAATAAATTACATATTTATAATAAAGGTGTTACACCGGACATCCTTTGGCTTAAGACATAAAAAAAAAAATTAAAAGACACTTAAGTAGATATATTAAAATTGTAAAATAAATCATTAAAGAATAAAACATACGATTATTTTGAGAACTTACATTGTAAGATAAATAAAGTACTGGTCGATAGAATAACATTACAACTTGATCAAGTGAATATGTAAAATTCGTTAATCAAAATAATTGCCAAATATAGTTATTGGAAATACGACACTACTATTGAAATACATATTATCAAAATTTTATATTTTTTATTCTATCTTGCAAGAATCTTTTCTTATTTTAATTTTTCGTGGAAGCTTCCTCGCTGGATAAAATATATTGTCGAAAAGTAGCATATCCCGAATCTTAAAAGAGTTATGTCTAAGATACGGAACTTTTGAGATTTAGATTATTATTAGAATGGACTAATTTAATTTTCTAATATTATAAATATTACTAAAATTTTGGGTTGGGAATTGATGACCTTTGGATGAGTGAAAATTTTTCGTCAAATATATTTTCCAAGCCAAGATAAACTGTTCAAAAAATATGTATCGCTCAAAGGTGCGAATTCTGTATTGGGCCAACCGCTGATTCATTACAATGTATTGCTTTCCATTTTTTAAATCAATACAAAGTTTTTCAAAATAATGTACGTTTTATAATGTAAAAAATATTGATGTTTCTCGAACGCTGTCCGATAGACTGCTACTTATTCAATATTGTCTTGAAACATGAAAATGTTCTCCATTTTATGATACCGCAATTTAAAATAGTAATGTCACAGTACTCTTAATACGCAAATACAACCATGAAAGTACGCTTGCTAATAATAAATCATTATAATGCTTCAGATTTAATTAAATTGTATCTTAGTCTGACTTTTAATTGCTTTTCAGAGAAAATTTCTGTGGCCGGGATGAATAACTAACTACATTATTCAAGAAATTCAGTTTTTCGTTTTACTACAGTTTCTATACGAAGGCTTGATTCAACACATTTTTGTGTAAGCACATACGTCAAATGTTGTTTAAATATCATAAATTTAATAAATTTTATGTAAATGTGTATTGTATTTATGCACCTATTTTTGTAATTGATAAGACTACTTACTAAAAGTAAAAGTTCTATTGAATCTTTCAAAGCAAAAGAATTCATAATTTTTCAATTGATCAACAGAATGTCTATTTTGTCTTTATGTCCTAATAATATGTATCACCGTCTCTGTCTAACAACTTTATCGGGAATATTTTGTTTTGTGGAAATCAATGTTGAATATTATTTGCGTGTCAACCACATTGAATACGCGATGATTAAATACCGTATTAATAGGTTTTGAATTCATTTGTAAGATTCCAAATTATTTACTAATAGCAATGTTAAAATTTGGCATTATTGAATACGTTAAGTTTCCAAGAATTTATGTATTCTGTCAGTCGATCGTTTAAAAAAATGACAATGTTTTCCAGTAATAACGTAAATCCACAATGGGCATAATTTATTTTGAAAATGAAAAACTTATTTCAAATAATCATAAATGTGAAATGATTATTTTGAACCGTTTTAAGGTTGGGTCAGTTGTTAATGTTTGTTAACATTATTCTCTGGTCATAATAATTAATTACTTTGAATTTTATCTCGGACGGAACTACTTTACGTCAGTGAAATGGCCTTAATGGATTGAATTTTAATAAACGACAAACCATTTAACGAAATTAGGGGACGATTCTTGATTTTGAAACGTCCGTGACCGGCAATCGTAATGCCAGGGACGGGCCCTGACCTGTATTTTCGTGACGTCACTGGACACCCTCACAATGTATTAGTGGTTATAAAAATAAAACCAATAAAAAGTATACACGGCTATAAAACTAATGCGAGACTATTATCACATCTGTTGTTCATACTATCTGTAAATAGGCCGGAATACAGATTAATGTAATAAATTCAATAATTTAATTGATGTCACACCTACTTAATAGAATTATTTGACAGTGAGAGAATACAAGGCTTTTATATCAGTTCCCGATATGAAACAAATGTCGATGACCCAATTTCGTAGAACAAGTCAAAAATACGTCGTGTTCGAATGTCCTCCTATTACTTTATGAAAACACTACTATAATCTTCACGAACAACTTTACTATAATAGAAACTAGAGGCTGTGTTTAATAGTGTTATAGTATATTATGTATCATAATGAATTAATGATACAAACAATTATCTGTCATTTAATTAGACTTTCCATTTCATCAACTGGAACCGGTTCATCAATATAAAGTTTCTTAATGATTTCGATATTTCAAGATATCAAAGAATAATTGACGTTACGAAACAAAATTATTATGCGTTTTTATTTTTACTTTCTTCATAATCAATTTTAACGTCGTATTTTAAAGGTTTCAAAATATCTGGTGATTTCGATGAAATATTGCCACGGTCTTTAAAAAATGAAAATATTTTAAGGTAATTAACAATAGCGTATTTTTAAAATGAATATTTGACATGAAATCTGATTGAGACACAATTCCTCCATATCAATGATTTAAGAAAGACTTAAAGCTAGTACTAAGATTCAAATAAATAATATATACATCTTTCATTCAAGAGCATAATTGTCATTATTTTTATAATGGCAACACTCCCTACGTATAATCACGTGACAAATATATGATTTTATGTCTTATGTATTTTCGTTGTCTATGCACTCAGTTCTATGGGTAGACATCAAACAACAGAGAAAATTTGATTTAATATAGTAACACTTTTCCAATTTTCATAAAGATACTTGCATTCGTTACTTCGTGATTGGGTTATGAATCTTTGAAATGCTCTTCTGTAAAATCTCATGTTATGCTCAGTTTTATACGTAAGAGTTTCGATGTGTCCTACTATTATACCCTTCTGAGCAACACGGTGTAGATCAATCGGCTATCAATTGGCCATGTGTACATAATCCTTCATTTTTTACCCTCTCTTTAAGACAAAATTAGTGAATATTTTCCGAATAATTCAATGTCAAATACTCACAATTTAAATTAATATTTTACAACAATTGAGTAAACCCAATAAAGTTATCACGTTATCCATCCATCGTTATGACTGTATGTTGTAATCCACAAATTTACGACCGTTCGTATCATCGTAATATTGTAGAGAAAGACATCATTTATTTGTAGTATTTCCCTTGAAATTTTTGCTCTGAATATTTAAAATAAAAATGGTAAACAATAGAATGTAGCATTATATAATTCTTTCTGGGAGGATAATTTAACGTTAGTATGATAAAAGTAGCTCTCATAGCTGAAAGAAAATAGTATTCTTGGTTATTTACAAGACAGTTTATTTCTACAACGAAAACAAGCAAATAACAATCAAGATTACTGATAAGTCAATACAATGTTACATACATGTAATATAAATACTCAATAAACAATAGCCTTAGGTATATGAAAATTTGCTTCTTAGTTCAACCACCAATAGGTGGCTCTGTGAGACAAAGAAAAATATAAAACAAAGTAGAGACTATGTCAAGCAGCAAAATATAGTTCTATGGTGAGAAAGAGATCATGTTCTCAGAACAAACTTAAATAACAATTTTAATCAACAGAGGTGTCAAATATTAAAAAAACTTCTCCTTTGTGGTTTAATCTTCATTTTGTGATAATATATTTGAAAATTTAGTGAAAATCAAATCACGTCAAAAGTGTTTTTTTTTTAAATAATAAAGAAAATAGTCTCTATTTAAAACCATAAATAAAACACCTCTACACACAATATCAATCTACACCCGGTTGCGTGATTAAATATACAATGACTTGGCTAAATAACATTTACTTTTTCTTAATATTATACACCATGTATCGGTATACATGGTGTATAATATTAAGAAAAAGTAAATGTTATTCGACCTTATAAGCTGAGTATTTTGTACATTAAAGTAAAAGTGCATTATATTCCTTATAAAAAAAAAATAGTAGGAATTTTTCGTCGGAAATCAAAAACATAATATTATACAATAATGAATTAAAACTACTTATTATAAAACAGCTAATTTCTTTAATCTGAAAACAGTGGAGACGGAGGTTTAAGTATATTGCAATAAAGAATTTTTTAAATATTTTTTTGAAGAACAATCCGATAGTATAACACTTTTATAATAAAATAAAGGTTTATATTTCTAAAATTAATCCAAAAATTGTTTTCCCTGCTTTATTTCCTACGTAAACATAATAACTAGTAGCATAATGACTGTGTTATAGATCACTTCGTACTGTCCAAATTTTCTCGCCACTTCAATAAATTCCCTCAAATACCAAAAAGGAATAAATTCTTACAGATTTCATAAGATGGCTAAGCTGCAAAAAATTGTCAACGTATGAAAAATAAAACTTGTTTTCGCCCAATATTTTTTTTTCTTAAAAAATAAAATAATAAATCCGATATATTTTCGCAGACTCGTCACAAACGTATTTAAGCCATTTATCAACGAGAAAGACGTTCGGCTCATTCAATTGACTACGGTTAAGATGCGATGAAAAAACTGAGTATTTACTAGCAAACAAAGTCCACTTCAACAGTTTATTTATAAAAGCTCTTAATTTTTTCTTAATAACATTGTTTTTGTAAAAATTATTTCTTTAAGTATTATTAAATCTCTAACATGTTTTACTGACCTGTGTGAAAACCTTTTAATGATCAAATAACAAAAATTGGTATAAAATACGTTTGATACATATATTTCGGTCAGCTAGTAGCTAGTGGATAATTGAAAGCAATAAAATTTAAAAATAATTTCTTGACTACATTTTATTAAGAAATTTATTCTAGGTTATTTTCATAATTTAATAAAAAAAAGTCTGAGACAAACGTGAACATTATAAAAATTTACCCAAGTCATTATTTGTAAACATGTTTTTTACACTCAACTGGTAATTCAATTTTGAATTGAGTCATTTTGAAAACATAATAATCTCAAAAAGCCAAAAATAACAATAACAGATTTATATAGAAGTACATTTTTTAAAATATCAAATTAAGTTTGTTCACGCTCTTGTATTTGGCATAGGTGATATTGAGTGCAAGTTGAGCTATTTATATTTAAAATATTAAAATAAGAAATCTCTTACGGCATTTTATCTCGAGACCAATGTCATTTGACGATCCAATTTCATAACAAAGTAACGGCCAGCCGTTCGGAAAAAGTCGTTTCCAATCTCTCCGTTTCTTTATATACAGGAATTATTCTCTTTACCTTTGTAAGGATCTGTAGGATATTAAGTAACATATTAATGGCAGATAATACACTGATTTCGGTATCCTGTTCCAGTATAATTGATTTTTTTATTTGGCTTGTCTTCTCAACTGTCATAAACCGTCACAGAGATTTTCTTTTGTTATTTTTTTATTACTAATTTTTCAATTATGATTATGATTCTCAAATTTCAAATATAAATATGTATTTAGAATTTGTTTTAATGGAACTACTATCACATTTAATTTTTTTGAAAAACATCAGTTTTTATCACAGCTAATTGCCAATGACATTTTAAATTTCAGACATAACATAATAAAAATTTCAATATTAATTATTTATTACATATAATTAATATTGATAACATTGTTATTTCAATGGATGTGTAATTAATTGTGAAACGACGTGTTTTACTCCTTTCGACTGAATTTATTTATAAGATATACATTGAGTCTAATTCTTAACTTATAAATTACGAAAATGAACGGTGGGTGGCATTTCTAAATAAAAAATTGGGGGGAGCGAGATATCGGATGGGAAATAAATTTGCAAACCACCTGTCATATTTAAAATTAATTTATAAAAAGTCCAAACTGTTTGTTTTTATACATTTATTATTTACTACTGTTTGTTTTAAAATTTTCAATTACATGATTCGCAAACGCTGAGTTATTTGTGGCTACATTTGAAATTAAAAAATACAACTAAGGACTGAAGTTGATAGTTTCTTTTTTCTCTTGGATAAAAATAAAGAAGATAGAAAATTTTGAAATGTGTTCTGTTCTTTTAGAGGTCTTGTATCAGAATAAAACATCTTTTGTATTCAGTTGCAATTATGTCACCTTGTCAATATGTTAGTCCAATGAAAGATAGTAAAAAAAACATTCTTGTAACCAATCTTTTTATCTTATAGTACGATTTAAAAAATTAATATGTGTGTTGTATAGTATAACTAGCATGAAAAGTTTAATAGGTGGGCAACGCAATTTAGTCGTATTTTCTATGTGAGAAAAATAATTGAATAATCATATCATGTTTTTTTGTCATGAATAATTTCGATCAGATTTAATCAACAAAAAATATTGTTTTTTTATATTCGATTTTGCCCAACATTGATGTAAATTAAAAATTTATGATAAAAAGATATTTGGGTACATAATAAAAAAAACATTCACATTTTGTATAACTCAAACCATAATTGCATATACATAAAACTCAGTGAAGGAGTATTATATACTTATGATATCATTTTAAGAGACAGTATATTTTAATCAGTTGCAAATGCAGGTGAAGCTGGTCCTACTATATTTTATAAAACAAGGTATACTCATCGGATGAGTAATAATACAGATTAGTTATCATTTATTCACATTTGTGCTGAAAGCATTACGTTATCGTTGATCGTTTTCCGTCGCCTAAAAATATGAAACATCGAAATAAAAAAAATTCTTTTATTAATTGCATTCATACAAAATATTATTTACCGATTATAATAGCGCCTATTCTTTATTTACATATATTCTAAAAAAATAACGAGTGTGGTGTCAAGGCAGGTGACAGAAACCGATTTAATCACAATGGAAGGTAATAAAAACATATCCGCGAAAAATGTATTGTACTATTTATTACTCTTACTAATTTTTTTGTTGAAAAACATTTATAAGAAAATTTCCTGTTGCTCTATTTAAAAAAAAATATATATTCACTCTAATTCTACTTTAAATTCCCTTCCCATCAATTTCTTAAAAATACTTTTTTTACGATTTTGTCTCATACATCAAATCTCAATAACCAAAGCATTTCTCAAAAACAAGTTTCAACTCTTTGTTAGACAGGCTTGAGAACTTTACTATTTCCATTTAAATAAAAGTGCAATAGTATACAATTTTTATTTCGACATTTCATATTTTTTTGGCGACGGAAAAAGATTAACGATTTTCGCGATATGAGAGAAAAACCTACTCCTTCCTCTTAAGAAAGAATATCACAAATCTTCTATAGAACTCAGCTATCGTATTAATATACATTATATTTATATAATATGTGTGTATGTCCACAGTAACAATGACATAGAATAATCCGTCCCGCTCCTGACCTGCCAGAAATATAATAAATACAAATAGTGAAACCAGTTGTCAAAGTTGACGTGGGTACGGAAGGTAAATTATTATATCTTCGCTGTCAGCTTTTTGCTCTTACAGATACACGGGTAATAATATCTAAACATGATCCCGTGTAATTGAAAATATATTCGACATCAAATATACGGTGCATTACTTGGATAACTTACCTTGAACGGAAAATAATATTAAATCAATTTTCATTTTGTTTACATCTGTACCAGGGACTCCAACTCGAATATTCAAATCAGAATATATTGCGCCCTTATATGAATAGTTTTCGTAATAATTTTTAATAAAATACTTCGCAATATTCCCAGATTTCAAGAACAATAATTAAAACAGCAGGTAGTCGTTTTTTTTTGTTTTCACCCAACTCAGGCGCTTTCAGTATTTTATCATAAATCATAATACTTGAGTTTGACGAATGACTAGGGGCTAAAAAAACATGCCGTAATTTAAGCAATTGAAGAAATACCATTGGACTAATCCAACGCAGCTTCAAATTTTAAATATAGTAATTCAACAGCATTTAAAAATGTGTATTTATATTGTCTCTATCTCTGATTTGACAGAAGTAGGAAAAGAATGTATATCATGCTCTTACAAATGTTCATGTATTTTTAAAGTATTATTTTAGTATCCTTACATGTAATGTTATTCTTTTTTAAAAAAAAAATATCTGACATTACGGCTGACAGCCAATGCGCCAAATATTTTGAAAATTATAAAATCATACTAGGTAAACTCGATGAGAAATTTTAGAAGTCATTCATGTCGAAGATCACAAATTTAAATTGAAAAAATCTAAATTTGATATTGAATTTGCTGTAAATTTAACCAAGACCTACCTGATCGTTAGGGCAAGCACTTACCACTAGACCTGAGGAAGCAAACGAATTAATTATTAATTATTCAAATCGAATATTTAATATTATTTTCATACTTCAGAAACTATTCGAATAGTTTCAGTTTTACTATTCGATATCCGAAAAGTTGATGATGACGAATAGTTGGAATCCCTAATTTGTACTGATATATGCATTGAATCAATAAATTTTGTAATTTTACTTACTACACGCATCCCTCGATTGGCGCGGTATCCATTTTACATGACCTCAACGCAAGTGGTTTCACAAATGTAGGGAAAACACTTCCTGTCCTGAGTTGCGCATAGAAGCGCTTTACTGCATAATTTCAAGAGCACACTTGGATTCGATTAAACAATATATTACTTGACTTATTTTTCTAGTCCCAATTATAAATTGTCTATAGTCCTACAATGTCTACTCAAATTTTAAAGAAGCCAATTAACATGTAATCAGTTTGTTTTGTCTACAGATGTCGAAGCTATTTTTGGAGATTGTCTTTTATTTTATATTGAGCATAAGCCTAAGAGTTCTTCTTTTAGAATTATCATTAGAAAAGTATTACATACCTTAGAGATAATTTTCAATAATATTGTGATAGTGATAAGTATTATCATGGTGTTTAAGTTTAGGTTCAGCTATACAGTAAATTATTTAGCCTTAATATGAACAGGGTTAAAGAAATGTAGCCCATATGTTTTTTTATGTTTATATTACACAGTTAAGTATGTGCAGAACTCGTTTATAAGGTGTACATATTGTGCTTTTTATGAGTCCGTGAGCTCCACATTGAGAACAGAAATAGTTGAAAAAGATAAAAATGTCTTCATGTTTATTAAAAATATTACATAAATGAGATTATATCCTAAACTACAAGAACTGATTTAGATAAAATATGATTAAATTGAAATGCATACAGAAATATGCGCGTTTTAAATAACCATAATTGAATGTAATCTAATATTTAATTTGAATAACTTTTCTTTTAATTTAGTTCATACTACAGTAGAGTGGCATATATCGTTCATTTTTATCGTACCATCTAAACAATATTGCGTTTATCGTTTCTGAATCTATCGTTTTCATCGATTTATCGGTTAACTTTTATGGTTACGTTACCAATTTTACTCTGATTGATTGTTTTTGTAGAATGTTTGGCATCCCGCTCATAAGCACGTGCAATATCATTCAAAGATTATCGTAAATAAGACCTAGACTGCAAATCTATAAGCGTCATCTTGTTGTTATAATACCATGTTATAATTTTTGCGCTGATGTATCACCTATGTACAGACTGTCATCAGTTGTTGATCAGTGTTCACTTTTTTCTAGTATATCGCATAGTAAGTTATTATAATGAAAAATTTTAGTACTCTAGCTGACAGACAGGAAATAGTTATTCAAAAATTTCCCGAAGTCATCGTTTTTTTCCGGGTTCTTTGAGAAACGAAGAGAACTATACATATCATACTATTCAATGAACACATCGATATCTCAGTTTACTATAAACATTATTCACGGTTTCCTTTTCTACGAAAACCCTTTTTTATTGTTTGATATATACAGCAAAAAAATACATTTAGTTGAACAAAACTAGAGGCGTACTTCGTGCTAAGACTAGTTCACTTTGTAGTATACAAAAAAAATTAAATAACAAATCTGAAACGGTTCATAAAAGAAAACATATAGAACTTATGAAAATTTCTACCCCAAGATAAAACAGTTTATGATACAAGACTCAAGGTACATCCGGAATATAAGTTATTTAAAAAATGAAATTTTATAGAGTAATTCATTAAAAAGACATTAATTATAAATCAATAAACTATTAGATGTCAAAAAACAATGACATGTTTTGTAATGCTTTTATCAAATTGTAACATACATTAGAAAATGGTTTACGATCGCAAAACCACTACATACTCATGGAATAACTTTTAACCTCAAACAGCGGCTGGGGAAAATCTGTCTACAACACGTGTTGTGATTGACAACACATTATATAGACTACATAATGTAATCATTGATCAGACAAAACGCCATATCCAATATGTATTTCACTGCCACATAATATTACCATTTAGGGATGTACGTCAAAATTGAGAAAATGAACAGAATATTATAATATTGACATATACGTATCGCAGACATTGACTATTCAGGATGCGATACGTAAAAAAAGTTAACGAAACGTTCAGGACATTAAAAAAAGACTGTGTTTTTTTTAAATATTTTATTAACTAATTTATTAGCTATACTAGCTCAAAGAGAAAAATAGATTAATTTATACTTAAATTAGATTAAAGCAGCATCTTTTTAGTTTCCCAAGAATCAGGTATTAAAGTTGATAGCTATTTTGGTATCACGCCGTCTTCAGAACAACAGGTACTTATTATGATGATAATAATTTCTTTGTCTTTTTAGTTTTTATATAAAATAGTTAAATAATAATTGATTTTACGATAGTTATTAATTTTTTATAAAGATCAAGACAGTATAATTAATAATTGGCAAAACTATTTTGAAATATATAATAAGTTCTACAAGTATTGTCAAATGTGATAGCTTTGTTATTTCAGTGATTGTGAAACTATGCGTAACACTTGTTTCGCTTCGTTGCGCAGCGATATAATGATATAATACAATACTTAAGTGTATTTGAAGTTACTGTGCTTTTATTTTCAGCGAACGGTTAGCTTACAATTCATTTATTATATACATATTTACAAAACAACAATGTAAAGTAAATATGCTGTCAATTGTTTACAGAGAAACAGTAAAAAAATTCAAGAAAACAAATACTGCTATAATACATAAATTGGAAACTACTTCCTATACAATATATAGAATATTTTTGAAACTAATATTTATCAGACATAATCGTACTTTCCCACTCTTGAAAAAGTTTTTGTTTGCCGTATAATTACGTTAAATATTCGAAAGCCATCTTCTCACAGATATTTTTAGTTTTGCTGTCGTAATGAATATATTTTTTTATATTAATTCATCATGAAACATTTTCTAAATTGCGACTTGAAAAACCAAATAACTTCTGTAGATAGAAATCGTTTCTCTGCTTGAGGCTCAAAGCTCGAAGATAGATTTTGATTTTGCAATTGAATACCATTGATTAGAAAGGTGGTATATGCCGAAAATCAATAGTGTGAGAAATTAATGAAAACTGTTTAAATGTTGAAAACATATATTCATTTTATACCTCACATATAAAAATACGTAAATTAGCAATCTAAAAACAATAGGTATGAAAAAAGAATTTTCACCATTCTTACTTTTGCAGCTTTGTGTCTACTGACTAATTGTATTTTCTTTCTATAACTTGTGGATTCATAGTGCCGTTGCATTTTAATGTATGACAAATAGTATTTGTCACCAATTCAATGTAAAATATGAATTTTTTTTATGTTTGTTACTTAGTCTTTTTCTACTCAAAAGTATTCAATTTTTTGTTCTTCTGCTGGCAAGTTAATAAGCTCAAAGTTTTTAAAAATATACACTTACTTGCTACCAATTTTTTCTTACTTTGTTGACCGACACCGTGATATTTTAATATGTGCTTTCGTAGTTTTTGTCATATGAAACGACAGTTACATGTGATGCCTGTCTGATCAATGCAATGCTGAGATAGGGAGAAACAAATTTTGTGATGAGCTTTAACGCTTATTTTTCCAGTGTAAATTTTTTATCATTTGTGAAAACTGTTTTCCCAACCATTCCTTCAACTTTATGTGACCTAAATTTCAATAAACGTAATTTTTTTTAGTATAAAATAATCCAGTTGAGATGATATACATTTCCTTTAGTCATAATGCAATATACTGTTTGTTTTCATAATTTTGTTTTTAGTTAACAGAGATTTACACTAATAACAGTTGAAAATAATGAAATTGTATACATTAAAACTATAATTAAATATTTACTATTCACTCCGACGTATTTTCCAAACTATAATTGTCTATCCTGCCTGGGAACAGATCTTTTTTTAACGTTAAAAGATAATATTTCAGTTGGTAGTAAAAAAAAAAGTAAAAATGTTCTGCCTTAGTGTAATTAAACGAGAAAAAGTTTTCGTTTGATTAACTTTCTGTTTGCCGACTCACTATGTGAAAAAAAATGCCGAAAATTCTAATTTTTTCATCAAATCTGGCTGATATAATTTGTTAAAAGAAAAATCGCAATTCAACACGATTTTGTCGCAAATCTCCGTAAAACAAATGTAAATCTAGGTACTATCTTGAAATAATATCAAAAAAAAACTCTCAAAAAGTTTCAAAGCTGAGCGAAACAAAAACTTGAACATAGGTTGGAATATTCAAGCAGTGTGGACTTTAAAAGAAAATCATTTTGGGTCTGTTTTCAGATATCAAATAAATTTGCATTAGTTAAGATACCTTGAGAGATTTTACAGATTTGAATGTTCACTTCTTAGAAATGTGCCATACCAGTAAACTCTGATATGAATATTTTTAACATACTTATACAATCCTGAGTGCTCTTTAGTTTTTTTCATACCATACTAAATAATTGAAGTCATATTTTTGAATCAATTGTGATTAATTTTTGGATACCTTTACTCATTATTTATTATTTGTATGCCTTTGAAACATGGCGTGTGAAGTCACATAAAGTATTTTTATTTTACTTCTTATGACTTGCATGCTAAAGTAATTTCATACGTAATTTTATATTTGTTTTTAAAAGTAAATAATTACTTGACTTGAAAAAAAATATTATATTTCAAAAATAAAACGGGTTTTGAGATGGAGGAGCTAATACTTACTTATAATGTAACAGCATTTTATTTTACTTCTTTTAGATTCAAAATAGAAATATGTTTTATAAAAACTATGCCTTATATATTTAGAAATTCTAGCACACCTTCTAGTGATCAATGTTTTTATAAGTATGACTTTTGAAATATTACTGTCAGTCGACGATCATATCGTCGCTGTTCTGAAACAAAACACTAAATCGAAAAAATTACTTATTGCGTTAGTTATACCAAATTGTTTCTTATTTCAAACTCAACCGTATTGTGGAAGAAACTTATTTTTATAATATATATATATTACTTTTTTACTTAAAAACAGTTTTATACAACTCACAAAATGAAAAACGTATAGCATTTCTAACAAACTTCAAAGTCCAATTACTCAAAACTAGTATTTTTCAGTCAGTGTTTTCTCCCAGAACAACGACGATATGAAAAACGCTATTTTAATTTTGGATGTATTATGTATTGTGGTTAAAAAGTTGAATCATTATAATAATTAACTGATATCGCCGATTACGCATTGGCGGAAAGTTAACTCTCTGTATAATACATTCATTCTGCGGTCCCGATCTCGGTTTAAATCTAATAAATTCAACCAATAGGATTGATGATACTTCCAACGCTTACTTAAAAACAATACATATTAACGGATTTTACACGCAGGGGATCTCACGTATGATTGGGCTATTTGTGTAGTTTAAAACTAGAAAGAGCTTGTATAGCGTTTTTGCGTTGAAGCATACATGCCACCCAATCGCGCCTACTATTTAAATTAACTGACAAGGTCCACTAACAGTCTTGGCGTTATCTACATATTTTTATCCGTCTTTCAAAAAGAGTTTGGCTACAATGCCTAGCTTATTACTTATTTAAATATTCTGTGATGAGTAGAGGATGCTGGGCATTGAAAACAGATACGATATGAAAGAACTATTTATAAATCTAATATCGTAGTCAGATATTAACATTTTTCTAGATGATTGTTTTTTGAAATACTCCTTCGCATCGTCTATGACGACTTTTCAACTTACTATTTTATTGGAAAATTTCAATTCTACATATTGATCAAACGTGTCCAATATTTTTTGCGAAAGTGTGTGGAGTTCATTCGGAAAAATTTCTCTTGAAATACAGCTTTCAGTTACACACTTTCGTTCACGAGAAAATATTGCGTCGCCATTTCCGAGAACAAACTTTTCTGAATTTGCGTGCCGCGAATCGAAAATTAAATAGGATTTTTTCCCTATACGCGAAATAAAGATATCATTTTCATGCCAATGTTATTAATTCAGGGTGTAACTCAGCGCCAGTCAGTTTCAGATTTAATTTTTTTCAGCGACACTAAATTCATAAATAATAACAACTATTATATCGTCACCTTGGGTAAACAAGGTTATATCTGCAAAAACAAAAACTGTTCAAGAGAAGCAGCTTAAAATTTCATAAAATGTAGCTTTCGGAATGAAATACACTTATGCATCCACATACGTGAATGAAAGAGACAGCCACTTTAGAGATTGTGATTTCCTTCACGCGGTATTTCTAATTATGTATGGAACCTTGATGTAAAATTTGTATGTTTTTCAGATAGAACATTTATATAATTTGAATTTTTAATGGATTTACGGACAATTGTAGGGTTTTTTAAATGCAGACAAAACCGTTTTTTGACTGCGAATAAAACTGCATTAAACAGTAGATGGAACCATGTTTACACAATGCTACGATATAACAAATGTCATTTTACAGAATTTTATGGGCTTTGTATAATTTAAGCTAATGAATTTTCTAAAAAGTTTACCTTTCTCTACAATATTACTTAAATAAAGATTTGAAATGAACACATAATTAATCTTGAAACATTAATCAGGGCTTTCCAAGCTCAAAAACAAAAACATCAGCTAGGTAGGCTTGATAATTTTACTTCTAGAGAAATAAAAAATATATTAATTACCTTTTTAAACGATTAGTGAGACTGATGTATCTGTCTGGCGAAAATATCACTGTGGCTTGTTTCAAAATTATAAAATGCTTTAATCTATAATATCTTCGTAAAAAATAATATACTTAACTCTTTCAAGAAAAAAATGTGTTATTATAATATTTAATTTCAATTTTACTGTCATATGATGACTGTCGGCGTCCGTGGCGCAGTTGGTTTCGTCGCTGGCTACGGTTACGGATGTCTCGGGTTCAATTCCCGGTGCGGACGGTTTTCATAAATTGATCTTTCAATCGATTTATGGATTTCTGTTCGTAGTCTGAGTCCTCCCTCCCACCAATCCCATCCTCACGGGGCGTAACGAGAGCGATTAGCTAACCACTAGTCCTGTCATAGCCCTATCCTTCTATCCCTACTCTCTTCAAAAAAGAAAAGAGAGGTTGAGCAACTGAGTGACAAGCAGTTCTCGTAGAAAAAATTCTGTCAAGATACCTCCATTAGGAGACCATATGCTCCACATTGGGAGCGGACATGGAAAAAAATAAAAAAAATGATGACTATTTTTAATTAAATGACTTTAATTCACCACCACTGAAAACGCGATGTGCTGCAAAAGCCAGGTCTGAAATGTTCCGCGCTGAATCGTATGACACCTTTTGTTTTTTACCTTGACTCTTGTTTTGAAAGGTACAACACAGATAAAGTTAATTGATTTTTTTTTCAATTTATTACCTTTGTTCTGTATTTAAGTACGCCTGAACTTTATCGTTTTGTATGTATTTGTATTCTGTTTTTTAACCGGCTTATTCAATTTCAAATATCGTTTTTACGTAAATATCACAAGTATTATTTGAATTGATGTGAGAGAAATTGATTACATTTATTCCTAAATATACAGTGTTTACTATATATCGGTATCTATAGATGTTTAAACCAGGAAACTAATAAATTTCAACACCTTTGAAACTGGCATTTTCTTTTATTAACTTGACTACCAAACTGTTCTAAAAGCACAGTGAGTAAGTAGTTAACTATAGAGTAACTCCTAATTATACAGTCTATAAAATACATTTTTTATATTTGTTTTCGTATGAAAATAAATACTGATCTAACCCTGTAAATTCATAAATAAACTCACTAATATAAACATATTTAAAAGGAGTCAAATCCTGATTTCTCGATGATTTTTGTTAATAACATTTCCCTTAATGTATTACAAAAAAATCCGAATAAACCTACCCATATACTGCTCTCGTGCTATAATTAATGAGAGTGGTGATTACCTCTCTTTTTATCTTTTAATCGTTGAATAATTGTAATCATTTATTTTATCTAAGATGGGCGGACTTATAAGTATAAGTCCAAAACGAAAGTCCAATTCCGAAGTATTTTTTTCAGCAATAATGATTATACTCTCCATAAGGTAATCATTTTTACTATTCAGCAGCAATAATTAACGAATGTGTACTTTTCCTTAAATAAAAATATTTATTTAATAAGTAAACTATAATTATTAAGTCACATTTATTTCAGGTAGAAGTGAGTCTATTAGAAGCATAAATTTATTGTAATCTTTGTAGAATATCTGTAATGTATACTGCTAGTCCCACTGAAGCTTTCTTATATTTGGAATGTTTTTTGGTACTTATCGTAAAATGTAAAAAAATTCGCCCACCATAGATTGACCTTCACTAAAAATTCGTTTGTCAATAGCAATCAGGACCTAGATCACAATACAAAATCCAATGGCTTGAATGGCAGAATAAGAACTACGTCGATCTTTTTACAATTATTTATTAACAAAATTATCTGTAGATATAAATAAAAGTATATTTGAATAAAACTAATAATAACACATGTTTCTATAAGAAACGATGAAATGATACGTACCAATTTTAAAACTCTAATGTCATTTTATAAGTAAATTTATTTTAAATATTATCAAGTAAATGCCGTTTGTACGTATATTTTGTATTGAGTCCACCTACGCTACATTTGGTTTGTTTTTTACTGGCAACATTTGAGCGCAAATTCAAAAATAAAGATTCACTTTATAGATATAAAATCGATCAACCAGAATGTGTTGGGGAATCGGTATTCTGTTTACCCAACGGTCTCTCGCAGGAACATTAAAACTAAGCACCGAATGTTACCGACATTAATTTCCCTATTATATTATATTACCAGTTTATTTCGAAAACACTTAAGTTTGACAAGCATGCATTGATGGCCAACTCAAGAAATTCTCGGAATTTCATCCAAGAATTTTTCAGGGAATTCTTCGAAGCATACTTTATTCAACGACGTAACCGTGTTTTTCAAAATTGTTATGCTTTTCATGATTGCCTCTAAAGCTATTTTTAAAAAGTATAATTTTTCTATTGTATATGTGTACACTTCGTATACATACGCATTCAAAGTGTTTCGTTATGTGTATGTAAATAAATATTACCATACTAAAAAAAAAGATATCGATAAAATTCTTTTTTAAACATTCCAGTTCTCATTTTAACCGTAGAAGTAGTTGTAAGTCATCAGTTGCTCAACTTTTCTCTTAAGTGAGGACAAGGTAATAAGTATTGGATTAACTAAGCAATATTATTTATTCAGTAGTATCTGTGCACCGTTTTCAGGCTCGGATAGGGAGTGGATGAGAATGAAAGATAATAACTCATAAATCCATGCATGTGGATAAGAACTCATTTATAAATGTATAAAAGTGACCATAGTTTCAGACCCTTGGCCAAAAGACAACTAGCAAATCTCTAATGATAATAGCTTGACTTGACTTTTTTTGACTGACTTACCTTGTACACTTTATATCTAATTATCTATATTGATGAGATAATATTATTTTTTTTTATCGTAGGTATTCGTTGAAAATAACAATAAATAAATAAAATTGTTTTTTTTTTCTTTTGCATAAATCTGTGGTAAGATAGCAGTGGTTAATATTCCAGTTGTATCTTACTTTACAGAAGACGAAATATAAACTTTGAATATGATAAGCTTATAGTGTTTCAAACTTTTTACATAAAGTGGGAGTTGACAGATGTTGCCACCTTATCGTAAGTAAAAAAATCTTATTCATGTCATGCCAAACAACGATATGTTCTCATCTTTTTTTCATAAATTTACATATTTTTTTAAAAACGGCCTATGTTTTGAATGGATAATGGTGGACGAATATTTTCTATAAGTCGTGAGAATAAACCCAAAATTTAAAAAATGGAAATAATAACTTCTGCCATCACGTCACATAAATAATAATCGCAAATTACACGACTCTAAAGAATTATACGACGTTTATGAACAACCCCTACAGCATAAATTGAGGGAAAAGTTTATTTTAGAATTGCCTACTCATCTTTGAAAAAAATCAGTTGATAGATTTTTGTTTCTCGTGTATTTGACTTTGAAAGTTTTAATTTCTTTCTAATCAGGGCACGAGTGGAAAATAAAATAGGGAGGCAAATATTTTCTCCCTGTTGTGTCACCGGGAAAACTTTTTTCATAGACTGGGATAAATTGCTACTTTTATTGCAGTTATAAAATGTCGAAGTTTTGTGATTACAAAAAATTGTTGATATGTTTTCTAGTCTCACCAATTTTTTAAATCTAACAAAGATTGAATTGCTTATCAGAGAGCAATAGTTCTATATGTTCTTCTATTCAAGAAGCATCTTTGGCAGATTCTAATCCCTAAATTATTGAATGTATGTCAAATTAATTGTTCAATGGTTCAATGTTTTTCAATATCTTTCTGCTCAAAGACACGGATGTTTGTGATGTCTTAAATATTACCTTCAACTCATCCAATCCTAAAAACGGAGAATGGTGAGAGTCATTAGGTAACTACTGCGTTTGTAGTATCACCATCATTACTTATTTTGAAAAAACAGAGGTTAGGCATCCATATACTTCATATTGGAAGAAGTCAAGGCAAAAATAGATATTTCAACATTGACATTGCGTTGACTGATAAAACTCTTAAATGGTTAATTCTTTGATTACAATCAATAATTAAGTTGTACTACTTTTGTATTTTGTTTGACCATATTTACAGAAGTTATTTGAAGAGAATTGATATTAAGTAATGTGTTTATTATCTGTATTCAAAAGGGTAAGAAAAGATGAATAAAGTTAGTGAAAAAACTTGTACTAATATTATCACTTTTTAGAAGGAAAGATTCATTTTAATAAAAATACATTATCGAATAAAAATCACTGAATGAAAATTTCAATTTCGAGGATTCTAAAATGTGACTGGAAGGGAAGAACCCGAGAGCCTAGACTATTCAGTTACAGGACTGGCTATTTTACTCAATAGTTTCGGGATTAGTAAAGAATTCAACCATACAATACGGTGTCGGAATATAAAATATAAAAAGTGTCATACAAGAAGAATAAAAAAGTTATCAAACAAATTTGTAGTAAATTTCCACAAAGTGATGAAAATTATATGAAACCAAATTATTATATGGTGTACTTTTTAGTATTTAATTAGTTGACGCAAGAGATCGACTTCAGTTTTTAAATAAACTTAATTGTTAATCAATTTAAATAATAGTTCTACATCACTGGACCACGGTTTATTGCGAACTGTTTAATTTTAATTGCGGACGTATTTCAGTGAAGGGAAGTAAGTATCCAGAAGAAGGATATATTTCTATTGATTTGGGCAGCGCAAAGGCGATGAAGGGTTAGGTTGGAGACTTAAAAGAAGATTATGCTGGCGATTATTTATTGAAAGGCATCGCAGCTCTGATTAATGTTTTGTTAATTTCACATTTGGTGTAGGGGTGTTTTTGGTGGAAAATAATTACTTCGCACCCATCGGCTTGGAATAAACTTTTCAGGGAACTGCTCGTGCTCGAAGATTTGAATGACAAAGCACTAATCAAGTCTAAAGCAGTGCATTAATTTTCAGAAATATCTAATAACGACTGTAATGTTGTTGAGAGATTTTATTTTATTAAAAAGCAAAAAAAGCAAAAACAATATAATTTAATGTGGTCTATTCTAGACTTAACCATGAAATGCTGTGGAAATCAACGATTTTGTTGATACCAAGAAGAAATCATACAATTTTGTAGAACCTCAATATTTAAATTTAAAATTTAAACAATTAAATTTTAAACGTAAACGGTACGAAAACACAATAATATTTTGTTAAATTGAGCTAAAAATTATTGTTCAATATACTGAAATATTTTTCTTGGTTGGTAGAGAATAATTTAAAATAAAAATTAATTAACTAGACGTAATGATATTCGTTCTCTTATTTCGTTTGAGAAATACGCAGATATTGTTTAGTCGCTATGTCGAATAATTTATTGCAATGTCAAATAAGATAAACATTTAAGCCTAGACAGATAATAAACAAGCTCTATTTTTGAATAATTAAATTCGAAACCAGTTTAGTTTATTAAGTAAAATTTAATTAAGAAATATGTATTGTTTTGTTTTCAAGGGATTTAATTGTCAGATGTTACGTTTTTTTTTCACATCTTTGTTACGACATAAAAATGTTTTTTAATCCTTAGTCATTAATGTCGTGATTTATCATTAAAGCATAATGATAAATCACGACATTACTTTGCCAAACTCAATATTGCAAAAGCTAGAAATTGCGAAAGAGAGCACTATAACTTTTGTTTAAGTCAATCATTGTAAGTGTTCCAAATAATTGACTGATTAAAAAATTCTGTGTAGTGAACACTAGCTTACAATCAGCATTCGTTAGCGTGTTCCTTAATTACTTTATAAATTCAAAGGCTTCCGCTAGGTATTTTACTAACTCGACCTGAACGCATGTGTGAAAAAGATATATATATATATATATATATATAGATTGACTACCCACCAGTTTTTGTTGGTAAATATAGGTAAAGAAAAAAGTATTCAGTAATTTGTATACAAACGTTAAACATGTAGTACACTCTTTTCTAAATTCGACTGCATAAAAAAGCAACAATCGCCTCCAATATAGGGGTTGAATATTTTTTCTCATCTTCTTACTTTGATAAACAATAAAACAAAAAAACCATACTTTCGTACTCTAACTGCCTTTGGGCTTATTTTTGCTGAACCAAATAAAACTCCGTTCCAAAATTTCTCCCGTATAAATAAAAATCCCAGTGAAATCAAAATTATATTTTCTGTTTAGATTCCTGCTGTACAATCCCTGTTCTAGTCGTAAAAAACACAGTCTCTGACTTTCATTGCATATATTATCTTTACGAATGCTTTAATAACAAAGCACATTTACGGATATTTTATCCCTGTTTCAATCCACTAAGTCACTACTTGTGTGTTCCAATATCTCTTAAATTTAAAATGTATTTTGTTTTATATGTAAATCTATACAATAAATAGTAAACAAAGTTTATCAACATTTATTTTGTAGATTTGGTAAGAACTAAAAAACCATTTTTTTACATTTCAATCGCAGAATTTTCGGGATTCTTGCAATATAAAATAGCTTTTTCTTAACTATGCCCGCTCAAAATTTGGAGTATACCACTTTATAATGGAGATATCTCAACATAAATTTTGCTAGGAAAACTCCTTGCTACTCAATTGCTTAATCTCTCGATTTAAAAGATAGTACGGATAAGAGGATAGGTGTAGGACAGAACTAGTGATTAGCATATCACTTTCACTACGCCATTTTAGGCATCAGATTGATGGTAGTGGATTTTAAACATCATAAACATTCATTCCTTCAAACAGAAACACATAAATCAATTTATGAAACTGTTCGTACTGTGATCTTTATCATAATTTGTCCCACATTCGGAGTGGTGTAGAAAAAAAATTAATTTTTTCAAATGAAAACGTGAGTTGTGTAATTTTTACTAAACATAATTTTATTTCAATTTATTCCAGAAATGAGAAAAAAAATAAACGTTTACTACCTTAATGAAATACAATTGTTCGAGCATTCTAGTGACTCCAGTGATTTAATGACATACTTATATTGTAATGGTATTGTAAAAAAATACCTTATAACGGCAGCAAAAATAAAATTGGATCCAAGAAATTTCACGCTCAATACATTGCGAAATACAATACATATATGTATATATAATTGATTAATAGAAACGATTCTAAGCGAGAGGGTTTTGTAATATCTTTCCACACGGCTGCACCGAAAGCGTTCACGGATTACGGCGGCCATATTTGAGATTTCCTCTTCGCAAATACTTTCACATAATGGTATAAACCAGAATAAGGAGTGCTCGGAATGGTAAAATCAAATCCAAGTATCGATAAAAAAAATGCCTAGAGATTAAGTCTTTATTTATTACGACATTATTTGGATCAGCGTTTCCAAATTAAATTAAGTCGCCGAACCCTTTTGTGTTTTGCAAAAGAGAATGAAAAACTTTAAATATTTGTGTCGTAGTACACAAAGAAAAAATACATCAGATAGCAAATATCCTTTTTCGTGCAGAGCCGCTTATTTAGCTAGAGCTTTAATAAATCAATTTGGAATCTATTTTAAATGCGATTACTAAAATAAATTATAATCTAAAACCCATTGCACATTATTTGTACACTATAAACTGTGATAGGTAGAACAAATTTATTTCACTCATATAAAGCTTTGAAAAAATAGTAAAAACATTAATTTGTGAAATGAAATATGAAACTTAAGAATATGAGGAAAGAAACTCGTAAAAATAATCAAATTAAAAAGTCCATCATAAAAGTGTTCCATTGAAATCAAATACTGGAAAAATAATAAAAAGATATCACTTCCCTTAAAGAATAAGGAAGATTTTCGTCGCAAATAATCTGGTTGTTTTGTTTTTTTTTAATACTATATCCACAAAGCTCCGCATCAGACAAAATGCTCCAATTACAAGCGGATATTGGACTTTTTCACTTTCGCAAAAGCTTTGAGCTTTCGTATTTTCGAATACGTTTCGCAGTCAATTAATAACGCTTATAAAAAATATAGATACTAAATAAAAGTCTTTCTTTTATTTTTGACGTCATAAAAATGGACTGTTATCGAATTCCTGCAAATATACTTCATATTTTGGTTAATTATTGATAGTCTTAATCAATAAACAATGCTTGCATGGTAAGCTAAATGTACCATAATCTTTAAATTTACTTTAAACAAAAAAAAACAGCTTCAAATTTGAATCAAGTAGACTACTAATAAATCATTCCAACAGAATTCATTTGTCAAGAACTGTTAGTAAGCCTCTAGTTCAACCTTTTTTTCAGCAACATTAATGACAGAGGTTCGGAGAAATAAATAATTAGAAGTTGTTAGTCGCGCTCTCTACGGTCGTTCTGAGAATCGAAATCATGGGGAGTATAGAAAGCACAGACTTCTATACTCTTGGATAAATTTAGATACATTGATTGAAAAGTTTCTACTGTGAGATTTGAGCCTTTGACGACACAACTGAGTAAGGTGTAAGGCCAAAAGATTTACCACCCAACTATAGAACCGGGGATATTAAACATTGCATGTTACCTAATTAATATTGAAATACTAAATTATTTTATCGTGATTAATTGTGAAACCAGAATGAATGTTAAGCCTAAATCATTGTGAAACTGAATTTTTTGAAGTACAATTATCTTGCTTATCAAATAAGAATTATTTTTTCAAAATAAACTGTCCCCAGTAAATAAGACTAAATTCAGATCCGTTAAAAAATACAGAGATTTTGTCAGTTTTTATGAATTCAGTTCGATGTCATTAATAGTAATAATATATTCTTAAGTCGATACACGTCACATAATTTCTTTTAAATAACAACGAACATGTTACCTAATTAACCTTTTAAATAAATAAAAACTCTTTTGAATGGTATTAAAATATAAAGGGAATATTCTGTGCATGTATATTTTATTAATATGGCGAAGAAATTTCTTTCAAAAACATGAAACGTAATCCGATGGAAGAAAATTAATGCAAAACGTGTATTGAATAAACACCTCTTGAATTTCAAAGCTTGAAGAGCAAACAGATGTCATACCGAAATAGCTAATTAAAATAACATGACAAATAAGTATTTGCCATTATTTATTAATAGCAAAATGCGCCATATATTATAAAACAAAAGTATACACATAAATGATATGTCATATAAGATTTATTTTAGTTAATAAATTATATAATATGGTGTAATAAATTTATCAGTAGGGTAAGTAAGTATTACAAATGGTCAGTAGGTATATTTGACTGCCAGGAATTTGAAAAACAGTCATACTGCTTTGAAAATTATTGCCACGTTGTAGTGCAGTGAAGCATGTGAACTCCTTTTACAGCATCTCAATATTAGTTGTTTAATGATCTGAATATTTTTCAATTGATCAAGTTCTCTTTTTTTGGAATTGGTAAGAATAAAAGTATGAGACTACCAAATAACTGATAGTCAGCTGATTAGTCGATCACTGCTATTGAGCCCAGTTTTAGTATTGCATCAGTGGGACGGAATTTCAACATTTCAAATATCCATATTTTTGAATATAAATTTATAAATTGATTAAAAAAACTTTTTTTCAAAGTGTTTGTTCAACGATTCCAACGACGATAGACGTTTAATACTCCGCTATGAGACGTTAAAACATCACCTATCTTAACATTATTTACTAGAATAAAACATTCTAAAACACATCAAACATCCTTGATAATTTTATGAATACATATATGTAGGTGTTCTGTCATTTACTGTACGAGTTTATTTTCAATTGACTAAATCGAAAACGTTCCAACTGATTATTTCGCATGCAATCACATCCCGTGAAAAACGTCTCGCGTAGAAATTTGAACGATTTCAATTTAATTCAAAATGCGTAAACGCTCTTTATCATATGTATATGGGCGCGAACATTTCCGTCATTCGCAATTTCACACGACTTTCAAATATTCGCTTATTTTCAATTTGAAATCCTAAATACTTTTAGGCAATTTACCTTCGATTGATAAAATTATGATAAAATTTTTGCAAAAGAAATTTACACACCTACTGATATTAGTGATAAATAAAAAAATATTTTTCTTGACATTTGAAAACTAATTCATATTTTGTCGGATCTAACCAGTATAAATAAAATCAATTATCTAACTAATCAGTCGTGTTTCACATAATATTGTTTATAAATTCAATATTCTTTATAATATTCTTAATAGAATAGAATTTCCGTTAATACTGGCTATGGAAATGTACGAATTTAACGTATTAATATAAATTTCCTTTATTGTGATGTTAATTTCAAAAAATGATAAACGTTCTTTCGTTACACTCAGTTTTACGATCAAGGCTTCAAATCCGCAAATGGAAAGTTTAAAATCATCATCAAACGATTTATGGATTTGTATCATAAAAAGAATGATCGTCTCCCCTGTTTTGAATCCTACCCTCTCACTTTACGTCTATACATCATATAAAAGACGAATATTTTATTACTGGTCCTTTCAGAGTACTATTCTTTTCCAGTTCTCAAAGTTGAGTTTGAGTGACTCATTTACAATTAGTTCTCTTTATATATCTAATATATTTCATAATCGCTACTTATTCGGAGCATATGAGCATGATAAAAAAAGAGTTTCAAAACAAAATGGTCTGACTTGACTTTTCAACGGAAAATCGTTTCACTGGAGTTTACAGGCAGTTTGAGCTATAAAAAGATACTCTTGGTTTATCATGGCATTACTGACGCTGAAAGTTATACAATCAATAAAACAAACACAGTTTTTGACAATAGAAAATCGTTGAAAAACGCCTGAATAAAAAAGTCACCATATACCGTTTTGTTAGTTACAACCTTCAAGGTGATCCATTCAATTAAAGATTCCATAATCTGTAACCAAAAGATATGATACATGAGATGTGTTTTTTTATCAAAATTGAAGGATTCATTAATTTCGCGAAAATCCTAGTAGGTCAACAAGTCTCAAATGCAAATTGTGTGACACAGCATTAAATAAAATAAGCTTTATTTATATACCTATAAGATTTAACACAATAATTCCTATTGGTGGCATGTCGTGGTCACTTCATTTTTATCGTCATTAAAGGCATTTGTTATTTGACAACAATTATACATTAATTTTAATATTTATTTAATTTTACACGATTTAAAAACAAACTTAAAACCGCAAAAATTTACAAGACAATTTCCTGGAACAATCTCGATCAGCTCTCGCTGAAAACAATGAAGATTTCATCTGAAAACCATATACCACTTATCTCTGCGCTAGAATTAAATACCGAGTAATTGTATTAAGTTGTTTGACGTTCAAAATAAAGCATTTTATTTAAACATTAATCAATACATGAGGTTTTTATCAATAAACACTTTTAGGCTCGATAATTACAGTAATAATGAATATAAAATAAAGCAGTGTTTCAGCATTAGCAAATAAGAAGACGCCCACCGTTTTATTCTTTGTAATTGAGTTGATTACGTGGCGATTAAATCTAACACAAACAATAAATACATTGAGCTTTGTTTATTCACACATTCATTAAATATTTATACCGTATCAGTTTTATATAGCTTAGTAAAACGTCGTATTCTAAGGCGTTAATTGTATAATTATATATATTTATTATATTAAATGAAAACATTATATTGTTGTTTTTCCATAAACAAATGTTCACGATGTTGAAAATTCTGTTCTTGCTGACATACAATTTCATAATGTTCTTTTCAATTTTGTCAGTCTTATAGCCTTTTGGCCAACGTTCTTTGGCGTTCGTTATGTTCAGTAGCACTGTTCACGGGTTCAAATTCCCATTTGTACAATATCATTTATAAATTTATTCATTTTTTTATCAAAGAAATGAATGGCTGTGATCAGTGTTTCTCAATTTTTTTACACTTGCAGACCACTAAAAATAAAAGAAATATTTTTCAGACCACCAACGCTCGAATCAAAAAATAAAGTAGGAGCAGGATTGCCCAGCGTTACTCATATGGACTCCGGGTAGACGTGTAAAAAAAGGTTTGATTACATATACCAAAACAGTACATCTACGTTCGGTTGGCTTTGAATAATTATTATAACGTGGAATTCTTGTATACACATTTTAAAATGAGCGTCTACTATATGGCACTGCAAAAAATTCTGTAAACCATTGGTTGAGATACACTGGAGTTAATGATTAAATCCCTTCTCACTTATATAATACTAAAAATGGAGTAAATCGAGAGCAAAAAGCTAACTATTAGCCTTTTTCTGTTCCAGTTTTTCTTTCTTTTGTATATCAGAAAAAGTGAGGTTGAGCTTTTAAAATATATTTTCTCGTAAAAAAACAGTTTTTTTTAGAGTATAGCTTTATTTAATATTATACAATGGAGCATATGGACTCTTAATGAAGCATCTAAATAAATTGTTTGACGTAAACTGATTTCAAGTGACTCACTAAACCTTTCCCTCTGAAGAGGATATAAAAAGATGAATGGGATTAGGAAAATTATTAGTCGAAAGGTGATCTCATTCTTAACGACCTGTTCTGGATTAAATAGGGAGTAGGTGGAAAGTTATTAAAACATCACAGACACTTACACGTTTTGTATACAAATCCATAAATCAATTGGAAAATGAAACTTAAAAGTAATTTTTCGGGCACTCGAACCCATGATCTCGCAGCTAAGAACGACGTTTCCGTCGAAGTGAACGAAGTCCAAGAGTTTTCATTACTTCACTATGAAACTAAGCTTAAACAAAGTAAAAGCAATTACTATTAATTTCTAAATTCAAGTGAACATACTTAATTTCAATTATTTTGATTAACAATATTATAATTGACACTAAAGAAAAATCATTGAAAATATAAAATTTATTATCAATAAAAATTAATTACTTTTATATTGCATGTATAATTTATTTTTTAATTCATTCAAATATATTTTTTGATTGTCAAAATTGAATTGGTTTATTTATGTTATAATTTATTTAAATTGGTGCAATTTATTCTTCAAATGAACGTAATTGAACGAAAACGTGCACAAAATTCCGTTCCAATTAATAATGAAAACAATTTGATTATCGTATACGAAAAAATGTTTATGTATTATGTGTGTATTTTATACAATTTCATCTAGATCCTTTCAATAGCTGCGTTGTAAGCAATTTAAACAAAATTAAACAATATTGATATTGGTAAAACAACATAAAACTTCACGTATATAAAATGCAAGATCGGTAGAAATATTTCAATAGATAGTCAAATTTATTAAAGATTCTTTCGGTTCTTTTCTTTACTTAAACAAGTTTATATTTTATGTAAATTGTGTGCGATATACTGACAGGTAATAAAAATTTTACGCTCTATCAATATTTTAGGCAAACAAAATTTCTCATCAATTTTTTTACCGTGTTTTATTATTTATACGAAACTGTCTCACGGGTGTTTTTTTGATTAGCAACGAGATCATGCGCGCACTATAAAAAAATGTATTTTCTTTTATATTTTAAATATGTACACATAACATAAGCAATTCCGTTACTCTTTAGTATGGGTTATTGAAAATATAACTGATTTTCTTTCATAAAAAATAAATAATTGAAATTTGATTAGTAAACATTATTGTCAACGATAAAACGTAAATATATAATTTTGATTCTATAAAAGATGAGTCCACATTGGCCAATATTAAATATTTATTGATTTGATTATCTGAAAAATTTAATTCAAAAAATACTTTTTTACAATTTGACTTCTTATCTAAATCTGAAATGATTGTATGTCAACTATCAACTAGAGAAGAAATAATTTAAGACATCGACTAAGGGTGCTTGATGGAATTTCAATATCAAATTTGGATTATTGAGATTTTGTACACTTCCATGTATTTTGTCACTAACGACCCGGGTTTCGCTTTTCGGCATCTTCAGGCATTCGAGCACACAAATGGACTCGAACTGACGAAACCCGGGTCGTTAGTGACAAAATACATGGAAGTGTACAAAACCTCAATAATCCAAATTCGAGAAGAAATGATATCACCCGTTCCCAAAATCACCATAGCAGAAATTGAAATGAAAATATTTTTTTCGCTTAGTGGAGGTCTAACTGCAAACCGGCATGGTTGCATCTAGAGCAAATTACAAAAGATTCAAAATATATATCCATCCTATGGAAAGCGCATACATATAATATTTATATATACCATATTCTTTTTTAAATACGATGAAAATTGTTAAGTTCCTGAATACCCCCTGTAAATAGGTTGTGAAACCGTAGTAGGTTTTTCATCCATATCCGCTCGCATTGACTCCTTATGGATCATCTCAATAGATGTTATTTTAAGAGAATTGATTTCTATTCAGCCACTTGATCTAATTCTTTCAGAGAGAGTAAGAAAAAAAAGATGATGCCCTAGCTAAGACTAGTAGTCAGCTAATCACTCTCGCTACGCCCCGTTTTTATTATCAGATGGCTCAAAGGCATTTTAATTTCACATACATTCGAAGAGAAATTCATAAATTAATTTATGAAATTTTCCATATGGGGATTTGAACCTGTAGATAAGGCAACCACTCGAATAAGACGTCTAGTGAACGTTAAACACTCGGTTACGGTACCGGAAAATGTAAAATAAGTTGGGATTACTTAAAATATCCAAAACATTTTACTGTGAAGTGTTTTAAAAAACACTTCAGATAAAAATTCGTCTGTAAGTAAAATAATAATTTAATTAAGTTTGCTTCCTACTTTCAAAATTATGAAACCTTCCACCTTGCTAATTGCTTACTAATCAACTTATATTAAAACATCGAGGAGCTTTGCTCGGAAACAAAAAGGGTTTAGAATAATATAACGCAAAATCCTTTATACGTTGGGATTAGGGGTCTACATTTTGTTTGTCATCAACACGCTTTGTTTGTATATTTTCGCGTCTGGCTCTGCGGTTTAGTGTGACTTATGTATCGTCATTTTTTCATAGAATGCCACTTACCGCATCAAAAATTTTGCATACTCAAGAATACATTTAAGAGGTTTTTGTTTAAAAATAAAATCGCTCTTTTGTCACCACGTTATCTTTGAGCGCTTTGTTTTGTTCAATTATGTCCGTTCATAACTCGATATTTTTCAGCGGAACATGTTTCAGCTAGGAATCGCTTTAAATCCGAAGTCCATATCTCTTTTTTGAGAGGGTAATGATAGACGGATGGGCTTAGGCAACCAAGTACTTGGTTTCACAATGAATACTTCCAAACCAGAGTACACTTTTTGTAACCATGTTTTTTCTCAATGTGGAGCATATGGCCTCGTAATCGATGTATCTCATCAGAAGTTTTTCTATAATAACTGCTTGTAACACAGTTGTTCAAATTCTATTTTTTGACGATAGTAGCAATGGAATGGTTAGAATTGGACAATCCAAGCGGTAAGGGGAAATTTTAGATATCACAAGTATTCATGATTTCGAACAGAAATCTCTAAATCGATTGAAAATCAATTTATAAAACTGTCCGTACTAATATTCGAACCTGTGAGATCGGTAACCGAACCCAACTTTTTTCAAAATTTAAATCCAGATATTAAATATATAAATTAATATCAGAGATTGGGTCGCTAATTGTCATTGTCACATATAAGAGAGATTGAGGGGGAAACAGGTTTTTAAATTTTGAAAACGTAGGCATTTGCATATTTAAAAACTCTTACTCGTATGATATTGCTTTTTGCGTTAACCGGATTCTGTCAGTAAGTTGATACGAGTCAACAGGGTAGTTTCATGTTAACCCATACATTATTGCATTTGGTATATCGCTTATTTATGTACATCTGCCTCGAAGCAGTATCGTGCTTTTTCGCAATCCAGGAAAAACACAGAAATAATCGTATCGTTCAAATTTCTCAAATAATGCATCCACGAGGAATTAAGTTATACGATAAACATTAAAAAAGTATTTTTATTCTAAATTACTTGTTACGGTATTTTCTCATATCTTCAACATTAAACTACAATTCTAATTTTACATTTTCAATTTGTTTGTTTTGACAGTTTAACTTTACACTATAAACGCAGTAAATACTTATTATTATCCTTTCTCAACTTTTGATTCTTTACGGTTAAACTAAGTATAAAGGATATGAAAAATAATATCCGATATTTTTATTTAGCATAAGTTCAGATAACGACATTAAAGTTTGAGAGCTAAGTGTTAACACGGTCGAGATAAAAATACAAAATTATTCAAGTTTTTGCGGCTTCAATAGCCTTCCAAAAAAGCTTTCAGCTCGTAACCGCTGGGTAATGACGAAGCATAAGGGGTTTCAAGAAGGGTATACAGTGTGCTTCGAAGTTTTTGGCGTTAGAAAAGCTTTAATAAGTTAAAAATGAATAATTTGTATCAATAATTATTAAAACTTAATATATGATCACGCGAATTCAAATTTTCTTTTCAAGATATAAGTAAGCATAATTTTAAAAACATCACAGACATATATGCCTTTTTTGATACAAATCTATTGATCTAGTAAAAAATCTTTTATCCCATAAACTTGAGAACAAAATCTCAACAGCATTGAAGATAAGCTCACGGTACCGCCTAGAATAATCATATTTCAAAAACCTATTTAAGAATAAGACAACAATTTCAATTCTACCCTGTCTATTTTTTAAAAGACATTGTTTTTAAAATTAACCCGACGTGTATGTGTGTCTTCTTATTTAATGCATGCAAACTTTCAGCGACTTAAATTCAACTCGGATAAAGTTTTCAACCAGTAACTTATATAATGGAAAATCGCTGAGCTACTAGTTTGGCGTATGCGGTTTTGTTATTAATGCAGTTTTCCTCGTGTTATAAAATGATAATTTAGTTTAGTTTTAGTAGATTGAAGTACATTTGATATAATTAAAGTTTTGAAAATCCATTTTGTGTGATATTGCAACCGTATTATTTGTTCTTGTTTATCTGTAATATTATAATAATTGTATTATTTAAAGAAGAATTACGAGTATTATAAAATTGTTTTTCCACAAGTTATTAAAAATAAAAAAATTGTCGATTTAATAATTTGCCGTTCTTATATCCGACGCTCTGTAGCTTGCATCCTAACCATTTGCGTGATGAAGGATTCAAATTCTGGAATGAATACTTTCGTTAATTGATGTTAATAGTTAAAACGACTTCTGTGGCCGATTTATATGTGCTATTTTCACATTTCATTCTGGCTGCTATTTTTAAGTCAACTGTGATTTTTCAATTTCTAACATTAATCTGAAAAACTCCGTATTTTTGAAGTCTCAATTCGGAATGAAAGAATCAACAATAGCAAAGGAATATCGCTTAGTATTCGCTCCATATCAAATATTCCTTGAGTGACATCGTCATAACAACTCAATCTATGTTGGTAGTTGCTTAGCAACTATACATATGTTCTAATATAAATGTCAAAAATAATAATAACCATTCCTCCTTAAATCTTAAAGCTAATCCTTCTTAAGTTGTAAAAAATAAGGTGGTTAATAAATACTAATAAAATATAATTTAAAAAGCAACGTAAAGCTCTTAATTAATCTCTCAGCTTTTAAGCGCAGATTTACAATACGTATTTGAAAAAAGCTCTCATAAAAATAGCGACAAATTGATGTCGTATTTTCTTGGTTTTTATTTTCCACAAAACGCCACATTTTCTTTTGCTGTTTCTGTAATGCGAAGTTGGAAACCAGTTTAGAAGTGAAAAATATTATTTTATTTTACGACTTGTTGACTATGTGTCGAGAATAAATACATAAATGTTGTATTGTGATGCCGCGAGGGTTTTCGGTGAATGATTTATTTCACTGTTTTTGATGAGGTGGCTAAAAGTGGGTGACACACAGAAAAAGTGTCAAACAACTAAAAGAAATATATTGACGTCAAAACATCAAAGGATAATTATTAATGAACCAAACATCAATCAAATGCTAAACAATATTTTGTTTGTTTTCTTATTGTATAGTGAAAAAATCGATGATAATATAGCAACTAGCAAGCATATCTTTCAGGGTTGATCAACGTCTTAGGCATTCTTTTTTTTACTCAATATATTCCGTAACACAACAAAAATTTCAAATAATTATCCCGCTTGTCTCAGGAGCAATTATAGGAATAATTTGTGCTATAAAAAAAATATGTGAGATGAGAGACTTTGTATGACACGGTATAGTTATAAAATCGATACCCTAGTTCCATAATCATTGGATTCTGTAGTCTAGTGGTAAGAGCTTTGTCTTAGCAATCAGGTGGGTCTTGTTTCAAGTCCCAGCAAGGTTAATATCAAATTTAGATTTCTTCAATTTAATTTTGTGATCTTGGACATGTGTTACTTATGAAAATTCCATCGAGTTTATCTCGTATGATTTTCCAATTTTCAAAATATTTAGTGCATTGACTGTCAGCTGTAATGCCATATATATATTTTTTAATTGTTAAAAAAAATATATCAAAAAATAGTTATAGCTCGTTTAAAGATAATTGGCATTGAAGATTAACCTCGAAAACGCACAACCAAATAACTCGCCACTCCGGTGGTATGTGACAGCATTGACAGCTTTGTATTTGCCAGTTCTATAATGCACCATCTAAAGTTATAACCCTTTGACACTGAACAAAATAAATATATCTACATTCCAAAGTGCATCATCTCGATTTGTTGCAATATCGAAATAGAAAGTTTAAAACATATTTTATTCCAACGAGATATTTTGTGGAACTTACTGGTAATGCCGCACATTTATGTTTTGGTACTCTTTGGAACTGATAAACGAATGTGTTCTGAAATACTGCCAAATTCAGAATTGTTGCAACTCTGGAACTAGTGTATCAAAATATACTATAATTCACCCAAGTAGAGACCGTAAAAAGCGTGATTTCAATCGCATGGTATTCCCATAGAATATGATCAACATTATGTACTAAATTGTCACATTTACTATCTGTTCTACTTGTCAACCTGCATAGCTGAAACAATAAAATCAATTGACTCACGTGAAAGACTACCGTTAATACTATCAGTTGGTTGGTAATTTTTTAGTTTTACTATTAAAAAATATTACAGGATATTATTAGTATTTTATATAACTAGTATTAAAAAATAAAATCACTATTCATTATGTTAGAAATAATTTATTATTCACGGTAACATGTTCACGTAATGAAATTTATAAATATTTTTTTATTTTTGGATCTATTTTAAGAGTTTATAAAATTCAATTGATGTTATTTTTAGTTATTGTATATACAAAATAAATTTAATTAAAAACACAAACAATCGTGCAAGAAGCCGTCTAAATTGCAAGTGACCTTTTTTTACGCACTTGTCGATTAAACGGCATTGCTTTGTCTGGCCGCAAACAAATATCCAAGCAAAAAGTTCCCATTCAAACGATGGAAATTTTCTCTGGATTATTTGAATTTTATTCGTCGTTTTGCGATAAAACCTTCCATAGACTTTTCCCCACAACAAGCCCGGTGAAGAAAATTACCGACGAATTTCCATCAAGTGTTTTGCATAAATCTGTATTGGAATGATGTAAGTTTATATTCGTCGCCTGTTTGCAAAATACTGTCGAATTTTTATTACACAATCTATTTTCAGATTTAAGTATTATTTATGAAAATCTATTTTTAATGTTGTGTTGATAATTTTCGGCCATTAAAGATCAGAGAAATTTTATAATTTTATCTTCATTTTGACAAAACAGCTTATTCTATGCTATAATAATAATGAAATCTAAATCTAAGAACAACTTTATGATGTCTGACTCTACCTATACAAATTAATTTAATTAAGCCAATAAATAATATAACGTTTACATTTACATCACAGTATAAATGAAAAAAATGAACATGGAAGACATAGATGGAAACTATAACTCACCAAATATGAAGCTCTAAAATGCTTATGTTATTTGACTCTGTATACTATATTTTATCAAACTAACGATCGCGTCCATTTAATTATTCGATCATAGTAAATTATTCCAGCAATATAAAACACAAAGGAACGTAATCTCAAAATGAAAAACGTAAATTTATACTGAAGTTAATAAGACTATAAATTTTAATCGAATTCGATCACGGATTAAATTTTTAGTAAAAAATCTACAAAACAAATTGCAAAATTGTTTTAAGACTGTAAATAGAGCATCGTAGAAGATTGCATATTAACAATCGAGTTTTCCCTTCGTTAAAAATTCTGCCAAATGTGTTATTGATACTTTGCAAACATTAATATTGCTCTGTTTAATTTTTGCCTCGTAAAAATTAAGTAATTTTCTCAAAACTGTTTAAATTCACTTTGTTCACTCTGTTGTTCCAGGGAAGGTTACTGAAAATCGTCACAACGTAATGGACACAACAATAGGTATTAAAATTGAAGACGTGAGTGAATGAAAGTGACAGTTTATGAAAAAGTGAATGAAGAATTTATGTACCTATCTTCCATATTTATGTTAGAGGCATATTAATATTTCAATGGTCTGTCATTGCGGCAATAGATGAAGTGGCTATTTAGCATGGATATTTAGACCTTCATCCATAATAAGGATCAGAGTGATATTTATTTTATAAAATACCGATACATTGAACGTTTTAAAAAAAATAATCGTTAGATTACTACTCAAACACATCAATAGTTAAATTTTCCTCACAGTAAAACAAATATACAAAAAAAACTTTGACCTTAATTGACAAAAACTTACGATGCGTGCAAAATACCTTCATTTGAATCATCAATAATATGTCGTTAAGAATATGTTCACAAACCTATTGCTGATATCGATTTTACATCTGGAAATATCTACGTATGATTTAAAAACCACAAC
This sequence comes from Himalopsyche phryganea, assembly GCA_022494535.1. NCBI lineage: Eukaryota > Metazoa > Arthropoda > Insecta > Trichoptera > Rhyacophilidae > Himalopsyche > Himalopsyche phryganea. Next base: position 5,645,685 of record JAGVSL010000002.1, on the reverse strand, counting down.
GCAAGCCTTCGCTATCTTATTTATTTAAATCTACATTATCTGGTTTCACGTAAACACGAAAAAGCAAAAAATCTGAAAATGCGCTTCACAGCGCGTTTTTCCATTAAATACTTGAGCAATAAATCTTTCAGTCGCTTAAAGTAAGTATAAAGGTTCTTAAAATACCGAAGAAACTTTTTTTTTCATTTTCAATAATTGTACGTTGTACGTCAAACATTTCGCACTCTATAAATTTTATAATTTTCAAAATATGCTGCCAAAAAACAGTTGCTCTCAATCATTAAAAGAAAAGTATTTAAATATAATTCCAAAAGCGAAATATAATTATGGTATTAAATAACATATACGCAATTATTATTGAATATTTGATTGTAGCTATACATTGACAACAATACAGTATTATTTTACTGTTGACTTATTCAAGAATTGAGGGTTGATAATAAATATAAATATAAAATTTGTGTTTTCATTTTACTTTGAAAACATAGCTTAAAAATTGGAAATTGTTTTAAATAATTTAGAGATTTTTTGAATTTCACTTTTATTATCTACAACAGTGATGTACTTATTTTGATATATTCTATTTTTAAAGTGAATATGTGACTGCAACCTATTTTTCACCAGTTTTTAGCTTTCTTTCGTTATTTAATTGTGCATCCATCTTTTGTTGTTGATTCTGTATGTACGAAGACAGTTTATTAAACAAGGATTTTTTTTAAATTTATATTAGCCAAAGCTTGTATAGTTTTACAAAATATGAGAATTTTTAGAAATTTTTAAAAGCTCTGAGAATTTTCTAGTATAGTTATTAGTCAGCCGGTGCCGTAACCGAGTGAAATTGGCAATTCATCTTATTCAGTTGTGGTGTCCACAACTTCAAGTCCTCGCACAGACATTAACATTAACTGAGAAAAGGCCAACTTTGAGGCATTCGATAAATTTGCAACATCATATGGGGGCGGGATCTTCTCGATTACTCTTTAGATTCAACGCGGAGTAGATTAAACTCTAGCGCTACGGCGGATTCTCAGTATACGGATACACAAGATACATAATATCGTTTAAACTAAGTGGCTGAGCAAGTCACATTTTCTTTTTTTTTTTCTTTCTATCTTTTCTTTTTTTAAGCACAATAGTGCGTAGTTAAAAGATTGGTTCCGTGCAGCTCTGCATTGGGCCAAGAATATGAGTAGTAAATTCGTTTCATTTTCTTGGTCGTTATTGCGTTATGAAAGGCGGCCGTGAAACATCGGCTGCATACACATAACGGGTGGAAGTGGGGCAACCAACTTGAATAACTGTTTTTCTGATTCATTTATGGATGTGTGCTCAAAAACATTGATATCTGTAATGTGTTACCATTCCTTTCCACCCTTATGCCTAAAAATGCTCCTATGTTCATGTTTAAAAAAGTCACTGATGATCTAGACAAAATTATTTAGCGGTCTACTTTATGAACACTAATTATCCATACTTTATGTTCTAAAGTAAGAAAATATAATTTCCCTACTTTATTAGCGTCAAAGTAAAATAAAATACTTACCCCTATGGCAACCTCTGACGTGGAAAAGTTTCTAAAAATATTAAAAGTCTAGAGGGATTCTGTCGGAAAATATTGGTATTGGAAAAATGGAATGAGCACATTTTATTGCCCAACCAAATGAAAGATCTCTGAATTTTCCATTCAATATTTTAAGGCAACAGACTCTTTAGAGTCTTCTAATTTATTTTGGATCTTAGGAGCTTTAAAAAATATAGCCTTTGCATAAACGTTAACGATCGTAATTTGCTAAAACTTTTGTTTCTTCTTTATCACTAGATTTCAGTAAAAGCTTTCTTTTCCGTTTGCATAGGATAACAAAATATTATTTTTAAGTGCATATTGCTTCGTTCTTGATTTGATTACTTATTTGATTTGATAATTTAAAAAATGTCGATAAACCTACTTGATAGACAAACGTTTTATGAATATAAATTTATATATGTAGTTAATATTCTGTTTAAACTAATAAATAATGAATATTCAACATCATTCCATTATATTTTTCCTTTTGATGAATGACAATAATTATATTTTTATTTTTTATATAAGAAATCAATTATCAAATACATTTATATTGGTAAAATGATTGTGAATATTGGATTTCCAATATTAAATTTAGAATCGACTATAACTAAGTATTTAAAATAAATTAAAACACAGTTGTTCAGCATTACGATTTCTATTTTAAAACTTCTTTCTATAATTTATATAAAAATCATTTAGTGTTTATGTTTCTGAAATGAAAGGAATTCAAAAATTCATAGATCATTCCTATTTTTATACCATATCCACTACGAATGTGCAACATGTGGAGTATAAATACAAATATCTCTACAGAAGCTATTTAACGAGAATTGATTATAAACCAGTATCTCAAAATGCCTCTTCGGACAGTTTAAGGGAAAGAAAACGGGGATAGTAGAATACTAATTAACTAACAATTCTCTCAAAACACTTTTTTCAAGATTGCATAGATAATGAAATATAAATGCACCAGAAACAATCATACTTTTTGTACACAGATACGTTAATCTTTTAATAAGTCAATATTCTGTATCGAGTCGGAACATTCAACTGAGTAGATGAAAACTCAACAACATTTGACCACTCGCCTAAGAGGCCATGTTTATTATCTATAAGCAACTTAAAGCGTTTTTGTTAGAGAAGTTTATAAACGTAATACCAAGATTATTAAAGATAAACTTACTTTTTATAAAACTTTGATGAAATAAGTATTTATACTATATGTTCAGCTAAGCTGCATTAAAATAACGAAAAGTTTATAGAGTTAGCATATCAAGAAATAATTGACAAATTATTTACTTGATATAGAAAATAAAAATTACAAATTCTTATTTATTTACAACGCCATTGCTATGAAAAATCTGGTGTCAACTTTTTGTGACTGCATAATATATATTTCACAATATTGCGGCCTGAAACAAACATGAAAAGAATGTTCGCCATGCTTTTTCGTGTACAGACATGATCTAGCCATTAAACATTGTCCTAAAGAAAGACGTCCCCTAAGCATCATAAATATACCTTAGTGAACTACCCGCCGTGGATCTTACTCACTACACAATAAAAGAGCTTACGTTCTTAAGAAGTTAAAGGATTATTTAATGTTATATTAAGTCATTTATTTCACTTTCACACTGTTCTATATATTGTAAGAACTTACACTGTTTTATTTCTATATTAATTGATTTCGTAGATTATGTTGCTTGTTTAAAATAACTGTATCTTTTTTATCTAGTTTTTTTTTCATGTTCGCTCTCAACGTGGAGATATGGTCTCCTAATGGAGGTATCTCAACAGAAGTTTTTTTATGAAAACTGCTTTTTACTCAGTTGCTTAAGTTCCCTTTTTTCGAAGAGAGTAAGAATAGAAGGATAGGACTGGGACAGTACTAAACGTTTGCTAATCGATCTCGCTACCCTTCATTTTTGAGGATCGGATGGGTGGGAGGGAGTTTTAGACATCACAAACACTCAGACTACCAACAGATATCCATAAATCGATTTTAAGATCAATTTATGAAACTGTTCGCACCGAGAATTGAACCCGAGACATCCGTAATCATTATCTAGTTACAACAACTATAATAGGTCGATTCTCATAAATTAGACCCGTTGTTAATTCTGTCACACATGTATTACAATTCTGATCTGACACTTGCTCTTTGACCATATTCGCTCCTATGTGAAGCAAATGACCACCTCGCGGTGCCTCCATGAATCCCTGTCACTTGCCAAACACTGTACTTCCCCCCATGAAATGCCAGAGTTTCTCAGCTCCACCGAGTATACCCGACGGTTGTCCATGACTCTCGAATCCACCGTCAGGTCGGAAGAAGAGGCAAGCAAGATTGTAGGTTTCCGAAGGCATTCGCATCACGCGACCCAACTAGTTCTAACGTCTTTCCATGACCACTGACGTTACAGGGCACTGCCTGGTGCGTTCTTTAATCTTTGAGTTTTACACAAAGTCAAACCACTTCACCCCCAGTCTCGCAAGACGCAAGCATCTACTCTTGAAGCTCAGTATACGGTTTTACGAGTCTTCGTCATGTGTTATGTTTCACTAACGTCAAGCAGCACAGGTAGAACTCGGCGGATCGTAATCGACTGTCTACAAAAAACAAAAACCCGGGTTCCCTGCACTTCAGTCGGAGCTCGACCTTTTTTTCTCAAAATGGATCTTGCGTCCAGCAATATTGATATAATTTGAAGCCGGGGGCTATTTTAACGCCTGGCAACAAGAAAAGCCTATACTGCGAAATATTGCTGTTTGCCGCAGGCCGATTTCAGTTCAGGACACTAATGACACTTATACTTAAGAAAAACCAGGGTGTGTCAAATAATTATAGCTGTCTTGATTCCTGAGTATATAATCCAAATGTGTTTTAAATGTTTTATTTGCAACCACAAAACAAGCTTCGAATTTGAAGTAGTGTAAGTAGTCCTCGATGTAAATCATCCAGTGTTGAGCGGTAAGTAGGTATACAAGGTGTACAATAGTAGGTGGTAAAAGGGTTTGTTTTGATCATTCAGTGTTCAAATAATTATAACATAATGACAGTCTGTTGTCGGCTATCTAGTTTTTTGTATCTGTGTAATACTGGCAAAAATCCTTGTAATACATATTTTCACTGTGACAATTACACACTAGAAATTTACGTAATTTAAAAATTCTACCATTTCCACCATTTCTCAAAATTATTTACCTTTCAGATTCGTTTTATGTTAGTATTGTCATGTTTTTATAAACAATATAAAAAAATCATGCAAGAGTTAAAGAAAAACAATATGTGTCATCATATAAGCTTCCAGTGTGGTACAAACAGACCATTAACGAACTATTTCAACAAAATAACTACATTTAACGAAAACTAGATGTAAATCTCGCAGAAAAATTGTATACATTATTTCAAACGATCGTCCATAATACGCCAAGATTTCCGTATTGGAAAAGCTGGGAATACAATAAAAGATAGTCACATTTATCGTTCACATCTAGGGACTATGTCTTAAGAACTCGGAACGATATTTGTTACCGTAAATACAGTAATAAACCATTTTTAACCGTGTCCGCTACCAATGTTGAGCATACTAACTCCTATCAGAGTTTATCTCGTTAGTAGTTTTTCTACAAAAACTGCTTTTTTCACAGATACTTAATCTCTTTAAATGTTCACTGTTAAAATAAAAAAAATATTTTCGAGCAAAAACGATATTTTATTCATAAAGTTCGTTTTCACAAACAACAATAATTTCACTTTAAGTTTTTATTTCGTTATTTTTACACAGCTGAATTAAATTCCTAAAATCCTTTAAAACCGATCACGTAAAAATTTACTCCTGAATCTCAATATTTTCAAAGGCCATAATCTTTTACAAATAAAAAAGAAACCATTATTTCCACATCGTCAAACTGATCGGCCTTTTCAATTGCTTTCTTATAATAAGAAAAACGCTAAAGAAATCTTCGACGATAATCTTTATAGCAAAGTAATCCTTTTGGGAGATCGTTCACCGGTTTTATAATCGATCATATTCCCGGAAAACTCATTACTTTTTATTTAAACGCAATTTCCACTTGATCAAGCTTACGTGTAATCGCACTTGTCCCTGCTCGTAAGATGTTTATCCCATTGTTTCAAATCTTGAACCTTTATAAGGATAATCTCAGTTTATACGAATTTCAATATCGCCTGAGAGTAAATCAAGAAAGAAACAGAAAGATCGAAAAACATTTGTATCTCTGAAGTTGACATCTGAAAACATTGCCTTTCACGTTTTATACGCTTCTGTTAATTTCTTTTGTGAAATTTCGTTTATTACTGTAACTTACAGCCAGGTTTTCTAAAAAAGGATGTAGGTAGTAATACTAATAATCCTGTAACTGTCAAATTCCTACTCGGCTATGTGGTCAAATTACAAATAGACAGTTTTATATATCAATTTATTATGTTGTGTCCTTACTCCTAAGGCACGGACATTTGTGATATTGATATTATCATTCTTCCTTAACCTTCCACATAAAAAAGAGACTATTTTTACTATTAGTAAATTCCTTTTTCAATCCGTCCTTATGTACTATATTTCAAAATAATTTCAATCAATAACTGACTTACAACTTACAACCAATCCGCTTTAAACAGCGTCTGTTCTGATACTGATTCTTAGAAGTCCATTATAAGTCCATGGATAATCCAACAGCATCACAAATATGTGTAATTCAAAACTATATTATTATAAAAGTATTCACTTTCTATAAGTTGAAGGTGAAGCAATGCTGAAGGTTCTATACACGTGTAATGACATAAATTAAATAAATATGTATAAGATATTTTGATAAATATTGTTTGTTATTGATAAAATCCATGTCTTTAATATTTCGAAAAAGTTTTCGTTTATTTAGATTTTACCTATGAAACTAGTTTTTCAATGTGCAATATAATGCAACAGTTACACTTTAAAATGATTACTTATTATTTTATTCCACAAATAACTTGTACTCAAAGATGTAAAAAAATATAGAAAAAATGTCCATTAATCAACCATATCCTTGTTATATCTATTTTTGTTCAATATTCAATTACTTTAAGTTTGTCTGAAGTTTTTTTATAACAATATAATTGTCCAGTTGTACTTAGTTTTATAAAATTGACACATTAGGCTGATCATGTTATATTTTTATAATATATCTGCAACCATATTAAAGTAGTCATGAGTTTCTAAAGAAGCTTTCAATGCAAACTGCAATGGAAAGCTTTCAAGGGTGCTTTTTCCAAAATGATTTTCTCATCGCATTATTTCTCGAAGCGCAGAGTACGTCAGACCTGTTGGCTTACTTCCTGACAGTCTACCCTGAATGAGAGAAGACTTTCAATGGAAATGTGGCAGTCAATAATACGGTGCTGGCAATGCACTGAAATATGACAATCAAAATGTACGGTTTCGTTGCATTGTTCTGCATTCATTTGTTGACAATATTCTCGATAAGCTTGTTTGTTATTCACAACGCGGCAAACACTGTATGTCACTAACATAACTTTCAGTCATATTTGAGATACGCTTTTAGACTTAAGTTCAAATCAATAACATGTGTACAATTTACAAGGAATTTAATTCGTACAGACCTTAATATTTATTATCTGAAAAATTAAAGTCATAAAGCATATAAAAAAAACATTTGTGATTATTTTTTGTAGTAATATAGATATGTTGGGATAAAAATGCGTATAGATTGATTCATGGCTAAATAAGATTTAACTTAATTATTTAAATTGTACCAAAATGATATTTGAGATTATTTTAATATTTCTATACACTAAACACTTACTGTTATAATGAAAAATACTGTGCAAGTTGTCACTTTTCTATTCACACAAATTTGAAATGTCTCTTCAATGTTTTGAATAAATATAATTCAATGCTGGTTTTTACTGAACAGTACACCTAAGTGTTGTGTATAAACTAATATAAAAATATAAATTTTCTTGGACTATTTGCAATAAACAGTTTTTATCTTTTCCATTGTTTTATGTTCAAAACACTAACATTCAACACAATTTCTGTTGGCGGTATGTTGTGTTAACTTCGTTTTAATCACCGTTAAAGAAATTCGTTATTTTAGAATAATACATATTAAGTTCAATATTTATTTAATTTTACGCGATTTAATCGTGTGAAAACCAACATTTTCAAGAAAAACAAAGCACACATGTCCCGAAACAATCTCGATCATCTCTGGGCTATGGCAATTAAAGCTTCATTTGAAAACTGTATACCACTTATCTCTATGCTAGAATTAAGTACCGAGAATTTGTAGTAGTCGACTCCGTGGTGCAGTGGTAGACGTCGTTGGCTATAGTTACGGACGTCTCGAGTTCAAGTCCCGGCACGGTTTCATAAATTGTTGATTGGCATGAATGTTTGTGATGTTTAAAATTCCCTCCCGACTATCCTATTCCAAAAAATGGGGCGAAGCGAGAGCGATTAGCTGACCACAAGTCCTGTCCTAGTTCTAAGCATTCTATCCATTCTGTCGTTGAAAAGAGAGGTTGAGCAACTGAGTTACAAGCAGTTATCGTAGGAAATTTTTGTCGAGATACCACCATTAGGGGCTATATAGTTCACATTGAGAGCGGAATTTGTAAAATAATAATTTAAATTTATTTAATTTAGGATTGTTATTTTAGTATATACGCATCAGGAATACAACAATAGGCCACTGATTAAACATTCATTATTCAAATAGAGTTTCAGACACATATCACATATTTTTTAACAGAAATGAAAATCGAAAAACGATTTTTGCTGTTTTGAAATCAGTTGATTTTTATTTTTCAAGAAATCATTCAAAAGAATAGATTTTAATTAAGACGGATCGAATCTCTATATTATATTATTTTAATATAGTAATATACAATATTTAAAAACGTTTTTTTAAGCGATTGCTTTTAAGTTACAAAACTCAGCAGCATAGGGCGATTCCCTAATAGCATGTATTATGAAAATAATTTTACAAACTAAATTCATCCGGAATTAGAAAAAGTATCACAAAATTTATAACTATATTTTTTGCAAGACTTATTAAATTCTGTATACATGTATCAAATAAATGTAATGTCTTTTACCAAGTGGCAAATAATACTTTTCATTTAAAATTCAACTAATACCTCTAATAATCACCATTCGCCATATTTTTTAATATAATATGTGTTAATGAATTTAAATTTTCCAAGCTTCCAGATTGCAAACGGTAAACAGCTTATTAGCAATTATGTCGGTGCCCGAATGAAATATTAAGTTTTGAGCGATCAAGTAATTGAAACCTTGGAACTTATCCGCATCTTGCAAATGGCGTAATTAATTATAATGGTAGTTGAATGCTTCTCTGACAGCGTACATAGTAGGCATAAGTTAAATAAAATGTAATCATCGTTAGCAATATCATTTTTATTTTTATTATATTATACTTAACTAAGCATAGTAAATTTAGTTGATCTCATGCACATTGTCTTTTTCAGTTATATTCCTACCACAAACACTTTTTTTCAAGACACATTATACTATATTTATCAACATTTTTTTTCTATAGATAACATTATTTTGGGACACATCGTATGTTTTGAAAGGTATTACTTAGGGCAGTGCTCCCCAACCTTTTCTCGCCCGCGGCACACCAAAGTACTCATATGTATTTTGCGTCACACTACAAGCCAAAATATGTAAAGTTCATAAACAAAACCAACAATTTCTTTGTTTTTATTTACCGAATTTGAAATAGTGGTTAATATAATATATTGATTTTGCCGCTATACCCAATTTTTCTTTAAAAAAATGTGTTAGTCATGAAGACGCAAAAGATTGCGCCGCAGGCAGAAATTTTTTTTTATAAATGTAATTTCTTTGACAAATTTTATATTTAATATTAATATAGAAATACGAAATTATTTATGTACAGTACATAAACAGGTATAAATATACTGTACATAAAACAAGAATAATTTAAACGGAGATTTTTGCAACCGAGTGTTTTAATTTTTTTCTGATACATATAAAAATACTCGATTTTGTCTCATTATGGACGCACTGCGCCGCGGTGCACCTGGGATCATCTCGCGGCACACCGGTTGCGAAGCACTGACTTAGGGTTCCCAATCCCGGGATTGTTTAAATATAAATCACGGGGTTTCGGAATTCACTTTAAATGCTAAAAATAATTCATATACGAAATTTAAACTTATTGATTAACTATAACGTGTACTTCATTGTTTTAATGTAGCAGGATGTTTTTTTATAATAATGATTCATTTAATACAAACGAATTGTGGTCTGCCTCTTACTCACGTTTCGTAACAGTCGTTCGTAACCGATTTGAAATGAACGGTAAAATAGAATCGCTTTTTAAATGGATACAGGACAATATTTTAAAGTTGAATTGAATAAAATGTCATTAATAATACATTAAATAAAATAAAATATTTAAAAAAAAAATCTTTTTCTTGTAAATGACTGTCTGATTCAAAAATGAAAAAAAACCATTTCAATTCAGAAAAAAAATATTAAATCATATTTTTTCCCATGTCCGCTCCCAACGTGAAGCATATAGTGTTCTAATGGAAGTATCTTAAGATATTTTTTCTATGAGAACTGCTTGTTACTCAGTTGCTCAACCTCTCTTTTTTCGAAGAGAGTAGGGATAGAAGGATAGGGCTAGGACAGGACTAGGGGTTAGCTAATCGCTCTCGCTACGCCCCGTGAGGATCGGATGGATGGGAGGGAGTTATATATTTAAAACTAAAAAAAATCGTGGCATTCACATCAGAAAGTCTATATCCATTTTGAGAGCGCATATGATAAAAAGAAATACCAATAAATGTACGTATACAAATTAAGCATAAATTAAATTTCATTTGAAGCTGTATTGCTAACATATTATTTTCAATCATTGTTTTGTTTACGTTTAATTTTTCTTTTACGAAAGCTCTTGTCCAATTTAACAAGGATTTGAGCTTTGAATATGAAACGCGAAGTAAGACAGCCAATCTTGCCAGACATTAATATTTACGGCGATTCCACTAAAATATGTAAACAGCGCCAAAGTAAACTCATATTTAAAAGGTTTTTCTGTTGTTTGAAAACAAACCTGGTTTCAGTAAAAATCTCGCTCTAAGCTGCACACATATTTACACGGTTCTTCAGGTAAACATTGTTACGTAAACAATGGCATATTATTAAACAAAATATTTCTAAGGAAGGTTTTGGAAAATTGTTTTGAAATATACTTATTTTATTTATTTGAATACTAAGGGTGGAAGGGGGGGGTAGTGAGAGTTTCAACCATCCCTCTAACTTTTTATTCCGTAATTTTTGCCAACTTTAGTGCTGAATCCTGGATTGAAAGGTTGTAGAAAAGAACAGATATACAATTTTTTTTTATATACCATAACCATATCTACATGTGTAATCGTAACAGAGGATTGTTTACTTTTAAGGTGTTGTTAACTATAAATTCTTGGTGGAAAATATTTATATTTGAAAAATAAAACTTTAATTATTTTGTTCTACTTCCACATTTTTATAATGATCATGATCGGTTTCTCTTTTCGAGAATTATCTAGTGATTGAGAATTATTTTACGTTTTTTTTTATATCAGAAATCAATGCTTTTGAAGAATAATAGATTGAAAAATCAATTTATGGAAGTACCTTCCGGTAAATTCGAGCCCGTAGTCACCGCAATCAAATAGTGTGAACACCTAAAAGCGTTAAACACTCGGCTACAGACTCGGTAATTAGTTTACTAAATTATTTTCCACTTAAGAACTGTTTCAAATGATTCAAATTCATTTAAATTCAAACCTTCTTTAAGAACACAAATGTGTAAACAATATGTAGGAATTCAAAAACAGTACATTTATAGTGAAATAAGAAAATGTTTTTACTCCTAATTTATAGCTTAATAAAATAATATATTCATTCCTAGACCGTTATTATTTTTAAAAACTTAAGAAAATTGCTAGTATTTTTAGTCATGTACTATGTTCAATATGGAATTATTCAAAATATGTATTTCCAACACCACATTGTTTATAAATTAAATACTTAAAACTATTATCCAGCTGGGCATAAATATCTCTAATTTTCTAGGTACTAATTTAATCTAGAAACATTGGTGCTAATGTCAATAATAATTTTAACCTATTAAAGTTTGAGGGTCAAATATTATGCATACGCATTGTATGATGGTTATGTAGATAAATTTCTTGTGACGTCAAAGGCAAGGGTTCAAGTGTCTAATACTCTGGTCAACCATCTACAACTGTAGACCTTTTAGCAGTAGGTGTACCCACTAGGTAATTACGTTGGTTAAAAGGTTATATTTGTTTCTTAAATGAGTTTTGTAGAGGAGAGTAAGTGCTTAAAGCAAACTTCTTAACCTATATTATCAAACACTGTGAAACTAGATATATTTTTATCACCGCTTAAGTCACAAGGGACCGACCAAATATGACGTCATGAACTTAAGAGGGTGTCATATAATATGATGATTTGCAAACGAAATGGAAAGAGTGAGGGCGTAAAAAAGGTTATTAAGTATTTTTTTCTGAGAATAAAATTATTAATAATGTCAAATGATCGTTTTTGAAATCAACGTGGATTATATAAAAAACTTTTTTAAAGTGGGGCTGTATTATTGACGTAATAAAAGAAAGCGGTAACGAATTTTGTTCTGAAATGTTACAATTAGAGGAGTGTTTTAAAAACTACTCAAGTGATATCATTTACGAATGACCCCAATACAATGTTTTTATTTAATCGACAACCTACAAAGTAAGTGTAAAATTTACAAAATAAATGACTATTTTCCAGGTGCTATTAATTGAAGAAAATTTGTAATATAATTTAATATTCAACCAATATTTCATAATCTTTACCAATTTAATGTCAATATTGTAGATTTAGGATTATGTTTTCTTATATCCAATAAAATATATTTCATTTTCTGTAAATTAATTGATTACTAAAGCAGGTGATACTTTTTTCATAAAAATATATTATCCATTATACATAAAACACAAAAAATATATATATAAAAAATTCTGAGCTTTTTACGACAAACTGGATAATTTAGTATAAGGTAATTTTCTTTCTACGTTCAAAAAATGATAAAAATGCTTTTTCCTTTCCGTCTCATTTTCTGTGTAACAAAAAAAAAGGCGAGAGCTTTTTTTACCTCGTCACAAATCCGAATCGCCAACTCTACTTAGAACTTTTTTCTAAGAATAAATAACCGTAGCGAGTTAAGCTCGAGAAAATGATATAAATGCTACATTTTTTCAAAGAAAAAATTACAGAATAGCTGACCACTCGGTATATGTGATCATTTGAACGCTTTTTATGGTTAGAACGTACAATTTAATCTTGACACTGAAGCGCGAGATGAATATATTTCTGAAACAAACAAAGGATTCTTTTTTTGTAAAAAAATGGGATTTATTTTATTTTTGTAAGAGCAAATCATTTTTGCTTCTTTGAACTGTTCCTAATTTAACATCTACTGAATCCAATTTTGGTTTATTTAAACTTGTCCTGTGATTCCTTCTCTTCGTATGATTTGACCATTTCATTATAATTTGTGTTTTTTCGTAACCTTTATTATGCCATATTATGTTTGTTTTTAGCCGTTATATTTTATTTTTACCCATTTTTTCTGCTCTAGACTAAATCTTTCTGGTATGAAAAGTCACATTTTTTACAAGTTAACATTTCACCATAAACACACCAAGTGAAATAAATATGTTGATTGGATAATTAAGCAGTAAAACATTAAATTATAAAGCGTTCACTACAGTCGAATTTTTTTTTCTTTCAGTAGTGAATTGATGATGATTTATTCGCGATACCTCTCTTAATTCAATGTTGAGTTCACGAAAAAAATTTCTCGATAAAATCTCCCTTGTTTCTATGATTCCGGTATTTTGAATGAATTCTCCACACCGAAATATCTGTTTTCAAAATCAAACAATCCCTGTAGTTTTTCACTAACGACCCGGGTTTCGCCTTTCGAAACCTTCAGGTCTTCGAGCTCTCTCGTGTTATGGAATGCCTGAAGATGCCGAAGGGCAAAACCCGGGTCGTTACTGACAAAATACATGGAAATGTAAAAAATGTCAACAATTCAAATTTGATATTGAAATTTCATCAAGCACCCTCATTCGATGTCTTAAACTATATCAAACAATCCCTGTTTTTCGATATTACAAAAATAAATACCAGTATAACTATTTAATAATGTGATTGATAGATTGATTCCGATAGAATTTTCTCTTCAGCCGGACTTATTTGGACGAAGATATGATAATAATTAACCAACTCTAGGATTGATAAATCAGTCGTATGAAGGACAAATTTTTATTCAAAGAAACAATAAAATTTATTGTTTACATTTAATGTAACGTATTTAACGAAATCACGATATTATGCTTATATAAAGACATATTTTCTTAAAACCAGTTTGTAATATGAAATACCTGCTTGGATTTATTCGTCCTATATTGGGATCCGAATTGACCATAATTAATTGTTTGCTCTATTTCAAATATATTCGATCATTCGTGCTGTTTTAACTCACATTAATTTACTTTATAAATACGCTTGGTATTACTTTATATTAACCTATAATCATTTTGGGCAATTGGATAGTTAAACTAAATATACTGTTTTGTGTATATGGTATTATAAATTAATTATCGATTTGATAATATACACATGTTTAACTTACCAACCACTTTTGTTAAGTGGTAACTATATATGGTTTATATCCTAATCTGTCACTTAAATATATTTTTCAATATCACATCACTTGAATATTGCTTATAGAAAATTCAATAGAGTATCAATTTCATTAATTTTATAATCAGAGAAACAGAACCATTCAACAAACACTCAAAGGAAGCCAGAACATTACAAAGTCTGTTTTAAAAGTACTCTGTTGAAATCAAGTACATACTGAAAAGATACCACCTTCTAAGGCAATTATAAATTAAGAAGAACTTGTTCAAAAATAATCTGTGTTTTTTTCTTTAATATAATATTCATAAAGCTTAGCTCTTAATATCCTATCTTGAAATTCTTTACTAAGAGTTCAAAGATTTCACATTGAGAGGGGATATAATTAAAAAAGTAATATCTTACCGTATTCGTATATTTATCTTAGTAACTAGTAACTAAATACTGATTTGATATTACGTTTCTGGGCCGACACAAGCCTCTTCGCTCCACAGGGGTCTGATGTAATTAATATCTTTGCTATTATGTAATTTTGATAACAACATTATATTCATGGCATGAGAATTTTCACTTATTCAATGTGTTCGGGTTTCCGATTTAACTTAGCTATCGGTACATAAAGAAGTATGTGTAAATATGTGTACCCTCTCAACGTTTTTATCGTCACACGATGCGCACATTCAATTTAAAATGTTACTTGTTTGTCGATTCTATCATATTTACCGATATTCATAAAAAATATTTATATTTTATGAATTTTTTCTATTATCATACATGTAAATTCAAGTTTCTACAAAACTTGTCAAAACTCGTTAATTTTAATCATAAAACTAGCAGCCCAGTACTGCTCTCTTTGACAAAGCAGATCAAATGGGGAATGGTACACTCTTTGGTATAATACAACATAATTACTTAACAATGTATCTGTCAGTTATGGCACGTATTTCGCTCGAGTAAAATATATTTGAATCACATAATCAATACTCATTTGTTTTTAAAATATATTTAACGGTTTTATAAGCATACAATATTTATATTTTATTTTTATGGGTCGCTTAACGGCATATTTCTCTGCCATAAATGCATCGTATCAACATCACTGTTAAAAATCAAAAAAAAATATACATCTCGAAATACTTAAATATTACATTAGATTTAAACGAATTGATTAATTATTTCACAAGATTTTGTATTTTGATATAAACCTCCTAAAGAAAAGGAGACAAACCGTTTTCATGTTCATGTTTACATCAGTATTATAACAACTTAACAGGGTTTTTTTATTTGATTACAAACCATGACATAACAAATCAACGTCCATTGCACCATAATTTGTATATTTAATGTTTCTTAATCCCGAAAATACCGCAATTTCATGAGAATTTTGAGACAATACAAGCAAGAGGAATACGGGGACTAAATCCTGAGTCATTATAAAAATCTTTTCTGGATAGTTAAAAAATATTGATATTTATACATTAATTAAACATCGGAATAAATATGATAAAACATCCATTATTATTTTCAAAAATAAAAATTAAATATAAACTTGTCCGAATAAGTTATATATGTATAATATATTAATTTGTATACATAAACCAAAACACATATTTTTTTATATCCTCTACACTTTGTTATTATTTGGACGACAACAATAGAATTCTAAATAAGGTCTGAACACTCGAATCGAATCTAAAATGTCTATTCACAATCTGTAGATAACACCCGAGAGGCATTTATATTGCGAAAATAGTTAGATATCTGTGAAAAGCTTCCCAGAGGCTTCAATGACCGCAACGGTCACAGTCCTCTGAATATTTTGGACCTTTTCAGAGAACCGGCCCGACGACGGATGCCATTCCCGGGTCGGTAAAACTTTTTATGGCCCACTTTTCCCTGCCGAGAAGGACATTAAGCTCCCGAACAAGGTACCAAAGGGACCTGTCATTGTAATATCAACCAATTTAAAATATTTTCAGCGTTAAAAAAGCGTTTTAGCTCGTAAATTCGTTTAACTTCTTTTTATTCAGTTTATCTCATAAGCATTTTTGCAACGACAGATGACAAATAATATCATCTGACATAAAAATCGTTAGTTTTGATCCTAGAAATAATTTAATTACAAATATAATGAAAACATTATAAAAAATCCATGCATGTAATTTCAAAACCGATTTCGCTGAGTTAATAAGACAATATACATATCTATTCAAGTAGGTGATGGTATTTGTTGAACAATTTAACTTGGTGTTTTAATGATGTGTTTTTAATGTTTTTGTTTATTTTATTTAAATTTTATTGAATAAAAATTTAGCACTACATTCAATTGCCGATAAATATGAAGCAATGGCGACAAGAGGGATTAAGACATCCAAAACGCCGCAAAAACACCCGTGCCGTTTAAATAAAGCATTTGTTCATCAAAGCAATCCGTAATTAACTTTTCATCCTTCTATAAATCGAAATATTGACCTACTGATCAAGTATAAAGAAGCATTTACCGCTAAGCCAAAGATTCCAACTATATTAATTACACCAACAAAAATTGTTGTTTAAAAAAAAAAATTTTTTTTTACTTCTAAGATGTTTTGTGTGATGGTTCCACGTTTCATGGTTTGAATAATCCTAATATGTTGGTTTAATATAGGATATTTTTATCCAAGCGTAAATGTGGTAGATAAATAACTTTAACTACGTAAGCTCCGGAGCGGTGGCGGAAATTTCCACCATATTGGAAAATGGCTGCTAACCCTTTTCATCCTGTCCTAGGGTCTAACGTATGTAGATAATAATTATACCGTTGTATTACTAATTAACATATTTACGTGACAGACAGCCACATGTGCAACCGAGCCCAATTGGAAATTAAGTAAATTGAATTATGGGTTCCAGACCCTGTATTGGGTTAACAACTGATACCGAAGGATTAACCTTAAAAATATATTAAAAATTAACATAATTATAATTTATATTGTGTTAATGAATAGTTGATTTTCGGAATATTTGGCACGCCGTAAAGTTTTACAATCAATAAAAAATATTTACCTACCCAAGAAAAAAAATACTAATAAAACCGGCCAGCGATTGTTTATGAAACAACATGTTTTTGGGTATTTTTTATTTTTGAAGTGGATTTTAAATTTTCAATCCTATAATTTTGTAGTTTAAATAGCATTAAATAATCACTTTTATGTTTGTAACTGTCAATTCTTGGTGGAAAGACATAATAATAATAAAAATAAAAACAAAACACAATTTGCTTGTACTGATTCGACAATTTTACAATCAGTTGAAAATGCCCTCGAAGAGCAAACCGTTTCTGGACATTTTATTAAATATTGTTATATATTCAAGAAAATTGTATTTTATTTTTTTTAAAGCAAGAAATAACCGATTAAGATCAGATCAACAAAACGTCTTTTTATAATGATTTTTGAAAATATTTAACTAGATATTAATAGAAAATGAATTGGTAAGCTTAAGTCACTTTTAGAGATATATGGGTATAGCCCGTTTCTGATTAAAACCAACCCTCTAACAAGAAAAAACAAAGATGTAAGCTGACTAATGAACTAAAAATACTGCTCTTATTAACAAGTTATAATCTGGCATTGCTATTTCTCCGAGAATATTATTAAGTGCTACCTAGAATAACACACAACTACACAGAGTAATTATTGTGAACCTTCATTTTTACAATTAAGTGTAATACTTATTTCGAATAGTTTTTTTTTTAAACCACTTACTTGCTTGTATTTAAAATTATATCGTCAGCCTAGAATGCAAAACTTATTATTCCGTAAATTTTTACGTTAACGGTAAACATTGAATGAATTTTCTGTGGGCAATCTCAATTTATACATCATTGCTTTCGTATTTATGTGATTACTGACTTTTAAATTTTACGGAATTGTAAAATGTATTTTGTATGTCCATTCCCAATGTAAAGCATATCGATGATTGTTTTATTAGTCTAAAGATGCTTCTCAAAGAGTTAAAGTACGCGTCATAGCTAGTACAACAAACAGTGAAATAACAAAGTTATAAATTTTAATGTAATAATAAAAATGAAGTTACCGTCAAATTTCTCGGATTTTTTTAGAAGATTTTTAAAATCAGTCTTGTAAACTTTTTTCACAAAAGGGTTAATGATAAAAAAATGGAGCGGGGAAAAATGCCAGTAGTTAACTAACCGCTCTCGTCATGTCCCACTTTTAAGGACTTGATGGGCTAGAGTGGGGTGGTTATTTCAACATCACATATATACATGTCTTTAAATACAACGTCATAAATTGATTATAAAAAATTTTCTGCATGGAGTTTAACCCATAAACACCGCAATTAAAGAAGACAAAACTAACTACTCGTGTTCCAGCCTAGCAAAAAGTTATTCTGTCTCACAAAAATCATCTTATAAAATGATATTAAAATTACATTGCGAGAATTTTGTGTATTAGAAAATATTGACTCACTATAAATTTCAGTGGTTATTTATCGGTGTTTTATAAGCTTGTTATTGAGCGCTTGGCACTCTAGACCGACAATATATTATAAATAGCCACATTTCGTAATCCCGGAATTGTTGTTTTCTAATAATAAAAAATGGTCATACATTTTAACCCGTTATTCATTGGATAACTAATACGATATATTGAAAGAGACTTACGAATGCTTATAATACTAAGGGAAAAAACAGGTTCGGTTGACGATAAACAAAAATCATCAAGCAACGTGATTTACAAAAGGGCTATGAGAAGAGAAGATGTAAGTTATGCTACCTTTAAAATCATTAATTTCTTTTACATACAAAATATAATTTTTAACGAAGAAATGAATTTTATAATAATATAAATTTATCTGGTCAGTAACTAATCCCATAATTAGTAAGTAAGAAATAATAAATGGTCAGTTAATAATTATACTTGGTCAGTAAATAATTGTTAGGTTAGGTTAGGTTTAATTAAAACACTCACCATTGCATATAAATTTCTGACCGTTTAATTTACTAACTGACCACGTGTATATAGACTATTTATTACTTCTTAGTGACCCACAATTGAAATAATTACTAACCAAATGCTTGCAGGCCGATAACATATTTTTTATTGGACAAAATTCGTGCTTTTAGTCGTGAAGATACAGTTTTTGACTGCTTATCCGTTATATCATATACGATACCTTCACTATTTCAAAATAAACAATCTTAATAAATTATGATTTCGGTGGCATTTAGCATTTTGCAATATCCAAGACAAAATCCGACTCGTAGTCTTGTTTCACCTATTTAGAATTGACAAAAAAAGCATTATTTTCAATCATTAGACTTTAATAGCGAAACAGCTTACCCAAATGGATTTTATTATAAATAGTTTTTGTTGAAATTTAAATTAAAGATCCAATATAAATTATATTATAATCAAAATTTATAAAACAAATATCGATGAGTATAAGCTTCGCAATGAATAAATAGTAATTTGATATGATTTATAAAAACGATGGTATTTTCACCGTAAACGTTGGATTTATAAATCAAAACGTACATAAAACGCCAGAGTTCACATATAATTTAAAGCATTTGACCTTTGCAAATTAAATTGCCCTACCCTTGGTAATTAGAACCCGCTATCACTAAGCCGCAGGTCAAATAAAATAAATTTAGTTGTTTTTACTGCTTCGGTTGTAACGTTATCATATAATTTATAAATACGACTAAAATAGTATACATTATATTATCGTTTTATGTATGCAATGATTATAAACGAGCTTGATCTTCAAGTTGGTACTCTGCCACTGGTATCTGACAAAATGAGGTAATTAAAATCCTACGTCTCTAAATTAATAATCAATAAAACCTGTATCTTTCATATTCCCTGATTTTTTCTGGTGATATTTTATAAGTCGTCCGATAAATTAAATATCTTTCCGTGCTATATGAATCTAAAGACGCTTCTCAAATAGGTGAAACACGTGTCACAGATTGTAAAACAACCAAAACGAATGAAAAAATTTCAATTTTATTCGATAAATTAAAATTTAAAATGCAGTACTTAATCACGATTCAATTTTATTGTAAATTACAAGTATTACACCGCAGTTTTTGTTTTTTAGAAATATTATTCCAATTGTTGAATGCTTGACTTGATTATAGACAGGAGAACGGATGCTAACTATTAGTGCAGTTCAGAGTTTGGTCGACGAGTGACGACATAATTCGCGTTCAGAGACGGTTATTGGATTACGTTTGGCGGTCGATATAAAATGAATCCAGTTTTTGCTTGTTTGTTTATTAATACTGTCGGTGACCTATTTTCGTCATCGTGATATTGAGTTTTCAACTGTTACACAACGTCTGCAGAATATCGAATATCG
This sequence comes from Himalopsyche phryganea, assembly GCA_022494535.1. Classification (NCBI taxonomy): domain Eukaryota; kingdom Metazoa; phylum Arthropoda; class Insecta; order Trichoptera; family Rhyacophilidae; genus Himalopsyche; species Himalopsyche phryganea. The sequence goes on along the minus strand of JAGVSL010000002.1, from coordinate 5,624,964 downwards.
GTCAAATATAATTTTTTAATTAATTTCGTTACAAGTGAGTATTATATTTCGTAATCTACAGCGTCATGTCTCGCCACTATTAATTAATTATATCAAGGCGGTTTTCCATTGAAGATAATATTACTTGTTTTGAATGAAGATGCTGTGCAATTTCTAAAAACTTAATTAATTAAACTTTCCAAGTTTTACCTAAAATACACATATGCAGTATATAGTCCATATTTAATGACATTAGAAGACGAGGGGATTAATTAACACAGTTAAATAATATTGAATACTGATAAAATCTCAACGTTCAGAAAATGCTCAGTAACTAAATGAAGTAGGTATGGTTTTTTTTCAAATAAATAAAATTTGGAATATGAACGATACATAGTGTTTTGGTTGAACTTTAGAAATAATTCTGCCTCCTGTACTCAAATAATAAAATTGATGTATACATATATTCCTTTGGGCCTAGTATCCAATGCAAAAACTTTAAGAATTTATCTGAGACACTTAGACAATAATTTTAAAAACTTTCTACTCATATATCAAGTTCAAAATTAAATTTGCGTTTAACTTTTCAAACAATTTACCCGAAAGAATGAGTTAGTGATAAGTTTTATTGTAATAAAAAAACTGATTAAATAAATTCGTGACTTTTGTATGGTATTGAGTCTTAAAATTAAAATATCAGTATTTTTTTAATAATTTTCCTCTATGCGAGCTTTTAATATTCGCAACACTTGACGTATGTTAAAATTTCTCCGATACAATATCAAATGAAAATATTATCTTTTTTGTAATGGAGTTTGTGTCATGTGCTTGACTGAGTCGTTCTTCGATGAGTCTTATCTTTAATATATATTATTAATTATCACAGACTTGAATCCCCTAACAAAAACATTCATACATTGATTTTTCAGAGTGAATGAGTAAATTTTTAAAAGAGTTTTTCCAACATTAATTTACAATAATTAATAAAATCAATATAAATTGAATTTTAAAAGTACTTATACAGTTTTTCAATACTATTCCACTGTCCTTTTACTGTATACAGTAGATTGAGAGCCAGAAACGTGATATATAGTTTTTATTTTATCTCAACTATAATGACCTCTTTTATATTTTGAAAATTATATTAGACATAAACAAAAAGCAATGAATTAACAACACCGAATGTTTTCGAAGTACATTTATGAATGTTTCCTCCATGTTCACTTTTACATCAACTGTAATAGTATAATGTCTAAAGGTTTCAACAATATTTGAAACTACAGTAGATAAACCAATGTAAATTCATTCGCAATTGTGTTAATTTGAATGTACGCACATAGTCGGTCCCAAATACACAAGGCAAACACTAGCTGAAACAATGTTACCAAATAATATAAAATCCAAATCTGATTACACCTCGAGGAATCGTGGACCATTGTGTAAATTGAATCACCTACAAAATGCTGCCCTAATACCGAGCCGGGCGTATATTTATCTTTCCAAAGACAAAGCTGTGAAATGTGCTTTTGGGAAACAGTTTAAACCAAAACTTTGTTTCGGGTGCTACAGCAGAAATTGCAAACCTGTTATGTACAACAAAACCAGGATAATTAAAACAAACTATTCTAAAAATTAAAAATATTTAGTAATTGCGCAACCCAATCTACATAATGTTTTAATTTGTACACAAGATTGTGAAATATATTAATATGGCTTAAAGAAATTGGCGTACGTTTTAATTAAAATTTAGTTGGCCATAGAAACTTCATTAGTAAATCCATAACCATTTGTACGCTTCTAGCAGACTAAATAACTGTTTAAAAAGCAGATTTAAAACTTAAATAATATATCGTCGTTATTCTGGAAGAAGACACTAACTGAAAAATACTACTTTTGAGTAATTGGACTTTGAAGTTTGTCAAATGTCTGAAATGCTATACGTTTTTATTTTTGTTTGTTTGTATATTGTTTTTATGTAAAAATATAATTTATAAAAATTAATGTGTTCTTCCATACGGTAGAGTTTGAAATAACAAATATTATGGTATAACTAACTCATTATGTAAATTTTTCCATTTAGTCTTTTCTTCCAGAAAAGCGACGATATTATCCATGAATTTTATCCATTGATAATTATTATCTGACGAATTTATTTTAAATTAATTAATGACTCTGATGACGTATATAATATTTGATGTTTTGCCAACCAAAGTGTATGTGCAAACCAGAAAACATATATATAATAAAACGTATTGTAAATAATGTAAGATTTCGGCGTAGGGTGCTAGAAGGAATTTCAATATCACATTTGAATTTTCAAAATTTTCATATTTCCATTATTTCGTCACTAACGACCTGAGTATCGCCTTTCGGCATCTTCAGGCATTCGATTACACGAAGAAACTCGAACTGACAGTACGTACATCGTTAATTTCGTTTAAATATAAAAACAAATTATGAAAAAATATTATGATCAAGTCTAGGAACTACATTGATATTCGAATTAATTGTAATACTAACTTTGGAGTCATTATAAATATATAAACGATATTAACTATTTACTAACTGTCAGTTAGTGACGAAAACCTGACCGTTAGTGACTTGACGGAAATGTACAAAATTTGAACAATTCAAATTTGGGATTGTTATTTAGTTAACAAAATCATTATAAGAATAATTAATAAATATAATTTAAGATTTTGGCTGAAAGTGTTTGATGGAATTTCAATAGAAAATTTTAATTGTTGAAATTTTGTAAATTTCATGTATAAAATTTATATAAAATAAATGTATAAAATCTCAACTCATCTAATTTTTATTGGAAGACTTATTAAAAACAATTTTCCATACCCTATCGAATTTTTCAATTATATTAGCAATCATAATTTGATTTTTGTGTCCCTGAAAAATTTTTACTGTTTTCTTTTTCTTTATTTAATTTGATTTTTGATGGAAGAAACTGTAATATTCCGGGACTTGATTGATGATTATTGAAAAGATTCCTCCGGCAATAATCTAAAATTAAAAACTTCTTCCTAGTTAAACTGATATTTTTACAAAAATCTTCCTGTTCGGGGAAAATATCCAAACAAAAATCTAACAAATATTCCAGGAAACTGTGGTAATATAGTTCTAACTATTTTTGTAAAATATTTGCGACACAATATTAGATTTATAATAAACCACGGTTGAAACACAAACAAAAAATTACTTAATTACTAAACAAACATCGGTTCTTAAAACTGAAATAGTTCACAACAACGGTTTTAAAAGTTTTGGTAATGGTGACTGCGGAATGCCCAATTTGACAGTTTGACACTCTCATAAAAATCTTTTAAATTTAATTTATCGTATTTAGTTTTCAACAAGATGCAACTCGGACTCTTTTCTTATTTTATGTCATGATTTTATTGAGCAATAAAAATCGACTGACTAAATATTTAGATCCAAACGTATGTGGTTGTGCGTTTGCAATGCTGGCGTTGCTATCGGGTAAAATTCACATATAAAAAATTTGACAAAATGTTTTTGAAATATTGATTATAATGACCTTAGACGTAATTCTAATACCCTACTCAAAAAATATGAATTTCGTTATTTTGAATAGATTTTTACACATTTGATTCGATAATAGACTGATTCTTATAACAAATGTTCACATTAAGCGGTAACTACTGTAATTTTAATAAAATACGCATTTACTTAAAATTTAGCAGATTTTTTATTTAAATAATACTTCCATAATAAACATTGTTTACAATCATTTCAAATGTTTCTTAAGTGTAAGTAACAATAAAAAATGTTTTTTTTAAAGTGAACATTATTAAAGTTTATGAAAAAATTTACTACTGGAAAATTTTTCAATGAACTTTTATTGCCCGAAAATATATTGCAAAATAAACATTTCCATACAAATATATTTTCTACAAGCTATTTTCATTGAAAAGATCTATGTCAACATATACGTGACTCTGAACTTTTCAAAGACCAATCTGTAAACCACTCACCTTTCTACATATACATATACCTGAATGCCAACATATATCACTAGGGAAAGCGTCGTGAGGAACTTCTGTCATGTAAGTCATCTTATTATATTATAGTGAAGAATGGCTACATTTTATATGGCAATATAAATCAGATCCTATTGTAGATTTGATAAAAGAAATTTATGAAAACATTGAATTTACGTACGCAAAAAATACTTAGAATATAAAACACTTTACTTTTATTGAAATCGATGCTAATATGTTGAACTATGTTTATTGCTCCTATTCTATGTTTCGTTTCAATAATTTTCTGAAACCGTTATGTTTAGTTACTTATAAATTTTACAATCAACAGTGTGCTAAAAGCTTTTGATAATTGTCATCCTCAAAATAAATTTTAGTCATAAATATCTATTAATGGCTTCTAACTTTTCTAAAAATACATAAAAACAACCTTAAACAAAAATAAATGTCATCGTACACAATTTACTAATGATAAAAAATTCTTTAACTAGATCTGTTAAATCTTTAACAATTTTTTTGTGACATTTTTCATACCACTAGCTTCGTTTTTATATGAAACATCTGTTTTGATTATGGTAAAATTCAAATAAGTGCATCATACTAAATAAAAGTGCTCTTTAGGCCATTTCTGTTTTTGTAGCTCGTAAACGATTTTGGACTTCTTTTCTATTCGGTTCAAATGACCGAATTTTAATTGTCTAGTATCCAAAGGCATTGATATGTGTATGACTTTTTCATTCCTTCTCATCCATCATCTGTCTCATCCTGGAAACATATCGCAGAGAGATTGAGTTACTGTTACCAAATTTTCGCCATATTTTTAATAACGACCGTTTTGCATACAACTAGCTCTTGTTAATTAACTTTTATGAGTCAAAAGGTCTTACATTGGAAGCCGTAATAGTTAAAAAAATATTGTTGAAAAAACATGATCAAAGAAGGTTGTAAAATACGTCAATTAATTTAGAAATACATTTCAAAGCGATAACTACCCCAATTGGATACTTGCTACTTCAAGATAATTTGGTTTATCTTGGCATGAAATACTACTGCAGTGTAGAATTTTATCAATACAATTCTTATCGCAGTGGAGTTTTCTTTACTTTTAGATACCTCAAGGAATTTTTTTCGTATTTAAAGTAGTACTTTAATATAATACTGCATACTTTTCACTACAATACGTTACTGGAGCTAGTTTAATTTCTTCCGATGTTTATAAGATATCTATAGCATAATAACTTTAATACTTTTGTATATCGTAATTCGTTTAAAAAACATATATACTGATTTTTATAACGCTTCATTGTCATGAAATAACTTTTTTTTTTTTTTTGTAGAAATCGCATTTTTTAAACTGAACCTCTCAGCGGTTTATATATTAATAGCAGGGCCAGCCAACAGTTCAATTGTGAGTCATAATAAAATATGAAAATGACACTTAATTGTGCATATGTTATATCGTAAATTAATTTCCTTATTTGAACGAGTTAATCGAACTTCTTTTTTCACCCCATACTATGATACAAATCATAATCAAAGATATCTACAAAAGCACAAAACAATGTTGTTTTAAAAAATAAAATGTAATATTCAGGAAAAACAATTTCTTTTTTTTTACTTATTTTCAGATGTAAAAATTAATCCAAAGTATATTTTGGTGATTTTAAATAAGCACAAAAACTGTTTGTCGTCACTACTGGAATCAAAATGAGCGTCAGTTTAAATATAAGTCGGATTAAGATATTAAAAGTACATCAAAGCAAAGATGAAGATAAGGAATTCAAAAGAGTCGTTATTCCGTTTGCTACATTTATCTCTTCCACATATTTTGGGCGAATGCTATTTGTGATAACGATAATTTGATTTTACGGAATGACACGAAGCATCTAAAAGCATAATCCAATATGTCCACTTTATTTTTGACGTTTGAGTATTTCACGCTTAAATTATTAGTTTTACCAATAGTTAATTTTTTCAATTAATAACGATATGCATAATTTTATCAACCAATCAACTGATAATTGCAATAAATATAACAAAAAAAAATATTGTACTTTCAATTTGTGGGGTTCTGCGTGTCATATCCGGGACATGCGTAAAAATTTTAACATGTTTTTCATGTTTTTGTCAGGTTTTTAAAGGTTTTTAAAGTTGTGCATCATTTCATATTATTTGATATGACTTAAGGACATATATTATTTTGGCTTACAATTAAATGCACTTTTTTTTCAATCATATTCACTTTCATAAAAATAGTTTTCACTTATAACAAATACATTCCACAAAAAACAAATTCTTTCAGAAAAAATAAAGTAATCCCACATAATAAAATATATTTCAATATTGAATAAATATATTACGCTTACGATAAAATAGTTTTCACTCAATATAAATACTCACACTCTAAAATCGACAGTTGCACCAAGATGTAATGAAATATCACTTATTATTCTACTCTATATTAGGCCACGTATATTGTCTTTGCTCCACGCATTGGAATACATTACGCAAACCAAACCGGACCAACTCTAACATAACCTACTACAACTTAACTCACTTCGTTAAAATAATCTGTGACTAAGTGGAAACTATTAAAATCAAATTTTGAGTGTACTAAGTTCATACTATCTAATCTAAAGTGCAAACTATCGAAATAAAAGTTCAATTGTACCAGGTGAATACTATCTAACACAAAGTGCAATTATTTATAACTCTTTTATTTTATACGGTGTATTTGTAATTTATGTTTAGGTAATATTTTTAAAAATAGAATACAATTTTTTGTACTACTTCCACATTTTTATAATGATCAGGACCGGTTTTTCTCACCACTAGCATTATTGAATGATGAAATGTAAACCTTAAAAAGATTATTTATATTAAATTGAATGTTAATGTACAAGGTACTATCAAACAATTCTTTCAAGAATCTACAGGGGCATCTTTTAAATGCACCAATGGCATGAAAGACAACACGTCTACTTGACATATGTGTTTTCAATGACAATAATGAATCGTGCCTTCATGTTCACTTAGGACATGAAGTAGCCGTCTGGATACTCATAAATACTGTATTTATCAAAACAAAAATTTATCTGGATCTCAGTTTTGGTTATACACATATTTCAATCTCTAGTCTCGGCAAAAGCCCAATGATTATTTGGCTTATAAAATTCTTTTCTTAGATATTGTTTCGGAATACTATTTTATTCCTCCATTGACACAACCGTGACAATAGAATATTCATTAAATATTTGAACAATTTATAACGAGAAAACATTAATTTCGCCAATACTCAAGAAGCTTAAATATTTTTTTAATTGTCGATAAACAACGACGAGTAAAAGTTTTGCTGAAAAGTTTTTAAAACATTTTAAAATTTCATCGAAAACAAAAATGGCAGTGAATTATAGAGATTGCGAAAAAAATATTACAGAATCAGGGTATCGTTTGTAGTCTAACTTAGTTTGTATAAAATTATTGAATTCTCGCGGGCCTTTACTTCGTCGGAAAAACACACAAAAAAAAAATTTCAACCTTTAAAAGTTAATAAATATCTGAATTTATTTTCCCCGCCTTGTAAAGGGATAAAAAAAGTTTTTTCATCTGATTTTTGTACTCTTTTATAGTGAATTTTAATTTTAGAGAGGCTGCATAAAAAGTATATTTTGTTGAAATATAATATGATTGTTCCTATTTTGTATTCGATAAATAATAAATTCATATTTAACAATAATAACAAACACTTTGTTGAACATATGAGCTATTTGTGTTTCATATTAAATACCAATAACATGTTATCATGTTTATTATAAAAGTAGAACCTAGATTATCCGGACTAATTTGGGATGAATTTCTCGGACGGGTTTTTATATATCCGGTTAATCTAAAAAAAATAAAGAATTGACAGGAAAAGAAAAGTACATTTAATGTGAATATTCTTTATTGATATGTATATATTATATGCACATATAATTTTAATTCAATATTACTTTTTACAAATAATTTCAGTTATAGATTTTTGGTTAATGTAAATGTCTTTTTCAAAGCTGCCAAATCATGAATACTTTTAAGACACAAACATCTATGATGTCGAACAGAAATCCATGATTCAATCTAAAAACAAATTTAAGAAACTGTCTGTACTACGATTTGAACCCGTGAGATCTGTGATCGAAGCCAACGACGTTGACCACTGCTCGTAAAGAGATCATAAAGCAGTTCCATCAAGGCGAGGCCCTTCCATTGCACTTAATTTTATAAGTAGACAAATTATCAAAAATACAAAAACTGTATTGAATAAATAATATTCATCATTCATTCTTTTACTCCTGTATTGGGTTTTCAACAGTATTAGTTATTAGAATCAATTGTGTGTGTTCTACAACAATTCACATCGAAAACTTAAGATGGTTCTTAAAGAAACTCATTTTCAAAATCTCCAGAAACACTTCTATCCACCAACGGATTTGGAACAATTTAGAGTTAGTCTGAATAATTTATTGTCAAATATCACACAGCTAGTTTGGCAAATTGTTGTGATAAAACGGAACTAACCAACCGAATTTAAGTTATAAAAGAGTATATATACATCACATGTAGTGCGGTCATTATATTTCCTCGCAGGGGATTCTATGCAAACTTATCTAACATCCGAGTAATCGCCTCTCTAAACTGTGGAAAACTATACAGACCTAACTCACATCCGGGTAATTGGCTCTCCGAGCTGTGGGAAATCATAGACGCCGGAATTTCGTTTAACTGAATAGGCTACAGACACAGTTACTTCTTAATGAATTGCTATGAAACAGATAGTACAAAGATGCATACGGTTTAAATTAGAGAGTTGTTAAGCGAGATAATGAAAACCATTACTCCAAATGGAACCCATTTATTTCATAATTATACTCGACCGGAACAAAAACATAATTAAATTTTTCTATTTACATGAAAGACTGCATTACTTATTTTTAGAAAAACACCATGGCCGAATGATAACGCTTGAGAGTTTGTATAGAAACCTATCGAATACATTCTTTTCTTGTAATGCTTTTAATATCGTAAATACGGTTGTGTAGAGACACATATTACATTTTTTAATTACTATAACACTGAACCAAACAAGACTGTGTATTCGTTTGAAAAACCAATTACGACTTCAATTGTAAAAATGTTTAAATCTTACTGAACCTTTTCTAATGCATAATTTTAAAACCAAAATTGTGACGACAGGGCAACATATTAATTTTACTATATTTAATTTAATAAAAAATATTATTTCTGCCTAAATTACAACTAATCACTACTACAATTCAAGATCCCTGCAATTATGTAGTAAAACGCTACAACTGATTCTTTAAAACGCGTTAATTCTAAAATTGTACAGTTTACGCGTTTTATAATTTATTTTATTGATTTGTTACCCAGCCATTTACATGCTTGCCATTTTGTGTTGAGCCGTTTTTCACGCTCATTATTACAGCGGAGTGTCATTTCAGTTTACGACAACCCGCTCCTTGTGATTATAAAATCTATTTCAATGGAGGCTGCAGGAGAATCATGGCTTTTTTATGTGTTTGGGGCGGGTCTGAGTCTTCTTCAACCCTGCGAATCATTGCTATTTAAACTTGCGCACCCTCCACCGGTAATGGTAGCCAAATACAATAAAAACTTTTGGCAAAAAAAAACTGTCATCATTTTATAAATATTATTTTTATCCAGTGTCAAAATATCTTATTGAGATGGCACAACAACACTATTTTGGCTGATGATTCAATTTTTCTGTTATAACATAACGTACATCATTATCTTTTTTATTATAAAACAGAAAATACATGTTTCCGTATATCTGTCACAAAACTCCTCCCAAACGGTGAACATCAGCGACGTGATATTTGTACATGTCATTCTGGCTGCCATTTATAGGTCGAATTGTGCTATTTTCAACATACAAATTTCTACATTATTATTCATTGATGGATTTTATTTTGTGGGTGTTACATGAAGTACGGTTCACTATGATATTTTCAACATTGAGCTTTCAGTAATAACTATCATCAAAAAAAAGTTATGATAACACCAACGTTTAAATGACCTGATTTTAGCACCAAAATAACGTTTGTATTTCCTTCAATTGCAAGTTCAATATAACGCATAATGATATTCTATTTAAAGAAGACAAAAGTTTTATTTATATAAGAGTGATATATAAGCTTCCGTATTCCGGTAAAGAGTTACGTGTTTGTGATATGGTAAAATGTTTGAATCTATCCCGGGCGACGATGGGTATCAAATACTAGTATACAATATATATCGTAATAATTAGAATCTGAGCAACTCCCTGAAGATGCTTCTTAAAGAGGCAAAACGCGTCACGTTAGTGATAAAACAAGTGAAATAACAAAGTTATCAATTTTAATTTTTTGAATTTTGATAAATGACGGACTATAAGCTATTTGATTTTTACTCTGAGTGTGCGAGTTTAATATCAACAAAATAAAATAATTTTAAATACAAAAACACTTTCGACGCTGGTTTCAATTAGCCGGAAATATTTTCCGAACCCAATAATTTCCACTCCGATTATGTCTGTTTTCCGCAAAATTGATTTCATTAAAGTTTTGTAATATTCATAATAATTTTACGCTGAACCCGTTTTGGAAGCTAATTTATCAAAAATATGTCAATATCGTTTGCGGTATTATGAACTGTAAAATTTTAGTTCAATGAAATAGTAGGTAATAAAATTTACACTGTGATCGGAAACTTTTTAGTGCTTCAAATTTATTTTACAAATTATAGAGATTTGTTACAGTAATACTGTTATACTACATATTGGTTTTCTTCCATGTTATAGAAGTTATTATAGCAGTTGTTAAACTACATACATTTAATAACTTTTTAGTATTTCATGGTTGGCTGTAATAAAACTAAGCGAGACGACACCTTGTAAGTGGTTACAAAGACTAGGGCCCAATTATTTTACATTGAATTATTAATATTATTGGTTACTATATTCGTTATCAATGTGACTCATATAAACACCTGATGGAGCATCTGTAAGGAAACTGACTCTAAGTCAGTCGCTGACTTGAAGATAAATTAAGTTAATTTAGCTCCGTTTTCCAGATTGCATTTAGCGTGATTTAGAAAATATAAAAACATGATAAACATCCGTTTCGATTGAAAAAATCAATTTATAAATATTTCCATTCCGGGATTCGATTTCGTTACCCAACGTTGGACGAAAGTTCAACAGTGTTGACCTCACGGTTACAGAACAATCATTCTAACAATTATTACTGTTGGCCTTTGAAACATTTTTAAATCACAATTGAATCTCAAACACCCCAATAGTATTTTTAGGAAATATCTATGACACCGTGTTTCATATTGAAATGTTTTATTTGACGTTAACTTGTAGTAATTATTTTATGTATTTACAATATTGTTGACATCCGGCTAATTAACGATTTTCAGAAAGCATTATTAACTCTGTTGATTGCGTTTCTGTATTAACCAAATAGTAATTGACGTATCACGTAAAATATTGAGTTTGAACTTTTTCATCAAAATGCTTGATTTATTATCTAATATGAATTCAGAGACTACACAAATACAACTTTACAGTTGAACAAAAACTGCGAATAAAGGTGTCCGCACATCACGTAAGTAAAAGATTAATAAAAATTAATGAACAATGAAAAGTGATACTTAAAAACCAAGAAGATTTATTCTATGAATATAAATAATTACACTATTACTCATCGAACAGAGCATTTATTTCAATTATGAGCTATTTGAAAAGTTACAATATTTGTGTTAGATTTTTTACAACCTAAGCAAAGCTATACCGATTTATGTTTTAAAAAATAAAACGCAATTCATTTGTACTACTTCCACATATTTATAATGATCAGGACCGGTTTCGCTCATCACGAGCATTATCAGTCTTTCCACCAAGAATTGACAGTTAACATCTTCAAAGTGACCGATTTATGTTTTGAAAATTTTAACATACTATTCGTCTAAATTTTCGACGTCCGTGGCGCAGTTGGTAGCGTCGTTGGCTACGGTTACGGATGTCGTTTATGATGTCTAAAACTCCTTCTTCCCAACCATTTCATCCTCAAAAACGGAGCCTAGCGAGAGCGATTAGCTAACCACTCTTCGAAAAAGAAAGGTTAAGCAAACTGAGTAACAAGCAGTTCTCGTAGAAAATTCCTATTGAGATACCTGCACATGCTCCACGTTGGGAGCGGACATGGTAAAAATAAAATATGTTCAAATTAACTGATACTATGGTCTGTTCTCATAATACTTTTTGATATAATAGGCTTTTGTTTGATCTTTACAAGTGTTGTTATGTTCGAAAATTATAGACCTGGTTCTGTTTAATGTTAAATAAGAACTAAGTAGCTGTTGAAATATTTAATAAAGTATCTTGTGAAATAATATTTGAGAAATCAAGCTATTATTATTCATTCATAACGATGTTACTCTGACTAATAAATATGCTATTTTAGGCATAAATTACGAAGTTTCGTGTACATTGTAGATCTTTTTGTTAACGAATTAGCTTGTCATCGTTCAAAACCATTTTCCTTACAAGTCTGCTTAACATGCTTTCTAAATTTTCACCCTTGTCTACAGTCGATCTTTGGCCTTTCTCCCTCTTTTGGCTATATATCTTAAGTTAGCTCAAACATAACACAACATTTTGATTAATATGAATAAATTTAACCATATTCACTACCAAAGTTGTTCAACTTTAATTGACTCATAATTTAACATTTCAACTGAAAACGTTTGAAAGTAACTCGTAACTAAGTCGACCAACTTCTGTTTTTTTGAAAGGATATCAGTAGAAGAAAAAGAATTGTAGTTAGCTAATCGCTATCAAGATCGAATAGAATATAGGTAGAAAGGAACGAAAACATCATAGATGCCATGCCTTTGAATACAAATCCATTGATCAGTTTGAAAGTACACATTCGGAGATTAAAATTTCGCTGGACCATCATAACAATTTTTTTATTTTGCTTGTGCAATTGCTTTCAAAAACGTTGTTGTCTGAATTGTTGCGGTGTTTTTTTAATTACGGTGGTAGTTTGTATTTCTTCAGTTCTTTTTCTTTACAATCATTAAATTATAAGTATATGCAATATGTCGGCGTCCGTGGCGCAGTTGGTAGCGTCGCTGGCTACGGTTACGGATATCTTGGGTTCGATTCCCGGTTCAGACGGTTTTCATAGATTGATCTTTCAATCGATTTATGTATTTCTATTCGTAGTCTGAGTCTTGCCTTCCACCTATCTTATCCACGAGGCGTAGTGAGCGTGATCAACAAGCACAAGTCCTGTCATAGCCTTATCCTTTTATTCGTACTCTCTTCTAAAAAAGAAAGGTTGAGTAACTGAGCAACAAGCAGTTCTCGTAGGAAAATTCCTCCATTAGGAGGCTATATGCTCCAAATTAGAAGCGAACATGGAAAAAAAATGTAATATATAATGCAAGCAAAACCGTTAAAATTGTAAATACACTTTTCAAAAATAATACCTGGAAATAAGAACAAATGATTGTAAAATCCTGCAAGACAAAAAAATCAAAAGTAACAATTGTACATATTCATCAAACTGTTGTTATTATATAATTGTATTGCGTGATGTGCTTAGAATTGAACTTATTTAAAAAATATGATATTTATATAAAAAAAAATAGCATTACAGCTTACAATTGCCAATGCTTCAAATATTTTGAAATTTTAAACAAAATGAATAACACATAAAACTCAATGAGACTTTTTTTAAGTCGATCGAAAACAACTCAAGTAACAATAGCATCACAAGCCATTTACAAGATTTAAAATTTAAATTGAAAAGAATTATAAATGATATTGATCTTAGTGATAGTTGAACTCATTCGATCGCAAGTGTTAACCTCGTACCACTAGACTTAAGAGGCTGAAAATGAAATACTGATGTATAATATAATATGCAGGGTAGAGAAAGTTATTCAAATTAAAAAATGTATTCACAAGGGTTGTATTTATACTAGAACCTCTTCTGATCTCTTTGCGCATCACGTCAAACTTTGGCTGACCTTTTAGAACAGAATCACTTAAAAATATTTATGTATTTAAAATCGATCAAATTTTGATATTATAAATTGCTATCGTAATAATCATATTTAAGCTACCCTTTTAATGATACCAGGTTATTGACTTACACACCTCCTTGACTTGCCTCTTTATTGTGAATTGTATTTTTAGATAATGTTATGCATACTAATCAATGGCTAGTTTATTTATAAACCTGAGACAGCTTTATGGGTGATTTACAAATGACGATATCGTTTTGGTATGAATGACCTTGATCATGGGTTTAATGTTATAGTAAAACTATCATAATGTTATGTATGGTAAGAAATTATTATGTGAACAACCATTGTCATGCTGAATCGTATAAAGAGTAAATTGAGAAACTAAATAACCTATGAGGACCTATGATTGTTAACTGTCAAATTTGGTGGAAAAGCATTATATTTTAAAAACAAAACACAATATTTGTTTACTAATTCCACATTTTAATAATACTCAGGAATGCTTTCGCACATCGCGACTATTATCTGTCGATAATTCTCGCAATGAGCAAAACCGGTTTTGATCATTATTTAAATGTGGAAGTAGTACAAAACAAATTGTGTTTTATTTTTAAAATCTATGAGTACCTATATAAAATAATATAAAACTACAATTTAAAAAATAGAAACTTATGAAATGGAAGGTCTATTCACATTATTTTTAACTCGTTTATCTGTTAAATTATATATTTTTTTATATATTTGAAATGTCGACAATGGTATGAAACATATATATATTAATTATTTTTGTCAGAGCCACCTGCTTATTGTTATATCGTAAATAAGACGAACTTGTGAAAATATATTTATGAATTGAAAAAATTCAAAATTGTTTATGAGTAGTAAAAATGTAAGGGCTATTTCATTTAATATTTGAAATCACTATACATAAATAAATTAAATATCTATAATATTTCGTAGATAAGTCTTTCTATGGGCCCGTTCCATACTCTCGTTGTTAGTAGTTGTCGTATGTAGGTGTCTGTGTATACAAATTCTTATTTTGGCTTCTTCTTATCCTAACGCAATATTTAAATTAGCATACTGTTTCGTCAATTCGCAAAGCACATATCTGTTTAAAAAAAATGTAGAGGAAACATAAATATTAAATCAATGAAAAATTTCTCTATATAATAGCATCACCACCCATCATATCTTAAAAATCTGGCATGGCGAGAGCGATTAGCTTAACACTTAGAAAAGGTTTATTCTTGACCCATTTTTTCCTCAATTAGTTTTGATCTTTGAAAAGTACAATTACCCAATCGGAGAGCTAGAATATTTCTTTGTAATTTCGCAATTCCTCTGTAGTCATGGCCTAGCTATTTCATTTAAATATAAAACGGTCAAAAACTGAAATCTACATTGTTAATTGATCAATGTACATGGCTAGCTCATCCATCCGAACAATTCTGTCGGTTTCACATCCAAAATTCCTGTCGCCAACTTTTGACGTTTTTTAAAAGCGTCAGAAAGGGACTTTTGTGAGCTTTGTAAAAGGTCTGTGATTCACGGTCCACTATATTGTTTGGTTACGAAAAATTTTGCCTACGTTTCTGATAATATTTAATATTTTCCGCATAAAGTTCTAGGATTTTTTGCGAATCCATAAAAACGATGCACTTGAAGAGAAAACTTTTATGGCTTGTAATATATATTGTATATTATAACAGTGATGCTCAAACCATCGTAATCTAACACTCAAATTCTTAATAATCACATACTGTTCAAGAAATCACGGCTTTAGCGGAATATTCAACGTAAATTTAAAAAATGATTAAAATAACTGTTAATTCTTGGTATAAAGGCATTATATTTTTTTAAATAGCCACAATGTCATTTATACTGCTTCCATATATTTTATTAGAGAGGTCAGAATCGCGAACATTATGATGATCGCGAAAAAGTATTTGAAATACAATGTGAAAAAAACCATATCAAAAAAAAATTACGGTAAACAACATAGCGTCATCTTTTATTTCTGCATATTTTCGATTCATAATTCTATGTTATGACCTATTTATTAATTCATCAATATTTTTTAATCAGTTCACTGCTTCATTTCATCCGTTTCGTTTAAATTATTACATCAATTTTGCTCTAATAAATAATTATCTAAATAGTTGAAATAGTTTGAGAAGCTCTGTCAAAACATATTTAACTACAATATATAACAATGCTTTAATAGTGGAAGAAAGGAAAAATACGTCATTTGCGAATATTTGATCTCTTTGGAAATCAATACATAGGCTTAAGTAGCAATGCCGTAAGCATAAGTTATAAATTAAAATAATTTTTATGTTTGTAAATAGAATTTATCTTCATCAAATTTTTATATTTAAGTCCAATTTTTTTTTCTAACCCACATAATATACTACTGTATCTCATTGGCAAAAATAATACCCAGACTTCCTGATCACTATGCTGCGAAAACTGACTACATTAAAATAAACTAGAAAAAGTCATGATACAGATTTAGTTCATCCATTCGTGTACTCGAATGCCTGAAGATGCCGAAAGGTAAAATCCGGGTCGGTAGTGACGGAATACATGGAAATGTACAAAATTTCAACAATTCAAATTTGATTTCGAAATTCCATCAAAGTTCATTCTCAGTCGATTTTTTAAATTATGTCACACGAAGAGTTCACCGGAAAAATGAATTAAATGTCCGATTTTAGGAAACTGTTCTTTGTTACGACAAAATATTTTGTCAATGTGAAATTCTTTCCACGAATATACTAAGACTCTGGACGAAACCACCACACCATTATTTCGCAGAATTTTATATTAACCATTTGTAAACTATGTAAATTTTTAGCCCATCTCCAATGCGACAAGCGGAACTTCTCGTCGGCTTTTCGATTTCCGCTTATCCGAACAAGTCGTCGTGACTTAATGTCAAAGCAATATTTTATACATCGAGCATTTCCGACTCGTAAAATCTATGACTGCTAACGACATCTCGGGGTTAATCATCCAACGAACCTACTTACGAACTGTTACGTCTTGGCGAATCGTTTTAACGCACACCAGCTTATTTTATTACTAATTTATGGATTTTCGATATCACCTGCCAGGTTTGATTTTCATTATATATAGAGAACCTTCTAATGTTTTATAGATTTACAAATTTAACTCTCCTATAATCTAAACACAGGAAATCGATTTTAATATTGAACCTAAGAAATATATTGATTGAATTGGCATTTACTTGGTAGAATTCCATTATAATAGGATAAAAGACAAATTATTTACTTCCACAAAATTTTATTAGGTAGTTGATAGCAATTTTGGCTTAACGCCATCGTCAGAAATATAATTTTAATTAAATATTATGATATTTGAATACGTGAGATGACATAATATTGTCTATCTCTTCTAAGCCATTAGCTCTGACGATAGCGTTAAACCGAAATAGCTATCAATTACCTAATAAAATTTTGCACAACTAACTTTGTTATTTTATACAAATAATTATAAAAAATATACGCTGGTGATTTTATTATGAAAACTGTAATATTTAAAAAAATCTTTCGTACTAAATTCATCGAGCGTTAATAAAGAGTTTGCTGTGTTTAGGAAAGGGTTTACTTAATTTTTATTTTTAAAGAATCGTTTTTCTCATAAAGGAGTCGATATTGTAGACTTCTCAACATATCGAATAATGCACATACAATCGAATATATTTTTTTACACATTTCAAAAACAATTATGATTTTTATGAAATTTTGTAGCGTAACTACATTTATTGTTTTTATATTACTGCTATATTTATGTGATAATTATAAATGTTTGGATTGTACTGAATTATTGTCGATATTTACGTTTATCGACAGCATACTTTTTAATTGTGGCGTCCGTCATCGTTTTTTTTCTAAAAATAGCACCAATCCTTTTTTGGCCTGTTCGAATAATTTCACATGAAATGGTATAGTGTTTTACAAGCTGTATTTTAAAGAATATCATACAAAAAAGTCCTTGAACACCAACAAGAAATTAGTATCTAACCTATTAGTAATCCAATTAAGACTGTTAAATTTATGTTACAAAGTTTTCAAATTATCAGTTGTTTTGCGTATAATTGCCATTACTTTTTTATAGCATTACTTATATAGATATCGTTTATTAGACTTGGATCTCAACTTATCTGAACTTATGTAGGTGAGATAATTGTATTTGGTTCCACTTTATTGAATAATACAAACTTGGCAAAGTGTCGTTATCTCAACTCATACTTCGCTCTTAAGTCTTTGAAACTTTTTTTATTATGTCCAACTTATGAAACTTTTCCTTGCTCGATAAGTGAATAAATACATCGATGAAAAGAAAAAATCTATTGCCGATCGGATAAAATTTATATTGAGTTTATATTTATTTATAATAAATCATCCGCGAAGTCGATGAGAAGTTTAATGGAGTTTTATAAGTCAGCAAAATAATAAGTTATCATATATTTGGACCTTGAATGTCTTTTTAAATGCAAATTTTCACAAAAATAAGTAATTCTGAATAGAAGAAAATTATTATGATAAATAATTTATCATACAAGTTGTCAACAGCGAGCCTACAATATGCGAACTGAAGGAAACAGATTCAAAGCAATATTTAAAAAAACAGACAAACTCAAATAACAAAACTTCAAAACATAGATATCCGTACCTCAGAGGCAGACGGATGCAACTGCCATATATCAAATTGTTCAGGAAAGCCAAAAAACAATTTATTTTTTGAATAAATACTCATAATTTCCAATAAAATCTACAGATTGCTATTATTTTTTTTTATATACTTATTCAATTAAAGTCCTTTTGTAATATGTAATAAAAAAAAATTTAATTCCATTTTATATATAAAAATAAATAAATAAAAATTTGATAAAGACATTTTGTCACTGTGGATTTGTATCTCATTTCTTTTTTTATAGTAAAGTCAAAATAAAACAATTTATTTGTATAAATAAAGAATATATTAGTGTGCCCATAAACACAAAGTTATTGCGAGGGAGACAGATGATAAATCCGTCAAAAACTCATATTCGCAAAAAAAAGAGTTGCATCCGTCTGCCTCTGAGGTACAGATATTCAGTGGTTTTGTTTTTTAATATACACTGTAACTGACAACGTATGACAGTAAAGGAAAAGAAGTATGAAATATTTGAAACTTAACGACAAACAACAAAATGTGTGGAGTCAGATATTTAATACTTCCCATAAGTTGCCTTTAAAGCATTTACCCTGAAGACTAAATAAATAGATACATTCAAAATATGAAGCAATAAACATAGACGAATACTTCAGTTTTCTCCGTGTTGTTGCTTAAGGTACTTGAACTAGTTTTATAAATCATACGAGATACATGAGCGGCAAAGAAGAACACATGTGATAATATTTGGTCAGGTTAAAAAACGTAGCGAACATAAGGTGTCAGATCAAGTACGGTGGATGATTTTTTCTAACAAAAGCTCCATATATGACCCAATATGGTAGTCAGAATAACTTTCCCGTTGGTAATGATGTCCCATTAGAGGAAAATGCAATTAGGATAGTATAGCACATCCACTGAATACTAAGTGATCGGGTGCCAACAAAAAAACAAAGACCAATGTGTGTGCAAAACGAAAACGTGTGTAACTTGGCTTGATCAATGAAACATAAAAGATTTACAAAAGAATTGATGGAACTTAATGAATGGAAAATGATAGATGGAAACAAATTAAACTGTAGTCTTAATAAAACATTCACTTTGTCAAAGCTGAATTTTTATAATAAAAGCATTTTCAAATGATTCGCCTGAAGTAATTAATGACATGACTTTTTTTTAATTTCTCAGATAATAATAACTATGGAGCCCATTTTTAAATAAAAAATTTACAAAAACACTTACAGTAACTACATTGCTTTTTCGTTATTTATTTTATTAACTTTGTAGTATCAAGGATTCATAAGAAACAATATTGTATTTATGAGACGTACCGAAAATCTAACATTTCATTTTTTACGTCACGTTTTTTCATAACATACATATTTTGCGTCATCATGTATACTACTTTTATTTAGAAACATTATTTATTCCATTTCTGCTCAGTCATACCATGAAAAAATATAAACTAAAATTTTGTTTTGTTTTACCTACAGAAATTTCCCATGCGTTGCTGTATTCTACTAAAAAAACATGTCATGGATTGTCTCAAGCGGTTGACAAATGAACTTTTTTGCTTCTTTTGACAGAACAAAAATTGTCTTTTGTTTCCTTCGTGAAGCGATTCAGAGATAACGAAAAACAAATATTTCCACAGTTCGCAGGTGTACAGCGCTGTGAGTATTCAACCTGTTTCAAACAAAAAGTTAAGCACAACTGTCGTAAAAACATTTCTGTTTTAGGCCCCGCATTCAAAATTATAATTAAAACATAAACTTATTACGTAGTTTTGACGGTATTTCAGGACCATTTTTAAATCTTAATAAACAAGTAAGTGGGCAATGTAGAAGCTGAGCTTCCTCATAAAATAATATGACAACATTGCAAGCGGCGTTTTACACGACAGTTGATAAACTCGTTTAAAATTTTCATTAAATAAATAAAAGAAAATGTAAAAAGTAAAATTCATTTTAATTAAATCGTATTGTGACGGCAATAGCTTAGTGGTTGTACAATTGAAGTTTCATCTGTCTATCTGAGGACTGCGTGTTTATGGTTTAATTTTAATGCTTTACTTTTTTACTATTAAGTTTGCTTCCAACATGGAGTATATGGACTCCTAATGGAGAATATCTTCTCTATTGTTGATATAGTTAGGGAATAACCTTGCAACTGTAGCGACAAGTATTTTGACGTTTTCAATTAGCTCAAAAAGAAGACACATAACTAAAACCTTGTCCGATGATTTCAAATTTGATATTGGCGTAGTCGGGAATTGCACGCAGCAACATCTGATCGATAGACTTCTTGAAACAATGACCTGTATGAAAACCTTCACATTGAAGGAATGGATATATGAGACATTATTAGCAGTTAATAAAAATGATAAAATTTAAAACCGAGAAAATAAGTTAATCTTTCTTTAATTAATGACGAAAAATATCATTCTAATTTATGATATTGAAAATGTATCACTAACGGATATGTATAGAATGTATTTATAAAATTCATTGAGTGTTTTATCTTGTTAAAAAATGCTCTTTCACTAATTATCTCAAATTAGAGAGCGTTTTAATTAAAATATAATGCTTAAGTATTATATTTGTATGAGAATCGAAAATAAACGTCGAGAGAGAAGTATGGTTTGAACAGTCGTAGAGCAGAAGCTAGTAGCGTAGCACATGTGATTAACAGTCTCTACGGCCTGGTTCTCAACCGGTTGACAAACTGAAAAAAAATCATCGTTCAAAGGTGTTTCAATGTTTTCATGAAGATATTTTGTTTTAAGCCGTAGAATAAATATGAATTGCTCTCTCAACGCAATGGGAAAGTAGTCTATTATTTGCAATGTGTTTCCATAGAGAAAGAGCTTACATACGAAACTATAGTTATACTAATGGCATACGCTTTTCTTAATGCGGCCAGCATTTCTTTAGATCTACCCAACGATTAATCAGTGTCTAAGTTTGCTTAATTGAACATTAAATCTTAGTGCGCTTTGTATAATATGTGTAATAACCAAAGGTTTTCTTTTCATGTTTGTCTCTGCATTTCGCTGAAAGAGTGCATTTTCAACTCTTCATCATATCAAAACGAACGCAAGAAACCGACAAAATTTTTAAACATTAAATTTTTCCACGAATTTCGAATATATTGGATTATAATTTCCGACCTCTGTAGTCAGCAGTAAGAACTTTACCCTAGTGATCTCGTGAGTCTGGATTCATGTCCCCGCAAAATATCATCAATTTGGATTTCTTCAATTTAAATTTTAGTTCTTGAATTATGGTATTTGTGATATCTTTTCTAATTATATATAAGAATTAGTAAAACTTCCAAATATCTGGCGCCTTAATTGCCGTTAATTGTAATGCCAAATGCTGGCTGCTAGTTTAATGCCAAATATATATACATATTTTATATTTTAAAAAATAAAACACAATTCATTTGTACTACTTCCACATATGTATAATGATCAGGACCGGTTTCCTTCATCACGAGCATTATAAACTGATAAAAATACAAACATAACAGGCTTATTTATATAAAATTGACTTTAAAAATGAAGGTATACAAAACTGATGGTTCATGAACTAAGACAAGAAAATACTGATTAGCAAACAAATTTACATAAATCAAATAAAAGAGTCTACAATTAAAATGTTATGGACCTCTTGCAAATCAATAAATACTAATCTGAAATCACAAATATAGCTATATTAAAAGTCCATTTAGCTATATACATATATATAGTGTAGACCCCCCGATAACACGATTGCGGAAAACTTGTTTTACATTCAAATTCGCAACTATTTCTTGATTACAGGTTAAAATACTTCTGTGCCGCATGCGTATTCTCTGATTTTGTATAAATATGTGAGAAGACCTTATTCTAAGAGAGGCGAATGGTCAGTTATCGACGTCCTAGAAACGCTGGGATCTCAAACAAACATCATTTCAAATCCGGTCCAACTCTTATTTATTTTAATCGAAGATGCAGTGGTTTAAAATACACAAAAATAATTTTAACACGTAAAATTGAGTCTACATTTACATTTACTTAACACATGAATTTACTTTTAAGTTATAATGCAAGTGACACGACAAACTATTTTAAATTAAGTCAATTAATTTTAAAATAAACACAAACAATCCACAACGTCAACGGTGCGGGCCACGAGGCCAGCGATTCGCCCGGCTCGACAGATCGTAATCAACTATTAACACATAAAATCATAAAGGACTTCCGCATTGTCCTTTCCGTCAAAAACGGATTCGTCCAGCGAACGTGTCCTCCGGCTATTGACTGATCGCCCTTCACGATAAGAGTCAGATCGACTTCTACGAATCATTGTCATTAACGCGGTGCGTTCTCAGTTATGGACCCTAATAAAACTTAACAAAAAATACCAGGTTGTGTCATATGGTAGCAGCAATAGCTCTTTCCGAGATAGCTCGTCCTCTATCTACCGTATTATCGGCGATTCTACTGTATATTAATTTAATATATTAATTTAAATGATGAGTTTGTTGCACTATAAAAATAATATGCCATTGTGATTGCACTTTATGTTACGATATTTATGTAACTGTTGGTAAAAGTGGGTGACGATAGTAAGCAGGTTGGAAAACCATACTCTACGGCGTCTACGCTCCATATTTACGTACGGAGCATAATGTTTGCTTTATAGTGCCAGAAGCTTTCGGCCAACTTCCTTGGTAATGTGTTTGCATTACACCTCATGAATTTTTTATGCCTCGCATTGACAAAGACTGCGCTAAGATTTACGTTTTTCCTAAAAGCTCGCTTCTGTTTATTCAAATTTATTGCGCTTCTGTATTGCAGTATCCACCTATCACCTGAAACTTTTTTTAATTGCATCGAGTCGAATAAAATAAACTGCCGCAAATAATCTATACACTAATGTTTAACATGAAAACACACTAAGCGACCAAAAAATAAATCTTATAATTTAAATCATTCCTGTCCTTACTGGTGTTGAAACCCGCGAGTCGTTAACCACTGCTTAACGGTCCCCACCGTAATCAGCTTACATAAATATTATGTTTTCATTCCTTAATACTAACGATTATGTTCAAAGTATACTATTATGATAAAGAAATGTTTTACAAAATCTACCTATTGTACATTTATTGGAAATAAATATTCTATTTAATCACGGAAAAGTTCATGTACTAAACAATATTACTCAAATTAAGTAACGGAAGACGGAATATGTACACATACTACATTATTTCATTACTTCGTACCAAGAATTGGCTCTGCTTCCTGAGCTTACTAATAAATTATTTATGTGACAATATTTAGTCTTAATTTTCAAGAGTTTTCCATCCACATGCTGACTCAGTCACTGAAATATTACAATTATAATAAATTAATATATTTTTAATTTAGTATTTTAACAAAAAATATGTCGAAAAAGGCTCTTTAAAAACACGAATGGTATTGGCGTCGCTTAATTGTTTGCCATTGACACACAAAAATTAAAAATCGATTTATTTCATACTAAACATTTTTTTTTGCTAGAATGTTTACTGTAATAATACGAAACAACATAAAAGAACACGTGAATGTGAGAGTCATTAATCATTTTTGACAATAAAATAAGTTATTTTAAGTTCCCTGGAAATCATCACTGAGAATACGTTGTATCGGAAGACTATCAACCTCTTAATATAAATCAAAGACATTGGTTCATATTATTTTGGTAAACTGATCGTATCTCTTATTAATAGAAATTGACACTGGTTCAGATGAAAAATGCATAGATTATTAGACTTGTCTAGTTTAGAGGTTGACTGCTGATAGCTACTTTTATGATTCAGCGTTAAAATTCAATATCAATTACTTGATATGCCAACAAGTCTAATTTGATATGAAAGAATATTTTATTTCGTAACCAAGTGCGATTCTAATGTGGAGCATGTAGATTCCTAACGGAGTTTATCTTAACGGTCTGTTTTCTACGAGAAACGCTTGTTACTAAGTCGATTAACTTCTCGTTTTCGGAGAAGGTACAGATAGAAGGATAGCGCTATGACAGGACCGATGGTAAGTTTGTCGCTTTCACTAAGCCTCGTTTTTAGAATCGGACAGGTATTAGATCTTATGTACTATTCTTAATGTCCGCTCCCAATGTAGAGCATATAGATTCCCAATGATTTTTATGAGAACTGGATTTATTCTGTCGCTCAAACTAATTTATAGAGAGTAATTATAGAATAATAAGGCTTGGAAAGAATTATGTAATAGTTGATTAATTTCTTTCGATACGCCTCGTTTTTAAGATTGTATGGGTGAGAGAGAATGTCAAGACCACAGACATTAATAGATACAAATTTTCCGTTCAAGGAATCGAACCCATCGACACCGCTACCGAAAAGTAACAAAAAAGAACACTTGGCAATAGGGCTGGCAGTACAGTAGTTCTTTATAATTCATAAACGGTTTTTAATTATTTTTTTGTTTATATTGGGCTTGTTAAGCTTTTTATTATAAATTCAATAAAAATGTGTCTGTAAAACGTTTTACATTAAACATAAACCGATTGCAATAGACTAATCAGGAATTTACATCAAAGAGCTTTGACCGCTTTCTAAGCCAAATTTCATCAGCAAATAATATAATATATCCGCCGTAAATGCCATGTCAAAGCATTATAATACAGTGGCATAGACAATAATTGAGTAGGACAGGATGTAGTTATATAATCATAGACAAGGGCGTGTTAACTTTAATAAATCACGAGGTTGGTTGCCTCTTAATCCCAAAAGAAAATAGAGCACTAAAAACATTTTCATAATAAAGAACCTTTAAATGGATTTGGACAAAAATCATTTAAAATCTTTAGTGTCATAAATCGAGTAAAATTATGCATAATCCAAATAATGGTAAAACGTATTTTAAAATAGATAGTTTAGTATAGTAATATTACTTCCCATGTATTTCTACGCTCCACTGGACCTTGATATTTGTGCACAGACTTTCCACTTACTGTTGGCATCTTCGAGAATATCATATGTTGTTTATTATTAGGATAGAAGGTGAAGCTTTTGTGAAAACACAAATAAATATTTACTTTAATGTTAAAACAGCAATTTGGTTCCACAAGAGTTAATCAGATAATTATTTTTTTATAATCTTTATCAACATTGAAAGAACTTCGACATGTTGACCTCAGAAATCGCATTGCTTCAGTGGTCGTCATATACTATAAAGACAACTCAATCCTTAATAAATGTTGCAATAAATTACATTTGCCGTGATTTATCTGTAACGCATCTATATTTGTAGTGTAAAACTTTGAAATATGGAAATCTTTTTTATTGGAATATTGTAATCATTTTTTTGTAAATTTACTTATGCGGTTTCCATCTAAGAGTGTGAAATCTTAA
Source organism: Himalopsyche phryganea (assembly GCA_022494535.1). Classification (NCBI taxonomy): domain Eukaryota; kingdom Metazoa; phylum Arthropoda; class Insecta; order Trichoptera; family Rhyacophilidae; genus Himalopsyche; species Himalopsyche phryganea. The sequence continues at coordinate 5,598,775 of JAGVSL010000002.1, read as the reverse complement.
GCGTATTATAACCAAAATAACATTACAACAGATTGTCTACTTTGCAGTATATTTATTATCTATAGGCATATATTATCAAATTTAAATATTTATCAGTTGTATTTAGCTGTGTTGAGGTGCAGAGGCCAGAGAGTCTCGTATCATTTACATCGTAGCGTGTATCTGATAGAATTATATATAGATACGTTTACGCATAGATAATATATATTTATGTAATAATAAATTTAAAATATTAAAAAAAACACTTAAAGAAAAAGAATAGATTATCTGAAATCAGCTTTGATAGAGAAAATTGATTATTGTGTATCTGAGATCAGTTATGTGTATTAAAGTGTGTCTCGTGTCTTGTAATGCTGGTTTTGGAAGAAAGGCTTTGGAGAAATTTCAAACGTAATACAGTACGAGGTCTGCTGAAGTCTGTCTGTGAAGTCTCGTCATAGTATTTGAGGTTTCGAATTGATGTGTTCGAGTGGTCGGCCATGGAGCTGTAGAACTTCTTCAACAAAGTCTACATGTGGTTGTGATATAATCGATATATTTTCTGCTGCGGAGATAAGCCAAATCCAAGAATTTTTACAGGTGGTGTGACATTTAGTTATTCCTTGTCTATAATATTTGTCTTCGCCATCTGAAGTATATTGGTACCGCCAGTGGAAGTAGATAATACCCGAGATATCAAAACGTCCTCTATTTGTCATCCATTAAATACATATTACAAGCGATAACAACTTTACTAATAGAGGTGGAACGGTACAACCGAAAATATCGATCAAATTCTTCGGAATTATTATTTCTTCTCTATTTGCTTTGTTACAGAAAGTCACATTCCACTTAAAGTATCGATATTACACAGAAGTATTTGTATAATTATTTGATATATAATAGCATTTAGTTATTGATATCTCGACTTATTCTAGCAAATCCGTTTTAACGAAATGAAATTATTTTTTTTAATTAAAAAGATTAAGAAATATTTATTAGTAACATCATACCATTAAAGTGATCATTTTTTTAAACCACCCACTCACTCCCACTGTTTTGAATATGTACGTCTTATGAAATATTTCAATAGCAATATTTAAATGAAAGTTCGTTTTAAGTCAGTCGCTCAACCTTTCAGTTCAATCAGAGCGGATAGGGATAGAATGATAGTTAGTTATATTATCGCTCTTTCCGCTCTATCCCATTTTAATAATCGGGCAAGAGGTGGGAGGTGCTTTTAGAAATATACCCATAAGTTGATTAAAACATTAATTTATGAAAGGGTCACTTCGGGTATTCGAAGAGATGGCCGCACAACTGGAGTTTAAAAGAACTTGAAGCTCAAATATTATTTAACAATCGGCTATAAAACTGACAAGCAATTTGTTGAGAGCATTTAAATTTAACCTATATGAGCTTTATCTATAATACAAATTAATGTTTCATTAAAATTGTTGTGTGGTGCTAAACTTCTTTCAGCGTTTAGCACAGTTTAAATACTGAACAATAACTCAAAATATAAAACCTTTTGTGGTTGTTCCTGACACGCTCAAGACACAATCACAAAAAATGTAGATACACTTATTATTCGTAACATCTTTGATGACCGATACCCGAGAAAATGGATGGTTGTGAAGCACTGGCGGATGAAAAAGGACGAGACCGTCAACTATCCAAATAATTTGATATCATCTCAGGATATCTTCATTTATTTTCACAACAAAGGGTACAAAAGGGAATGAACCTCGAGGACAAAGCATACGTGTGATCATATCATCGTTTCCTTTCCCGTGCGGCTTGTCAACCAAACTAAAAAAACTTTCTTGTCACAAAAGATTTATAGTGAACACATTCATTTTCATTGAAACATTTATAAAATACTAAAAACCAAAAATTAAAAATAGTGAAAGCATTACATTTTTATCAATTTAATATTCCTGGTGAATTCAGCGATTTCTTTGAAGTGGCTCACTTTCAGTATAAAACTTAAATTGTTTGCGTATGTACTTATTTATTTACGGTAAAAACCACTGTTTCCCTTGATATATGAGGCACATGCTTAGTATCTTTTGAAAGCAATATCAAACTGAATTATCATTATATCATGCATAATTACTTTGGGTGAATCTTTGTACACATAAACAACTCCTATGTATATATCCCTTTACAGTTTGGCGGATTTTTAGTTTGACTGAATACCAGGATAAAATATCAAAGTATTTAGTTCTACAACAGTTTATTAGTTAGTTGATGAGTTAGTTAACACCAACGTCAGAACTATGATTAAACTATATTTTACTTAGATAATGTTTGAAAGACAACATTATGTCATCTCACTTATTCCAACATCAAAACATTTATTTAAAATTAAAATATTTAACGTACTAATTGTGATTTTGGAAAAGGAACTTCAGTGGTATTATTAATGAATCGTTAAAGTAAATGCATTGAAATTTTATTGACCATGCGTAATTACGACAGCTTATTGAAATGGTTTAATTAAGGGTGATAAGTTAATGTTTTTGTGGTCATTAAGGAGATTATTTCCTTGATTTTATCTATTAATTGTCATTAGTATATTATAGCTAAGCTAAAATAAGTTTAATCATACTTGTGTCGATGACCTTAAGGCTATATAGCTCTCAACTAACTAATAAAACTTTGTAGGACTAATTAGTTTAATACTTTAGTCTTATTATGGAGTTATACCAAGTAAATACAAATTAAATCAATGACTGAATAACCATTATAATACAAATAAATACGTTTAATTTTAACACTGTTTTACTTCGAATTACTTGATACCGGAAAAAGTCGATATAGGATTTCAATGGATTATTTAGAATTTCAGTTAATACCTGACCAACAGTTATTCAAGCAACAGATCTTCCATCTCTCACTTCCATCTTCCATCTCTGTTAAAACACTTCTACTTATTAAAGCTAATGCAATTTTTTCGCTTTTTCTTAACTGATTCTTCAACACCACACATATGTTTTTCTGGTAAGTTAATTATTTGCTAAAAATGATTATAATCAATATTCTATTACATTAATTATTTTTACAATATATTTTCATTTAAGACGTGTTACGATTTCGTCGCAACATGACAATCGTCACATATCGGCGACACGCACCTCGCTGCGACGTTGGTAGGAGACGAAGGGCAAGCCTCACCAAGAACTGCGTTAAAAGCTTGATTACGCGCCAGGATGTGGAACGGGTAGGATGCGTCGGTAAAACGCTGGAGATTGGCCTCGGACAGCTGAGTTCGCCGCCGAGATGGTTTATCATCCAAGGTCGTAGTTTTATATTTATATATATTATAATAGTTTTCCTGTTTTAGTGTGACCATCTGTTCATAAATATTGTTTTGTCGTATAATTTCTGTTTCATTTCTTCATAATGTAAATTCTGTGCATCTACGGTTTCCGCATCTCTATTAAATGTGTTTTTAACGGTAACCGTGTTTTAATTATTATTAATATCTTTCATTTGGCGTGTATCTTCACGCCTGGCGCCCAAAATTTAATTACCACATATATATATTTCTCCTTACAGAACAAAGTAAAGTGTACCGAGATTGGCAAACCTTATCCACTTCCCTGTGATAACTCAATCCTAGTTCTCCGCTGAGCTCCCATTTTACATATTTTGTGATCCCTCTATCATATATTCTCCGTTTTTTAATTGCTTTTATGAGAAATAAAATACTTCTCTGTTTTAAATCACAACAGACGATTCAATAATAATTAAAAAAGTATGATATGAAGATGAAAAAAAAATGTTATTAAACATGTGATGAGTTTTAATTTTATATTTCATTTTCGTATCCATTCAAATAAATATCGTACTTACGTTTTTAAGGATTCATAAATCCGAGTAATTGTATTATCCTCATTAGGCTTAGATAGATAACAGTCAAATAAATAAGGCATCACTAATCCTGCCGTAAAATGTAAAGCTTAAGTCTTTAATACCACATCTCGGGCTAAAAGCTTTCGTCATATTACTCTAATATTATCTAAGCTGTAAAACATATATATATAAGTACAGTTTCTCTGAGAACATAATTTGCTTACTTACGTAAACATAAACCTCAAGTCCTACCCAAAACTAATGCATTAAAATTTGACTATTAAACTCAATTTTGATTCATCATCAACATTATTTTAAATATAAAACCATAATAGCAACACTATTTCCAAAACAAAAATCTACTAAGTAATAAAACGAAGAATGATATCTCCACTCGCTTCTAATCCTGAACTCATATTTACTCACTTAAGCATGGGAATCGTTACCAACAAAATCAATATCATTTTTGTCTATATATCTCTCAGATTTATATCACGCAATCTGAAATAAGTTGGACACAGGACTATAAATTCTCACTAGAGACATATTCAAAACAATCTCTCCAGCATCAGATTCTTCGTCACTTGACATCGCAGCGAACCTTCACGTATTCAACCAAACGTTCTGATAGATTCCTAAGCCCACCGATACAAGGCTGCCAATAATGTATACATACCAGAGTAGCAATTCGTAGTCAAATCAATTTTAAATAGTATTTGTTGAGAAACACAAATTTAAACATGCGATAAAATCTGCTTCACTTAGAATAACTGCTTTCAAACGTGTCTGCTATATCTTTTAATTAGTTATATTAAGACCAAATTTGAATTGTTGAGATTTTGTACATTTCCATGTATTTTTTCACTAACGATCCGGGTTTTACCATTCGGCATCTTCAGGCATTCCAGCACACGAGTGAACTCGAACTAACTCAAATAGACAGTTTATAACGATTATATACAAAATAAAATAGGACAAATGTTATCGCTGTCTAAGAAATTAACATCTGGACTAGTGATCACCTTACGAGTGAAGAGTGGGGGAGGGGTTTAAAAATGCAATTCAAAGAACTACCCAATTTCAATTAATGGGCTATGTTAGGGTGACCATGGACCGATGTATTAATATGGGAAATTCATTACTTTGTTTGTTAATTTATGTTTTATTTTTTACGGACTCATTTCACGTAAAGGGTACAATAGCTCCTCTAGTTTGGAAGATTCAGCTGTTCGTTCGTTCAAAATTGGTAAGAAATTTAACTGGGCTCTATTTATTTACAAAATCTCTTGATAGAATAATTTACGATCCCGATCAAGCACCATTAAGCACCCTCAGTCGATGTCTTAAATTATATTAAGACAATTTTACAATATAAAACAACATTTTCTGATGCATATTATTTTTTTTACATTTTCGTTATTTTTCTTTAGTATTTTATTTGCAAATATTTCTATAAATTAAATCTCATTAGTTTTACAACGTAAATATCCAATGAATGTCTTACACCATATCGGAGAGAAAAAATAAATGATACAAAAGTGTACCCATATGTTACAGACACGTAATATATTATTATTTCTATCTCGAAAATTCACCCTTATCACATCACCCCCTTAGTCCGCTTATCGGTATGGACAGAGGTGTAGTCATACTTAGGCAGAGATCATGGAGTTAAAAGGCATACTAAACCACTGACCAAAGCATGGGGGTTACAAATAGAAGAAAGACATTGCTTTACATCGAAATTTTCGCGGTTCGCCTCCGATGAAGACTATTTTCATGATAATTATTTTTTCACTATTCGCTTAAAACAGCACTCTTTTAAATTTGATGGAGGAATAGAAGATTTCAAATAAAAGTTCTTACCTTAATGCTCTTTTTGAAAACATGTGTTGGTAGAAATGTCAATTGATTTTTAAGCACATTTAAGTTTGGGTAATCTTTATGACAAATTTTTGGATAGTTAAGCTACATCAAGCGCGAAGAAATAATTATTTAAAGACAAATTTCATCGTACTGTCTCAAAATCTTTGTCAATTACAATTTTGTTTATGACAATAAATATAAGTGATTTTAAGATATTTAGAGCTAGAACAAAAATGTTCAATTAGGGAATAAAATGAAATAGTACAAAATCAGGTGTCAATTCTTTGCTAGACAGACTTGAAAATTTTATTGTATTGTTGAAAAAAATGCAATTGTGTACATAAGTACTATAGAATTATTAAATACATCGACGATTCATAAAATTCAGGCGTAACGATTAAAGTTTCTCACTTGGTGGGAAAAAACCTACTATATCCTCTTAACTGAAGGTAATAAATGAGTCAGACACTTTGTTTTCATTCTGAGTAAGACTATTAAGATAAAGAGAGAACACATTCTTAGCTAATCGCTTGCAAGAGGTAAGCCCAGTTTTTAAAGATTTTTTGGTTTATGATTGGATGAAATAATCATATATTATTATAAATCAAAATTTTCGTAAGAACAGTCATTAATCGACTGTTACAGACTGTCTCTAACATATCAGTTCATCCAGAATCACTTCCATCTTAAACAATTACTTGATTAATTTCTCAAAGATATTGAAAAAAAAATTATTAAATTTTCCGTTAGGAGGCTCGAACCACTGGACGCGATATTATTCGAACATCAATATGACCACTGCGTAATACTTGATGAACTAAGAAATGTGTTCTTCAAATAGAAAATCCATCTGTGTACCTGATATCTGATGATTTGTAAATGTACGTAACTGATCATTAAGTTTGTACAAGTAAAGTAGAGACAGCAAAGAATTAAACTAACGACTCCCTTGCGATGCTTTTAATGTTCGCGGATAAGTAGTCATTGTAATAACCGTCTTTGCATCTTCTCCTTTGTTATATCCGATTCATTAATTTGTATTATACCGGTAAGGTTATTTTTAACTTTCATTTTTAACTTTTAAGAATTGATTCTGTCTCTGTAATTTTTGTTTTTCAGATATTAAAATTTATTGGTTACTCATAGCTGCTCTGCTTTCCCCACTTAAGATGGCTGTTTATTATTACATACTTAATATTTGATTATTTTTAAATGGTTCATTAATTTTTACTTATAATTTCCCTGAGTCATCATTTTATATTATTATCGTCATTAGTAATTTTGTTCAACTAAATGGACTTTTAATGTAGCTATATTTGTGATTGTAGATTAGTATTTAATGATTTGCAAGAGGTCCATAACATTTTAATTGTAGATTCTTTCATTTGATTTATGTATAATTTGTTTGTTAATCAATATTTTCTTGTCTCAGTTCATGAACCATCAGTTTTATATACCTTCATTTTTTTCACTCAATTTTATATAAATACGCCTGTTATGTTTGTATTTTTATCAGTTGATAATGCTCGTGATGAGCGAAACCGGTCCTGATCATTATAAATATGTGGAAGTAGTACAAACAAATTGTGTTTTATTTTTTAAAATATAATGTCTTTCCACCAAGAATTGACAGTTAACACCTTAAAAGTAAGTAATAAGAGTTAATGCAACTTTAGAAATGTAATTTTCACTCCAAAAATTGTTTGCAAGTTAATGGAAAAGAAACAATGAGATAAGCTTGTGCGCATACTTACAAGACATTTACATATTTTTCACCGGAAATCTTTGAATCAGAAATATTATTATTCTCAGGCAAATTTCACTTAAGTGAAGTGAAATTAAATATGCTATTTCTTTGGTATCTGAATAAATCAGCATAATATTACTTAATAAAAATATCTCTGTACTCGAAAATAAAATACAGCCTTTATATTTTAATTATTATGATATATTTATGTTTATGCAACATTTAATGTCATCTTCTTTAATCAGTTTTTTTCAATTTTTTTAAATATTGTTTATACAAAATAAATAGTAATCGTCATCATTTGAGGAAGAGGTATATTCATAAAATATTCTAAAATCTTAGCCTAAAGAATGGCCCATGTTGATTATGTCATGCAAATATAACATGTTATATTCGATCGCTGCGCCATTAATAAAGAAGATGTTTTTTTTTATTAAAAATTGAGTAAACAAATTTTAATAAGAGATGTGAAAGCTAATGAAATTTACTGTTATTTATTCATTTCATTAATTTGTGCAATATTTATTTAATAGAATGCTCTAAATCAGCGCTATTCAACCTGTGTTCCGCGGACCGGCATCGGTTTGCGAGAATTTATTACCGCTACACGATTTCGGGGATTCCTACAAAGTCCATTAAAAAAACACTGGAGGTCTCTGCAGTACTTATTTTTAGACATGTGCACGACCACCGAATGTTAGTATTGCGTCAATTCGTCTATCGACGGCACTTATTTTATCGCGCTCGTGCGTACTGTCTTTTTTAAATATCATGTTATTAAAATGAACAAACACGTAGAGGAAACCTCTATATTAATAATCCCTTTTTGAAAGATGTAAAATCATGCGCACTTGATCCTTTTGAAAAAGAAAAACTGATCAAATTTGCTTACAAAAAAAGAAAAAAAAATAATTTTTGTAACATTATATTTAATAAATAAAGTTCTATTTATCATTGAAATTATTTTATAAATTATATAACAGAAAATAAAGAAAAAAACATTATTTTACTAATTTACACTCCATTGTAAGTCGAAAACTGACTGTATGTATGTATTTCTGGTTGACGCCGGTACGCGAAATGTTTTTCCCGTTTTCACCGGGCTGCGGATGTCAAAAAGTTGGAGAACACTGCTCTAAATGATTCTAACCAATTAATCAATGTCATTTCCATTCATTTCATTTAAAAAAAAATCTACACCCCATATAAACAAACGTTGAAATAATAATGACTTTACTTTTACAATCCACGTTTGACATGTTTTTCAACAGTAGTTTTGCAATACGAACTTATTGGTTGTCAATCGATATTGTTTTGTTTTTCAGTATTTTGTATGACGTGAATTGTTAAAAAAAATATTACAGATAAACGATAAATTAATTATTAGATAATATGCAAATATTTTGGATACGGATACCGAGCCGTAAAACAATCGGCACTTAGGACGTATTGCAGGTAACAATTTAAACATGTAACGTCGTTGTAATATGATTTAGGAACCAGTGAGTGGATTGCCCGGATTTAATTTCCTACGGCAATGCATCGTATATTACATACAATGTAAGCCGCACTTGTTCTGGACACATTGCGCAATTACGATCTCAAAGAGACCAATGTGTGGCCGGATAAAGGCTCAAACGATGGCGTATATTGAATCCGATAGTATAATATGTACGCCTTTCCTGAAGCAATCTGAATTCACGTCATCTAAGGGAGCCTGTAGTAGATCGATACTAAGGCATCAAATCCCGGACTTCTTTTCTCATCCCGGGATTTCGAGATTGACTTATTTTCAATCCGGAGATTGAACAAAAGCCAGGTATTCAATGAACATTAATACAATTTCAAACACGATAACCTGACACCCGCGTGATCACGCATCCGTTATTGCTTGGCCGGGTGGGGAATTCAATTTTCAAAAAAATAGACGATGATTTTGTATATTGAACACGGTGGACCGGTTGAGGAATACAATTTTCTAAAAATAAAATTTATTATTTACTTCAGCTAATGAGATGAAGTGTTCTTAATGTCGTAGGAAATATGGAAACGTTAACATATATTGTTTAAAAAGAATTTCTATATTGAAAAAATTGGGCTGATTTCGGACTGCGACTAATTAATCTAGTCTTCTATTAACATACTGCGCATCTAAAAACATTTTAATATAATTTCGAATCCCAAAATCGCGGTATTGGTATTGAAGCAATCCAGGGATGATGGGACTGACTTATTGCTCGGGATCCCGGGACTGGAAGCCCTAATCGATACCTTACTGGTAAAATTATTTATTACATCGATGTCCAGTTATATTTAGTTGTATTTATCACAATAAGAATATGTGTACAGTAGAACTCTGATCTATCGTTCTTGCATCCATAGTTTTTATAAGGGCCCTTAAAAAATGTACAATTGTACTATTGTTAGTATTTGGCTTATAAAAGAAAAATATCACTATAACTGTGTGATATTATAACCACTTTTCAGTGGGTTTTATGTTTGGTGTTGCATAAAAACTTAAGTGTAGGTCGTTTGAATGAATAAAATAAACAAAATACCTTAGCTAAAATTTCATGTACAACAATTGATTTATTTTGACATAATAAATTAATAGCTATGTATTTTTTGTTTTTTTTATTAAAAATCTTTACAATTGATTGCAATATCGATATTTTAAATAAAAGAAGTATTACTGGATTACATTTTGTTTTATTATAATGAAATACATTTTCAAAAAATGATTCTAATATTACTGTTCCCAAAGAATTCGTGAAAATGAATTATTACTATAAGTACTTGTTTGCCTGTTTTTAAAACACAACATTAAACTCGAATAAATATAGTATGAAGCAGTGGTGCACAATCTATGAACCAGAAGAGCTATGCTTTCGGACTTTAATATAATCTCTTCAGTTCCTAGATTTGCATCGTATTATTTTATTTAATATATACACAAAAGATACTCCAGCTCTTTCCTATTTTACAACACGTGCATATAACATAATATATCGACGGTGTTTTGACCAATTGATGCTTTCAAAATTGAAATTGTTCAGAAGAGATGTTTTCCTTCCAAAAATGGTCAATTTATTTTTCTAATTTACTTCATTTGGCCGAAACCTTAAAATGAGATCCAACCATTAACTCATTTTCGTATTTTAGAGGGTTACATCAATTGGCTAAAACACAATCGATATATTAATATATATAAACAATGAAAATACTTTTTTGGAAAAATTAGTCATCTAAGAATATACACCTGTACTGTATACAGTGAGACTTTGAATTACATATTTTTTTAAACACGGTCCGTGTGTTGTGCGTGGCTGATGTAAAAAACGGATAAGGTTTTAACCATATGTGCTCGTGTTTCAATATTGATTTTACTTCAAACAGTTGATATCTATTGATACAACACTGACCAAGGCTCTACCAGCCAGCTGACAGCTTCCCAATAAAAGCTTCCACCCTTCCAGATAATGGCTGCCCCTCTACGGTCAATCGATTTACATTGACCTCGATAACGAACGTTTTATCTCGAGTTTTAGCCTTTAACGTCTCACTACTCAGTGCTTTATCACCTCACTGGACTCCGATCCAGACTCTTCACTTCAGAAAAGTATTGACTATTACTTTCAAGTATTTTCCAATAAAACCTTTATCATAAAATCAACTCAAATACATAAATAAACTCACAAACACATAAAATGTTAACCACATAAACATTAGGCCCTGCGAGGCATTAATCGGGAAACTAATATATCTCTAGCCTAATATCTTAAAAGATACTAAGACATAGAAATATTTTTTTTATTTTTGCAGCTTTTTATGATAAATTATGTCCATTTCATCTTTTTCGACAAAAAAAGCCCAGTTTTGTGTTAAATTTTTCGACTGAAACAACAAATAAATCTAAAAAAGGGTATTTATAGGGACGTTAACCGATTCATCAATACTCTTGGGTACTCGTACAAATCGAAGGCGGTGTCCACATGGTTAAACCCCCGAACGGATAATTTTATAAATTGATTTCTGAATCGATGTGTAGATTTGTTTCAAAAGACATGGATGTCATTGAAAACACATTACTTCGCGCCTATCCAATCCTAAAATGGAGTATAAATAAAACGATAACCTAAATATTCCTTAACCTCTTCGAAATACAGAGTTTTAGCGACTGAATAACAACTGATTCTTTTAAAAATGAGTTTTGTTGAGATGCAACATTATAAGTTCATATATTGCTATAACATTGCCAGACTAATTAACATTTAATTTTAATCTACAATCGGTCATATATTCTTCTTTTCCTTTCTTTATAAAACAATGATTATTTTTGTGTCAATAAATCTCGCAATTTATAGATACAATTTTCTTTCATTTATTTTATGGCTTCAGTTGATAATGCTCGATATCTGAGTGACACAAGCTCTACTATAAATAAAAAGTAAGCATTTTTACACCGCTACAAGCCAAAAATTTTAACATTATTTTGCTATTGCGATCGACAATAAAATATTTTGCTACAAAACATTTCTACGAAATATCATATATACTTTATATTAAATATTGAAAATAACGTTTTCATATAATATTAATTATTATAAAACAAATACAATACATCATACAAAGTAACTTGTTAAATCCCACCTGATAATGTTCATACTTTGTACGTATTTCCGGTAAACGACGTATCAAACAGATGTTCACCATTTTGTTATCCTTTCAATATTTTTCTTTTTATACCCTCAAACATCCGCCGTATCTGCCAGCCTAAAAATACTCCGAAGGTTTATTTCACCCCTGTGTTTGAAATTCTCTAGTAATTTAGAAAATACATACCCTGGAAAGCGCTTGAAAAAAAACAAAAAACTTTTATTTTTCCGATTCAAGTCAATTGTCAAACTTGGCCTTGTCCATATAATTTTTCTTTGAATACTAGAAATAACATCGACATGAAACAAAAACAATTACAGCCTTTCTCTACTTGAAGATTTTGTGAGGTATCAGTTTGTATTTTAGTGGCTTTTTTATAGCATAATAATTGAAAACTTTTATTCGCATATATTCTATAATTATATTTAAGTTATTATTTTGAATTACTCAATCTCCACGGATTTAGTACCGATAAGACAATTATTTTATACAAATAGTATATTAGAGTCTTAAAACGTTACAATAATTGTCTCACTGCCACTCTATTGTTCCGATATGCTACCACAGTCATCGCGGTATTATGAAAACAATTAAGAATTAAAAAAGTTAATTGGGTGTTAACTTATTCAGCAGTTTAAATATCATTTATGGAATCAATATACGTTTTGCACAATTAAGACACTAAACGAATAAAAAATACATTTATTACTCATCGGCTTCTCGAGATTCTTTATAGAATCCCGACAACCATATTTACCCTTTATAGCGAGTAAAGATAGTGTGATACGATGTGGATATAATTGACCACTCCAGCCTTAAAATGTCACCTACTAACCTAAGTATGTTATTTGTACGTAACCCAAACATAGGTGACCTTTATTTTCCACGTGTATTGATTGTATAGCTATATTTACACCTATCTTTAACTGTATCTATACAATACGGAATTATGTTATATACTACTTTTAGTTTAGTGTCAAAACAGTTTTATTTTATTACACAATACGATTAAGTTATGTCTTTACAAAAATGAAGGTCCATTGTCACTGTATATGTATAAACCATGATGAAAAAAATATTTACTACGATGTAGTGTAAATTTTATTTAAAAAAAACATCCAATGGTATCTTTTTTTATACATTTTACCCTAATAAAACTAAGCTGCGAAATAAGACCTCAATTTCCATGTTATTTACTTCTAGAGTAGGTCATTGATTTTTTAATATACCAAAGCCCCCTATAATTACAAGCCATGCTGTACGGCCCGTCAGCTGGTATTTTTGGAGACGAGTGGTCCGTTACATTAACTGCTGAGTCATTAAATCGATATTTTGGACTAATTACGATGAACTCTAGAATATTTTAATAATGTGAAATGGTGGGTAATTAAATGTAGTATATTTAATGTTAATAGAAATAAAGATAATTTGAATGGATTCGGCGGAAACTTTGGTGTTTTAATATTAAATCAAGGTTGATAACTTAGTTATTCCACTGGCTGTGTTACTAAATGTAACGCGTTTCGTTTCTTTAAGAAGCAAATTAATAAAAAATGAAGAGTAGAGTGGGTTTTTTCCTTCTACTGGACGTGGGGATGGAGTAAGACCCAAACAATCATAGTACTAATTATAAAATTAACTACTAGTGTTTGGAGGTGATATAGTTAATTATGGATGATACAGTTAGTCTGAAGATGCTTCTTAAAGAAGCGAAACGCGTTACATCTAGTTAGCAAGCCAGTAGACTAACTAGTTTATCAATTTTAATTTCAAACTAGCAATAAAGTTGTTTAATTACTTTGAAAGAGTATAATTATAAAGCCTAGTCGTATTCAATGATTGTTATTAATGGACAATTTAAAGTGTGTATTTTGCGATATATTACGATTCTAATAAATCTACCCTGCCACACATCGCATTTCGTGCCATTCACTACATATATTATGACGACTGTACGATATAATTTATCGGGATGATTTAATTATTACTTAACATGCATATATGTTGGTTTTCAATGGATCGTAAATAATATAACGATTATAGTAAAGAAACACTGTATAAACTCACAAAAAATCTTTTCAAATATATGTTATATTCGATGAAAACCGGAGTTGAGAGACAATCTTCGTACAACCACCATACAATTTGTTCGTAGAGACTGAAACTCCTAGGACTACTCATAAATTGCAAATTTTCTTATAGCATTACTTGTAACTTGTAACTTAAGGTTGCTTTGAATATACATAATAAACAATGTCTTTCAGAATAAAATTCAAACGATAGCGTCGATCAATATGGCGTATTCACGATCATTGAGCGTAGGATGATATTAAAACATCGTTTTCGATATAAATTCATTTAATCTATTAAAAAAATCAGTGCATGAAAGTGTCTATGCTATTTTACTATTAAACGCATGGGAACCCATTGTTAAGGTTAATAAATAAATATAACTTTAGAAATCAGGTCCAATAAAATCAAAAATAAAACAATTATTGTTTTCAAATTACATGATTGGAAAACAGTGAATCATAAAAATACCAATTTGTTTTCCTATTTCAAATTTTAAAAGCGGATCGCCGTAAAAACAAACCCCTATCGGAAGAAAGCCGTGCTCAGTTTTATCATCTGGCTGAATAACAGCCCTATAAATAAATACGCACGGTTATTATTATTACGACATTTTGTCTAAGGTCACATCCCTTGATGGCTCCGGGCGCCACTCTGATTGCTGGGGCAGGCATAAATGAGCCAAGTCCAACTCGTGATATAATAAAATCGCAATCATTCGTTTCCGATTTTGTCGGATGTGTTTTTACTAATCGACTGTGATAATATTTTCAAAATGATTGGATGGTATCCGCAATAATATTCGCAAAAATAAATAGATATTCAATGTAACCGCATGAAGCTGCATGTAGTCTATAGACAGCTTATATGATACAGTAATGAAACAGTTTCTCAAAGTCAAATTTTAAATTAAAAAAAAGAAACAGGATACGTATTTATAATATTGCGCAAATTCAATGTAAAATATCAAAATTTGACATTTTTCCACATCATCTTTTTTTATTTCTGTCACTCTATTACTGGGCAATCGAGATGCACTCTGAATCGAACAAACTCAAAACATTTTCTATAGATTCGACGGTAATTTTGTGGAAGTTCGTTTTTAATATAAAATTAAATAAAAATTCTGATAACTTAGTTATTCCACTTGGTTTATCACTAACGTGACACGTTTCACCTCTTTAAGAAGCATCTTCAGACTTCTTTTTAGAAGGTTAGTCAATCTCTTTAGATAGGGTTAAAAAAGTATAATACAGTGATAAATGGACCAGTCGTTCACTAGTCGCTGTATGATTTTTTTATGCCGTTCACCCATCTCCTCCAGAGTGATTGTATCATGTGTTTTCGTCATAGATATTGTGAAAAGCTCTGTATTCTTCACAGCTTATAGCGACATCTGTATTCTTCCCCTCAAGATATTATTCATGATTCGCTACGAATTCATACCCTTCTTACAAGGTGTATTTAGCAACACAACGAAGATCTTCTTTGTGGACTGAGATTTACTGGTAGGATACCGTTATGTTTCTGAATGTCTTGTAAAGTGAACTAGATATAACCAAGTAGGGAATTATGTACATCCGACGAGACTGGCATATCATATTGCCACATTAACTATTTGGAATATAAACTAGAGGTCTGCACGGGCCTGGGCTTGACCCGTGGGCCTCTACCCGGCCCGGCCCGTGGGCCGGGTTCGGGCTGGTAGAGACAATTGATATTCGGGCTCGGGCCGGGCCCGGGTAAGGGATTTGTTCTTCAAAAAAATATTTCGGACTAAGTTCGGATCATGAGTACTCTTGATAACTAAATACTGTTGATAACAAAAAGGCAATAAATAAAATAATTTATTAAGTTTCGAATAGTATTGGACACAATGAGTCTTTTATTTGATAAGTATGGAGTCATCACCTTATATTTCGGTAACCTGAAACTAAGCTCATAAAATTTTATTGATCCGTGAAACAATGCTTTATTCATTTAAACATGACCGATAGTAACTTTAAATAGTTCTTAGGTAACATGACCGATAGTAACTTTAAATAGGCTTCGGGTCGGGCTCGGGTAACAAGTATGGTATTAAGACTCGAGGTCGGGCCAGGTCGGGCCTGAGGTGGACGGGCTCGTCATCGGGATTTCATCAAATTTCGGCCCGTGCAGACCTCTAATATATACTAAACGGTCAAACTGGCAGCAAAGTAAGTATGAGTAGTTATGAATTGGCTGGTCCAAAAATCATGAGCCAAACTTTGGTCACCTCTTAGATGAGGATCAAGCATTTTTGATTCAGCGATGAATAACCGGGGGTCAAGAAAATATATTTTTACAGTAGACCATAGAGGTTGAAATAAAAATGAATGCAAAGAGAGTGGGAATCTGGAAATGAATGAACACTGCTGTCTTCAAAGATTTACATGTAAAAAATAAGATAAAGTATTCGATAGCTGATAAGGATAGGACTTCGGTGTGTATTTTGTCTATATAAAACGAGGTCGTTTGACTACATTTGCTATTAAAAAGTTTACTATAAGCATCAAAATAATATAATATCAATATATTAGTAACTGAAATCGTTGATCATTTTTGACTTAACTTTATATCTCCGATATAACGTGCTGCAGTGATTCCCCGCCGCCGTGTGCCATATAATTGTTTTTATGTGACAATAAAATGCGACGCTTGTTCAGTGGAATGGAGAAATCAATATAGCGGAACTGTCATTTGATCACACGTGTCAACGGGCAACAAATATCAGATTATATCTGCGGAGCTAAATACGAACCGTCCCTTTAAATGTCAAAGTTTTCCCGTCCACCGGGTGTCAGTCATTATTAAAAGAAATTTTATTGTATGTACACAGTATAATTACATCAAATTGGAAAAATTGAATTATAAAATGCTTCATTTTTTGACATCTATTTTATGGGGTATAGCGTCTTAGTAAAGCAACCATAATACACAAGTAATGCCATAAGAAAATTCAAAATTTAGGTTTAGTCCTATGAGCTCTAGTGTCTACCAATAAATCGTGTCGCGGTTGTACATAGATCGACTGTCAACTTCGTTTTTCATCGAATATAACATGTATTTGAAAATATTTTTTATAAATTTATTCTGTCTTTCTTTAGCATTATCACGATTCATCGAAAACAACCATATTTGCTAGTTAAGTTATAACTGAATCGTAATAATAAATTATATCATACAGTTGTCATATATCTAGTGAATGGCATGAAATGCGATAAGGGGCAAGGTAGATTTATAAGAATCGTAATTTATCGCGAAGGCACATTTTGAATTGTTAATTATTTACAATCATTTATTACGGCTAGGTTTCATAATTATACTCTTTTAAAGTAAGTAAACATCTGTATTTCTGTTAACATTCAACATATTATATTTAATTACCTAGTTTTTCATAATATTACAGTATGCTAGAGTTCATCGTAATTAACAAAGAAGAGTAATTATTTTCTTAAAAAAATAATATCTTAGATTATAAAAACAGGATTTTATTTAAATAAAGGAGAAGATATAATTCGTTTATCACAATTGACAACGCACAGATTTCTACATGTATCTTTTAGTATATAGTAGAGATTATATAATGAATTTACGAAAGCGGCTTTTCGAGCAGAATTTCTTTTGGCTAATGAAGATTCATATTTATCAACTTCTCTTTCTCGAAGAGTGTAAGAAGTAAGAATACATAAATAGAACTAGGATAAACTAAACAAATCACTCCCCCTCGGCTCGTTTTATGGGTTGGATGAGTGGGAAGGGATATAGACATCACCGACAACCATACCTTCGAACACAACTCCATAACTCGATTGAAAAATCTATTTATGAAACTATAACTCGAACCCGTAAACACCACAACCAACGCCAACAACGTTGGCCGCTTAGCTATAGTTGATAATTATATATACTAAAAATACCTCATCAGTCGTATACACATATGTGTTCACTATATCAGCACACTTACTAAGAACTACAAAAAATATGTTTACTCATCATAAAATGAAAGTTTACTTTATAATCCATTCGTCCAAACTATTTCACATTGAAGGAATTAGAGAGCATGCGTTTACCTTTAAATACATCAAAGAAAATTTATACTTGAGAAATCTTGCGGGTGTTAAATTTGTCGATGTAGAACATATCAGTTGGAAATACAATTTCCCGCTACACCAAGCCTGGGTAAAAGATTTTTTAGAAGGGCCACATTATTTTTTTCGAATGAACAACAGACCGCAAACTAAAATACTATATTTCTTAGAATTATAAAATAATCTATCGTCAATCCTCCAGTAAAGTGGTCAATGGCTGTTGGGCTTTCGTCCTTTTAGTTGCGAAGTGACAAGGTGGAATCCTAGATTGGAATTTATCATGCATTGATATTTCAAATCAATTGAAATCGATTTGTGTATGTGTGTTGTCATGTTTTTTCTGTTTTAAAATCCAATTCAAAAGTAATAAGCGAAAACAATTTCCTGAGATAATTCACATCGCAAAATATTTCTGTTTGAAGATTCATCGTTCCCATCCAACAATTGAATTTTCCTACTTCCTTGGTTTATAAAATATTTTCAATATTTTTAATGATTTTCTAATCTTCGAATATACATCATCTTATTATCAGATAAGATGTCCCGTTTTATTTTGCCATGATTCAAGATCGACAAATCATTTTTTGTCAGAAATCTTAATTTAATGAAAAGTATTTTATATTGTTAATTTTATTGAAATTGAAAAACGTATAAATATATTATCTTCGTACTCTTCCCTGTGGCTACAGTCAATCTCCTCCACTCCACTGGATGATCCACCATCCAACGGCAATCGTTGACCCCCAGCGCTCGTAAGACTTGGGGCGCACCATCCATCCAGCAAACGCTCCGCAATCTCTCAGGAGTAGAAAACGAAAGGCATTTTAGAGTCTTCCTCTCATTCATACGTGATAAATTTCCGGTCTATTGTATTTATTATCTCTACTAGAAAACGTTTCAACGCATTTATGAAAACAAAAACTATCAATGTATTCTTATAAATAAAATTGTCGAAAGTAATGGAATGCTTATCTCATTTTCCAATAATCACTTTATATTTTTTAATTTTGTGAATAGTCCTTGAGACGTATTATATTTCCCGTGCAATAAGAGAATCGCGTGTATATTTATTATGCTTTACTGAACATTGTAAAATATAAAATAAAGGTCAAAGCTCAATTCTTATAACGAAACCAATAAAATTATGGTTTGAATCATTTCCCATTTCAAATTAAATTATAAAAAAAATAATAGAAGCTTAAAAAATAATATATTACAACGGTATTAAATACCTTCCGCGTAATGCTTAAAATATTCAGTTGTTCATACTTTATGATTCGCTATTAATTATTCTCTTTGATCGTGATATCGATAGGATCGGTGTCATTTTTAATACTTATTAGAAGATGAAAGAATATTTGAATCCCAAAAGGGTCATATTCGGCAGTAGTTTTTTGTAAATTCATTTTTAATATAGAATTAAAATCGATACTTTTATTATTACACTGGTTGTTTTACTAACTCTGACAAGTGTTTAACTTCTTTGAAAAGCGTATTCAGACTAATTGTATATTAAGTATATTTATTTGTAAGGTAAATAATGTTTCTAATTTTTAACTAATAAAAAATAGTCATGTAGAAACTTCTCAGTATTCTTTATTTTAAATTTAAAAACATCTACAGACATTGTTTTATAACATTTAAACAAACATTAAGTGTCGCCCAGAATGAAAAACAATCCTCCATCCCCTTGAGCGTACCCGGAACAACGCCTGCATTCCCTCGTTGGATTTCTATGCTTATTTGCTGGCTAAGCTATTCACTTGAGCGGCACTCACCTCTCTTGTCCGTCATCTTTCGACCAATTTCCGCCACCGTCCTCAAAGCAGAGGGTTCCTGGAGACCGAAAGTCTCAAAACCCAAGGGACAGAAAATGAAATTTGGCGACAGGCAGTCGTAGAAATACTTCTCACGCATCATGTTTGTAATTTATAAATTAAAAATTACAATCATTGTTT
The DNA here is from genome assembly GCA_022494535.1 of Himalopsyche phryganea. Taxonomy (NCBI): domain Eukaryota; kingdom Metazoa; phylum Arthropoda; class Insecta; order Trichoptera; family Rhyacophilidae; genus Himalopsyche; species Himalopsyche phryganea. The sequence goes on along the minus strand of JAGVSL010000002.1, from coordinate 5,578,526 downwards.
ACCAAATAAATAAATTTTCGATAAATTTAGTCTAAAGATGCTTCTCAAGAAGGCAAAACACGTGTCACAGGTATTAACACAACCAGGAGAATAACAAAGTGATCAATTTTAATTTTATATAATTATATCTATACGTTTATTGCTTTATAAGTTAAGCCCTCCTAGGACAGCATTTAACAATGGCAATTAATCATTTGATCAACGACTAAATAATGTGTTTTATAAACGGCTTCTTTTTGACTTAATAAATGTTAAAAACTTATTTATGAAAGATTTGTGAAAACAGTATCTTGTTGAAGTTGTTAAGTTTCCTTTTTGAATTATCGCCTATTTAATTTTAGTACTAATGGAATTCATAATGTTTATTAATCATGTCTTTTTCCAATGTGGAGCGTATGGAATACACCTTTTGTGATTTACTTACAAAAAAATATAAATACTGACTAAACAAATATAAGCGATTGACAATTACAATAGAAACGCTTCTTTAAATTACGTTATCAATTTGCTTTGCTTTGAGTATAAAGGGAAGCCATTTATTATTAATTTGAATGATGGTATTTGTTCTTATGAACGTGATTTCTAAGAGTAATCAAACAATACAGTAAGGCATAAGAGATCATCTTACGTAATTCGTAATATTCAATGTAACGTAAATAAATATCATCTTTGTTCAGCTGTTTATTGAAAATATAATACAGCAAATAAATGAAAACAATTTAACTACGATGCGATTCAAGTAATGGGAATTCTTTCAAGGATTTAAACTCACGTTTTTAAGCCTTTGCTTATCTAACTAGCCGTCCTACAAGCCCGGTCAATAGAAGCCTTTTAATCAACGAGAAACTTTTCCTTTGGAATGGTTTTCATAATTACGCCACTCTTTCCAGCCCTTTCACCTTTGTAGCCAGTGGAATCCTGAATAATTTGCATAAGAGGGCTCAAAGCAGTTATAATTTTCAACGTCACATTTCGTGATTTCAATCTACCATAAATAATAATATGAATATTGTAAACGATTTAACATTTTATATTTCTCTAATACAGTGAAGGATTTTTTATCTTATTTCTTTTCAAATATTTAAATCTTAAAAAGTGTAAAGCATGAAATAAAATCAAACATGACTATTGTTAAATATTATATATGAATTATTAAAATTAATGAATTTAATAACTATTTAATAAAAAATAAAAGAATCATACTGAAAGGTCTTACAAAAAAATCTTATTATCATTAATAAATTTGCTTTTACTTATATTGTCATATTTATTGAAAAACATAAAGAGATATTTTATTCTTTATATCACAACATTTTTTGAATTTTATGAGTCTACTCTTTTCTACTTTCTACGTTTTTTTCTATTTGTTCAAAAATTAGTCATAGAAAATAGTCAAAATCATCTTATGTACAACTCCATAATAAAAATAATATTATTTTAATAAATATAATAACTTTCCAGCAAGAAGTGACAGCACAATGAAAGTGAATTATTAGTTTTGAAATGACTTATAAGCAATACAAACGTTATCTCTTCTCTTATAAAGAGGAAAACCAGGCAGATAGTATTATATTATATACTAACTCAATTTCTCCGTTTATATTTTTTAAATCAATCTCGCAAAAACTTTCCAAATATTCGAATTTTTTAAACTACCAAACAACAGGTTTCCTATTTTTAATGTTATCACAAAGCTTGTACTATCACCCTATTATTTGTATCGTCTTTACATTCTTCAATTTGTAATTGTATTCTTCAATTAAAATTATAATACTACACCAGGATTGATAAAATCGCTTTATTTACGGACGTCATTGCTTTTTCTCTGTTTTCTACGGAAAAATTTTCCAGTTTGATGGGAAAATTTTTGATAAGAAAAGTTTAGCGAATAAGTTTACATCCAACATGGCGAAGCGAGTAACTTATCTTAACAAGTAAGCTCTCTTGTCATTATTTATACGGTTATTGATGTTAAAATCTTTGAAATAATTCTCTTTTGTCATATTTTTTATTGCTTTTGTAAGCTCACATTCAGGGAAACTTTATTTTAGAGTATGCATAAAACCAAAATGTTACTACTTTCAATATTTCTGTTACATACATAATGAATTTTTCCCTATGCTATAGAGATTTTTGATATTTTTGAATATCTTTGTATATGTATCACTGTTTTTGAAATCAAATCTTTACAGTCGATAAGTTGGGTGAAATTTTAAATTAAAAGCTTCATAAATAGACTTACTCGACTGACTTTTCATTGAAAACTAATTTAACGACGGCTGACATTATTCAAGGCTAATAATATTGTATTTAAATGCATAGTAGTAAATATAATTAGATTTTTAAACAAAAAAATATATTTTGGTTTAAATATTTTAATTACTATATAGATTGGATCAAAGAATGATGAAAATAATGTTAATTACCCTTCCGATTTATACTGTTTTGAAATAACTCTTTAGAACAAAATAATTGATAACTATATTGAAATTTCTGTTTTAAATACACATTTTGCAAAGTTTTAAAATGATGTTACATTCATTGTTATGTTAGGAATATTTCTACAAACATATTGATGTAAAGATAATATTTTTCATCAGTTCTATTAAAAACTATGTTTGTTATGCCTAATATCAAATATTTTTTAGTTCAAATAGATATTTTTTCAAAAATACTGTACTCCTAAACAAAACAAAAGCATATTATTTTTTACGCTGGACATCTACCATAAAAACAACTTAAATATCATTATGAACAAATATACATGTATTTCACAGCAAAGCTCGGCTTACGTCGCGGAATATTTATTATTTGTCAGATATTTTTTTGCCATTGATATTTGATTTCTTATTGTCTCGTTCGTTCCTCCGTGCGTAAATTTTATATGTTTTTTGTTTTTTATCAGCGTCGATCAGACTATTTTTTGAATTCAAATAACATCAAATATTTTGATCACAGTCAGTCAACGTAATAGACAAATTCAGTCGACCGATTGAAGTCAACATTATCGTAAAAGATATTATATATACGGCGAATCGTACGTCGTTGACTTTGGTTACGGATGTCTCGTGCTCAAATCCCGATACGGGTAGTTTCATAAATTAATTGTTCAAACAATATATAGATTTCTGTTCGATATGGATGTTTATGTCTGAAATTCCCTCCCACCCATTTGATCGTAAAAAATGGAGCGTAGTGAGAGCAATTAGTTAACCACTATTCCTGTCTTAGCCCTATCCCTACTCTCTTCGAAAAAAGAGGTTGAACAACTGCGTGACAAACAGTTTTCGTAGAAAAACTTCTGTTGAGATACGTCCATTAGGAATCCACATGCTTTACATTAGAAGCGGGTATGGTAAAAAAACTTTTTTTCTATTCGTAGTTTTTTAGTATAAATGAATAACAGGGAATCTTTTAAAAATAATATATGTCAGAATAACTCACGTAGAGAATTGATAAATAGAAGACTTACCAAGCATAATTCACCAACACCGCATAAAAATCTTTTATTATAATATTTTTTTTTTCCATGTCCGCTCCCAATGTGGAGCATATGGTCTCCTAATGGAGGTATCTTGACAGAATTTTTTCTACGAGAACTGCTTGTCACTCAGTTGCTCAACCTCTCTTTTCTTTTTCGAAGAGAGTAGGGATAGAAGGATAGGGCTATGACAGGACTAGTGGTTAGCTAATCGCTCTCTTTGCGCCTCGTGAGGATGGGATTGGTGGAAGGGAGGACTCAGACTACGAACAGAAATCCATAAATCGATTGAAAGATCAATCTATGAAAACCGTCCGCACCGGGAATCGAACCCGAGACATCCGTAACCGTAGCCAGCGACGAAACCAACTGCGCCACGGACGGCGACAAATTATAATATAAGTTGAATCATAAGATAATCAACTATAAGATATGTTGAATCGTTTCTTTCTAAATTAGCTAAAGTCTCTTTCACAAATTGTGTCATTTACTATTGATTGCTTTTCGATATCGTCAAGTATTGAATAGCACCAAGGAAATCAAACCGATGGCTTACAAAAACTTCAAATTGCTTTCTTCCAAATGAAAATATGAAGCCAAGCCAACTTACTATAACACGTCATTGTCATACTTATGTTTTTTTTTTGTATTTTTGGATATAAAATGTATACTTACATAAAGATTGAACATTTAAACCCCAGGTTGTAATTGATAATACATATCAGGAAAAAACTAACTGCGTTTTTAAACAGTTTAACTATAGTGTTAAAATTATTTTTAACCCGTTAAGCCGCGAATTAATCGATTGAATGATTTAATATACCAGTGTTCTAGTACTGTTGAGGATAAAACCTGCAAAGGTTTCGATTCGTTGATTGATAATCACCAAACAAAAAAGTGTATTTCCAAATTATATTCACATGTACAATAACATTTAAAGACTATAAACTTATAAAGTGAACATTAATTATTGATTTTAACATAACGTCTCTCTTTTATAGATTCACAGTAAATGATATTTATAAAATCTCACACCGACTCGTAAAACCAGAAAATCATCTTCCATTAATTTTACCATTTGCCTCCGTAAAGAACTGACGATAAAGTTATATCTGATCGTTATGGAATTTTCTTCTCATAATAATACGCATTTCAAAATTTATTTTATTGTAGTTTGGAAACTTTTTGCCATTAATAATTATATCTACTAAAGTAAGCGATAATTGAGAATATAATAAATCATAATACGGAATCTTTTTATTTGTTTTCTGGTTATCCAATATTCATTAATTTTTCGTTGAAAATTCTTCGAACTTGTACGTCATCATTACTGGTCTGAAGAATGATTTATTTGTACGAATGATTTTGACGTCATTGTCAACCATGACATCAGCTAATAGTTAACCATTTGGAAACAGTACGTAAAAAATCGTCAACTAATAAATTGCGATGTGGTAACGAACTGGAAAGTTCAACCAAAAATGCAATTACACGATTCTCACAAAAATTTGGCTAATGTTAAAATTAAATGGAATAAATGTCTTATTTACGAGCAAGGATAACTACAATTAGTTGAGTAACAATATCAAAAAAACAATGCTTAATTTTAGTGAAGTACCACAAATATGAACGTAATTGACAAAACAATGTATGATAAAATTGAACATGTTGGCATTAGCAATGGTCTTGCAACTGGATAAGCAATTTTCGGTTTTCAATCATTTCTGATCCAACAATGTGAGAAGACCCGAATCGAAAAGAGGCGAATGGCTGGTAATCGAACGTCCTGGAAAGGCTGGGATCTCAAACAAACACCATTTCAAATCCGGTTCAACACTTATTTATTTTTAATCGTAGATGCAGTGGTTTACAATACACAAATATAATCTTAACACTTAAATTTGATTGTACATTTACATTTACTTAACACATGAATTTACTTTAAGTTATAATGCAAGTGACACGACCAACGATTTTAAATTAAGTCCAATTCAAAACAAACACAAACAATTCACAATGTCACCGGTGCGGGCCACGAGGCCAGCCCAGTGACTCGCCCGGCTCGACATATCGTAATCGACTATTAACACATATAATCATAAAGGACTTCCGCATCGTCGGAGCCACCCCTTTCCGTCAAAAATGGACTCGTACAGCGAATGTGCCCACCGGCTATTGAACGAGCGTCCTTCGCGACAAGAGTCGGGACGATTTCTCCGAATCATTGTCGTTACCGCTGGGCGATTTCAGGTTTGGACCCTAATGAAACTTAAACCTTACAAAAAAACCAGGGTGTGTCAAATGATGGAATATAATTTCAAAAGCATTTATATTACGCTGCATTGGTTTAGCAAAAGCATTCGACAGAATGTAAAATAGTAAAATTAATCAAGTGTCGAAAACTACATTGTGACTTAACGACAAAAAACTTATTTCAATCCTGGCACGAAACAACTAGATATAATTAAAATCTTTCAAAACGCGAATGGGACAGGATTGTATTTTATTGGAGAAGATTTTCGACGAAGTTTTGACGATATTCAATGAATTTATTAAATAAAATGGAGTCTTTCTAAACATCTTATCGTAGGCTAATGACACAGTGTCTATTGTGGACATTCCATATGTTTAGCAAGCTCTTGTAAGTAGTTTAACGAACAAATACTGCCCAAATAAATCTAAATACATTTGGAAAAGGGACTCCATAATATACAACAATATAGACAAAAGAGTATATAGCGTACCATTGAAGAGGGCATAATCAATGATATATAATAGTTCCAATTTTATTGTTGAAAAATAACAATTACCAAAATTTACAAAACCAGAGGAGGACTGTCAAAAGATGAACTGTGACGCCACGATCTTCTCATTGGAATCACAATGAGAATAGCAAGATGTTTTATTTCCTGATCTACTTGTATGGCGTGAAACGATGATTTCACAGTTACATGTTACGATGAGGATTTTGAATCATCGAAATAAAATATTCATTTCTTCATTCCTCAACAGATATTATGAACTTTTAACCACAGACATTGATGTGTGTTTGGTTTCTAGCCCGTCGTACACTAAAGTAATTTTAATATTGTCCAAAAAGCGATAGACTTACTACCAGTCATCTCAGCCGCATATTATGTCCACACCAGGTTTAAATAGGGAGATTCAGCAAATGGCAACAACTAGATAGTATTAAGATTACATGGTTAAAAAATATTCCGCATTTACTGAAACAAAAATGACCTCATATCGAATTTGTTTTTCTCCACTTTTGTAGTGTTCATGAATTAGTAATCGAACTTTCAAACGTCCATTATCACAGAATGATTAAAAATATACTAGGAATATATCCATATATTTTAAATTCCGTACAGGGAAAATCCATTAGAGTATTTTAAAAATTCCACGAGTAATTTGATATTTAACCAGAACAGATTCCCTGCGGGGAATTCGCTAAGCCAAAATTGTATTTCCCTGATATGATAATATTTTTATGGCAACATCATTTATGCTTTGATTATAATTGTGACATTGTAGCCGCCTAACGGATTTATTTATTATACAATTTGGGTGATTTTTCCCTTTATTTTCATGTTTACCTGTTATCAGCAGAATGTATTAAGTAACATTTACATATTATTTATTATTAATAAGTTTTATCAACCTCAAGTTGAAGCAATGATTGATCTCTTAAAAATTGTATTATATCTGCATTCATGACGTATTTAATTATAATTATGTACTAATATATCACTTTTAAGGTGTTGACTGTCAATTCTTGGTGGAAAGGCATTAAATTTTATTAATAGAACACAATTTGTTTATACTACTTTCACATGTTTATATGCTTATCAGGACCGGTTTCGATCAATATAAACACGTGGAAGTGGTACAAACAAACTGAGGATAAAATATCAAAGTATTATCTATATAGTTTTGACGATGACGTTAAGCCGAAATAGCTATCAACTACCTAATAAAATTTTGTAGAACTGAATACTTTGATATTTTATTCTATTATAATGGAGTTCTAGCAAGTAAATGCCAATTCAATCAATACACTAAGATTTTTTTTTCAAAATGTTAAAAAAGGAATGGCTAACATACGGAATCAAATTCTAGTTTCGAAAAACACAGTTTGTTGTCAACTTACTAACTAAATTTATCAACATCGAACGTTGACTATATATTTCGTATTGGACCTTCTCCAGTGGTGGACAAACTCGTCATGTTCAAATAGTGCATCTATCTATCTGTAATCTAATAAAACCATAAACAAGCAACTTAAATTAGATATACTTAAAAGTGAATTTTCACTATTTTGTAAATGAAAGTAATAACTAAATTGAAAACGTTGAATTCAATCAAAACGCCCTATCTGAGAACCTAAAATGCCACAGGTCATCGAAGAGCTAACTCACGAGCTCTTATCACCGTCATAGCAAGTCATCAAATGTTTATTTTGGGTTTTGTAGTGTAAAATTGGCCAGTTCCATCTATAAGTCACTTTTTTTTCCTTTTGTCAAACATCGATATTATTGACGGAATCTACAATCTTGATCAAGTGTTTGAAGCTTAGAGATGCCGCAGGGCTATCACAAATTAGATTGCTCTGCATTGCGATGGCATTGTGTGTGGAAACCTTGCTTTGAATTGTACTTACCAAACGTTAGAAAACTATAGTGATTAGTTTTGTAAAGTGATTTAAATCGTGAGGTTGGAACAATCCCGTTTATGCATATTTTTGAAACAGTATCTATCATTCAAATGCGAAAATATGTACGAAAATCTCTAGAAACGTGTTGATTTGGTAAAAAAATATTCATAAATACACATCATATGATGCACGTTTCGTGGTTTTTAATCGATTTATTTTATTCGAAAAATAGCTGGCCTACAAGTGTCCATCTTGTAAAATTTCTCTGACACTAAAAAGGATAAACATTGCAAATCCTGGTGCCTCAACTCATTTTATGATAACGTGAAGGATATGTATATATCTCATGGTTTTATAGTGTTTTTGCGGTTATAGTATATTAACTAACTATTTTTACCCCATGGTATATCAAACAGAATAGTTTTTTAGTAAAATCTAACACATACAGTTATATATCACTCTATTATATTATTAATGAGCTAAGCTTGATTGAAAACATATACGGCAAAATTTCGTATAACCTAGTCTCACTGTACACTAATTTGAATAAAGTGGACCAAAATGCAATGATTCAAAAAAACAATTCTACGATACCTCGCTAAATTGACATGAGCCACAAACTATCATCTTGCAACTTGTCTGAAATACAATGTATTTACACTCCAAGTTTCGTATAGTTCCAAAAGCTACAGCCTAAACGGTGCTTGTAAATTGTGCAGGAAATTAAGTTTTGCTTATATTCCAACAAAGCGTCTCAGGCAGTCTGCCGATCCGTTTTGTATTGAGTTATAAAGATCACATCCGCTATAGCTTCGCATAGCTAAACAACACGAACGCTAGACGCACGCTAGTTGTGAGTTGCGAACTAGCATCTATATCTGGGGTTGTCAACCTTATTCCCATAAAAATCACCAAGGGTGCATAGTGTATCAATATTTTTTTCAACTATGTCTGCACCATCGGCCTGCGGTGGTCTTATCACTATCTCTATCGCACAACCTAATTTTGGTATGAGCAAGAAGGATGCAAGAGTATGCGACGCATGCCCTTACATTTCACTTGCACCTTCACTTTTCATGTGATTTAGCGAGAAAGAAATAAAGCCGCCGAACGCGCCTGGTCTGCACTTATTCTGAAGCATGGCAACCAATTACTTGATCAGTAACTAATACCATAACTGGTCAATGACTAATTAAATAAATGGTCAGTAAGAGATATTAAATGGTCAGTTAATAGTTTTATTCAACCAGTAAATAATTCCCAAACGGTCAGGTCAGGTTAGTTTAGATTATGTTTAATTATAAAACTGATCGTTTTACATAAATATCTGACCATTTATTTTATTAACTGACCACTTGTACACTCGCCATTTATAATACTTACTGACCGTGTTGTTTAATTACTGATCGTTTATTAAACTTACTGACTAAAAATTGAAATATTTTCTGACCTTATAAGTGCGGGCCCATAAATTTGAGCTAGTAATGAAGCATCACAATAAGCGTTTATTTATAATAAATGGTTGTTATTCAATCATTAAACAGTTACTTTATTGGACAGGGTAAGTAAGAACAGAAGTTTGGACTAAAAAAGTAACTAATAGTTTTCTTACGGCTGTCGCCACGCTTCACTTTTACTATCGAATGGTAGGGATGGAAATGAACTCAAATCGATTAAAAAGCTATACATGAAGGTGTCCGCTTGAGCATTCGTTCCCTTTACTACTGCAACCGAAATTGACAAGAGAGGATTTAAAAGCTGTCAATGCAAACAGATCATAAAGTCGTCGTTACAGTATCTTACTATAGTCTGATATTACATCTCGAATGCCGATAGCTTTAGCACTTAATGATTCATGGTGTATACAATTTTTTTCATTACTGTTATAACCATTTATATATTATCTGAATTGGACAATAAATCTATATTGTTCCGTGTTATAATTGGTCGTATGTCACTGTTGAGTTTTAACACTATCCAAGGTTATTGCTTCAAATTTTGATGGTGAGTACGTACTAATTTATATGTTTTTAAATAGATTTGAATCATATTTTTCTAATTTATCACCATCAAATAAATATAATATAATATCGTCTGCGCTGCGTTACCGATCCCTGACCTACGCTAACTTCCATCCTCACAAACTGTGACTTCTTATGAATATCTCAACTTCCGTCTTTATTCTCTTCGGCATATTGTCATCCAGTATAAGCGCTATCGATCTGACTGTCAATATGTTACTTATGTACTGTCAATATAATGGCTTTATTGATATGGTAAGGGCACTTCAGCATAATAAAAAATATATAAATGTAACTCTCACGCAAAAGTACAGATATAATGAAATTTGCATCAAAACATGGAAAATCATAATTAAAAAATCGCGTTTGTAATTTTGTATGCGACTATTTTTCCAATTAAGGTTAAAAGCATTACTATATCAAATCATTATTAAAATTAACTCAGATATCAACGTAGTCTCTAAATTAAGTGATAATATTTTTTTCTCAATTATTGTTTTATATAACGATATAAACTATTCACTGTCATAATTTAAGACATCGACTGAGGGTGCTTGATGGAAATTCGATATCGAATTTGAATTGTTGAGATTTTGTACATTTCTATGTATTTCGTCATTAACGTGGTTCTGATCTGAATGTCAGTTCGAGTTGATTCGTGTACTCAAATGCCTTAAGATGCCGAAAGACGAAACCCCGGTCGTTAGTGATGAAATACATGGAAAATTACATAATTTAACGAATTAAATTCAATAAATTAATAACAAAACGGCTTCTTCTCTTAAAATGCTTAATTTCCAAAACAGTGGGATTTGAATGATTTTATACCGCTGACCGCTGTTTTTTTTCCTTTATTACGGTGACTCTTAAAAAGAATGGCCTTCTTACTAGCTCTGAATTCACTGAGATAATTTTCTTATTTACCATGTATTTGGCCGCTTCGCTTAATTTCGGCCACTCGCACGCAATACCTATCGATACTGCATACAAAAACTTCATCTTATAGCATCATGGCTATTAATCTATGCATTTGTATTATCAATTTATATTTTTAAATATGTCCATATAGGTAATTGATTAATCATCAAACTTCAATAACATTTTTTTCATTTTTTTCATTTTTAGGTGGTGACAGACTCATAAAGGCTGTCTACAAATCGTTTTGTGGTCAGAGAAATCAAAAACAAAATGTAAGTATCATGTAATTTAAGACATCGAAAGAGGGTGCTTGATGGAATTTCAATATCAAATTTGGATTATTAAGATTTTGTACACCTCCATGTTTTTTGTCACTAACGACCCGGGTTTCGCCTTTTGGCATCTTCAGGCATTCGTGTGCACGAATGGACTCGAACTGATACCAGATTTGTTCTTAAAGTGGAGAACAAATCTGGTATTTATAAATTACAATGCAGTGATTGCCAACATTTCTATGTGGGTAAAACCACACGTATATTAGATATAAGGGTATCAGAACATTTAGCTGCCTTTAGATTAAAAAAAGACACTTCGACATTCGCAAATCACTTGCTATTGGAGAACCATACGTTTAATGCGGATGATGGGGCTAAATTGTTGCATCAAAACATGGGGGATCATAAATTATTTTATCAAGAAATTTTGGAAATCAATAGAGCCCAGTTAAATTCGTTGTCAATTCTGAACGAACAGCTGAACCTTCCAAACTCCCCGTTGCTGTATCCTATACGTTGAAACACCTAACAGATGTCACTAAATGTGGAATGATTGTATATATTTATCTTTCGTCGAATTGCATCCCGTCGAAACCCACAATGCTATTATAATTGTAAAATCACTGGTAATTCTAACAGTAGTTGGAAAGCGGCAATTCGCCACTCTGTTAATGCGTTGTTTACAAAATAAGGATTAAGGCGATTCTCGAAATTTTAACTCAGGTATCAGTGTGGATCCTAGACGTATAATATTTTATCTCGTAAATAATATTTGTCGTATTTGTATCTTCTATATAAACGATAGACACTGTTTGCTGTCTGTCAGTTCGAGTCTATTCATGCACTCAAATGCCTGAAGATGCCAAAAGGCGAAACCCGGGTCGTTAGTGACAAAATACATGGAAGTGTACAAAATCTCAATAATCTAAATTTAAGTATCATACATTAAATTTTCTACATTTTATATAATAAGATTGAGTATTATTATTTATTATGTCAATAAATTTGTTTGTTAAGTATATTATAACATGTCATTAACGGATCGTCCAGTTCATTAGTCAAACTACTCGAGAAAAAAAATCAGTTAAATATGCAGTTATATTATGTAAATGTTTGAGCTCTATCTGATTCAGTTCTCAGATTACTCAAAAATGACACAAAAATAAATGCTGAGACAGACAACCTTCTAAAGAATTAAACAGCTGTTTATATTTATTGGTCAGTAAAAAAATATTTCTAATTATCCTTCTACTGATTATACTCGGAAAGTACTTAATTGTTAAACATCTGTTTATAAAATATATAAAACTAGGGTATAAATCGACAATATTTGATTTATGGTGAATTTGAATATTACTTTTCTCCTTATCGCATAATGTATTATTTGATAGATGTCCGAGTAAAGATCTGAGCGCTTGATACATTTTATGGCAGTTGGTATAAATTGATGATAAAATTATATATATATACATATGTTTAGGTACATTTATTATAATAACACATTCAATGAAATTATAAAATTAAAACTCAATCCGTAATACTATCTCTTCTATAAAGCACAAAATACATGTAGAAATATGTATTTTTCTATGTCTATCGGTCATAACAACTCCTCCCAAATGGCGTACATTCGCGAAGTGAAATTTTCAGCTTTCAACTCTCAACATTAAAATTTTAACCTAAAACTGAAAATGCAATATTTTTGACGTTTACAATGCGGAATAAAAAAAATCAATAAACCCCGATCGCCTAGCAACCGCTCCGTATCAAATATTCCGAGATTGACAACGTTGTGTCGCTAAACAACTATAAATATTTTATAGTATAGACGACACAAATAATAATTTTTCATGTTTGAATCGCAAAGTTTGTCAAAAATCAAAAGATTGAGCGGAAAATTATCCATCATTAAAAACTATAAAACTTAAATCAGTGACATCTTCATTTCGTGTCTTTAACGCTCCGGTGTAAAGGAAGCTGTCATCATCTTTGTTGGAAATAAAATTAAGATTCGTGGTATTGTCTTGAAAATGCGCAGATTTACGAAACTGTATGACGTTTTATATATATAATATTATACACTCATGTTTCCACGTGGCGATAATGGATAGGCAATTAATATCAACTGCATATAAGCAACTTTTGCATACATATTTGGTTGATTTGTATGCTAAAATTAAGACGGAGCGATTATAATTTATCAAAACGGAATCAAAAGATGTTCGATGAATATAATGACATCTGAAAATGTAGGTATAATCAGTGGGTCGTCCTAAGGGTCATTTGTAAGCAAATCCAACATCTAAATAACCTAATATGAACGCTGTCTATCTTGGGCGAAGCCAGGTAAAAACTACAAGTAACTTATAATGGAAATGTTTCAACAATGGTTTCTTCATACTATTTGAATTTGTATTCGAACGGATACAAATTCAAATACTATGAAGAAATATAACGTGATATTTGTATTTTTACTTACAATATCGTATCCATAAAAATGGCTTTTAGTAAAAACTGATTTTCAAACCATGCCCACTACCAATGTAGAGTATATGAAGTCATAATGGAGCCTATCTCGACAGAGTTCTTCACGAACTGTTTACTTTTCAGTCACCTAACTTCTATTACTTTGGAAAAGTATCAGTAAGAGGTTGCTCGCGCTTTGCCTAATTTTTTGACGATTAAATGGGTGTTGGGAGGTAATTTTAGAAAACATTCATATCTAATAAGAACTGCTGATAGTATGAGACATTCTGTCACAAGTCTAATTTTAAAAACATTCGAAATGCACGCAATACAAAATATTCCGTGAGAAAAAATACATTGTTGCCAGCTTAACAATTCGGAGAATTTCAAAAAAAAATGTTAACAATGCCAGTCACGTTAAACACCCGTATTATGTGTCATATACTTGCATCAAACTGTCACGAAACAATATTTTTTTTAATCTGCCTATTCTACTCTGTCACGTCAAGCTATTTGTCAATATTTCTGTTTTATTCAATATTTAGATTTTCCTGCGAAATGATTGCAACATAAAAACTATTTCACCTGTATTAAATTATTTTCGATGCATATTTTACACAATTGCCACGCGCAGTATGGACCATGCTAACTTTGCCGATTATCTTACCAAGACTTGTTTTAATATAAACTGTAGATGGTAATTTTCTTGAACCTGATGCTTAGGTAGGTAACGTTAGATTAAAATATCCCAATAAATATATGTCAACAAAAATCAGAAACTGCCACTATACATCTAGGTCAATCCAGACATAAATCACAATAAAAATGAATTGACATCACTAATATCTCCACATAAGAAAAGAAATATTGACAATGTAAAAATACCTATTCAATAAAAATTGAATTACGATTCGTAGGGCTAAGTTGGGCAGAATGTCTATTTTAAGAATTGCTTATCGAGGTATATATTCCTTTCCCTTTGAAGATATTTTTCATTTATATTACAATAGTTTTTGGTCTACAGTGATAGTTATATCTATCAAATGTCTGACGAACTTTTATTTAATAACTATAAATTTGTATTACTATGTGTAGTCAGTTCAATTGTTTTAAATTAAAATGTTAGTCATGCTTAATAGCTATTTTCCGATATTTAGTCCTGAACACTAGGTAATATTAACACATTTTAACGTGTCAACTGTCAATAATTCTTGGTGGAAAGGTATTATATTTTAAAAATAAAACACATTTGTTTTTTACTGCTTCCACTTTTTTACAATGATCAAGACAGTTTCGCTCATCATGAGTATTATCAACTGTATATGAATATGATCGGTGATTTAGATTTGGAAGTTTACGTAAATAATATCGTTAACGAAACACATAATTAATGCTGTGTTACTGCAGAATAATAAAGTTTTATATATACCACAGAAGCAGTATGCAATTCTTTGGATTAATTGTTAATTGGGAACCAGAACTCAATGTAAGACTGTTAATGCTAGTTAGACAGTTTGAAAAGTAAAAGATGCGACGGACGTGCGCCAATAAGTTGGAGTGGCTAGGTAAAACAAATTGCTGGAAACCGGCTTATATTTGCTTCAAGTCTTGAATAAAATAAACTGAAATGGATATAGCTGCTTTAGAGCTGTAAATAAAGTGAAATAGTATTTTATTTACTGCTCATCTTCAGCATTACTCCATCGTCAAGATTTTGCTAAATATTAATATATGGTTCCATAACTTAACAGAACATGACGAAACAGAGCAGGAAAAAACGGAACAGAACATGAAAAACCAGAACATGATAAAACAGAACAATTTGAAAATAATACTTTAATAAATATTTTACCCTTGTTTTGAATCGTCGTTTTCTCTGATTTTGTACAGCAATGGCTACCGTATAAGCAATGCAAATGCGTATAATTGTATGTATTTATTACAATTTATTCAAAACAACGGTACAATATTTATTAAAGTTATGTAATTTATAAAAAAAAAGTGTAATAAACTCTAATATGCAATTAGAATATGTTTATTGTAGATATTAAACACAAATATTTGCAAATGACCACACTGTTTATCTCATAAAATACAAGGCACTTTTTTGAAATATTTTAAAATTTGTTTGGAAAAAAATATCTGATTCGCCAAAAATTTTGAAAATTCTAAAATCATACGAGATAAACTCGATGAGAATTCACTCATGTCTATAATCATAAATTTAAATTGAAAAAATCTCGGTTGCTGATCCAATTAAATATATTATTTATTTCCTATATCTTCAATAAATAATAGATACGACAAATTTATTTTTTTCAAATTGTTCTGTTTAGTCCGATTAACATTTATATATATAAAGTCCCTAAACACTTTTTAATGTCCGTATGTGCTCAATCAATAGATCTATCAACTTTTCCAGCTGAAAGTCTAAAATTTCTTCCTACTTCATGCACAGTTCGAAATTCAAAATTTTTCCCAACATAAAAATGTCGTTTTTTTTACGATTTCGATCCTCGTTTACACGGTCGACGCGCTCCGAGAAAACAGTTTTTCGTGATTTACTCAAAACTGTAAAAACCTTCGGGAGCGTGTTTAACGACTCAGTGACTCGTGTAAACAATATATTCACGTATTATCTTAAGATACTGTCTAAAAAATAATCATCTTTTTGTTCATTGAAAAACTTTGGTTTATATAGCGAAATTTATGTTTTAATGTTGTCTTTGGGATATTGTAAAACAACCAAGCATCGTAAAAATATACTTGGTTGATACTGAGTATGTTAATACGCTACTGATGCGGTATGAGTATTAAACTTTGTTAGAACTTGAAATAAAACATGCCAATGTATTTTCATGTGAATAATTATAATGTGCGCAGTCTGGTAGGCAAAGCATTTCAAAAATTATTTAAATTCTTGGAAAATCACATGAAACATCATGTTTTCGGTACGGCAACACATCGCTTAAGCCATTAGGTACGTCGTGAATATTTAGCAACATTATTTAATAAGCTGAACGTGAGACGCCACCGCCAGAGGCGCTAAAATCCAAAATGGCGTTTTCACAAAGAAAATTAAATTACCCGTCCTCGCCGAACGGTAATTTTGTCCCTTCGGCACATTTCTAAGATATGAAAAAGGAAATTTGAGGGTAATTCAATTTTTGCAGCCGTACTAAGGACGTCGAAATTCTTGAATGTATCCGTTAGAAATTTACCGTTGGATAATCACTTTCAGATAATTCCCACCTAATCGATGACAAATTCAAGAACTTCGTTTCGCTCTTTTTTAATTTTTCCAATTTTTCCAAAGAGGGCAGTCACCGAGAAGAACATTTTTTTAAATTCATTCAAGACTTACATCATTGATTAAGTAAACACTAGAATGTATTGTATTGCCATTCAAATCATTACGTTTTTGTCACCTCGTAAAATAAGTTAAATCAAACAGTTATGGGCAACATCTACATTTCACTCGCACTTCTGAAAGCAGATATACCGATCCCTTGCACTGAATTAATACACCATATATATAAAAATTAAATAAATAATTACTTACAGTTATTCATTTATGATAATACCGTCTACCGTCTCAAATCATAGAAATTTCAATTACTAGGAATCGTTGACTTTTTATGTTGAAATTCCGTTTTCACGATAATAAATAACTCTGTTCTTTTTTTGTCAATGCGACCGTTCCGCCGAAAATTTTTTCAGGCCTAAGGTAACAGTCTGAATATTTCAATAAACAGATTTTTTCCATGTTTTTTCAAGAACGGTGAAGATAAAAAAAAAGTTTATAAGTACCAAACAATATTATTTAAATGATCCAGATGGAATATAAAGCCCCGGATCGCTGAGAACTTAGAGCACCTACCACTGGACTACATCTGTTGTTAAATTGCAATCTTTTCAGAGCATCTTAGGTTCCTGTCTTGGGTTGTCCATATATACACAGTTAATAATGATGTGGATTTTAGACTGGACCCTCTAGATGAAAAGAAATTTGATAATCTATTTTTATATTTCCTTTAAATCAGAGCAACTTTTTTAATTAAAACACTTATACAGGTGTTTTTTTTCAGTCGAACCTAATTAGTTTATCTCCAGTTTTTAAGCTGATGTTTTAAAAATCCTACCTGTTTGGCAAAGGACAACTGACAAATCTTTGTACTAATGACATGATAATTATATTGAACATATATAATATATCGTCTATTCAATTATAAGCAAAATTTCGATTCTCTATGAAATTTCCTACACTGTATTATACAGTAAGTTATTAAATGTAAATGCAAAATAAGCAGTACTTTCTTATTCTTTCTTAGTCTTTCTTAGTACTTTCTTAGTCTTGAAAACTAATAATAGTAAAAATTCTTAAATTCTTAAAATAATAAGCGCCTAGAAAATTCCAACAACCATTTAAAAACGCTAATTTTATAAATCAAGGAGATATATTTTGAACTATTTACTCTATGTCCCTTTACCGATGAAGAATGAAAAATGTTTATACAGCACAATAACTTACTATTGTTTGTATTATAATGAACATTTGTTTTTACTTTTTCGCCTTTGCCATCAACAATTTACGTGTATGATTCGTAAGGCACCATTTTTTTTTTAAATATTCTACAAAAGGGTTCATAATTAAAATCAAATGAATTATATTTCACTGTTCGTTTGAATAGTTCGAATCTTTAGTTGAAAACTGCATTGAAAAAATACAAACACATTTATATGAGAACATTTTTGTTTTTCAAAAATAAAACAACCTCAAAACCAAATTGTTTCATACCAATTCAATTTGTATTTGAAATGAAATTAACTCTTCTGAACAATTTAGTGTCTCGGTATCATTTTCACTTCAACCGAAAAAGAAAGCCCTAGGACACAAAATAAAATGGCTATTTATAATGATGTTATACTAACAAAAAATTTAATACGGCTGCTTCTATAATATATTCAATATTTTTGTCTCAGTTTAAAAAAAACAGCACGTCTGCGAATATCTCAACGCACGACCTTTCAATTTGTTCGTAAATGCAGTTTTCTGTTTGCTTTACAGATAGGCAAGCTTACATCGAAATGAAAACTCAACAAAAGGCTTTTAGTAGCATTGAAAACTTTCCTGTTATATGAAACATAGACTAATGATTTCTTGAAAACGAAACATTGCCATTGATTCTAAGAAATGTTTTATATTACACAATACTGTACTTTTAATAAGAACAGAAAACACTTATATTTTGCTTTATTCAAACGACATAATATTAATATTCTTTGCAGTTTCTCGAGGCTTTTCACAATATTGACTATCACTCGATTGATCCTTGAACGATTCTACATTCTAAATGATTTTTTTAATATCTTTTTCAACCGTATCTTCTCTCAATTTGGAGTATGTAGACTCCTTTTAATATAAGTTTATTTACTTTTAAGGTGTTAACTGTCAATTCTTGGTGGAAAGACATTATATTTTAAAAAATAAAACACAATTTGTTTGTACTACTTCCACATATTTATAATGATCAGGACCGGTTTCGCTCATCACGAGCATTATCAACTGATAAAAATACAAACATAACAGGCGTATTTATATAAAATTGAGTGAAAAAATGAAGGTATATAAAACTGATGGTTCATGAACTGAGACAAGAAAATATTGATTAACAAACAAATTATACATAAATCAAATGAAAGAGTCTACAATTAAAATGTTATGGACCTCTTGAAAATCATTAAAAACTAATCTACAATCACAAATATAGCTACATTAAAAGTCCATTTAGCTGAACAAAATTATTAATGACGATAATAATATAAAATGATGACTCAGGGAAATTATAAGTAAAAATTAATGAACCATTTAAATATGTATAATTTGTTTGTTAATCAATATTTTCTTGTCTCAGTTCATGAACCATCAGTTTTATATACCTTCATTTTTTCACTCAATTTTATATAAATACGCCTGTTATGTTTGTATTTTTATCAGTTGATAATGCTCGTGATGAGCGAAACCGGTCCTGATCATTATAAATATGTGGAAGTAGTACAAACAAATTGTGTTTTATTTTTTAAAATAAGTTTATTTTACAAGAACTGCTTGTTTTTATTCGATTAGTTTCTCTTTTCCTAATTTAGTTTGAAGAGATTCTTTTATGATAATTGATTGCAACCTCTTTGTTGAACCTTTACTTTAAGAAATCAGTATTTTATTTCTTATCTATTTTGAGAAACCTCGAGAATGAATCTTTGAAACGTAATGTTATAATTTCCAAACGTCGGATGCACACCACTAATCACGACGTGGTTTCTTGTAAGATGATGGTGGGATGGTGATACTATTACTAATACCATATTTTCTGCCAATTTCAAGCATATTGACTCCCAACACATGTTGTATTACAAGAAATGATTTTAAATCAGTCGATTAACCGTAATCTACGAAGATGGCAAGGACAGAATTATAGGGTAAGTATCACTGTCTCTAAGCTCGTTTCAGAGTCAGACAGGGTGGGTGTGTAGGATTGAAAGCATCGCAAACACCCATGCCTTTGACCACACATCTTTAAAACGATTAAAAAATCAACGCATAATTGTTTCGATTCGACAAGTCGACATATCACTTTTAATATTATGTTGGGACACGTTGTCGATCATATCCTGGCAACCTTTACGGTTATCAATTATATAGAAGCCAAGAAGAAGACTATAAAATTATTTATTTGTAACCATTTCTATAAAAAATATATAGCACTATAACCCAGTAGACTTGCTTAATTATCGTCCAACGTCGAGAAAATATTATCACTTCTAAGCAGTAATAAGTATTATTCTACCAAAAAATCATTCGTAGTGTCATTATTATTGTGTAATTATTATTGTTGGCAGAATTTCTTCCCCGAGAAATTAAAACTGATTCAATGCTTTCTGTTCCAAGAAAAAGTGAATGAAGTTGTTTCCATAACTTTTTTTTTAAATACGTAATAATTCAACGGATGGAAATATATTCATCATTTATAACTTTTCTAATCGTATTTGATTTGTTATTAACCCTTACAGTGCGAACCGTTTTCAGTGAATTGATCTGTTAAAATGCTTACTATGGCTAAAAATATATCAATTATATTAATTATTTCTAATATATCAAGAAATAATCTAAACTCGTCGCATTCCCGCTAAAATAAATTGAAGAAAATCAAGAAGCTGGAAAATATTTAAACTTACAAGTCTGCAAGCAAAATGGCTGCTGCCAGTCTTTATATACACCGCCAACAAGCACACAAGCAAGCGTGTAGCCGTATAAATATGTGTAATACATAGGACTGACGATTAATGCTGCGTATCGGCAGTTCAAAGTTCAAATTCGAAAGACTGAATATCGAGAGCTCCTTTCAAAATTATATTTCCTTGTGTTTTTTTTTTTCATTTTCATGATCTGTTGCCTACTTTCTCTACCTAAAGACTTGAACTATTTTTTAAAGCATACATCTACAAGCTGCACCTTGCAGTTTGACCGGAAATACGAGATAACGTCATGGACGTGTAAAAATATCCAGCGCGTTCATCGGGTTAAGGAATGTCTAGATCATTTGTAATATACTTGTTAGAATGGCATTATAATTGTAAATGGAGGTGGAAAAGGCAAAAGGCAAAAAATTATGAGACCAATGTATGTTTCGCATCTAATAACTAAATGATTTTTTAATTTATATACACCTACTGAAATTATGTGAAGTTTGTGAAGAGGGCTTTCAGTTGATGGCCGTATATTTTTTATATGGATACTTTTCATTTAACTCTTCTGCTTAAATTAAAATATGTCAGCTGTATGGGTAAACAATAAATAAAAACACCTAATTATCACAGTGAAATAAAAAATATCTTTTGTGTGGATTATGTTTTTTTTCTCACCAGCGTTATCGAAAAAATAATATAGTATAAGTATGAAAACGTAAAGAGAATTTGGTAATTGAAATACTTAAATGATACCAAAAAATTATGTGCACTTATTACTAAAGATCTGTAATTAAATGGTATACGAAAAACTTTCTAACGTTTATATCCAAAAACATAAATATCTCCGACAGTTTCATTCGCTTCTAGTCAACTCAATCCTTGATAGAGACGTTGAGATATTACTACTCTTCTTGCCTCATCTTTTAACTTTCTATATTATCTGAAAACGGAAATAAAACTTTAGATTTTTGACTTTTTTCGTCTAAAAAACTCCATTCTGAGACTTCAGTATACATTTCAGCAGAAGGTGAAAAGTTTTTGAACAAATTATTAAACACAAAAGTTTTATATGATTTTCCACAAGTTATGGGTAGTGAGTATTTTAATTGTTTTTTTTAATATTCAGGATAATAGGAATATTGCGTTTTGGTAAGGATAGATTTGTGATTTTCATAAACATAAACAATATTACAAATTCAATAAAGAGTTTTCTTTTGCAGAAGAGTTTGAAATAAAGCCGTAATGATAGCACAACTTTTATCAGAGAAAGCATTTTTTTCTTTCATAGATGATGAGAATTATTCGAGTAATATTTGAACTGTATGTTCATAAATATTCAGTTTCGATCATTATTTCATTTTTCTATTTCGAATTTTGATGTAAAGAAATCTATTATTGCAGCTTTTTCAGTTGAATTGTTCCATCAAAATCTTTTCTATCTGGAATGTTGTGATTAAATTGAATGACTCTGAAACGTCTTTATAATCTATTTTTCTTTGACATAATGAATCCTAAAAATAAAATAGTGACATTTTCGCTTTCAGTGATTAAAATTATATATATGATATTCCTTGAATTTAACTGCAAACAGGCTTTTAACAATACAACGTATATACTAATAATAAATCTAAAGCGATTAAGTGTTTAATGATATTATCATAGAAGCATTATTATTTTTAACATGGCAGCTTCTTGCTTAAAACTTATCATGTTATTCACAATACCTGAATACTTGTTAATACGAAATCTGCAAAGTTAGTTTGCCACTAATAGGCAAATTAATAAATGTATCTAGCTTCAATGATTAGAAATGTAAATTTACGTCATCTATATAGGGTTTGTTTATATGTATTACAAAGATTTATTAATTTACCACAGTTTAATATGTAAGACATGTTTATCTTATTTATTAATTTAGTTATCTCCCATATTTTGGAAACCACGTACCTTTAAAAGCACGATTTACACAATCTGAAGTGATTATAGGTATGCAGAGTCTACATCAGTGGTTTTCATGTGCGGCCACAGTGGCCGCATGCCACCAGAGGATTTTTCTGTGGCCACCAACTTCTATAGCAATAAATATTGGTTTTAAAAAAAATAGTAATATCAAATTAATACAACATTTTTTATACGTATTGCGTACGTATTACGACTCGAAAACGTATTTGTAATGAATAAATGTTTTTAATAAAATAGGAATCTTTTTTAGATATAAATTTACCGGTATCATTAGAGTAACCCTCATTGGGTTAATTTGGGCTGCAGTGCAGTAAGTAATTCGGTCTGTTGTGCAATAACCAACGCTTTTCATCTTGCAATAATATAATCATCATTGACGAAAGATTATCCAAATACATGTGTATCAGTGAGTGGCTTCTCATAAAATCTATAAAAATTGAAGCACCTGTATATTGTGTATCTGTAAATGACAGGATTGTAAAATTTTTAAAAAAATTATATTTAAACATAAAATTTTCTGCCTACAGCACAATTTTGTACGTCATAGTGGTTTATAGTTAACAAAATACACGTTGATAATTTTAAAAATACCCACAACGCAACACTATTGTAAATATAAAATCATTTTGGAGGAAAAGTGGGGAGGGCGGCGGGAAACTTAAGGACCCCCCAGGTGGAAAAACCTTTAGTTACGCCACTACCAACATGTTTAAATGTCTTTTATTGAATAAACTTATTTTTTGATCATTTTTTTAGTAAATGCTTCGGCCTAATATTTTAAATCCCGATTGATAAATTTGGTGCGTCCACGAGACATTTCCATAAGGCCACCATTGAGGTTTATGATAACTTCACAGTTCGCCGAAAATTTTACTTCAAAATCATTTACGTTGAATACATCTTGCAAGCATCATAGAATCATAGGTATATAATAATAAAAAAGTGGTTATGTAGATTTAAAAGTTGTCTACATAACTACCCTAAGTTCATCTATAATCCAATGAAAAGCCTAGTGCATAGACGAACGTCAAAATTAAGGTGGTTAGAATAATATAATTCTGAAAATAATAGTTTGAAAGTAATTTTAGTACCATCATAGGCGTTCTGAAAAATGGAACATTATGGAATGTTTCAACTGTAGGTATTTTTCCGACTAGCGCTTACAAAACACCCTCTTCAAAATAAAGATTCGGTTACCTTAGGGATCAACAATTCAAAAGCAATCCTCCATGTTAATATACCTTTTTTGAACTTATTATTATTATTATTTTTCCTTTTAGTATATATTTTCATTTCTCAGTATTTATGTTTTCAATTTAAATCTTTCTTCTTGAACAACTGAGATTTTTTTCTGACGTCTTACTGTACTGCCTCCAATCTTGTTTGGTGGGTTTTAATTTCTTAAAAAAATGGTACTCGAAATTTAATCCAAACCATTTTTTTGTATATTAATTAAATATTTTTTGATAACATTTCCGCTCGTATTGTTTTTATTTGTGAAATTTAATATTTAACAATAATATATTAAATAATGAAGTTAGACATATTGCTGTCAAGCGATAAATTTAAAAAAAAACATGAAAAGCTTTTCACGTCGCTAAATTTTCAACTTAAAAATTATAAATCTGTACCTTTAAAATTATCAATTCCATAGAAACTACAAATCCTTCGCATCCCTCTATTATGACTTCGATACGTGTATAATATATGGCCTGTAGCTAAGTGTTTAAAGCTCTTGAGAAATCACATATTTTGTCACAGATTCTAATCTCCAAACAAACACTCCTTTATGTTAATGTTTTAACCAAACTTACGAATTTGTATTATGGATGTATGTGATACTCTTTCTCACTCATCTTCTATCTCATTCATTAAACTTGGCGTAGTGAGAGCGATAAGTTAACCATCAGTTATTTTTAGTCTCATCTGTTTATCTTGGACATCTCTTAAAAGGTAGTTTAAGCGACTAAAAGAAATTTTGTTGTTTTTAGTTCATATTGTTGAACCTTGAACCCATAAATATATGGTATAAAAAGATTTATTGCAACTAGTAATTTAGATTCCAGTTTACAAACATGTATTAATCAAGCATGTTTCTTAAACGAAAAGAAAATAAGTCAAAAATGTTTTGTAATGAATACTCTGTTACTTTATTCTATTAATTTATTACATAGATAATAATCATCTATCAGCGTGAAACAAATTATCGCAGGGTTCAATTGTTTTGCAATTTTCGACTATTGTGAGCAGAAATTAACATAATTTATGATTTAAATATTCATCTTAACAACCATTGTTCTTGGTTATATTGTTTGTCTTCAATATTTCAATTAAGGTGTCTGAATAGCTCTTGATCACTATTCACTTGTTAATTAAATTGTGTTACATATAATCGAGATTATTCTATATTAAGATATTGTGTTTACTCTTATATAAAATGTCATTAATCCAAAAAACTATTCACATTTTGGAAGGGGTAAACCAATTTCATACAAAATTCATTCATTCACTATAATTCCATCATTCAGACGCCTGAAGATGATCCTATAACCTTTTGAGACGTTGGGTGGTTATCACTACCCAAAACATTCTCTCAACATGATATTCATATTATTTTAAGTGTTTTATAATTTTGAGCAACTTATTGTTTTGGCAAAAAGTATTAATTTTTTGAATATTAATGTTAACCGAAGTTCATTTTTTGTAGAAATGAACAACTGAATTCATACATTTGATTAAATCAATTGCTTGAAAATTGCTTGAAATTTAACCAAAAGTTTCGATTGCCTGAACTTTAGTGGCTGCTAGAATTTTAAAGAGTTTTTTGCATACGTTAAAATTTTGCAGAATATAGTAAAAATTTAACGCATAAAATTACATTTATTCGAAATAACAGAAATCTCGAGAATCTTGAAAAATAAAGAATATAATCTCCGATTCTCGAGAAACAAAGATAACAACAAAATCTAGAATCTAGAGAATTCATAACCTCTAGCACGTCATAAAAATTTTCAGCTGTGGTGCAAAATAGTAGCTTATTAAAAAATGCGAGTTACAACATTGTATTTACCTTTCGTTAATCGATAAGTCTCTAAACGACTGGCGACTTCTTTGTAATAAATCTTTTAAAATCAGTTGTCATGACAGTTAACCAAACAGCGGATATGAAAACATTGGTATCTTCTTTCACGAAAAACATCGAGGTAAATTCACAGAAAGGTTTGTCAGCATACAATAAGAAAATGGAAAGAAAATAGGGAAATGTAATTATGAAAAATGCGGATGCGAAAAGGCTGCAGAATGGAAAGATTGAGTGGGTGGCCTGTCGGGTGACATTTTGTTTTCATTAGATGGTATTAACGAGTTTGGTCGACTGATTCAACTATGGAGTATAAAGCAAAGGTCAACTTATCAATTTTAATGATAAATCAATGCTAATTATCTTGACATTAATATACTGTATACGACGAGGTGAGGGTTTTTTTTGAATATATCAAATATAATATGTGAGAGAGTAAGAAAGAAGAGTCTCGCCGCTACTCGCGGGTGGAGAGCGGAGAAGCGGGGCGTCAACACACTTCCACAGCCCCGAGTCCGGCGTGGGGACAAAGGATAATTCACAGCTTCCTTCGTCTTCCATTAAAACCCGGTCGTATTCAGTATACTTTCTCTTTAATTGCAGTTAGTTTACATTTATAAATTCTTCGAAGACAGTTACACAAACACAAACAGATTTAAAATACACAATTTCAATTTAAAACTCTGTAAGTGGTTTTATGATAGGATCGTAAATCTCGGACTAAGTCGCCGCTTCGTCGGCCAACGACTCCCGGGG